>OX276377.1:32053674-33311174 GCA_946251855.1 Alsophila aescularia | reverse complement strand
TGAGGATATCCACATACCAGAGTTATCTCGCAAAGAGATCCCATGCATATGCCTATCTATATATAGGTATATGTATATATTTTCTCTGCTTAGCTCGTTGAGTGACGTTGAGCTCATGACCATGTACCTGCTTAGCCCAAAATTATATGAAACTTTTCTTATTAACTTCCTAACGCCATTATCCATGACATTCCTACGCCTTTTGACGTAATCATTGAAACCGCGCGCGATGTTGTACTTCTGTGAGTGATTATATCAGGCTTGGAGCGGTAATTAGTTTTCCTGTTATTTGTGGAGGCAAATGTGAAGGGCGGCCTGGAAGTAATGTCTTTTGCATTGATGGCGTCAGTTTGGGAGAGATGGTGGTGTTACGTTTGTAATAACAGTCACCGCGCCGGATGCCACCATTAAGGATAACGCAATTCCCAAGTTTAACTTCGGAAAATTCTATTGGGATTGTGTAAGTAATTAAAATTTACGGGTTGGAACTTTCAGACAAAAGAAAAAAATGCTAAAGGGAAAATGTGATTCTAAAGTTTTCGTTTTTTTTTCCTTCGAGAAAACAACCAGCTTCTATCCAAAGTTTCGTTAGAAGAAAGAGTAAAAGAAAAATATTAGCAGGGAATTTTAATTGTATTATTTACTAGCTGTGCACATGGCTTTGCCCGAATTAAACTTTATCTTTATCTGAATTAAAAGTTAGCTAGGTGCTATTCCAGGACCAAATGCATATTTTTCGTTCAGCCGTCAGATAGCTTTTTATCGATTGTTCGGCTTCTTATCATCAGATAAAGATACCAAGTACACCAGTTTTAAGTCAAACCCTAAGTTATTTAACAGTGGAAACCGTATCGCAATCGGTCTAGTAGTTTTTACGTGATGCGTGAACAAACAAACACACACCATTTAAAATAATGTTAAAGCTGTTGTTGTTCAGTAGCTTATTTTAAGTCCATTTTTTTTTGTCTTCTTTGAAGAGGCTTTTTGTTACTGACTGCTTCATTATAAGTACTAGCTGTGCCCGCGGCGTTGCCAAATTTGGCAAGGAGCAATGTCTTATAGCACAAGTAAAGGGAATAATCCGAAACCCGTACATTTGTAGTAACATCACAAAAAAAAAACAACTTTGTACGGAACCATCGGCGCGCGCGAGTCCTACTCGCACTTTGCCGTTTTTTTATGGAATGCTAGGCTTCTATTCATCGGAATGAGAATAAGCACACCAGTTTATAAGTCAAACTCTATACTACCCAGCAGTTAAAACCGCATCGAAATAATTCCAGTAGTTTTTACATGACGCGCGAACATACAGACATTTTTTTTAACTTAATTGCCTTCTTTGATCTGACTTTTTGTTACTTACTGCTATATTATAAATATATATAGATAGAGTATTCATGTATATGTAGTATAAATAGATAGAATATTGTATCAATAGTTTTTTTGTGAAACGACTGTTATTCTACAGGCTCGATGGGTCAATGATCATCGTGACTAAATGCTGACCCCTAGACTGACTCTAATTAAACCCAAAACTGAAGGAATTCAGATCTAAAATAAACTTCCTACCTATTCTTGGAGCCTGCAGCCCTGCCGAGCCCGTTCTTTGCATATATCACGTCAAACACACACACACCTAACACCTGCCGCTGTCGCGTTCACGCATCAAGTGATTTACTCACTCGCTCAAACAATTAGGAGTAAGGCGCCAAAGTGCTTCATACGCCCGAAGAGTTCTGAAGACGTGCGAATACCTAACTATTAAAAAGTAGACTAGGTACAGTCGGAGTGAACCCTTGGCCAGCTATCAGCCAGAGAAGGCGAGACGAGATCGTTTTGTGTGGGTGGAGAGGCTTATAAGGATGTCTGCTTAGTGTAATGAACTTGTCTCAAGGATTTATAAACGAGCATGTTGATTTTCATTTATTGGATATAAATTTAAAGAGCACATATCTCTATCGCACATCAATCTAAATACCTTTATTAATACAAGTATAATCAGTTTTTGTATTAAAGAGCAATTTGTATTAACAAATATTTAAAGTGTTGTGTGGTTTTATGCAACGCTTCGACTTGACAGCCCAGTGCGAGACGTTGACATGATAAACGGATTCTAATAAATAAATCAAAGTTTACATTATATATTGAGATAAATAGAAGACTTATCTTCACGAATATGCTTACAAGTTTTTCTGCGTCATATACCTATCTAACACTCGGATATTACCATTGTCAGCGTGGATCTTCAGTCTCGCATCTGTGCTCTACCGGATCTCTATTACTCTACGGTGCTGATGCTACGAGTTTGCGTGACACTGGACCGCCTTCCGCGCAAGTCGCAGGACTCACGTAATAATAGCCATAAATTTGTGGTTTATTCTATACGAGTTCCCATTTATTTCATCACTTTTCTCAGTTCATAGAGTGAAAACTTAGGTAGGTACCACCGAGGTGGTTCACTGTCACTGGTACTGATACTGACGCACTCACTTATTTAAGCTGCGGTTTACCCGTTTTGCGTCATAAGATGACGATGTTGACGGAAATGAGTTGATTTAAATAAGGGATACTTGGATATATTGTACCATTTTTACGCGACTGAGGAGGGCTATTTGGGTTGTAGTATGTTTGTTTATTTGTATGTTTTTAAGTTTCTTAGTCCTACAGCCTTTAGGCTGTTCATAATCTGTTTATTCATTTATCAAAATCTATCAAGCCGTAAACGGCTTTTGATAAATGAGGTATCATTGGATTCGTCTTAATCAGGAGAGTGCTATAGGATATTTTCTCAAGAGATATTTGTTTGCAAACAAGTAAAATTATTATATAAGTACAAAAAACCAGGGCTCCAATACTACTTACAATAGCGCTTTTCAACGAAAAGCGAACATTTTGTGAAGTCGTGGGCGGAAAAGCTTTTTTGACATACCTACTTGTTATTTATTTTCCATGGCAACCGTTTCTTACAGCGAGTAATCAACATTTTTCCAGTTTTCTCGTGGAAACTTATAATTTTCCGGGATAAAAAGTATCTTATGTTTGATTTCCAGCCATCTCCAATCCAGGTTTCATCAAAATCCGTCCTGCCGTTATTGCGTGAAAGCTCCCCAAACAAACAAAGAAAGAAATAAACAAACAAACAGACAACCTTTTACTTTTATATATTGGTATGGATTGGCATAAGTTCTTTGTTAGAATATAAAAAACACGCAATCTGAATGAGATAGCTTATAGCCATAAAATATTCTCCTATTTGTATTTTTTTTTGTACCATTAAAGAGATTTACGTGTTGTATTTTATTTTATGATTATCCAGCTTCCGCTAGTCCTTGGACCACACAACCAACTCCTGCGCGGTCGAAGGTTGATGCGCGTGGCGCTCTCGCAGTGTACAATTCTGAGGAAGAGCTTCGTAGATTGACATTTCAACACTAAAACGTGAGTTGACGTAGCCTAGCCGGTTATTAACATATCTATATTATAACTTTAAACTGAGATAGTCTCTTAATAAGACATAAGTTCAAAAACTAAAACCCAACACGGTCGGGTAGAAAATTAACACTTTTGCGATCGATTCGAATCGATTGATACCTCGCTTGACAATATCGAGCCAAGTTTTTAGTTTGAACACCGTTCCTAAACTTCGCCGTAGCCAGCTAAAAAAATGCCTCCAAAATCGGGCCAACAGGGGCGACGCTATGGTGGAACATACACATACATAAATACATACACATATATATATATATATACTTACATTGACTGTTAAACTCATTACCCTTCCCTTGTTTCGCCGTAGTCGGGTAAAAATAGATGTCACAACGTTTTATCAGTATAATGGTACTGGTACAGTCTAGCTTTCATAGTTTAAAGAAATTCCATGCGCCTATGATAGGTAGGTATTATTTTAAGCTGAGTACTGACTCTTATCATAAAATTTAATTGACACTTGAATACAACGCGGAGAGTAAACTGCTTGAAAAGTGCCTCTTTGTGCTCCGTCTAAATGGCGGAAATAGTCCAGTAAATTGTACAAAAATACTGAGAATTAAATGTTTTAAAGTAGGTAAATCTTGTGGTAGATTGTAGAGGACTTACATATACTGATTTACTGATATACATATGCAAGAAGAAAAACTACTACATATTGAAATTTTTATGTATTGCATGGCTTTAAACAAACTCAAGAAAATTAAATTATTTCTGCTTCAGCGTCCTTAAAAACATAAGTCCGCAAGTTATTTGTTATTTTAATTAGACAGTGCATACATTATTGATACACATTCTCCTGCCGAAGGTCACATGTTGCGAAATGGTTTCAGATTAACTAATACGCCAAAAAACTTCACTAAGATTTGAATGCCACTAATACTTCAGTTTAAATAGAATTTAAATGATATGGTACGTTAGTGTTTGCAAGAAATTAACATATCGACGTTCCAACCGAATATAAAAGCCAGGGCCAAATATCAAAATCAAATTTTACAGGAGAACCAAAACATATAAAAATCTATTTCGACACTTACAAGAACGACTGATCTATACAATTGTGTATTATTGGATGCGTGAAAATTAGGCTATCAGATGTAATAAATAGCATTCGTAAAAATACTTAAAGAATCTCAAATAAACACGAAAACCCATAAAACATTTTTATTCGCCCATCGTTATTTTTGCACGGTTACCTATGTCATTATTCGTCTCAATTTGTCAGATAAAGTTTTAACAGTTACCTCCCTTTTTAGTCGACTATGCGGAGGGTATTGTGTTTATCAGCCTATGTAATGTATGTATATATATGTGTTCCTTTGTGGCGCTCTGGAGATCAAACCGAGGGGGCCGATTTTGATGACTCTTACATCAATCGATTTGTCTTAATATTGCGAGTGTCAAAAACTGAACCAGTGTAAATTTGAGTTACATATTTTAACTGGCTTGATTCTTTTACAAATCATTAATGTAGCGATTGCGCTCTAAATTCCTGCTGACCGTAAAGAGCGGTATCCAGAAGTAAATAGCTGTTTGTGTTCTATTTAACGCATTATGTGGTATCTTTGCAAGACACTCTTATCTCTATAGGATTCTTTAACTGTCCCTTTCCATAATTGTTCTTTACTTGCTTGAAACATTTCTTTGATATCCAGCCACCAAAACTATCCGGCCGCTGCATAGAGACAGAGCGATACTCAAAAGAGTTTAGTGTTCTCTCGATGTTCTTTAAATGATTCTCCAGCATTTACCATCAGCCGGACGACCTTTTAGTCTCGTCAATCAGTTGTAGGTATAAAAAATTGTGGTTGACAGGTATTTCTTCTTCTTCATTCAATGAAACCCTTGAAGTGCCCATTTTACAGTCTTCTATTGGTGTTTTCCAGTATCTTTATTAGTCTTCCCTACGCGGTGGAAGTCCTTGTTAACGGTCTTATTTTGAGAATGTAAAATAAAGTTGAAGCACAACACATTTTCATTTATTTAAATTTTCAGCCGAATAAAGTTTTCGGAACTTTATTCATAATAGTTTCATAATGAAAAAATTACTTTTCATATTATTTTATAGAAGTATTAGGCATTATTGTCATAGTGAGATATATCTTTATTGTGGCAAAAAACAGGTTAATCAAATAATAAATTAGCACTACAAATATTGATTGTCGATGCACTTTTGCCATTTTCCGCCTCATCGGATTTGAAATTGTCACCTGTAATAAGTTATCACATTTCATGAAGAATCGATAACCGTAGACGAATTCTCGAGTAACCACGTCTAGGCAAACGTAGTGTAGGACGCCCAGTGGTTAGGTAGAGTGACGACATGCGAAAAGCGGCTCACAGAAAATGGATGAAGAGAGCTGAAGACCGAACTCAGTGGCATGCATTAGGAGAGGCCTACGTCCAGCAATGGACAGATATAGGCTGATGATGGCATTAGCTTCACATTAGAGATAAAAATGAAATCATATATTAGTAGGTATACATAGTTTTATTCATACTAATTATATACATTCAAAAGCACTGCACTACCCCCAAACCAAACCAATAGTTTTTTTTGGTTTTGTATTTACTTCTTATAAATGTAAAAGATGAATAGTCGGTAAATTAGGCATAAGACTTTTTTACCCATTGTCCCCCAGTGGTGGACAAAAAGTGGGATAAGTTATCCAAATTCCGAGAAAAATGAAAACCAGTTGGGGCACGGTCTGGTGACTATGTTAGGTGACGGAGAGTTCCCAATCATAACTCCTGTAGTTTTGTGACGGTCCGTTGTGCGGTGTGTGGACGAGCGTTGTTAAGAAGGAGTGAAATATAGTTATTGACAAGTCTCGGTTGTTTGACAGTGAGCTTGTCCATCATCATTTACAATTCTTCACAGTACACCTCTGCAGTAATTGTTGTGCCAGGTCTCAAGAAGCTGTAATGAACAATGCCGGCACAGGCCCACCATACGTTCACAAGCAGCTTCCTTTGACTTAATTTGCGTTTGGGGCACGGTTTGGCTGCCTCCCCTTTGTACAACCAGTGCGACGGACATTTCGATTGTCTTGCAGGATCCACTTGTCATCACAAGTGACATTTTGTGCCTACCTATTCAACAAATTAAGGCAAGTTTTGGCGCGATTTTGTTCTCGTTGTTCAGTGTGTTCGTACGGTACCAATTTTCCGAACTTTCTCATGTTTCCAATTGGAAGTTCATGAATCAGTATCGTTTTATCACTTACGTGGCAGTTTGCTGCTAATTCCGACGTGGTTTGATATGAATCTGCTTGAACCACGGCTTTAAATTCATGGTTATCGACTTGTCTCCGGTCGACCACGGCGGCTTATTGTTGTGATCAACCTTTCCAGAACAGAAACGATCAAACCAAAAACGCACCATGCGTTCACTTGCGTTCGACCATACACGTCGTTGATAATGCGTGCCGTCTGTGCTGCGTTAGAGCCACGACGGAACTCGTATTCGAAAATAACGCGCAATTTCGATTTTCCATGGTCACAAAAACAGCGATATTAAAGAAAGATCGAACATTAAGAAAACAAATAAATCACTGTTTTTTTAAAGAAATGCCATGGCTATATTATTATAATAACTAGCTTACGCTCGCGACTTCATCTGTGCGGACTACAGTTTATCGCGAAAAAAGCATTCTATGTTCTTCCTGGATATTAAAAACCAATGCAAAAGTATAGCACCAATGTATTGTATTCTCTTTGGCACCAACGCTCTTGATGCTTTTTGACAGATTTGTTATTATCTCGTTTCCATGGCAACCGTTCTTTATAGCCATTCATAGACATTTTCCACTTTTTTTCGTCGTAACTTACCATTTTCCGGGATAAAAAGTATCCTATGTATTATTACAGGGTATAAGCTATCTCCATTCCAATATCAGCTATTTTCATCAAAATCCGTCCAGCCGTTATCGCGATAAAACTCCCCAAACAAACAAAACAAACAGACAATGTTTCACTTTTATATATTGGTGTGGATTTAAGTTTGGAATTATAAGATATCGATCTTCACACTAGCTAGTACTAAAACTCGGCAATTCCATAGGTAAGGAACAAATAATTCATGAGACATATTTCGGTAGAATACAGACATACAGACGTATAGGTATTATTATAACTCTGCCATTGGTCGTTAAAAAAATATGGAAATAATGTTGATAATGCATCTAGGTGCATAGAATCCAAATCTATCTATACTATAATAAATCTGTAACTGGGCTAAATCTGTAGGTACATTAAATATTTTTAGAAAATTATAATTGAGATAAACTTCAAAATCGATATGGAGTGCAAAAAGTTTATTTTTTATTTTTTTGTCTGTCTGTCTGTCTCTTTGAACATGCATCACGCGGAAATTACCAGACGATTTTGATGCAACTTGGCACAGTCATAGCTTATGTTATGGCTTAACATTTAGAATACTTTTTATCCCAAACAAAAACAATGATTTCCGCAGGGTAGGGGTTGAAAGTTATTTAAAAGAACACATATTACGCTGAAACTTCCGGACGGATTTTATGTAACTTGGCACAGTCAAAGTTTATATTATGTGTTAAAATCAACAATACTTTTTTATCCCGAAAAAATAAGGGATTCCTGTGGGATAAGAGTCTAGAGTTTTGTTAATTTGAATGGAATAAAAATAGTAGATTCGCTTATAAAAGGGCACCGTAAATTCGACGTCTATGCCACAAAGCAGAGCGGCGCATCGGAAGCGTGTCCGGTCTGCAACCCAGAGGCCCATGGATCGAGTTCACGCGCTTCTATTTATGTTTTGCCTCAATATTTATAAGCATTTACATATTTTATGCGTTATTTTTATATTTTCTTTGACATTTTTAAGGCTTCTGTAATTTCCTGAATGAAACCGTCAAGTTTTGTTTGAAAACTATATATCATGGGATATTGATAATTTATAACCTTTTCGACGCAATATAGCAAAAACGTAAAATGCCAAAGACGTAGAATGGTAAGGTTAATGCCAAATTCTCATTGCCATTATGCGCGAAAATCGCGAAATACCAAATGCTCGACGATGCCAATGTTTTAAATCATCACAGTCACGATAGCTTCACTTCAGATTATTTAGAAAAAAGCTCAATAACAGAAAACAATTCTGTAAATTTATTTTGTAATATTTTTTTGACTTTGTAAATTTGTTAGTTTTAAGTGCATGTTTTATTTACAATCCCTCACAAAAAGCGCCCTCTTGCGGCTGTTTGTATTGGTAACCAAACTGCTTAATGTTTTATATGTTGTACTAACAGAACTGTCTGATGCACTAACTAAAGGAAGGCCGACGTCGTTGCGTATTTCGAAAATATACATTACGTACACAACGCTCTTGACGTCAGAGACCGTGTTGGTATCATGAATCTGTAGAGGTTCGTGGTTGGCATCGAGTATGTTTTAAAATCCAGAAAGCGAAAATGTATTCTTCGAAAGTATAGCGTAAAGGTATACATTCGAACATATATGACGTCACTGGCTGAGCTGAGATCGAGTATAGGTAGTTTCAAAATTAAGAATTTGCGCGGCGTATTTTGAAAATATACCTCCACATAGCGCTATTCTATTCTATTATATTCTATTGCAAAAAACATGTGTGTCTTGGTGGCTGTATTAACATTAATAAATAATAATAAACATATTTGGGATAATTCCACACCAATTACCTAGCCCCAAACTAGGATACCCTGTAATATGGGCACTAGATAACGGATAAACATACATAAATACGAATATCACATCTATGACTCGGAAACAATCATTTTTTGCTCATCACACAAATGGTTGCACCTTGCAGGATTCGAACCCGCGATCGTTTGATTTCGTTTCCAGGGTCACTAGCCACTATAGACCAACCTATTAATTATTTATTTGCTATTGCAACACAGATAGATTTCTGTCAACAGCCTTCAGTGGCAACCCGACATGGCCGTGATTAGTTAGAAGACGAAGGCGAAAGCGAAGCGTAGCGAAGCTCAGCGAGCTCCCGCCTTCGTCTTCTAACCTATCACGGCCATGTCGGGTCACTACTGAAGGTCTGTATATAAGTTTGTTCGCGCATCAAGTAAAAACTACTAGATCGATTGTGATGCAATTTTCACTATTGGATAGCTTAGGGTTCGAATTAAAAAGTGATACTACTACGATACTTGGTATTTTAATCTGATGATTAGATGCCGAGCAATCGATAAAAAACTATTTGACGGCTGAACAAATGTAGTGTATTGTACTTTGTAGTACTTTTGGTCCTGGAATAACACGTATGAGTTACTTTTAAATGAAATGACCACGCGGGCAAAGCCGCGGATACAGCTAGTATGCAATAACTTGTTGACGTAACATGATATTTTCATTATTCTAAGATGATATTACATTACAACTTCAGGCAAACATTATTCAGCCACATTCCCACCGCGTCGTGCTTTATTTATTTATTTATTCTAACATTCCTGGGCCTAATGCCCACCGGCATTACGTACAGTTTCCCCATTCGCTCACCCAAGGATCAAGAGCAGGTGAACCAAAAAACATTTTTAACAATCAATTAGCACACACTCACATTTAATACACATTAACGTTAAAAACTTAGTACCGAAACTCACACAAAAATTAGTCACTTGCCAGCTTTGGACTTTCCATTATTAAATCCATTGCCGCTTTTTGAAACTCGTCATATGTACATTTAAACAAATCCAGATCCTGGCCCGGGCCCTGAGCCAGCACAGCATTAAGCATGCGCAGTGCCCGCAGTACAAGCGCCTGCCTGCCCTGCACGCTCCTGCAGCACGGATGCCCAAAAACTTGTGCCAACGAGCCCTAATGTAGTTATCAGGAACAGCTATCGGTATACGCTCCAGAACATATGGAATGCTCTTACAGCCAACAATAATACGCCAGATGCATTCCATAAGTGAGACGGCTCGTCTCACTTCCAAGCTGTTGTACATGCATCAACAACAAAGAGAGAGACTGTATCGCAAATGAGAGGCATTTTCTAAAAAGTGCTACACAAACGCCACACCGATTGTGACTAAGGCCAAAGTAGGCCAATTGAGTACGTTGCACCTAATTTATGCGATGCCTGCCCTTTGAGCTGGTACCTGATCTTTTCATCTGTAACTAGAGTCTTGTTGAATGTGTTGTATACATACCCTACATTTTACCAAATTGCGCCACGCAAAGACTTGGTAATTTGTTTATCAGCCTATGTATGTATGTCTGTCCTTTGTGGCACTATAGAGACCAAACGCGAGGACCGATTTTGATGATTCATACGTCAATCGTTTTGTCTTAATCTTGCGTGTGCTGCTAAAGACATGACATTATTTATCTAATTTCAATATGACGACAAGTAGACGCCATATTGAGAAAAAGAAAAAAAAGTCAAATGGGGTATTGAATAGGTATTTGAAAATTATCTTTTGGTTTCTCATATCATTTTTCATTTTGAATGACCATTTAGTATCTATAACCATTTAAAGGTAAGTGTGTATTTTTGTTCTTTTGTGGCACTATATAGACTAAACGCCTGGTCCGATTTTGATGATTCTTATATATCAAAATCAAAAATCCAAAGCTCTTTTTAGTTTTTTCGCAGCTGGGTTTTATGTTTTATAATAATTTATTTTATTAATGTTCAGCGTTTTATAGTTACGTCAGAAATGGGAAATCTGTTAATACCTACTCTTAAGGTTTTTGGGTAAAAGTTATTCTATGAATGTTCAAACAAGAAATAGGTATGTACCAGAGAATACTCGTACTCATTAAGGCTTGAGCACTTGAGATAGCAAACATTAACCTTGTAACCTGTTGAAATTATCATACACTTTCTGCAAAAAAAAATGCAAATGTCCTTGAAATGTACTTTGTAATTACCGATGCAATACACAAAAGTGGTAGAAACCCAACTGCGAAAATAACTAACATGAGGCAAAAATTTAAGTGAGAATGGTTGCTAACCAACTTTATACTTTAGGTCCTAAATAGTAATTCGAAATGAAAAATGATATGAGAAAGATGATTTTCAAATACCTTTTTTTTATTACTGGCTGGGCAATCGTTTGACCACGATCTCACCTGATGGAAAGCGATGATGCGGTCGAAGGTGCAGCACGCCTGCCTAGTAGATTAGACCTATTCACTCTTGACTTGAACACACCAGGGTTATAATTTACCGGAAACACTGACGAGGGTAAGGTATTTCACTCCTTCAATGATACCACACTTAACATAGTTCGTTGATTTTTTACCCGACTACAGCAAAGCAAGGAAAGGTTAACGAGTTTAACAGTATGTATATATATGTATGTACCTTCAGAAGCTGTTTAACTCCGTCATCCTCGAAGGTACTACGACAGAGGCGTGGCACAGGAGCGTAGTGGTTTTGTTCTTTAAGAAAGGTGATAAAACCCTTTTGAAGAATTACATGCCCATTTCGCTGCTGAGCCACGTCTATAAGCTGTTTTCGAGAGTTGTTACTAACCGCCTCGCTCGTAGGTTTGACGACTTTCAGCCTCCCGAACAAGCTGGATTCCGGAAAGGATTCAGCACCGTAGACCACATCCATACGCTCCGGCAGATTATACAGAAGACCGAAGAGTATAATCGGCCACTATGTCTAGCGTTTGTGGACTACGAGAAAGCCTTTGATTCAGTCGAGACCTGGGCAGTGCTACAGTCATTACAGCGGTGCCAGATTGATTACCGGTACATCGAAGTGTTGAAGTGTTTGTACAGCAAGGCTACCATAACAGTTCGTCTTCAGGATCAGAGCACGAATTCTATCCAGCTGCAAAAAGGGGTGAGACAGGGAGACGTTATTTCCCCGAAACTGTTCACCTCTGCACTGGAAGATATATTCAAGCTTCTGAACTGGAACGAATTTGGTGTTAACATAAATGGCGAATACATCACTCACCTTCGATTTGCTGATGATATAGTCATCATGACTGAAACCCTGGAAGACCTAAGCACAATGTTCAGTGACCTCAATATTATTTCCCAACAGGTGGGTCTTAAAATGAACATGGGCAAGACGAACATCATGCCAAATGCCCATGTCGTACCCATGCCGGTTTATGTAGGGAACGATATTATCGAAGCTGTTGATCACTATGTCTACTTGGGTCAGACGATTCAACTGACGAATCCAACTCGGATGGGCAGCGTTCGGGAAATTACGCCGTATCTTCTCGTCGCAGATACCGCAGAGCCTCAAGACGAAAGTCTGTAATCAGTGCGTGTTGCCAGTGATGACATACGGCACTGAGACGTGGTCGCTAACTATTGGTCTCATACAAAAGCTCAGAGTTGCGCAGCGTGCAATGGAGAGAGCTATGCTCGGTGTTTCACTACGTGATAGAATCAGAAATGAGGAAATCCGTAGAAGAACGAAGGTTACCGACATAGTTCTCAGAGTTTGCAAGTTGAAGTGGCAATGGGCAGGCCATACAGTTCGCAGAACCGACCACCGCTGGGGAATAAAGGTTCTCGAATGGCGACCACGAACAAGCAAGCGAAGTGTGGGGAAACCCCCCACACGATGGACAGACGACATTGTAGCCATCGCAGGAAGTCGGCGGATGGAGGTGGCACAAGATCGCTCGTTATGGCGCTCTTTGGGGGAGGCCTATGTTCAGCAGTGGACTTCTACAGGCTGACATTATGATGATGATGATGATGATGATATATGTATGTATGTATGTATGTATGTATGTATGTATGTATGTATGTATGTATGTATGTATGTATGTATGTATGTATGTATGTATGTATGTATGTATGTATGTATGTATGTATGTATGTATGTATGTATGTATATATGTATGTATGTATGTATGTATGTATGTATCTATGTATGTGGTTATGTGAATGTGAATTCCACCATAGCTTTGCTAGGGGCAAAGCTATGGTGGAACGATTTGACAAAAGATGTCAATCGATTCGTCTTCAGGTACAGAGTGTCATAGGCTATTTTGTTTACCCAGCTACGTCGAAGTAAAAGGAAGGGTTATGTATTCAATCAAACTAAAATTTTGGTCTGATTTTGACAAGCGAGGTGTCAATCGATTCGTCTTTAGGTATAGTGTCATAGGCAATTTTTACCAGATTACGGCGAAGCAAAGGAGGGTATTGTTTTCAAAATAAAAACTTGACAAGCGAGATATCAATCGATTCATCTTCATCGTAAGAGTGTCACGCAATTTTTTACCCAACCGTAGTCAGGTTTTAGTTTTTGAACACAATAAATAAATCTAATAATATCTATATAATATCTTGTTTTTTTCCTTTTACACAATAAAAAAAACTATATTTTAAATCATTTTTTTCTTCTGGTTCTGCCAATTTTTTTTATTGCTCACATATATTTTTTAGGACTCGCAAGATAAGGCAAATCGATTGACGAAAAAAAACTCAAAATTAGCCCACGCGTTTGGTTTCTAAAGCGCCACAACAGAACAAATAATTAGGCTGATAAACACATCTCAAAAAAATCACCTCAATCCGTCGCTGATAGTAAACAAACACATTCGCACCCCCACTAATATATAAAAGTGAAACGCTGTCTGTTTGTTTGCGGCGCTTTCACGCCAAAAAGGCTGTACCAATTTTTATGGAAATTTGTATCTAGATACTGTATACCATAGA
Organism: Alsophila aescularia; assembly: GCA_946251855.1. NCBI lineage: Eukaryota > Metazoa > Arthropoda > Insecta > Lepidoptera > Geometridae > Alsophila > Alsophila aescularia. The sequence continues at coordinate 33,297,014 of OX276377.1, read as the reverse complement.
GACCAATTTAAGATACTTTTTATCCCGGAAAAAAATATCTACACGGGCAAATATAATATCAGTTTCAAATTTTGAATTCACGGGTAAATATAACATAAGTTTCAAATATTGAAGGTAAACACCAGCCTTACTTCATTAAGTACTAAAGATCTCCAGTTGTTAACCTTGCCAAGGTACTCGTATTTCCAAAAAGGTATAACGTCGAGTTAAGTAAGATTAAGGAATTTAATTTAAAGTTGGACGATTTCCGCGATTTCTCGCATTCGCGTGAACTCGAGACCAATTACAACAAGTTAACAGCTTGTACTTTGAAGAGATTTCAAGTTACGAGTTAAGTAAAACAAAGATCAACTAATTCTAAGTATTTATTTTTAAATACTGCAAATTTACAACTGAGCGGAATCGGATAAAAATGCACAGAAGACTAACAAACAAATATTTATTTTAGTGTACCTAAATCAAGGGTTATAAGTTTAGGGTGTGCTGGTTTGTATCTGTGGCATCGTAGCTTGCAAACAACTGGACCGATTAAGATGCGTTTCTTTTGTTTAAACGCTGATTTGATCGAGATGGAGATGGAGGTTGGGCGTCGGGGGTTATATTTTATTTTATTTGTGCTTATGTATACAATCTCTTTCCTGAGAACAGTATATTTAGTAGGACTAACCAAATTATTGTGACATCTGTAAACCTTAAATTTTTCGAGAGGCACAGGAAAAAACCTTCACTAAAACCATTCAACTTAAGCGATTAAAGTTAGGCTTCCTGTTAGCAGATAAGGTTAGTACATACCTACTTGTAATAAGGAGAATAATAGGATATTGCCCTTTCGTCGGAATGGCTATTTTAAATTTAATTCGTCCTACACCATAACCTCGAGTCAGCTCTACAATCACAACCAAGCTTTCATAAATTTAGAAACATCTTCACTGGGTTACTTATCGAGTGATTAAAAAAAGCTTTTCTAGTACCAGGTGAGCAGAAAATACTATTTTAGCAGTTAGAGCGTCCTAATTTTATTTAAAATCTGTAGTTTTTGTTTTTTTTAAATGTAAGTATTATGTGTGTTTGTTTGTGTGTAAAGGATAACGCAAAAAAATCATAACCGATTTAAAAAAGAAACAACTAAGGAAAGCTACATTATCAGTGAGTAGGTAACATAGGCAGTATTCGTTTTTCAAATAAATTAGAGATCCCTACGAAAATTGCAATAATGTAACCCAAAGTATCAAAGATTTACCTATAAAAGTCATTATTTGGCGCGCGGTGCGTAAACTATTGAGGATACAGAAAATAATGTAGGTAGGTACTTCATGTTTATAATACTCATCGTTGCACAAAAAAAGTCCGAGGTCTAACTATTATAGTTAAGGCACAAACCGTTTTTTGTTCAATTTAGTCAGTCAAAACACGGGTAGAATCATTTAAAAATAAAGAGAATCCCTTAGGCTACCCGAGCGAAGCCGGGACGAATCGCTAGTCCTAAATATAAATATAAAATTCACTTCACAAGCCAACAGCATTAATATCTTAAAACTGTAGATACATTGAATAGAAGATTACACATATCTTAGTGTTTATTATAACCAAAACATAACGTAAACAATAACATTAAACAATAACTGATAACAAAATAACTCACCGTTTTGTCCAAAAGCCAGCTCGCCGGGAATATCAGAGGAATGTACGTAATCATGTAGATCATGGAGGTCCAATACACCATAATGCTGGACACCCCGTAGTACTTCACCACTGCGTCTTGAATTATACTGTACTGCACCCATTGCATGCTATTCGACGCAGAATAAAAGACGAACACGCACAAAACCAGCCATCTAATCGGATACACCGTGTACTCGGTCGGTTTCCTACTCGGGGAATCCAGGGCACCCCCTTTCTCAGCCACCCCGTCCATGACGCTCCCGCAAACTTCTAAATTCATTTCCGCCATTTTTATTATTGTCGCCTTTACTTCCTTAAATCTAATTTGGCAATTTTTTGGCACTATTATAAATATTGTTTAACATCAACAGTTGCTTTTAAAGCTAGTTATTCGTAAATCTAAGTTATTGTCAGTTTCCGCGCGGGTTTTTTGTCGGAGAGTTAGCACTGGCGTGTGATCCGCGCGGCCGCCAGCCGCCGACTGTTTTCCATTTTCCTGCAATCAGCGGCTGAATGGATCCTTCCTGCGTCCCCAGCTAACAGATGAACTGTTAGTTCCTACGTGAGCAGAGTGACGTGACATCAACCTTGTCTGTGTGTCAACAGTGTAATCAAATCAATTGCTTGCGGAGTGGAATAAAGAAATTAGTCATTTTAGATTAGGTACTCACAAAGGATAAAGACGGACGGTTACGGTACTCGTCTACATTGTGCATTGAATACTGTACAGTATTCAATTATCTTATATTTTTTGTACTAGGTACTTACAAATCTTACAATTGTATTTTCAGACGAAAAGAGATGTTTGAATGGTTTAAATATATGAAAACTGTAAAATTAAGGTCTCATAAATCTTTATTATTTAGAATTTTTTAGACACACATAACATCAAAGTCAACATTAGAAACGGGAACTATGGTATGGATGGTAAATATCCCGTTTCTAAAGTTCCCGATTTTCATGCTTTGGGCTATCCATAACCCACTATCGTGAAACTTGGAAGTCACGGGGGAGCCCGTTACCGAACAATGGGACACTACAGGATGACTGTAACTGTATTTTGTTTATTATAAGTGGTGGTCTTTTTACCCGAGTACGGTTATGAGTTTAACTTATGTGGATGTTCCACCATAGTGTCGCTCCTATTGGTCCGATTTTGACAAGCGTGGTATCAATTGATTTGTCTTCATCGCAAGAGTGTCATAGGCTAGTTTTTACCCGATCGTAGTCGCGTTTTAGTTTTTGAACTTATGTATAGTTTAAGTAAGAATTACTAGGCAGGTACTAGGAATCGATTAACAGTTGCTCTGTAGCATACATTAAGTTCTGTGACATGTTCAGCAGATATAGTGCGGGAGCAAACTGTCAAAGAACTGACATTCAGAATTCAGCTCTACGGAAGCTCTACCGCGGACTCTACCAAACAATTTCCTTTACTCGGGTAGAGCCGTTCATAGTGACCACACTATTTCCTGTCACCGGAATAGAAGATCCGGATCTTATTCGTAACAAAGCTCGCGTTAATATACATATAAGTAAATATATGTGAGCGATGGTAGCTTAACGGTTCTATAGTGCAACTTAGAACCCAACGAGTTCGAACCTAGTCTCCGCACCAATGACTTTTCTGAGTTATGTGCGGTTTTCCATCGCTCCATGCTTCCGAGGGCACGTTAAGCTGTCGGTCCCGGCTGTTATTGAATAATAGTAGTCGTTAAGCCAAGTTAGAGGCCTTTGGCTGGGTTGATAAACACTGACACCAGAGGCCAGCACTACCTCATACGACAAACAAACAAACAAACAATGAGTAAATATCTTTTATCCACAGAACAATAGAATATACAGGGTGGATTTTTGGGACGGGACAGTAAGGGTAGGTACCTTAACCGTTATATTTACAGGAAAACGATCCTAGGATACCATCCATAACTTTTTGAGATATTCTGGACTGCATCCACAGATTTTGGAAAAAAATGACGTTCAGCAAGGAAATGGTAATTTTACACAAAAACTTTTTTGATGCCAATCGATCCTGTTTTTTATAAGGATTAAAAGTCTTCTTATGGGACCGACTGAGGTTTGAATACTAGAAATGTCAGAAACTGCGAATACTTTTTCCATACATTTCGTAGCAAATTACCTTAACCATATTAGCTACAGGAAAATGTTCTTAGGAGGCTGTCCTCAACTTTTGAAGATATTTTGACCTGCATTCACAGATTTTGTTAAATATGTTCAGTCATCGAAGGAATAGGAAATTTACACAAACATATTTTTTTATGCCAATCTGTTTCTTATGAGGATCAAAAGTCTCTACTGGACCGACTGAGGTTTGACAACTAGAATAGTCAGAAATTGCGAAAAGCTTTTCCCATTCATTTTGTACGAAATTACCTCAAACTTTATAGGAAAAAGTTCTTAGGAGAGTCGCCCTAACTTTTGGAGATATTTTGACCTGCATTCACAGATTTTGGAAAAAAATACAGTAGTCAAGAAAATTGGCATTTCACAAAGAATATACGAGTATATGCTGGTCCAGTAGAGACTTTTGATCCTCATAAGAAACAAGATCGGTTGGCATCAAAAAAAGTTTTGTGTAAAATTACCATTTTCTTGCTGACTATACGTATAGGTACTTTAGTCCTGGAATAACATATTTTATCCCAGAAAAATGAATCCGAAAGCCAGCACAGCTAGTAATTGAATATAGATAAACCCTACATGTACCCAAAGAGAATATAATCACCACGTTTTACATGTACCTATGAAATCTAAAATATTAAGTAATATTTGGGTGACCTTATCTGTACAAACTTTTAATTCTCTTTTTCTTAGAAAAGTCTTAAAATAATGTGCGGATATTATTTTTCTAACTCTCTAGTATTTATTCAATTATTTCAATAACATAATTAAAATTATATATCAATAATTAGATAACCTATCACTCTCGCCCGACTCACGGTTATTTATTCTGTGCTTACGGTTACTTTAGGCAGGTTGGTCAGTAGATATATTTCATTCATTCATTCTTCGTCGAATAAAGTTTGAATATATTTTTACGAGACTTTTCAAATGTAGCTCATCGAACTGCACGATAAACAACTCTTTATAACTGTAGTAGTCAATGTTGAAACTATTGTATTATTTGTGAGTGACCAGCGTCACAGTACATCATAATATACTGTGGCAGCGTCTTCATTGGTCTGTAAAAATAAGGTGAACCCCGCGGTTTTACCCGCCTGAAAAATGATGACGGTGACAAATATCCTGTTATTTATTTCAGGACCTAAGGTATATGCCGAATTTCATCAATATCCGTTCAGCCTTTTCAGCAAGAAGAAGTAACAAACATACACCCTCACAATCAATCTTTCGCATTTGTAATGATAGTGTGAAGTGATTTCGTGCGAACCACAGGGCCGAGGCCACACCCGCTATTTCCTGTGTCCCTGGTACTCCTCTGGAGCCCAGATTATTCACTGCTGACAGAATAAAATATAATAATGAAAATTCGCAGAATGCAATGTTTTCAGTTTGTTTGTTTGTATGTCGTATGAGCATATTACTCGTATTATGTATTCTGTGAAATGAGGTAGTGATGGCCTCTGTTTTGAGAGTTTGTAAGGCCGTCCTACATTTTTTTTCTATAGAGGCAAATTTATTTAATCGTGTTTCGGTGACCACAGCCGGATAAAGTATTTTTTGTACATTTAATACAGAAAAAAATAAAGTCAACTAATCGTTTTTAAAGGTCTAGTATTAAATATTTGTGAGGACGAATCGTCAACTTTGGATCCCATTTCGACTAAGCAAAAAGGTCACTTTAGAGCCAAATAACGGCAACGGAATTAAATAGAAAAAAAATGTCAAAAGAACTTCTGATGGAATATGTCCATCAAGGAAATTTGCATTTTTGATGATAAAAGTTCCATCTCCCAATTGTGCCGAGTTATTGCGGATGTACGACATGCTTTGATGGAATGTGTGCGGAATGAAAGCTACAGAAGATCATGGTTGAATCGAAGCGAAATTTTAGATGTGGGATTTTGTAATTGTATTTTAGCGTGTCCGATGTCAGACCGGGCATTTAAATTGTATAGGTTAGCAGAATTAGGTTTAAGTTAAGTGTCGGTTTCGCGGAATTGGCCAAATTAGAGGGTTACCTGATTGAAGATTTCTCTAAAACTAATGTACTATAAAACATAATGTAGAACACTAAGTATAATGAATGACCTATACACGAAGCTACATTTAATTTTACAATACGTTGTGAAGTTTTTTACTAAATCACTGGAGAAACGGATTTTTGTTCTTCCCTACGATGGCAATGTGGTCGCTAAGCGAAAAAAACAAAAAAAAATATAATATAAAAAAAAATGTACAATATATTAAATATGCTGTGATGTACAGACAGACGGACGGACATGATGGGTTCTTTGTTTGACTGTGGAACCCTAAAACACAGGAGACCAGTCCATTATGTGAAAGGGTTAGGTATCAGGTACATAAATAAGTTTGTCACTTAGCAAGGCATAAGTTCTAAAACTAATACCCGGTCGGGTAAAAAATATCCTATGATGCTTGCGATGAAGACGAATCGATTGATACCTCGCTTGTCTAAATTGGACTAAGATTTTAGTTTGAACACATAACCCTTCCTTTACTTCGCCAATGTCAGGTAATCAAAATACCTGTGAATACCTGTGATAATGTATAAAAGAAAACGAATCGATTGATATCTCGCTTGTCAAAATTGAAACAAGTTTTAAGTTTGAACACATAGCCCTTCATTTGCTTCCCCGTAGTTGGGTGAAAAAAATCGCCTATGATACCTAAAGACGAATCGATTGATACCTCGCTTGTCAAAATCGGACCAATAGGAAGGACGCTAATATGGTGGCACATCCACATGTATACATACATACATATATAGAATGTTTAACTCCTTCCTTGCTTCGCCGTAGTCGGGTAATACAGTTGTCGCCATGTTTTGATTAATACAACAATATTTTTGTTTACCGACTAATCGAATACACATTTGCATATCCGTTGAAATGTTTCAAGAAAATAATAAGTATTTACACTCGTATAAATACTCAAAATTATATAATAAATTAAGTAATTTATACTCGTATAAATCTGAAAACGTTTGTTTGTTTGTTTGTTTGGGGAGTTTTAACACGATAACGGCTGGACGGATTTTTATGAAATTTGTAATGGAAATAGCTTATACCCTGGAATAAAATAAATAGTACTTTTAATGCCGGGATATGGTAAGTTTCCACGGGAAAACTAGAAAAAGTTGTCTACTCGCTTTAAAGAACGGTTGCTATTAATAGGGTCAATGGTGCTATACCTACTTTTGCATTGATTTTTAATATCCTAGAAGAAAATATAGGATGTCTTTTTTCGCGATAAACTGTAGTCCGTGCGGATGAAGTCGCCGGTGTCAAAGTCAAAGTCAAAGTATTTTATTGTTTATAGGCAAAAATAATAGCACATTTTACAAGTCAAAGTTAACATCTCATGAACAAGGAGAAATATTTAAAATATTATAAAAAGATCAAATCAATCAAAATTAAGATAAACTAATTATTCTTTGAGTTTGAAAACGAAATTTCCCTTTCATGTGCCAACAGAGTTAAATCTCACACTGGAAAAGGATATACCCTTCTGACTACCGGTGCTTCGGAAATACGACCGTTAGAGAAGAGAGCACCAAGAAACTCTACGGGGATGTATTTTTTCCATATTTGTTAATTCTTTATATTTTTGCAAATGTCACAATTATAACAAGACATGTAAAATATAAACAAAAAAGATAAAAATGACAATGAGATGTCCCACAAACATCAAACAATCAAACTGGGAAAAATAAAGTAAAAAAAATCTAACTAGATAATTACGATGCATAAAACAATGTGATCTCATGGTATGTTTGAGACATCTCACAAAGTACTTTGAACATTTTATTCACTTAACGTTAACATCGAAGTTATCACGTATTAATTAGAGGTGGTTAATATAATACATAGCTCTTATTATAACGTTAAATTTATAAATAACTATAGTCGTTATAAAATAGAATAAATTAATCCGCTAATGTTATAACCATATTTTTTTTACTTACATCTCAAATCTTTATCATTATTCGACAATTAGACAGCGATTTGCGACTCAGCGCCACAAAAGAAATACCGCGGCGTAAAGAGGAACTAACGTTTACACGTAAATCTAGGAAGTCACGTCACATCATATTGCACAATCATAAATGACAAGCTAGTACATTAAAAAACCATAGATGGCTCTAGTCCGCCAGCACGCGCCTTCCTGATATTGATATATTTGATTGGGAGAAAATGCGAAACAAATTGTAGATGGCGCTAATTTCAATTCATTCACTTTCTCAAAGCTAATCGTAGACACACATTGAGCGCTCATTGGTTGAATTATAACGCAACGAGTTTTAACTGTAGCTTCGCGACGCGATGTGATTCGTGAATTAAATGAACTGTACAAAACGCGAAATTATGTTATTGGTTCGTTGAATTATTTAGTGTTATGTTCTGCTACATCAGCTGTTCTGCTTTATGAAGTTAGTATGTTATACCTTATAGCCACAGCTATTAGCTTTTTTTACGGATCAAGGAACTTACACATTTGTGAAACTTTTTTTGCAAAATTCTCGCTTTGAGGGATGAAAATATTGTAAAGCTTTTATTTTATTTCCTTTTACTTGACTTTATTGTGTGAATCAATGATGTTATATAAAATCATTGGTGTAAAGAGACTTTGTTAGTAGGGTTGTTTTAAGGTTGAGTGAATAAAAAATGACTACAAAGTATAGTAATACGATGGTATGGAACTTTATTGAAAAGTCCAGTGTTAAACAGTAAACATGCAATCTGCTCCTGTTTTTAAAATGGGTAGAAACTGCCAGTTTATATTGAAGTAATGTAGATTGCGCGCGTCGTTTGTTATTCCGTGCCAGTCTCGCCGTTCGTTGATTCGCGTCTTGGCGTTCAAATTCACGTTATAACGATAGCTTTTTAAATAGCTGGCTATATAAGTGTAGCTAAGCGCATATAGCTCGTTAAAAAAACTAGCCGTTATTCACACCTCTACTTATTATTATCATGGAGCTTTGAGACATCAGGCCATGCATTTCTGTCATTAATATAATCATTTACATTGTAATACGCTTTCTTTATGAGATTTACTTTAACAAAAGTTTTAAACATATGCATTGGTGATTTATCAATGCCGTCAGGTAACTAATTAAAAAAGCGTATACAGTCCCCAATATATGAACCACTAACTTTCTTTAACCGAAATCCAGACACTTTTAGTTGAATTTTATTTCTAGTATTAAAATTATGATCATCCGTATTTTTAACAAAGGTATTGATATTTTTCCGAACATACATTATATTTTCATATATATATATTGACAAGCCACTGTAAGAATATTGATCTCTTTAAAACGTTCCCTAAGATAAACGCGGCATTTCATATTGTAAATGAAACGAATTGCTCTCTTCTGCAGCAGAAATATTGATTGAATTTCCGCGGCCTTACTGAGGTAAGACCGCGAATTATATGCAGCAAAATGTCATATAACATAATACTGTGAAATAAACTAAAATATACTAAGCTTGCTGTGGCTATATCGGTAAACTGTCTTATTTTACGTACTGCATGGGTTGCAGAGCTCAATTTACCAGCTATCAACGATATGTGAGGACCCCACTGTAATTTTGAATCTACAGTAATACCCAAAAATGTGGTTGTCTGCACAAGGTCTACAGGCTCACTATTTATTAAAATACTTGAATTCGTAGGAACCCTGACATCTGACATTGGGTAGTGAGAATTTGATACATTTAGTTTTCTTATGATTTAACAATAAATTGTTAGTTGTAAACCAATTAAGAACTAGCGCGATGTTAACAAGGCAATCCTTGTTAACATCGTCAAAAGTGTTCAAGGTTCTGTCAATCTTAAAAATTAGAGAAGTATCATCTGTAAACAAAACAATATCACATAAGTTCTCTATGAAAAAGGGAAGATCGTTAATGTAAACCAAGAACAAGGATGACCCAAGTATTGAACCCTGTAGGACTCCCATTGTAATGATCTCTTTAAAACTTTCCCTAAGAGAATCGCCCTGATGACCTGGCACCATTTACATCTCTACTTTTTGGATTCTATTGCTAAGATACGAGGATAAAAGAACGAGAGCTTTCCCATTACCTCCGTAATGATTCAATTTAAAAATTAATGTTTCGAGGCAAACGCAGTCAAATGCTTTGGATAAATCACAGAAAACGCCAATTGCGTTCTGTGACTCCTCCCAAGCACCGAATATATGCTTTAAGAGCCCTGTGCCTGCGTCTGAAGTTGAGCAGCCTTTAGTGAAGCCCTATTGTTCATTATGAAACAGGCCGTTAATCTTGAAGTGTGTTAATATCTGGTATAATATTACTTTCTGAAAAATTTTACTTAGACCGGGAAGTATAGATATGGGTCTGTAGGTAGTTGGATCATTTTTACTGCCAGACTTGAATAAGGGAATAAGTTTACTTTTTTTCATTATGTCGGGAAAAACACCTTCGTCAACACAATTATTAAAAATAATTACTAAGTATGGAACAATTGTACCAATAATGGAACTTAAAATTTTAGTAGATATTCCCCAGAGATCCTCTTTATTTTTTATGTTAAGCAATTTAAATGTCTTAACAATCAAATTAACATTAATATGTTTAAATTTAAATATATCATCACTCTTTTCAACGTTGCTTGAGAACACAAAAGAAGCCTCAACTTAGGATGATCTTAAAGACTGGGTAGTTACTATTGGTATTTTTGTAAAGAAATCTTCAAATATATTGGTAACATCGTGATCTTTGGAAATTAATTTATTGCCGAAAATTCCGGTCTCGAGGTTAAATTTTGCCGGTTTTGGTATTTATTAGTTTCCATGTTGTTATGATTTTATCTTCGGTTTTTTTATTTTCCTACTCAAATGAAGAGATTTTGCGGTATTACACACGGATTTAAATGTCTTAGAATATTGTTTTAAGTATTCAAGAAATTTCGTGTCAATAGCATTCATATTTTTTTGAGAATATAAATCGCGTAATTTGATTCTACTTTTGTAAATACCTGTTGAAGCCCAGTCATAAAATCCCAGCCTTATATTTTTAAAATTTAAATATATCATTTAATTCTTTATCCATTATATTAAACCAGGAATTGCAAAGGTCATCAGGATTCCCATCAAATGGCAAGTGAATAAGTTGATTATCGATGTTATCTGCCAACCGTTCCAAACGCTCGCCAGTAATAGACCTGTAAGTGAACTCCTGAGAGTTTTTACCTGATTTACATAAAAACACAACGCTTTGCTCGATCAGAGCTAAGCTTATCACTTACAGCCATTACAAGTTTTTTTTTGTTTAGATTTACAGTTGCAAAAAGCATTGTCTAAACAGGTCGCAGATGTGCTAGTGATTCTGGTTGGCTGATTAAAAAGTTTTTTTAAGTTGAACCATAAAAATGAATTTAGAAATGTATAGCTTAATGGCCATTTAACAAGAATATCTACATTGAAATCACCACATACAACAATGAATTTTGAATTGTTAGAACATTTCCTCAGAACATCCTCCATAACAGACTCAAACACATTGAATTCAGCCAGTGGGGGTCCGTATATACATACAATTAGGTGATGCTTCAGCTCAACACATGATAACTCAATAGTCCGTTCAACAGACAAAAACAATGTCTTTCCTCTCCTTAAATTCAGGCAAAAAAATAATTATTTCAGGCCTTTCCATTGTCTTATGGCCGGTTCCTATATCTTAAAACGATCCGTTTTCGCTTACTGTCCGTCAGCTTTTGATATAAATGCCATACAAAAAACGTCAAAAAGTAACGAGGCGTTGGAAAAACGACTTGTTTAATTTTTATAGGAATGGGGGGTTAGCAGTCAGTTTAAATTAACACATACATTTGCCTCCGATGTACCACGTCTAATACAGCTATTAACCATAGCACCGTCAGAGTCATCCATTATACCATGTACAACTGGATCATATATATTAAATGCTAACAATTTAGCGATGGTCACCTTATCATTTTTGCTGAGATACAATGTATTCTTAGTCAAAATAAAATTTCTAACAAAATTGTTAGTTTCAAAATACAAAACTTCACTTTGACGACAGTCAAATTATACCATATCAAATTCAGATCATAAGCATGATCTTTTTGCGTTTGCGTCGTTTTATAAGAGTACGGAAATGAGCATTCAATAATCCTGCCCACACGTATATTTCCTAAAAAAATAGGTGAAAGCTAGTACCTATTTAATTTCATAAGAATCTCCACATCCAAGAAAACGCATGTAATAAAATACTAGGTATAATTATTTATTTTTAAATAAGCCGTGCCCGCAGTGACTTTGCCCGAGTGTTAATTTTTCTGGGTTAAAAGTAACCTATGCGTTATTCCAGGTCCAAAAGTACTATAAAGTACATATACTACAGTTCATCACAATTCGCTCAGCCGTCAAATACATTTTTAACGATTGCTCGCTTCAATGTTAGATAGCTTAGGTTTTGCCTTAAAAACTGGGGTATCATAATCCGATGATTAGAAGCCGAGAAATAAAAAACTATGTGACGGTTGAAAGAAATTCGGTATTTTGTACTTAGGTACTATTTAGTCCTGGAATAACACAAAGGTAACTTTTAACCCAGAGAACCCACATGGCACAAAAGATCCTAAATTCCAGAAAAATTACCATGCGAGCTAAGTCGCGGGTCGCGTGCATAGGAAGTACTTACTAATAAATCAAATTATATTTGGAATAGCAAGACCGTGTCGTTACTGCTGTCCCAGCAAATTGGCAAGATCGTTAGCGGCGGCACGTGGCTTCGCTTCCATCGGAATAAGGACATTACGCGAGATGACACCGCGAATTACACTTGACGGCGACTAATGACTGTTTGGAAATTCAATAGCTAATGAGCCCTATTGCTTGCTGGATCTGTGTCAACTTTAATTACAGGGCAAAGAAAGGGCTGCCTGAAATCGGTTTAAACCAGTTTCAGGATATACCCATTGTCGATATAATATCGTCAAAGTCGCGGGTAAGCAGTTTGCACTCCAAATTTCTTCATAGCTCTTTCTTTGCCCTTTGCAGACCAAAAGTGCTAGGTAGCTTGGCTCGCAAAACTGAAGAGAGGCTGCTTTACACATCGGTACAAAGAATAATAAATAAAAATCTATAAGCTGTTTAGTGGTACAGGGTTAGGAATAAATAACCGGTCCCATTGAGGTACCAAGGTTATGAAAAAGTAACTACACGCGGTTACCAAACAGGCATGACGAGCGCGAAGTTGTTTTTTAATTATTTTGTAGGGTGGTAGACATCCCGTCTGATATTAAGCGATCACCGCATGCACGTATGTACATAAAACAGCTATAGCTACGTGAGCCACAGAATAAATAATAGTACAGATCATGAGCTAAGCCTTGCACTATTATTTATTCTGTGGCTAAGCTAAATTAATTTGGCTTAGCTCACGTATCTTGCTAAATCAATATAATTTTGCAAGTCCTACAACCGTCTATAATTTTATGGGCAAGAAAGTTTATGTGTATCTACGTGGCTTCGCTTAATATATTTCTTGTAAATGTCTTAACTATTTTTATTGATAAACTTTCTAAACAAGATTTTCCTCATGGATCGGATCGCTTTTAAATTGTGGCAGACTCTTACATTAAAATGGGTTTAGAATAACTTAAAGAGATTGTGTAGTACTTTTATTTATTGTGTGATCGAGTGCGGTGTTTAAAGGATCATCATACTATCATCACACACTAATATTATTAATGCGAAAGTATCTAACTCTGTCTCTCACAGGACGTCCTACACTACGTTAGCTAAACGTGGTCTCCAACTCCCCGCGCGAGAACTCGTCTACCCCAACTGTTATCGGTTTTTCGGGAAATGTGACCATCCCACTGCCACTTCAGTTGGCTTATCCTTAGAGCTATATCGGCAGTTACCTTGTTACGGTCAGATATCTTCATTACGAATCTTGTACTTCAGAGAAACTCCGAGCATAGCTTTCTCCATAGCTCGCTGAGCGACCTTAAATTTGTGGACTAGTTTGACCTTGAGTGTCCTCGTTTCAGCCCCGTAGGTCATGATATGACTGTTAGGACGCACTGATTGAAGACTTTTGTCTTTTGGCACTGTGGTATGGACGACGAGAAGATTTGACGAAGCTTGCCGAACGCTGCCCAACCCAGCTGAATTCTTCTGTTTACTTCCTTCCCAAAGTTGTTCTTACCTAATTTCAATATTTACCCCTAGGTACCACTCATGACTGAACGGCTGAATCGATCTTGATGTATGACAGTGTAACACTATTTTATTTCTACTTTTTGCCCCCAAATAATAGCCACGCGGACAAAACCGCGGGGTGCAGCTAGTAGGATATACACTAGGTAAGAAGAGTGCAGCCAATATCACATAATGAAGAAAGATAATTTAATGTTACGAATAAAGTTTTCATGCCAGCGCAGCGCATTAAAACAATTATCCATACCAATATATAAAAGCGAAACGTTGTCTGTTTGTTTGGGGAGCTGTCACGCGATAACGGCTGGACGGGTTTTGATGAAATTTGAAATAGAGAATAAATAAGATACTTTTTATCCCGGAAAATTTCAAGTTTTCACGAGAAGTCTGGTAAATGTTGATTACTCGTTGTAAGGAACGATTGCCAAGGAAACGAAATAACAGCTCTGTCAGAAACTTCATGAGCATTGTGCTATACCTATATGTACTTACTTTTGCATTTGTTTTTAATATCCTTGAAGAACATACGTTGTTTTTTCGCGAGTAGTCCGCGCGGACGAAGTCGCGGGTGGGAAAGCTAGTAAAAGTAAAGCTTCTGTTAATTGCAGCAAGACTTTATGAAGGCGCAATTATTAATCAACAATCGTATCCATAAGTACTACTTATTAGATACCATCACTACCTTACTCACTACTCGTACACGAAGATGTATTATTTTGTCATAATTTCATAACGCCAAGTTCCCTCCAGTCAGGTAAATGCTCTAAGCGGAAAGCAGCTATAAAGAAAATATAAAAAGAAAGATCCTTTTAAACCTACCTCCTACCTACTCTATCGCTTCAAAAATATAGATATGGGAATCCGGTGCCTTGCTCAAAATAATCTGAATTTATATCTTGAGTGAATAGGTATCTCGTGGACTAGCGTGCTCCTCCACCACATATCTTGATATATGGTCTGTGTCCTCCACAATATAGACTACATCTACGTAGTACTATTATTTATTGTGTGTTACATCGTTGTACCATCAGTTGCGCTGTAGTACTATTACTTATTCAGTGGCGCTAGCCCAAGTCAACAAAAAAACTATGTAGGTAACCTAGCTTTAACGTAGGTAAATAAAATACAAATTTTCGTATCCTACAGTAACTCGATTACACGACCGCCTTAGGAAGTCGTAACCTCCATCAATAAATAGCCATTAAATTCTTTCACCAAAAGATATTTTCATTTTTCACCTCAAAGGATCAACCCTTACCATACCGCACTTCCTTCCCATAAATCGTTGGTAAATTGAAGGGCCTTTATGCGAAGGGCGATGGGACCGCAACCTCGTAGGTCGCAGGACTCCAGGTTGGGCCCTCTGCCCTTGACGGAGATCCATAAGCTAGTAGTTACTGCTAAGCCTACATAAGTTGGGGACCCGACGTTAATTGAAAAGTTTGTCTGAGCGAACCTTAATGATAGTAACGGTTGAACTTAGATAGTAGCAAGAAGGCGAGATGACAGTGGGTAGATTCTGTTAGATGCTTTCCATTTTGGTGTAAAATGATTCAAATGTATTGGTTCGGTAGCTTGGAAAAGTTTTGAAAAGTTGAACGCGTTACACTTAAGAGGAGTTAAAATCTATATCTATACTAGCTGTGCCCGTGGCTTCGCATGCGTAGTCATAGTACTCTGTGTGCTATTCCAAGACCTAAAATACCAATATACCAACATTTGATCAAAATTCCTTCAGCCGTCAATTAGATATAGATTGCTCGATATCTAATCACCGGATTAAAATACCAAGTACCCCAGTTTTTAAGTCGAAATTTGAGCTATCCAACAGTGAAAACCGTATCGCAATCAGTCCAGTAGTTTTTACGTGATGCGTGAACAAACATACAGACACACAAACTAACAAACAGACAGACACGATTTTAAATATGTTCTATTCTTGTTCAGTAGCTTATTTCTAGTATCCTAGGCCATTTTTTTAATTATCTTCTTTATACAGACATTTTCGTTCTTATTGCTTTATTATAAGTAGGTATAGAAAGATAGTAAATAAGAAAAAGTCTGTACAAAGAAGATAAAAAAAAGTGTAGGGTACTTAAAATAAGCCACCGAATATTATTATTTTTAAATCGTTTATGTCTGTATGTTTTTTGTCTATCTGTCTACCTGTTTGTTCATGAATCACGTAAAAACGATATCCCAGGGTTTTACTTAAAAGCTGGTGTAATTTATATCTTAATCTGAAGAGAAGAAGCCGAGCAATCGATAAAAGACTATTTGAAGGGCTTACGATATTTGGTATAATTAATTGTACACTTAAGGTACGAGCTGGAATATTATATAGAATACTTTTATCCTACAAAAAATACCACGCGGGCATAGCCGCAGGCACAGCCAATTTCTAATTAAGTACCTAAGTATTATCATTATGGACAATGTGTGTACTGTGGTATTGTAAGTTATTGGGACTCCATTGAGAATAATATATTTAAATAATATTTCTACCCCTACAACGAATTTAGCATATAGAGATTAGTGTACTCCATTCATAACAGCCTCAAAGAAATATCACGCCCATCATTACCTTCCACCGGTAAATGACAAATACAAAATTAATGAAGCATGAGGACCTTAAAAGGGCGCATATCTCTTCCTTTTATCCCGCCTCCTGCCCTCTTCCTCTCAGTCCATCACACATACAGACGCGAACAAATATCTGTAGCGAATTCCACTTTCCATTGTACTCTTTGCGAGGAGATTAATTACAGAAGTTTCGTTTTGTTTCGATTTTGCCTTTGAAGAGTGGCCGCCGTGTTTGTAATTAAATTGTGGGAAATATACGCAGCGGTTGTGCTTTGCTGCGATAGATTTTTTGGGTCACAGCTGGGCTGTATTTATACTTATAATAAAACAGTAGGTAACATTGTAAGGGTGTGTGTATGTTTGTTACTTCTTACGGATTTGAATGAAATTTGGTGTTGAGGTAGCTTATACCCTGGATTAAAATATAGGCTACTTGTTATCCCGGAAAAATGCACGGTTACGGGACGCGGTACGACCGCGGTTACGGGACGCGGTACGACCGCGGGGCGCAGCTAGTATTTATATAAATATAATGTTTCTAATTTACTTACAGTAAAATATGTACTTTAATACTTTACTTTAATAGTTGCAATTGCGACATTAGACTATAGTATTTACATTAACTTGAATAATCTAAAATAGAAAATTTTGTGAGCAACATAAAAGACAATTATTGCAACTATTTAGTTATAAGAATTATATATTGCTTGCCACATGCGCACGCGCATTATGCGCGCAATGAGACGTATTGGCGATATATCGCCACCCGATCATCGACTAGAAAAGGTCTTTTAAAGACCTTTATTTTGATATCTTACTCGTTAAGTTTTGATAATTTTTGTTCTGTCGGAAATGCAATATGGCAGCTGTTAGCCCCCATATTAGTTTTCGAGACATTTCATATATCCTATAGCACTCTCGTGATCAAGCCGAATCCAATGATAAGTCATATATCAGTTGGACAGTTTAGGTTTTGACTTAAAAACTGGAGTACTTAGTATCCGATGGTTAAAAGCGGAGCAATCGATAAGAAAAAAATATTTAAAGGCTGAACGTTTGGAAGTTTGTACTTTATACGTACTTTTGGTCCTGGAATAACCAGGGTTACCTTTAACCCAGAGAAATTACCACGCAGGCAAAGCCGCGGGCACAGCTAGTTTATTATATTTTGAAAAGGTTTGTTAACCTTTGGGAATGCCTTTGTTTGTATATCTCGCTGCGTTTTTCCAAAAGGAGAAGCGAATAATTGTATCTATGGACGGACAGAACATAGGGACTTGAGTAATACATATTTAAATTAACCCCAGCTAACCGTGCGAAGCCGGGCCGGGTCGCTAGTCTGAGTATAAACTATTATAGTATTTATTTTTCTTCACCCAAATCTAGGATCCTTAAGCCAGCACATTATTCATATTTATCCATCGCTGCCTGACGATGAAGAGATGGGCCATCTGTCTTCGCGGTTCATTTCACCGATACTTTAAACACATCGATTTGTAGCTGTGACTTTACGAAAAAGTGATTCATAACGGCGGAACAATATAAGCGTGGGATAAAAAATTGAAAAGTTTTTTAGATTATCGTAACTAAATAGATTTAGGTTTAACTATAGGAACAAGAATATTCGTACATACCTCTTTACTAAGGTAGATTGGAGGTAGCACGCTTTTGTGAGAATATTAGACTCAGTTTGGTCATAAAAATAGATAAACATGACTTAACACTTTTCACAACATAATACACAACTTTAACCAAAGTAAAACGCATTTACTAACTTTATTATCCATGACAATAAGTTTTCCCACACAATAATATTTCATAGACGAAGCGGAAGTAGGGGGCACAAAAAACACATTCATTTCGTGGCACAAGAAAAAATATTACCAGTCGTCTATCACAGAATGAAGTCCATAACTAAGAGGTTTTTTGCAGATAATAAATGGAGGGAAGCAAATGAGGTCCCTTCAGCTATCAGCAAAAGATTACTCCAGCTAATCGAGCATGGAGAATCGCTGGCGTTTCGACGGAATCAGATCAAATCGCTGATGTGTGGCGCATTAAACTTTGTGATTTGATGGGCACATTTGGGATTAATAACGGGAAATGGGCAGCTGAAATATTGTCAGTTTGTCAATCAGCATAATTATGAAACTCAAATTGAGCCTATATTATGAATCCTCGATCAGTCAAACACTGTAATAAGATAAGATAAAAAAACGATATTCTATTCTCTAAGATTCAATTGCAACATATCTCTTAATTAATGAAATACATAATTAAACTATTTAATGCACAGTTCATTTAAAAGCTTAGCTCACAAACTACTTGAAAACTGTATGTTGTGGGATGGTATTCGTACTGTCGGCCAGTCCCAAGTTAACTACTGCAAATATAATATAACAAGTAAGGTTACTGGAGTAACTAATTAGTAACTATGTATTGATAAATAACTATTTCACTAATAGCTAATATTATGAGTAATAAATGTGGGGTTTTGTGAGGGAATGTGTGTGTGGATGTGTGTTTATGGGGGGAGTGTGTGTGAGTGTGTGACGGAATACACTAATAATCCATGCGGGTCCAACTTATTATGCGGGATTTATATTTTAATCCATACTAATTTATAAAAGTGAAACTTTGTCTGTTTGTTTGCTTGGGGAGTTTTAACTCGATAACGGCTGGACGGATTTTGATAAAATTTGGAATGGAGGTAGCTTATACCCTGGAATAAAACATAGGATACTTTTCATTATCATACTTCACTTTTAAACGGTTTAACGGATATTGATGAAATTTGGAATAGTAATTGCTTATGCCATGGAATAACACATATAATACTTTTCATCATCATCATCATCATCATCATGTTCATCATACTTCACTCTCAAACGGCGGAACGGATTTTGGTGAAATTTGGAAAAGAGATAGCTTATATCCTAGAATAACACATAAGATAATTTCATCATCATCATACTTCACTCTCAAACGGCCGAACGGATTTTGATTAAATTTGGAACGGACAAAGCTTATACCTTGTAATAATACATGAGATACTTTCCATCATCATCATGATCATCATCCTTCACGCTCAAACGTCTGAACGGATTTTGATGAAAGTTGGATTGGAGATAGCTTATACCCTGGATACTTTCATAATCATCATCAACATCATCATCATCATCATCATCATCCTTCACGCTCAAACGTCTGAACAGATTTTGATGAAAGTTGGATTGGAGATAGCTTATACCCTGGATACTTTCATAATCATCATCAACATCATCATCATCATCATCATCATCCTTCACGCTCAAACGTCTGAACAGATTTTGATGAAAGTTGGATTGGAGATAGCTTATACCCTGGATACTTTCATAATCATCATCAACATCATCATCATCATCATCATCATCCTTCACGCTCAAACGTCTGAACAGATTTTGATGAAAGTTGGATTGGAGATAGCTTATACCCTGGATACTTTCATAATCATCATCAACATCATCATCATCATCATCATCATCCTTCACGCTCAAACGTCTGAACAGATTTTGATGAAAGTTGGATTGGAGATAGTTTATACCCTGGATACTTTCATAATCATCATCAACATCATCATCATCATCATCATCATCCTTCACGCTCAAACGTCTGAACAGATTTTGATGAAAGTTGGATTGGAGATAGCTTATACCCTGGATACTTTCATAATCATCATCAACATCATCATCATCATCATCATCATCCTTCACGCTCAAACGTCTGAACAGATTTTGATGAAAGTTGGATTGGAGATAGCTTATACCCTGGATACTTTCATAATCATCATCAACATCATCATCATCATCATCATCATCCTTCACGCTCAAACGTCTGAACAGATTTTGATGAAAGTTGGATTGGAGATAGCTTATACCCTGGATACTTTCATAATCATCATCAACATCATCATCATCATCATACTTCACTCTCAAATGTCTGAATGGATTTTGATGAAATTTGGATTGGAGATAGCTTATACACATAGGATACTTTTCATCATCATCACCATCATCGCTCACGCGGGTTAAACTGCGGGGCGCAGCTAGTTTGTCATACTTTAGTAGTTAGTAGTTAAACTTCATGCTTTTCAGATTTCTCGTATGATATGAACAATAAGTAGTATAAGCTATAAGCCGTGTGGAGTTCTTACAGAACACCACATGTTTTTTTATCTCCTGTTAAAAACTTAGTAGAAAGAAATAATTCGGTATTGTTGAGGTCTGTGCTACGCCCAAACCCAAACCGACTTCAGTAAATAGGTAAGTAGGCACTTACCTGGCACAGACCTTAAAATGTTTGAATTAATTTCTTTCTATTAAGTTTTATACGATTTGAAGACCTAGGAAAAAGAAGTTCTTATTCCGTAAGCTAAGAAAAATACTCTACTAAAAACAATTCACAGTCCATATCTTTTAAATTACTGAACCGATTATGATGAAACTTGACTATTCTCTAAGTTGAATGATCTTTTACAATAAGAATTATTGCAATCAGATTTATAGGTTCCGAGAAATACGTGGACAAATATATATATCTATATATATACATACATACACACAGGCATACACACATTCGCGAAATTTTGTGTATTTGTTGCGATACTCATTATAGAGTAACATATATATATATATATATATATATATATATATATATATATATATATATATATATATATATATATATATATATATATATGCATATTAAGCATTTTTGACAACACTACATACATACATTAAATTTGTACATGTGCTTAATAAACACCCATATAGATTAACATTTATGAATATTATACATTTTTAACAATATTACATACATACATACACATCAACTTGAGAACCTTATTTTTTTGAAGTCGGTTAATAAAGGCGAGGCAGATCCGAGTTACCCAATCTGCCCCATGGATATCGGTATGGGGCAAGTAGAGCAGAGGAAATAATGGCCTAAATAGTTATATAAAAATCATATTATTCTTAAATCTATGATTTCATTCTCAGAACGTCTCCCAACAAAATAAGTACCTACTTAAAAAAAAAGAAAAAATACCATTAAAAGGATTTTCTAAAAAGTTAGTGAACTAATTTTTACGAAATTTATATAGGATCCCTAGACCCTAATTCTGTAGTCTATTTTTTCATATAACAAGATATAAGTACGTTCAAAAACTAAAACCCTTCTATGGTCTACGGTCGGGTAAAATACTACTATGACGCTCTTGCGATGAAGACGAATCGATTGAGACCTCGCGCGTCAAAATCGGAAAAAGTAAATAGCTTGGAAAAAAATTTAAAAATATATATTCTATGACACTCTATACCTGTAGACGAATCGATTGACACCTCGCTTGTCAAAATCGGACCAATAGGGGCGACGCTATGGTGAAACATCCACATACACACATGCATATACAGATACATACATACATAAATACTTACATATATACATGGACTGTTAAACTCATTATCCTTTCCTTGCTTCGCCGTATTCGTGTAAAAAGTAGGTATGCAAGATCTAATTAAAAACAAAATATTATTCCAAAAAAAAAGTCTTTATATTTAAAATGTTCTTTTGTAAACAATCACTAAAAATAATAAATGATTACATTTGAGCCAGAACAATATCACTTTTTCGAAATTACCATTGTAATAATAATACAAAATACAACATAAGATAACAAAGAGTTTTTTGAAGGCTGTGCCAAACCGAGCCATCATTATTAACATGATTGAAATTATTCAAAAAAATGATGACTTAAAGCACATCAGTGCTATATAAAATAGGTAATAGGCTATTCAAGTATTACAAAAACTTTATCATTTACTAGATTGCTGTATTCATCGCAATCGGTTTGTGAACGTGTGAACGTCATAATCCGCTAGTGTGAGTCTCTTGTTTTGTCTCTTCTGCGTTTAGTGTTTTGTAAGTATGAGGGTACGTCATAGACAACTGCACTTCGTACTCTAGACAGGCTCTTAACGAACGTCGCAATGAGAGCATTTGATTATAGCCATTTTCGCGCTGATAGCAGTAGTTTGGCAGTAGTGCGCGTCCACGGAACTAGAGTTTTGTACTATTATTTATTCTGTGACTAACGTCAGAAGATGAAACAATGTCAATTTTAGTTCCATGGATGCTCGGTGGGGTGCTTTAAATCAGCACAAACGAAAGTACGACACAGCAAATCCATAGAGATCAGTGGGGTGCGTAGATAGTTGTGCATGAATTTTGTTGTAAAGATATTAGATTTAAATGATGCCTAGGTTTGGCACCGCCTTCAAAAACCTCTTTCTTATCTTTTGTTGTTTTTTTGCATATTTATTATATATTTTTTTGTTTATAGTTTTATTAGAAATGTACATTTGCAGTAAAAAAAACTTACAACCTAAACTAAAAGAAAAAATTAAACCTAAACGGAATAAATAACTAAACTAAAAATCTAAAAATAGTTGGTGTTCATGAGGCAAGCATGGTGCCAAGAGCGCTAGCTGCATTTCCGCGTTGAACAGTAATAGCAATTTTCTGTGCGAGAAATGAGCTAGCCCTCTTGTCACCAGCGACGTCGATTAGGCGGGAAGATATATGTTTTACTAGCCTACCCGCCCGCGACTTGGTCCGTGCGGACTTCAGTTTATCGCGAAAAAAGCATCCTATGTTCTTCTACGATATTAAAAACCAATGCAAAATTAGACTTAGACTTCTTGGTTATGGCCTCTATGGCTTGTTGTTGGTATACTTAATCTGTGGCACCAACGCTCTTGATGGTTTTTGATAGACTTGTTATTGTTTGTTTATTTCGGGAGCTTTCACGCGATAACGGCTGGACGGATTTTGATAAAATTTGGAATGGAGATAGCTTATACCCTGGAATAAAATATAGGATACCTTTTATCCCGGAAAATTGTAAGTTTCCACGGGAAAATTAGAAAATGTTGATTATTCGCTGTAAGGAACGGTTTCCATGGAAACGAAATAAGTATTTTATAAAACATTAAGAGCGTTGGTGCTATACTTACTTTTGCATTGGTTTTTATGTCCTAGAAGAAAATAGGATGCTTTTTTTCGCTATAAACAGTAGTCCGCGCGGACGATGTCGAGGGCGGGAAAACTAGTACCAAATAAAATTGAATTTGATTTTGCGTTATATCTAATTTATGCGGTCCACGCCTGAGACCTTCCCACAATGCACGTCACCTAGTTCAAATTCAAATTCATTTTTTTTATTGCATTCCATAATGTAAAAATATAGTAAACATAATTATTATAGTAACAAATCATTATGGACCCTGTCGGGCACAGCAACTAGAAGAGAGCAGGAGTTATACACCTACATTAGTTATATCTATAACAGTTTCAATAAAGTTAAAATAAATTTAGATTCCTACTCTAGTTAAGTAGGTACCTAACATTTTAATATTGTTTGTTATCTTTGAAGAAATCATGCAAAGAATAATAACATTTTTTAATTAGAAAAAGTTTTAATTTAGCGACAAATACATTTTCCTTTTCAATTTATTTTATACTTTTAGGGATGTGGTTTAAATATTAATCGACATAACCTATGTGCTTGAGCTGTGCATTTTTAGTTTGGAGTTTGAAAGCGCTAATCTTTAGTTGGATCGAAATGCAAACACAAAAGAAAGCAAAAAAACTAATAAAAATGAAGGAGGAAGCAGTAAAAACTAATGTCAGATGGTGAGCGCAATGCAGTGACGCGCAACATGGTGCAACCAAAGTCCTGGGCGGCCATCAACTGTTCAGTTACGTGCAGGCGTGACGCTTACCATCAGGCGAACGACTGCTCGCAATTTAACTTAGCAACTTTATCTGAACAGATTTGGATGATTCTATTTTTATTTTAAAGTGTACCTTCAGTGTAGTCGCGCATTAATTTCTTCAAAATCGGTTTTGTAAGTAGTTTTTGTAGTAAAAGCATTCTAAGTCGATTTCTTTAAATTCTTTGATACAAGGAAGTATAAAAACCCAGAATAAATCAATTATTAATCCTGTCTTTCTTATGAAGTTCAACAACGTTTGAACCATTTATATTATACAACAGTTGGCTTAGAAAATGTATGTTAAAACCAGTTAACTGTGGTTAACAATGGTTCAAATGTTGATAGATTTGAACCTTATAGCCCTTGACAAGAAAGTCAGATAATAACAAATTATCATCAGAATAATTAATTGTTCTTGCATTTATTATTATCAAAGCTCAATAACAGCGCACTTAAATAAAACGTGCGTTACCAGTACAAACAATAAGTACAGGCTACCTAATCTACCGGCGTAGAGATATATGTACAGTTGTACATATAATACAATGTTTACCGGCGAGTTATCTTGGCGAGGGCGCCGAGCGGGCGTCACACACTACGTTTTGATTATTGGTCGCCACCACAGAATAAATAATAGTCTCTGCTCTTTAGAACCAATTATTTAAAGAGTGAGAAAGTGGGTAGACCATTTTGTCTGCTCGTAAAACTATTCCACCCGCAGTTACTTCAGTTATCCGTGGTCATGGCGCTTGCAACAGTGCCGAAATATCGGGAGCTCACTACAAATAGTACCTATCCATGGTAAATATCCCGTTTCTAATGTTTATACATCTGGTGTTTTTGACCATGTTAGTTTTAAACCAACTATTGGTTAATGGTAATATAATGATATATTTTGCGTTACTTGGTTCTTGGTATCCTAGTTATGACGCAGGCAAATCCACGTGCAAGAAATTAATCAGTTATTCACCGATGTTAATCAAAACTATTAATATAGAAAATAAACCTACTTATCTCTTATCATGGCAAAATCAGCTCCTCAACATTTAAATGCCACTCAACAAGTGCCTGCCCGATGGCATGATCCTAGGCTCATGATCGCGTGATAAAATGCTTAGTTTGAATTATGTGTAATGCTTTGTTCAATCGACTTTGATCCATGATAACTCCTCCGCAATGTCAATAAAGTATCTACCTGGGCTATAAATATTAAGTTACAAATATTCAGCACTGTGGTTATGTATTTTTAATTGTCTTCCATATCGAAGAGATCTCCTTCTGTGTGTTGTGATCCCAAATTTAATAAAAATTGGTTAAGCAGTTTTTTAGCAAATCAATTTTTCAAACAGTTTTGAATCTACAAGCAACTGCTTAATCCATATTCTTTTTACCCTAATCGTATACGAATTAATTGAAAAAGAAAACGAAAAATAGCACGCTTGGACTCGGTTATACTACTTAATCCCTCAGTTTATATATAACATCATTGACTTAATGCAACAAAACCAATCTCGATGGGTTTACATAAAATTAAATTAACCATTCAAGAATTCCGTTACACACTATCCAACTCCATCACCAGACCAGCTTGATGGTGCCATTGTTAAGTTTCATATGGATCCGACTACAAAGAGTGGGTGAAATATGAATTCTTAGATTTTTGTACAAACACGCATCAACGTACATACGTTGTGTTTTTGAAAGCGCGACACCATCGCGCTATTGCAGCAAAACACGCCCAACGTGTTTCCAGACGTACTTAAAGTTGTAAGTACTAAAAAGACTGTACCATGAATATAAAAAAAATGCTCTATGATCCTTAAAATAAGCTGGGAAAAGAACTTTTAAAAAAAAACTTTTTGGCTGGTTGTTTTTCTGTTCGCGCATTACGTAAAAACAACTAAACTGATTGCGATGCGGTTTTCACTGTTGGATAGGTTAGGATATGGCTTAAAAACTGGTGTAATAAGTATCTCAGTTCGATGAGTAGCAGCCGAGCAATCCATAAAACTATTAGACGGATGAAGAACGAAGTTTCATGAAATTTGGGACATGGATAGATTGACTTTTTCGTAATTCATAGGATCCTTATATTCCAGAAAAATTACAGTTAGTTTTATATTTTGACGACCAGTTGGTCTACTGGCTAGAAATCCTAGGTACGAAATCGAGCTGTCCCGGGTTCGAATCCTGCAAGGTGCAATCATTTGTGTGATGAGCAGAAGTGTTTGTTTCCGAGTCATGGATGTAATATTCTTATCTATGTATGTTTATCCGTTATCTAGTGCCCATAGTACAGGGTATCCTACTTTGGGGCTAAGTAATTGGTGTGGAATTGTCTTGAATATATTTATTTATTTATTTTATTTATAATAATAACAATAGACAGGGATATGATACGATACGATACGGAAACTTTAAACTTAAGCTTAGTTACAGATTCCAAGCAGCATATATCTTAAGCTCAAACTAGTCAGGACAAATTGGAGCTATCAGTTGCCCCATATCAATTGTAGACCCTTCCATGATGAAGTAACATATTGTAGAGTCACGGCTCACTCTACTCTGGTGCATGGGTGCTAGAAGATGGATGGGGCTGGTCAACAAAGGGGGGAATGTTTGTCGAACTGGGTTCATTCGGGTGCTGATGTTTAGCGAAGATGAACGCCTTTGGTTAAATCGCGATCTGTTTGCAGTAGTTGATTCATGCTAGGTAAATGGCGAAGCCTCCTTGACACATTAATTACAGTCCGAACAACATTTCAGGTGAGCAAGGCGCTAGAATTAATGTTTCAAAGATTAAAACGGGTGTAACGGGGGACATTTTCATTAACCTCTAGTTGCTTTGCGATCAAGTTGCATTGATACTGGAGATATATTTACATACACTACCACTACTACTACTGTGCCCGCGGCTTTGCATGTTTTTTTTTCTGGGATATAAGGATCCTATGTGTTATTCCAGAACTAAAATTACCAATTATCATCAAACTTCGTTCATACGTCAACTGTTTTTTATCGATTCCCCGACTTCTACTCATCATATTGAGATACCAAGTACACCAGTTTTTAAGTCATACCCTAAGCTATCCAACAGTGAAACTGCATTGTAATAGGTCCAGTAGTTTTTACGTGATGCGCAAACAATTAAACACACAAAAAGACAGTAGCTTATTTGAAGTCCACTGGAGCATTTTTTTATTGTCTTCTTTGTGCAGCCTTTTTATTATGTACTGCTTTATTATAAGACGTATAGATAGATAGGTATAAAAGCGAAGAAAAGACAAAGATTTTATTAATGTTAACTAACATCGTAAGTAATCAGTACAATCAAAGTAAGCAACTTTTTTTAAAATTAATCCTGGTTTGAAAACATTGGCACCCAAACTTGGTGACCTTGTGCTTTGGTAGTAGACATAAGATCACTGCTGGCTCTCATTGGAAAATATGCCTACTTGTATAATACTTATTTATTAATTCCATAAATAAGAGCTAAAATTGCTCAGTGCTAATGTGAAAGTCTGAAGTTTATATGGCCCAGACTCAAGTAAGAGTAAACGTTCTTGAAAATGTAGGCACGGAACCTACTATTAGTGATTCCTGCTTTTCTCTTTAGTTTATACTTATGTCCTAGTAAATAATTATTAAAAGGAGGCTGTGGGCCCTCCATTAAGTCACGCCATGACAAGACTGACTTGAGGATTACAATAATAAAATTGTTCTTTCTTAATCAATACAAATTACGTGTTTTTACACGAATGCCCAAAGAAAGGAGTGTAATGTTTTTAGGATTCATGTATGTTTGTTTGTATCTATGTGACTTTCTTTATTCCACCATAACTTTTTACACGACTGCCCAATAAAAAGTGTGTTATGTTTTTAGGATTCATGTAATGCCTGAACAGATTTAGACGTATAGGGTATCGTTAGAATTCTTACATCCCTCTGAGTAACAAAGGCTACATTTTGTTTAAATTCTATATTGTGTCTCCATTTTCAAAAGCGATTAATTAAAAATTTCTTCGAATTTTACAATATGGATATCAAATTGAAGGCCTTGATAAGCACATTCAAACAGTATATAATTTATTGGCAAAAGCTCTTTTTTGGCAGGGGGGCGTGTTTTTTTTTCTTTTAAGCTAGATATTCTTTCTATTTATATGCGGCTATGTATGACAACATTTCTAATGCCATACATGCCCCGAAAACAAACTTCACAGGGGTGATGGGGGACTTCAACGCACGGCTGGGTATGAGGAATGGCGATGAACTTAGAGTGGGCCAGTTTGGATTTGGACAGCGGAACCAAAGGGGTCAGCGATTGGCCGACTTCATGGAGAAGGAGGTACTCTTTATGATGAACTCCCTTTTCAAGAAGCGCCCCTCCAGGAAATGGACGTGGCTGCTCCCCGGCGGTCATAAGCACGAGATAGATTTCATTTTGACGACCAATCGGCATATATTCAATGATGTCTCTGTGACCAACAGGGTTAAGACCGGTAGTGATCACCGCATGGTAAGAGGCTCATTGAATATCAACGTAAAGCTGGAGAGGTCTCGTTTGATGGGTTCTTCTCTTCGCGCAAGTCCTGCCCAAATCCAAAACCCCGAGAGCTTTCAGTTGGAGCTCCAAAATCGCTTCCAAATCCTTACCGAATGCGATACAGTGGACGAACAACAACGGGCTGGTGGAAATTGTTCACGCGGTCGGGTCAGAGTTCTTTAAGACCCCCCGCAAAAATAGAGCACAGAAACTTTCTGAGCATACACTCAAACTTATGGCAGAAAAAAGCGAGATGAGGCTGCAGTCTTCAGTGGATATGTCGAGTTACAGCTTGCTTAATAAACAGATCTCCAAGTCAATGCGACACGATTTGCGTTCGTACTACTTGTATTAAGAACGCAATAGAGCGCAACAAGGGCTCCAAAATGTTCGCAAGAGATCTGTCTATTGGGCAAAGCCTGTTGACGAAGCTGAAAGCTGACATTATGCCGAAGATATACCGGTACCGGTGAGCCTATACAATATCAGAATGGCTCTCAAACAGCTTAAGAGCAACAAGGCACCAGGAGAGGACGGAATAACGACAAAGCTACTGAAAGCGGGTGGAACACCGGTACTTAAAGTCCTTCAGAAGCTGTTTAACTCCGTCATCCTTGAGGGTACTACGCCAGAGGCGTGGCAGAAGAGCGTATTGGTTTTGTTCTTTAGGAAAGGTGATAACACCCTCTTGAAGAATTATAGGCCCATTTCGCCACGTCTATAAGCTGTTTTCGAGAGTAGGTACAAACCGTCTCGCTTGTAGGTTTGACGACTTTCAGCCTCCCGAACAAGCTGGATTCCGGAAAGGCTTTAGCACCGTAGACCACATCCATACGCTCCGGCAGATTATACAGAAAACCGAAGAGTATAAACGGCCACTATGTCTAGCGTTTGTGGACTACGAGAAAGCCTTTGATTCAGTCGAGACCTGGGCAGTGCTACAGTCATTACAGCGGTGCCAAATTGATTACGGGTACAACGAAGTGTTGAAGTGTTTGTACAGCAAGGCCACCATGACAGTTCGTCTTCAGGATCAGAGCACGAATTCTATCCAGTTGCAAAAAGGGGTGAGACAGGGAGACGTTATTTCTCCGAAACTGTTCACCTCTGCAATGGAAGATATATTCAAGCTTCTGAACTGGAACGGATTTGGTGTTAACATCAATGGCAAATATATCACTTACCTTCGATTTGCTGATGATATAGTCATCATGGCTGAAACCCTGGAAGACCTAAGCACAATGTTAGGTGACCTCGATATGGTTTCCCAACAGGTGGGTCTTAAAATGAACACGGGCAATACGAACATCATGTCAAATGCCCATGTCGTACCCATGCCGGTTTATGTTGGGAACGATATTATCGAAGCTGTTGATCACTATGTCTACTTGGGTCAGGCGATCCAACTGGGTAGATTCAACTTCGACAAAGAGGTCAACTGACGAATCCAACTCGGATGGGCAGCATTCGGGAAATTACGCCATATCTTCTCGTCCTGATACCGCAAAGCCTCAAGACGAAAGTTTATAATCAGTGCGAATTGCCGGTGATGACATACGGCACTGAGACGTGGTCGCTAACATATACAAGCTTAGAGTTGCGCAGCGCGCAATGGAGAGAGCTATGCTCGGTGTTTCACTACGTGATAGAATCCGAAATGAGGAAATCCGTAGAAGAACGAAGGTTACTGACATAACTCTCACAGTTTGCAAGTTGAAGTGGCAATGGGCAGGCCATATAAGTCGTAGAACCGACAACCGTTGGGGAATAAAGGTTCACGAATGGCTACCACGAACATGCAAACAAAGTGTGGGGAGACCTCCCACACGATGGACTGATGACATTGTACCCATCGCAGTAAGTCGGTGGATGGAGGTGGCACAAGATCGCTCGTCATGGCTCTCTTTGGGGGAGGCCTATGTTCAGCAATGGACTTCTAAAGGCTGACATGATGATGATGATACGCGCAATTTATGTTTTATCAGTGTGAAAGTATGCACAATTGATTTGCTCCATATACTTACTAACAATAATATAAACTTCCAGTAAAATAATAGGATATGCGTAAACCAATTCGTATAAAATTTCATGCACAATCGTTTTCACGGTCAGTGTAGGTACGTAGTACTATTTATTTATTCTGTGCTTCATGTACAATTTTTAATTTTTCCATCGGCAAAGAATAGGTTTGTCATTATAATATATATAAAATATCATAAAAAATGTGTACCGATACCAATATTTAAGTCAGCCTATCACGTTGAAAAAATCTACACAATACTTAAATGTTAAAAAAAATACGATCGTGTGACTAAGGTGTAAAAACCTGTTATTATATTATAGTATTGTGTTTTTTTTTAACTCGAATCCAATATTCTTTAAATTTTATTTAGAAACAATGATATAGAGAATTTCAAATTGAAAATAGAAATTTTACATTCACATTGACTCTGGTCTCACACCTATACCTAGCACACAAAAACATAGGTTTCTCTCCCCCTGTTACAGCTAAGAATCATCTCGATCACATCAGCTGTCAAACAGAAATAACCGCATCAAAATAGTTCCATTCCTTTTGGAGCTATGATGACACAGGCCGACACACGGACACAATGATACATACATACACACCCTAAACTTATAATGCCCCTCTCTTTTCGAGGACAGGGGTTAAAAACAGGTATGCAAGAAGAGGAGCCGAAGAAGAACGTGCAAGCGGAGTGAGTTTCGTGTGTTTTGAATAGAGTTTATTATAAACTGTGGTAACGAACAAAAATCGAGAACGCAAAAGAGTAGACCGTTTTGTTTGGTCTAACTCTTTTACTTCAGTTGGACCGCGGTCAATTTCTTGCAACGTTGCCGAAATATAATACTCAAAACATATTCATCCCATGACAAATATCCCATTTCTAATGTTGTTAATACTGTAACTGAAGGAAATTCACTCACCGTTTTATCCAACAGAAAGCTCGCGGGGAATATTAGCGGCACATACGTGATCATATACACCATAGACGTCCACGACACCAGCGTGCTGTCCACACCATAATACTTCACCACTATGTCCGCAATGATCGTGTACTGAGTCCACTGCATCGAGTTCGATGCTGAATAAAGCACAAACATGAAGAGCATCACCCATCGGTAGTTAGAAGCAGTGTAAATCCTTTTTGACCTGCCCATGTTAAAGTCGTCCATGACGCTGCCACAAATGGAGTTACTCCGAGAGCTGTCCTCATTTGGAAACAGCTTCAAATTGGGCTCAGACCGGTTCTGCAAACCGCTGAATTTTGCCATATCGAAGTTGTGTATACAATTCTCGTAAATTCACGAATCACTAACACAAGACACTATTGGCGTTTATCACACACTTGGTCCCGTCCCGCCAGAGGACTAATCCTGTTAGATTAGTATATTAGATATCAGTCTTTTATTACGCCGAATTGTGCGGTTCCACTTATCACGTCTATTTAAATGTTTGAGTAAGGCCGCTTGAGAGATTGTCCAGTATCTGGTAGGTCGATTTATAGACAGGTTATACTTCTCTAATGCATGTCTTTTGCAGATAAAATTTGTTTTGCAGTTATCGATATATATTCTTACATCGTTATATTTACTTTGTTCTCGTTCATTATCTTGTCTTCATGTTATTTACGAATAAGAAAATTCACTTCTTTCATTATCAATGTCCTTAATAATTATTATCGTATTTATTTGTTAAAGTAAGTAAGTAATGCTTAATAAATTCAAAGATAAGACATGTTTTCTTTGGGTTTCTTCTTAGATTCACCTTCCTCCTTTACAAAAATGTTTCCACTTATACAAGGTTAGTTAATTGACAGTGTAAATATAATTATCAGACCGCTAATGTGTGTAGTCAACTCAAGTAGCACATTTCGACACAATACATTGCTGATGATTTTGCCAGTATTTAACGGCATCATTCCGCCAGTTTTTTTACCACCATAGTAAAAAAATCAATATTTCAATTGTTAATAGTAGCTAAAGTGAACGTCTAATAATAGGTTTAAGTATAAAAAGTAAGTTATTATCGCTAAAACGTGCACATTATACTGAGAATATTTTGATATTTTTTGCTAAAAGATTTACAAGGTCAACCCTAATTCCTTAGTTTTTGCCCGAAGTCTTAG
The DNA here is from genome assembly GCA_946251855.1 of Alsophila aescularia. Taxonomy (NCBI): domain Eukaryota; kingdom Metazoa; phylum Arthropoda; class Insecta; order Lepidoptera; family Geometridae; genus Alsophila; species Alsophila aescularia. The sequence continues at coordinate 33,263,879 of OX276377.1, read as the reverse complement.
AATAAACTAGTCTGTCTCTTTCTCACAAGTTCACAGCACGTGCCCGAATAATGCAATTTACGGGGGGGGGGGAGGGGGGGGTTTACGTCCGATTGTTTCCGTTGCTCCGCATGCACTGATAAACAAAGGTAGGTCTGATACTACGGTATACACAAAATAGGTTCAGTTAGTGGAAATACCTACCTAGTCAATTAGTTAAAGTAATGGGTGATGGATTAGTTAGTGACTGCCAGCGGTAGCTTTCCATTGAAGTAGAACCAGTAATAATATAGTATATACTAATAGGTCAAGAAAATACTAAAATAGATTTGATTCATGAACGCTTAGCACCAAGTATAATTCAATCGGGTGAGCGGAGTCTGGAGTATGATCGTAGGGGATTGAGAACTGGTTGGATAATCAGAAGGGGAATAACCACTTCTCTTTCAGACTAAAACGTATTGTGATTGCCAAGGATGTGCACCAGAGTCATGTTTACGCTACTATAATAGCCCAGACACAATTTCGATATCGGAAGAAATCGTCTTAGGTAGGTAGCTAGATATACTCCAGCCATGTTGGATGTGAAGTATTTGTAAACAAACCATGGCTCATTAACTATTTATTTACAAACTCAGAAGACCTAAAGATACAAGTGAAAATAATAACGATACAAAATATTGGAATAATAATGATTGAACCATCGATTACAAGCAATGAATTCTATTCCAAGGCAATTTGTTTTTAGTTCAGCTAGTGTTGGAATGAGATGTTGAATCAACAGTTCAATCGCAAAATGTCAAAGAGAATTGACTTTTATTCATCATTCATCATATCGACCTGAATAGTCATTATATTTTATAGGTAACATTATCTTGACATTTTGTTTCTATTTCTTTTATTAGCCATCGAAATATTAGGTACCTGTGACAACTATGTTGCCGTAGAATCATCATTATTGTCAATATCAGCCTATTTATTCCCACTGCTGTGCTGGGAATCGGATTTTCTCTCCCAGAGACACCACCTGTGGTCTCCTTCTCGCTGGGCTGGTGCAGTTCTAAACACAGATGGGTCTATGGTCCTTAAAATTGAGGTACATGTCCCTTCTTCACAATGTTTTCGCCGTTTTGGGCGAAAGTTATATCTCATAATAACCTAGGTATACCTCATTGGAAATGTGGAAACTGAAAGATAAATCAATATGAGCATGGAGTATGGGCAATCTGGGAGTCTTCAAGCATAAAATATTTTGAGTGCGGGGTGAACTGAGGATGTACAACATTAGTTTGTTAATGTGTATGGATTTGATGCAATGAAAGCTACAGAAGATCATGGTTGAATCGAAGCAATATTTTCGAAGCGGATATTTTAGGGAAGATTAAAAATAGTCGCTTCTCAGACATTCAGGCGCAGTCAAATGCATGTCAATTTAACAAAAAAAACCACTGAAGTGTCATCTAAAATCGGCATTTATGGGTTCATACAATTAATCACATGTTTTCAACATCACCCGCGGGGTTTGTCTGAAAATTGGCATCCGGAGGCTAGCACTGGACATTTTTGCTGAGCGCAGGCCCCTTTGGTCATTGGTACAGCCGCAGCTACAATATGTCATCTATTTTTACATAATTTTTTAGTTTACCTATCCTTTTTTTATATTGCAATGTGATCTGTGCCAAATAAGAAAGAAAGAAAGAAAAATCATTTATTGGACTTTATATGTTTTTTTCTTTTTCTTTCATACACTCTTATGGCTGTTTCGTGACTAAACGAAACAAATTTTCTCAATAAAGTGGACGTGACGGGACTGGTTTCGCGAGACGAACCATTACTATGTACTGTTATTTATTCTGTGCCATTTCCTACGATTGACTCCCGAAATGTCAAGTGTCAACTGTAGAGGGGAGCAGATATCTGCAAAGTTCCAAAGGTAATGGCGCGATGCTAACTCAGTAATCTTTCCTCTCAATTTGTCTCACAGGAGCGTCCTTGAATCTCTGGAGCTGCTTTGTGGATTTGATGGCTTTCGTGAGAGACTTAATTTTCGACGATCGTGGATATTAGAATGATAAGGATGTATTTTTTTATTTGTATGTTAATATTTGTATAATAATATTTGTTTTGTACCACATACCGACTTCCAACTTTTTTATGAAATAATATTCTGATAATATTATGCAGTTAACCCATCATCTCACCATAATATATCCATATCGTAATTCGTTATTATGTTCATAAAATAATAATGAAATTAATATATTATGTATACCAGTCATGAAACCGTGTATAGTGTTGATAGCATTGCACTTTTTAAATTCTTTGTTTTTCGTGTATTCGCTTTACTCGTGGTTTTAAAGTAATTTTGTTTTTATAATAGGTTTTGAAGTATTGGAAAATGATGAAATTACTTATATTGACGATAAATTTACCTATATCTTAAATGCAAATTAAAAGCCTGCAAAAATGAAACATACGTATAGAGGTACGGTATATATTAGGTACGTACCTACCTACGTAGATACCTAACAAAATAGGAAGGCAAAATTATAATAGGTACCTACTAACTAACTCATTAATATCGGCCCTAATCAAAAGCGATGACGACAGTGACGGCCGGCTTGATATAAAAATATCATTGGGCTAATTACTCTGCAAATGCATTTTTAAGCATTCTACTCTTTTAGTTTATTAACATGATATAACTTACTATTTAGGTACTTTTTATCATTTTCCTTTCATTTCACTCATTGGGAATATTAATTTGATTATTTTTGTCTACTTAATTATTAATTGCCATACCTGCAAATCTACGGCATATAAGTTTGTAATTTTAAACCCTCTAATTTATGCATCTGACTATACCTGTATATTGCGAGAAAGAGACAGGTAATCCAAATAACCTGAAATCCAATTCTTCAAGCACCTTGCCTAAAAACCAGCAAAATCACCTTGCAATGTATAAAACACTAAACCGCAAGAAACACTAGACCACAGGAACAACTTCGTGTACAGTAAATATGAAAACAACACAACACAATACGACACAATCTTCTTTAGAACTTCGTCGGTGTTCTTTGCAAACTGACTGCGTTTAGGTACAATTATTGTTCAATTTAAAATCAATGGTTCGATTAACGGCACGCCAATGGCAGAACAGGAACAATCACAACAAAACCCTGTTTATTAGCACCACGCAATATTTACAACTTTTCGACGTTTTAGGTTATGTGGGGTGATGAATGACGTGACATTCGTGACGCGCATGCGTTGTGAGACAAGACAACCCCTGTTTGTGAGATGCACAGTATTTTGTATTATCCGTCTCGTTGTGGAGTTTTATGGGTGAGGCCGGTGTTCAGCAGTGGTCCTTTACCGTAAATGAATTTATTTCACAAAATAGAGTTACATAATGTTGGTCATGCATATTATTAAAGTCCTTCTATTTTGCCGTTAGCTGGCATTTCAAATAATATTCTGTAGGTTACAATTTAAAATTACAACAAATTAATAAATAGGTTTTAATAGGGAAATGAAAATAAAAAATATTATACATAATTTTCATTCGGGTAAATTATATTCTCGTTTATTCTCAAATATGTGATTATATTCTCTTTGATTATATGTACAATGCTTTTCAGGTAAAATACGTATAAATAGAATAGCTACTGGTCATTTGCGAAAGGGTATTCCGGTACTTTACGTATCAGGTAATTTGCTAGCTGATGAAAATATGATCGTTTGCGGGCATGGGAATTTGCGTTTCTCATACTACGCGTCGAAAGATTTTTTTCGTAGGGATCACCCCTACGAAAATTGCAATAATAATGAACCCAAGGTATCTGATATACAAAACGGAATGACATGTTGCCGTGGAAACGAAATAATAACAAGTTTTTCAAGTACGTGAGTAATAATTCAGTTGCCTATGATCAAAATACACCATGATCGTCGCTGCAAAAGATTTTGAACTACGCTTAATGGCGTACCTACGTATTCGTATTTTATTTAGAAGTTACGACGGGTATAAAAATGCTAAAAGTAAGAAAAATGCCTCGGTGTGAGCGCTGCCCGAGCTAAGCCGGGCTGATTCACTAGTATTACTAGTAATTCAATAAAATGAAAATTGAATTTGATAAATATCATTGGTAATAACAAAAGGTCAATAGTTCTTATGCCGGGTCCAAACCAAGAGAACGAGTGCGAAAGAAGGCTACCGTGCGAAAGCGAACAAATCAATGTGGACGACTTAACGAAAGCGAGCGAGAGCCAGCGTAGGACTTCGTTCGCATTTGGCCGTGCTCCGCCGCGTGTCGGTACATCAAAAGGATTATAGCGAGCGAGCGCACGCGGTGTGTACGAACGGGCGAATGCTCATTCTGCAGCGACCGTTGCACGGAACGGACGTCTCGCGCATACTTTTAGAAAGGTTCATTCTTGACGTAAGTATGGAATGGTCGAATGAAAATCCTCTGAGGCTCATAGAGTTTTATAGGCAAAAACCTCGGCTGTGGGATTCAAAATATAATAGCAATAATAAATACTTATCAGGGGCAGCTTCACGAAGTTTTTGTAATTTCCCCATACGGAGCAAAAAACTCCCCAAAAAGATACTATTTCAGCAATTTTTCCCAAATATTTTTAAAATACATATTCCCTACTTGGGTGATTATCATATAGGTAAATAAAGTGTGATTTGTAAATAAATAAAAAATAGTTGAAAATTTTGTTTGTTTTTTTTTGGTGCGCCTCTTATATCTTAATTGTATTAGGCATAAAAATAACGTTAATTCAACTGAAAAAAAAAAAAATGTCACGTTCCGTGTAATGTGACATTATCGTTTTCTATCAAAAAGTACAATTAAATAAAGAAACGAATCTTTAGCTGTTCAATGTTTAAATTCACAAAAAAACATAGCTTTAGGCAGTCATCTTGTCTCAGCCCAGATTTCGTACGCTAATGCAAGGATATGTGGAGCTACATTTATTAAAAGTAATTTGTTAACATAATAAGCAAAACGCGTCACAACTGTGAATATTCTGTGTATATATAAACCTCTAACATAAATAACTTATAACATGAGTTGCGTAATGTAGTACAGTTTCTTCTTAAATTATATTAATCGCATGGTGTTTATATTTAGTTATAAAATGGCGGTAACAACGTCAAAATGTCACGTCCATAGTTGTCCGTATTTTCACTGTGACTACGGTTGTGTCATTTTTAATACTTTTGGGTTTGGTTTGTGTAAGTAATGGTCAGATCCGTAGTTGAGATGTCAGATCTGTATTATAATAATAAGTTTCTCTTTTTTAAGGATGTCCAGTGCCCAAAAAAAACACAAAAAAAGTTTTTATGTTATTTTGATTAATAAATTTTTGATAATAAACGATCTATTTATTAACATTTACATTGAAATAAAACACCTTACCACCCTAGCAACAACGCGCAAACTATATCATTTTAAAATAATGAATTAGGTGCGATGCGAAAAAGTCACAGTCAGAGTGGCGTTTGTGTAGAAAGTATCAGTAGGGTTAAGTATTGTTATCTCATATCTGATGCACACGAAGCACGACAGTGGCAATGTAGCTGTGTTTGCCTGTAGTAGTATCTAGTCCAGTTTTTGTTTATTTGGTTATAAAACGTGCCGTATGCCCTTTAACTAGATCTATGTCAAAATGATTTTGTCTTTTTGTTTCCCCAAAGATTACCCAAACATATAAATTTTCCCTAAAATGGGGAAAACCCCCCAGATCTGGACACCCTAATTCGCCGTGGTTGGCGATTGTCGCCGGGTTCAAAGAGTATACAAATACTACGCTACGTAAGAAGAGGCAGGGGTTCCATACTAAAATCAAAATTAATCAAATGGATGGGTTTAGTCTTTTTTAGGGTACCAATATTTTAAAAGTTAAAAACTCATGTCAATCTGTCAAGTGGCATAATGCCAACATAATGAAATTAATAGTGTTGTAACTTTCAATAATGGAAATATCGATAAATGAACACCTTAGGATTTGTAGTAGTATTCCTAAACTCAAATAAAATTTTGATCCACGATAATAGAATAATAAATTAATTCAAAAGTTTGTTTAATTATTATATATTTCAGGTAATTAACTTAGTGCGAAATATAAATAAAACCATAAATCGTCAAATTTATAATTAAAAACATATATAGAAAAAAACCTATCTAAAGACCACCGTCCTTTATTCTGCGTTATTCCTGGGAAAATATCGGTTTGAGCTATTATAAGAATGCCTATTGTTACACTATTAGATAGAAAAATAATCTGTTAAGTTGATCTCTCTATGTATTTACAACTCACCAATCAAATAAATAACTTAAAAATAAAGCGATTTTTGTGTCATCATCATCATCATCATAATTATTAGGCCGCATCAGTCCACTGCTGGACATAGGCCTCTCCCAAAGCACGCCACTGAGCCCGATCTTCGGCTCTTCTTTTCCAACCGCCGCCAGCCATCCTGCTTATGTTGTACTCCACCTAGCCGGAGTTTTTTGTGTTGTTCAGAAACTACTCTCACAAATCAACGCATGATATTAGGTGGCACTTCGTTAAGATGATCAGATATACATGGATAGATGCATATCTTTTTTGGAACTTTGTCATATTTTTGTGATGTCTACAGGTAGGTAAAATACATCTAGCTGTGCCCGTGGCTTTGCCCGCGTGGTCATGTCATTTAAAAGTAGCCCACGCGTTTTATTCCAGGACCAAAAGCCAAACCACCACCAGACCAGTTGTAGGTTTGGTCCAGAGAAACCAGGAGGACCAGGACCAAACCTACAAAGTACAATATTATACTACATTTCTTCAAAATTCGTTCAGCTGTCAAATAGTTTTTTATCGATTGCTCGGCATCTAATCATCGGAATAAGGCACTGCCTTGCCTTTTTATAACGCATATTCTGTGAAGTACGGCACTCCGTACTTCACAGAATATGCGTTATAACACACTTGCACTTCTATGACACTTCATAGAAGTGCACGTCTTGCAATGAAACGAACGCATATAATAAAATATGAAATAAACGCATATAATACAATATGAAATAAACGCTAGAATAAACGCACCGCGTTCCACTACAAGGCAGTGCGTGCAAGGCCTAAGACACCAAGTACCCCAGTTTTTAAATCAGTCGCAAGGGCTTGAGAGCAGGGCCTGGATTCTGTATGACCACTCACGCCAATTCCACGCCACCTGCGTGGAATTAGGGAAGGTGGGTACGCAACCAGGTTTTTTATACCAGGTTTTGGCTTGTAAGTACGCCGCCCTGGTGCGGACCCGCAATACTTGCAAGACTTTCAAAGTATTTTACTCAGCAACTCGCTCTTTCGCCCCGTCCGCACCTACATACTCGGTGGCGGGTTCGGCATGGCCTCGGCTGAGTTCGGCCGCACTCGGCCAGCCGGGTCACAAGAAGCTAGGTGGCCGATACATCGTTCCTAAAACTTGCACGGCTTCGAAGTTTTTTTAAGCAAACGCAATTGTGCTCTTTATTTAAATAAGCGCACGGGTCAATTTCCTATGCAAGTATTTTTTACTTTTAATTCCACGCTTTTCAATTCAAGTACTTTTTTCGCAAACACGATTGTGCTCCTTATTTATATGGACACGAAGATCAATTTCCTATGCAAGTATTTTCTACTTTTAAGGCTTCGGTTTACAAAGCACTTGAAAGTATTTTGAATTTTATTGAAAGACTCATGACATGAATGAGTAATTTTTTTTTTATTAATAAATTACTATTTTACTATAAGTAATGCGCTTATATATTATTATTTTTTAATTACGTACTAGGCATTCGTTTGACCACGATCTCACCTGATGGAAAGCGATGATGTGGTCGAAGGTGTAGCACGCTTGCCTAGTAGATACCTATTCACTCTTGACTTGAACACACCGGGGTTATAATTTACCGGAAACACTGACGAGGGCAGGGCTTTCCACTCCTTTGCAGTTCTTATAATAAATGAAGAAGCGTAACGCTTCGTTCTTGTGCGAGGTATTTCAACCATGAAAGCTGATCGTCTAGTCGTACGGTGATGAAAAGGTGATGGGGGAATCAGGTTGTGCAGTTCTTGTGCACACTCTCCATAGTGCAATCTGTAGAATACCGCCAGGCTTGCTACCTCACGTCGATGCGCCAGACTTTCAAGCTTACTCTTTACCAGAGTGTCATCCCCAATGAGCCTGATAGCACGTCTCTCAATTGAATCCAAAGACTCGAGCTGATACTTGGCAGAACCGTCCCAGAGGTGGCAGCAGTACTCCATACAAGATCGGACCTGTGCCTGATAAAGATTCAAAAGCTGTCCCGGTGTGAAGTACCGCCTAACCTTAGACAAAATACCAAGTTTTTTTGCAGCTACCTTGGCTTTGGATTCAATATAAGACCCAAAATTCAGGTTTGATGTGAGTTCGACACCCAAAAGCTCCAAATGGTCGCCTATTGGTATTGTTACACTTTGGAAAGACGGAGATCGTTGTAGAGGACTCTTCTTAGCAGAAAACAAACACGCTTGCGTTTTAGTAGCATTAAACTTAACCAGGTTAGCATCGCCCCAATCGGACACGGCTTCTAAGGATAAATTTAAACGGTCTACCATAGCCTCTCTCTGAAACTGGACAGCGTCACAGCTGACTCGAGCATTGGAAGTGTATCTCTCAACTACAGTCCTGTCATCAGCATACCCAAAGGTACCGGGCTTCAGAAGGTCATTAATGTGCAGTAAAAACAGTGTAGCCGAAAGAACCGATCCCTGAGGTACACCGGCATTGATAGCCATTTGATCAGACGAGCAGCCCTCTAAGACTACTCGAATAGATCGTTCCCTCAAGAAATCAACAATCCAATTGCATAAGCCAACAGGTAAACCATATGAGGGAAGCTTGTTTAAAAGGCCATCGTGCCAGACCCGATCAAATGCCTTCGATATGTCAAGGGAGACGGCAAGCGCCTCACCACGCATCTCTATGGTTTCGCTCAGTATGTGAGTGGCATACGCGAGAAGATCCCCAGTAGACCGGTTTCGGCGAAATCCGTATTGCCGGTCACTGAGAAGATTATTGTCTTCAAGGAATGCCAAGAGCCTAATGTTTATGACACGCTCCATACACTTACAGAGTAAGGAGGTAATCGAGATGGGACGATAATTGGCTGGATCAGCACGACTACCCTTCTTTGGTACTGGTTGTACATTGGCAAGCTTCCAGCTCTTCGGAACTTTACCTGAGTGAATAGAGAGGCGGTACAAACGCGTTAAGATGGGAGACAATTCGGGCGCACAGTTTTTCAACACAATCGCTGGAATACCATCAGGACCACTGGCTTTGTTCACATCTAGAGCTCGAAGCGTTCTGAGAACCTCCTTCTGGTGAATGCGAATTTCGGGCATAAAAACCCCGCAATGAGGAAGGCAGGAAGGTGTCTTGCCAGAAGCATCTAGATGCGAGGCTTCTGCAAAAAGAGATGCAAATAAATTTGCTTTGTCTCCTGCAGTGTGAGCTAGTGATCCATCAGGTTTCAGCAATGGTGGCAGTGAGGGGCGGCAGAAGTTTACTTCGACCGACTTGGCCAGGGACCAAAAAGCTTTGCTACCCGCGGGGTATGAAGCCAGTTTGCGTAATCAAAATAGGCCTTCCTAAGTATCTTCTTGCAGGTCTTAGCGGCAACGTAAAATTTTCTCTTCTTAGCCCGAATATCAGAAGAATTGCGCTTTCGAGCATCAGCCCAGTCTAGATATGCCGCACGCTTTAGAGCCACAGCATGACCACAGCTGGATCCAAACCAAGGCTGAGCTTTGCTGGAAAGAGTCTTGTCACTGAATGGAATGAAATATTCCATTGCCTGACATATTACCTCTGTAACAGCAGACGCGCAAGTCAACGGGTCCAGGGAGATGAGACGCCGTGGTTGCCGTTTGCCGCCAAGGGTACGATGCAAGGAATTGCCGCATCTGGTCCCAATCTGCTGAGTTGTAACTCCACACGCGCCTATTTCCCTTAAGGCTAGGATCAGGTGAGGAATACACTGAGACGGACTTAACCAGGCAGTGATCAGAGCTACCAAGAGGTGGGGATACTGATACGGAGTATCGGTCTGGTTCAGTCGTCATCAACAGGTCGAGACAGTTGGCAGTGTCACCGTCACGGTCAGGTACCCGTGTCGGCTCCTGCACAAGCTGAGAGAGATCTAACGCCAGAGCAAGCTTCCGCGTCTCTCTACCAGCGTGGTCGGTTTTTTGGTATGGGACAAGCCACTCCTTGTGGTGGGCGTTAAAATCCCCCAAAAACACCAATTGAGCAGACGGGTAACGCTGTTGGGCCACACTTGCCGCCTCACCTAGATAGTCTAGCAATAAAGTCGTCCCCCGATCTCCGCTGTGTTAGCGGTACACACAAGCATACATAATTTTCTATATGCCCATGTCCACCAGCACCCAAATCACTGAGAAATTAGGGTGCTCAAGATTTCGGAGACGCAGATAGCAAATTTCATCACGGGCGTATACACAAACACCGGCATTTGGGATAAATAGATGCTCCAAGATATAGCCTGGGTAATCCAAGCACGCCGTATCAGCTGGACATCCTATCTGCATCTCCGACAAGAAGAACAAGTGGGGCTTAGAGGTCTCCAGATGATAATGGTCCGGTTGGAGATTGGAGTGAATCCCGCGAATATTCGCAAGATCCACTTTAAGTGTGAGGACGTGCATCTACCGTTTTAACTTATATCTTCTTTGGACTTTTTTCATGATGTGTTTTTGTGAATAGGTTGGACGAGTAATAGCAAATGAGATGTCGGAATGCCTAACCCACGGAAGTCAAGGCATAACTACGCCATTAAAGAACTTGCGTGGAGACCGCGGGGACGCCCGTACCCCCCTGGAATAATACATCAGTTCCTCACATCCGATCGCCAGCCGGCCCAATGGATCATTTCAGGATTTTTCACAAGCGGCGGGGCAGCCTTTCGTAGCTGGCTAAACTACTACTTGGGCCCCCTACAACTTGCGGTCGGCCAGCAGAGAACACCGTGCTTCGGATCCCGCTACCCTCCAAAGCAAGGCCTCCCACGCAGAAACACCATGATTCCGATCACGGTCCACCCTTCCAACACAACTGCATCCTACAACTCATCCGGACGGCTTCCCTGAACATCATGATGGAACACGACAAATCGTTTGGCATCAAGACTTTGTCCTGAGGGTGGTAATATAAAAAGCCGGCGGCCGAAGCCTACCACCAGGTGATTCAGTTGCTCTTTTGGCACCACCCGAGGGTCACGTGTGACATCGAGGGCTGAATCCTACGGACGCGAGCAAACAATAAACCCTCAACACTTTATGCGTTTTACATCTGAAGTCGACTTATTTTATCAAAAAACACAAAAAACATCTAAATACGTTTTAAGTCTTTAGGGACCATAAAGTATAAAAAAGAAGAAAACGTTTTGTTCTAGATCATTCAACGTTCAAACCACTTCGTAACAAACCGCTTGCGTATTTTAAGGGTAGACAACGCCATCTAGTTTAAACGAAGTGACTTGTTATCATGAACGTCTTGTTATTGAGTAGAGAAAATTATCTCCGAAGGTAAGGTGGCACAGATCAAAGACTACTATGTATATACGGAAACACACATATTAGAGAGTAATTAAGGAGGTGAGGTAAATTGGATGGGGCATCAAGAGGGTAGGTCATTATTATGAGGTCCATACGAACAAATTTTAATGCAACGGAACATTGTGTTCTTAGTACAAATTATTTTTTATGATGTTTCACAGAACGACGTACTTACTGGCACTTTAACTGGCTCTTAATAATTACCTACCCTACCTACCTACTTTTTAAGCTTTTTCAACACGATATGAGGATTGATTTGAAAAAATAAAAGTTTTCTATACTTTTTCTGTGAAGAGCAATACATGTACCTACCTCTGTATGTACACATTTTAATACCGACAACTAACCATTTTGCCAGTAAGACATTATGACGAAACCTCCGATATAACTATATAATTATGTAGGTACGTAGGTAGTACATTATAATATCTCAATGGAAGAAACAATCGATTTTGAAGTTCATGTCAATTAAAATTTTCAAAAAATATTTAATGTACAGATTTAGCCCAGTTACAGTTTTATTATAGTATAGATAAATGTAAAATGTAGATTTGTTGTAAGATAGATAGATAGATAGAAGATAGATGAAGTGTCATCAGTTTGTCCTTACTGATTACTTACAATTATTATCTAAAGTAAAAGCAATTGAAAACATTCCATCGCCGGCTTTAATGTTATTTCAAACTTAGCAAAAGTAATATGAAAGATGCAGCACGCGCTCTTTTTGTTTTGAAAAGAAAAAACGGTTTAGCGCTAGTATGCAGGTATCTGTTGTTTCAGCGAGCCGCACGCTGGATAATCAAGTTGCGGTTTCTTTTATATGGAATCCTTGAAGTCACTCTCCGTGTTATGGACTCACTGATGCCTTTATCTCAGCAAAAGTACTCGGCTGAGGTGAACATCCCGCGTAGATTTTTCTATTCGGGCCCTCTTGGATTTTGCTCTGTTGTGTCGATCGTTAAACTTTTGTATTCCTATTCTTTGTGCTATGTTGGTGACTTTCATTCTTCTTTCATTTTCAATTTTTGCGCATATCATATGTTCAATTGGCACATATGCTGAGTCATCTATTCCCACAGCTTTTGCCCATTGTCTGTACCTGAAAACCACGATATATTTTCTTGTATTTATTACTAGCCGCTTTACTCTACGGCTCGGTAGTTTCCTAGTTTCCCAGTTATAAAAACTTGGATTTAAAAAATATGCCTAAAAAAATGCATGTGTCCATGTGTAGTGTCACTTTCTATCAGTGAAATAATGTTTTAAGTGGGTTAAGTAATTTTTGAGATTATCCATTACACAACGAAAAAAAAACCAAAAAAAAAACCTCACTATAATACTAGTCTGGATTAATATCAAATTTCATCTTAGCGAGTTCAGCCATTTCAGCGCTGAATATTAAGAAATATACATTCATATACACAAACTTTCACATTAATAATATTTATTAGACTAGCTGTGCCCGCGGCTTTGCCCGCGTGGTCATTTCATTTAAAAGTAGCCCACACGTTTTATTCCAGGACCAAAAGCCAAACCACCACCAGACCAGTTGTAGGTTTGGTCCAGAGGACCAGGAGGACCAGGACCAAACCTACAAAGTACAATATTATACTACATTTCTTCAAAATTCGTTCAGCCGTCAAATAGTTTTTTATCGATTGCTCGGCATCTAATCATCGGAATAAGGCACTGCCTTGCCTTTTATAACGCATATTCTGTGAAGAACGGAGTGCCGTACTTCACAGAATATGCATTATAACACACTTGCACTTCTATGACACTTCATAGAAGTGCACGTATTGCAATGAAATGAACGCATATAATAAAATATGAAATAAACGCATATAATACAATGTGAAATAAACGGTAGAATAAACGCACCGCGTTCCACTGCAAGGCAATTCGTGCAAGGCCTAAGATACCAAGTACCCCAGTTTTTAAATCAGCGCAAGGGCTTGAGAGCAGGGCCTGGATTCTGTATGACCACTCACGCCAATTCCACGCCACCTGCGTGGAATTAGGGAAGGTGGATATTTACGCGACCAGGTTTTTAAACCAGGTTTTGGCTTGTAAGTACGCCGCCCTGGTGCGGACCCGCAATACTTGCAAGACTTTCAAAGTATTTACTCACCAACTCGCACTCACATACTCGGTGCCGGGTTCGGCGTGGCTTCGGCTGAGTTCGGCCGCACTCGGCCAGCCGGGTCACAAGAAGCTAGGTGGCCGATACATCGTTCCTAAAACTTGCAAGGCTTCGAAGTTTTTTTAAGCAAACGCAATTGTGCTCTTTATTTACATAAGCGCACGGGTCAATTTCCTATGCAAGTATTTTTTACTTTTAATTCCACGCTTTTCAATTCAAGTACTTTTTTCGCAAACACGATTGTGCTCCTTATTTATATGGACACGAAGATCAATTTCCTATGCAAGTATTTTCTACTTTCAAGGCTTCGGTTTACAAAGCACTTGAAAGTATTTTGAACCCTGGTTTTTATAATGAAAGATTCATGACATGAATGAGTTAAATTTACTTTTTTAATTAATAAATTACTATTTTACTATAAATAATTCGCTTAATTTCGCTGCGCGTTTTACAACTGAAGTCGACTTATTCTATCAAAAAACACAAAAAACATCTTAATACGTTTTAAGAGCCTTTAGGGACCATAAAATAAAAAAAGAAGAAAACGTGTTGTTCGAGTTCATTCAACGTTCAAACCACTTCGTAACAAACCGCTTGCGTGTTTTAAGGGTAGACAACGCCATCTAGTTTAAACGAAGTAACTTGTTATCATGAACGTCTTGTTAATGAGTAGAGAAAATTATCTCCGAAGGTAAGGTGGCACAGATTAGAGAGTAATTAAGGTGGTGAGGTAAATTGGATGGGGCATCAAGGGTAGGTCATTATTATGAGGTCCATACGATCAAATTTTAATGCAACGAAGCATTGTGTTCTCAGTACAAATTATTTTTTATGATGTTTCACAGAACGACGTACTTACTGGCACTTTAACTGGCTCTTAATAATTACCTACCCTACCTACCTACTTTTTGAGCTTTTTCAACACGATATGAGGATTGATTTGAAAAAATTAAAAGTTTCTATACTTTCTCTGTGAAGAGCAATACATGTACAGTACTACCTCTGTATGTACACATTTCAATACCGACAACTAACCATTTTGCCAGTAAGACATTATGAAGAAACCTCCGATATAACTATATAATTATGTAGGTACGTAGGTAGTACCGATCCACGTACGTCTGGATTACGCACCCATGCATCTGTACAACTGGGCCAGTGAGCCTCATAGCAGAATGACGAAATTCGGTATCAGTCTAGTCGTAAACGGATGTATGATCACTTTAAATTTAACACAACTTTGGACCCATAGGCTGCAGGAACCTTTTAATTTTTCGGGATAAAAAGTATTCAACACTTTAACACATTATATAAACTTTGACTGTGTCAAGTTACATCAAAATCCGTTCGGTAGTTTTAGCTTGATACGTGTTATTTTAAATAACTTTCTACTCCTATCCTGCGGGAACCGTTGATTTTTCCGGGATAATAATTATCCTAAATGTTAATCCAGTACATCAGCTATGATTCTGCCAAGTTTCATCAAAATCAGTCTGGTAGTTTCAGCGTGATGCGTGTTCAAAGAGACAGACAGACAGACAATAAATAAAAAAATAACCTTTTTGCACTCCATATCGATTTTGAAGTTTATCTCAATCAAAATTTTCAAAAAATATTTTATGTACAGATTTAGCCCAGTTACAGTTTTATTATAGTATAGATTATGTCTGATCATCTTTTTGCCAAATCATATCAAATCGAAAAACAAGTAAATCATCAAAGTCAAGCGAAAAAATACGACTGCTCTGCAAAAACAGAATTTATAAAGAAACTGCCTATGTCGGGAGACGTAATGATTCTTACGATACCAAATCTGTTCAGGCATATAGAATATATGGTAGAACAAAGAAAATCACATACATGCATACATACATGAACCTTAAAACACAACGGTCTCTTTATGGGCAGTCTTGTAAAAAAAAACAATATCGATAATAAAATACACACACTATTATTTGGGCGAAATATTTCCCGCATAATATAAAATGAATATATTGAATTGATAATCGTTATTTCAAAGGGCTTATAGCCAAACTACTTACCTTTCTTCATTTATAAGAAATTTAGCCATAAAAGCTGTCTTTCATTGTTAATGCAGCCGGACCTTATACTAAAAACTTCACATATTTTGTAAACATAATCTAGGTATCTAGTTGCACAAAATGAGGAAGAAATTAATAATTATGATTATATCTATAAATTTATTATATTAATTTACTTTTTATTGCACTATTATATGCCATTAATATTTATTAAATATTTCATTAAACCAAAATGTCATATTGGAATCCTAGCGAAGTCAAACGTCAAATTCTATAGAAAAAGAGAAAGGTGCCTAGAACTATGACAAAAATGCGATAAAAAATGTCGCTTTGAATTTTTGCTCAACGGTAATATAATGTTTCAAGGCTACCTTCGCCAGGCCGGGTTCACTTAGAGTGGACACTACAACGAAACCGAGAAAGCGTGCGGTACTAATCGGCGAATCCCTAACTAACTAAAGCGTTTGCCTTCGCTTTCTCTTGGTGTGGACCCGGCATTAGACAAGTAAAACTTGCTCTGAGTTAGTAAGTACATTTATAACGTCAAATATGATAAATCCATACCAATATATAAAAGTGAAACGTTCTCTGTTTGTTTGGGAAGCTTTCACGCGATAACGGCTGGACGGATTTTGATGCAATTTGGAATGGAGATAGCTTTTACCCTTGAATAAAACATAAAATACTTTTTATCCCGGAAAGTTGTAAGTTTCCATGGGAAACTGGAAAATGTTGATTAGTCGCTGTAAGGAACGGTTGCCATGGAAACGAAATAACAAGTCCGTCAAAAACATCAAGAGCCCCATATTTATATTCTCTTTGCTCAAGAAAATTGGTGCTATACCTACTTTTGCATTGGTTTTTAAAATCCTACAAGTACCTACATAGGGTCCTTTTTTTCGCGATAAACAGTATTCCGAGCGGATGAAGTTGCGGTCGGGAAAGCTAGTACAATATATTTTATTCCTTTAATTTTTTTCTTTTTCTTCCAGCCATAATTTTAATATCCCAAAGAATATTCCAAAGGTGTGGCTCTTTAGTAGATTTAATACACCTACCAATACCAATACCTTGTCAATTTTATGGAACAAAGCCACCTTTGCTACTAGTATAAGTAAGGTACCTACCTAAATGTGCACAGAAAAGTGCAAATTTTGGTTTCGAGTCTGTGTCATGTTTAATTGCTGATTGCCTAGATAAAGGGCATCCTAGTAAGGGGTCAGATTCTATGAAGATTTTGTTTGTTTGTTTGTCGTATGAGGTAGTGCTGGCCTCTGGTGACAGTTTGTCAGGCCGCCCAAGGGCCTCTGACATGGCTTTGACAGCAGAGGCCACTAACACTATCTCAAATGACAAACAATGTTGACCTATATAATATCAGTAAAAAGACAATATTTATGAATAACCTAAGAATAACAATATTTATGCAAAAAAAACTAATTCTTAAAATGTTTTGTTAAAAAGAATAAAATGTCTACAAATGAAAATATCACTTTTTCAAAATTCAAAATGTGGTATCAAAACAAAAATACAACAGAAGTTTTAGAGATATGAGATAAGATTCAAACTATGGACGACTTGAGAACCTCCTCCTTTTAGAAATCGATTAAAAATAGATAGGTGCAAATGCTGCGCCCCGTAGTTTTGCCTGTCGTGTAGTCATTTTTCCGGGAAACAATTTCATCAATTTTTTAAATTGAAAGCGCCTGAACTAGTTAGGTACTCGTATATCCAGTGGCGTTGTCTTTTTTGCCATTTGAATTTCCATCCCCGGGTGCACAGCAAAGTGTGTGCCAGTAAGCTATCGCCAAACCCAAAAGTCAGATGATGATGGGTCAGATGACTTTTTGATGCTAGTCTCCCAACAGAAGTTACATCTTCATCACATCACCAGCTGCCCGAAGATGTTAATGTTGCTGTCCACTTCCTGATTTCCCTTCGCTGGTTCTCACAGCACCCGCGGGGTGAGATGGGGGACACCTATCCACACCATTCACACCAATACATAAAAGTGAAACGTTGTCTGTTTGTTTGTCTGGGGAGCTTTCACGCCAAAACGGCTGATTCTATTTTGATGAAATAGGTACTGCAAAATATAGAGAGCAACATAGGATACTTTTTATCCCGGAAAATGGTACCTAAGTTGCCACGGGAAAACTGGAAAATTTCGATTACGCTGTAAGGAACGGTTGCCGTGGAAACGAAATAATAACAAGTGTGTCAAAAAGCATTATGAGCGTTGGTTCTATACTTTTTCTGTGAAGAGCAATACATGTACCTACCTCTGTATGTACACATTTTAATACCGACAACTAACCATTTTGCCAGTAAGACATTATGACGAAACCTCCGATATAACTATATAATTATGTAGGTACGTAGGTAGTACATTATAATATCTCAATGGAAGAAACAATCGATTTTGAAGTTCATGTCAATTAAAATTTTCAAAAAATATTTAATGTACAGATTTAGCCCAGTTACAGTTTTATTATAGTATAGATAAATGTAAAATGTAGATTTGTTGTAAGATAGATAGATAGATAGAAGATAGATGAAGTGTCATCAGTTTGTCCTTACTGATTACTTACAATTATTATCTAAAGTAAAAGCAATTGAAAACATTCCATCGCCGGCTTTAATGTTATTTCAAACTTAGCAAAAGTAATATGAAAGATGCAGCACGCGCTCTTTTTGTTTTGAAAAGAAAAAACGGTTTAGCGCTAGTATGCAGGTATCTGTTGTTTCAGCGAGCCGCACGCTGGATAATCAAGTTGCGGTTTCTTTTATATGGAATCCTTGAAGTCACTCTCCGTGTTATGGACTCACTGATGCCTTTATCTCAGCAAAAGTACTCGGCTGAGGTGAACATCCCGCGTAGATTTTTCTATTCGGGCCCTCTTGGATTTTGCTCTGTTGTGTCGATCGTTAAACTTTTGTATTCCTATTCTTTGTGCTATGTTGGTGACTTTCATTCTTCTTTCATTTTCAATTTTTGCGCATATCATATGTTCAATTGGCACATATGCTGAGTCATCTATTCCCACAGCTTTTGCCCATTGTCTGTACCTGAAAACCACGATATATTTTCTTGTATTTATTACTAGCCGCTTTACTCTACGGCTCGGTAGTTTCCTAGTTTCCCAGTTATAAAAACTTGGATTTAAAAAATATGCCTAAAAAAATGCATGTGTCCATGTGTAGTGTCACTTTCTATCAGTGAAATAATGTTTTAAGTGGGTTAAGTAATTTTTGAGATTATCCATTACACAACGAAAAAAAAACCAAAAAAAAAACCTCACTATAATACTAGTCTGGATTAATATCAAATTTCATCTTAGCGAGTTCAGCCATTTCAGCGCTGAATATTAAGAAATATACATTCATATACACAAACTTTCACATTAATAATATTTATTAGACTAGCTGTGCCCGCGGCTTTGCCCGCGTGGTCATTTCATTTAAAAGTAGCCCACACGTTTTATTCCAGGACCAAAAGCCAAACCACCACCAGACCAGTTGTAGGTTTGGTCCAGAGGACCAGGAGGACCAGGACCAAACCTACAAAGTACAATATTATACTACATTTCTTCAAAATTCGTTCAGCCGTCAAATAGTTTTTTATCGATTGCTCGGCATCTAATCATCGGAATAAGGCACTGCCTTGCCTTTTATAACGCATATTCTGTGAAGAACGGAGTGCCGTACTTCACAGAATATGCATTATAACACACTTGCACTTCTATGACACTTCATAGAAGTGCACGTATTGCAATGAAATGAACGCATATAATAAAATATGAAATAAACGCATATAATACAATGTGAAATAAACGGTAGAATAAACGCACCGCGTTCCACTGCAAGGCAATTCGTGCAAGGCCTAAGATACCAAGTACCCCAGTTTTTAAATCAGCGCAAGGGCTTGAGAGCAGGGCCTGGATTCTGTATGACCACTCACGCCAATTCCACGCCACCTGCGTGGAATTAGGGAAGGTGGATATTTACGCGACCAGGTTTTTAAACCAGGTTTTGGCTTGTAAGTACGCCGCCCTGGTGCGGACCCGCAATACTTGCAAGACTTTCAAAGTATTTACTCACCAACTCGCACTCACATACTCGGTGCCGGGTTCGGCGTGGCTTCGGCTGAGTTCGGCCGCACTCGGCCAGCCGGGTCACAAGAAGCTAGGTGGCCGATACATCGTTCCTAAAACTTGCAAGGCTTCGAAGTTTTTTTAAGCAAACGCAATTGTGCTCTTTATTTACATAAGCGCACGGGTCAATTTCCTATGCAAGTATTTTTTACTTTTAATTCCACGCTTTTCAATTCAAGTACTTTTTTCGCAAACACGATTGTGCTCCTTATTTATATGGACACGAAGATCAATTTCCTATGCAAGTATTTTCTACTTTCAAGGCTTCGGTTTACAAAGCACTTGAAAGTATTTTGAACCCTGGTTTTTATAATGAAAGATTCATGACATGAATGAGTTAAATTTACTTTTTTAATTAATAAATTACTATTTTACTATAAATAATTCGCTTAATTTCGCTGCGCGTTTTACAACTGAAGTCGACTTATTCTATCAAAAAACACAAAAAACATCTTAATACGTTTTAAGAGCCTTTAGGGACCATAAAATAAAAAAAGAAGAAAACGTGTTGTTCGAGTTCATTCAACGTTCAAACCACTTCGTAACAAACCGCTTGCGTGTTTTAAGGGTAGACAACGCCATCTAGTTTAAACGAAGTAACTTGTTATCATGAACGTCTTGTTAATGAGTAGAGAAAATTATCTCCGAAGGTAAGGTGGCACAGATTAGAGAGTAATTAAGGTGGTGAGGTAAATTGGATGGGGCATCAAGGGTAGGTCATTATTATGAGGTCCATACGATCAAATTTTAATGCAACGAAGCATTGTGTTCTCAGTACAAATTATTTTTTATGATGTTTCACAGAACGACGTACTTACTGGCACTTTAACTGGCTCTTAATAATTACCTACCCTACCTACCTACTTTTTGAGCTTTTTCAACACGATATGAGGATTGATTTGAAAAAATTAAAAGTTTCTATACTTTCTCTGTGAAGAGCAATACATGTACAGTACTACCTCTGTATGTACACATTTCAATACCGACAACTAACCATTTTGCCAGTAAGACATTATGAAGAAACCTCCGATATAACTATATAATTATGTAGGTACGTAGGTAGTACCGATCCACGTACGTCTGGATTACGCACCCATGCATCTGTACAACTGGGCCAGTGAGCCTCATAGCAGAATGACGAAATTCGGTATCAGTCTAGTCGTAAACGGATGTATGATCACTTTAAATTTAACACAACTTTGGACCCATAGGCTGCAGGAACCTTTTAATTTTTCGGGATAAAAAGTATTCAACACTTTAACACATTATATAAACTTTGACTGTGTCAAGTTACATCAAAATCCGTTCGGTAGTTTTAGCTTGATACGTGTTATTTTAAATAACTTTCTACTCCTATCCTGCGGGAACCGTTGATTTTTCCGGGATAATAATTATCCTAAATGTTAATCCAGTACATCAGCTATGATTCTGCCAAGTTTCATCAAAATCAGTCTGGTAGTTTCAGCGTGATGCGTGTTCAAAGAGACAGACAGACAGACAATAAATAAAAAAATAACCTTTTTGCACTCCATATCGATTTTGAAGTTTATCTCAATCAAAATTTTCAAAAAATATTTTATGTACAGATTTAGCCCAGTTACAGTTTTATTATAGTATAGATTATGTCTGATCATCTTTTTGCCAAATCATATCAAATCGAAAAACAAGTAAATCATCAAAGTCAAGCGAAAAAATACGACTGCTCTGCAAAAACAGAATTTATAAAGAAACTGCCTATGTCGGGAGACGTAATGATTCTTACGATACCAAATCTGTTCAGGCATATAGAATATATGGTAGAACAAAGAAAATCACATACATGCATACATACATGAACCTTAAAACACAACGGTCTCTTTATGGGCAGTCTTGTAAAAAAAAACAATATCGATAATAAAATACACACACTATTATTTGGGCGAAATATTTCCCGCATAATATAAAATGAATATATTGAATTGATAATCGTTATTTCAAAGGGCTTATAGCCAAACTACTTACCTTTCTTCATTTATAAGAAATTTAGCCATAAAAGCTGTCTTTCATTGTTAATGCAGCCGGACCTTATACTAAAAACTTCACATATTTTGTAAACATAATCTAGGTATCTAGTTGCACAAAATGAGGAAGAAATTAATAATTATGATTATATCTATAAATTTATTATATTAATTTACTTTTTATTGCACTATTATATGCCATTAATATTTATTAAATATTTCATTAAACCAAAATGTCATATTGGAATCCTAGCGAAGTCAAACGTCAAATTCTATAGAAAAAGAGAAAGGTGCCTAGAACTATGACAAAAATGCGATAAAAAATGTCGCTTTGAATTTTTGCTCAACGGTAATATAATGTTTCAAGGCTACCTTCGCCAGGCCGGGTTCACTTAGAGTGGACACTACAACGAAACCGAGAAAGCGTGCGGTACTAATCGGCGAATCCCTAACTAACTAAAGCGTTTGCCTTCGCTTTCTCTTGGTGTGGACCCGGCATTAGACAAGTAAAACTTGCTCTGAGTTAGTAAGTACATTTATAACGTCAAATATGATAAATCCATACCAATATATAAAAGTGAAACGTTCTCTGTTTGTTTGGGAAGCTTTCACGCGATAACGGCTGGACGGATTTTGATGCAATTTGGAATGGAGATAGCTTTTACCCTTGAATAAAACATAAAATACTTTTTATCCCGGAAAGTTGTAAGTTTCCATGGGAAACTGGAAAATGTTGATTAGTCGCTGTAAGGAACGGTTGCCATGGAAACGAAATAACAAGTCCGTCAAAAACATCAAGAGCCCCATATTTATATTCTCTTTGCTCAAGAAAATTGGTGCTATACCTACTTTTGCATTGGTTTTTAAAATCCTACAAGTACCTACATAGGGTCCTTTTTTTCGCGATAAACAGTATTCCGAGCGGATGAAGTTGCGGTCGGGAAAGCTAGTACAATATATTTTATTCCTTTAATTTTTTTCTTTTTCTTCCAGCCATAATTTTAATATCCCAAAGAATATTCCAAAGGTGTGGCTCTTTAGTAGATTTAATACACCTACCAATACCAATACCTTGTCAATTTTATGGAACAAAGCCACCTTTGCTACTAGTATAAGTAAGGTACCTACCTAAATGTGCACAGAAAAGTGCAAATTTTGGTTTCGAGTCTGTGTCATGTTTAATTGCTGATTGCCTAGATAAAGGGCATCCTAGTAAGGGGTCAGATTCTATGAAGATTTTGTTTGTTTGTTTGTCGTATGAGGTAGTGCTGGCCTCTGGTGACAGTTTGTCAGGCCGCCCAAGGGCCTCTGACATGGCTTTGACAGCAGAGGCCACTAACACTATCTCAAATGACAAACAATGTTGACCTATATAATATCAGTAAAAAGACAATATTTATGAATAACCTAAGAATAACAATATTTATGCAAAAAAAACTAATTCTTAAAATGTTTTGTTAAAAAGAATAAAATGTCTACAAATGAAAATATCACTTTTTCAAAATTCAAAATGTGGTATCAAAACAAAAATACAACAGAAGTTTTAGAGATATGAGATAAGATTCAAACTATGGACGACTTGAGAACCTCCTCCTTTTAGAAATCGATTAAAAATAGATAGGTGCAAATGCTGCGCCCCGTAGTTTTGCCTGTCGTGTAGTCATTTTTCCGGGAAACAATTTCATCAATTTTTTAAATTGAAAGCGCCTGAACTAGTTAGGTACTCGTATATCCAGTGGCGTTGTCTTTTTTGCCATTTGAATTTCCATCCCCGGGTGCACAGCAAAGTGTGTGCCAGTAAGCTATCGCCAAACCCAAAAGTCAGATGATGATGGGTCAGATGACTTTTTGATGCTAGTCTCCCAACAGAAGTTACATCTTCATCACATCACCAGCTGCCCGAAGATGTTAATGTTGCTGTCCACTTCCTGATTTCCCTTCGCTGGTTCTCACAGCACCCGCGGGGTGAGATGGGGGACACCTATCCACACCATTCACACCAATACATAAAAGTGAAACGTTGTCTGTTTGTTTGTCTGGGGAGCTTTCACGCCAAAACGGCTGATTCTATTTTGATGAAATAGGTACTGCAAAATATAGAGAGCAACATAGGATACTTTTTATCCCGGAAAATGGTACCTAAGTTGCCACGGGAAAACTGGAAAATTTCGATTACGCTGTAAGGAACGGTTGCCGTGGAAACGAAATAATAACAAGTGTGTCAAAAAGCATTATGAGCGTTGGTTCTATACTTTTGCATTGGTTTTTAATATCCTAGATGAACATAGGATGCTTTATTTTGCGATAAATTTTAGTCCACGCCGACGAATTCTACGGACGAAAGCTAGTGTTTTAATAAGCCGGGCCCACACGGCGGCGGCGGAGCCGAGCCCACAGATTGGTCATTTTATTACTAAATTACCGAATAAGTACATATTTGGTACACACATGAACTTCTATGACTCAAGCACGGACTAAACGTAAATAAATGTATTTTGATTTTGAATCTGAGGGCACATAAGTTTTTTTTTGCTTACTGTACCTTGTTACATATCAAATGAAAGGGCTTGCTTCTTATATAGTTTTTAAATAAATAGTTTTCGTTATCACACTACATTGTCACGTAATTTTATGCATTTAGCCATTTTTTTTTGAAATCTAATGAGCCTAAAATTTTGAATAAAAATACAGAAAATAATTCTTTACATAAAAATTACAGGAAAACCTATAAGAAGTCAATAAATCTCTCAATATTGTGAGATAATAATTATATTCATCGTACGGAACTCTCTCAACGAGAGTACAGCTCGCACTTGGCCGTTTTTTTATTTATTTGAAAGGCTAGACTGTCAGTGTCCTCTTCAATCAGAGATGGTCACTATAAATTTCGTCCGAATTGGTTCAGTTTTCTAGAGTCCTTACTGCCCATTGAATAGATGTAGTGTGGGGGGAGGGTAGTAGTGGTGGAGGTTGGCAGTAAATCAAGGTTTTAATTTCATATCAATTTAAATCTCCGCCGCTGCTGCGCTGTTTGCACTCACGAAAATAGGTATAGTGATAGCTAGGTTTGGTTTGGTTACGCTGATCTCCTTCTTCGTTCATAGACTGTCTATATGAAATGTTTAATAATTCGTACAGCTCATATAGCTCTAAAATAAATAAATTAACGACGTTACGATCATTTCAAAAAAAACTATTATGCAGTAGCCATGTCATGGTGAAACTTAGAACGTGCTATCTCATTTATATGCGTATACAACATTTCGTGTCTGTGCTGTTAACCGTTGAGGAGTTGCCTATAGTTAGTAACCAACCCTGAGTGCAGCAACCATGTCATGGTAAAACTTAATACCAGCTATCATACTAAAATGCTTACTCAAAATTTCGTGTCTGTGCTGTTGATCGTTGAAGAGTTCGTTTATCTGGAGAAAATGACACAGTAGGTAAAACTTAAATCCGGCTTAAAAACTTTAATCATAATAAAATTCGTACTTACACAACATTCCGTGTCTGTGCTGTTAGCCGTTGAAGAGTTCCTTTATCTGGAGAGCTAATCCTGGATATCGATTCAAATAATGGTTACAATAAAAATGCATTGTCATCGAAACTGAACCAATATGTAAAAATTCACAGCTTAGTAGATTCAACTTGCAAAATTTGACCTAGATAAACATACATACATACATATATTGCAAGTTAAATAAAATCTTTTAATTAAATGGTTCGGCGTCAGCAGAGAATATAGTATTTTCTATCTACAAGCACCCTACCTAGGTACATTAAAATTCTATTAAGTACAATGTATTTGAGCGGTCGCTAGAAAATGGAGGGCCGCTTACTTTCACGTCACCTCACTGGATATCTTTTCAATAATGTATTAGGTAGATAATATCTTCCGGATATAAGCGGTCGGCTCCCACAAGCGGTGTCAGCGGAAATCCAGAGCTGATACCGGTCGATCTCGGCCCGGAACCACAGAATATTATACGGGAATGTCCGTCTGAAATCCCAATAAATAGGTGCATACTATATACTATATACTATAAGTATCTACATATCAATATCAAGTATCAGCGAGAATCGAGTTTGACTTGAGTAAATTGGTTAGCATATTGCTACTACGTTACCTACGTACTAGCAATTTGCTAACCAATAAATGTACCTGCCTGTATGTACCTGCCTGTATGTACCTGCCTGTATGTACCTGCCTGTATGTACCTGCCTGTATGTACCTGCCTGTATGTACCTGCCTGTATGTACCTGCCTGTATGTACCTGCCTGTATGTACCTGCCTGTATGTAAGCTACACTACCTATGAGTAGTATAATATTATCTTTGTTTCACTAAAGATTAATTTCAAAAGATTAAGCACAAATATTGGGACTAGTCCAACTGGTTCTACTATTTGTTCTAGTATAAAAAAAATGGACAAAAAACCTGTCTGTTCTACTGAGCAGTATGTATGACACATTGGATCCGAATAAATTGTGCATTGGCCGTCCATGCTGTTTTACGATAGAAAGGACTGGGCAAAAAAAAGAAGCTCTACAACAAGTATCTAAGTGACAAAGTAAAGTTGAGGGGAGGGTGGGATAGCTTGGGGGAGGATGAGGGATGTGTGGCGAGGGTAGGAGAACATGGGGAGGATGGGGGATGTGTGGGGAGGGTGGGGTAAGTGAGACAAAAGTAAGGGAAGGGTGGGAGAATTTAGGGAAGGGAAGGAGGAAGTGATGGGAGTTTGCGGGAAGTTAGGGGAGGGTAGGGTTAAGTTATGAGAGGAAGGATGTAGCTTGCGGGAGGGTGGGAGGATGTGACGGTAAGATGGGTAAGGAATGAGAGGGTGGGGGATATGAGGGGAATGTAGGGGAGTTTGAGGAAAGTTGAGGGGTGGGTAGGAAAAAGTCGGGAAAAAGTGAGGGGAGCGTGGAGGAAATTGGGGAAGGGTGGGGGGGTGTAAAGGGAGAGTGGTGAAAGTTGTCAAAAAGTTAGGGGTGGGTACTTAACTCTTCGCTCCGCTAACTTCCCTCACTTCCCCTCACCCTTCCCTAAAATTTCTTTTTTTTGTAGCTACAGGAAAACGTTCTTAGAAAACTCTCCTTAACTTTTAGAGATATTTTGACCTGCATTCACAGATTTTGTTAAAAATGTTCAGTCATCGAGAAAATAGGCAATTTACATAAACATTATTTTTGATTCCAATCGATCTTGTTTCTTGTAAGGATCAAAAGTCATTTCTAAATCAACTGAAGTTAGAATCCTAGAAAAGTCATAAATTAACAAAAAACTTTTTCCATACATTTTGTACGAAATGAATAAAATAAAATTCTAAAATTGTCAGAATACAAACTTTTCAAAAATAATGGCGGCTCTAACCACAGTTGGCCCGGTAGAGACTTTTGATCCTTTGAAACAGGATCGATTGGCAGCTTATTATTTTGTGAAATGCCCATTTTCTAGACTACTATTTTTTTTGCCAAAATCTGGGAATGCAGGTCAAAATAACTCCAAAAGTAAAGGTGAGTCTCCTAAGCACGTTTTCCTGTAGCTATAAGATAATTTCGTACAAAAGGTATGGTTTTTTTTTTCACTATTTCTGACAATTCTAGTACTCGAACCTCAGTAAGTCCGGTAGAGACTTTTAATCCATATAAAAATCAGGATAGATTGGCATCAAAAAATACTTGTGTAAAATTACCATTTTCTTGCTGACTATACATTTTCATTTCTCAAAATCTGTGAATGCAGTTCAGAATATTTCAAAAAGTTATGGCAGATCTCCTAGGAACGTTTTCCTGTAACTATAATGGTTAAGGTACCTGCCCTTACTGTCACGTCTCTAAAATCCAGCCTGTACAGTAGAACCAGTTGGACTACTTAACCCAAATATTGGAAGTAATTCTATGCACAAATACGTTAATATTAATTGTTCAGTGGCACAACACCTTCAGTACAATGCATTGGTCGTTCATTATAAATAGTCATCATCGCGATCATCATAATCAGACTATCAGACGTACCGCTGCTGCACTTTGGCCTGTCCCAAAGCGCGCCACTCAGCCCGATCTTCAGCTTGTCCTTTCCTCCTGCATGCTTTAACCAAAAATAAAACTTCTCTATAATGCTGCCACCACTCACTTTGCAGATCGTCGCTCGCCCCCACGTAGCCGGAGGCGTCCGGTCTCCGCTCAAGAACACGTCTACCCCTACGGATATAGGTTCCTCGGCAGATATGATCAACAGTGATGGTGCCACGCATCACTTGTCTAAGAGTTCCAGTCCCATCATACACCACCTAACATCTTGTTAACCTCGGACGGAGAGAGGTGGAATCGACAAAATATTTAAAAAAAAGAAAAGTCAGTTATCTTTGCAGGTATTAAGATGAGTCATACTCACTAAAAAA
Organism: Alsophila aescularia; assembly: GCA_946251855.1. Taxonomy (NCBI): domain Eukaryota; kingdom Metazoa; phylum Arthropoda; class Insecta; order Lepidoptera; family Geometridae; genus Alsophila; species Alsophila aescularia. Next base: position 33,235,497 of record OX276377.1, on the reverse strand, counting down.
GCCTCTTCTTGCGGCGGCGACATTATGGCGGGTCGCCCACTTCCCTAAATTATGATTGAGAGCGATGCTTGGGTTGGGCACACGCCTTCACTCGTGAACGGGCGGGGGCAGGATTTCTCTTGTAGCTACAGGGATCCCATTTATCTTAACTGTGTAATTGCATGTAACTATAATATATAGTATTTAGTAGCAGGATAAAAAAAAACAAACAATTCTTTTGGAGTAAGTTTTCTAACCTTATATCTATGAAAGAAAATGTAACAAATAATAACCTAAGCAACAAAAAAGTGCGGAAAAATAACTTTTTACAAAAAGCTGTGAATCGCTTGTGTCTGTCTCTTCTGACTAATCTCCGAAATTTCTGGCCCAATTTTGTAATCACCAACGCGGAGGTTGATTTATGAAGAAGATTCCTAATTTATGAGAAACCGGACAAGCGCGGATCCACCGTTGTGGGCAAGGTGCGCATGCCCACAACCCTACACACATGCTCCTGTGCCACCTCCATCTACCGACTTCCTGCGATGGCTACAATGTCGTCGGTCCATCGTGTGGGGGGTCTCCCCACACTTCGATTGCTTGTTCGTGGTCGCCATTCGAGAACCTTTATTCCCGAGCGGTTGTCGGTTCTGCGAACTATATAGCCTGCCCATTGCCACTTCAACTTGCAAACACTGAGAGCTATGTCGGTAACCTTCGTTCTTCTGCGGATTTCCTCATTTCTGATTCTATCACGTCGTGAAACACCGAGCATAGCTCTCTCCATTGCACGCTGCGCAACTCTGAACTTTTGTATGAGACCAATAGTTAGCGACCACTGTGACGAGGTCCAAACCTCTTTCATAATAATACTCTTTTGATATCTTAATTCTTTCATAATCCATTTCTTTTCATTTTGATAGTTCATTATTCATTCTATATTCAAATAACCTGTCATTCAAAATTGTCTTTCGGATATTGATTTTTAGCAGAACTGCAATTTTACAAAATAATATGTTATAAAATATCTACATAAGTTTATTACAAATATATATGAGTCTTTTAAATATATATAACAATACCTACGTAAGTGGTTTTAATCCGTATCGTCGAAGTACAAAAGGTCTGTGATCATCTGTTCCTGTGCTCCTAATTGAATGCTGACCCTTTTATGTTGTCCACTGAGGCTTGGTCCCTGGGCTGGTGGAGCAAGCCCAAAGCCCCGGGACCACCTCGTGACACTGGCGCCCTCTACGTGTCCTTACCCTGCCCTGCTCTACCTGACCGACCAGTCATCATGCCTACAAGTTCCTGATTCCTCCGTGTCTTCTTATCCGTGTGTTTTATCGACTTCATTAATTTTGTAAATCAGTGTTCAATTTTTAAGTCGAGCCACAAAATTCTAAAAGGCACTAGGCCATCTTGATTTAAATTTGGATTGGAAATATTTGGCAAACTCAGAACAGTTTTTTATACTCAAGTGTATTTTATATTTGCATTCCAGTCATTCATGTAAGTAAGACATTTTCATTAATACGTACTTTATTCCAAATTTCACTATCGGCCTACCTAGTTCCGAATTACTCTAAACTTTGACGCGTTATTATGCGTGACGCATTAACGCGTAGTTAGATTAACGCTATTTTTTTATATATTTTTAAAGCGTTACTATCGCACTTAAATAAACCAGAATTGATCTATGAATTAAAATGTCGAAATGCTGAGGTCCATACAATAGAAACTGTACAAAATTTACAATCAAGGTTATCGACCTTACTTGATAGCTCGAATACTAAAGATTTTCAAAGCCCGTATACATTTGAACAGGATACATACATACATTATGTACTATGAAAGTTATATTGCTTTCTTATTCCCGTACCTTACCATACATTTAAATGCCTACTTATGACAATTATAGGTTCCCTACTTACAAACAACCTTGTATTTAAGTTGTAAATAATGTAATTTTAATATAATTTCCTTTTACGGAGTAATGTCCACATTTTTATATTTTTCTTTTATTCACTTCATTAACTTTTCGGATTCATTATGAATATTGACTTCAAGTCCCTACGTATTGCTACGAGTATTCAGTGCTATTGTACTTATTACATACTTTAATGCCTTGGTACTAACAGTAGTTAATACCCTACTTGTTAGCTATGTACTTTTTATTTATTTTATTTACAAACATAATATTCAGTCTAAAGCGAAACCAGTTCCATATAGTATTATTTACTACACCTACTCACAAAACTTCCAATACTGAAAAGAGCGGCAAATGTGATTACTCTATAAACCAAGCCTAGGTCACAAAACCAGTATTATTTTATAGTTAATATACTATTACCTACCTACCTTACTTATATTATTTTAACGTTCTATCACAACGTTTACTATGTACATACACGTACATACATACGTGCTACAGGTACGTCGTACCCTAAGGTACGTTTAGCCATTTTGGCAAACTAATTGTATATAAATATACACATACATACATTTACACATCACACACCACACACTCACCACACATACACATACACACATACACTCACATAATCACCCTAATCAGCGGCTAGTGACTGTCTAAATAAGCCTACACTATATTGTATTGGTTTTACAAGTAACCTTTATATTATATAAGGTTCCTCTGTCTTATAAATGAGTTTTATTTCCAAAGAATGGGAATAAGACTATGAATGATGATGAATGAATGTGTGATTTATGAATTTGAATGAATCTAGGACTATGAATGATGATGAATGAATGTGTGATTTATGAATTTGAATGCATCTAGGAATCCAATCAATTGTATATTGACATTGTAAAAAAACATGTTCACCTAAAAAATAAAAAAGATTTCTCAGCATTTCCATTATTTTAATTAATTATTTTACTATTTTAACTTTATTACCAATATTATATATTTTTTTATTATTAACTTCTACTATTATTATTTTTTTCTTTTGTTCTTAGCATATTTTTTTTTCTTTTTTTTTAAATAAACCTTACAAAAAAAATTTTTTTATTTTTTACTATCAAAAATTTTTTTTTTCTCCGGGGAGGCGGGGTATTGTGACGAGGTCCAAACCTCTTTCATAATAATACTCTTTTGATATCTTAATTCTTTCATAATCCATTTCTTTTCATTTTGATAGTTCATTATTCATTCTATATTCAAATAACCTGTCATTCAAAATTGTCTTTCGGATATTGATTTTTAGCAGAACTGCAATTTTACAAAATAATATGTTATAAAATATCTACATAAGTTTATTACAAATATATATGAGTCTTTTAAATATATATAACAATACCTACGTAAGTGGTTTTAATCCGTATCGTCGAAGTACAAAAGGTCTGTGATCATCTGTTCCTGTGCTCCTAATGAATGCTGACCCTTTTATGTTGTCCACTGAGGCTTGGTCCCTGGGCTGGTGGAGCAAGCCCAAAGCCCTGGGACCGCCTCGCGACACCACGTCTCAGTGCCGTATGTCATCACTGGCAACACGCACTGATTATAAACTTTCGTCTTGAGGCTCTGCGGTATCTGCGACGAGAAGATATGGCGTAATTTCCCGAACGCTGCCCATCCGAGTTGGATTCGTCGGTTGACCTCTTTGTCGAAGTTGAATCTACCCAGTTGGATCGTCTGGCCCAAGTAGACATAGTGATCAACAGCTTCGATAATATCGTTCCCAACATAAACCGGCATGGGTACGATATGGGCATTTGACATGATGTTCGTATTGCCCATGTTAATTTTAAGACCCACCTGTTGGGAAACAATATTGAGGTCACTGAGCATTGTGCTTAGGTCTTCCAGGGTTTCAGCCATGATGACTATATCATCAGCAAATCGAAGGTGAGTGATGTATTCGCCATTGATGTTAACACCAAATCCGTTCCAGTTCAGAAGCTTGAATATATCTTCCAGTGCAAAGGTGAACAGTTTCGGAGAAATAACGTCTCCCTGTCTCACCCCTTTTTGCAGCTGGATAGAATTCGTGCTCTGATCCTGAAGACGAACTGTCATGGTGGCCTTGCTGTACAAACACTTCAACACTTCGATGTACTGGTAATCAATCTATCACCGCTGTAATGACTGTAGCACTGCCCAGGTCTCGACTGAATCAAAGGCTTTTTCGTAGTCCACAAACGCTAGACATAGTGGCCGATTATACTCTTCGGTCTTCTGTATAATCTGCCAGAGCGTATGGATGTGGTCTATGGTGCTAAAGCCTTTCCGGAATCCAGCTTGTTTGGGAGGCTGAAAGTCGTCAAACCTACGAGCGAGACGGTTTGTAACTACTCTCGAAAACAGCTTATAGACGTGGCTCAGCAGCGAAATGGGCCTATAATTCTTCAAAAGGGTTTTATCACCTTTATTAAAGAACAAAACCACTACACTCCTGTGCCACGCCTCTGGCGTAGTACCCTCGAGGATGACGGAGTTAAACAGCTTCTGAAGGACTTTAAGTACCGGTGTTCCACCCGCTTTCAGTAGCTCTGTCGTTATTCCGTCCTCCCCTGGTGCCTTGTTGCTCTTAAGCTGTTTGAGAGCCATTCTGATCTCGTATAGGCTGACGTCCGGGATATCTTCGGTATAATGTCGGGTCGAACGGGCTCTTGCATCGCTAGTCCTGCTAGGAGGACTACGCGATGAGGTGTATAATTGTCCATAGAACTTCTCGAGCTCACTCAAAATCTCTGGCTTCGACGAAACGATGCTGCCACTGTCGGTTTTCAGCTTCGTCAACAGGCTTTGCCCAATAGCCAGATCTCTTGCGAACACTTTGGAGCCCTTATTCTGCTCTATTGCATTCTTAATACAAGTAGTATTATGGGAACGCAAATCGTGTCGCATCGACTTGGAGATCTGTTTATTAAGCAAGCTGTAACTCGACATATCCACTGAAGACTGCAGCCTCATCTCGCCTTGTTCTGCCATAAGTTTGAGTGTATGCTCAGAGAGTTTCTGTGTTCTTTTTTTGCGGGGGGTCTTAAAGAACTCCGACCCGACCGCGTTGACAATTTCCACCAGCCCGTTATTTAGTTCGTCCACTGTATCGCATTCGGTAAGGATTTGGAAGCGATTTTGGAGCTACAACTGAAAGCTCTCGGGGTTTTGGATTTGGGCAGGACTTGGGTGAAGAGTAGATCTCATCAAACGAGACCTCTCCAGCTTCACGTTGATATTCAATGAGCCTCTTACCATGCGGTGATCACTGCCGGTCTTAACCCTGTTGATTACAGAGACATCATTGAATATATGCCGATTGGTCGTCAAAATGAAATCTATCTTGTGCTTATGACCGCCGGGGTGCAGCCACGTCCATTTCCTGGAGGGGCGCTTCTTGAAAAAGGAGTATATCATAAAGAGTCCCTCCTTCTCCATGAAGTCGGCCAATCGCTGACCAATTGGTTCCGCTGTCTAAATCCAAACTGCGCCACTCTCAATTCATCGCCATTCCTCATGCCCAGCCGTGCTTTGAAGTCCCCCATCACCACTATGAAGTGTGTTTTCGGGGCATGTATGGCATTAGAAATGTCATCATACATAGCCTCCACTTCATCGTCCGGGCGTTTCGAGTGTGGGGCGTACACCTGTATGATCTTCAACGAATACCGTTCGGTAATTCTGAGTATTAGGTATACCACCCTGCTCGAAACGCTTTCGATCTTCACAATGTTGTTGACGAGGGACTTGTGGACGAGAAACCCGACACCATGTTGGGACTGCTGGTCGCCCTCCCGGTAATAGAGTAAGTTGCCGGAATTGAGGGTCATCGTATCCTCTCCCTCTCTTCGGACTTCTGATAACCCTATAATACCCCAGCGCAACTTACTTACTACTTCTTCCAGCTCTATCAACTTCTCATCGGTCCTCAAGGTGCGTGCGTTATAAGTTGCTAGGTCCAGAGATCGTGGGGGTTGGTAGCTGGGTCTCTGCCGGAGATTCTTAGCACCCCCTGCTCCGCCGTTACCATGGCTGCTACCGGTGCCAGGAATAACGGAGCGGCCGGGGACTGGGGGTCGTCTTTTTAGTGTGTGTCTATCACATTGGGGGGGGGGGGGGGGGGGTTGCCATAGTCACCACGCTTGGCAGGCGGATTGGTGACCGCAGTGTAGCAAAGGTGCTCGGGGGACGCTGCTGCCCATCTTCCGGTGTATAATCCCTTAGTCGCCTCTTACGACATCCACGGGAGGATTGGGAGGGGTCTTATTCTAAGCCGAGACCGACACGGCTCTAATTAAAATTAAATGTATGATAGTTAAATCTAACATTTTGAACAACAAAACTTGAGTTGGTTTTGCTTTAATTAATAAACTTTAGTTCGATTTTGGACGACGTAAAGACTGAAAAACGTGCGGTTACGTTCATATACTTAAATTACTTAAAATCTGTTGGTGACTTTTACCGAACCACAGAATTTCGTTTTATTCAAAGTTTTTCCGAATTAAATAAGAGCCATTAATAGCGCAGTACTGCCCAGAATTTGATAAAAAGTTAGTAAAACGATTGTCATAATTTACTCTAGTACCGTTTGTTAATTTTGATCAACGACAGTAGAAATGATTTTGATAGACTGATTTTTTGCTTGACAAGTAGTTATGTACTTCTGACGTTGTTCTACGAGTATGATCGGAAATACTAAAAACAGCTCTTATTATCATTCCATACGGTAGATAATGGGTTTAAAAACACTTTTACATCTTTAACGAATTTTGCCTAAAAATGACACGTGAATTCTCGCTCGCCTACGACGATGGACACAAAGACTAGATATCGCTGAAATTATCACCTTTTTGCGAAAAAGAAACGTAAGCTTGAATTTGTAATTTATGTAAGCACCATAAAAATGTTTAATGTAAAATGTATACTAGCGTTTAATTTAATTAGATATCCTTTGAAATTATATAAATTTCTTTAAAATCTGTTTAGTAGTTTCAAGTCTAAATGTGACACCGTGATGTGCAAACAAATACACATATACGTTTGATATTTTTGTGAGCGAACAAACTAACATTCTACGGGTTTATTAACTTACTAGTGTTCGCCCCACGGCTTTGCCCACGTGGCTGTACAAAACGTTGGTCAGGGAGTCATATATTTTGTAAACATCTCCTTTGTAGGAATGCACTGTACCTACTATATCGATCATAAGCGCGTTCATACTCCGACTCGCACTTGGCCGATTTTCGGATGGCTGTGACCACAACCTTTTATGAGGGCTGGATCCGCGCCTGAAACCGGAGCGGCTTGCTATTTTCATAAAAGCACGCATAGTCACAGAATAGTTAAAGTTTGAAGGCTGTGTTTTACGTATGTAGGTATCTTCTCTTGTTACTCTTCGCTTTCTACGTATATCTTATCTTCTTACTATCTTTATCACTAGATAATATTGTAAATACCTACTTAAATAGCGACCATGTGTAAACAAGCCAATTTTCTATGAGATAGCTTAAGATATTATCAAGTTTCAAACAATGAACAGATCCTTTCATTCTGCGACACTCGAGTAAGTAGGTAAGTAATGTGTACTGCTTTTTAGAGTTCCGTACCTCAAAAGGATAAAAATTATCCATAGATACTTAGATAGATAGATAAATTCTTTATTGCACACACCACAAACAAAATCAACAAAAAATAAAGGAACAATAGCAGAAGAAGTGTCACAATGGGCGGCCTTATCGCTAAAAGCGATCTGTTCCAGGCAACCTTTGGATGGAGAGGATTTGTTATAGTTACCAATATATAAAAGTGAAACGTTGTCTGTTTGTTTGTTTTTTTGTTTGTTTGATTGTTTGTTTGTTTGTTTGGGGAGCTTTCACGCGATAACCACTGGACGGGTTTCGATGAAATTTGGAATGGAGATAGCTTATACCCTAGAATAAAACATAGGATACTTTTTATCCCGGAAAATTCCACGAATTCCGTGGAAGTTTCCACGGGAAAGCTAGAACATGTTGAATACTCGCTGTAAGGAACGGTTGCCATGGAAACGAAATAACAAGTCCGGCAAAAATCATCAAGAGCGATGGTGCCACAGATTAAGTCAACAAGACACAGAGGCCATAACCAAGAAGTCTAAGTCTACTTTTGCATTGGTTTTTAATATCCTAGAAGAACGTAGGTAGGATGCTTTTTTCGCGATAAACTGAAGTCCGCGCGGACGAAGTCGCGGGCTGGTAAGCTAGTATAAACTGTAGTCCGCGCGGACGAAGTCGCGGGCTGGTAAGTTAGTATAAACTGTAGTCCGCGCGGACGAAGTCGCGGGCTGGTAAGCTAGTATAAACTGTAGTTCGCGCGGACGAAGTCGCGGGCGGGTAAGCTAGTATAAACTGTAGTCCGCGCGGACGAAGTCGTGGGCTGGTAAGCTAGTATAAAATAAAATGTTAAAAACAAAAAACACGGCTGTAAACAAAAGTAAAACGAGGCATACAAGCCTTACATTCTTGATTTTGAAATGTAAGATGCAGTCGGTCGGAGGCATCATGCGTTTCATTTCTCCTATAACGGGATCACCTAGAACCTAGCGAGCTACTCTCCTCATGCCTCAGACTGCATCTTCTATTTAAAAATCAAGAATCTGAAGCTCTATTTTTTGCCTCTATTTAGTTTTATTCCAGTCGGGTTTTTGTTTAATATAATTATTGAATTAATATTTAAAAGAATTATATATTTACTTACATAAATGCACAATATACAAACATTCGTAGCTAGACTTATTAATAAGACACAAACTATTTATAAATCAAATGCAAATAAATCCATCTGAAGTATATGCTATAATTAATATCGCAAATATATAGAGTATGGATAGATCTTTTAAAGACCTTCATTTTGATAGATTTTGGTAATTTTTAGGGTTCCGTAACTCAAAGGAAAAATAAACTCTTATAAGATAACTTCGTTGTCCGTCGGTCTGTCTGTCAACAACCTTTTTCTCAGGAAACCATGGAGATATCAAGTTAAATTTAATATCCACGGGATTCCAAACCTAAATATTTACTCAGGTTTGGAATCCCGTGGAGTTATGAAAAAAAACTTCGCAAAGTCAACGCAATCAAAAGATACGGCCATATATTTTGACAGTCGCAAGAGTATCAAAACCTATAAGGTTCTTCCCGTTGACCTAGAATCATTAAATTAACCAAGAACCAATGTGTTATAGCACAAGTAAAGGGAAAAACCTAAAACTCCGTAAATTTGTACACACACTGTTATTATATTGCAGTTGGTAAATTGACCGCGATCTATTTCGATGTATAAGGACAACAGTTTTCCAAAGTTGAGTTTGTACGGAATCCTCGGTGCGCGAGTCCGACTCGCACAAGGCCAGATTTTTAAAAGCGAAAGTAACTTTTTTTTTTTTGAATGCTATTGACGCGTAAGTCATGACGGGGCGGATGCAGGCTTTGTAAAGCGTCACCTTATTCCTAAGGGACATTTTACTCCGCTTGCCTAAGAGATGGTAAAGGCGGCCTTGGAAGAAGGACGCCCTGTTGCGGACTACTTTAACGTGTTTGTCGAATCTCAGTCGACAATCAAGGGTAACTCCTAGGTATTTGGCTTGTTTCATCCACGGGATGGGTTGATCGAACATCGTAAGACAACCGGATGGAAGGAACCGCTTGGTATCCTCAGTAAAGCGCATTGCTGCGCTTTTCTCAGGGTTCACCAAGATGCGCCATCTTCGGAACCACTCTCCAAAGGCGTCGAGCGCCCGTTGGATGCGGCTCCGAAGATAGGTTGGCTTCCATCCGGTCGTGTAGATCGCGGTATCGTCGGCGAAGAGGGAGATCTCTAGTTTGGGGGGCGCGGAAAATCGCTTGTGAACAGTGAGAACAGAAGCGGGGAGAGCGCGGAGCCCTGAGGGACTCCGGCTCTGATGGGGTGAGGATTTGATTTGACTCCCTCGACACGATAACAAAAGCTGCGGCCTTTGAGGTAGTCTTGTACTATGAGCACAAGACGGTCTGGCAACCCGAGCTGGTATAACTTGTATATCAGCCCGGCGTGCCAGACTTTGTCAAAAGCCTTAGCCACGTCTAGGAAGACGGCTATCGTGGTTTGGGGTTTCGGATATCTGTTGAAGCTAGCGAGAATGTGCTCCGTGATTCGGTGCACCTGTTGGGGGCAAGAGTGTTTGGCTCTAAAGCCAAACTGCTCGTCGGGGAGGAGTTTCTTTGAGTTTACAGTAAACCAGAGTCGTCTCAGAATGAGTCGCTCGTAGATCTTCCCCAGAGAGCTGAGGAGACTGATTGGACGGTAGCTAGTGGGCAAGGTAGATTTCTTGCCTGGTTTGTGAATGCCGATGACGTCGGCACTCTTCCAGGCGTCGGGGAACGAGTGGTTGCTCATAGCGGCATTGAAGATGCTGACTAAGAGGTAAACTAATGGGACAGAGAGGTGCTTGAGCACCCTGTTGCTGATACCGTCAGCACCAGGGGCCTTCCGTACCTTGAGACCTTTGATTATCGACTCGACCTCGGCCGCTTTCACGGGCTCGAGGGGTGGGTCAGTCGGAGGTTGGGCGTTTCTACGTTCGATTTCGCGGTCCACCGCGGCGATGTGGACATGATCGACGTGATCGTCGGTGAGGGAGCATTGGGCTTCGAGGCTCTCGGCCAAGCACTCGGCCTTTTCATCGTCTTCGAATGCCGGAGGGAGCGAAAGTAACTCTGTCTCTCTGTTACATATACACTACTGAACGGCAGAACCGGTTCGATGAAATTTGGTGTGATTAAAATTTATGATTTATGATTCAGAGGGAAGTTGGAAGTGTTGATAAAAGTTATGATTTATGATTCTGAGGGAAGTTGGAAGAGTTGATAAAAGTTATGATTTATAATTCAGAGGGAAGTTGGAAATGTTGATAAAAGTTATGATTTATAATTCAGAAGGAAGTTGGAAATGTTGATAAAAGTTCAGATAGTTCAGATGGAAGTTTGAAATGTTGATAAAAGTTATGATTCAGTGGGAAATTGGAAGTGTCGATAAAAGTTATGATATATGATTCTAAGGGAAGTTAGAAGTGTTGATAAAGTTATGATTTATAATTCAGAGGGAAGTTGGAAGTGTTGATAAAAGTTATGATTTATGATTCTGAGGGAAGCTGGAAGAGTTGATTAAAGTTATGATTTATGATTCAGAAGAAAGTTGGAAGTGTTGATAAAAGTTATGATTTAAAATTCAGAGGGAAGTTGGAAGTGTTAATAAAAGAAGATTGCGTGTGTCTTTTGCGCGGCCAATTTTATAATGGTTTTTCAGACACGTTAATTCTAAAAACTCCATATGCTGAAAATCATGAATAAACGAATAAAGTGAACATAAAGGTACATAATAAATAATACTACAAATAAAAGTGTAAAAATATCCATCAATGGATTTTAGTGGATCGACGGAAGATACCACGATAAGGAAAAGAAATACTTATCTGGTTTAAAATACTAGATGCGCTGACAAATACGATGGATTTTGTTGGAGGGAACGCGAACGATGCGTGTATATCCACACCAATATATAAAAGTGTAGTACATTTGTGTGTTTGTTTGGGGAGTTTTCACGTGATAACAGCTGGACGGATTTTGATGAAATTTGGAATGGAATAAAACATAGTATACTTTTTAACCCGGAAAATGGTAAGTTTTCACGGGAAAACTGGAAAAGGTGGATTACTCGCTGTAAGGAACGGTTGCCATGAAACCGAAATAACAAGTCTGTTAAAAAACATCTAGAGCGTTTATTTATTTATTTTAATACTTTATCACAAAAAGTATACATTGAAGACTTAATGCTAGGCAGCATTTTCTACCAGTCATCCTGGTCGTGCAAGAGAAATTGTAGGGTGTAAGGCTTTATTGTGAAAATCATGAAAGCGCATGTTATGTATACATACTTTAATCTATGATTTCCTATCTACCTAATAAACCTACTAATCTAATGAATACACTCTTTTTAACCCCCGAACAAAGAGACGGGTGGTATAAGTTTAGGGTGTGTATCACTGTGTGTGTGCGTGAGAGGGAGGGGGGGTGTGTGTGTGTGTGTGTCTGTCTGTGGCATCGTAGCTCCCAAACGAATAGACTGATTTTGATGCGTGATGTTTCTTAGATATATGGGCAGGGGGAGGGGGAGGGGGCAGGTGAGAAAAGGGGGGGTGAAAATAGCTTTCAAACAAATGGACCGATTTATCTGCGGTTTTTTATGTTTGAAAGCTGGGGTAAACGAGATGTTTCTTAGCTATAGTGGGGGGAAGGAGTGAAGGAGGTGGGGTGAGAAAAGGGGGGTAAGAAAAGGGGTGAGAAAACGAATGGACCAACTAAGCTGCTGTTTTTAATGTTTCAAAGCTGGGGTAAACGAGATGGTCATAGCTATAATGTGGGGAGGGGGGGTGGGGGGGGGGAGTGATTGGGGGTGAGGATCGTAGCTCCCAAAAGAATAGATCGATTTGATGCGGTTTTATGTTTTAAAACTGGTGTGATCGAGATGCTTCTTAGCTAATAATGTCGGGGGTTATACATTTTTTTAATTTGTACTTGTTGTAAAAAATAATCCATACTTCTAATAAAACTGTAACAGGTCCAATTCTGTACATTGAAGATATTTTGTAATTTTTTTGGAGAGTCCGGATCTCTGTTCTCTTCTACTGGTCGCATTTGTTAACCGATCTAGACGAAACTTGGTACACAGTAGATATACATGTCTATGTATACAGGTTAAACTTTTTTTTTTTTTTTTGTCGTCGCGGATTTTTGATTGGGGATATCTGAATGGAAACTAGACAACAAGATTACAGTAATTGCTAGTGATATAACAGCGGATATAAGAATGGGAGATTGGCGACAAATTCCATGCCATGCGCACACCATCAATCTATGCGTACAAGCAAGCGTAGCACACATATCTACAACTGTTACTAAAGTTTAAGCAGTAGTAGAATTTATTAAACGTAGCTCACATGCTCAAGCTAAATATCCAGATATGCAGAAACAGCTAGGTTTAAACCGCTTGAAACTGAAACAAGATGTTTCCACACGGTGGAATTCCACCTATGAAATGCTAAATCGGGTATGCTCCTTAAAAGACGCCGTGATTGCTACTCTTGCACTGATGAGGAACGACTTGTCATTGACTGACCATGATTGGTCATGGTAACCAATATTGGTAATGGAAAATACGGTGCAGAAAAGAAGGTGACCTTGTCGAAAGTAATAACGTAGTGCCAAATTATGTCTCGGCACGTTAAAAGTCACTTGCTAAAATAATATTTACATGCTGAAATAACTGGCCTACTTGAAACTCTCGATCGGGAACTGGATAGGCATTTCGCTGCCACTGAACAAAACACAATTTCTAAAATAGTTGCTTCAAATAGTGCCTTCTCCGAACAGAGGCGTTTTGAGAGAGCAGTGTCTGAACTAAAACAAAATAAGTATAATTAAAAAAAAAAACCTTTTACATTACGATCTTTTCTTAATGAGTTTTTTTTGTTTTTTTTTCCTTTGTCATCGGTTTGTGAGCTACCTTGAAAGTTTCAGTCGTATAGCTAATCGAGAAGTGCTCGATATTTTAATTGCAGGGGGCTACTGAATATCTCCGCCTTAATAGATCCGAATTCAATGGTTCCTTTTTTTTTAAGTTGTAACTTTAAGTTGGTCTCCTAGAAAAATGGTGAAGATCTGATGAGGATCTTCGAAGTGATGATCAGAATAGCTCCTCAAAATGCAGTAAATTGCTCACTTTTAGGTTTCTTCAAGTGGAATCAGCCCTTTACCTACTAGGTAGGGATTGATGGAGCACCTTGGTTTTACAATAAGGTAACTAGATGGCGCTACTGTGCACCGTTAGATTGTTTGCAAACTAGTTTATTTTGCCCAACAATTTCGTACTCACCTCATACACAATTCTCGAATTATGTACACTAATCTACGTTATTCTTTCTCAATTTGTTAGTAAACATTATCACAAGTCATAATGACATGATCGCTGCCTACTGCTTCTAACATTTCACAATAGAATTGTCCAGTAAGTATAATAATAAAGCAGTGTTTACAAACACTTCAACGTCCGTCTTTAAATTCAATATCACAAAGCATTAATGTCCGTAAGGTGCACAATTTCATGCTTTCATTCACATGTTCGCTCGTGTGACAAGCTTTTTTGCGTCAGTTGGATTTATGTATTAATTTAAACTTTTATTATTTTAAAAAGCTTTTATTTAATTTACTTGTATGTTATGTTTTTATCGTAAATATTCCGTGTAAAATTATCTAACTGTTGGTGAGACCCACATCAAAATCCGTTGCGTGGTTGTGATGGTACGGTCCTGTATGTTACTGCCATTGTAACATGTTAATGTTAATGGGTTTTCATATGTTAGAATAGAGGGCAGAATGGTATAGGGAAAGCATATTGAACCCTCCATCTCTTTCGACAAAGACCGCATACCGTATTTTTGAAAAATGCTTTAGGTAGGTATTAACCAAAATATAGTCTCCCCCAACTCATGGTAACCCTATAAATTGAGATGGCGGGAGGCTCGCGATAACAGCCTCCTCAAACGTGCGCGTGAGCATCGGCCGAGCGCGCGTCGCGACACACACCTTCACGCACACCTTATCAACGTTATACCGTATATTCCCATAACGACGGCGTTATACTCCCATAACGAACGTGTTATATTCCTAAAATTATTGCGATACATTCCGTTCTATCGTGCTAGTTTTGAACTTTGTAAGTGCTAGTGCGTAATTATTAAAGTGCCAGTGGATTTAGAAGAGTTTTTTGTTGACATTGTGCCAGTGAGTGTGCGTTATTTTACGGTAATTAATCGCGGTTTGCTGGTGAGGTAATGAGTTTGAGTAATGAGGCTTGCGTCGTCTTGAATATTTTATTTTTGTATTTTATGGATTGACACAGAATATCTAATAGTGTATGTACGTATACCTAGTCGTCTACCAATGTCTGCGAAAAATGAAAAAAAAAACTAAAATTATGTATCGAAATGAATCTACATTTTTGAGTCGGTAGAGCTCCTTTAGTACCTATATGTGTACCTACTGTGCTGCTAGGTACTACTGCTACTGTCTACCTAGTTGAAAATTTCAAACGCAGGGATTATGTAGGGTTCCAGCCACAGACGAAGTCACACCAGAATATTAGCTTCTGGCTCTACGCGTTTTGAAAATACCCAGGGTGAAGACCAGAGTGGGTTGGGATCGAACCCCGTGCAAAGAGATTGGGGTCCTCCTAGTCAAATTATAAATGTATGATTGATAGTAATGTAAGTATCCAGGCACTCATAATACTATTATGTAGCAACTTTCACAATGCCCTGTAACAATTTGAAAATCGTCCGGAAACAATTGTATATCTATCATTGAGAAAATCAACCTGACGTTTACGACTGAACGTAGATCGACTGAAACATTCCGTGACTTTTCAGAATTAGCTTAGAGCAACGTTCTGCAAGGTTGGTCTTGACGTAAGATAAGACGATGACTAAAAACTACAATTTCCTCAGATTTTTCCTTCTGTGCTGTCATCTAGGTCAAGTCTAGGAAACGGCAAGAAGGAAAAATTTGGTGTCACCAATGTCCTGATATACATGAAATCTTTCTTTACAGTTTTCGTTTCAACTTTTAACTGTATTTTAAACACGAGACGTTAGACAAGATGAATTTTGCTAAAAAAAACTATTACTAAAATACTTAAAAAAACGCATAATGACGTTAATTTGCGCGTAAATGTTATAAGTAGGTGCCATTGATGTCAAAATTCTCAAATTGCTATATAATGGGGACCTAGTGTATTTTGCTGCCAAGCAAGTAATTTTTGGTTTGAAGGTCACTACAGCCAGCGAATGAATTGTGAAATGGTATACTAGTTAGTGCGCGTTAGGATCCAATGATATCGGGCTTGGTCCTCGGCTCCAATGACTTGTCTAAGTCTCGTGCGGATTTCCATCGCTCCGTGCTTCGGACGGCACTGCTAACGGTTCCGGTTGAATGACAGCAGTCGTTACTAAGCCATGTCAGTGGCTCTCGGGCGGCCTGAAAAACTCTTATAGCAGAGGCCAGCACATCAGTAAGCGTAACTCAAAATCTTTGGGCAAGCACTACATAATTTGACAAGCAAGCAAGCAAAAATGCAGGATGTAAAAAGTTGATTTATTAGTGCTGCCGATCATACAATGAGAACTTCTTGAGGATGGCACTGCGATTTCTATAAACAGGCATGACATCCATCAGGCAACCGTTATCTCGTCTAGTTTCATTAAAAAAATAACATCTAAAATTAATTCAAACACTTGCGCCATAAAAGCCGAACGCGTCGCCGTAATTTAGCTGGTGCTCATTTCGCTCTCTAGTAAAAGTTAATAGCGAGCCTAACCTTAGTTTAATATGTGCAAACAATTGTCTAGCAAACACTCGCAGAGCACTCTCAACTATTTATTTTACTTTCGCGGACACTTCTATCTAGAACGGATTGAATCAAATCGCGCATTTATTTTTGCAAACTTTAAATGTTGCTAGGAACTTATAAAACATGGAAACGGCGAGGATTTAGGAATATTACTGTAGGGAAAATCCTGGTACAAAAATAGTTTTCTTCTAAAACGAGTTTGGAGAGTTATCGAAAAAAAGGAAATAGTTTAATAGGAGTTCTATATACAATACTTTACACATAAGAAACATTAAATCAAACAATCGATAGATGTAAGATCAATATCTACCTTTACTTGCTTGCTAACGTAAGCCAAAATACGTGCATAATATTATCATGCTAATAATCACTGTTCTACCACCGATAATATAGATTAAGTTGGGAATTGGTCGTGGTCCACCTGCTCAGTTCACCTGGGTGGACACGGGCACTTTTTCTTGCTCGTGGTTCACCCTTACTATAAGAGGAATTTAAAAATATCTATTGCCCATGGTCCACCTACAAAATACATTGCTCGTGCTTTATTAGCAACATACGAAACGGGCAACCTATCAGTCAAAATATTGTTTCTGCTATTAACAACACAGTTTCTAAACAAAGCAATTAAGAATACATCCACAAACAAATTTTAATACTTTTCAAATACTTGTAATTAATTTTATATAGTTTATAGATATTTTAAAGATTTTATCGAAGAATTAGTAGGTATGTTGAATTGATATCTATTGTTTTCATATATTTTGAATTTTTGACGTTCCCATATAAGCCATTGTCATCTATAGAGACAAAAAAAACAGTGTAATTTTCAATAATATATTTGACTATTTGTTCAAGTAAAATCAAAGTCGACCTGTGACAAAGAGGCGTAGAGTAGCTCTACTGAATGGGCACAGGTTAATTGCATATAATCAAAATGACTGATTTCGGCGACGGACTCCTGGTCACACCGTGGAAATTTAACGTAATTTCCAAATAGCTTAATGAAACGGCATTGTTCTTTATTTGATACCGTACCAGTAGGCTACTAGATTTCGTATCATTGCGTTTTAAAAGCTAGTTATTATCGCCATGTTTTTTTTGCAAATTTCAAGTGTGTTGCGTTGTAGTGCGGATACTTTAACGCTAATTGGTCTTTAGATTGTACGTTAATTGTACTACATGAACCGAAGGGGAAAAAAGAGAACCGTATTATTTAGCGAATTATAGTAAATATTTGGTGGCCGCGGTGCACCGTGTCCGTTCCAGCGCGGCCACACTTTTTTATTTCATTATATCCGTGTTTAATGTAAATGTACGTAATTAAATAATCAAACTATAATTATATTAGGTATACTCAAACCAATAATACCAACCGCTGATAATGCTAATTAGTTACCTACATAAACCTCAACTAAACGTCAAGCCCAACACCGGCTAGTGTTATCGGGTCCATGAATTCATTGTTCTCAGTTGGAAAAGGCAGTACCTATGGAGTCTATTTAAGTTCGATTAAATATTTCCTCTAAAACCGTACTTACAACTACAAATCAGATCCTTTTATAGACATAAATATCTTTGTAATTGTTATATTTCACAACAACTTACGAGAACTCTTGAGAAATATGAAATACAGGTATTTAATATTCTTGCACTAATACCGTAATCCATAATATCGTATTTTTCCATCTCTTATACTTCGGATAGCAAAATCTTAATTTGGATCTCAATAAATCACTCAACGGAGGGTAATTACCTGAAATAGATGTTATTTATCCAAGGAAAACCTCAGAACACGTTTCTTCATAACATACAGTCTTCTACCTTGCCATAAATCTGTTGATACCTTGAGTGACATACCTATTGATGCACACAACGCCTAGCCGAAGCCGGTGTACCTACATAGAGATGTGAAATTTGGAGGGAATATTCCTTGAGAAGTTTATTTCCATGGGTAGTGCACCAAATGAGGGTTTATTTTTAATTCATCCCTTAGGGGGTAAACAAGTGACAAAGTTTTCACGCGGGTGAAGCTGCGGGTCGCAGCTAGTACAATCTTCTTGTAATATATTTATGATAATGAGCACGTCGTGCGGCCGCGTTATCACTGCCTTGACGTGTGTGTACACTCCGTACATGACGTAGGTATATTATGTTTGCACAGAGAACATTATGCAGTACATCGGTGATTTTCAACTATTTTCGGGTTGTGATGTGTGAAAAATAATTGTCCTTCATCGTGACCAGAATTGACACGCGTTAGCTCGTACGGGCCAAAAGCAGATTTTTTTGCAAATATTGCAAAAATAATTAGCTTAAAAGCTAAAAAGACGCCTGCCCTGCCAAAAAAGAACTTATGCCAATAAATTATATACTGTTGGAATGTGCTTATCAAGGCCTTCAATTTGATACCCATATTGTAAATAAGTTTTTTTTTCTAGTTTGAAAAAGTTGCCATACTGCCGCCATAACAAATGTTTAAAAAATAATAATAGCCTAAGTTTGTTACTCGGGGGGAATGTAAGGATTCTAACGATACCAATTACGTCTAAATCTGTTCAAGCATTTAAAGTTATGATGGAATAAATAAACTCACATACAAACATACATATACATACACACATGCATACACACATGCATACACACATGCATACACACATGCATACACACATACATACATGAATGCTAAATACAATACACTCCTTTTTTGGGCAGTCGTGTAAAAATGAAAATATATTAGGGTTATGCGCAGATGACTACGGGGTACTTACTTCTCATAACGGGCACTTCTGAAGTTCTCAAAATGAGCACTTCGCGAAATGTATCTACATATTTTTGTCATATTGTAATATATGTAAAAGAAACCAAAAATTTAAAAAATTGCGGTTCGTATATAGCTGCCTAAAACTGTGACTCGAAAAGTTTAAATTATTATTGGATGCTAGTTTCATTTCAAAATTCGTTTTGTCTGTTTCCCGTAGAAACATGACAACTTTCTGTGTTAAAATTATTGTTTCAATAAGTGATTAGTTGCTTAGTAGTTAACGAGAGCGTCTCCCGATAAATTAAATATTTCTTTCTCTGTGGGAAAAAGTTTGAGTAGAAATATACTAGAAATAGGAATTAACTTTAATTTGAATACGATAAGTTTTGCAAGTCACTGTTTGCAATATTTTGCTGGTATTTTAACAACAATAAAATAATAGTGCTGCAACCATAGGTCCAATCTAATGAAAAGGGGGAAGATACGGCGCGCTTAAATATCACGTACACAAAAACTGGACTATATAAAACTACAGGCAAACACACCCACACAGCTACATTACCACTGCCTTGTTCATATGTATCAACAACATAGATACAAAGAAATAAGCAGAATTTAGCGCGAATGAGTGTCACTGCTAACACGTGTCATTGCTACACAAACACCACACCTATTGTGCGTAAGCCGCAAGGCAATTGTGTGTTGCATCTAACTTATGCGGTCTACGCCTGATAGACTGGTACCTAATATTCCCACTTTTAATTAGATCTATGGCAACTATAGTTTTCCCGGGATGAACTTGCCGACCTGTCATAATTATGTTTGAAAACAGAGGTTCTTGTGAACCGTGGATCACGTTATCAAGGTGTACCTTAGGATAATGTGATAAACTGATCCTTGATCCGGAAATCCGTGGATTAAACCTGGAGGGAATTTTAAAAAGTAGGTAGGTAGGTTGATAGAAAGATTACAGTCAGTTATTTTTAAAAAATTTTTTTTAGTTAAACACTGTGTACCTCCTAAATACACTGTGCATTTGGACTGAGAGATCAAACCCTGCAAGCAAGCAATCGATTCAAACTGATTTGGTTGGTTGCAATTATCACAAAATAAATAAAAGTAATACGTCACTTAGTAAAATATATGAAAACTTGATGGAGGAGAGGAAAAAAATCTTAAAAAAATGTTCTAAAACTGGATCGCTCACTTCCCTCATCTGAAAATATGTATCCCAGTGTGTAATGTGTATAATTTATATTACAAAAGATAAACGTACTTATTTTAATATAAAATGAAGGTAACGAAAAAATCTCTGATATTACTAACACGTACATATTATTATTACTACTTCTAAAACAAAACAGGTTTCATAATTTTTGCCCTTCCCTTTACCAAAACGTACATATATAAGCTGAAGCTGGTTCTTTAGAGAAACGAATCTAAAATGTCAGGTTGTACTCGTACATTTGACATATCGTACAGTTAACAAAAAAAACTAATCTGCCGCCCGATTAGGATGCAACTCTTTACGTCACGCAGACGCTCTGCATTGGTGAAGCGTTCCAGCACTTCCAGCAGACTTGAGAAGACAGTTTTTTTTTGCATGCAGTACGGACTTGCGTTAGTTAAGACGGGAATTATGCGCGAGTGAGTGGGCATAAGTAGCGCTAGGTTAGTTTCTTCAATTAACCAGGTTATAATTGACTTGGAGATATTGAAAGAATCTCATTTATTGGGAGATTGCTTAGAGAGCATAGTTTCAGCATTTGTGCGAGTTAAAAAAGTGGCAGCATTTATGATCGGCATCTCTTTGATTCCGGTTCTGGAGACCACCTTCACATTGAAGTTGGGGAAACTGATGAGCAGTCTCAGCTGGACCTCTTGGATGCACAGCTTCATCAGCTCGTAGGCGTCTGCTTCTGTGGCAACTAAGAACAAATATAATCTGTGCACTAGGTAATCCTGTAACCCGTAAAGTCCATCGACGGACCTGCGGGATGCAAACATAGTATGTTTAGTATATCAAACCATTTATAGTTTTTACTATATAGCAGGACTAAGAACAGGGAGCAGACACATATTTGTAATTAATTCGATTTATTATAATTATGGCTCTTTAGCAACCGTTAGCGTCCTATCAGGGCCCCAATTCTACTAAAACAATTGTAATGACAATTGTCAACAATTTTCGCAAAATTTTCGCTTTTACCTCTTAAAAGTGGTAGAAAAGAAAAAATTTGGAAATTTTTAAAAATAATATATTTCCAAAAAAGTAAACCTCAAAATTCAAAAATTTTCACAAACTTTTCGCTTCTACTACTTTTAAGAGGTAAAAGCGAAAATTTTGCGAAAATTGTTGATAATTGTCATTACATTTGTTTTAGTAGAATTGGGGCCCTGAGTTTGATCAAACTACGGCTCTATATCAAATCCATCGATGGATCTTGCACGAGCGAAAAGTAGAATTCGTCAATGGATTTGTCTACTTGAGGTACAAAATATATGCACCACAAAGACTAACTATACTTATAATAATCAGTAAGTACCAAAAAGTCTGTACAATTAAGATACGTGTAATAAAAATAATGGTCTAGGGTAAGAAGCTTCTGAACAAGAACTTTTCTTTTAAATTGTGTTTTTCTGTTTGTATAAGGTATGTATGGATATTTGTTCGCACATCTCGTAAAAACTACTGGACCAATTGCGATGCGGTCACTGTTAGACAGCATAGGGTTTGAATAAAAAACTAGGGTACTTGGTATCTCAATCCGATGAGATAGAAGCCGAGTAATTGATAAAAAACTATTTGACGGCTGAAGGAATTTTGATGAAATATTGGTACGAGTACATTGGCATTTTAGGTCTTGGAATAGCACATAGAGTTAAAGTTTAACCTAGACAAATGACCACGCGTGCAAAGCCGCAGGCACAGCTAGTAATTATACCTAACAAAGCAGTATGTAACAAAAAGTCTGTACATTGAAGATAATTACAACAAACATGTCTATGACTATGTTTTTTAAGTGATGTCTGTTTTTAAATGATGTTTTGACTTAAAAATTGCTGTACTTGGTATCTCAATCAGATTATTATTAAATTTGGTACAAAAGTACTTTGATTTTGGAATAAGACATAGGATCCTAATATCCTAAAAAAATAGGGCGCTGGCAAAGACGCGGGCATAGCTTGTTTCACTTATAAATAAATTTTAGGAATTAATTTCATCTAATCTAATTATTTTCAAACGAAAAAAATTGGATCACGGACAGGGCTCGAACCCGCATCATTCCGTGCCTCTGCGTGGCACAAGCCTTTACCAATTCGGCTACCGTGACAAGTACAACATCAGACGGTAACGCCATCTATTGGCAGTGTTCTGAACTGACCAAAATGCTAATAAAAGGCTAATATTGCAATTAACTTCGCGTCTAAAAAATAACGCCTCCCAAATTTAATGTTTATGATTTTAGCATTAACACCTGCTATATACTTACAAATCTAACAACCATTGGCAAAGATTGTTTGAAAGGAATCTCAGGAATGAAAACGCACGTTGAAATATGTTTTACAAATATAACACACAGTTTTCTGTATTTTATAACGAACGTTTATCCAGTAGCATACTCCTTCTTACTACGAGCCTGTATAGGACTTCTTCGTCAGTATAAATTACTTCACTGAATCGTTCGTTACATCATCATTCAAACAGATCACTCCATCTCACTGCAGTGAAGTGTTTACTGAATAAGCCGCAGTCAGATCTCTATTTTATCCAGTCTTGACCCAGTCTCGTTTCCATCTAAAGTAGGGGAGAGCGGGGCGGGTTCTAACAAATTTTGTATATCGGTTTATATTTCCAAACATAATAAACTTTTCTACATTATTTTTTATTCATATCATACCTTAGTTATTCAGCTATAATTATAGCTACAAAAACATAAATAACGTCGAAACTTTAAGATATAGAAGCACTTTTAAAAAAAAAAAACAGGTGTTAATACATACCCCGTGTCTGGGGTAAGTATTAACGCATGGGGCAATTATTAACTAGGCACTTTTTCATTTAAATAATTCCAAGAAAACGTATATTTTTTTCTATAAAAATCATATAAAAATGTTATAATCAAATCATGTTCACTCAAA
Source organism: Alsophila aescularia (assembly GCA_946251855.1). Classification (NCBI taxonomy): domain Eukaryota; kingdom Metazoa; phylum Arthropoda; class Insecta; order Lepidoptera; family Geometridae; genus Alsophila; species Alsophila aescularia. Next base: position 33,212,173 of record OX276377.1, on the reverse strand, counting down.
ATAACGTTTTTGACAATAACAGAAACCAAAGTGTTTTACAGGTATAACTTAATTAACAATTAGAGAAACAGTTTTTAGTTCATCAAGTTTAGAAACACTCAAACATAACATTTTAATTTTACGTTTGAGTGTTTGAACATTCTAATATTTTGTCTTATTAGTTGCTTAATTCTTTAGGAACTTTGATTAAGCTAATTTATACTTAAGATAAATACGAGTAATATATTATAATAATAGTTTATTTAACGAAATGACATTAGTTGTTGATGATTCCTATTCCTCGTAATCATCGTCTGAGAAACAATTCAGGCACACATAACTTCTAGTGTCACCTCTGACACAAGTGATGTGAGCCCATCTCTTACTTTGCGTACATTGCATCCAATCTAAACCAGTTGTATATTCTTTATACACTTCAGTAAAACAAAACAGAAAGCAGTCTTCTTCTTCTGTATCGCTATCATTTTGCAGAATTTTCTTCTTCATCTTTTCTACTATGTCTGCACTTTCGGTTTTTCCCCTTCCCTTTACCTTTTCGTTTACCTTTATTCTTACTTTTCGTTTCTTCCTGACCAGTTTTCTTCTTTTTCGATAATCATAATTTGGTTTCCTCTTCTAAGGCCAGTTTTTCAGGTGAATCAGTGAGAAAAGTGGACTTTCTTAAACACTTTCGTTTGGATTCAACACGTGGCGGAGCTTTTGCATGTGGTCTTATTGTTTCTAAGTTAAATTTTATGTTACGTTTTGTATTTGATAGTCTTGATTCATTTAAACACGGTTCTTGTATCATTTGTTCAATAATCTCCGATAAATTTATATCAATTTCAGGCATGCTATTTAGATTTCTGGGATTATTGATGATTTCAAATTGAATTGTCATTCAATTTGAAATCATCAATAATCGCAGAAATCTAGTCAGTCTAGTTAATCTAGTCAGTCTAGTCTAGTATCAAGTCTTCCAGATTAGCTGAATCATTGACTGAAATTAACTGAACAACCTTTATGGTTTTCCGTTGGAAATAAGTGTGGTTGAACGGATTTAAGTTCAGCTGAATTAGCTGAAGAATTACTGGGATGGACTGCCTCGTGGTTTTTCGTCTGAACTGCCTGTGGTTGAACTAATTTGGATTGAGCTGAATTAGTGGAAGCACCATGAAGCACCATGAAGAATTTCAGCCCGATAGGCTGAAATTCTTCATGGTAGCTTCTAAATCATCATACATGTTCGGATTCGGGCGATATGTAACTGTAACATATAATGGTGCAAAGTCGTAGTCTTGAAATACATCTTCAATAAACGGCCTAATACTGTCTCTTTTGTAGTTCCTCATACTATAAAAAATACACGTTTTATGAACTCATTATTCTCGACTATAATCCGTTAATAGCTGCCCCACATACGGGGTAAGTATTAACATGTTAATACTTACCCCTTTAAATTTGTTACTTTTAGCCCCAAGATCACTTTTTTAACGTAATTAATTATAGAAAATAAATTATTCGGAATCATAATAAACGCATAGGACAGTATACATGTCAATAAAATGAAGCCTCATTTTGAGCAACACTTTATTCGATTGACTGAATAAATAAGTCTTGAGTCAAATTATTGCAAACCACGAAAAGTTCGTTTACCTGCCAATCCGGGCTCGCTGTTCACTACACCGTCAATTGACGATCGGGCGGCACCTGACGAGTCGGGACACGTTCGGTGACGTAAATAGTGATAGGAAACCGAATATCGCGATTGTAACGTTTATCGTTTGCCGGTAATAGGTAAGTTAATTCTTACCCCCGTTAGAACCTGCCCCGCTCTCCCCTACAGCCGCGATACAGGAAGAAATTTGTACATCAACCCCTACTTATCTCTATCTTCGCGCCAAATTTATGCGCGAGTGATAGAGAACGAATTTTTTCGTCTACTGCGGCTGTGCGTTCATAATTTGTGGTCTTAACTTGTAAGTATTCCAACTTTACATGATAGTCCATACCATATTTATGAAATCGGTCCAATAACGTCAAGCCTAAAAGTCCGCCGAAGCCGTGACCAGCGAACGGCACCTTGACGCAGGAACCCAGGGAGTCCAGCGAGAACAGCTGGCCGCCGTTTGTATCGTCATATCCCGCGATCAGCATGTCTATCGTGGGCGGATCCTGGGGAAAATAAAGATCATCAAAGTTCCGGTTCACAAACAATACGTTCCGGTTTGTAGTGAACTTTTGTCAAGTTAATTACTGAAGTAACCTGCTACCCTAAGCCGACCTGTCCACAGGACATAGGGCGTTTAGTACCAAAGTCAGGCAAAGTTTCAGGCTGACGAGCTCGGGAGCGCGCAAGATTTTGCAAAGTTCTAGGTGACATAACGCGTACCATCACACTAAGAACAGTTCTCGCTTGTACGATATCATTGTTCTGTAGCAGCCATTTTGTCTATTTTAACCGACTTCAAAAAAATGTAGGTTTTCAAGTTTATGTGTATGTATGTAATAAAGTCAAAGTCAAAGAATTTATTGTAAATAGGAAAAATAATAGCACTTTTACAAGTCAAAATTAACAGCTTATGAACAAGGAGAAATACATAAAATATTATAAAAGATCAAATCAATAAAATGTAGTTTAACTAAGTATGATTTGAATTTGAAAAGGAAATTTCCCTTTCATGTGCCAACAGAGTTAAATCTTACACTGGAAAAGGAAATAAATACCCTTCAGACTCTTCCGGTGCTTCGGAAATAAGCCCGATAGAGAAAAGAGTATATTGTTAAAAATGTTTAATCTATATCTATACTTATAATAAAACTGTAACGGGTCCAATTCTGTACATTGAAGATATTTTGAATATTTTTTTGGAACGTACTCTTGATTCGATACTGAAGACAAAACTGTATTTTTTTTCATTTTTGTCTGTCTGTCTGTCTGTCTGTATCTTGGCTAGGCATCACGCCGAAACTACTGAACGAATTTATATGAAACTTGGTATGATTTGAGTTCATACTACGAGGTAGGACATAGGCTACTTTTCATCCCGAAAAATAAAAGAGTTTCCGCAGGATTGAGGTTTAAAGTTATTTCAAAAAACACTTACCACTCTGAAACTACTAGACGGATTTTGATGGAATTTGGCACAGCTATAGTTTATATGATGGGTTAAAATTCAAGATACTTTTTATCCCGAAACAATAAAGAGTTCCTGTGGGATAAGGTCCCAAATTCTGTAATTTTTTTATTTATTTTTGGTGCCGTTCTATTTTCAATACTAAATCCAAAACTGTATTTTTTTAAGTTTTGGTCTTCTGTATGTCTGTCCGTCTGTCTGTCTGTACCTTGGAAGTGCATCACGCCGAAAATACTCAATGAATTCAAATGAAATTTGGTGTGATTTGAGTTCATACTTCGAGGTAGGACATTGGATACGTAAAACATCTCGAAAAATTTATGGGTTCTCGCAGGATAGGGGTTGAAACTTATTTAAAAGAAAACATACCATGCTGAAACTCATGGACGGGTTTTGATGCAACTTGGCACTGTCTTAAGTTATATTAGACAGACAGACAATAATTTTATTATACTTTCATATGCATTTATTAAAAAGCTGTTATTTTGACATTACAAACAGACACTTCAATTTAATTTATTTGTAGGATGTAAAATATGTTGTATATAAAACATGTCTCTTCATTAGACTGCTATAGTACTGTAAAATAAAAAATGTGCAGTAACTTAACTGGCAAGCGTGGTCCACGATATCAACCTATGTTGTATTGGATATCAACCTCTGTTGTATTGGATATCAACCTCTGTTGTATTGGAACTACGCCGTACAAAAAACTAATTTACTCTATGATATCGACAGCTTGATTAGAAATTACGGATAAGTGTTTCATAATCAATAAAAACTAATTTAAAAAAAACCGTCTTCAAATAGTATAAAACTTAAAAGAAATAAATAATTCATATATTTTAGGTCTGTGCGACGCTCATAGGCCTGGCTCATTTACCTGGCACAGACCTAAAAATATATGAATTTCATTTAAGTTTTATGCTATGTGAAGTCAGTTTAATTTAAAAGAATGAAATACTTAATTCCGTTCGCTAAGAAGAAAGCCAGACTGGAAACAGTTATTAGTCTATAGGTATATTTTAAGCTACTGAACAGATTTTGATAAAACTTACACTATTCCCTAAGCTGATGAAACCATTAGAAGAATAATTATTGCAATCGGACTTGTAGTTTCCGAGAAATACGTAGACAAAACTTACATACATACATTCGCGAAATCTGGTATATTAAAATTTGTTCAGATACTCACATTGACTAACATACTCGTATATGAACACTAACTGCACCCGCGGCTTCGCACGCGTGGTCTTTTCTTTAGGTTCAAAGTACCATAATGTGCTAATCCAGGACCAATATACCAACATTTTAACAAAATTTCTTCAGCCGTCAAAAATACTTTTATCAATTGCTCGGCTTCTAACTCACCGGATAGAGATACCAATTACACCAGATTTAAATCAAACCCTAAGCTATCTAACAATGAAAACCGCATTGCAATTGGTCCAGTAGTTTTTACGTGATGCGTGAACAAACAAACATACAGACAAAGAGAAAGAAAGACACGATTAACAAAAAATATATTGTGCAATCCTTTATTAAAGCACCCAAGAGCATTTCATACAATGCGCGGTCAAGATACGGACAAACAGACGGACAAAATTAAAAAGTAAAATAGTTTGGCTTCAGTATCGAATATAGAGAACCATTCAAACAATATGTTTTTATAACTTAAATATTAACATAACTTTGGACCCATATCCCGCAGAAACCCTTTACTTTTTCGGAATAAAACGTGCTCAATTTTAACCCATCATATAACTTAAGACAGTGCCAAGTTGCATCAAAACCCGTCCATGAGTTTCAGCATGGTATGTGTTCTTTTAAATAAGTTTCAACCCCTATCCTGCGAGAACCCATAAATTTTTCGAGATGTTTTACGTATCCAATGTCCTACCTCGAAGTATGAACTCAAATCACACCAAATTTCATTTGAATTCATTGAGTATTTTCGGCGTGATGCACTTCCAAGGTACAGACAGACAGACGGACAGACAGACAGAAGACCAAAACTTAAAAAAATACAGTTTTGGATTTAGTATTGAAAATAGAACGGCACCAAAAATAAATAAAAAAATTACAGAATTTGGGACATTATCCCACAGGAACTCTTTATTTTTTCGGGATAAAAAGTATCTTGAATTTTAACCCATCATATAAACTATAACTGTGCCAAATTGCATCAAAATCCGTCCAGTAGTTTCAGAGTGGTAAGTGTTTTTTGAAATAACTTTAAACTTCAATCCTGCGGGAACCCTTTTATTTTTCGGGATGAAAAGTAGCCTATGTCCTACCTCGTAGTATGAACTCAAATCATACCAAGTTTCATATAAATTCGTTCAGTAGTTTCGGCGTGATGCCTAGCCAAGATACAGACAGACAGACAGATAGACACACAAAAATGAAAAAAAATACAGTTTTATCTTCAGTATCGAATCAAGAGTACGTTCCAAAAAATATATCAAAATATCTTCAATGTACAGAATTGGACCCGTTACAGTTTTATTATAAGTATAGAATTATTCGTTAATATAGTCGTAGCACAGAAAATATACATCAGCTGCATGCTGCATCCCACGTTCAGACGTATCACTTTAAATTAATTACTTCTCTCCTATCATTATGAATTTATAAACGAGAACTCGCGTCGCAAACAGCTTGCAATTAATTAGAAAAAACAATTAGCACCGTTCTTACAATGCACAAGATCGAAAGTGTTACAAAAACGTAACCAAATTATAATTTAAGCATTTTGCATGCTGTTTTTATTTTAATCTACAAGGTGTCGATTCTTTTGTTACAAACTATACTAGACTAAATTTAGCATTCCCACTAACACGTTTAGTCAGTAGTTTAGTTTAACCTCTATAATAACTGTCAGACCGATTCTTCAGTTACAAACATGACTAAACTAGACTCAATTTAGCATTCCCACTAAAACGTTTAGTCAGTAGTTTAGTTTAACCTCTGTAGTAACTGTCAGCCCGATTCTTCAGTTACAAACATGACTAAACTAGACTAAATTTAGCATTCCCACTAAAACGTTTAGTCAGTAGTTTAGTTTAACCTCTGTAGTAACTGTCAGACCGATTCTTCAGTAACAAACATGACTAAACTAGACTAAATTTAAATTCACAGCCGCTGTTTACACATGAAGGTAAGGTGGAAGGGAGCGTGGGGTGTTGTGTTGCGCGCACGGCGGGAGGTGGGAAAATAAAATCTCGATAGATCCATAATGGATCTTAGCACTGAATCTAACGAGAACGAACCTGGGGGATGGGGAAATGTGGGTTGTGGTTTGGAAGGGTTTGAGGTTAAAAGGTCGGGGTGCGAACGGAGTCAGAGTGCGAGGGAATCATGCTGGGGGCGGGAAAAAACGGAATTTCAGTTTGCTATTCCCTCCTTCTTAGGTTTTGTCTCGTTAAGTGTTTGTTCAGGCCGTATCTTGTAGACCTGTTCTCTTTGTACTTCTAGGTAGCTGGGGAAACTTACCCCACTCCTCAGTCCATCGGCCAGGGTCTTCCTCGTGAAATGCACAGCGGCCGACGTGTCCAGGCTGTTGTCGTTCCTCATCTTGTAGAGCTGCAGGTGCTTGGAGATTAGCTGCGCGAACCGTACCGAGTCTCCCGCGTCTCCCACGATGCCCATGAGCAGCTGGTCGTTAATCTCGTGGAGTTTGTCCTCATCTGAAAGAAACAACTGTATCAATTACAACTCGGGCGTTTGTCCGCATTTCCATTTGGAAGCGATACGGCAGCAGGTCTTGTTAGCTATTCCTATAGGATTTATGGATGTTTTTTTTAATTTGTGCTTGTCTGGCACCGACTTCAAATAACTTTTCCTTATCTTGTGTTGTGTATTTTTGTATTTTTATTGCATTTACGATTCTGAAAAATGCTATTTTCCGTGTTCAGTTATTATTATTAGACTTTAAGACCTTCTTCCTTTTAGAAATCGATACCTTTTATCCTATTTTCATAACTTAGCGTCTCGTCCAGTTTCGAGCAAATTTATACTTATAATAAAGCAATAAGAAAAAGTCAGTACAAAAAAGATAATTAAAAAAATAGTCTTAGGCACTTATAAATAACTACTGAATATATGGTATCTGTCTGTCTGTTTGTTTGTTGTCGCACCATGTAAAAACTACTGGACCACCTGCGATGCGGTTTTCATTGTAGAATAGCTTAGGGTTCAACCTAAAAACTGGTGTACTTGGTATCTCAATCCTATGAGTAGAAGCAATCGATAAAAAGCTTTTTGACGCCTGAACGAAAGTTTGTATATTGTACTCTTCATATCTCTATATTGTACTTTTGTCCCTGGATTATCACATAGGTAACTTTTAACCCAGAGAAATAACCAAGCGGACAAAGCCTAGGGCACAGCTAGTTTTAGCACGGGATAAATCCAGTACAAACCTACATAATTACGTACATATTACCTTCTACGGATTACAATTTATTTAATATATATTGTTTCGATAATATAATTATTTCTATTCTCCCGCAGTTTGAATCTGTGCATATCAGTTCAACACCTTTTGAGCTTATCTGGGAAACATCCGGAAACATGTTTTCATTACAATTTTGCTAATGTGCAATCCATCCCTGCATCCATGCCACAATACGAGTATATAAAAGTGAAACGTTGTCTTTTTGTTTGTTTGTTTTGCTAGTTTTATCGCGATAACGACTGGAAGGATTTTGATGAAATTTGGAATGGAGATAACATGTACCCTGGAATATCACATAGGATACTTCTCATCATCATCATTACCATACTTCACTCTTAAACCAATGAACGAATTTTGAGGAAATTCGGAATGGAGATAGCTTATACCTTGGAATAACACTTGAGATAATATTTTCATCATCATCACCATCATCATGATCGTAATCTTCATTCCTCATGCGGGTGAAACCGCGGGGCACAGCTAGTATTTTATAATATTTAACTTAAAAACATTATTTATTTATACTTATAATAAAGCAGGAAGAACTAAAACTCTGTACACCGAAGATAATTTGAAAAAAATGGTATATTTAGGTACTTAAAATGATATATTACCGTCGGCCCCCACGAACGACCACCTCGTGGGGGCAGAAGGTAATACTTATGGCTATTGACCACCACGTATAAGAAATGGTGGCCGACGGTAATACACCTATGGCTATCTGCCCCCACGTAAGAGAAATGGTGGCAAACGGTAATACACCTATGGCTATCAGCCCCCACTTTTCACACGTGGGGTCTGACGGTAAAACACTTATGGCCATCTACCCCCACTCCCAATATTATTTTAAATTAAAAGTTAAATGAAATAATAATTTAGTAGATAGTGTTTACCAAAATAGTACAGTAGTAAAAATATAGAATATTCATTTACTAATTGTTAACCAAATCATCTATATACTTATAATAAAACTGTAACGGGTCCAATTCTGTACATTAAAGATATTTTGATATTTTTTTTTGACCTTTCTCTAGATTCGATACTGAAGCCAAAACTGTATTTTTTTCATTTTTGTCTGTCTGTCTGTCTGTATCTTGGCTAGGCATCACGCCGAAACTACTGAATGAATTTAAATGAAACTTGGTATGATTTGAGTTCATACTACGAGGTAGGACATAGGCAACTTTTCATCCCGAAAAATGAAAGGGTTCCCGCAGGATTGGGGTTGAAAGTTATTTCAAAAAACACTTACCACTCTGAAACTACTGGACGGATTTTGATGGAACTTGGCATAGTTATAGTTTATATGATGGGTTAAAATTGAGGATACTTTGTATCCCGAAAAAATAAAGAGATCCTGCGGGATAATGTCCCAAATTCTGTAAATTATGGATATTTTGTAAAAAAATTTTGGAGGCCTGTCTATACAATACAATACAATACAAAACAATAACACAGTTAAACAAATTACAAAATAGAAATAACATAAACAATAGGTACAAAGGGCGATCTTATCGCTCATAGCGATCTCTTCCAGACAACCTTAGGATGGAAAGAAGTTATATGTTCAATACTAAAGCCAATTGAGTATATTTTTAATTTTTGTCTTTCTATCTGTCTGTCCGCCTGTCTGTCTGTACCTTAGAAGTGCATCACGCCGAAAATACTCACTGAATTCAAATGAAATTTGGTACGATTTTAGTTCATACTTTGAGGTAGAACACTGGATACTTTTCATCCCGAAAAATTAAAGGGTTCCTGCAGGATAGGCGTTGAAAGTTATTTAAAAGAACAATTATCACGCTGAAACTACTTGACGGAGTTTGTTGAAACTTGGCACAGTCATACTTTATATAATGGGTTAAAATTGAGGATACTTTTTATCCCGAAAAAATAAAGAGTTCCTTCGGGATAATGTCCAAAATTCTGTAAATTGAAGTTTTTTTTTTGGATGCCGTTCTATGTTCAATACTAAAGCAACCCTGTATTTTTTTTAAATTCTGTCTGTCTCTCGGTCTGTCTGTTCGTCTGTCTATCTGTACCTTGGCAGCGCACCACGCTGAAAATACTTAATGAATTCAAATGAAATTTGGTTTGATTTGAGTTCACACTTCGAGGTAGGACATTGGATACTTTTCATCCCGAATAAAATAAGTGTTCCTGCAGGATAGGGGTGGAAAATTATTTAAAAGAATACTTAGTACGCTGAAACTATTGGACGGATGTTGATTCAACTTGGCACATACATAATTTATAAGATAGTTGAAAATTATGGATACATTTTGTCCCGAAAAAATAAAGGGTTCCTGTGGGATATGAGTCCAAATTCTGTCAGAAACTTGGTTTGATTTGAGTTCGTACTACGAGGTAGGACATAGGATACTTTACATATCGAACAATTTATGGCTTATTATTTAGGGGTTGAAACTTATTTAAAAGAACACGTACCACGCTGAAAGTAATGGACGGGTTTTGATGCAACTTGGCACTGTCTTAAGTTATATGATGGGTTATAATTAAGGACACGTTTTATCCCAAATAAGTAAAGGGTTACTGCGGGATATGGGTCCAAAGTTATGTTAATATTTAAGTAATAAAAAATATTTTTTGGATGGTTCTCTATATTCGATACTGAACCCAAACTGTTTTACTTTTTAATTTTGTCTCTCTGTTTGTCCGTATCTTGACCGCGAATCGCACCCAAACTACTAAATTAATTGAAATGAAAAAAATGCTCTTGGGTGCTTAAAGAAGGTATTGAACATTTTTTTTTGTTAATCGTGTATTTCTTTCTGTTTGTCTGTATGTTTGTTTGTTCACGCATCACGTAAAAACTACTGGACCGATTGCAATGCGGTTTTCATCATTAGATAGCTTGGGGTTTGATTTAAATCTGGTGTAATTGGTATCTCAATCCGGTAAGTTAGAAACCGAGCAATTGATAAAGTATTTTTGACGGCTGAAGAAATTTTGTTCAAATGTTGGTATATTGGTCCTGGAATAGCACATTATGTTACTTTGAACCGAAAGAAAAGTACACGCGTGCGAAGCCGCGGGTTCAGCTAGTTTAACATAAAATTAAACTAAAAAAGCAAGAATATTAAATACATGGTAAATTATGCTTTAATGTTAAACTAAATCGGTAACTCATTTATGGCTATCGGCCCTAATTTTTAAATTACAAGATAAATGTAATAGTAGTTCAGTAGATAGTGTTAACCGAAATAAAACAATTAGTAAAAACATGAAATAGTTCTTTATTTATTTACGGGTTTTTAAAGTATTTAACATTAAAAAAAAACAAGAAAATCAACGCCACAGTAAGTTGTGATTAAAAAAAAAAAAGTGCTTGCTGAACTTATTTTTGCTCCTGTCAGTCTTTTTGTTAATTTTGTTTGTTCATGCATCACGCAAAAACTACGGCTTTGCCCGCGTGGTCATTTCATTTAAAAGTAGCCCATACACGTTATTCCAGGACCAAAAGTATAATAAAGTACTATATTGGTACTTACTACATTTCTTCAAAATTCCATTGGGGGTCAAATAGTTTTAATCGATTGCTCAGCATCTAATCATTGGATATCTCAATACCAAGTAACCAGTTTTTTAAGTTAAACCCTAAGCTATCCAACAGTGAAAACCGCATCGCAATCGGTTCAGTAGTTTTTACGTGATGCGCGAAGAAAAATACAGACAAACAAACGAAAAAATAACTTTTTCAGTCGCAGTTGAAGTTATTTTACAGACTTTTTCGTTCTTATTGCTTTATTATAAGTAGATATCTATATAGATAAAAAGTAAAGCTTCTGTTAATTGTGGCAAGACTATAAGAAAATTTGTTATTTTGTATATCGTTGTTATAAAAATATATTAAAAAAGGCAAGATGGCGCAACTAGCTATACCTAAGTATAGATTTTTGTGGAGTTATTGAAATTTATTCATAATTTCAACTTGCGTTATATTTATTTGCCAAGTATTCAACGTAAAAAACATGTAGATATTGTATGTTGCTTATATTATCAATTCTATTTGTTATTTGGCAGTATAATAAAGCCTTAACACTTAGGTGATAATACTGATAATAATCCATCATCCCATCATAATAATATTCATATAAAGATGATTCCGTATTTAGTCGCACACGGTTAGTCAAGTAGGCAAAAGCATTTATATAAAGGTTATTTTAATTTATATACAGCTACCACTTAATGCCTAGTAGGTACAAGAAGGTTTAAAAAAATACGGAATTCACACCGGCAAATCAAAAGTGAAGCAAATATGTCAATCCGCTCGTACTCACAAGCCTCACACACACCATGTTATGCTGGCGACGGGCTCATGGTCACACCGTTTTGGCACACCACGACACGAGGATAAAACGTATCGAGTTATAAAATAGTTAATATATAAAATAGTTTTAAATTACGAGGAGAGCAGAAACCCTTAAGAAGTTGGAGTATGGAGAAGAGGGGAAGGTGGAGAGGGGGAAGTGAAGAGAATGGGAGGGTGAGGGAGGGGGGTGGGGTAGGGTTAAGAAAAGTGTTAGGAGGGATTGTGGGGAAAAGACGTGGGGAAGTGTGGTACAGGTGGAGCCTGGTGATGGGAGGATGGAGCAAGTTGGGGGAAGAGAGAGGATGGTTGGAAGTGAGAGAGCCTTGTTTATTGTATTCATTTAATCAAAATACTTTAAAAAACAAGGTACTTAGCTCATGACAACACCTTTGAAATGATTTTGGAGATGTGTACTTTATTGGACCCTTATTGATATTAATCAGATTTAATCAGATTCGGCATTTACTGTTTTCATTATGTCAAAATACGTTAAAAAACAATGTCTCATGTCAATATGGTTAATAATCGTTTCACACCTGCCGAACGATTTGAGTAAATTGGATCTCGCCAGAACTCTCGCCAGAACTCTCGCCAGAACTCTCGCTTCTGGCTCCGCTTTTCCCTTCCATCCCTTTTCCCCTCTATGAATCCCTCCGGCGTCCACCCCGTCCCCGCACCCGTCCCAATCCCACCGTTTTCCCCACCCTCCCCACATTTCCTCTACCCTCTGCCTTGATGCTCCTGACTTTTGTTATTTGACTAGTGACTTGCGACTTTCACTTTCACTTATACTCGTACTTTAACTTTTGTCCATTTTGACAAACTTGTTACACTTGACAAAATTACTGTCACTTGTCAATTTTAATTCGAATTTTGACTGACTTTGACATTCTGTCACTTGCACCCCCATTCGCACCCCAATCTTAATACCCCCAACTTGCAACCCCCAATTGTTTCCTCCCACTTCCACCCTTACTTGGCACCACCAACTTGCATCCCGCATTCTCCACTTGTTTCCCCTACTTGCTCGCCCCAATTGCAATCCCTATTTGAAGCACCAATTGCACCCACCACTTGCACCCTCCAAACTTCCCGCAAACTACCCCCACCCTCCCTACACTTCGCTTAACTTTATCCCACCCTCCCCACCCTGCTCTCACTTCCCCCATTATCCCACATTATCCCTCCCTCCCCTCACCCCAGTTACCCATTCTTCCCCCCACCCCACTCCCTCTTCCCCCACCCCTAACCTCACGTACTCCCCCTTCCCTCATCCACCCCACCCTTTCCCCACCTCTAACTCCTGCTCCCCTCACTCCCCAACCTCTTTCCCTCCCCCACTGCTCCCACCCCACTCACTTCCCTCAATCATCCCACTTCCTCCCCGCCCTCTTTTGTGATAAAATGAAGTGAACTTTCCAACCACGCACACATACGAAACCGCTATTTGCTTTGCTTCACTCGTTTGTTTGGCGGTATGGACTCAGTCTCTTTTTAAACCTTCTTGGCCTAGTCATTAACTGTTGAGACTTAGGCACCATGATGAGTTTCCCAAGTTTCCAAGACCACCAAGTTTCGAAATCTAGGACAAACATTGTACGAAAATGGTATGGATATAATTTCGACATCTCGTGGACATTATTAGGTAACTATCTAGGTAGGTAAATACTCTGTCTTCAAAGTACCTCTACGTACTTTTTTTTTTATTTATTACTAGATATGTCCGCGGCTTTGCCTGCGTGGTCAGTTTTTTTGGATATAAGGATCCTGTGATATTCTAGAACCATAAGTACCAATATCATCAAACTTCTTTCAGACGTCAAATGATTTTTTATCGTTTGCTCGAATCCTACTCATCAGATTGAGATATCAAGAACGCCAGTTTTTAAGTATAGCCCTAAGCTATCCAACAGTGAAAACCGCATAGCAATCGGTCCAGTAGTTTTTACGTGATGCGCGAACAAACATACAGACAAGCAGACTAACAAACAACCAGACAGACACGATTTAAAAATGTTACATTCTTGTTAAGTAGCTTATTTTACCCTACAAAATTATTTTTTAAATATATCTTCATTGTACAGATTTTTGGTACTTACTGCTTTATTATAGGTAGGTATAGATAAATATATTTTCATAAATAACGATGTTCTGTGGTTAGCCGCACCGCTACTTAGTTTTATTATCGTAATACTTCAGATAGTTGTGAAATAAACTATTTTTTACGTAATATTCAGTTACGTAATTTGCGTTTAATATTCTTTGAGTCGCTTCAATTTTATTATTCAGCACTGTAACGTAATTTTTGTCAAAATAATTTAATATCAAAATTCTATCTACTTCTGAATAAAAAATATTAAGAATCCATGAATGTTTTATTTTAATGCCAAGCTCAAGCTAAGTTATATAATTATATGAACAAAGAAAATCTACTTGTTACAAAAAAAAACTTAATATTGTTTTTATGAACATTATGTATAAGTAGAACCACTCTGGACTTTTGGACACTCTTGGACCAAGAAAAAAATAGCGATCCACATTGGTCCAAAAGTCTCGGAAATATTAGAGTACATACAAAAAATAACTTACAAATTGAATTGTAAACCTCCCCGTTTTTTGAAATCGTTAAAAATAAAAGCAATCTTTAAAATCTTTTGAAAAAGTTTCATCTGACTCATCACTCAAATCCGAAACTCATCGTAAACTTCTAATCCAAAATGTAATTTTCCTTGGGTCGCCACCACCGACATACACCACGGCACAATTACAAAGTCAAACTTGAATCAGGGAGGCCGCCCGCTCGCCTGCTGCCGGCCCAAAAAATGTCTATCAAACTGATCGAAAGTACGAGGATAAAAGTATAAAACTCGGGGAGATACACAAGGTCTATCTTAAGCCCTCATTGTGCATGACAAGAGAGAAGTGATTAAAGCACTCGTCAAGCAGTCGTTTCTTCTAACTTTATGAGACTACTGCGGAGACGAAGATAGGTCTTATTAGGTTTATGAAATATCAAAATGGATATGGTTCCAAAGCTACGTTAGTTATTATTGGATAAGAAAAACTCTACGAGACGCTCTTACTTACGGGAACATTAAACGAACGAATTAAGAAATCCAAATAAACTATTTAGGATGGGTTGCACCATAATCACAGTTAAAGTTACTGTTATGTATATATATACTGTCAGATGGTGCAACTTTTTTTTTACTAACCGGTACTTTAACTGAAATATCGATGTTAGTTATTGATAAAGTAAGATGGTGCATTCTACTGTGCTTGAATCTTCAGCCTTGTGGCTGGGTTGGGCCTAAAGCTGAGCCTCTTCGCACAGGAATAATCTCTGTTGGCAATGGCCAACATACTTACTCCTGCGCAGGCTTCTCTGTTTGCGGTAATACGTATAAATCATTATCAAATTAAATATCACAATAACCTTTCTCATTTCGTGAACATTCGTTTTGCTTTTTATGCCATACTTTTTTGATGAGTCGTTTGAATGTTATCACGGTGTTTGATAAGCAGATTTCATTTAATTCTGCCTGACCCGTTCTTCGGACCTACTATTACTTTATTCTGTGGTGTAGTAGTGCAAAGACGCGAATGCGGGCTGGCGGCGGGATGTCAATATAATGTTTTGTATAAATTTAGAGAAACCTTAGCAACTCGTGCGAAGCCGGGGCGGGTCCCTAGTATAGGCGATGATGGTGAACTCCAAAGGTACAGCGTGATAGATATAGATAGAGCGGAAGTCATTTGGGTAGTTCGGTTTTCCAACCTGATAATCAACAGTTTTACAAAAAAGAGCCAAATATTGCCGAAGTTTTGCAGAAACAAGCTTTTCTAAGGCTTTGGGCCTGGCCTTATGTAAAATATTGTTAGGAGACGTTACGCGGACACCGTGCTTCGGAGGGCGCGTTAAGCTGACGTTTCCGGCTGTTATAGATAGCAGTCGTTAAGCCATGTCAGAGGCCCTCCGGCTGCCTAACAAACCACACTTACTTAAGGCCACTACCACATACGACAAACAAAAAACCTTCAATTTGTAAATTATACCGGCGCAGTAAATGAAAAGCGGTAGAGCACTTTTTGAAAAGCACTATTATTAGATACAAACCTACTTACAAACTTAGTTTATTTTGTACTAGCTGCGCCCCGTGATTTCACTGATTCGTGATTTGCGGTTTATTATGTAACATACAAAAAAAAACCGCACATAACGAAAAGTCAAAATTTAAATTAAAATCACTTGGATTGGATTCTGCAAGGGGCGGGGGTCTACAAATAGATCTGTTTTATCTTTATTATCTGTCAGGGTCTCCATTGGGAAAGTTCAGGAAAGCCGATAAAGCTTGGTTTAATGCCCTCACCATTCTTCATGATGAGGATGCTGTACGAGTTGGTCTGGTCAGCTGCTATCATCACAAAGTCGCGACACTGCAGGCCAAGGAGACATTGCAGGGACATGTTTGCTGCGGACATAATTTATTGAAAATCCTGGTAAGATAAAAACTATCAAACGCTAATAATGTATTCTCTTTGCCAATATTACTACTCTTTGCTCTTTGCTATAAAGTTACCCAAAGAGAAAAAATATGGTTTACCTCAAAGAGTATACAAATACTACATACGCAAAGAGAATATCACCACTACATACTACCAAAGAGTATATAAATACTACGTTAGACATACTACTTAAGAGTCTACTGGAGTCTACTTCAAAAGACAAATATAAACGACTTAAAGGCAAGGTGTCGTCAGGGGCTCCAGATGTCCTAGCTCCTTAGCTCAGTTCCTGCCCTCCTGGCACAACTCGCATGTGTAGCGTGATTGAGGCAATTTCTCCATCAGTTCTTCATTGACTGCCGTGAGGAGAGGGCAGCGAGTTGCTTTGTGTAGCTCCAAGTGGTAGAACAATGGAAAAAAATTAGTATGAAATTATAGACGCCGCCGGCATCGACCCTATTAAACAAAGGCGGACGGGGCAACCTAGAACTTAATGTACACTACACCCGGACACAGTACATATATTAGTGTTTCCAACTAATATATGTACTGTGACCCGGACCTAGATACAACTACAGGAAAACACACCCACACAGCTAAATTTGCACTGTCGTACACAGCATGCACCAACAACAAAGATAGCGAGACATGCGCAAATAGTAGCGCAAAAGAGATAACAACATTAATTCTCGAACCAAATACGATTCGGGTATCGGTTAAGTTCGTCTTAGTCCGTAAACAAAAAGAAACTTAAGCAACCGTCAGCAACAAAAAAACAATGAAATAAAATAATATTACCTTCTACCGCGGTTTTGATCACCAATGTAAATAAATGACTATTTAATAAGTTTCGTATTTTTTGTAGTAGGTACCTAATACATAACACACACATATTATGTAAGTATGTATACAAATATTAAGATATATAGTTGTATATACTTTATATACTTGTTATTTATCTATTAACTTTTTTGTTCCAAAGTTAGTCTCCATCACTGACCGCAATGTTTATTTTATATTCCTGTCCATCCAAAGGTTGCCTGTAAGAAATTGCAAATAGAAATAAGGCCGCCTATTGTACAGCATTAGATTTTATATATAATTACTTTTATGTTGTTTTTTATTGTAATGTGTTCAATAAAGAGTTATTTTATTGTATTGTATTGTACATATCCGCTGTTAGTGTGTACTGGAATAACAACATTTGAACATTTTATCGTCCAATACGAAAGTTTATTTAAACGAGTATGTTACTCAATCACGCTCGAACCGCTGATAAGACTATGATGAACATTTGAAAAAGAAAAACTCGATTGCTTGGCCATAAATGAAACTAGTGTCAATCGATAGAGAAAATTATAAGAAACAAAAAGTGTTCTATGAAAAAAACGTGATATACTTTAAGACATATTTGGGTTTATTTTTCGTCCAACTTCACGGCAATATTAATATGTCGTGCAATTATGGGATGGCGCATGTTAGATTAGTTGTTTGTGACATTAATTTCAACAGACCCCCTCATCCCTTCCTGACCAAGACTGAAAATCAATATTGCAACTTTATGTTCCTAACGCATGTAAAAGACAAAAAAATATATATACCCAAATATCTCGGAAAATACTTAAAGGTAGGTAGATTAAAATAAAATATGCAATTTTTAAGTGAATAAAATCAATTCTAAAATTTATTTCATTTTTTTCCTCCTGACGGTACAAAGCGACTAGGGCCCTATTTCTTAAAGCGACAAATCATAATAAACCTACAAATGTCAGTTGAATACGCAAAACCTGCGTTTCATATAATAAAAATGTACGACATTTCTATAGTTTGACTGATAATTGTCGGTTTGATTGACATTTGTCAGTGTACTATAGTTTTATGAAATAGGGCCTTGATCAAACTTTTATACGCCGTTTGTCTTGTCGCACTCTTACGAATCGTATATTTCTGTCCCTTTCTGCAAATGGCGATTTTCAAACAATATCAATCAGTAGAATTTTAAAGAAAATTATGATTTATAGTACTTACGAGTGAAAAGTAATGCAGTGCAACTTATTTTTGGTTCTGAGCTATTTGTGCACCTTATAAAAAAACAGGAAGGCATTTTTGCTGCGAATTCCGAATAATATGTGGTAGAGTACACGCACGTGTTACACCAACGCAACGCCGATTACACAAACTATAAAGAAGATACGGGCCGATTACGACTGAGGCCAATTGTGTGCGTTGCACCTAATATACGCGGTCCATGCTGAATAGTTGGTCCCTAGTCCTCCTTTGTTTAATAGGGTCGATGGCCGCCGGTGATAGAATTTTACGTTTCTTTAAGTTCTTAATGTAATTCTTTAAGAGGGCCCTTCCCGATCCGTATATCGTCAACGCGAGCGTGGTCGAATTGCTTGTTGTTTCATCCAGAGCGTTTGAAAAAGAGGCAAAGCGAAAAAAGAGAGATAGCGTCTGAACGCTCGGCTGGCATTCGGTAACATCTGCTTTATAACAACAATTAAAATATTAATCAAAAAATTATGTGCCGTAATTTCATAAAAATTGTTCCAGGAAATACGTATTTTTGAGTAATCCTTATAAGTTTGTGAAATAAATGTTTTTCATTTAGAATCTTCATCTCGTGTTCAAGGTTTCTGTGACGATGTTTTCTTTACTTTGTTCTTTACAGAACAAAGTCAAATATTAATCCATTAATCAGACTTAAAGAAACAATTGTATCATCAGAAAATAGAAAACACGGAAAATATATGTTTTGCCTTTCCCATCATCGTCATTATCAGTCCGCATCAGTTCACTGCTGGACATAGGCCTCTCCCACCAATTGTCTCCCTTCCACAATGAGATTTTACCAATAGAGACGTCATACCCATTATAAAACACTTAAAATACGGCGAAATTGCACTATAGCTACTTACATAGAACATAAGCAACTATATTTGCATCATAAGATTAGACATTTCATTTATCAATCTTATCCAAATAAATCCTCTATCTATGCAGGTGTAGATATTATTATACCGTTATTATACCTACCTGTAAGTATTGACAGTAAGCGTAATTCAACCTACATGGTTTGTTTTGAAATTTTTTGTTTAAGCTGCCTACGCACACGCTAGCCGCAGGGAGAATCTAGGTGCAGGGCGATCTGCGTACCCTTTGTCAACTTTCTCAGTTTTCTGGCGTACGTGGCAATCATGGAGGCTTCTCCACTCACGTGCATCGGTGCCTACCGTTCAGTGTGAGAATTCAATGAATGTGCCGCAGAACAGACGTGTGGCTTGAATCATCCGTGAATATGATGGCAATGCTATAAAAGATTGGCATAGCCTTGGCTGTATCCGTCGTGCAACTACAAAAAAAAGGGAAGAACAGTCCCCCGGTTCAGAACCTTTCTATATCTGATTCTATATTGTGAATTATAAATGTATTGAATTGAACAATTTCAAATCGAATCGATAGAATAAATAATACACATATAGTACATAATCGATCGACACTTGAGTTATCGAAAGGTTCTGAGTTACATAGGTAAACTTAAAAGCGGCCAACCCGTCAGACTTTTCACACAAACGCTCGTACGTCTAATAGGTATATTGTGCACTGTATCTAGGATTATATAAAAAATAATAATGGAGAAACAAATTCAGTATAAGCCTCGAATTTTACCTGAACTTTGGTTGTTCATATAATGTACTAATAAATTGTTAAACTACAGAAAACATCGTCACAAAAACCTTGAACACGAGATGAAGATTCTAAATGAAAAGCATTTATTTCACAAACTTATAAGGATTACTCAAAAATACGTATTTCCTGGAACAATTTTTATGAAATTACGGCACATAATTTTTGATTAATATTTTAATTATTGTTATAAAGCAGATGTTACCGAATGCCAGCCGAGCGTTCAGACGCTATCTCTCTTTTTTCGCTTTGCCTCTTTTTCAAACGCTCTGGATGAAACAACAAGCAATTCGACCACGCTCGCGTTGACGATATACGGATCGGGAAGGGCCCTCTTAAAGAATTACATTAAGAACTTAAAGAAACGTAAAATTCTATCACCGGCGGCCATCGACCCTATTAAACAAAGGAGGACTAGGGACCAACTATTCAGCATGGACCGCGTATATTAGGTGCAACGCACACAATTGGCCTCAGTCGTAATCGGCCCGTATCTTCTTTATAGTTTGTGTAATCGGCGTTGCGTTGGTGTAACACGTGCGTGTACTCTACCACATATTATTCGGAATTCGCAGCAAAAATGCCTTCCTGTTTTTTTATAAGGTGCACAAATAGCTCAGAACCAAAAATAAGTTGCACTGCATTACTTTTCACTCGTAAGTACTATAAATCATAATTTTCTTTAAAATTCTACTGATTGATATTGTTTGAAAATCGCCATTTGCAGAAAGGGACAGAAATATACGATTCGTAAGAGTGCGACAAGACAAACGGCGTATAAAAGTTTGATCAAGGCCCTATTTCATAAAACTATAGTACACTGACAAATGTCAATCAAACCGACAATTATCAGTCAAACTATAGAAATGTCGTACATTTTTATTATATGAAACGCAGGTTTTGCGTATTCAACTGACATTTGTAGGTTTATTATGATTTGTCGCTTTAAGAAATAGGGCCCTAGTCGCTTTGTACCGTCAGGAGGAAAAAAATGAAATAAATTTTAGAATTGATTTTATTCACTTAAAAATTGCATATTTTATTTTAATCTACCTACCTTTAAGTATTTTCCGAGATATTTGGGTATATATATTTTTTTGTCTTTTACATGCGTTAGGAACATAAAGTTGCAATATTGATTTTCAGTCTTGGTCAGGAAGGGATGAGGGGGTCTGTTGAAATTAATGTCACAAACAACTAATCTAACATGCGCCATCCCATAATTGCACGACATATTAATATTGCCGTGAAGTTGGACGAAAAATAAACCCAAATATGTCTTAAAGTATATCACGTTTTTTTCATAGAACACTTTTTGTTTCTTATAATTTTCTCTATCGATTGACACTAGTTTCATTTATGGCCAAGCAATCGAGTTTTTCTTTTTCAAATGTTCATCATAGTCTTATCAGCGGTTCGAGCGTGATTGAGTAACATACTCGTTTAAATAAACTTTCGTATTGGACGATAACATGTTCAAATGTTGTTATTCAAGTACACACTAACAGCGGATATGTATTAGGTACCTACTCCAAAAAAATACGAAACTTATTAAATAGTAATTTTTTTACATTGGTGATCAAAACCGCGGTGGAAGGTAATATTATTTTATTTCATTGTTTTTTTGTTGCTGACGGTTGCTTACTTTTATTTTTGTTTACGGACTAAGACAAACTTAACCGATACCCGAATCGTATTTGGTTCGAGAATTAATGTTGTTATCTCTTTTGCGCTACTATTTGCGTATGTCTCGCTATCTTTGTTGTTGGTGCATGCTGTGTACGACAGTGCAAATTTAGCTGTGTGGGTGTGTTTTCCTGTAGTTGTATCTAGGTCCGGGTCACAGTACATATATTAGTTGGAAAGACTAATATATGTACTGTGTCCGGGTGTAGTGTACATTAAGTTCTAGGTTGCCCCGTCCTCCTTTGTTTAATAGGGTCGATGCCGGCGGCGTCTTTCATACTAATTTTTTTTCCATTGTTCTACCGCTTGGAGCTACACAAAGCAACTCGCTGCCCTCTCCTCACGGCAGTCAATGAAGAACTGATGGAGAAATTGCCTCAATCACGCTACACATGCGAGTTGTGCCAGGAGGGCAGGAACTGAGCTAAGGAGCTAGGACATCTGGAGCCCCTGACGACACCTTGCCTTTAAGTCGTTTATATTTGTCTTTTGAAGTAGACTCCAGTAGACTCTTAAGTAGTATGTCTAACGTAGTATTTATATACTCTTTGGTAGTATGTAGTGGTGATATTCTCTTTGCGTATGTAGTATTTGTATACTCTTTGAGGTAAACCATATTTTTTCTCTTTGGGTAACTTTATAGCAAAGAGCAAAGAGTAGTAATATTGGCAAAGAGAATACATTATTAGCGTTTGATAGTTTTTATCTTACCAGGATTTTCAATAAATCATGTCCGCAGCAAACATGTCCCTGCAATGTCTCCTTGGCCTGCAGTGTCGCGACTTTGTGATGATAGCAGCTGACCAGACCAACTCGTACAGCATCCTCATCATGAAGAATGGTGAGGGCATTAAACCAAGCTTTATCGGCTTTCCTGAACTTTTGAACTTTCCCAATGGAGACCCTGTCAGATAATAAAGATAAGACAGATCTATTTGCAGACCCCAGCCCCTTGCAGAATCCAATCCAAGTGATTTTAATTTAAATTTTGACTTTTCGTTATGTGCGGTTTTTTTTTGTATGTATGTAGAATATATAAATATATATATTCTTTAAGTCCTGGAATAACACATAGAATACTTTTCATGATCATAATCATCATCGCAGCGAAATCACGAATCAGTGAAATCACGGGGCGCAGCTAGTACAAAATAAACTAAGTTTGTAAGTAGGTTTGTATCTAATAATAGTGCTTTTCAAAAAGTGCTCTACCGCTTTTCATTTACTGCGCCGGTATAATTTACAATTTGAAGGTTTTTTGTTTGTCGTATGTGGTAGTGTGGCCTTAAGTAAGAGTGGTTTGTTAGGCTGCCGGAGGGCCTCTGACATGGCTTAACGACTGCTATCTATAACAGCCGGAAACGTAAGCTTAACGCGCCCTCCGAAGCACGGTGTCCGCGTAACGTCTCTTAACAATATTTTACATAAGGCGAGGCCCAAAGCCTTAGAAAAGCTTGTTTCTGCAAAACTTCGGCAATACTTGGCTCTTTTTTGTAAAGAGATATTTGAACCATAAAAGGGTGACGCTCTGCCAATCGTCTTGTCGTACGGTGATGAAAAGGTGATGGGGGAATCAGATTGTGCAGTTCTTGTGCACACTCTCCATAGTGCAGTCTGTAAAATACTGAAAGGCTTGCGACCTCAAGTCGATGCGCCAGACTATAAAACTAACTCTTTACTAGATTGTCATCCCCATTAATACTATTATTTATCAATGGACAGCAATGATATGCGCGTAGTTCTCATATATTTCAATTTTAAGTGGGCTGAGTTCCTGTCCTAAAGTAGCACCTCTTCCTGCCTGTGGAAAGCATCAGGTACATATCGTATGGAAAGTAGTAGCCATATACTTTCACTTTACCATTTATTAGAGTTATAGGTTTTAATTTAACCAAGGTACAGAATAAATAACAGTACAATGGTTTACAAAAATACATACATATACATACAAACAAATGAATCTTTTCATTTTATAATATTAGTGTAGATTTTATCTATAACATGTTTTTTTTTAAATATGTCCCCAACATACTACGGCAGTAAAAGCTGACAAAATTAACCAGAACAAAAAGCTCATAAGGAAGCTAGCTTACGTACGCTTTACTCGTACATCTTCATCGACGTTTCTTACAAAATACTGATTATGTTTATGCACAGTGTCTGTATCGAAAGTGCTGATTTAATTTCATAGATACACCTGGAAGGCCAGGATGGTGCTAAAGTTGACGCGCGATCGCACGAGATTGATGAAAGCGTGTGATAGTAGAGAGCGCCCAACCTTTCACAAATATGGACAGATTACATCACGAGTGAGTGGACAGCATGTGGACAGACAGCGTACAGCGTCTTTTATGGAAAATGTCATGTAACTCATCGAAGTTAAGATCTTTGGTCAACCTAAAACTAACAATCACGTTTGGTGCAAGTATTCCAAGTAGTATCTATGCTACTTAATTTGAGATTTTCACAGCAAATAAATAAAGTACCTATTACCCTTTGACTATTTATAATCCAAGGTACCTTACCTTAAAATGTATTTTTACCACGTTTTTATTAAATCACTTTCTTGTTTTTCTGTCTGTCTGTCGTTCCGGGTGGAATATCTCGCAACTCAAATTACAAGCACTCCCCGATTAGCTACCCGGCCGAAATTTCAGGTTAGCTATCAAATCGATGATAATGCATTTTAAAATACGTGGTTTTTAGATTAGTTCTTTAATCTGCATTTGCTGCTTGCTTATAGCTAGGATGTACACGACCAAAAAGTGTTTAGACCTACTTAAGTATATGATTAAACTATTTTTCTCCAGCATGCAGTAGATACAAAATAATGAAAATGTCGGCGAAGTCTTAGAATTTTCTAGATTTCCATATGTCGTGTCAGTCCGCAGTGCATTAGTCTGGGAGTCTCCCATAGTTTCATTGTGCTATCCCGTTGTACCTACCTATTCTCTATTCTGTGCTCGTACCATTGTCATCTTATCTGCTGAGCCTGCGAGTCTGAGCTTTATGTAGGAGTGCTTCCATCACGTGCTCTGATGAACGTGCGCGAACGTTTGCTTGTGCTCGTCAGGATCAAGCATCCTACATAATAGCATAATAAATAAGTAATAACGTTTTATTCGTATGCTGCTAATAGCTACGATAATTATTATTGTAGATGCTGTTTGCGAAATGTGCACTATCCTGGGCAACGTCACTCGACGACGATCGAAGACATCATAACAAGTACGCGTATTATGTCATCGAGCATCCTCGAGCGACTTTTACGAACGGGCAGTTTCCATTAGTACCAACGGTGGTACTAAGCGGTGGTAATACTGGGCATAAACTGTTTCTGATTCTCTTGAAGTATGTTGTAACAACTTATTAATTAATCCTTTCATTGCTCTGCAGTAGACCCCAAACTGAAAATCATTTTCTCCAGTAAAATGATGGTGATTTATCAGGGAATCCCGAAGGATTATTCCGAAATATTCATTCCATTGAAGGTTCGAACGAATGTTCGTTCAAAGTGTCAAACAACCAACGAAACCTCAGCTTAAATCGCTTGAACACCTTAAGCAACGGTTATCTCCATTGTAAAGCCAAGGAATTTACGGCATCAGTGATTGTTCTCGTGTGCCTGAGCCACAGAATATAGATACATTTAGTTTGGACTGGTTGGACGCAAATCATGTGAGATCTATTAGGTGCACTCACGTTTTGCAAACATCAAGGGCGCGGCAGTCGCTAGGCGTCATATTTAGTAATGAATACTTTTAGTAGTTTCATGCATTCTTTCTTAAGACATAAGACATCATATTCAACCATGCAAATGCAATGCAGTACTGTATACTGATGAATTGCAAAATTTTAGTCAAAGTCCAAATCAAATGTTATATTTATTCACTCGGGCTCAAATAGAGCATTTATAAAAGTAGGCAAACTAACTCTATCTCTGCAGGATTGTAGTACCTAAGCAAGTAAAACCTAATTCCACATACTTTTTCAACAGTAATAATTAATTAATATAATATAAAAGTCGTCAGGGTGCGAAAATCAACATACCTATTATGTTGATTTTCGCACCCTGACAACAATTAATAATAGGCATCTAAAACTTCGAAGACTTTACATTTTAAAGTAAAGTTTAAAAAAAATATATATAATCTTTATTAAGCAACAAAAGTTTCCCGAGCATTCCGAAAATATGTCACCCTCTGCCAAAATATTTAGCCGTGCCCTAGCTTTGAACATTGCGCCGTTCTCGACGACGTCCTTCCAAAGCGGTACTTTGGAATCCGTAACTTTCGGAATATCCCCTCGGGTCACACATTCTGCGGCACTCTTCGGCATCCCCTGGGTAATCCTGGTATTCCGGCTTTAGGGCAACAAGGTCACTATTTGCCGTCGCTGATGAGTTTCTAACACTGCAAGTCTGTAACGAATCTGTTCCAGATAGAGGTAACAAAATAAATAATAGTACAAGGTTAGGTACCTACCTATATACCTAAAGGAATTTGGATGGGAATATTGACTTAGACGTGGATGTTAAGTAAATACTGTTTGTTTGTCGTATGAGATAGTGCTGGACTCTGGTGTTAGAGTTTGTCAGGCCGCCCAAGGGCTTCTGACATGGATTAACGAGTAGGTAGGTAACTCATCAAATCATTTATAACAAATTCCAAGAAAGATTGTAACAGCGTTAGGAGCGAGGATATTTTTCAGTACCTATCCTAAGGATGGTATAGGATTGGTGTAGGTTACCTACGTTAAGTAGATCAATGGTCGTACAAAAATTGTTTGTTTAATGAAACTGTTTGCATGTATCTTATGCAAACAATTTCATAAAACAATCAATTTTATTTATATTATTTTTAGCATGTCTTAGGCTAAACGGTTTTATATGTACTAAATACATATAAAACCGTTCTTCTTAAATAATTTTTGTACAAATTTTATTTATAACCTTTACGTATATGCTTATACCTAACTATCGTAAAATATTGCACTCTCACTCATCCAACCAATACTCAACAGAACGACACCAAAAAAGTGTAATTATGTACACAACACAAGTACAATAAAATTATCGGTGCCAACGAATCAGTGACAATGTTGTTTAACAACCAGAGTTAAGAGTAGTAGTTGGAGACTTCGAAGACCTTCAGTTTCGAGACCAACAAATTAGTAAAAGTGTATCCAGACTAAGTTCCAAGAAAAACCTGTAAAGTGTAAAAAGACTGAGTGCGCAAGTAGTGCCAATTTAAGTTCCTTTCTTCCCAAAGAAGGCCTGATGAGAACCATTAGCTGGTGAAGACTTGGAGCCAGGATGCCGGACACTCTGTCGCTGACCAGTGGAGTGAGCCTCGGGCTGCTGGCTGGCATCGTCTCCGGAGTCTGCTACTTCGTAGCTAATGGAATCTCTTGGCCCAAGTAAGTTCATTTTAGATTCATTGTTGTTCTGGAACATGCTTTCTTGGGTTAGCCAGTTATTTCAGGAATCTTTTTAACTCCTAGGATAAATGTCGCATAAATTATATCTTTCGTAGATAAATATCGGCGGTCAGAATCGGTCTTAAAATAATGAAAGTAAGTATTTGTATTTTTTATTTTTTGTGGCTAGATCATATTTTCTAATACTTATCGTTATTAATAAAAATCTCAGGCAGTTTTTCAATCGACTTCCAGAGGGGGAGGTCCTAAATTAGTTCTTTTTGTGTATTATTAAACCATATATCCGATATTTCTGAACCGTTTGGATGATTCTTTTTTATTTTTTTTATTTCGAGGGTTGGTCTAATACAAATATGGCGTAGATTTTTAATTGAAGAATTATTAGATTTCCCATAAGAGCAAATTTTTCCGCACGAGTTTTCCATGCTTTCCTTGTGAGCTAGCGACATCTGCCGGTGTTTCAAAGAAGCAAAACCTACAGTTACCTAACAATACCGTAGGTAGCTTACAGTTAGCGTTCTCAGTGTCACAGAAAATAATGTTCACAGTTGCATACTGATGGCGCTTTATAGGAATATCTAAGATCAGAAAAATACTTTTACCCTTTGACATGACGATTTCGGGTATTATTTCTTCATTAGTTTCCAACTCTAGTGCAGTGGGTGGAGGGGTAAATGCGAATTACCCGTGCAACCACCAGTGGGTGAAGCCAGTGGGTGCACGGAGCATACCCCAAACTATCATCCTCTTTCGGTTCCCCTATTCGGTACTTGGATATAATCCCTGACCATTCCAAATAAAATAAAATAAACGACTCGATTGGTCATTTGAAGTAACTTAAGATAGTCACTAGAGCGAGGAAGTACCAGCAGGTATTATCATATTCTATAACACTACTTGTTGCAGGTCTAAAATAACTAGGTAATTGCTCACACTACACTATATCGCTGCTCTATAGTGACTATAGCAGCACTACTAGCACCGTAGATAACTATCGTCCCGTATTTCGTCACATCCGTACAATCGCGCTTTTGTTTTTTTAACAAAGAGTAGTAGGGTTGTAAGGTACTACTTTTACTTCAAGTTATAAATATAGTAGGTAATATTTACAAGGTTTAGGTATAAAAAGACACCTTCAAAAATTCACTATTTCTTTAGACCAGAAAAAGTAGTACATTTTCCCCAAAACGTAAATTTCACGGAGTTAGTGGGGATTTTGGGAAAACTATTTTAAGTTTTTCCCGTAATCCCCACTGGTGGGGATGGTCTGGTGTAGATTTCAGGAATAATCCCCTGAAATGGCCTTGATAGTTAGTGGATTGTGGATTCAGGTGGCATAGAAAAATATTATTGTTTTTGGATCCCCTCGTTTGTGGATTGATGTGGCATATAAAATTATGCTTAGAATTGAATCCACTCAATGATAGATTTAAGAGGAGATAGAGGTGTCCACGGATCCGCACGTGGAGCTGAACTGTGGATCCAAGTGAAAAAATGGAGTCCATCCACTTGGAAAATCCAAGTGGAGGGGAAAATCCAAGGCAAAATCTGTAGAAGCCTGTGGGTGGGGGAAGCCGAAAGGAAAACTTTATTTATAACTAGCTGTACCCGCGGCTTCGCACGCGTGGTCTTTTCTTTAGGTTCAAAGTACCATAATGTGCTATTCCAGGACCAATATACCAACATTTGATCAAAATTTCTTCAGCCGTCAAAAATACTTTTATCAATTGCTCGGCTTCTAACTCACTAAATTGAGATACCAATGACACCAGTTTTTAAATCAAACCCAAAGCTATCTAATAATGAAAACCACATCGCAATCGGTCCAGTAGTTTTTACGTGATGCTTGAACAAACAAACATATAGACAAACCTAAGAAAGACACGATTCAAAAAGTTGTTATATTCTTATTCAATTGCTTTTTTATACACCCAAGAGACTTTTTTTATTTATCTTCTTTTTACAGCCTTTTTCGTACCTATTGCTATATTATAAGTATAGATATATGACTATGTCAATTTGCATCAAAAAATCCGTCTAGTAGTTTCAGCGTTTTACGCGTTCTTTTTAATAACTTTCAACCCTTATCTTGCGGAAACACTTTAATTTTTCGGGACGAAAATTATCCAATGTCCTACCTCGCAGTATGAATTCAAATCATACCAAGTTTCATTTGAATTTAATAAGTAGTTTCAGTGCATTGCGCGGTCAAGATACAGACAAACAGACAGACAGACAAATAAAAACAAAATAAAAAATAACATTTGGCTTCAGTATTGAATATAGAGAACCCTCCAAAAAATATTATTTATAACTTCAATATTAACATAACTTTGGAGCCATATCCCGCAGAAACCCTTTACTTATTTGGGATAAAACGATGCTTATCTCGATGATATCGATATTATAAATTTTAACCCATTATATAACTTAAGAGAGTGCCAAGTTTGTAACGATATAAAAGGGTGGTTTGTGAATTTCCGAGAATAAAAGTAATAAAAAATAAATTGGTGAGTCGGGATTCTTACCCCATTCGGTCGCTCTGAACGCGAGGACGCTATAACTTTCTTCAGAATCACTCGAAACTAAAAATACTCGTTACTATTTTGAAATTAATAAAATTACCTGGATAAACTTAGACCGGAACGAGCTTCAAGACCGTTCGGTAATGTACTAGCTAGTGGGTACAATAGCGGAAGATAAAACATACAACTCAAATTCACCGATACAATATTTATTATCCTTGGTTTAATTCTGCTTACTTACTTAAATCTAAGGAACCGTGCCGTAGGTACGTTGGACGGCCATTCAAACTAGCATGTAATAGTGGAAGACATAAAAACATGCAATTTAAATTCACCAATACAATATTTATTATCCTTGGTTTAATTTTGTTTACTTACTTAAAATCCAAAGAACCCTAGCCTGCAGATCCAACTCAGCAGCCAAGAAATACTAAGATCTAAGATTACCCCGTTATAACTAGGGTCGATATAGAACTGTCAAAATTAAGTATTTACTCTAACAAAACATTGACGATTTGCCGGCCGGCAGTGTAGTCTACTTATTTACCTTTTTCTATAGGATTTAGCCGTTATGTTAGTGAAGGTAATTCTCCATCCGACGTTTCAGCAATTCCAATTCGCGTGAGAGGTAGCCAGGCTAGACCCCTAAGGCGTTGCAGGTGTCCAGCAGGTCGGTGGGGAACCAAAGTTCAACACTCCGGTTAACGAAATATATGGATAAAATACGATACCGCATCCCAAGAATGTGGCAGGAATCGTTGGGTATAATGTCGGCGTGGCGTAACGTATCGCGACACGGCGCCTTTTCTACTTAAATCCGGCGGAAGAAGCCTCCTTCGTGGGGTGTTTCAGTCCGGGGGGGGAAAATCTCCGTCGTGGGGTCTCAGTCCAGGGGGGAAATCCGCTGTGAATGAATAGACACAACGTTTTTTTAGAATTCGAGACTCCGAAAACGCCACCGCTCTCAGTTCGCTAAAATGGCGTCTCGAAAAATGGATAAAAGTGATTTCACAATCGCAATCATTACTGCAGACAATACAAAAAAAAACGACAAATGCTCTCACCTTTTTTTACGGGTTTTATAATATGCAGGGAAAAAACTTATCAGTCCTGCTAGGCTCTCCAGCACGAAAAGAAAGGACACGTCACTCATCTTCATTGTCTCGGTTTCTTTCTGTCGCCGGATCTAGTTTTTTTTTTATTTAGCAAAATCTATTCGAATAACATTTCGTTTCACCAGGAAACCGATCAACGCTTACACATGGGCTTTGGAAATTATAATATGGTTTTATTTTTATTTTTAAGATTTCTCACCCTAGAAATCACATTTGTTTATTTATCGTTTCTTTAACTATTTTTGACAGCTAAACAACTGCCAAGTGACGTCTAAGAATTGTTATAAACTATAGTCCATAAAACGTTCCGTTCACTTCCAGACGAAAGGTACGGAACGCGGTTTCTTTGCTTCGCTACCGTTATATTATCATAAAACTATATACTGTAACTATTAAATTATGATATTGTATGGGTTTGCTTTGGAAAAAATCTACGTTCCTAAATTTAACATTTGTTGCATTTAATTGGTTTGTTTAATTTTATTTTCTATTTGCTGACATTGCGGGACCGTGCCGAACAACGGAACGCGCCCTTTTGCTTTGACAGCTAATCGATGCAAAGATAAGTAAAATTTCCGGTAGATGTCACCACCCGTCTCCGTGTCTATCAATTGCACTTTATTAATTATTTATTTATTATCTGATTCCCAGTTATTCCTTGTTTCTTTTGTATTTATTTCAATCAATTGACCTAATGAGTGTTATAAAGTCGTGATCAGTAGTGCACGGACGTGTTGTATTTATCGAAGTGTTTATAACCTCTGAACATGACTATTGTTTTTTTTGGAACTCTGATTTACAGGATTATATCATGTAAGTAAACAACGTACGATAATCTATTTTATGTACCCGATCGTCTGCTTTCGCTGGTATTCACCGAATACGAACGATAGTACTGTTTCAATCAACTATGTGTGACTTCAATGTCGTCATCTGTTAGATTCTAACAACAAACAATAGAATGGCTTGTCTGTTGTTTATTTACTCCAAAAACGAAGATACATTCTAATACGTGAGTATATTGATCAATATGCAATTATAATTCTAGTTTTACTATTCTAAGGATGCGTTTCTATTAGTTGTTTATGTGCTGTCTTGTTTATTCCTACTTTTACTTGTCGAATTGTTGTTTAGTATTGCTAGTTATAGGTTTATTGTTTTTTTATTTAAGTAGCGTTTTGTCAACGCTACAAGTTGCATCAAAACCCGTCCATTAGTTTCAACATGGTACGTTTTCTTTTAAATAAGTTTCAACCCCTATCCTGGGAGAACCCATTAATTTTTCGGGATGTAAAGTATCCTATGTTCTACCCTCGTAGTATTAACTCAAATCATACCAAGTTTCATTTGAATTCTTCCAGTAGTTCCGGCGGCGTGATGCGCCGCCAAGGTACAGACAGACAGACATACAGACAAAAATGAAAAAACATACAGTTTAGGCTTCATTATCGAATATAGAGAAACCTCAAAAAAAACACAATATCTTTAATGTACAGAAGTTGCACCCCTATTCTGCAGGAATCATTTAATTTTTCGGGGTGAAAAGTATCCAATGTCCTACCTCAAAGTATGAACTCAAATCATACCAACTTTCATTTGAATTCATTGAGTATTTTTGGCGTGATGCGCTGCCAAGATATAGACAGACAGACAGAGAGACAAAAAAACTGTATTGGCTTCAGTACTGAACAGCCTCCAAAATAAAATACAAAATATCTTCAATATACAGAGTTTGGGACATTATCCCACAGGAACTCTTTATTTTTTTCGGGATAAAAAGTATCTTGAATTTTTACCCATTATATAAAATATGACTGTGCCAAGTTGCAAGAAAATCCATAAAGTAGTTTCAGCTCGATACGTGTTCTTTTAATTAAATTTAAACCCCTATCCTGCGGGAACCCTTTAATTTTTTGGGATGAAAAGTATCCTATATCCTACCTCGTAGTATGAACTCAAATCATACCAAGTTTCATTTAAATACATTCAGTAGTTTCAGCATGATGCCTAGCCAAGATACAGACAGACAGACAGACAGAACGACAGACAGACAAAAATGAAAAAAAAAACTGTTTTCGCTAAAGTATCAGATATAGAGCACCCTCCAAAAAAATTTATCTAAATATCTTCAATGTCCGGAGCTTACAGTTTTATTATAAATATAGATTATATCACATTCATAGAGCAAGGCTAATCCGAATAGAGGTGTAAATGTCAAAACAAAAAAAAATATTCGTTAAATTAATTACTAGTAACATTAATGAGACAAGTAGGTACTTATATTACACATTTAGAGTGTAGGTAAATAATGTATTATTTCAAAGCTTATCGAGTACGTAAAAACATCTACTTTGTACTATTCCCATGATAAAAACGCCAGAAAATGCTGAAGATCGTTTCTTTCTTTCATTTTCGTGCGCCAGGGCCGTGGCCGTCTCCCTCTTTTCATAATTGTCCAACTTGACAGCCCTACGAGAAGCCAATCGAACCGAAACGAGAGCCAGGCGAAATGGACGAATTTGTTTATTTTGGTGCAGTTTGAAAGTCGAGGTATCTCACGTACTGCGCCGGATGGAAGAGGCGGTGTCTTTGATGACGAAATGATACGGATTGGGATTTATTTAAGTTTTAGATTTTGTATTAAGTGCCTAGAAGCAACGTGCTGCTTAGAGATATAATTATAGGGCTGCAGTATTGTAACAAGATAATTTGACGAAATATTTAGGTAATTAAGGTCGGGTGCACAACATGGACAAAGCTGACCCCCGATCATCATTCTGAACAAATGCCGTACACGACAAGCTACGTAAGAAGCACGCAGCAGTTTATACGATGGCAGGTAGCGTGGCTGTACAGTCCAGCGCTGACTTGCTGCTGGGCTCATCATCATCATCATCATCATCAGCCCGTATCAGTTCACTGCTGGACATAAGCCTCTCCCAAAGCTCGCCACTAAGCCCGATCTTCGGCTGTTCTTTTCCAACTGCTGCCAGCCATTTTGCGTATATCGTCGCACCACCTAGCTGGAGGGCTCCTTACACTACGTTTACCGAGCCGCGGTCTAAACTCAAGAAAACGTCTACCCCAGCGGTTATCAGTCCTTTGACAGATATTACCAGCCCACTGCCACTTCTATTTACTAATTCTAAGAGCTACTAGGCTCGTGTTGACACAATACCCGCTCAATTAAGTCCTTGGACAGCGAACTGATGTACTGGTTGATATGTACCCGGTGACGCAGGCGCCATGATTCCGAGTCACTATGGATCCAGCATCACGAGCTGGGGTCATTTCTTTTTTCTTTTTTGGGTCATAAGCTGGCAGTAACTGGACCCGTACTGACTCGGAATCATGGCACCAGTCACCGGGTACATGTATACGCGATCGAACCAGTAAACAGTACCTAAACCGTGACCGTGAGCTGGGGTCATATAGCCGACGCGTGTTAGACGCAGAGGTAAAAATCCTGATATAATGGTCTAAGCTGAAGAGTATTTTATCACTGAAGTGATATGGGCTGAAAATGATGATAATTTAGTCATCTTACCAGATGGAATACAACATTGTAATAAAAATAGTAGCAAGATGGGCGAGAAGGTTCCAGTTGTAAGTTGTATTGTAACCAACATCAGAACGTCGTGCTGTAATATTTGCAAACCTAAACGTGTTTTTGCTGTGAACGGTTGCAAGATTTGCCGTTCTGCGTCGTTTGAAGCCTGCTTCGATTACCTACCTACCTACCTACCTACTACCAGCTGATGGGCTGCATGGGGGCCAGCATTCTGCTTGCAATAAACACAACTACGAAAAACCTTGTGATATTCCACACAATTTTGCAAATTAAAATAATAACTCTATTAAAAACTAATAACTAAAAACTAAACTAACTAACTAACATTTAAACTAATTTAAAAAAAACCCGACTTCAAATCGTATAAAACTTAATAGAAAGAAATAATTAAAAAAAAAGAGGTCTGTTCTACTCCCTAACCAACTCAACTATCAAACCGTAAGTAGGCACGCACCTACCTGACACAGACCTCAAACATATGTTTTTTCACCTCACAAGCTCGGAAAGATTCTGTTTGTCATTCGAAATCGGAGTGCAAAATTGCATTTTACCCGCTAGCGTGGAAAGAGTTTTTAAAATTCGAAACTTCCTATTCAATAATTTTCTATACCGACAATTCATTGAAAATACTTTATTACTAATTTATATTATATTATTATCCGATTCGATTCTACTCTACTTGACTCTATTCGCCTCTTTTTGACTTTAATCAACTCTACTCGACTCTAATGGACTTTACTCGACTCTAATAGGCTCTACTCGACTCTACTTGAATCTACGCGACTCTACTCGACTCTGATCACCACTACTCGACTCTATTCGTCTCTTTTAATTTTCAATTCTGTTCTACTGTGTTCTACTCTGTTCTACTCTGTTCTACTCTGTTCTACTCTGTTCTACTCTGTTCTACTCTGTTCTACTCTGTTCTACTCTGTTCTACTCTGTTCTACTCTGTTCTACTCTGTTCTACTCTGTTCTACTCTGTTCTACTCTGTTCTACTCTGTTCTACTCTGTTCTACTCTGTTCTACTCTGTTCTACTCTGTTCTACTCTGTTCTACTCTGTTCTACTCTGTTCTACTCTGTTCTACTCTGTTCTACTCTGTTCTACTCTGTTCTACTCTGTTCTACTCTGTTCTACTCTGTTCTACTCTGTTCTACTCTGTTCTACTCTGTTCTACTCTGTTCTACTCTGTTCTACTCTGTTCTACTCTTTTCTACTCTGTTCTACTCTGTTCTACTCTGTTCTACTCTGTTCTACTCTGTTCTACTCTGTTCTACTCTGTTCTACTCTGTTCTACTCTGTTCTACTCTGTTCTACTCTGTTCTACTCTGTTCTACTCTGTTCTACTCTGTTCTACTCTGTTCTACTCTGTTCTACTCTGTTCTACTCTGTTCTACTCTGTTCTACTCTGTTCTACTCTGTTCTACTCTGTTCTACTCTGTTCTACTCTGTTCTACTCTGTTCTACTCTGTTCTACTCTGTTCTACTCTGCTCTACTCTGCTCTACTCTGCTCTACTCTGCTCTACTCTGCTCTACTCTGCTCTACTCTGCTCTACTCTGCTCTACTCTGCTCTACTCTGCTCTACTCTGCTCTACTCTGCTCTACTCTGCTCTACTCTGCTCTACTCTGCTCTACTCTGCTCTACTCTGGTCTACTCTGCTCTACTCTGCTCTACTCTGCTCTACTCTGCTCTACTCTGCTCTACTCTGCTCTACTCTGATCTACTCTGCTCTACTCTGCTCTACTCTGTTCTACTCTGTTGTACTCTATTCTACTCTATTCTACTGTGTTATATTCTGTTCTACTGTATTCTTCTCTATTCTACTGTGTTCTACTCTGTTCTACTCTGTTCTACTCTGTTCTACTCTGTTCTACTCTGTTCTACTCTGTTCTACTCTGTTCTACTCTGTTCTACTCTGTTCTACTCTGTTCTACTCTGTTCTACTCTGTTCTACTGTATTCTTCTCTATTCTACTCTATTCTACTGTGTTCTACTCTGTTCTACTCTGTTCTACTGTATTCTTCTCTATTCTACTCTATTCTACTGTGTTCTACTCTGTTCTACTTTATTCTACTGTTCTACTCTGTTCTACTCTATTCTACTCTATTCTACTCTATTCTACTGTGTTTTACTCTATTCTATTATGTTTACACATCAGCCAGGCATCCCGCGACGGCACATTTTTTATTATTAATATAAACACTAATTTAATATATTATTTTAGCTGTTTTTCTTGCACCTAGCATTTTCCTCGCTGTAGTGAGGTGAAAAGTTTTGTGTTGCGCACTGCAGCAAAGTTATTTGGCGTCTCGTACTTTTGAAACCCTCGCTACGCTCAGGATTCTATATTAGAACCACTCGTTTCGCTCGTGGTTCAATCCTAGAATCCTTCGCTTGCTCAGGTTTCAATACAAGTACTCTCGCCAAAAAATCACTTTGCAGCCTTGCATAACAAATAACTATTATTCATTTTCTTTAATTTTAATACGATTTGAAGTCGTATTTTTTTCAATTAGTTTTTATTTCTAACTTTTTAGTTTCTTTATAGTAGGCCTAAGTAAAAGAAGTATTATTCTGATTGCTAACCACTACTAAACAAATTTTGATGAAACTTTAACTATTTTATAAGTTGAAAGATACTAAAGCTATTACAAGAATATTGCAATCAGACATTATAGTTTTCGAGAAATACGTGGAAAAACATAAATACAAACATACATACATACATTCATTCGCGTTTGGTATATTTGTTCAGATACTCATATAGACTATATTAAGCATTTTTGACAATATTACATCATACATGAAATTTTGTATATACTTATTAGTCACCCATATAGACTATCACAATATATAAATATTACGCATTTTCAACAATATTGCGTACTAACACATCAACTTGAGAACCTTCCTTTTTTTGAAGTTGGTTATAAACGTCTCGGAATACCACAGTTCCTGCAATGATGACGTACAATGTCCACAGCTATTTCAACATTTCAATTTTTTATATATTATAATGCTGATAATCAAGGTATCTAGATCTAGGCAGTCAGAGCTCAGAGCAGAGCTATTAGTAAACATACAGAAAATTTAAAAAAAAAAAGAAGAAAATTGTTCATGTTGCAACAACTAAGGTACACTTTTTTTTTTCAACTTTTTTTTTTGCAAATCGTGGTGTAGATGATGTTTTGATTTGTATTGCTTTGTTATGAGGTCTTCACGAAAAAAACAAATTTTCAACCTCGAGGGGTGGGAGCGTTAGCCGCCATTTTGAATTGAAGGGACCAAAATTAGTGCTTTCCTAAATAGTTTCGTTAACACTTAGCTTTACGGCAAAAAGTCTATGAAAAGTATGAAGGAGACAATATTTGCAACGTTTTTGGATTCACAGTTGTTCTGTAAGTTTCATAGTTCAAAGTTACAAGAAGCGAAAAACACAGGCATCTTTAGTAAAAATGGTCCAATGCCGGAACAACGTATATTCTTAACCGCTGAATGAGAGACTTTATATTTGGAGAGTGTGTTTATAAAGAGGTAACAACGTACACGAAAAGATGAATAAAAAAAGGCATTTCAATGGGTTTAAAAAGGGGGTCGAAGTTTTAACAAAATACCTCTATTTTGAAGACGCTGTTGACATTAGACAGTCGAAATTTTGAATGTAAGCTCCCCAAATAAAATATATTTACACGTGTATCAGGAATTTTCAACATTTTCGAAAATAAAAGTTCAGGCTTAGTTTTTCATAAAAAAAGGCCAATTGAGATTTTTGATGAAAAGCTGAGCCAAGGTCGAAAACTTGGATTTTTAATCAGAGTGTAGACCTAAACAACATATGTGAAAATCATTACTACACCACCTCTTGCAAGGCAAATGTATCTACTTACTGGCCTATAGACTGAATGCAATAACTAAATTAAGTGAACAGTTAAAAAGCACGCGAGTATGGCAGCCGACCCGTAGCGGTTACGATACCGTAAGCACAATGGGGTAAATTGAACAGCTATTGACCATGTGTTTTCACGGAGCCGCGGACACCTGTCGGTAACATTACATTTTAGTGACGATGTGGTTCCATACATAATATATTGTGTAATTCTGTCAAACAACTTCATCTTTGCCCTCGCCTTTTTCCGGAATTCGGGGTCGGCTTTCACAAATCCCCAAAATTTCCCAATCATGCGGCGCCATCTATCTCGCTGGTAGGCATCATCTTCATTAAGGCCTAACCTCTTTATAACCCTTTGGACATTCGTCAACCAGGTGGTTTAAGGTCTTCCTCTCCCTTTTCTCTTTCTAGTCATTGGAAGGCACTTTTCCATGTTCGCGAAGAAAATTAGAAAAGTAACGAAATAAGTAAGTAATGATTCTAGAGCCACTGGAAAATAAATCTAATATTTCAGTTTATGAACTTATTTCATTAAGCTCGTTCGGTTTTTTATCGCATATTGATAAGCCCCATTTGTCTGATAAGCCAATGCAACAAAGGTGTAGCTAAATAAATCAGACCTTTATCGCGAAACCTGTTACTGTGTACCAAATAGATATGTTGTATTTATTATATTATAACAAATAATACTTTTTTTTTTTGTTAGTGTTAGAATGTTTCTTATTAGGTAGTTGGCAGAAAAAATAAAATTTTAAATACTTAAATAAGCAGCACAATAGATAATAATAAATAAGAGCTCAATAGCACTAAATAATAACACAAGTACAAATCTTCATTTGAGGCAGTTCTATACAGATGCAGCAATAAGAATCATTAAGCTATGATAAAGCTAAAATGCCGGTAACTGAAGCAACCTTCAAAGGCCACAGAAGATGTTAATCATCACAACAGATCTCCAAATTAGATTAACACCGATATGGCCTTCACGGAACCCTGAACATTTGTGAGCGCGGCAGGAATTACGGGTGCACGAGGCATGTCGCCTGCTACACTCAGTCAGCGACCGACCACCAATCGAACAATGCTACTTCCCAAATTAATTAGACACTAACGAAATTTTGCAAGTACTACCGAAACTTTATGACGTACACAATAATATAAAAAAGTGTATTAAAATAATCAATAAATAAGGTGCTAGTGATCTTCGTAATCTAAGTATGGATAGGTTTGGAAGTGACGTGAACTTGTGTCAGTGAATCTTTGAAGTGCAGTTAAATATTGTGGTTGTGCAAATATTTTATAGTTAGTTTTCAGTAAGCCTTTGTACGTGACGAGGACCATTTCAAAGGTAGGCGGAACTAACGACTTTCGATTCGAGTCTTTCAATTTTTGTTTTCAAATGTGGCATCATCTACTTTCTCTGCTAATTTAGTGTACACCACCTACTCTCGCATGGATACTTGGCTAATTGCATACATTATATTTTATTACACTTATTAGGAGGCACTTACTGAAAGTTTCAATTAAACGAAAATGACTTGTGAATTCCTTTCCTTCCTGTAATAGTTATACATCTTCACATGTACATTCCTGCACTTCGTGCCTAGCCTATTCTCAAAGCTAACGATAAACTTTTTAGAGCGCATTTCACCCAATTTTTAAACTAAAAGCAAAAGCTACATTTGAGCCTTTGTACATGTTTCCTTCCTGTTTTAAGACAATTATTCTTACTGTTTCCTTATTTGACTACAAAAATATATAATATAACATCATAATAAAAGTGAAAACAAATCGGCACTCTCTTAAAATAAACGGAAAAAACTGAACTATACTCAAAAAATCTTTCAAATCCTCACAAAATCTTTCAATCACCTTCCTAGCATCTGGTGGAAACTGACGACGCGGTCGAGGATGGAACACCACGCTATTACGAGAGGTCATGGTTTCCGAGATGGAAACAATGGCTGATGACAATTGTTACAACTTACAGGCCTGTAATTCCGTATAATTGTAACGTAATCAATATCGACGCGTTTCACAATCCAATGCGAACTGAAATCCGAGTAGTAGAAGGGACGAGGCAATAATACATTAATAATACCTGTGGCTAACAAGAAGCTGGAGCAGGAAATTAGGGAAATCAAAGTCGAATGCTCACATGTGGTCTGATAAAATCCTCTTTTTTAGAACATTCTTGCAGAAGCCAATAAATGTCTAAAAGCAGTGCTCCAGAAGCGATTGCGAATGCCAAATAATCATTGAAGTTCTAAACGAAAAACCCTGATAGGTTTTTTTTGACTAAATTTGTGCATATAGCATTTGTTTCAGTACCATATCACACTCGATCTGGTGTGAGTCAAGGATCAGTCCTCGGACCGCTCCTTTTCTTGGTGATGATCAATGACCTGGCTAAGGTAGTGACCTACTCTAAATGTCTCTTATACGCTGACGATCTGAAGCTCATCATAGAGATTAAATCTCAGGATGACTGCCTGCATTTGCAAAATGACATTGATTCAATTTATGAATGGAGTGTGAATAATAAAATGTTATTTAATTCGGATAAATGTAATATTATGACTTTCGACCGCAAACATTATCCAATTCATTTTAATTATAATTTAAACGACATTTATATTAATAGAGTGACAAATATTAAAGATTTAGGAGTAATTTTTGATCGCCGCCTCACTTTTCACGTTCACATTGCAAGCCTTGCCAAAGAATCTTTCCGTCGCTTGGGATTTGTTCTGCGCAATGCTAAGGATTTCCTGGATCCGCAGGTGATTCGTACCTTGTTTAACAGCCTTGTGAGGAGCAAGTTAGAATCAAGTTCATGTGTGTGGAATCCTCACCATGTTACATACACGCTGATGCTGGAAAAAGTGCAAAAAGCCTTCTTACGATCCTTGTATAAGCGACTTTACGGTTACTACCCGTACCTCTATCCCACTAAGTTTTTGCTTGGTCAGCTAGGTTTTAATTCACTTGAAGTGAGAAGGTTATCAGACCAGCTCACAATTTGCTGCAAGGTTCTAAGAGGGTCCGTAGACTCCACTGACTTGTACGATCATCTGTGCAGGTTGTTCGTTCCGGACAATTATGTGCGACACAGGCCCAGCAGAAGACATAGGCTGTTCGCTGTCTCTGGCTGCCGCACCGTGACCCGAGCCAATTCCCCCCCTGCGCCGGTCCCTGAGTAACCTCAATGCACTCCTGGTTGTCAACCCTGATATTGACTTATTTTATGACAAGTGGAAAACTGTTCTGTCCATTTGCTTTTTTGTGAACATGTTTAATTTTGGAATTTTATTATCATTGATTTAATCCATGACTGATCATTGCGTTATTGTTTATATATTTTAATTTTGACCTGACATCTGCTGACATTTAATTTATAGTTTATAAGTATTTCATTTTTAAGGTTTTTGACATTTGATTATTTTATTTGTAATACTATAAGTTATAATTTTCTTAGTTTGATTTGAAATATGTATATGAATATTTTGGTAAATTATTGTGTAATAATGTTTAATTGGTTTCACCGTTCTTATTACAATAAATTAATTTGAATTTGTAACTCAGTAAAGCCGTGTTAGTTAAACGAACGGGAGAGTTAAAAATTATAATCGGTAAGTTGCATTGTATTATTGTAATAGCCGCAGCACATGAGCTGTAGGTACAAAAGAATGTCCAGTAGATGACTCAACTGCTGATAATTTGTCGTACCTTACGTGAAGCCAGCAGCGGCTGCCTCAAGAAGGTTTCTAGCCTGGCTAATACACGACGGGGAACTCTCCAAAAAAAAGTGTGACGACACTGCGCCGGTCAGTCACATCAGCCAGCGGTCCACCCGTTTGTCGTTTTGCGCCAAACGCGAGACGATGCGGTCCGCTGAGCTCGTGATGCTGGGTGAGCGGGCTAGACGAATGGATTATACACAGTTTTGGTCTTTGCTAAATGAGATTCGCCACATTAAGGCTCTGTATTAAGCCCAAAAATAGAGGGATGATGTTCTGTGGTACCGAATCCCCAACAGGCCG
The DNA here is from genome assembly GCA_946251855.1 of Alsophila aescularia. NCBI lineage: Eukaryota > Metazoa > Arthropoda > Insecta > Lepidoptera > Geometridae > Alsophila > Alsophila aescularia. The sequence goes on along the minus strand of OX276377.1, from coordinate 33,169,795 downwards.
TTCCACCAATGGGGATTTAGATAAACTGCAAAAAAGGTATGTACGCCAATTGAGGCTGTGTATCCAAAAGGAGAAAAATAATGTGTGTACTGAATGGCCAATAATTATAATGTGGCCATGAAGTTAAACCATAATACTATTGAGAACAAACTAATCTTAGTCCCATGATAGCAGGAAGAAATCTTTTCATAAGGGATAAATATATTTGCAGCCATCAACACATCGGTAAAGTTAAGCTGTTGGTCCCGGCTATTATTGATAAAAAGCAGTCGTTAAGCCATGTTAGAGGCCCTTGGGTGGCCTGACACGCTCTGACAGCTGAGGCCAGCACTACCTATCACGACAAGCAAGCAAGCAACACATCGGTGGCTGGACATTTCACCCATCTAATTGCGGCCTCACCAGCCTCACCAGCTCGAGTTTTGTCGGAATTCGATATGAGGATTAACTTTACTGGCGTTACAAAAGGATAAATCGATGTACCTACCGTATTTGATCAGTGATGCCTATAATATGTGGCATAAAGCCACGTACTTCCAGACAGGTGGGCTATCAATATTCTGAGAGGGGTGCCAGCTATCGGGCTTCCTGCGCACATCCTTCCGGGCCCGTCGGCGTGATGCATCATAATAAGCTGGGCCAGTCATGCGTGGGTTGAATGGACCCATTATCGACGAGGGCTTAATATACCTACCTAGAAAGGTAATAAAGCTAGGATTGCGCAGAGAACAAGATATGAGTTCAAAAAGTAAACCAGACCGTAGGGTCGGATAAAAAAATAGCTGTGACTACTGCGATGAAGACGAACGATTGATACCTCGCTTGTCAAAATCGGACCAAGTTTTTAGTTTGAGCACATAACCCTTTCTTTCTTTCATCATAGTCGGGTAAAAAATATAGCTCATGACACCATACCTGAAAACAAATCGATTGACACCTCACTTGTCAAAATCGGATCAATAGGGGCGACGCTAGGGTGGAATATGCACATACATTCAGAAGTATTCCAAGCCTTATTGTACGGAAGTTGTTTCTAAAATCCATAGGTAACTAATTTAAAGCTTATCCTACGTGGGAATAACAGGTATTATGCTCTCTGCGGTAGAAAAATAGAAGGCGCGCGTGTGGCTCTAGAGCTAACTAGTGCCTAGAAAATATACATAGCAAAACACGTAATATTGCTGAATGAAAATAAACAGGCATCGGTAAAGTACAACCAAGTCATTAATTTTGAATAAACTTCTCGTAATAATGTAGGTACTAGTTACAAATATCGTCAAACCAAATCCCCTTTATGGTGGGCAGTGAGTAGAGAACGCCTTCATTCCGCCATTCTTCCTTTACAGACTAACATTTACTCTACCAATATTGATTTAAATTCATTCATAATTTTTACAAATCATTAGTTATTTATTATTATTATTATTTATTTATTTACCGCCAAAAAAAATTGCTGAAAAAAAAATTTGGTTGGCTTGGTTGTCGGTTCTGTGAGAGGTGTGACCAGCCCATTGCCTTCAGCTTGCTTATTCTCTGGGTTATGTCGGTTACCTACCGTGGTTCTCTGCCGGGTCACATCGTTTCGGATTCTGTTCTTCCGAGAAACTCCGAATAAAACTAAAATGTTACGGCAACAATCAACGTAATTTTTTTTATATCCTTATACTTAAATTAGGTAAGGTGTATCTATCAAGGTACTTCTTTAATCATTTTCGCAAAGCCTCGAAAAATTTAACCGATCTTGTTAAACTGCCTGTAGATCTCAAGACTATACCTCCCCCTCTTCTTCTTGACTGCTACAGTCTTCACCAACATAGTTCCCTCTACTTCTTCCTGAGTCTGAGAGCTGACCTGCTGCGGGCTTGCGGCGTGACCGTGACGGGGGTGGTATTTGGACGGAGCTCACCCATGTTCATGAAATTCCTCACGCGGGTTTTAAGCTCCAAGTACAGCCTGTTCTCGTGGTTCAGCTGCGGAAGAACTGAGAGACGTCTGTCGTTTTCCTGGAAAAGGGGGGATGACGCCGATAACATGTCATTAGGAATTAGGATCTTCTGAAGTAGGTAGACGAGTAGTATTTTTCAGATCTTCACATTTACTTATATCCATCATAAGATTGTCTGGAAGAGTCACCATGAGCCAAAAGACCGCGTGTCAATATAGAGTTTTTCAGTTATCTATTAATAGACAAGATTGTTATTTTTCAAAAGTCAGTTTTTATTTCTTCCTATATTTGTAATGAAATAAACTTTAATTTAGATTTTACTTTAAAAGGATTGCTCAAATATTTTAAAAAGTTATTGCATTTTTTATAACCGACCTGCTTTCTTTGCCGCACAGTGTATATATGAACACAGACTATGTAAACCCATGTAATGTAAAAAATAAAATTAATATATTTTTTTATACTTGTCAGTCATTCTTCTGCGCAACAGCAGGTGGAGTGCCAGCATTCCTTTAGGTCCTTCCCGACAATACTTTATTCACAAAGCAATGATTTAGTTGGTATGAAGTTCTGAGAGTAAACAGTAAAAATCTTTACACATCTGAGCACGATGATGTAGTAGGTACGCTTATGATGGAACAAGTCAGTGGCGTAAGAGTGCGCGGGAAGGTTGAACAGCCCCTTCAGACCGCCATCCTCGTCGCACAGGTCGAACGACGTGAAGATACCTGAAATCATAGGTCTAGCTCAACGGAGAAAGATACAGAACGTCTAATGTCACGACAACAATAATTGGAGCAGATACAGCTACAGGCTAACACCCACTAACAGGCTAACAGACGTCAAACTTCGAACCTCGGCACTGTACTGGCACGGACTGGACACACACATCAACACATTCCTAAATATCCAAGACCCGAGTTCATCACACAAATGTTTGCCCCGGCCCCGGCCAGGATTCGAACTAAGCTTAGAAGGCAGGCGCAATAGCAACTGCGCCTAACTGTCGACAATACATATCTTAGTTTAAAGCTAAATATTTGGAGCAGGCATCAATCTGTCTTATAATAAAACAATAAATACGAAAAAAACTGTGCAAAGATAATTTTAAAAAAATGGTCTAGGGAACTTAAAATAATTTACTGAACAAGAATCATAGATATATATTTGCTACTAGCTGAAGCCCGCGGCTTCGCACGCGTGGTCATTTATGTAGATTAAAAGTACTATTTGAGCTATTCCAGGACCTAAGTCCTAAAATACCAATATACCAACATTTGATTAAAATTCCTTCAGCCGTACAAAATATTTTTATCGATTCCTCGGCTTTTACTCATCGGATTGAGATATAGAGTACCCCAGTGTTTAACTCAAAACATAAGCTATCCAACAGTGAACAACCGCATCGCAATCGGTCCAGTAGTTTTTACGTGATGCGCGAACAAACATACAGACAGACACGAATTTTTTGAATGTTATATTCTTGTTCAGTAGCTTATTTTATGTACCATAGACCATTTCTTTTTTAATTATCTTCTTTGTACAGACTTTTTCGTTCCTATTGCTTTATTATAAGTATAGATGTGATTCTATGACAAGAATATAGGGGAGGGGGGCCCAAAGCGGGCACTCTAAAAAAAAGTAGGTTAGGGATGACTTATTCCAACATCTTTAACTGCTATTGGGTTCTCGATTTATCGTAGTTTAGTAGTGCATTCACACATTTCCAATAAATTGGAAAAAATATGAATCATCAAACATATTACGAAACCTTATCAAATGCCCGCTTTGCCCGGAGAGTGGCCTAAAGCGGGCACGGATTATGGGCAAAACGGGCACACCAAAGGAAAATCGAGCATACTGTAAAAATATTACTCATAAACAATAAAGGAACTACTTAGGAAGTCATTGAGTAAAAAGTAGAGTTAAGAATGTAACAACATAACTTTATTCCTGAAAAAGTAAAGGTCTTGTTGGTTAAACCACACATAAACTGTCTTCAAGTGCCGCTGTTAAGTTTTCATTGTTGGGATTTCAAATGTTTTTGCTGTACTTTTTACAGACTTCTGTAATTCTGTCACATCCTGCTTTGCCTTTTTCATCGTTTTCTCATCCCAAGAGGCTTATCGTGTTTTTCTTTTATATTTATTCACCATCTGAAAATAATAGTGGATATTGCTTTGCCAAGCGGCAAAAGAAAATTCAAAGTAGCGTTCTATCGGGGAGGACTAAGAGCTACATGATGAGCTAAGACATGTATAGGCTGATGATTATGATTACTTTAAATAAAAATAATCAGATCTTGGGTTTTCTAATTTAGAATTAAATAATTAATATTGTGGTAGTAGAAAAAAAAACAGTGGAATCCCAAGAACTTACATTAAAATGGTAGAACAGAACAAAAAGGCACTATCAAAAATCATAACCTAGTCTACTTAGTTTTCCTACTAAAATATTGCATTACATTTGGAGATTGATGATCTTTTTTGACAGATGATTTATTTCATTTCAATAGTATTTTATGAGATACCAAAAAATCTCCAAAAGTGCAGAGAAACTATTTATTTTGATTGGCCTAATATTTGAGTCACTAACATAATCCATGTGCTATTACTAGATAAAACACGAAGTAAATTGAGTTTCAAGTTCATTGCAGGAGAATTGCTATGAAGCAATTCTCCATTAGGGGCAAAGTGGGCACATGCTCTGTTTGCCCTGCCCGCTTTGCCTTTTTCGCCACGTGGCACGTTCTCATCAAGCTTAAAGGAAAAAAAATAGAAATAAGTACAAGCAAACATCACGAAAACACAGTGAAATAGACATAAAACAATAGTCATAATATAGAATCGATGTATCATAGTCACAAATAAACAAAACACGATGAACGTACCTTGCATTTTTTGTCAAAATCCGTCGAATTTCGTTTTTTGGTCGCATAAGTCGCGCGGTCTTTCTCACATCAAGGTGACGACTGTTGCGGGTTGGGCGGGGCGAGGACAAGAGCCCCCGCGCCACGGGTCCGCGGTAAGTTTACAAACGTCAGTATAATTAAGGGTGCTCGCTGTAGGCAGTATGCTTTGGGCCCCCCTCCCCTAACATTTAAAAAAAATGGTGTCATTCTGTTTATCTGTCTGCTCGTCTGTATGTTTGTTCGCGCATCATGTAAAAACTACTGGAGCCATTGCGATGCGGTTTTATTACTGTTGGATAGCTTAGGGTTTGACTTAAAAACTTATGTAAGTGGTATCTTAATCCAATGAGTAGAAGCCGAGCAATCGATAAATATGACGGCGCATAGATCTTGGCGCCATCCATCGAACTGAGAGTGCAACGCCACTCTGGCGGAACGCCGACATTTCTCGCGAGAGGCGCGTGTGTCACTTTGATCATCTGTGGTTAATGGTGGCCATGCAAAAAGCAGCTCGTGCTCGGCGGATCGCCTTGCTATTATAATTTTAATTAAAGTCGTTGATATTGTACTGCAAGTTGAATTTTATGTCCTCCGCGCATAATCATGTCTCAAACTATTGATGCTGGTGATAGACGACTAGTCCCGTTAAATATATTTTTGTCGGCTGAATAAATGTTGTTCAAATGTTGGTATATTGCTATTTTTTGGTCCTGGAATAGCACCTAAAGTACTTTTAACCTAGAAAAAAGAGTGTGCGTGTGCATTGAGTGAGCACTGGTGAAAACCTTCTGAAAAAAATAAAATAAAATAACTTATTTAGTAAAAGCTCTAAAAGAATTGTAAAACCAATATATCTATTTGTAAAAAGATAAAACAAATCATAAATCATTGAATGTGTGCTCACTCAGTTCTCACAGAGGACCAGCGAGAAATGCAAATAAGACCACGCGTGCGAAGCCGCGGGTACAGCTACATAAAATTATCTAGGTTGATGAAGGTTACATGCTATCTTTGAGCTGCAATATCTAAGAAACACTACACTATAGGATACTAGTGTTCTTACTAGGTTCCAACACTTTTTGATTGTATTTAAGTCCGCTATCGATTTATTAAGGTTTGATCAGTGGCAGCATATTCACGACTTTTACAATACTGCGGACTTTTACTGTGCCATTCTTCTTTAAAAAGTACGTACTTACCCCATTGTGTGATTAACTAATTGATCTTTTGGTTTCTGTAAACAGTGATAATGAATAATATTTCCAGCGTAATTCCTTGTATGTACGGAACAGCAAGACTTATTTATCAGATAATTTTACCTACTTACCTACCTGATTCACTGACCTATGCGGTCGTCAATTATCTTACGTCTGCAAAACATTGACTGATATTGAAATTGAAGTACCTAATAATTAATTAATTTCACCTATATATTTCTCTCAATCATTTCTGTACATCCAAAGGTTGTCTGGAAGAGATCGCTTTTAGCGATAAGACCGCCCATTGTACCTATAATCTAAGTATTTTCCTGTCTGTCGTTTATTTTCTTGGTGTCAATAAAGAGTTAATCTATCTATCTATCTAATAATGACTAGGAAGTACAAATAAATGAATTTTCACTGTTTATGATAGCCCAGTCCTAGATTCGCCTTCATAATATTAGTATGATGAAACAGTAATACTCGTATTATAATAATTAAGTAGTGGGGGTTGTCCCCACTACTTAATGCCACATGGTCGAAATTGTTTAAGACTGTACGGAACTATCGGGAACAAAATATAACTATATTTAAAGTGCTCTTTGTCCCACGGAACTAGTAAGAAAAAAGTCTCACTAGTTCCGTTACTGAACTTCTCTCACGGAACTACTGGGATCAAACGGATATTACTTCGTAGGCGCGATGCAGAAATCCATACATTAGAACTGACATTCAATAAAAAACGTCATAAAATGCGTAAAAGCCGATTAGCGTGTGTGTGTGTGTGTGTGTGTGTGTATGTTTTTTACTCTTTCATGCACAAAAGACTAAACGGATTTGGTTGAAATTTGGTACCAGGATAGCTTAATTCCTAGATTAACACATAGGTAGGCTACTTTTCATCATCTTCATCATCATCCATCATCATAATACACGCGGGTGAAACCGCGGGCGTCGATATTTTTTTCAATTTTATAACTAGTGGGTCTGTGAGCTGTAGGCCTCGCGAGTCTATCTTTGTATAGCTTAAAACTGAATAAATGTTCACCGCGCACCTTAAAACAAAAAAAACTCAACTACAAAATAAAAATAATTAATTATCGAAACTGCTCACAAAATTTCACGAGAATCGGTTGAGAAATGCGACCTGTAGAGGAGAACAGAGATCCGGACAGCGGACAGCCGGACATACGGCTGTCCGCTTGCATTTTTGCCCAAGCTGAAATGGAGACGCTTAGCACTCGCTGTGTCAATTAAAATGAGACGAGCCTGATGGTAACCGTGAAGCCGCCCATTTCAACTGCAGAGCAAAATTGCAGTTGCAAAATCTTGTGCTTCACTGCACTGCGCTCGTCACCCTGAGACAGGTTTTTATCAAGCCCAGTAATTTCGCTGGTAACATGCAATTCACACCAAAACACATGAATGTGAGTGCTTATGTTGTTTGGTCGTTGACTATCAAGGCACAAGGTTACTTCCACAGGCGGACTCTTGCAGAAGAGGAAAACCAAATCATTGATCCCAGTCTTTGATCCCACTGTCATCCACGAGGTCATCAACCCCACCGGAGGTCATTTAACTTTCAACCTCGGTCTTCCGGATAAATATGACCACCCCTTTTCATACTAGCATGGCTTATTCTAACCATAAAGTTTAGATACATTCAACAGAGAGTTTTTAGACTCTAATGAATATAATTTTAGAATTGGAGGAATCATTAAAAATGAAATTTCACATCAGAAAACTTATCACCCATCAAATAAATAACGTTTACAACAAAAACATGATTTTCATATAAAAAATACTGATTGCACATCAAATTAACTTTCATTTTCATTAATATGTTTGATATGCATCTAAAAACGCTTTGCGCCCAGGTTAGAGGTTGAACATGATGATTTTAGGTTAAAGTAAATGGCCATTTCGGAAAAAAACTGCGCTTTTTGATAAATGCGCTTTTAGATGCGTCCTATGTGCTTAAATCGTTGCTTAAATAATAATATATAAGTAAAATATAAGTATTTTGCTGTGCAATCAGTATTTTTGATTAGAAATGGGCACTTTATACTACACAAAAAGTAGATTTATTGATTGGCAGTTATATAAATACTACCCAAATGTTAGTTACCGACCCAGCTTGCACTTCGTACGGATGTACTCCAGCATGATGCGCACGTAGCATTCAGGGTTCACCAGCAGGGTCTTCTCCTCTGCCAAGTCTATCTCCGAGGAGTTGCGCCGGATCATCGATAGTTCCGGAGCATCCTTGTACACGACTTGGATGAACATGTTGGTTTAAAATGACGGGAAGCTTCGTGATTCCAAGAGTAGTTCCGGTAGAATCCGCAAATATTTGTATACTTACTCGTTGCCGCCTACCAAAGATCATATAGACTAATCCACCTACTATGAGGAGTAGTTACTTTTTTGCTTGGTTTTTCAAAGATGTTGAATTAAGATTACTGGCGCAACGTGTTTGGGAGTGGCGATGTTGTGGCGATCAAAGAGAATACAACCGCTACGCTAGATGTTTTTCATAAGATTTATTTTGACATGATATGCCATAGTGACGGAAAATGTGACATTTCTAACATCTTATAGAGATGGAGAGCATAAGTAAAAAGATATAAGTAATGAGGTTGGATAATTGCGGAGGGGGCAGGCCCTGCATCGGCTGCAGTACGAAGATCGACTAAACACAGGAATATTGTACCTGAGGATTTTATCGTTTCACCAGCGCAGGACCTTAGCGTTGGTTGGATTAGTTCAAATGAGCTGCCAATAGGTGATGGTAATGGTTGATGGGTTATCACGGTAGGTATAGCTAAATTGATTAGAGGCATGTGCGTCGCAGAGGCACGGTTGATGCGGGTTAGAATCCCGTCTTTGATCCAAATTTTTCCTGCACAAAATTATCTGAAATATTCTCGCTAAGCAAACGTTAATGCTAAAATCATAAAAACATTAAATAAATAATTCATCTAGCAGCTATTATTGCGTACCTAAATGCAACAAGGTAGGTATATTTCAGCAAAGCAGAAATAATAAATTCAATACGTAGAGTAATAGAACTAAAGGTCAACAATCTTTACGTGTCCGAATGTAGAACTATTATTTATTCTGTGTCCTGGTTCCATACCTAATTTAAAACCTTTGTTTGGCTCCGAATTAAATACGTAGGTTACGTGCGTTTATTTAACCTAAACTGAAAAACGGGTTTAAAAATAAAATAAAAAGATACATACGTTAACAAGTAGTAAATATTTAGGTACCCAAAGGTCAAGCTGAAACAAAAACTATTAAACCCATTGATTTGGTATATAATCAAAGATTAAACCGTTCTACCGTTCCAAACAGTTATAGACAATTAATCCTTAATTATGTGCATATTTATTATATACTGTGAAAATTCCATATGGTGTCATTTTGGTTGTGATATTTTAACAAAAGTGTACCTACCTACTAAAATAAGTTGTCATCCTGACTAAAATGGACCGTAGAATCTCTAGCTAGGTATCTAGGTTAGCTAGGTAGCTATTGTTGAAAAGTCAGACTCCAACCGGTTCAGAGACCTCAGAGAACAATACAATAAAAGGTTAACATCCATGCAGTGAAGAACTCAATAAACTTCAGTCCTGTCTCCTCCATTTCTGGCTTATTAACATACCACACACACACACACTTGTAGTAATATAACTAAATAATCTATATCTTAACAAGCAACACAAACTTTTACCCGAATTCTCTGATAACAAAAACAAACAAAATCTAATATTGCTACGTCACGAAGGTCGTCGCGCACCTCGCCGGCTGGCCTTGGCCGCCTTGCGCTCACATTTTCTTTCCCAACGCGCATCTAAAGTAACATTTCATAACCGTTGCAAAAGTGGCTGGAGCCTGAAGTTGGGGCTGCGCCGGCTTCCGAGCCCGAGCGCTCCCATTACACATTCGATACGCGAGCTATTTACACGCGCGCTGTTTGTAAACAACTGCTTTACAGATATAGAGCGGCTTTTTGACAGTAATCGCGACTGGTGTTCAGAATAAATCTATCAGTCCTGCTGGAGTTTCCGGAAGCGGAAGAGGACCGGAAAACGCCGGAAAATTAAATTTGGTGAAGTATTATAAACAATTCGAAAACGATACCAAAGTAAAGATAAAAAGATAGTCAAAAACGGATGATAATAAAATCGAGTTCAAATGTAAGCAGACCGAGATATCAACGAACTTCTAAGGACCACTTTCAAGGACAAATCGCTTAAACATGGAGACTGAAACCTAATAAACAACACCATGGATCTATCAGGAGTGACACTGTCGAGCCTCATGACCTTCGGAGTGGCAGCATGGCCCCCTCCAGGTCCTCTACCCAGCAGCTTCCAGTTCCACCACCATGGGGGAAACTTCGCGGTGTTCCTGATACTCTTCGCGCTGTGCATGATGGAGGTGGTGGTGTTAAAAATCATCACGGAGGAGCAGGCCAGGGATGGCTCGAGGAGTGTTACTTCTATGTGGTTCGATCTGGACGATGAGTGATAGTGAAAATGGAATGACAGTGATGGGGACAGTGAATAGCAAGTGATGTTCTAGAATCTAAAGAACGTACACATACACACGGTATAATCTAAAGTGTATTTTGTGCCTACTAATTATTACCTATCTAATTATAATAAATAAGTTAATTTGTAGTTGGAACGTATAAGCCAGGAATAAGTTATCTGCCATAATGCTTTGCAAATTATTATAAAGCAGGCCAAACTGAAAGCAATGCCGTCTTGTCTGTATGTTTCACAACGAAATATGATACCTACTATACAAACAAATAATAATAATATATAATAGTCGCCAGCAAACGTGCACAATGTATTGATAGCTTTAAGACCCTAGTGTTTTTTTTTTACCTCTCCAGCTCCTCACAGGCTTTAACTTGACTGACTAGCACTGACTTGATGTATTTATGTATGTATAATTATACACTTATATGTATGTAAGTTCATAATTACTTATAGCTATATATTTTAACATAGTATTTAAGTAACTATTACTATGTAGTTTATTTTACATTTTATTTATTTCTTATTATTTACATTAAATTTGTATATAAATTTAATATTGCCACACTACCGACCCTTATTAGCAATTAACTTCTTTCCATCCTAAGGTTGTCTGGAAGAGATCGCTATGAGCGATAAGACCGCCCATTGGACCTCTTGTTTATGTTATTTCTATTTTGTAATTTGTTTAACTGTGTGTCAATAAAGTGTTATTGTATTGTAAATAAAATAAAACGGAGTACCTGCGTAATAAACTTATTTTTTTAAATTAGCCTTAATTTAATATGCATATTATGCACAAATGCATAATATATGTACAAATGCATATAATATGTACGCAGCAGGTAAACTAAAAAACAGTCCCCAGGAAAAATTAAAATATTTTTTTCTTCGCATTATATGAAACTAGCAGCTCCCCGCGGCACAACCTGCGTGGACAATGATGATGGCTGATGATGAAAAGCAAGTCTTATGTTTTATTCCAGGACCTAACTTTTTTAAATACAATAAACAAGATAATAAAAAAAACTGTAGGGTACTTAAAATAAGCTACTAAACATGAATATAATATATTTCTTATTGTGTGTTTGTTTGCGTATCACCACAGAATAAATAATAGTACAAGTACAGAAGGCTAATTGAGTAAAGTCATTTAAATAAATAGCGACTCTCGCTATAACGCTATAAAGTGCAATTTAACTCGCACGGCGCTGCGAGCTTTCAATTATATTTACCTAGAAGGCGGCTCGCCCACCGCGTGCAGGCTAGAATGCACCGTATCACAACGCGCGAGAACTTCCATTGCTCTAACCGTTTCAGAATCGCTCTGTCCCTTTTTCGCTCGGTAGGGTTGTATTAAGATATGACTAGGTACTTGTACTACTAATTATTCTGTGATATGTTATGACTTAGATATTGTAACAGAATAAATAAGTAATAATGTATTATGTTATTACTTATTGTTATAAATTAAAATAGTTCTATTACATACAATGACATTCTTATCAGAATAGACCTACTACCTCATTTTTACTACATACCTATCCCGTTTTCAGACCGCCGATAACTTTAGTGAGATACCTACCTACGTGTCGTTGGTTGATTATGATTATATCCTATAAGTATTGCACTTTGATGAATAAAGGTGCCTGTCTGAATTCCATGCTTTTTAATGAGTGAAAAATAAATTGAAAAATAAATTGCTACATACGTAATAAAAGGTATTAAAAGTAGTTAGGTATTATACGAGACATATATTATATAAATTCCTAATTAGTTGTAGGCTACTTACTAAGTCAGCACAGTAATTCATTTTCCGATCAACAATACCTACTATAATCAATTATAAAATTACGTTGATCGATTTAATAAACGACTTTATTTCTGCGCGGAAAAACCTTAAATATGCGTAGCTTCGGTATGGAACACAAATGAAATAACATAAAACTATAGGAACCTACGTAATAAAAAAATATCAATATCTAACTACATAACTAGGATCTATTACAGGTATTACAATTTATTACCTTTCAATATATATTTCTTTTTTTTTTCCTTTTAATTTAATATTACCTTTTTATATTATTTTTTTTAATTTTCATATATATTTTAATTATTTTATTATATTTATTTTGGAAACGTAAAGTACGACAATTCGTCATTTCTATCACTATTCAAACAGCCAAATGCTATGCAGTACTTTCTAGCTTTCTTTTTGGTACTCATAATTAAAACACGAATAAAGTTGGTCAATAACTTTACGTAAGTAGGCGCTCTATCGCTAAGTACAAGACGCGCGACTCATCGAGCGCACGCTTGACACTCGACTGAACGGACCTGAATATTGGGTCCTTGAATTTATTTGTACTTGTTGCGGAGTGCGACCGCCCTGGTATCACGTAAAAACTACTGGACCGATTGCCATGCGGTTTTCACTATTGGATAGCTTAGGTTTTGACTTCAAAAGTGGTGTACTTGATATCTAAAGGTATAATAAGGATAGATAGATAATACTTTATTGTACATCAGTTTACAAAAATATACAGCACATAGGTACAAGTTGATAACTAAAATACAACGGGCGAAATTATCGCTAAAAGCGATCGTTTCCAGTCAACCTTTGGATGGATAGAAATAATGGAGTGAGAGCGGATGGCGGTGTCAACAATTAAAACAAAAAATACATATATTATTATTTATAATAATTAGTATATTGTACTTTGTAGGTACTTTTGGTCCTGGAATAACACGTAGGTTTCTCTTAACCCAGAGAAATGACCACGCGGGTAAAGCCGGCACAGCTCCGTCTGTAATAAGGGGTAAACTCTGTACGCTCTGTAGGAATATATTAAAGTTATTCTGTGGTACAGGTTATGTTATGATACCTAACTGCTCCCGCGGCTTCACTCGCACTTTACCCGTTTTCTGTTTATCCGGGAAGAAACGGGTAGCACAGGTTATTTGTTTCGGCCGGGGCGGGCGGTGTTCGGGCGTTATATTACGGGATACGTTCGTAAACTTACCTCGAGGAGTTCCGGGCAGAGTGGTCGACGCAAACTCTGTATCATAAACAATATAACTAGTTAGAACATCGAGGTATCTACTAATATTAATGTGTTCAGCGGTGTTTGCATATGTGCACCTATAACACTATTAGTGAATGTAACCACCTAATTAATTAGAAGGATTATCGCAATTATGGAATTTAAATCCTCCTATAAAATTTTCTACAGTTTACTTAATATACCGAATACCAATTTTGATATTGCTATACATATTTTTTTATCATGCGAGTGCTTACACCAAATTATGCTTTCAGCAGGTCGACCGCGGATGAGCGATTGTTATGTTTTATTTACGTTTATGTTTACCATTGACGATTACTATCGAATAAAAATTGGTTCCGCGATGAGTAATCGTATTGTAATGGTTTATTGAACGAATTAATAGTTTTCAATCGTCTGCAGGGCGACCGCCGATACGCAAAGTAAACGTAAATGTTATCAATTTGTCATTTTGAAACCATAAACCTCTATATTAGCACAGAATAAATAATAGTTGATATTAGTACTGACTTTCGGCGGGAAAACGAAATCGAAACGGGTGTTTTGCTTTGTTTTATTTCTCAAACTGCAGGGCGACAGGCGACAGCGGATACGCAAAGTAAACTTAAACGTTTTCAATTTGTCATTTTAAAACCACAAATTATTAAACGATTATACCATTAGCAAGGCCATAACCAAGAAAGTTTATAACATTAAGTAGTACCTACTTTCGGCGGGAAACGAAATCGAAACGGGTGTTTAACTTTTTATTATTTTCTAAACTTGTGTATCTTCGAGTGTTAATGTGTAATATTGGTGGAATATTAACCGTAAGGTATTCGGTAACGTGCACTAGTGTAGGTAAATGATACAAGCGTGCCATTTCGTGTTCTTTCCGGAACTCCTTAGGAAGTTTTAGTAAAGCTACACCACTTTACTGAATCGTGACATGACTAGACTTTTGACTATCTGACTGACTGAGACTAGACATTTTGAAAATCTGTTGAAAAAACATAATATTTGCTATATCTCTTTACCTGGCACTGGCTAAATGCACTGGTCGTGCAGAACCAAATAATAAATATACAATAATAATTTAGTACCGCCAAACTGTCGCCGGTAGCAGTTGGGGAATTATTTTCTCGAACAACCATTGAAATATACCCTTGCTCAGTCTGTAATTGGCCCTATAATGTTCTTTCGGCAGTTATAATGGGTTGTTGAGATCATGTAAGACATACACGCCTCTTTCTATGAGCTGCCTTCTGACGCTCCTCCTCTGCAGCCCCAAGCAAATAGGCTCTTGCCGTCATTTACGTAGGTAGATGAACTAAAATTGATTTATAGATCACTTTTCATTTAGGTAGTACTAATACTACTAGGTACTTTTTTTAATAACTGGGTCTATGTTCAGACTTAACATAATCTAAAACCAATAACATAATCTAAAATGAAAACATTGACTTCGAATATAAATCACAATCAATGTGTATATTCAAAGTATTAACTTGATAGTATGTAGCATAAAAGGTTGCTCATTAGTCACCGTTTTCAACAACCACCATTACGATCGTTTTCAATGCCGCGAAAGCGTTCGCGGCGTAGGTTCGCGGTACCCTTTTTTTGTAACAACTGTAATTTCGTAGGAAATCATTCGTTCAATAGTTTTCCACCAAAAGTTTTTTTCGTAATCGTTTTTCAATGGTATACGCGACAGTTTGGCGGTACCAAGCGGTACTAAATTAATGGTTTATTGTTTTAAAATGACAAATTGAAAACGTTTACGTTAACTTTGCGTATCCGCGGTCGCCCTGCAGGTCACGAATGGCGTCATAAGATGTGATGTACCATATTAATCTAACAAATGACCCAAAGTGCACTGCAATAAATTTACTTTTATCTGCACCCACATAAAACTTTTTGATGTACCTATAAAATGTTCATTCAATAACCAAAAACAAACTTACGTGTATTTATTTTTTGTTATTTAGTATATTTTTTTTTTTGTTATTTAGTATATTTATTTTTTGTTATTTAGTATATTTTTTTTTGTTATATAGTATATTTTTTTTTGTTATTTAGTATATTTTTTTTTGGTATTTAGTATAATTATTTGTTGTTATTTAGTACATAATTTTTTTGTTATTTAGTTTTTTTTTTGTTATTTAGTATATTTTTTTTTTGTTATTTAGTTTTTTTTTATTTAGTATATTTTTTTTTGTTATTTAGTCTTTTTTTTTTATTTAGTTTATTTCAGCAGCCTGAACATATTTGACTAAACTTTACCAACTGTGACTATGCTGCATGAGTAATCTATACTTATAATGAAACTGTATCGGGTCCAATTCTGTACATTGAAGATATTTAGATATATTTTTGAGGTTACTCTAAATTCGATACTGAAGCCACAACTGTTTTTTTTTCATTTTTGTCTTTCTATTTGTCTGTCTATCTGTCTCTTGGCTAAGCATCACGCCGAAATTACTGAATGAATTTAAATGAAGCTTAGTATAATTTGAGTTAATACTACGAGGTAGGACATAGGATACTTTTAATCCCGAAAAGTTAAAGGGTTCCCGCACGATAGGCGTTCAAAGTTATTTAAAAGAGCACGTATCACGCTGAAAATACTAGACGGATTTTGTTGCAACTTGGCACAGTCATAGTTTATATAATGGGTAAAAATTGAGAATTAATGATACCATATATGTAAGTATGTATACAAATATTAAGTTATATAGTTGTTTTTAATTATCTATTAACTTTTTTGTTCCAAAGTAAGTCTCCATCACTGACCGCAATCTTTATTTTATATTCCTGTCCATCCAAAGGTTGCCTGTAAGAAATTGCAAATAGCGATAAGGCCGCCTATTATACAACATTAGATTTTATGTATCATTACTGTTATGTTGTTTTTTTTATTGTAATGTGTTCAATAAAGAGTTATTGTATTGTATTGTAATTCTTTTTATCCCGAAAAAATAAAGTGTTCCTGCGGGATAATGTCCCAAATTCAGTAAATTAAATAAAAAAATGACATTTTTTGGGAGGCCGTTCTATATTCAATACAGTTTTATTTTTTTCATTTTTGTCTGTCTCTCTGTCTGTCTGTCTGTACTTTGGCAGCGCATCACGCCGAAAATACTCAAAAATTGAAGTGAAATTTGGTATGATTTGAGTTCATACCTTGAGGTAGGCCATTAGATACTTTTTATCCCGAAAAATTAAAGGGTTCCTGTAAAATTGAAAAATTAAAGCGCTGGGAACTCTGGGTAGATATATTCTTGTGTCAGTCATGGTTTTGAAGGGAAGGGTTTTAGCCATAATCATAATAAAATAGGGTTGGTGATCGCAGTACCTCCCTCCGTGGGATCCGCCCTCCTAGATACTGGCAGGCTGCTCCCCACTGCCAGGGCAACACCTATTTGATGGCGGTGTTAACTCGCCATGTTATAGCGGGAGTTATAACTATAGGAGTTGAAAGTTAATTAAATGAACACGTATCACGCTGTAACAACTGGATGGATTTTGATGCAACTTGGCACAGTCATAGTTTATATGATGGGGGAAAATTTAGAGTACTATTTATCCTGAAAAAATAAAGTTTTCCAGCAGGATAGGGGTCCAAATTTTGTACATGGAAGATATTTCGTTTTTTATTTGAGGCTGTTCTTTATTTGATACTGAAGCCAAAACTGTTATTTTTTGTAATTCGGTGTGATGCGC
Source organism: Alsophila aescularia (assembly GCA_946251855.1). NCBI lineage: Eukaryota > Metazoa > Arthropoda > Insecta > Lepidoptera > Geometridae > Alsophila > Alsophila aescularia. The sequence continues at coordinate 33,152,417 of OX276377.1, read as the reverse complement.
GGCCAAGATATGGACAGACAGACAAAAATGGAAAATAAAAACTGTTTTTGCTTTAGTATCTAATATAGAACAGCCTCCTAAAATAATTTACAAAATATCTTCAATAAACAGAATTGGACCTGTTACAGGTTTATTATAAGTAAGTATAGATGATGGATTAAAATTAAAGATAAAATATCCTGAAAAAATAAAGGGTTCCTGCGGGATAGGGGTTCAAAGTTATTCTAATTTTGGAATAATACATATCTATAGTTATAATAAAGCAATAAGTACGAAAAAGTCTGTACAAAGATGATTTTTAGGTACGTAAAATAAGTCACTGATCAATAATATAACATTTATTTAAAACATATTTGTCTGTATGTTTGTTTGTTCGCACATCATGTTAAAACTATTGGACCAATCGCGATGCAGTTTTCACTGTTTGATAGAATAGGGTTTAATTTAAAAAATTGTTTCTCAATCCAATGACTAGAAGCCAAGCAATAAATAAAAATACATTAAAAATCCATAAAATCCATAAAAATCCAATGGCTGAAGAAATTTTGATCAAATATTGGTATATTAGTATTTTAGATCTTGGAATAGCACATAGAGTACTTTTAACCTGGAGAACTGACCACGCGTGCGAAGCCGCCGGCTCATCTAGTAGATTACAAAATTGTTATACATTGTATATTCAGTACCCACGTATATTCAAATGACCTTCTTGTATTTAAATGACTGGGTCAATAACCTACAAGTTTTCACCTATAGAATGTAATTTTTTGTTGATTCTATTGTTGATTATTATTGTTTTCAAAACTAATGTAAGTAAATTATATTCACTGTCTCAAACTTCGACTTTGAATAATGACCATAAAATTTCAAAAACTTGTCAGTTTTCCTTATTTTTTACTGTGCTCAGAAAATTAGGTAGCGTCCAAAAATAAATACTATTCTAAATACAATCACCGTTTAAAATCAACGGTGGCAAAATAGCGGCAGTGCAATGTGATGTAAGTGACCTCATAAATTGAACTAGCTATATGCTGTGCTGAGTATTGTTGATGGCTTACTTACGTAAGTTTTTCGGCCTTGACTTCGTGACCTTCGAAGATCGAAGATTCGGAAGTTCGGACGATACTATTCTGTGACGTGCATGCCTGGCACCGGCATCCAACAAACAAAACTTGCCTCCAGGGGTGCGTTCACTTATACGCTCGAATCACCCGTGCGAATATCGCTCGATCATTCGGGGTTAGTGAACGACTTTGGACGTCCACATAGAACTGACAACTGTCAAGTGTCAGTTTCATACTATTCTTCCCATCCCCTACTATTTTTCGGGGTGACTGGTGCGTACCTACGCCCGACGATGCCGTGATCGTGAACGATTTCGAGTGATCGCACGGGTGATCGAGCGTAGTAAGTGGACGCACCTCAGGCAGTGCAAAATATCACCGTCAGGATATGCATTGGAGCGGGGAGATTTTAACCAAAATGAAGTGATAGCCGTTGAAGAAACAGTGGGTAGGGGGGGGGGGGCAAGGGCGGATCCAACCTTCGAGTCAGGGGGGGGGGTCACACACTTATATCCAGCCTGGATGGTTTCCAAAATTATACAATACAAGCGCGGTTTCACTCGCGTAGCCTATGACCAAGAGCAGATCCAAAATTTATTAATGGGAGGGGCAAATTACCTATGTATGTAGATAGATAGATAGATAGATAGATAGATAGATAGATAGATAGATAGATAGATAGATAGATAGATAGATAGATAAATGATTTATTTGTTTCTATAAAACACACACGTAGAACATTAAATGCAACAGGCAAGCAGATTTAAATATGGTATAATAGGTAGATATCTCTTAACATTATTCATATTTTGTACACGTCACGTGCACCAGACATATGCTCAAAACTCCTGAGATACTATACAAAACTAAAGTACGTGTGTGTTGTAGTAAAACAAATGGGTCATAGCTCAGCGAATAATATTGCTCAAGGAGCAAACACTGATTTTCAGCTATCACCCTCGAGATGACGAACGAAGCGAGCGCAATATGTACATCAATCAGTAAAAGTACCCATAATATTGTGTATTCATTTTTAAAATATAAACTAGATGTATAACAAGAAAAAAAATATATATTGTAAGTGTCGCCCCACTGATAGCACCATTCTCTTAAGAGTCTGGGTACAAGAGCACATTAGAAGGCACATTAGAAGCACATTAGAAGGTGTTCGTATGGTCTCATCAGCCCCAAGACCATATACTTCGACTTGGTAGGGTTTAGGTCAAGAGCATTTCGTATTGACCAATCAGCAATTCCACCCAAGTCCTCATTGAGACGTGTTACAAAGTGCGGTATCTTATCTGGCGAGTCTGACAAATACACTTGTACATCATCAGCGTAGCAGTGGTACATACAATTTTTAATAACCTTGGCAAGATCTGCACTGTAAATGATGAAAAGAAGTGGACCAAGTATTGACCCTTGAGGGACACCGCGATTAATGAGCCTTGGATGAGAACAAACACTAGAACCATCACTCTTTACCAATTTTACTGACTGGTACCGGTTTCTTAAGTAACTACTAAACCACTTGACTGAATTCTTGTCTAAACCATAATATGATAGTTTGTGGAGGAGGAGGCGAATATTAATACAATCGAACGCGCGGGAAAAGTCTAATAGTGTTAGAACGGTACTATGGCCAACGTCTTGTTCCGCTAATACATTGTCTGTGATATCAAGCAAAGCCGTCGCCGTACCACGTCCTTTGCGAAATCCGGATTGTAAAAGAGGCAAAACATTAAAAGTTTCTACAAATTTAGTCAGCTGTTCGCAGATAGCTTTCTCCAGCAGCTTCGAGAGGAATGGCAAAATGCTGATAGGACGCAGGTCCTTTAATACGACTGGGTTATCAGTTTTGGGTATGGGAGTCACTAGGGCTTCCTTCCACTTACTAGGAACAGTGCCTGTCGTAATTGATTTATTGACTATAGCCGTAATTGCATCCAGTGTGCAAGGAAGTGAGAACAAGACCATGTCTCTGCTAACCGCATCAAGTCCAACAGCATTTGATTGTATGGACAATATATATTTAGAAATATTAGTTGGACTAACAGGTGCTAATTGAAATTCCTCTTTATGGAATTTATTATTCTCAAAAAATGATAAATCTACATCCGAAACTACGTTATCGCCCGTTATATTCAGAAACTCGTCATTAATTTTGTTCGGGTCATTAAAATGGGCTGGCAAGGACTTTTCTTTATGGGGGTCAACCAAAATTTTTTCCTTCAAATTTTTCCAGAATACCTTACTATTATTAGCTTGAGAATTAACCAAGTTATTGAAATAAGCACGCTTCTCACCAGCAATGCTTGTTAAGACTAGATTCTTTAGTTCCTGATAATACCTTTTGTCATCCTCCGATCCTGACTTACGGTAAGCATCGTGAGCCCCGTTACGCTCACTGATCATCATTCCGCAAATATTTGTTACCCACGGTAGTGAATGATTGTTTCTCACAGTTATGGTTTTCGATGCTGCATGTTTGTCAAAGAGAGATATAATCATTGAATTAAATGTATCGACCATCATATCCACCGTAGGTAAGTTAGCTATTTCATCCCAGTCTATTGAATACAAATCTTTATTAAAATCATGCAATATTATATAATTAATTGGTCTGAAAGTGAACGTCCTAGGCTTGGGTTTTACCTTTTTTAATGACATTGTCACATTAACCATTGCATGGCCATTGGTGCCCGTTATATTGTTAACAGTGACATCACGCACCGGTGCGTTAATACATACAAGATCTACTTATTAGAGTCTCGGTATGCGATGTGTAATGTGTTGGATCACTAACAACTTGACGTAGGTTCAAGTACTCGAGGAATTGTGTGAGTTTTACAGTACTACCATTACATCCCACAAGCATGTTGATATTAAAATCTCCCAACAAAACAATAAAATCAAACTTTGAAAAATGATTGATGGAATCAGTTAGCGCGTCAATAAACGTATCAACATTCATCCATTGTGGTCGGTACGCAGTCCCTATAGCCAGACGATAACCACTCACACGAGTCGATAGCCACATTTGCTCAATTAAATCATTAGGCCTGGCCAAATAGCGCACGTTAATGTTGCGCTTAATATAAAATGCAAGTCCGCCCCCCCGCCCGCCACGCATGTGCTGCGGGCGCTGGGTAGCGCGCAGTCTGTAGCCGGGAACGGCCGGCGCGCGCGCTTCCTGTCCACTCGGAATCCACGATTCATTAATTGCGACCAAATCTGCACGATAACGATCCATAGCAATAAGGAAGTTGTCATGCCCCGTACTTAATGATCCCGCATTATAAAGACCTAACTTCAGAAATTTTAACTCAAGGCCTGTTAAAACGTAAAAGACAAAGCATATGATTATTATTACAACTCAGAAAGCGGGAATATATTACTATAGTGAAAGTGTCATGAGATGGACATATCATAACGCGTAGTTTTCTCTCGATCCCAGTCTAATATTAAAACTACAACACACACGTAGCGCCCAAAAAACAAAATCCAGTGCCATAGATAGTTATGAAAAGTCAAAGCAAAAAAAATTACACACATTGTAGTATCGTGAGCATTAATGTTATTTATCGCAATACAAAACAGGTTCCGTTTTCTGTTATCAATTTTACGTCGCTCAACTAAGCTATGTTCAATAAACAAAACTAATAAAAATCCAAAAAATACATTTAAGTAGGTACATAAATTACAGTTTACTACTTCAACTATTAGTAATTTAAATTTGACAGATTTATGCAGAAAAGAATAATAATTAAAAATAACAAATAAACACAATGAAAATGACACATATAGTCATCAATTGTTTTTTGTTATAGACGCACCAACAGCACTAGGTCCAAAAACCCGGCGCAAATCACCCTCCATACGTATACGATGACGCGGTGAGTCAGCACCCTCGTGCTTACGCGCATAAATCCTGCCGTCCCTCGTCCAGATGTACCGCCACCCTAGTCTACTTCCGAGTTCACGCGCCCGCCAGAATAGCTGCCGGTTTACTTTCGTCAACCTCTCATTAACGTAGAACCGGCGGGGCGGAGCTGGCAACCCGGCCGGCGTCTTCGGTGGTGATGCCGCGACGAACCCGAGTCGCCGCCAGCATCTGATCCTTCAGTGTGCGCCTGCCGAGCCGCACGACGATGGGCCTCGGACGCGGCACAGGTACTGAATCTGACGACTCATGTATCCTACCCACCCGTGTGGCGCTGACTAAGTCCTGTTCGGATAGTCGGACACCCAGCTTCATGCTCAGAGTAGTGACTATGTGGGCTACATGTATGTATATATATATATATATATATATATATTTGATATCTCTCTGTGCTTCGGAGGGCATATTAAGACGTGTCGGTCCCGATTGCTATAACAATAATTGATAGCGGTCGTCATGCGGCGCCAGGGAGAAAAAATCCGTCCAGCTCCCCCAAGTGCAAGAGGCCCCTCTTGCACTTGGGGGAGCTGGACGGATTTTTTCTACCAGAGAAATAAAAACATCAAAGAACAGTCGCGCAAAAATATGGAGCTATTTATATCAGAAAATTTCAGAACATTATAAGCGCGAGCGTAGCGATCGCGAAAATTGAGTTATTTCTATAAGTGTGGGTATTAAAATGAAACTCTAAATCGTATCATATAAGCATTTTTTTTGGCGTATTACCAAAAGCGCGAGCGTAGTGAGTTCCAAATTTTTGTACTATTTGAGTTAATACACTATTAAATTAATCATATTATCTTATCATTCCAAACATGTAAAAATATGCATTGACATGATTAAAAGTTAAGTGAAAATATTGAGCAATAATATGTCAATGTAAAAAAGTAAAAAAAAGCATAAAATCATCCAAAATATGAAAAAAAAGAACAAAAATAAGAGCGAACGGAGCAAACGCAAACATTTTGAGCTATTTCGATCGGTGTAGAACTTAAATAATGTTTTCCAAATCATATAAAAAGAAATATTGCATGAAGAAAAAGCGCGAGTGGAGCGAGCGCAAAAATTTTGACCCGTTTCTTTACACAATCTTAGCTACATAATTGAAATATAATTCTTAATCATATTAACTTATGCATTGAAATGATCAAAATACAACAAATTATCAAAATTAAACAAGTACTGAGCTGTTTAATTTTATGTTTATAAAGGATTTCCGAAAAAAAAAACATAAAAATATTTCAACGTTTTTTCCAAATCATATAAAAACTAGTGGGTTGAATAAATGTTTTTAGAAATGGCTGAAACATGTTATTTTTTATGTTTTAACCCCCATGTCTACGCTATTTTGAAAGGTTTTGAAAAACTGAATGGACAAAGAAAACATATAATTATCGTAACTGCTCACAAAAACATACTTAACTGCAATTATTTAAAGAAGCGCGAGCGAAGCGGGGCTAAAATTTTAAGGATTTCTAAACAAGATAATTTTACATAATTAAATTATCAGTGGGTGCGATTATCAGTGGGTCATTGTGCGAGACATTGTGCGAGTAGATATGATATTAAATTAAATCAAGAAGCGCGAAAGAAGCGAGTGCGTTTTTTTTCAATATCATTAGGTATTCCGTATCACATAAAAATGTTGCACTATAAGAAAGCGCGAAAATGTTGACGTAATAAGTATCAATGTTAAAGGGAAACATAATTCCAAATCATATTAAAATGTTTAACATCTAGCATTGTCCCATAAAGAGCGCGACCGAAGCGAGCGCAAACATTCTTGAATTTTTCTATAGTTGGATTGTCCTACGAGGTAGTGCTGGCCTATGGTGACTGAGATTGTCAGGCCACCCGAGGGCCTCTGTGGCTTAACGACGGCCATTAATCAATAAAAGCCGGGACCAATAGCTTAACGTGCCCTTCAAAAATCAAAAACAAATCAAAAGTTTATTTATTTTCCTCACGAATATATGTATATATATATGTATATATATATGTATATATATATATATACATATATATATATATATATATATATATATATATATATATATATACACAGTAATTGCGACCAGGAGTACCAGACCAGGAGTAACAAAATAAACCTAGCTTTGTGAGGAGCTGGTGCCTGAAATAGGTTTAAAAAACCTGTAGTATAGGTTCCATTCGTTTGGAAGCATTTCTATAGGGCAAAAGAAAGCTAAAAGATAATTTAAAATTGCCCAAAACTAAAATAGACCACCGAAAACGCGAGCGTAGCGAGCGCGGAAATTTTGAGATATTTATTTCAGTGTACAATGTAAATATGATAACAAAACATAAATGTAAATAGCAAATGGACATAAAAAAACTGATTGACATAGGCCCAGGGGGGGTCATGACCCCCATGACCCCCCCCTGGATCCGCGCTTGGGGGGGGGGGGGGGGTCGAGGTCCGTCTATGCCGTCGGACGTTTGATAGCACAGATCACAGATAATTGACCACAGCTCCTACAAAATATCAAGCCACACCAGCCCACAAGATGCTCCCCAAAAGCGTACGCTGCCCAGGGATATCTTCCCGCCCAAGGGCGAGGACGCCGAGAGGAAAAATAATAAGAATAATGAATCGATATGAAAGAAAATTTTGTTCTTTAGTAAAAATAATTTAATACCAGCTGAAAAAGGTTAAAATATACCAATCAAACCAAATTTATTGGCGCTAAAGGACCGATTCATCACCCTAACTCTAACATACACAAAATAGGCCTACGCAGAGTACCAACTTTTTTTTTGTAAAATTGGCATACAGTAATAAATCCTGTCCCGTTTTCTGAGAAAAAGCAATTTACATTATACTTGAAAAATACTACTGGTTGATTGTTTGTCGTATGAGGAGTGCTGAGCCTCTGGTGTCAGAGTTAGTCAGGCCACCCGAAGGCCTCTGAAATGGCTTAATAACTGCTATTAATCAATAACGGCCGGGAACGGGTACGTTCCGGCACGAAGCACGGAATGATGGAGAACACATAACTAAGAAAAGTCATTGGTGCGGACCGAACCCGGTATCGTAGGTTTCTAAGTTGCAGTACTGAACCGTATGGCTACCATCACTTCTAAAATACTACTATTAATTGGGATAAGTATTAGTTCCTTCCAAAGTATTATAAATAATATTCAGTAATAATTTCTTATGATTTGTTTCTTGATGCAAAATTAAATCGGAACAAGTCTGGGTGTGTGCATTCAAGGCGAATGTTCAAAATTGCCCCAAAATTACCCTAGATCCTTCATCAATTTAGGGCGATTTATTATTTTCTATGGAACTCAGGCATTCTCCTTTTAAAAAAAAACATTGTCAACCGTCCATCCGTTTGTGAGCTACGATGCCACAGACGGCAAAGGTTTCAAACTTACAACCCCCTATTTTTGGGGGCTAAAAAACGCCAAATTGAATATCTATACAGAATGTTCGGTGCAACGATGTAGAAATTGGAGGAGCTGATGAAGGGAACCAAAATAATCATTTTAAATTGCATAATATGCCATAATGAAAAGTGTCATGGTTTTTAAGTTAATATCAAAAGTTTGATTTTACTTTTATTTTTTGTTTAGAGGACAATAAATTACCAGATAGTGTATTAATCACTTTTATTGACCGAGCGAGCCGAAGCGCGAGCGAAGCGTCTCCGTTTCAGGTAGGGCAAAAATGCTTTCGTATGTCCTTCCGAATGTCCGGATCTCTGTTCTCCTCTACAGGTCGCATTTCTCAGCCGATCTAGATAAAACTTGGTATATAGGTAAAGCGGTTTTTAAAAAAAAAACAGTCGTCGTGGATTTTTGATTTGTACTTCCCCGAAAAAGGTAAAAAAGGGGCTACTGAATATCTCCGCCTTATTAAATCCGATTTCGATGGTTCTATTTTTTATTTGAAACGTAGTAACTTTAAGTTATTCTCATAAAAATTTGGTAAAGATCTGATGAGGATCTTCGGCGGGATGAGCAGAATAACTCCTCAAATTGCAGTAAATTACTCACTTTTAGGTTTCTACTTGTGGAATCAGCCTATGCTTAATACCACTCGCATAGTATAACAATTTAAATTAATAAACAGGGAAGGCATTTAGTCAACGATATATAATTTAGTAGCAGAGCTTAAGTCACAGATTCCACACAAACAAGTGTAGTGCACGATTGCACAAGAGACCAGCGACCCGTGACTTGCACTGGTCTGAGTTGCCAGTTACAACTGCAATTAACACGGTGGTGATGAAAACACCTAGTACTTGCCTAATTACGTAGCTGGGATGGGTGAAAGGTAATGTTAGGTCACTCAGTGCCTTTCGTCAGTGAGCTTGCTTTGGAAATAAATGACTTGGGTGGCGCTGCATTCGTCGTGTTACCAATTTAGACAAGAGCACTCACCTTCAAACAACAACCTGTTTATCTCATCATTACATTAAACACAAGCAATAACTATGAAATTAATGTTTCTTGTAAATGCACCACCTATTTTAAAAGCTTTTATTTAACTTGTAATGTGTGTTAGTTTGTCTAAATGTAATAATCATGGCTACTACATTTTTTTTTTTAATATGTTATGTTAACTTATTTATTTATCGTTTATTTAGCTGCACTAGGTACTTCCATTTAGCCGAATCTCATCAAACTTCGCACACAATTCAATCCCCGTGTCCTTCATGTAAAGAAAAAATATATTTATTTGAGTTGCAACTGATCTGAGATCCGATGGGAACGCCGAGCGAGATCAGCGGGGCAGTTACGTAATTTGTTGCAAACAGATTTTCATTATCACGTGCACTTAATGCGGCGTGTTAGAGTCGATATTGCTTTGAAAATCTGATTGCAAACAATCGCACTGACTTATGTAATTGCCCTGCTGTTAATTTGAAATTCTGATCTTGAGATCCTTTGGGAAGTACACACTCTTAAACATGCTATTTTCAATCATTTATTCTGTGGTACAATCCTCAGTCCCGATGGTGCAGGGGTAAGCTTGAGGATGTGATGATTTGGCATTTAGAAGGTACGACATCTAATGTCTCTTATATCATGTTTTGAGATAATTTTGTTTTTTCACGGTAGCATAAGTTCCCTGTGATAAAAGTAATAAAACATTGCCAAATAATTAATAATGTCAAGAGCAGAAGGTTTGGAACTTGCTTGGACTCAGCTACGGCCTATGGCCCAACAGAAATAAAATCACCATCATCAAAAACAACCTGTATCAGTCCACTGCTGGACACAGGCCTCTCCCAAGGCGCGCGACTGAGGCTGATCTTCGGCTTTTCTCATCCAATGACTGCCAGCCAGCTACCTTGCGCAAGCAGGTCGTCGCTCCATATATGTCCTATTTTTTATTCTATGGCTCCATCTAGCCGTAGGGCGTCCTAAACTACCTTTATCCATTCGCGGTTTCCACTCTAGATCTCGTCTACCCCAACGGTTATCGGTTCTACAACAATGTGACCAGCTCATTCCCAGCCAGCAAAGTAGTGATAAAAAATATTAACTCTAAAGAGTGTTAGAAAACTGATATAAAAGTAACGCGGTGACTTCTTGTCACAGAGTTGCTGAATAAATCTTGTGTGGCTTCCAAATCGCTGTATTAGCGCTGGTGATATATATATGATGATCTAACCCGTGATATAAACGTACACGCCGCAGCTTATATGCATCTAATTTATCATATGTAAGTGTTTCCTTAACGCCTGCGCTGCGCCATAAACATCATAAGAAATCTACAATAACACTAAGCAGTATCAAATATACTTTTACTAGATCCATATATTACCAGTTTTTTTTTTTTTGCTTTTTTGTAACTCTAAAAAGGCGCATAATAGTTGCAAATGATACTTTTCTGGAAATATAGCTCTAAGAGAACTTTGAATAAGTACCTAGTTATCACACAAAATATTTTTTTCTTAAAAGCAGTCATCTCTAAATATTCCACCAGTTTTATAAAAATAAACTAAAAAGACAATTAGAATTTATTATAAAAAAGTAGCATGATACGCCACTATGGTTTTACCTCTGAGTTCTTGAGGAACCCTACAATTTTGTCATGGCAGCAAGAAGCCGTAAATCAAATATAGTCGTATAACAACTGAAAAATGTTTAGTCATATTGTAGTGACCTCAAAATAATTAGATAAATTAAATAATGATTATTTAATCAAATGTTAATAATTTGAGGGGTGCATGAAAAGCACTTATAATACAGTATTACTTCAATAATACTATTTCAAGTGCAACAAAAATATACGTCATAATTACGCACTTCTCAGTATGATAAAGCGAGAAAAAATTTTGAAAACATTATTTAATTACTGATGTTTTGTTATTCCTTTATGAAATAAGTAATCACAATACGCATTAAGTAAAGATGAGCACCGAGGAAATATAATAAAACAGAATCGTAATCACCAAAATAACAACAAATAGCTTTATATAAGAGTCGCGGTACCTATTATCATCATTAAGTGATATATGTGGTCAAGATATCATTAAAATAACTCCAAACAGATTCAAAGAACACTGAAATATCACGGATGTGTATCAATAAAGTGATAGGCGGTGCACACAATATATCATCAAATAGCTGTAAAACTGGGTCCACTTTTCAGTGATAGTGGCGTATAGCCTTGTACTATTATTTATTCTGTGGTATAGCTAGCGGCACGTAAGTCTAGCCGTGAACGAAACGTGGCGGGGATCTGCAGCCCGATTACAGAACTTGGTTACAATCGGATTATCACTTTTTTCATAGCAAAATCGACTCTATCGCAAAGCATTATTGAATTTGACGGCTTGAAACCGTCATGATCAACATTACGTAATCGCACTGCGGGGCATAGTCAAAGTTTATACATATAATGTAGGATATACGACTGCTCGTATCACTGATATACAGCTATACTCGTATCTGATTACTTTTTGCTGACAGGGTTGCCACTTCAGCTTACTTATTCTCTGAGCTATGCCGGTAACCGTAGTTCTCTGCGAATTACCTCGTTTCGGATTCGATCCAACAAAAACAGACAAAAAATACGGTTATCATTTAATTAAAAGCATACCTTTCTATCAATGAGTTCAATGACGTCCAGTGTCTGCAGAATGAATATGCAAGAGTTGCAAGAAGCGTGAACCTTGTAAGCTCGTATGCAAGAGAGAACTTGCATCACCTTGCGTTATTCAGGGAGTTGCTTCAGATTTGGATACGTACCGGCTGCGCGCCTTATTGTCGACTAGCTGTGTCCGCGCTTTGCCCGCGTGGTAATTTCTTAAGGTTAAAAGTTACCTATGTGTTATTCCAGGACCAAAAGTATACCAAATCTCGTTCAGCCGTCCACTAGTTTTTATTTTGAGCAGTTTTATTTAGCTTGCTCTGTTTGTTGTTGTTGATTTTTGTTTGTTGGGGTTAAATCTAGTAGTTGATATTTTACCGCCTTCTTGTTGAACGATTTATCTGAAATTTGGTACATATCTTTAGTTCTGGTGACAATACAATTAGGTATGTATATTCAGTATCATTGTAAATCTAAGATGTCCGCCGCCACCGAAATCTGCCAAATGGCAGACTACTTTTATTTATTTACTAGCTGTACCCGCGGCATCGCACGCGTGCTCTTTTCCTTAGGTTCAAAGTACCATAATGTGCTATTCCAGGACCAATATACCAACATTTGATCAAAATTTCTTCAGCCGTCAAAAATATTTTTATCAATTGCTCGGCTTCTGACTCACCCGATTGAGATAACAATTACACCAGTTTTTAAATCAAACCCTAAGCTATCTAACAATGAAAACCGCATTGCAATCGGTCCAGTAGTGTTTACGTGATGCGTGAACTAACAAACATACAGACGAAAGACACGATTAAAAAAAAGTTATATCTTGCGGAAACCCTTTAATTTTTCGGGATGAAATGTATCCAATGTCCTACCTCAAAGTATGAATTCAAATTATACCAAGTTTCATTTGAATACATTCAGTAGTTTCGGTGCAATGCGCGGTCAAAATACGGACAAACGGACAAACAGACAAACACACAAAAATAAAAAGTAAAACAGTTATCAAATATAGAGAACCGTCCAAAAATAATATTTATTACTTCAATATTAACATAACTTTGGACCCATATCCCGAAGAAACCCTTTACCTTTTTTCGGGAGAAAACGTGTCCTCCGTTTAACCCATCATATAACTTAAGACGGTGCCAAGTTGCATCAAACCCCGTCCATTAGTTTCAGCGTGGTACGTCTTCTTTTAAATAAGTTTCAACCCCTATCCTGCGAGAACCCATTAATTTTTCGGGATATAAAGTATCCTATGTCCTACCTCGTAGTATGAACTCAAATCATACCAAGTTTCGTTTGAATTCACCTATAGTTCCGGCGGCATGATGCGCGGCCAAGATATAGACAGACAGACATACGGACAAAAATGAAAAAAACATGCAGTTTAGGCTTCATTATCGACTATAGCTCCAAATAAAACAATATCTTTAATGTCGAGAATTTGGACCCATATCCCGCAGAAACCCTTTATTTTTTCGGGACAAAAAGTATCCATAATTTTCACTCATCTTATAAACTATGCGTCCAATAGGTTCAGCGTGCTACGGATAAAAAGTATCCTTTATTTTTACCCATTATATAAACTATGACTGTGCCAAGTTGCAACAAAATCTGTCAAGTATTTTCAGCGTGATACGTGTTCTTTTAAATAACTTTCAACTCCTATCCTGCGGGAACCCTTTAATTTTTCGAGATTAAAAGTATCTTCGTAGTACGAACTCAAATCATACCAAGTTTCATTTAAATTAATTCAGTAGTTTCGGCGTGATGCCTAGCCAAGATACAGACAGACAGACAAAAATGAAAAAAAATACTGTTTTGGCTTCAGTATCGAATATAGAGCGCCCTCCAACAAAAAAAAACTAAATATCTTCAATGTACAGAATTGGACTCTACAGTTTTATTATATGCATAGATTTCAAACCCCTCAATATGGAATTTCATTTGATGAAAGGGCTTAACAATTAGAACAGTGCCTACACTTTAGAAATAACTAAATATAAACTTTTTTATTAAGTTAAACGGTTTTATTGTAAAGAAATTTAAGAATGATGAAAGGTACTATAGTACCTACTAAAAGCTAAAAAATAATATAAAATCGTGGGGCGTCTGAATATAAATAATATAGTTTATTGGCACAAGACACTATAAAAACAATTTACATCAGCTTTGAAACAAGTTTTGGAGGCCTTTGAAGGTGGGGAAAAAAGGAGAAAATTTGGGAAATATTCTACCCGAGGTACACACATACCGCTGAACAACTTCAAGGGGGACACCTTTAACGATGGTCGTTAAGCTAACCTTGGTTTTATCCATGTTCATCCCGATACTACTAGAGGCGTGAGCTAGGTTGGTCAGCATTCATTCGAGTTCCTGCAATGACTCCGCCATAAGGACAATAAGTATTCATCAGCGAATCGTAAGTGTGAGAAGCACTCGTCATTTATGTTTATTTATTTATTTGTTTGTATCAGGCTATTTGCCCATAGTGTAATGTTATACCCGATCCTTTCCAGTCCAGCGTCTTAAACATATCTATTTTATATGTGATGATAGCCGAGTCCTATATAGAGTCTGGCCAACGAAAGCTGTCCCAAGAAAAAAGGCGGGAATTTAAAAAAATCAAGAGCTGTTAACCCTGGCTATACACTGCTTAAAAGGAGTTGATACTATTTGTTATTCAGCAAGTAATATTTTTTTAAATGTTTTATGAGCTGTAAATTTCGAGTGTGTTATGAAGAATATTAAATAAAAGAGTACTTTTAATTCTGCCTTTATATTATTTTCAAATTATCCATAATTTTATGTACAGTCGAGGACTTTAAATGATGAGCACTTGCCACTATTCGTAATTTAGCCGTAAAAAAAATAGGGGCTATGAGTCATAGTTGAAATTGGATTCCAAAAACTCTACACCTGATAAAATTGAATCAGCTTCATTGCTTTCTTCGCTGCTACTGCTACTGTCCCCAAGATGTATTATGAATGGTTCAATTCGTTTTCAGTAATACGGTCCCTTAATTTGTACTGATTTCCCACATTTAGTACTTGATCAGTGTACTTCTTCCAGTCATCAGCAGTTATGGATAGAAGATAGAAACATTATTTTATGAAATTTTGCATTTCAGACCCTATGTAATCCTATATTTTTGCTTGCTACTTTTCTCTTCGCTTGACTCCATACAAGCTCAATAGAATTGAGGTGGCAATGATACGGTGGCAGCAACAAAATTTCGTGATTGTGGATATGACTGTGTTTTTTTAGAAGTACTTCTGCTTCGTAAACAACTGCAGGTTTATTATCTTTCACCAAACACATTAATTCAGCTTTGGTGTGATATTCTTCAAAATTATTATTATTCTCTTGAAGCCATATTCGGTGATTAGCTTTAGAATCAGACATAGTAGGGGTTTGTTTACTTGTTTCACATGGTAATTTGCATTGTCCATCACAATTACACTAGGTTTAATGAGATTAGGTATCAACATTTCCTCAAACCATTTCATAAAGTTGGTAGCATTCATATCATCATGGTAGTCAGCTGATTTGGATTTTGTGCTGAATACCAATAATGCACCTGGCACAAACCCTTCCTCCGATCCTGCATGCACAATAATATGTCTTTTTCCTGACGATATATTAGTAGTGACACCACTTGTCACTACTAATATAAGGTCCTTGCCACGATTTTTTAACTTTATAGTTCTGATGTACATATGTCTCATCAAGGTAAATAATCTGTTTACCTCTTCTAGCCTCTTTTTATGTATTGTCCTCAAGAATCTGTCTCCATGCCGCAATTTCATATTTTTCTGTAAGTAAAGCCCGTTAATTTTTATTGTTTTGAAATTCAAACCCGTTCTTGTGTAAAAAAATGTAAGGGTTTCACGGCATCCCGTAAATTCAATTGCTTCCCTCAGCTCATTGTGCAGGCTTCTCAGTGTTGGGACTTGTTTTCTAACTCCATAAAATTCGTTTATTTTGTTTCTTATAGCTGAAATATCAAAATTTACCAAATTGGAAACTGTTGCTGAATGTGGACGATTTTCCCCCGGAGTATTCCACTGTCCTTGATTTTTAGACCCTTCAATTTTAATTCTTCACACTTACATCTGAAGAGAACAAATACAATAAATTATGTAACAGTATGTTATTACTAATCAGTCATTAAAGTCAAAAACCATAATAAAATTCAAAGATAGTATATTATTTAATTTAGCCATCTATACATAATCATAAATGTATATAAACCCTTCGAAGTAACTGTTAAAAATCTATAATTTCTAAAGTAATACCTGTCATTGAAGATATCTTTTCTAAATAATGTGATTCAGAAGTCGCCATTTCATTTTTTTCGAGAGTTTTTAATTTCTTTACTGCTTCCACAATTTTAAGATTTGTCTCCTCGTTGTTAATACTTCCTGAAAAGTAGATACATCGTGAGATATTGCGATTTGTTATAAATAGTCGAAAAGTATCAAGTTGTTTCATTAGAATTTTGAGTTTTATATTATTGCCATATCAAAACTTCTGAAAATAATGCGTGGACAGCTTTCGTTTGTCAGACCCTACTAGTGCAAGTTAGAATCTAACGATACCGGGTTCGGTCCTCGACTCCGCACCAATGACTTTTCTATCGTTCCTTGCTTCGGAGGGCATGGTTGCTATTGGTAAAAATAGCAGTCCTTAAGAGTCCGTCAGAGGCCTTCGTGCGGCCTGGACAATATCTGACACCAGAGGCCAGCACTTCCTCATTCGACAAGCAAGCAAGAAGACGTTACGTATCTACTCGTATATTCTAAATTATTTTTGTATTAGTTTCATTAGACCAAATACCTCGAACTTGCATACAAGTTCCTACCTAGACTACCTACCTACATACGAACACCAAAACGCCCAAGTTGATTTGGAGACCTGTCAAATATCTCTAGGTTTAATAGTTTATTTCTTCTATTTCAGGACCGAGAAGACCTGTGGTGGGCGATGTATAGCCGCTTCGCAGGACGACGGGATCTGTCATAGATGTGGGGGGGACAAGCAGGGCGGCGTCATACCTTGCATTTGCTACGCGCAGGAGTACGTATCCAAAACAAAAACACATTTTTCATCCCATCTATTCGAATAACTAGCTTAAAAGCTAAAAAACGCGCCTGCCCTGCCAAAAAAGAGCTTTTGCCGATAAATTATAAACTGTTGGAATCCTTCAAAGCCTTCAATTTGATACACATTTTGTAAATTTCGAAGTTGTTCAAGACTTTCAGAGAGGGCAGTAATGAGTTTCCGTGGCTCGTCGGCTCTTTCCGCCTCAGCTCGGCCATTTTCTTTTGGGATTTGAGCTCCGGTACTAAAGATCCGGAGTCGAATTATGTCTCGTTGAGGCTATCTGGACATATATTATTAGGCCGAAAAGATAATATATACCTACCTATCATGAAATAAATGAAGGGGTTGCTGATTCACAGTTGACCAATGAGAGCGCGCGGTGCAAAACGGTTGTTCGTTGTTTTAGTTTTTTTAACCCCCGTACAAAGAGACGGGTGTTACAAGTTTAGGGTGTGTGTCTATCTGTGGCATCGTAACTCCCAAATGAATGGACCGATTTCAATGTAGTTTTTTTTTTGTTTGTATGCTGATGTGATCTAGATGGTTCTTAGCTTTAATGGGGGAAGAGGGGGGTGACAATCGTAGCTTCCAAACGAATGGACCGATTAAGATGCGTTTTTTTATGTTTTAAAGCTGAAGTGATAGATATGGTACATAGCTTAAATGGGAGGAAGGTACTATTCGATTCTATTCGATTCTATTCGATTCTATTCGATTCTATTCGATTCTATTCGATTCTATTCGATTCTATTCGATTCTATTCGATTCTATTCGATTCTATTCGATTCTATTCGATTCTATTCGATTCTATTCGATTCTATTCGATTCTATTCGATTCTATTCGATTCTATTCGATTCTATTCGATTCTATTCGATTCTATTCGATTCTATTCGATTCTATTCGATTCTATTCGATTCTATTCGATTCTATTCGATTCTATTCGATTCTATTCGATTCTATTCGATTCTATTCGATTCTATTCGATTCTATTCGATTCTGTTCGATTCTATTCGATTCTATTCGATTCTGTTCGATTCTATTCGATTCTATCCGATTCTGTTCGATTCTATTCGATTCTATCCGATTCTGTTCGATTCTATTCGATTCTATTGGGATTTGAGCCTCTATTCTATTCGATTCTATTCGATTATATGGTGACGGACTCGTGGTCACACCGTTTTGTCATACCCTCATAGTGTGACCACGAATTTGATTCTATTCGATTCCATTCGATTAGATTTTATGCAATTCTATTCGATAAATTTATGAGCTGTAAAGTATCTACAAGCGCCTAAAAGTAGAGCGTATCACTCGGACGCAAAATTATTTTTCCTCGGGTGACGACAAAGGTATCAAAATTTGCCCATAAAAGTCATTATTTGGCGTTTGCTGCGAAAACTATTGATAATACATAAAGTAATGTAATTTACTCAAACAAGCTTGTAATGTGGTCATTATGTGACAACCTTCTTTGGGCAAAGTCGACCTTGCCGCGCTTCTTGAATAGGCGCCAGCAAAGTTATATGGAATTTCATTACTGTCGTGTTTTGCGGCCAGCAATTTCCTTTGAAAATCCATTATTGTCGTGTTTTTTGGTGTACTATTATTTATTCTGTGGTTTTGTTAACCACCGAACGCGAAAAGAGAGGCGTCGTAGTTCCCAAACGTATGGACCGATATTGATGTTTTTTTTCTGTTTGAAAGCTGATGTGATCGAGATGATTCTTAGCTATTATTATTGTTGTTGTGGTTTTTGTTGTTTTAGTTTTCATTGCTTTTTGTTGTTTTTGTTGTTGTTGTTTATTATTGTGTTTTTTGTTATTGTTGTTGTGGTTTCTGTTCTTGTTTTTGTTGTTTTTGTTGTTATTTTTGTTTTTTTTCTTGTTGTTTTAGTTGTTCTTGTTGTTTTCGATATTCTTGTTGTTTTTCTTGTTGGTTTTGTTGTTGATTTTGTTGTACTTGTAGTTTTTTTGCTGTTTTTGCTGTTGATCTTGTTTTTTGTTGTTGTTGTTCTTGTTGTTTTCGTTGTTCTTGTTGTTCTTGTTGTTCTTGTTGTATTTCTTGTTGTATTTCTTGTTGTTTTATTAATCTAGTTGTTTTTGTTGTTCTTGTAGTTTTTGTCGTTGTTCATGTTGTTGTTGTTCTTGTTGTTTTTGCTGTTCTTGTTGTTTTTGTTGGTCTTGTTGTTTATGTTGTTTTCCTTGTTGTTTTTAATGTTATTGCTGTTTTTGTTGTAGTTCTGGTTGATCTTGTTGTTTTTGTTTTTGTTGTTGTTATTTTTTGTTGTTGTTGTTCTTTTTAATTGTACTTGTTGTTATGTTGTTCTTGTTGTTTTTGACGTTGTTGTTGGTGTTGTTTTGGTTTTTGTTGTTGTTGTTGTTGTTTAGTGGGTTATATAATTTTTTCATCAGTTTGCCAATTTTTATTAAATATCTCGCATTGTTTGAGTAAAGCACTATACAAGCCTTGGTCCGCAATGACTGCGTTGCTGGCCACGCTATGATGGCCTCGAGCTTTGCTTAGTTAAGTTCTCGGCCTTCAAGCTTAGCCATCATTGCAGCCCTTGCTGTCCGCGCTATAAAGGCCTCAACCTTCGGTCTCGGCCTTCATTCCAGCTTGGCCATCAAGGGCTGCAATGCTGACCGCGCTTTGATGACCTCGAACTAAACTTAACTACGCTCTCGACTATCATCATCGCTGCCAGCAACGCAGTCATGACAGACCGCGGCAGTAATGTACTATTCCCCCTTACTTAAAAAAAGTTATGCAATGATTAGTAATACTGCGCAGTACAATTTACCCACAAAAAAGTCCGTTATATGTCTAACTATTATAGTTAAGTAACAGTTTTTTGTTCAAATTTGTCAATCAAAACACGGGTACAATTGTTTACAAATAAATGGAAACTATTGCTACCCAGTACAATAGTACTGGGTAGCAACTGTTTAGTTGATTGGTGGTTATTCTGTGAATAACCATGCGAAGTCGGGGCGAGTCACTAGTAATTAGTATAGATAGACTATGTAGAGGAGCAATTTCGAGAGAGAGACCCGCAGAAGAATATAGCTGTGATTTGCATTTGCAAAACTTCGTCGAGTCTTCTCGTCGCCAATACCGCAAAGTTTGAAGACAAAAGTCTTCAAACAGTGTGTCCTACCTGTTATGACATACGGAGCAGAGTCGTGGACACTCGTGGTACAACTAGCCCACCAATTTAAGGTCGCTCAGCGGGCTATGGAAAAGGCTATGCTTGGAGTTTCTCTGAAAGATCGTATCCGGAATGAGGTGATCTGGCAGAGAACCAAAGTTATGGACATATCCCTTAGGATTAGTAAGCTGAAGTGGCAGAGCGCTGGTCATATCTGTCGAAGGAATGGTAACCGTTGGGGTAGACGTGTTCTTGAGTGGAGACCGCGACTCGGTAAACGTAGTGTAGGGCGCCCTCCAGCTAGGTGGAGCGACGATATACGCAAAGTGGCTGGCAGCAGTTGTAAGAGAAGGGCCGAAGATCGGGCTCAGTGGCGTGCTTTGGGAGAAGCCTATGTCCAGCAGTGGACTAACACGGGCTGATGATGATGATGAGTTAGAGGATGATGTAGAGGAGTTTGTAGAGACTAAGAGCTAGGTAAGTTATGTACTTACCGTACATAACTTACCCTTGTATAGCTCTTAGTTCTTACAGAAAATATAGCCACCGAGGGAAATACTCCAAAATGTAGAGCCGTATACAAAATATAATGTTTTTTGTTAGTCGTTCATACGACTAACAAAAAACATTATATTTTGTATACGGCTACATTTTTTGCTACCTCATGGTAGTGCTGGCCTCTGGTGTTAGAGTTCGTTTGACGAAATAGAAAAAAAATGCTATGTGTTCCTGAAGAAACCAAAAAGCAATAATTTTGTATGTGGCGGTAAATGTGTATTTAATTATTTAGGCGTGCACTTAAACGTTTCTGCGGCTTGCTACAAGGTTTGTAGAAGGGTTAGTCCAACTGGTTCCTATTGGTTCTACTATAGAACAGATTGGACAACAAAAACAATCCGTTCTACTGAGCAGTATTACATAGGGTGGCATTTTAAATGTAGACTGTGGCCAAAACAAAGAATTGGAAGAATAGTGATTACAGGTGGAATACTAACGCGAAAGTTAAATTGGAGCAAAGGAAACTAAAAGTAGTAATAATTTGTCTATCGGTAGATCTCTCAATATGTCATAGTCATAATCATAGTTAGAGTACCCTTTACCTGTTACTTTGCGTCTACCAATCCGTCCATGATGGATTTTGTACCATACCCTCTCTTTCACTCACTGTTTGAAAAGTACATAATAGGTTAATTATGATGTTCATATCTGCAAGCAACGCGGCATCGCCGCGCGTATGTTAATAGCAACATAGTGATCATACATCACATCACATGCTTGCTTGCCGTATGAGTTAGTCCTGTACTCTGATGTAAATATTAGTCAGGCTGCCCAGGGCCACTGCTATTATTAAGCACGGAGCGATGGACCTGCCCATCCGACAATAATCATGCAGACGGCTTTAGCCTAGGAGGTTGACCTCTTTTTATTTTCACTTTTTTATAGAGCTCTCATGATAGAATTGTATATCTAAAATGTTTAAAACGATAACATAAGCATTGTTGAGCATTTTATCCGCATGTTTCAGGCCGGTGAAGTTTGAGTCGGGCGCGTGGTTCCTGCGCCAGGTGCAGCGCGCCGCCACCCTGATGCACTGGTCCATCTCCACCGACAAGCTGGAGCAAATAGGTACACCATTTATAAACGTAGTGGCAATTACCTCCTGGGGTCACTCACATTTGCCAGGTATTCGACCGCCAAGTAAAAATGTGCAAAAATGATTGTGTTTCGGTGTGAAGGGCAATGTTTCCAGCATGTCTCAGGGTGACGGGCGCAATGCAGTGACACGTAAGATTTTGCAATACTTCTGGTGGCACTGTACTCGTTATGGGCAGCCATGACGCTTACCATCAGGCGAGCGACCTGCTCGACTCGTCACTCAAAGGAATAAAAAACAGTAAAGTACAAAAAGAAGACCATAATGGCATATCTGTACCATTGCTAGTTGCCCAATTTAGTGGATTCCTCTAAAACCAAATGAATTTGGAAAATTTTGCACTTAACTATAATATGTTCCGTAACTAACTTGGCATGCGTGAGCGTTTGAGATGGCGAATTTAAGGATTCAATCATTATTTTTTAGAGTTCTAGAACTTCTAGATGTAATCCTCGGTGCCAAGAAATTATGCCTCTAGTAGATAGTAGGACTTTCTAAAAGTTTTTCAGTGAACCTGTACGTTGATATTCATAATCCTTCAGGCGGATGTTTGCCTAATAATTGGTTGCTCCTTAGCGAGGCCATTGTTTTGTGAGCATATCAAACAACCTTAAATGCATAAAAAAAGGATTCCTTGTTTTTATCACCTCGTTCTCGTCGCTATTGGTAATTAAATAATAAATAATGATAATGTTTAAGTAGATATTAGAGAGCCTACTATTGATAAGTAGGCTCTCTAATGTCTATTTACACATTTTATGTTCACTTAAATGCCTTTAAAAATGATATTTCCAGACGAAGAGCACGACGGGCGCTCGTCGCCCGGCCCCAGCGGTCAGCGCGAGGACCAGGCCACGGTGCGGGAGTTCCTCGAGACCCTGGCTGCGAAGCTGGCCGGGGGACCGCTGGAGGGGACCAGGGTAGCACCGCTCTACGACCATCCTGCTTGTGAGTACCTATCTACCCTATCGATCCTTCATGACTGAAAATCGAGATAACCATTCCTAGTCAACACTTTGTGCCTCTATCGGCTCCTGTCTATAGTCATCCGGACACAGTCTAAAATAGCTAACAGAGCCATAGAACCACAATTGAAAAATAAGTCTGTTATTTCCTGTACCTACTTACGGGTACTTTTTTTTGCATCAAACTGTTACTAAACTGTTATTGTTGTTCCTAGCGCGAACACAAAGTACTGACCGAATTAATAATCGACTTACATAATTAAAGTGAATTTCTGATCAAGGACACAGTTCATATTTTCTTATTTTATCATTACCTAATAATTGGGAAACACAGTTTTTAAAGCAATATAACACACAGCACTTACAGTCATACACGTATTAAATATTTATCTTCTCTGATTTCATCCGTCAATGCTGATCTTACACCTCCTGTGGATAATATAGAGGTTAGCATAGCACTGTCTTATTGAATTGATACTCCCTAAGTAAGCTGTTTCACTTACAGCAAAGAGAATTAATACATGTTAGACATTTTGCATGTACATATCTAATTCATAATGACTGTAAACTGGTGCGCAGATTTGCGCATGTTTGCGAGGTACCACGCGTCGCTGAGACGCGCTCTCGCCACGCTCGCCACCGCGCTTCGCGACGCGCTCACACGTAAGCTAGCATAGCATGCACTGTGTGGATAGCTTTTTATTTCCTGAAAGATTCAGCGCACAGAATTTGGATGCGGAACTTGTGATGCAAGTCGTGCGAGCGACTCGCTGCCCGCAGCTGTCAGTATGCTAGACCTCTTATTGAAATCTCGTTGTGCAAGGTGATGTGGAAAATCTTTCTTATTTGAGTGTCAAATCAATCTAAAGCATTTGCACGATTGAGTATTTTCTTGGCATTTCTATTATTACACTAATAGCTACAATTTGTGTTAAATTAGCACACTGCATGCGTTGTTTGTTTTGTGATGGTATATTTAATTGAATCGTAATGTGTAATGTTCCCGTGGAAGTACAATTTAAACTGCTTCTTATGATGGGTAAAAGCTAAAGCAATCTGCTAGTTGCGGATGTCATTATAGATACCTACAAATGCTTCTGCAATAACCGCCGTGTACCATGACGCCGCGTCCGAGTGAAATATAAAAAAACTCCGTGAAGTAAACTTTACCTGAAGTGAATAAAATTATAAGTAAATAAATGTCATTATGGATGACATTTATCCGAATTGTAGGCAAAACATGGCTTAAGTTGGCTCAGGACCGGTATGAATGGCGCTATAAAGAAGAGGCCTAATGTCCAGCAGTGGATAGATACGGGCTGATGATGAATGAATGAATGGTGAAATGTTATTACGGATAGTTGAAGGATTGCAATATGGTGATTCATTAATATTAGGTATATTTTTAAGCTCAGTTGATATTCAAGACTCTTCAGTAACGTATCCCAGCGACAAAAAAATGTGCAAGTAACTAATTGCAAGTTTTTGACAAATAAGCTTTCCATACTGTCACATGAGATTTTCAGCAACCCAAAATCCGTTTAACAGGAGATTAACAGGCTGTTGAGTATTTTTTCCGCTAATTTGCGTTCCAGAAACCGGTTGTTACTTACGTACATGTAGGTACACTGTAAATAATGATGGTAAGTTTCCAACACACATTTGACAAATTAGCAACATTAGCTAATTTATCAAAAATAACTCAGCAGAGGCTACCTGCTCGCATCAGTCATTCACCCCAGTTCACCTTAATTGTACTGTCAGCAACAGATTATTATTATTATTATTATTAGAATATGTATGTTTGTTCCTTTGTGGCACTATACAGACCAAACGTGTGGACCGATTTTGATAATTCAACGTCAATCGATTTGTCTTAATCTTGCGAATGCTACTATTGACATGACAGTAATCAAAATTCAATATGGCGACTGACGCCATATTGTGAAAAAGAAAAAAATAAAGACGATGAACTAAATTTTGAAAATCATCTATTAGGGTTCTCATAAACATTTCCATTATGAATGACCATTTAGTATCTAAAGTTGGTTAGCAACCATTCTCACTATTTTTTTGCGGATTTTTTCTCAGTCAAGTTTCTTTGTGAAGGTGCTTGACCAGGCTTGTTGATAGACTTATTATTTTAAAATAAATAAAGTAATTTTTTGATAATTTGGGTTATTTGATTACTATTTTCGTAAAGAGATCATGAAAAAAAACAGGCCGTGCTACTCGCTGATAAAGTAGCTTTTTACAGATAAAGTTTTTTTTAAATTGGTTCAGTATTTTTTGCGTTTATCCATTACAAAAAGACAAACATACAAACAAACAAATATACAAAAAAACAAATCTTTCCTCTTTATAATATTAGTGTAGAAGTATTGAAGATTAAATAGCTTGCTAAAAGAGTAATAAATATTTTGTAGTACCTATTTTGTAGCTAGAACTAAATATTACTAGATTCAAAACTCATCTCATCTCAAAGTGCCCCTGCAGCCAAAGAATGACCATAGATGCCCTAATATACCAGTTTTATCTACACTGACCTTCTACTTTCTTCTACTTTATTAAATTAAATAACGTATAACGTTTTTGCTGACGGTACTCGGTCCCTTTATTTTTAAAAGCTTTTTTGTCCGTCGTGCGAATTTTGTAACTCAATAAAAAGTGTTTTGTGTGATGAACCTGATGATGTCAATGATTGAGCGTGCACCATTGATTTAACTTTGTAATTCGTTATTTGATTTTTCAGTCGGTTTATTTAACTCGTAGTTATTGGTAGCTATTGCATGAACTTAACTCCTAGCTCTAGATATCGGAAGGAACATTTGATACATAGTTAAACCACAGTTACTCAAAAACTCAACTTCAAGTTAGCTGTGCCTTAAACCAAGGTCCTAATGTTGGTCAACACAAGCCTTAGTGTCATGTTGGTACCTTTTCATCATCATCATCATCATCATCATCATTGATTGGCTTCCTCCTTAGAGCGCCACAACAAGCGGTAGCTCCATGAAGCTGCTTCGTATTTTATATATATTTCTCTGTTTCCACATGTATGATTAGGCCTATATATAAACTTACTAGATAGAAACATGAAACCCTGGTATTTCAGAATATTTATGTGAAGATAGGAAGCATT
Organism: Alsophila aescularia; assembly: GCA_946251855.1. NCBI lineage: Eukaryota > Metazoa > Arthropoda > Insecta > Lepidoptera > Geometridae > Alsophila > Alsophila aescularia. The sequence goes on along the minus strand of OX276377.1, from coordinate 33,126,315 downwards.
AAATATAAAAATTATAAAATAAATAATGATGAAAGGACTTGCCGAAAAAGAAAACCATTTATGTTTCATTTGTATATTAAGTTTATTGAAAACTAGCTTCGCCCGCCCGCGACTTCGTCCGCGCGGACTGTTTATCGCGAAAAAAGCATACTATGTTTTTCTAGGATAAGAAAATCAACGCAAAAGTAGGTATATCACCAATGCTCTTGATGTTTTTTGACATGCTTGTTATTTAGTTTCCATAGCAACCATTTCTTACAGCGAGTAATCAATATTATTCCAGTTTTCCCGTGGAAAATTACAATTTTCCGGGATAAAAAGTATCCTATGATTTATTCATCTCAAATCGGTATAAGCTATCTCCATTCCCGATTTCATAAAATTTCTTCCAGCCGTTATCGCGTGAAAGCTCCCCAAATAAACAAACAAGCAAACAGATAACGTTTCACTTTTATATATTGGTATGGATATAGATTATTTTTCTATTTCTTTGAAATATTTTCGTAAGTTTTTGATTATATCACACATCGAATTAGTACATCGAACCTAAATTTTGGGTCCTACATTGAATCCAAAGCCAAAGTAGCTGCAAAGAAACATGGTATTTGTCTATGGTTAGGCGGTACTTCACACCGGGACAGCTTTTGAATCGTTATCAAGCACAGGTTCGTTGTATAGAGTAGGTACTGCTGCCATCTCTGGGACGGTTCTGCCAAGTATCAGCTCGAAGATTTGGATTCAATTGAGAGACGTGCTATGAGGCTCATTGGGGATGACACTCTGGTAAAGAGTAAGCTTCAAAGTCTGGCGCATCGACGTGAGGTCGCAAACCCGTCGGTATTCTACAGGTTGCACTATGGAGAGTGTGTACAAGAACTGCACAATCTGATTCCCTCATCACCTTTCCATTACTGATGTAAGACTAGACGATCGGCAAAGCGCCACCCTTTTATGGTTGAAATACCTCGCACAAGAACGAAAGCGACCCTTTTATCGTTGAAATACCTCGCACAAGAACGAAGCGGTACGCTTCTTAATTTATTATAATAACTTCTAAGGAGTGGAATGCTCTGCCCTGGTCAGTGTTTCCGGTAAAATATAACCCAGGTGTGTTCAAGTCAAGAGTGAATAGGTATCTACTAGGCAAACGTGCTACACCTTCGACCACATCATCGCTTTCCATCAGGTGAGATCGCGGTCAAACGATTGCCTAGTAAGTAAAAAAAACTACTTTGACTAGCCTTTGTTTATGTATTAAATTATGTGAACTTGCATAGGTATCTTAATAGTATCTTAAACTTAATAAAAAGTTGCTGGTATTTTCTTACCTTTAGTAATATTTACTCTTACAAATTTGCAAATTTGTAAGAGGTACATGGATTGACAATATATGATGTTCGATAAAATGAGGCATGCAACGTTTAATGATGTCAATGTGTACGAAAACTAGTATACACTTTTTCTGCAGTATAATAAAATAAGTCATCGGCATGGGTTGCTCGCTATTCGGGGGGTTTGTTCTAACCTTTTAGAGAGTCAGATTATGAGGGAAAATAACAAGACTATGGTCTGATACTCCTGGCAACAGGATTTTCTATATCCCTATCTAGTATCTTAATATATTTGCAAGCCCATAAACTTTTTCCACAGCAGGTGTTTTATATGTGCTCATCATGTTTAGAGATACGATGATGACGCGTTAATCGTAAGGACACGCAATATCAGTCGATCAGTGAACTCGTAATTATGCGAGACATTGTAATAACTGCGATCATTCGTTGTATTATTGAATATTAATTAATGCACAACGTTTCCGCGTGGCTGGAAGCGCCGGCATGGAGCATCGACTCCATCGATTCGCTAGCAAGTTCATTGTCTACCCCCACTGGTGGTTATAACAATTTTCATAAAAGTTCTTTCAAAAACCGCACCAATATTTTCAATGTCGCTTGGTGGACAGCTTCGACCACGCAACCAAATCGTGCCTGAAGGTGCGATCCTTGATGGTTTGTAGTGGAGGTTGGCAACTGGTGTTCCTCGTGATATCGTGTATCGTATCAACAAAATAAAAAACTATTATCACGTAATAACTAATAGTACTACTACATATTGTGTACAAATAACAAAACTGCTAACTTATTCATACTTATTATCTTAATATTATGATTTTAGAGCTATATATGTACGCTTAGCTATAGCGTGTTCGAATCACGAATTCCCCTCAAGTGAATTCAATGAAGTTCAATTAAATTGTAATCTCTCGTTTTTAGGTAAAGTACCTATTCAATAACAACTTAGGTAAGTGCTGTTTGTTTGTTTGTCGTATGAGGTAGTGTCGGCTAGTGTCTGGGCCTCTGTTGTCAGGTTTGTCTAGCCGCCCGAGGGCCTCTGACATGGCTTAACGACTTCTATTAATCAGTAACAGCCGGGACCGACAGCTGCCTTCCGAAGGCTTGTATTCAGCACGTAGTTTGAGCCGCAGCTAACTTGAAATCGAGTTTTTGAGTAACTTAGTTAGGTAAGCACATCATACATGCTTTAGTTAATACTAGCTGTACCCGCGGCTTTGCACGCGTGGTCTTTTCTTTAGGTTCAAAGTACTATAATGTGCTATTCCAGGACCAATATGCCAACATTTGATCAAAATTTCTTTAGCCGTCAAAAATACTTTTATTGCTCGGCTTCTAACTCACCAGATTGAGATACCAATTACACCAGTTATTAAATCAAGCCCTAAGCTATCTAACAATGAAAACTACATTGCAATCGGTCCAATAGTTTTTACATGATGCGTGAACAAACAAACATACAGACAAATAGAAACAGGGACACGATTAAAAAAAAAGCGTGTTCAATACCCTTTTTAAGCACCCAATCGCATTTTTTATCTTCTTTTTATAGCCTTTTTCGTACCTATTGCTTTATTTTTAGTATAGATATATGACTGTGTCAATTTGCATCCAAAAATCCGTCCAGTAGTTTCAGCGTGATACGTTTTCTTTTTAATAACTTTCAACACTTATATTGCGGAAACAACCTATATTACAAAAATTGAAAGAATTCATTAGTTTCGCACAGAAACTACTGAATTCATTAAAAAAACTTACTAACTTACTTACTTATTGTTTTACTTTTTATTACAAAATAAAAAATAAAACAGCTTTGGCTTCAGTAGGTATCGAAATAGAGAACCATCCAAAAAAATAATTTATTACTTAAATATTAATATAACTTTGGATCCATATCCCGCAGTTGCCCTTTTTTTACGGGATAAAAAGTATCCATAATTTTCACCCATCTTAAAAACTATGTCTGTGCCAAGTTGCATCAACATCCGTCCAATAGTTTCAGCGTGATACGTGTTGTTTGAAATAATTTAATTAATTAATTTAATTTAATAATTTTTCACCCCTATCCTGCAGGAACTCTTTAATTTTTCGGGATCAAAAGTATCCAATGCCCTACCTACCTAGAAGTATGAACTCAAATCATACCAAATTTTATTTGAATTATGTGAGTATTTTCGGCGTGATGCGCTGCCAAGGTACAGACGGACAGACAGACAGACAAAAATTAAAAAATACAGTTTTGGCTTTAGTATTGAATGTAGAACAGCCTCCAAAAAAGTTACAAAATATCTTCAATTTACAGAATTTGGGATATTATCCAGCAGGAACTCTTAATTTTTTCGGGATAAAAATTGTCCTCAATTTTGTAAACTATGACTGTGCTAAGTTGCAACAAAATCCTTCCAGTAGTTTCAGCGTGATACGTGTTCTTTTAAATAAATTTCTTTTAAAAAAATATTTCACGAAATCTTTAATGGACAGAATTTGGAGCCATATCCCGCAGGAACCCTTTATTTTATCAGGATAAAAAGTATCCATAATTTTCACCCATCTTATAAACTATGTCTGTGCCAAATTGCATCAACATCCGTCCAATAGTTTCAGCGTGCTACGTACTTTCTGTATAAACAGATTAAAGCCTTGAAAGTAGAAAATACTTGCATAGGAAATTGATCTTTGCCGTCATACACAATGGAAGAAACATACAACAATCGTGTTTAAATGATTACTTTCAAGGCTTCCAAGTACTTTTATTTTGCATAAAAGTACTTGGAAGCCTTGAAAGTAGAAAATACTTGCATAGGAAATTGATCCGTGGGTATGCATAAATAAAGACCACAATTGCTTTTGCGTAAAAAATATTTCGAAGCGTTGCAAGTTTTCTGAGTATGTATATACATTTTTTTTTTTTTTATTATGTTTCTTCCATTGAGATATTATAATGTACTACCTACGTACCTACATAATTATATAATTATATCGGAGGTTTCTTCATAATGTCTTAATGGCAAAATGGTTAGTTGTCGGTATTGAAATGTGTACATACAGAGGTAGGTACATGTATTGCTCTTCACAGAGAAAGTATAGAAAACTTTTATAGTAAAAATAACTTATAAGAAGAAGGCAAACTGGAAAACCAAAGGAATAAAGACATCCAGTAAAAATAAAAGAAAGAACTATTTAAAATATCTACAAAATAAAACTAATGAAAATTATAGTATGTACAAAAAGTACTGCAAGACATTAAACAAAGTTGTACGTATATCTCGAAAAATCGCTAATATTAAATATATAAATAGAAGTACCAATAAAAATAAAGCAACTTGGGGAATTATTAAACAACATACATCTGAAACTAATAACATTAAAACATCAATAGAAAGTATAAAAATTGTCAAGAAAGAGACAACTGACCCGTTAAAAATTGCCACAGCCCTGAATAACTTTATTATCTGTCATAATAATCACGTTCAAACTCAAAATCCTACTCAACGAAAAGCCATCAAAACAAACTCAAAAACTATATTCATCAATCCAATATCCTCCCAGGAAATAATAAACATTGTAAAATCATTAAAAAATAAAAAAAACTGCAGGGCATGATGGCATATCGTCCCTCAGTCGGCCTGACAAACTCTGACAATGGTGTCAGAGTTTTTCAGTTCGGCCTCTGGATGCCAGCACTACCTCATACGACAAACAAAAAACTAAAGAAATAACCAAGAACTTTCGCGCTCGCTTCCGTCGCACTCATAAGCTTGCCCAGGGGTTACCTTTAACTGTTTTAAAGTTACTTCTAAACCTTACAATTTTAGCCCTCGCTTCGGTCTCGGTTATTTGAAAAATTTGCAGCTATAACGTAACGTTATCGTAATCATAACGTATTCGTTATTTTCATATTATTTGGAAAAAAAGCTTAAAATTTTCAGCCAAGCCAAGTTAATTTCGTATGATTTACAATTATTACATTTCTACACTGAAAGAAATAGCGCAATAGTATGCATTCTGAGTTTGCGTGGGTTGTTCTTATCATTGCATATTTAAATGTTATTTGGAGTTATGTTTTTAGCACTATTTAACAGGCAGAAGTGTTCATTTGCTCTTACTTTGCTCGCTTTTGGGGTTCTTTTTCATTATGTTCATGTGATTTGTTTGGTATTATGTTTTGATCTAAAAATCGCTTCTCTGGCGCTTTTTGTTTATTACAGTGTTTGTTTTTATGATTTGGAAATGTTATTTTACTTCTACACTGAGCGAAATAGCTCAAAATTTCTGTGCTTGCTTCGTTCGCTCGTATTTTAGCTTTTTCATAAATGTTTGATTGATTTGTTTTTATTTTCGTTTACTACATTGTTAGATATAGCTGAATATTCTAACAATCTCTACTCTAAAAAGTTAAAATCATATCCGAGCATATTTTTACATGGTTTGGAATGATATTTTATTTTAAAACCGCATTATTTGAATTATTAGTGTTATTCATTGATAATTTAAAAAAAATTGCGCTCGCTGCGCTCGCGCTTTTGATAATACACGAAATGCATACTTTGTACGAATCGGAGTTTCGTTTTAATAACCACACTGACAGAATTAACTCATTTTTCCCGCTCACTACTCTTGCGCTTATTTTGTTCAGAAATTTTATGATACAAATATCTCTATAAATTAATGAATCCGCCCTAGGGCGCGGTTTCACTCGCCCTACGCGATTGAAACCGTGCGTAACATCTAGTATTGTATGATTTTGGAACCCATCCAGGCTGAATATTAGTGCGTGACCCCCCCCCCCCCCCCCACCCCCTCTGACTCGAAGGCTGGATGGAGACACGAATTTAAAAAATGTTCTATTCATAGACCATTTTTTTTTTAAATTATCTTCTTTGTATAGATTTACGTTCTTATTGCCTTATAGCTGTGCCCGCAGCGTTGCTCGCGTGGTAGTTTTTCTGGGATATAAGGATCCTATGAGTTCTATATGAGTTATTCCAGTACCAAAAGGACCAATTGGCGCTCGGCCGGGTGGCGCGGCGGCACGCAGAAAGTACAGAATAAATAATAATAGCACCCTGATACAGTAGGTGGGTACATCGCGCGAAAACGAATGCATTATAATAGCTTTGAGCTGTTTTATTTCATTTTATTACGTTATATTTATTAATTCATAATTTAATATAACTTTCGACCCCTATCCCGCAGGAGCCCTCTAGTTTTTCAGTATGTACCTATTCTGAATTTTAACCCTTATAAGTTACAACTGTGCTAAGTTGCATCAAAATCCGTGCGATAGTTTCAGCGTGGTGCGTGCGTTTTACCATAACTTTATTAAAAATATCAAGGAAAATGTAAAAAATAACGCATAAATAATGTAAAATCTTTTAATTATGGAGTAAAACATTTTTACAGCGGGTGATTTCGATCCATGTACGTCTGGATTACGCATCCTTGCATCTGTCCAACTGGGCCAGTGAGCCTCGTAGCAGAATGACGAAATTCGGTACCAGTCTATAAACGGATGTATGATTACTTTAAATTTAACACAACTTTGGACCCACAGGTTGCAGGAACCTTTTAATTTTTCGGGATAAAAAGTATTCAACATTTTAACACATTATATAAACTTTGACTGTGCCAAGTTACATCAAAATCCGTCCACAGTAGTTTTAACTTGATACGTGTTATTTTAAATAACTTTCTACCCCTATTCTGCGGGAACCGTTGATTTTTCCGGGATAAAAAGTATCCTAAATGTTAATCCAGTACATCAGCTATGATTGTGCCAAGTTGCATCAAAATCCATAGGGTAGTTTCAGCGTGATGCGTGTTCAAAGAGACAGACAGACAGACAGACAGACAGACAGACAAAAAATAAAAAAATAACCTTTTTGCACTCCATATCGATTTTGAAGTTTATCTCAATCAAAATTTTCAAAAAATATTTAATGTACAGATTTAGCCCAGTTACAGTTTTATTCTAGTATAGATAGATAAGTACTATATAATTTTATTCGTAGGTATCTAGTGCAAAACTTGACGTATCTATAAGCAAATTAACTCGGAAACTTTTGATACATACAGCCTACCTTCATGTAAGTACTAGATTATTTTAGCACACCTTTTATAGTCCTCCTCGTCTCATTTTTTCTCATTGCGTTGGATCCATATTTTCTGGGACACCATGGTTAATAATAATTTACCAATCAAATATTTTTGTGAATGGGTTTTAGTTTACCTATTTATTTTTAAAAGCTTTTTTTAACTTCACTTGTATGTATGTATGTATCTATATATGTATTTCAAATTTAGAGCACTTCCCTATAAGCTATCCGGCTGACACTTTCAGGGTAGCTCACAAATCGATGACAATACAATAAAAAAAAAAAAAAAAAAAAAAAAATGAAAATATAAAAAAATAAGAAGGAAAAAGTAAAAAGTGAAAGACCAGTTAAAAAAGACTCGCAAACCTTTTTATTAAAACGTTTTTTTTTCAGTTTTACTTGTTAACACTTATTACTCGTCGAGTGCTGGACTGACTCTCAGTACAACACTCGATGAGTCTACATCACCCGAGGATGCCTCGTGCAGAGGCGAAACACGTGTCGTATTGATGTCAGACGTTTGGTATTTGGATAGAGGTACTTATATGTTTTTTTTTGTTTACCTATAAAAAACAAGGCCTGGAGGCCACAAAAAACATTAATATACCTATTTATATACATATATATGTATATAACAAAAAACATTAATATACCTATTTATATACATATATACATATATATGTATATAAATAGGTATATTAATGTTTTTTGTGGCCTCCAGGCCTTGTTTTTTATAGGTAAACAAAAAAAAACATATAAGTACCTCTATCCAAATACCAAACGTCTGACATCAATACGACACGTGTTTCGCCTCTGCACGAGGCATCCTCGGGTGATGTAGACTCATCGAGTGTTGTACTGAGAGTCAGTCCAGCACTCGACGAGTAATAAGTGTTAAAAAACAAGGCCAGGCCTTGTTTTTTGTTTTAATAAAAAACAAGGCCTGGAGGCCACAAAAAACATTAATATACCTATTTATATACATATAATATAAATATATAAATAGGTATATAAATGTTTTTTGTGGCCTCCAGGCCTTGTTTTTTATTTCATTTATATTTTACGATAGTTCAATTTGGGTAGGGTTTGGTTGGAGCCTATGTTCAGCAGTGGACTTCTAAAGGCAGACATGATGACGGTTTGGTTAGCGTGGGGTATTAATTTTTTGTTTTATTTTTAATTTTACCATTTATCATTTTTCTGACTTACAGTTTTGGCGGAAGTAAGCTACATATTTTTATTTTGTTCATTTTAAATATGGATTTCCGCAATGTAACGCCTTAATCTATCAAACTAAAACCCGACTACGGTCGGGTAAAAAATAGCTTATGACACTATTGCGATGAAGACGAATCGATTGACACCACGCTTGTCAAAATTGGACCAAGTATTTCGTTTGAAAACATAACTCTTCCTTTGCTTTCCGTAGCCAGGTAAAAAATAGTAGCCTCTGATACTCTATACAGGAAGACGAATCGATTGATACCTTGCTAATCAAATTCGGACCAAGTTTTTAGTTTGAACACATAACCCTTCCTTTGCTTCGCCGTAGTCGGATAAATAATAATAATGCCTATGACTGTGGTGTTGAGTACACCTGAAGACGAATAATTGATAACTCACTTATCTGAAATAAAAATCGTACCAATAGGGGGATCACGCTATGGTGGAACATCCACATACATGTACATACATAGACTGTTAAACTCATTACCTTACCTTTGCTACGTCGTAGTCGGGTAAAAACCCGTCGCTAGCTATTTTATGTAATAACGCGACCGGCTCATCCGTCGCGGTCCATCCGCCATGTTTACATACTATTGCATGTTGATCAAATAGCACCGGCCGCCGGCTGTTTGATGAGTTATGTAATCAATGCCTGCAAAAAATACTCGACTAGTATTAGCAAGTCTCTTGATTAGCTTTTGTACCTCACCTAGTAACTAGCTGCGCCACATAATAAATAATAGCCTGCGCCCCGCGGTGTTGCCCGCGACACAGACTAAGTCCCGCGTGGACAATGATGATGGATGATGATGAAAAGTATCCTATGTATTATTCCAGGATTCCAGGATATTCCAGGTATCTTTAGTATTGAACATCATCCGTTGAGCCGTTTCAGCGCTGAGTGGCAACATACATTACATACATACTCGTACATACACACAAACTTACGCATTTATAACATTACTAGTTTTCCCGCTCGCGACTTTGTCCGCGCGGACTACTATTTATCGCGAAAAAGCATCCTATGTTCTTCTAGGATATTAAAAACCAATGTAAAAGTAGGTATAGCACCACTCTTGATGTTTTTTGACATATTTGTTATTTCGTTTCCATGGAAATCGTTTCTTACAGCGAGTAATTAACATTTTTCTGGTTTTTTCAGTTTTCCCGTAGAAACTTACAATTTTCTGGGATTAAAAGTATCCTATGTTTTATTGCAGGGTATAAGCTATCTCCATTCCAAGTTTCATCAAAATCCGTCCAGCCATTATAGCGTGAAAGCTCCCCAAACAGACAGACAACGTTTCACTTTTATAGGTATATTGGTATGGATAGTGGGAAGTAGGATTATTGTTTGGATTATGTTTGTGGTTCCATCTAGTCCAACAAAAAAACTTTTATAAGATGCTACCGGTACATGAATTACTAAGACCTCTAAAATCTTAAATTTTGCGTATAATCTATACTTTTAATAAAGCAATAAGTACGAAAAAGTCTGTACGAAGAAGATAAATAAAAAATGGTCCAGGGTATTTAAAATAAGATAGATAGATAGATAGATAAATTCTTTATTGCACACACCACAAACAAAATCAACAAAAAATAAAGGAAAAATAGCAGAAGAAGTGTACAATGGGCGGCCTTATCGCTAAAAGCGATCTCTTCCAGGCAACCTTTGGATGGAGAGGATTTGTTATAGTTGTGAGGGACGGGGTGCATTATGATATAAAAATACTACTTAGTAAGAAATAGTGTATAATAATATATAAATTTCCAATATATATACATACATATACTGAACAAGAATATAACATTTCCAAAAATCGTGTCTGTCTGTTTATTTATATGTTAGCGCATCACGTAAAAACTACAGGATCGATTGCGATGCGGTTTTCGCTGTTAGATAGCTGAGGATTAGATTTAAAAACTGAGGTACTTGGTATCTCAATCCGATGAGTAGCCGAGCAATAGATTAAAAACTTTTTCACGGCTGAAGGAATTTTGATCAAATGTTGGTATATTGGTATTTTAGGTCTTGGAATATCATATAGAGTACTATTAACCTAGATAAATAATAGCTAGTTATATAATATATCTATATTAAATTTGGTCTTAGCGTTTGCTGAGTCGGGACCTGGGCTTTTATTCACTATGCCGCATCAAATTCCTTGCCGAAAACGTGTGACGTCAGTACGGCAATTGCCGTACGATTCCACGAAGATATGTTAACGCGGCGCGTTACTTGCGTCATAGCGAATAAGGGCCCTGTTTGTGACAACACAGCATTAATTTCGTCTGAAGAACCTTTTTGTGTGTAATTTTGTTCTTTGTCACCTGTATAATGTTATGAGTTGTCATAAATAAATGTATTTTCTTTCTTTCTAGAAATAATAGACCCATACAACGCTCAAAGAAGGAAATAAAATATATATATATATTTATGACAACAAACAACATCATATTGTATAAGCTGAATTAGAACCACTTCCTCTTATCTTTCGGAGTTGAATTTTACATGTCAGTTCAGTTCTGATGACAATGCATTTTTATGGTTAACATGACCTGAATCGGCATCCAGGATTATCTCCAGATAGAGGAACTCTTCTACGGTGAACAGCACACACGAAATTTTGTGTACGCATTGTATTATGATAGCTGGTATTAAATTTTACCATAACATGGCTACTGCATAAAATATTGTTTATTTTTATTCTAAATTAACTTGTTTTTGTGTGATGAGCAGAATTGGATGTTTCCGAGTCATGAGTGTAATATTCGTATCTATGTATGTGTATCCGTTGTCTTGTGCCCATAATTGAGAGTATTTTAGTTTAGGGCTACATAATTGGTGTGAATTGTCCCGAATAATAAAATAAAAAATGGAAATACTACACTCAATAGAAAATTATTTTCTATATCCCGTTTTTTTTACTTCTTACACTTTAAATTTATTAAAATTTTTACTTATTTAAACAATATGTCTGGACACAAGACTGGGAGACTTTAACAGCATGTTATGCACTTTATTTTATCGATGGAAACATTTAAAGTGGGGAGTGCCACCCCACCTCCTATGAATGCCAGCAATTTTACTTTTTGAAGTGTAGAAATTATTTGATTGTCTTAAATAATTTATATCTACGGAAGTAAAGGCTCCCTAGACATAAAAATAGATTATTATTAGATGGAAAATAATAATTAATAATTTAAATAATTATTTTTTAGATAATATTAATTTTCTATTAAAAATATTTACACATCATGTCAAATCAATAGTACATGTGAAAATTTGTTTCAATAATAACGTTTTCTGCTCTACTACAAAAACTAAACTGTTAACACTTAATTAATTTTGAGCTTATATGATAGCCTATAATGTGTTCTACCAAACTATTTCAAATTTTAAAGTTTTCAAAATGTGTCCAGACATATTGTATATATGTCTATAAAAAAATAAAACTCTGCCGTGGCGGTCCCGGCTTAGAATAAGACCCCTCCCAATCCTCCCGTGTATGTCGTAAGAGGCAACTTAGGGAATACACTGAATACAGATGAGCAGCAGCGTTCTCCGAGCGCATATTCACCGATCCGCCTGCCAAGCGTGGTAACTATGGACAACCCCCCCCCCCCCCCCCCCCGTTTGTTAATCACTTATGTATTATTTAAAAATAGACACACTGTGCTACGCCTCGTGTGACACACTCGTGTTTTAATAACCCCAATTATATGACAGTTGCATAAACTACTATTATTCAGTAGCTGTCATGGTGAAGCTTAGAATGGGCTATCACAATTAACATTTCGTGGTTAACCGTTGAGGAGGAGTTCCCTCGTCAGAAGCCAATCCATGCCCAGAGTGCAGCAACCATTTCATGGTAAACTTAAAAACCGGATGGCACTAATGGCTCTGTGAGCTGTAGACCTCGCGAGTACATTTTTTTTTGAAAACAATCTAGTGGTGCACAGTAGCGCCATCTAGTTCACATTAATAACCAAGGTGCTCCATCAATCCAAACCTAGTAGGTAATGGGTTGATTCCAGTGGTTGAAAACTAATAGTGAGCAATTTACTGTAGACCTCGCGAGTACAAACTTTTTTGCAAACAATCTAGCGGTGCACAGTAGCGCCATCTAGTTCACATTAATAACCAAGGTGCTTCCTAGTAGGTAATGGGTTTATTCCAGTTGTAGAAAACTAAAAGTGAGCAATTTACTTCATTTTGAGGAGCTATTTATTCTGCTCATCACGCCGAAGATCCTCATCAGATCTTCACAATTTTTTTAATGAAACCAACGTAATGTTAATAATAAAAATAAAACCCATCGAAATCGGATCTAGTAAGGCGGAGATATTCAGTAGCCTCCTTTTTGCCCCCTTTTGGGGGTCCCAATCAAAAATCCCCGTGGACTAAAAAATATTAAAAATTCGTTTAACCTGTACACCAAGTTTAGTCTAGATCGGTTGAGAAATGCGACTTGGTAAAGGAGAACAGAGATCCAGACATACGAAAACATTTTTGCCCAAGCTAAAACGGAGACGCTTCGCTCGTGCTACGCGCTTGCTCGTCATGCTTACCATAAAATTGCATTGTCGTCGGAACTGAACCAACATGTAAAAATTCAACTCCGTAAGATAAGAGGAAGTGGTTCTAGTTCAGCTTGCAACATTTCACCTATACAAACATTGCAAGTTAAATGAAAGATTTTAATAACATTAGGTAGGTACACATTCTGCCAGAGAAAAAGTTTCCGTACCCAGCTTTTTTGGCAGAAAATGGCTACCAGAATTGATAATCATTTTAATGATCAATGATGTAAGAAATGTACACGGAAATATTTCCTTGCTCGATAATCAGTGGTCCAGTTTAGCCACAAGACATTGACTGTAGGAAACTTCCGGAAGTAGATACCAGCTACCTGTACACCTACCTATGTCCATTCCTATGTGCTATTCTTTGCACTATACACAACTGAACAATATAAAAATATGTAGCTTACTTCCTCCAAAACTGTTAGTAAGACAAATGATAAATGGTAAAATTAAAATATCACGAAAAAAAATTACTATGGTATACAAAACCCTACCCAAATTGAACTATCGGAAAATAGAAATGAATTGAAAATAAGGCCAGGAAACCAAGAAAAAAAAATTGTTAAGATGTTGACTCGTCGAGTGCTGGACTGACTCTCAGTCCAACACTCGACGAGTCAACATCACCCGATGATGCCTCGTGCAGAGTCGAAACACGTGTCGTATTGAAGTGAGACGTTTGGCATTTGTATCTGTTTTTCATGTTTTTTATAAACATATAATCTATTTAGTACTTATAAGTAACTTAATAAGGTATTTTTTTAAATATTGGGTTCCAGGCCTTGTTTTTCATTTAATTTATATTTTACGACTAGCTGTGCCCACGGCTTCGCTCGCGTGGTCATTTCTTTAGGTTAAAATTACTCTATGTGCTATTCCAAGATCTAAAATAAACATTTGATCAAAATTCCTTCCGCCGTTACAAAGTTTTTTATCGATTGCTCGGCTTCTAACCATTGGATTAAGATACCAAGTACCCCTGTTTTTAGGTCAAATCCTAAGCTACCCAACACTGAAAACTGCATCGAAATCGGTCTAATACGTTTTTACGTGATGCGCGAACACACATACAGACAAACAAACAAACAACAGACACGAATTAAAAAAATGTTCTATTCATGGACCATTTTTTTTAAATTGCCTTCTTTGTATAGATTTACGTTCTTATTGCCTTATAGCTGTGCCCGCAACGTTGCTCGCGTGGTAGTTTTTCTTTTATATAAGGATCCTATGAGTTATTCCAGTACCAAAAGTACCAATATAGGCACCTGTGTTAACAACCTTCAGTGGCGATCCGACATGGTCATGATAGGTTAGAAGACGAAGGCGGAGGCGAAGCGTAGCTAGCTTTGAAACATAGAAACCAGAACATAGAAGCAGTTTAATTGGTCCATTCGTCACATCAGTTTTCAAACATAAAAAACTGCATCAAAATGGTCCAGTTTAGTCACAAGACATAACCAGAAAAACCAACCAAAAAAAAAAAAAAAAAAAATACCAGAACCATCTTGTTTACCTCAGCTTTGAAACATAAAAAACAGCAGCTAAATTGGTCGATTCGTTTGAAAGGTACGATTTTCACCTCCTTTTTCTGGAAACTCCCCCTTATATAGATATAGTAAATATAGAATATAGATAATAATAATATCTAATAACTACAAATAAAATAAACAAACATAATTAAAAACAATCTACCAAATCAACCAACGAATCTAATTAGAAACCGCAAATACTTTCGAACACTTTCCTGTTTTTTTTCCTATACTGTCCTACGACTGTCAACAACGCCTGCCTTCGGGTCAATCAAATACTTAGCGATGTTCCGATACCCGCCACACCGCACGTTAACCCGGGGCCCCTGCCTTGGCGCTCGGCCGGGCGGCGCGGGCGGCGGCGCGCAGAAAGTACAGAATAAATAATAATAGCACCCTGATACAGTAGGTAGGTACATCGCGCGAAAACGAATGCATTATAATAGCTTTGAGCTATTTTATTTCATTTTATTACGTTATATTTATTACTTCATAATTTAATATAACTTTCGACCCTTATCCCGCAGGAGCCCTCTAGTTTTTCAGTATGTATTCTGAATTTTAACCCTTTATATAAGTTACAACTGTGCTAAGTTGCATCAAAATACACCCAATAGTTTCAGCGTGGTGCGTTCGTTTTACCATTACTTTATTAAAAATATCAAGGAAAATGTAAAAAATAACACATAAATAATGTAAAAATCTTTTAATTATGGACCAAACATTTCTACGTGATTTCGATCCAGGTACGTCTAGATTACGCACCCATGTATCTGTCCAACTGGGCCAGTGAGCCTCGTAGCGAAATGACGAAATTTGGTACCAGTCTATAAACGGATGTATGATCACTTTAAATTTAACACAACTTTGGACCCATAGACTGCAGGAACCTTTTAATTTTTCGGGATAAAAAGTAATCAACATTTTAACACATTATATAAACTTTGACTGTGCCAAGTTACATCAAAATCCGTCCAGTAGTTTGAGCTTGATACGTGTTATTTTAAATAACTTTCTACCCCTATCCTGCGGGAACCGTTGATTTTTCCGGGATAAAAAGTATTCTAAATGTTAATCCAGTACATCAGCTATGATTCTGCCAAGTTGCATCAAAATCCGTCTCGTAGTTTCAGCGTGATGCGTGTTCAAAGATATAGACAGACAGACAGACAGACAGACAGACAAAAAATAAAAAATAAATCTTTTGCGCTTCATATCGATTTTGAAGTTTATTTCAATCAAAATTTTCAATGAATATTTCATGTACAGTTACAGTTTTATTATAGTATAGTATAATAGTATATAGTATATAGTATAGTAAAGTATAGATATAGATATAGATATAGATATAGATATAGATGTAGATGTAGATGTAGATGTAGATGTAGATGTAGATGTAGATGTAGATGTAGATGTAGATGTAGATGTAGATGTAGATGTAGATGTAGATGTAGATGTAGATGTAGATGTAGATGTAGATGTAGATGTAGATGTAGATGTAGATGTAGATGTAGATGTAGATGTAGATGTAGATGTAGATGTAGATGTAGAAGTAGATGTAGATGTAGATGTAGATGTAGATGTAGATGTAGATGTAGATGTAGATGTAGATGTAGATGTAGATGTAGATGTAGATGTAGATGTAGATGTAGATGTAGATGTAGATGTAGATGTAGATGTAGATGTAGATGTAGATGTAGATGTAGATATAGATATAGATATAGATAGATAGATAGATAGAAGATAGATAGATAGATAGATAGTTCGATTTAGGTAGGGTATTGTTTAGCGTCGGGGTTTTAATTTTTTGTTACATTTTAATTTTACCATTTATCATTTGTCTGTCTTACAGTTCTGGCGGTACATATTTTTACAATATTTCCGCAAAATAGCGCCTGAATCTATCAACTAGTTTTTTCAACTGTTTGAAATGAGATGATAATAATGACAGTATTTTCTTTGTCTACTTCATGGTAACAACACGATATTCCCATGTAAAGTAATGAAAGATCAATCAATATCGTTAACCCACTTTCCTTTCGAGATGTTAAGAAGCTAGGTCAATTATTGGAAATTAAATCAATCTTCATTAACTTGCTCGTTTTCTTTTCTCTTGCTTTTGAGCTTTAAAAGGAATAATCGTGATAGCGACATGGTAACTAAGAATTAAAAAAAAAAGGATCGCCATCTAATGCCTTTTTTTGTTAACCTCTGCGTAGTCATTTCTTTTTTAGTGTGTTCTCTCGACAAATAGTTTTTATTATGGTTATTATTTTGTTTCTCTGAGTCTTTCATCCAGCCCAAAGTGTGAACGGTGCGGTCCTTTTCACTTGTTATTCTCCTCGTAGCAAACAGTTTACTGTTATAATAACCATGTTTTTCGTCACATGTTTTCGCAAAGGTTACTTTTTTATAAATTTACCTACCTGATGACAATTATTACTAGCCACAATCAAAAGAAGTGAGCGACTGGCACGGGTGCACAATAAACATGCATGTTGCAATTTCAATGCTGGAAATAACTATAATTCTAACCACATTCCTTCAAGTCAGAGAAGCCAAGCGTGACAGAATATTTATTAAAAAATTCTATTACTGCGCTTAGCTGCGCCTCGCGGATTTACCCACGTGGACAATGATGACAATGAAAAGAATCCTAAGTATTATTTCAGACCCTACAAATTTCACCAAAATGCGTTCCGCCGCTTCAGCGGGAAGAAGTAACAAACAAACATACACACACCCTCACTCACTTACTTTAGCATTTATAATATTAGTGTGATGTGATTTATTGCATAATATTACGCTCCACTTAGGTAATACAGCCAGAACCTAACTTAACAATTTCAAAACTAAAACAAATTAAAATTACGTCCACAAAAGACTTTTCCAAATATGATGTGGTGATCTGGTGGCTTCCGCAGGAGAAAATGGGTTTAGTCTACGTTTAGTCCTCTTTGCTATATTCAGATCGGAGGTTGTTTATTGAGAAGTCAACCATAATTAATAAAAAAAAACTGTGTCGTCAGCAGTTTTTAAATAAATAGGTACCAGCTTAATTATCCACCCTATAAACCAATAATATGCCCAAGCCGTGTTAAACTGAGAAAAGAGATCTCCCTCGCTTCCTATATAATGTTTGCTCTTTTCTCTTTAGTACCTAATACATAGGTATGTTAAATAATGCATCATTAGCCTTCCTAGGCTTTTTATACTCGACTACGGTGAAGCAAGGGAAGGAAGTATGTATGCATATTTCTTTCTATGTTTCGTTTGTATAGGTACATGTTTACCTGACTATGAAGAAGTAAAGGAAGGGTTATGTATGTACAGTCTCTGAATGCATTTATAATTTACTCGTATGTATTTATGTTTGTATAGTTAGATGTTCCACCATAGCGTCGCGTCCCTCCTATTGGTCTGATTTTGACAAGCGATCAATCCATTCGTCTTCATTGCAAGAGTGTCATAGGCAATTTTTACCTGACTACGGCGAAGCAAAGGAAGGGTTATGTGTTTAACAGTCTATTTGTGATTTTTTTGTCCACTAAGACCGTATTCGTTTTCTTCTTAATTTTTGAAATATTTGGTGCTTATGGCCTCTGTTGACCTCTACTGCTTCACTATATCTAGTTATTTACGTTTCTACGTTTATTTTCTTCTTTCGCTGGAAAGCATGCTTGAGAGAGTATTAAGTTATTTTTCTTTTAGTTTATCGCTATCTCCCTTGTCTTACACCACAATGTACCAGTCTACACTTGATCGCACTTTGCGCCGCGGCCGATGCGATCGCCCAAACGCGGGGTCATCTCATTGCACCTGCCTCGGCTGGCACCCTGTCATGTTGTATAATCGAAATCACATAAACCATGGCGAAACTACTTGACGAAATAATGGAAAGGCTGCTTGCAAGACAATTTGTGAACGTTCATGAAGGTTATTGGAAATAACTTGTTGGTATTAAATTTTATTTACTCTGAGGTTTTTAAAAGAGCTGTTTTGTTTACTTTTCTTCATAAAAACACGTTATCTTGAAATAAAATTATAGTTATTAGGAATTATGTAACAGTCTGACAACTTTATAAAAGCAGAAGCTTTATTAGAAGCTGATTAAACTTTTTAATATTTACAAAAAGAAAGAAAAGTAGGTTACATCAGATCAGCAAAGGAGATTGTTATATTACTTCTATCAATTAATGTAGTACAACACACCTATTCACCTATTCAACATCAATGAAGTAGTGAAGTACAATATTAAAGATAATTCGTGGTGATCTTTCAATTCGTTCCGCATAATCATTGTCTTAATAACTCCGGTTAATTGATTTTTTATTCATAAATTTTACTCTACAGTTAGGTTTGGGAGATTTGAAATGGTAAGTGGGTCTTGTAACGGTTTTAAATTACCTTTAGTTATCAGATCTAGCAAAATAACGATTTTATCAAGACTAGTCCCGAAAGAGAATGAAAGCTCTCAATTAGTAACTTATGTTATTACAATTTGTATGCAAAATATAAGTATAGACCACGATAGACGCCTCAAGTCGTTTTACCTTACGTGTCTTAACTCCTATACATTATCAGTATTGAGTCCGGATAAAGCCAATCTGCTTGCGATCAGCTTTGAACATTCGCAGTAACTTCATTCTAAATTACGTAATGTGTGTATGGTATGTATGTTTGTGTGTGTGTGTGTGTGTGTGTGTGTGTGTTACGAATCCAAAACTTATCTGAAGCTTTTATTTCGGTATCAGTACGAATAATTTTATTTTAAATTATTTATACCTATGCAAAAACAAATAGAAAACTTACTAATATCATCATGATATCATCACTTCATCACTAATATTACTTATAAAATAAAGTCACCGAACGCGTCTCTCTGTCTGTTCACAAATATCTTAAGCCAATTCATTTTGGGTAACACTCAAGCGTGGGTTGATTCAAGAGGAAGGTTTAGAAGGTTCAGAAGTATTTTTACAAATTTAGTCCATGTATAATTTTCTCAACGAAGTATGAAAAACACAGCCATCCATTAGTTTTCTTTTGCGTATGCTGCGTATTTGCGAATTTTGCGTGTTCTTAATATGTTGCGTAAAATATTTACTTCCATACATTATTATACTTTCATATAATAATTTAAAAATAAGAATGTTCTTCTCAAAAAGTTCTTCAAAAAAGTCCGCGGCACCATTAGTCCTCACAGAAAGCACAAAGTAAACGCTTTTCATTAACAGAAAATAACATATACGAGTATTTTACTCAACGTCTAGAGCTGTTTGTGATAAACTGTATTAAGCCTTGTCAAATTAGATAACACAGTAATCTTTCTAATTTCATGTAGATATGTTTTTGATGAGCCGATTTCAATAAATTCGGCTTAACCTGATCTTCGTTCCTACTATTAGATTATTCTGTGATGTAATAGTGCAGACATGGCACGGATGCGGGCGGGGCGCGGGCGTTTGTGGTCAATGTAACGTTTTGTTCAAATACGTAAATATTTAGAGAAATGTTGATGTTTGCTAGGTAGACAAATTGGACGGAGCCGAGATTTTAATAAAATAAACAACAAATTAAATTTGAAGTTAATTTTATTGGTCTTACTTTTGACAAGCAAGCGAAAGACATTCAAGCGAAGATAAAATAATGACAATTTGTATTTAATTACTTCCTTATATAACTTTTATAAATGCGTAGGCGATTTCTAGTACATTCTTCATTTGCAATAACAACTAAGTAGTTACATTTCTCATACTTTAGCGAGAAAAACATCTAAGTACATAAATGCTTATTCAGCTATGCGCAATTAAAATCAAGTCAACATGTAGAGTACCTCTACTGCGCATTATTCATAGAAAAACAACATAAGTACAAAAAGTGCTTAATTGGTACTTTCACAATCTAAGGAAGTACCTACTTGTATGATTAAATATGTCGCAATTGGACTTCGGTAAACAACGGTGGGTTTGTGGTACATATAACTTCTCCACCCTGAGATTGAAAATTATCTGGAAGTTCATTTTCTGAAGTCAGATTATTTTCAATTTTACATAATTTCAAAATCTCATTTTTATATTTTATAATAAAGTATACAATAGTCAAAATCATTATAATATAAAGTATTAATGTCCATAAACTAACACTTTTTATTTGCACTTTATTGACCATTTCACTTATTTCACTATATTCACTGTTTTCACTTTTCTTCAAAATATAATTCAGCATTTGTAGATTTTCCATATTTACTCCATCTAAGTTAACAGGTTTCCTTTTGAAATTATTTGTAACTGGAACACTTGGTAAATTTATCAATGGTAGTTTAGGAATATGTAAGTTCATTCCTCTGAACAATTTCTTCCGTAGAGTAATATCTTCAACTTGTATTTTACAATTATCGTCCAAGGTTAAAATATAAGTACCAAGGATTTTCTCTCGAGTAATCTCATTTTCACAATTGTTGAAGTAAGCGCCGGACAAATTAAATTTCCACGACTTTAAAAAAAAATCCTACCGGCTGCGCCAGACAAATTGGACGGAGCCGAGATTTTAATAAAATAAACAACAAATTAAATTTGAAGTTAATTTTATTGGTCTTACTTTTGACCGTACAATTCAAGCGAAGATAAAATAATGACAATTTGTACTTAGTAACTTCCTTATATAACTTTTATAAATGCGTAGGCGATTTCTAGTTCATTCTTCATTGTAATAAACAACTAAGTAGTTACATTTCTCATACTTTAGCGAGAAAAACATCTAAGTACATAAATGCTTATTCAGCTATGCGCAATTAAATGAAATCAACATGTAGAGTACCTCTACTGCGCATTATTCATAGAAAAACAACATAAGTACAAAAAGTGCTTAATTGGTACTTTCACAATCTAAGTACCTACTTGTATGATTAAATATGTCGCAATTGGACTTCGGTAAACAACGGTGGGTTTGTGGTACATATAACTAGGTATATCTTTGTAGATGCTTAAAGTGGAATAACACATTAAGATACTTTTTATTCTCTTTCCATTATCCACGCGGGTTAAACAGCGAGTTGGCTATAAATGCATTATATAGTATATATTTATTAATCTAGATTATTCTTCTATATTTTGTATGAAATATGTAGGTATATATGTACATATAATCAAAAGTAGATAGATAGATAACTCTTTATTGCGTACCACTTAAAAGTAGATCGTACATTGTTCATAATATAACCTAAAATATAGAAATTGCGGTAACTCAATCGGCGGTCTTATCGCTTACAGATCTCTTGGATGAACTAAAAACGATAAAAAATGAGTAGACGATGGTGATAACAAAAGTATTAAGAAAGGTACAATAATTTAACAAAGGTTGAATCCGTCACGCCATTGTAGAACGACAAACAATGCGCTTACGCAACGAGGATCATCCTGACGAGTTGTACTATTATTTATACTGTGCCGACGATCCTAATCTTGAGCTGTCGGGTGTGTCTCAGGCTTTGTGAGAATCTCTCGACTATTATTCGGTAATTCACTTTGGTTTAAAACGTCTTCACATTAACAAGTGTAGCTTCAGTTGTAATAAACACATAAACAATAGTTTAATTCTTGAACACTATCTCACCCGTGTTAGGGTTTTTTGTTGCGTTCTATGCAATCGTTTGACTACGATCTCACCTGATGGAAAGCGATGATGTTGTCGAAGGTGTTGCACGCTTGCCTAGTAGATACCTATGCACTCTAGACATGAATACGGCTGGGTTATGTTTTACCGGAAACAATTACGAAAGCAGAGCACTCCACTCTTTTGCAATTCTTGTAATAAATGAAGAAGCGGTAACGCTTCGTTCTTGTGTGTTGTATTTCAAAAAAGGCGGAATCGGATTGTACAGATTGATTCTGTGATGTCATCGAAGGAGGAAAACACCTTAAAAACCTTTGTTATTCTACCTTATCTCAAGCATAGATTAAAATAATAGTTACCACATTGGTCACCCTTTCCCCGTCTGTCCGCGAATCACTTAAAATATACCGGGCCGAAAGAAATGCTGTTTTCACTGATGAATAGCTTAGGTTTAGACTTAAAAATTGGTGTAAGTACTTTGTATCTTAATCCGATGAGTAGAAGCCGAGCAATCGATAAATAACTATTTGACGGCTATACGAAATTTGGTATCACTGTCCTTTTATGTAGGTACTTTTGATCCTGGAATATTATATAGGATAGTTTTCTTCCCCAGAAAAAATACCACACAGGCAGCTATAGTCTTCTATACTGTAAAGTTTGTGAGTTTGTGAGGTTGTAGGGGTAATCTCTGGATCTACTGAACCGATATTGCAAATTCTTTTACCAATAGAAAGCCATATTTGTGAGTGTCATAGGCTATATATTAAAATGCCAACGCGTGCGAAGCCGCTGGCATCAGCTAGTCTTCAATAGAAACCTTGAAGACTTAGAAGATAATATCCAATCACAGGTTTTGTCAGAATAGCCCCATAATGTTGTTGGTAATTCAATAGTTATAGGTAGGTTCTTAGTTGAAAACACGCATTTCTAGTAGAAATACATAGTTCACGTAACCGTGAAGATTCTGAGAAACTGTGTCCGATTCGATTATACCTATACGATAATTTAAATCGATCGGTTCCAGCCGATACACGTGCCAATCGATTTGTCGACTGCAGGAGTGCGCTTTCCAATGTCGATTGAAATTTTGGAAAAAAAAACTAATGGAAATTATCATGGAAAGCAAGAGAGAGCAAACGAATCAAAATTTTTACGTCAATAATTGCAACTATTAAAACATTTATAAATAGGTACCTACAAAATAAGCCAGATACTTTTTACTAACATGCCAACCTATTTTAACCGATTTCCAAAGGATGAGGTTTTTGTATCGACTGTATTTGTGTTGAGTTTTGTACTCAGGATTTCAGAACCGATTTGAATTATACCCGACTTTTTACCCGACTGCACGGAGGGCTATGTGTATGGGTTGTATGTATGATTGTTTGTTTGTACGTTTCTTAGGGGCCTCCTACAGCCTAAATGGCTTGATGGATTTTGATAAAGGAGCTATAATTGGATTGGATATATGAAGTGTCAAGAAAATTAATGTGGCTGCTACAGCTGCCATATTGTATTTGCGACGGAACAAAAAATGACCAATACCGAATAAATAATGAGGTATCAAAATGAAGGTCTTTAAAACACCATTTCAAAAATGTATAATTCTTATTTAACTAAACAGTAGCAATTGTCTTTTAAGCTAAGTAGGTACAAAGTTTTCAATTTAAGATTATTTAAGTTAATGTAAATACTAAATAATATAGTCTAATGTTGCAATTTCAATTATTAAAACATAAATATTAAATTTATATAAATACTAGCTGCGCCCCGCGGTTTCACCCGCGTCTCTCAGGAACCATGTTTTTTTCGGGATATAAAGTAGCCTTTGTGATAATCCAGGGTTAAGTTACCTCCATACCAAATTTCATCCAAATCCGTTCAGCCGTTTTAAGCGTGAAGAAGTAACAAACATGCACAAACACACAGAATTTTACATACATACAAACTTCTCCTTTATAATATTAGTGTGATTATTTTTGATGGCATTCATTCAATAATTTCATTCGCAGTTGGGTTTTTTGTATTTTAAATAATTTTACTTGTTTATTAATGTAGTCCGAAATAATGTTCATTAAAATAATAATTGGTGCACAACTTTTATATTCATTAATAAAAAAATGGCCTAAACAGTGCATTTCTTTCATAATTTCTAATTTCAAAAAATCTAAAGGAAGAGAGAGAACCCCAGACAGTGATGTGTTTATTTCCATACTTACATCTGTAACTAACCATGTACACATTTAACTTTTTATAGGTAACTGCTGTAACTCTCGCCGCGTGACGTCTCGTGTTGTACTACTATTTACTCTGTGGTCACGTAAAGAACAGCCTTGATCTTGCAACTTGCTGACACGGCCGCGGTCTGAAATACAACTGTCTTGTTAACAAGGAACTATTAAAAAACAAAAATGGGAGCTACTCACGTATAGCAGTTGGATTATTCCAACTATAGTTTCAACCACAACAGGTCCGGTGGTATTTATCAAGTGAAGTGCGGAACGCTCGCGAACGTATCTCACCTCGCCCTTTTGCAGTTGGAATAATCCAACTGCTACACGTGAGTAACTCCCGTTTTATCTTTAAAATTTATAAAAACCACGTTAGTTTTCATAATAACGTGGAACTTGAACAAATTGTTGTAGTACTTATACATAGATACATGGTTTGGTCGCAGAACGTCACATTCACTAAATGTCACGCTGTCGCAAAATTACCCTTTCGCTGAATGTCACATTCTTAAAATGACCCATCCACACATTGTCACATCCTCAAAACTATCTATGTAATATAAATATTTTGAAGCACATTTTTTATGGCAACATCTTCTGTATTCATAAATAATACCTACCTAGGCTTTGTAAATAATATTTTAGTAACTTGTAGTAATATATAGAACTTTTTAAAGTTTCACGAATATTATTTAACACACAAAATTCAATTAAAATCCAATTAGAGTAAAAGTTTTTTTTCGAGAGACGATTGATTTGAAACAAGACATAAGTTCCAAAACTAAAACCCGACGACGTTCATGTAAAAAATAGCTTATGACACTCTTGCGATAAAGACAAATCGATTGATATCTCGCTTGGCAAAATCGGACTAAGAGGGGTGACGCTATGGTGGATCCACATACATAGACTGTTAAACTCATTACGCTTCCCTTGCTTCGCCGTAGTCGGGTAAAAATAATAAATAGGTAATAGGAGGTCGTGTAGTAGGTAGTTCGGTAAGGAACTTCACGTTTGAATAGCATTCCAAGATGCTCGTTCAGCACGTTCTTCGAAGATAGGAGTACCTATAGTAATGAGTAAGCATAGTGAAGTAACTATAGTATATTGTACTATTATTTATTCTGTGGTATACCTAGGAGTTATTCTTTGACCGAAGTGTAGAGGACCGAAGATAAATTCTATTGTTAGGGATTGACGTCAACCGGAATGACAGCGTCAGACTATAAATGAACTTTGAACGATCTAAGCAACAAGTTTTTTTAATCTTCTTGGATCTAAGAAACTAGTACTTTCCGAGTCTGGAAATAAGTATGTATCTACTGTTTACATTGTAATTATTCAAATAGGTACCTTTGCTTGATACTATTTTTATTTTTATTACAAAATAAATCCAAACTTGAATATATTGTCTATAACATGTTACCTCGTCGCAAGGCAGTATTTCCTGTTTACTAATCGAATTATAAATATCGGAGCCAAAACAAACCTAATCGGATTGTAAATCGCTCGGGACGCGCTCGCGATTATGTGACAACGTATTAATTTTATTAAGGTTTTCGTTAACAGGCGGTCGCGGTGGGTCGCACGGTGGCGTCGGCTGGTTTTCTACCGACTTAACTCACACATTAAGTTGCCCGTGTCTGCACGCGACGCGCGCATCCGTCCACGCGCTCCGAATTTTTCGCGCCGCGAAATCCGTTCATGTACGAGACGATACTTTTTCCAAACCAAACTCTTCGCCGGCCGGCACGTTGTCGCAGCCATAAAAAAAGTAAACTGTCACTTGAAACTTTTGCGCGGGAAATCGTGATAGTGAAGTGACAAAAATATAATTGGTGATTTTAAAAATAGCAGTGAAATATTTGTCGAGTGGTATGGGTTTAAATTGTATTTATTCAAATGGATGATAAAGTGTCGCATTTACGTATTTCTCTGAATTTTATTCGTATCTTCATGCATCATAAATTAATAGCGTTAATTCAGATTTCACCATAAAGCGCTTTAAATGGTTTTAATTACAGGTTGAAGGTGAAATCGTATAGATAGCAATTGTTTGCAGTAATTTGGACATTAAGTACAGACATAGGTAACTAGCTTTTGCTAGCAGCCGACTTATTATTTCTTCTTTTAATTAAAAATGCATGTATCTCTTATTACATTGAGACACGTACATATTACAAGTTTATCGTGTAGGCATGACTTATCATTAACATTCTTGGTTAATTAATCAAGACGAGTCGCAACTATGCATTCACTCAATAGAGCAATGTGAAAATTTAACACACATTTTTTTAGGATAACATTTACGATATTTATTTACAAATTTGTAATTTGTTTATTAATAAGTATGTGTTTGACATAGTTTAGGCAAGTGTTACTTATAACATTATTTTATAAAATAACAACCTAACGATTAACCCCGGCTTGGCAGGGGTAGCAAAGCGTTTACTTACTTTTTTAAATATTTATATAAACATAATGTTACACTTATTGACGACGCGCGGACCGCCAGCACAGCATCTGCTTCTAATTGCATTATTGCACTATTACACCACATAATAAGTAATAGGAGGTACAAAGAACAAGTCGGCCATAATAAATTGAAATCCGCCCATCAAGAAAACGATATAACTTTCAAACTACTCGTCAAAAAGTATGGTGTAAAAAGCAAAAGTGAAATGAGGAAGAAAACTGTGATATCTAATTTGATAAGGAGTAATACAGTACAGCACAGTGGTCTAGAAAATGTTTATTTATGTTTCTGATAAACGTTTTTCTGGGCTTTTTGTAAAAGGTTCACATAATGTCGCGGCCTTTATTGTAGTTTTTTTTGCGAGGAACAATAGAGGTCTTTAGTACTGTACGCAGCGTATGCATAAAACCCCTACCGTGACTGCAATATTTTATCCGAGTTCGTTGAGAAAATTAGCCCTAGGTCGAATTAATTTTGTACAAAACACTTACAAATTATACCTTAAAAACCTTCTTGAATCAGCCTACGCTAAGAGAAAATCGGCACAAAATCGGTTAGGTTTGGTTCTGAAATGTTTGGACACAGACATACAGACAGATGTACAGACGCGTTTTGACGACCGGTCGGTCTCGTGGCTAGTGATCCTAGGTACGTAATCAAACGGTCACGGGTTCGAATCCTGCAAGGTGCAATCATTTGTGTGATGAGCAGAAATGTTTGTTTCCGAGTCATGGATGTTATAATATTCGTATATATGTATGTTTATCCGTTATCTAGTACCCATAGTACAGGGTATCCTAGTTTGGGGCTAGGTAATTGGTGTGGAATTGTCCCGAATATATTTATTTATTATTTATGACTTTATTTTATAATATTTAGTGGTGATGGCTACAATTTTAATTTCCAGACTTGGCTTTCATATTAATTGGTATCCGATGTCAAGCTTGGAAATTGCAGTACATAGGTACCTACCAATTTTCTTATTAGCCCGGAAATAGCTACATATTATCAATAACCGTCACCTTCCTATTAGCAATACCAATAAAAAATGGCTGTTATAAAATCAAGTCTCCCCTGTCTTACCTACCGCTAATTATAGGGACAAGTTCCAGGTGTTTTATAAAACACACAAATGCAATCTTAAGTAAAAAAATATTTACTCATAAATTTATTATTGGTTCTAAAGGAAATTATGTGCTGTACAATTTGTGTTACATTACATCACATTGCAATACATTTATTTGTGTCTTAACGATTCTTCCGACGATAAAAAAAAACTGAATACGGAACTAAGCCAGAAGTGCTTTTAAAATCACGTCACAAAATTAATAATAGTACAAGTCACGTAATATTTGTTATTCTGTGGTAATATTGAAAGATTATGAGGTTCTTTACGCGACTCTGGAAATAAATACTTGACGTAATATTTAATATCTACCTACTTATAAAATGACATCTGCGTGTTTCTTCCAACCAATTCGATTGTTGGTATTTTATTTAAAAAAAGTATCAATACATACCTACTTGAAACAAATATTCAATAGGTTTTCAAAATATAAGCTAAAGCACGTTTAAGTAGACGTTTATTCACGTCACTAGGAAAATTGTTTCTAGGATAACCTTTTCGTAGGTACGGTTTGGTACTATTGTTTACTCTGTGGTACGGTGAAAAATCTAAGCACCTCGTCGCGCACAACAGAATATAACTACTTAATTAATTATATTTACTCTGAGCACCCTGTCCACCAAGCAGCCGGAGAGCACCTGTATAGATTCATAAATTATAACAACGATCGTGCGCAGGCGCCGGATGCCATAGATTTTCAAGGCGGAAAACCATTTGTCGGTAGGTACCCACCCAAATACATTACAGAATATTCACTATTATGTAAAGGATTTATTCTCGAAGATTTATTCCTAAGATTGAGACAATAACCTCTAGAGGCTTTAGGCATCGTTATCAGTTGGTCTAGCAACACTATCTAAGGCTATGTGTACACAGTCAGATTGCTGATGTCACGCGATTAATGACCTTCATGACTACAAGAAGATTGGATGTTCATGGTTCAACATATTAAATACCTAACAGATAATTACCTCCTGTTATGTTTTTAGGTAACATTTTCAATTAGTAGGTAGGTAGTGATGGTAGCCTAACGGTTCTATAGTGAAACTTAGAATCCAGCAATACTGGGTTCGGTCCTAGGCTCCCGCACCAATGACTTCTAAGTTATGTGCGGTTTTCCATCGCTCCGTCCTTCGTAGCTGTCGGTCCCAGCTGTTATTGATTTATAGCATTCGTTAAACTATGTCAGAGGCTCAGAGGTGACAAACTCTGACACTAGAGGACACTGACACTAGACTACCTCATACGAAAAAGAAACAAACAGTAGGTAGATAAAATTTATCCAAATAATATCATAATATGGTGGAAATATATTTCAATTACAAATGATTTTGATATTCCGTTTGTATGGAAAAAATATTGTGAGAAAGATGTTTAAAACGAGATAAAAACGACTTCCCTATGCTAGGAAGTCAAATGTGACTTAACCATCTAATTTCTTCCCTAAAATGTATGTTTATTTATATTCTAATAGGGTTTACTAGGGTAGTAAGCACGTCAAATGTGACTTAACAATTTATTTTCTTTTCTAAAATGTATATTTATTTATTTACTAATAGGATTTGCTAGCGTAGTAGGCACGTCAAATGTGACTTAACAATTTAATTTCTTCTGTAAAATGTATGTTTATTTATATACTAATAGTAAAATTTCCACCGTGTAATGATCCTAAAAATCATGTCTGAAAAAAATATGGTTAATTTATAACCACTGGTTGGATAAGGTATATTTAAATATAATATCATTAGGTAGAATTGTATTATTACATTACTTGACAGAGGTTGAATTGAATTTAATATACAACCCGAGCCAAACCAAAATATTTAAAAAGAAAATATTGAACAAAGTCTATGTGTAGGACCAATGAATGAATGTTGCGGCGTACTCACGGTGCATTTTATTGTTCGTGTGATCTATCACCACCTGCTCAGATTTTTTTAAACCCTAAGTACGTTATTAAGTAGATCTACTATTTGTTTGTCTGTTTCTTAATTTGAGAATAATACTAATCTCAACTTAACCATCTTGAATGTCGCGTTTTTTGCTTCATTATTTATGATGAGAATCAAACCGACTTGAAATACAAAAACGAATAATTACCCGATGAATAGGTTTTTTCGCTTAGTTTTAAAATGTTTATTTCAAATTTGACGTCATATAAACCGGTCTTAAAAGTACAAAGTACAATGCAGAAGTATTTTGCCTTTTAATTATGTTTCTATTGTTAATTATGTGGGAAAAATATACTTAAGTGTAATGTTAAATTAAAAGTCGGTAAAAAATAAAATTGACACGAATATTAAGTAGGTAATATGTAAATTATATATCAATCTAAATACACCAAAAACTGAAGCATTCGAAAAAGTAAACACTAAACTTGAGGGTAAATAAAAATAAATAGGCAAAAATAGAAAAAATACCGATACTCTACGTTACCTTTTCCGTTTGCCTACTCCAATAACATAATGGTCTGTGCTAATAACCAAGACTGTTAAAAGTAACAGGTTGCGTTGCGCAGTGTGTGCTCTATGTCCCGACCCTATCCAGCGATATCATTTTGTGGGTGCATTCCGAGACGCGCTAAAATCGATAAAATCTATATTATCGCGCTAAAACGCGTACCGAGTCACCGTGAGCACGACAACGATATCCCTTGTGACGTCACGGATTACGTCATAACATTCGCCATTTTGCTATTACACCGACCATGCCCCAAACCGATATCACCGTGAGCTCTACTGTCAAAGTGGCAGACTGACGGTTGTTTGCAAAGAAAATTGTTGTTTGAATTCAGTTGTGTGTGATTTTCGTACATTTTTCCAAATATTACTGCAGAAAATTGAGCAATTTTTAGATAGACTACTTTTCCCACGAGTAATACTTTGTATTTTGAGCTAATTTTGAGATTATGTTGTTGTGATCTTGTAATCAAGCTCACGAGCGTTCCGAATCAACTGCAGCACTCAACAGTCATGAGCACGGTATCTGAATCGGAACGCAAATTAGCACTGTGATCGCTCACATCGATATTATCGTGAATCGGAATGCACCGTATAAAACTTATTAGTATCATCATGATATCATCACTTCTTCACTAATATTACTTATAAAATAGGAGGATAGGAGGTGAGAAAAGGGAGGGTGAAAATCGTAGCTTCCAAACGAATGGAACGATTTTGATGCGGTTTTTTCTGTTCGAAAGCTGATGTGGTCGTGATGATTTTTAGATATATATGGGGAGGGGGAGGGGGGAGGAGGGAGGGGGGAGTTGAGAAAAGGGGATGAAAATCGTAGCTTCCAAACAAATGGACTGATTTAGCTGTGGTTTTTTATGTTTGTAAGCTGGGGTAAACGAGATGTTTCTTAGCTATAATGAGGGGGGTGGGGTGGAGGGGGGGGGAGGGCGAAAGAGGGTTAGGATCGTAGCTCCGAAGAAACGAATAGACCGATTTTGAAGAGGCTTTTTATGTTTGAAAACTGATGTGATCGAGTAGGTTCTTAGCTATATGGTTCTTAGCTATATGGTTCTTAGCTATATATACCAAATTTCGTTCAGCCGTCATATAGTTTTTTATCTGCTACTTATCGAATTGAGATACCAAGTCACCAGCTTTTAAGTCAAAACCAAAGCTATCCAACAGTGAAAACCGCATTGCAATCGATCTAGTAGTTTTACGTGATGCGCGAACATACAGACAAGAACGGTTTAAAAAACGTTCTGCAGCTTATTTTAAGTCCCTAGACCAACTATTTTAGTTATCTTCTTTGTATAGACTTTTTCTTACTTACGCTTTATTCTATGTATATTTATAAGTATAGATTGATCAACCCATCAACCAGGTGGCTTAATTGGAAATAGAGCTAGGCTAGCCTGGTATTATTTTAAACATATTTTAATGTAATCAAATTCGTTGCACTAACTCGATATATATGTACAAAACTGAGAAAAATAAAACGCAACTAGGCATATAACTTATCACGCCTCATTTCCAGACGAAGTAACGCGCAGTTGCTTCAAAACAATTAAAGCTGCAAGTCAAGTTCCCACGCAGTCGCGTAATTTCTAGGATTGCCGAGAAAAGCGCAGACATTACAAGGAAGTCTGTGATCTAGATGTGGGCGCTGTATGATTGGTGGGACCTGAGATCGGAGAGACAGGGCTAGAGCTATCTCTACATCGATGATACAACGATATATGGAAAATGCACAATGTAACTGGTTTGAGAATTTTTACTTCCTATTTCAAGACTAACCACATAATAAATAATAGTACCCGCCCTTCGATAAAGGAAGTTAGGCTAAAGCCCACCGTTAACCACCGTCAATGCCCACTGTATTCTGAAAATCTAGGTAGGTAATGCATTAGACATAACTAGCCAAAAAATTATATACTGTTGGAATGTGCTTATCAAGGCTTTTAATTTTATACCCATATCACAGAATAAATAATAGTACAAGTACCCATATTGTAAAAAACAAAAACATTTTTTTCTTCTTTGAAAATACTGACGCCATATAGTTTTTTCAAAACATAGCCAATGTTACTCGGGGGGGATGTAAGGATTCTAACGAGACCCCACCCCATATGTCTAAATCTGTTCAAGCATTTAAAAGTTATGGTGGAATAAAGAAACTCACATACAAACATATATAAATCCTAAAAACAATACACTCCTTTTTTTGGGCAGTCGTGTAAAAAAAGAAAATATATTCAAGAATAGTCAATCTGTCAATTTTTATTTGCAGCAAAAGTGTACGAAATCTGAAATAAATTATAGTTTATAAACTAAAACCCGACTACGGTCTCTAAAAAGTCACAAACAAGAATATTCAAACGTTTATTTGACTTTATGATGCCATATTCATTTTTCTTCTTTTTTTTTTGTGCGCCGTATTCACTTTTATATGACGTCACTTAGCCTATAACCAGCGGAAGATCAAGACGCTTTCAACTATAGCTCATTCGTCAAATTATGATAAGTAGTTTAGAAGTTATGAGGTACACTACATACATACCCACATACATACATACATACAT
The DNA here is from genome assembly GCA_946251855.1 of Alsophila aescularia. Taxonomy (NCBI): domain Eukaryota; kingdom Metazoa; phylum Arthropoda; class Insecta; order Lepidoptera; family Geometridae; genus Alsophila; species Alsophila aescularia. The sequence continues at coordinate 33,093,034 of OX276377.1, read as the reverse complement.
ACATACATACCGGTCAAAATCAAAACCCTTTTTTTTCTAGAATATGTATCTCGTACCACAGAATAAATAATATGCTCGTACGTACGTACGTACGTACGTACGTAAACCACGGTCTAACTTACCTACACGCCGCGGCCGCGGCGCCGATGTCGTGTGCATTGTTTTTAAATGTGTTTATAGCAATAACATAATTGCCAAGTGGTTTTTATGTCAGTTGATAAAAACGTTAGCACGTCCAAGAGTAAAACTGGCTTTTCTTTAAAATCATTCTCCTTGGCTCACTCGATCGTTGGGGAAAACAGATTGTTGCGTTGGCTTTAGTGTTGCTCCGAAGGTCTGCATGACACGCGATCTCACTGGTAGGTCAGAGGAAGTACTGTTTACTGAGGAGGTTGTAAACAAATAACTATATACCTAATGCTCTCGTAATGTAAAATAGTGGCATCCCCAAAAAAAAGTATAAAATAAAAAAAAAACTTTTACGACCTTTCTTTTTAATGAACGTAATTTTTTATTTATTTTTAAACTGACCTTTTTTTATTATTTTGTCGTCGGTTTGTGAGCTACCCTGAAAGTTTCAACCAGATAGCTAGTCGGGAAGTGCTCGAAATTTGAATTCCAGGACAGACAGAAATACATAGATACATACAACTATACATACATACAAGTGAAGTTAAATAAAAGCTTTTAAAATAGGTACCTATAACGATGCCTGCACCACAATCCGCCATAAAATCTCTCGTCATCACCATCAGCTTATAATTGTCTACTGCTGGACGTAGGCCTCTCCCAATGCACGTCACTGAGCAAGACCTTCAGCTCTGCATCCAATTTCTACAGCTGGTCGTCAATCCTTAGGCAATCTACTACACGATGATCTATTTATCGAAATAGTTTAAAAAAATCGATTACAAATATAGATATTTATTTACATAATTATGTACAATAATCACTCGTTTAATAGGATATCCGTGTTATTGGCATAGCAAATGATCTAATCTGCTTACATCAATGATGTAATTCGCCATCATTAACTCAAGCCTTCGCTGGGTCACACACTTCCCATTAGAATAAACTCCAAATCCGGTTTTTCTACTTAATTATTACACATCTTCATAAGTCACTCTATTAAGCACCTGTGAACCTGTAGTGCTGAACTAACATTAATATATTGATTTTGTGTTTGTATGTGCGGCAATAACTGAGGAAAAAACACAGAACAAAATACTTTTTGGTAAAAAGTGCCGGATACGAGTTGGTTTTGATGAAATATCATATTGGAAATCGTGGCTAGAGCACCTAAAAGTTCTTATAGCTGTATACCTACTTATTTGTAGTATTTAAAAAAACGATAAAAAAACTTTAAATGGCAGCAGCTCCAGCTCAATATTACTAGGTAGGTAAGAATTTTTTACCAGGCGACCAATAGACGTCAATGTGTTTATCAGCCTATATAGATAAATATGTTTGTATGTCTGTTCCTTTGTGACGCTCTAGAGACCAAACGCGTCGACTGATTTTGACGATTCTTACGTCAATCGATTTCTCTAACCCCATTCCGCAGCCCCATTCCTATAAAAATGAAACGAGTCATTTTTGCATCGTTTCGTTATTTTTTGACATATTTTTTTTATGGCGTTTAGGTCAAAAGCCTATGGACAGTAAGCGAAAATGGTTCGTTTATTAATCGTGGAGCTTTTTTTCAATATGGCGACAACCAGACGCAACATTGGGCAAAAAAAAGAGTCGACGAACTATGTTAAGTGGGGTATCATTGAATAGTTATTTGAAAATCATCTTTAGGTTCCCCATATCATTTTTCATTTCGAATTACCAATTAGGATCTATAAAGATTTAAAGTTGGTTAGAAACCATTCTCATTTATATTTTTGCCTCTTGTTAGTTTTGTTCGCAGTCTTCTTAGCACTTTCGATTATGCCTTGTTCAATGTAAGGTATAAAGATTTCTCGACGTACCTAAGTAGTATTTTCTACAACAAAAATATTTTAACCTAAACTTAGTAACGTTTAATAGAAACGATTACTTACTTTAATATTATTTTCAAGTAATAGATATTCTCATTCACACGAGCATAGGTTGACATTTGAAAACGTTTTACACAACATAGAGTTACGATAAACAACTGTGAATTTTTCAATTTACAGTTTCGTAATACTCAAATTGGGATATTTGCTACTCTTTGTGAAGATAATAAATAATCAAAGCGTTAAAATTTAATCACCGTGACCGAAATGTTTACTGCAATTGTGACCGAACCGTTTACTTGCTGCCTATTTATGAAAACAATAACAAACAAAGATTACTTCAATGTGAAGGTATAATAAAATTCTTGCAAGTCTACAGCAAAAGCCGGCCAGCAGGTCGACCGCGGATGAGCGATCGTTATGGTTTTATTTACTTTTATGTTTACCATTGACGATTACTATCGAATAAAAATTGGTACCGCGATGAGTAATCGTATTGTAATGGTTTATTGAACGAATGAATAGTTTTCAATCGTCTGCAGCGCGACCGCCGATACGCAAAGTAAACGTAAACGTTATCAATTTGTCATTTTAAAACCATTAACCTCTATATTAGTACTGACTTTCGGCGGGAAACGAAATCGAAACGGGTGTTTTGCTTTGTTTTATTTCTCAACTGCAGGGCGACAGGCGACAGCGGATACGCAAAGTAAACTTAAACGTTTTCAATTTGTCATTTTAAAACCACAAATTATTAAACGATTATACCATTAGCAAGGCTATGGCCTTGATAATGGTATAATAAACCAAGAAAGTTTATAACATTAAGTAGTACCTACTTTCGCCGGGAAACGAAATCGAAACGGGTGTTTAACTTTTTATTATTTTCTAAACTTGTGTATCTTCGAGTGTTAATGTGTAATATTGGTGGAATATTAACCGTAAGGTATTCGGTAACGTGCACTAGTGTAGGTAAATGATACAAGCGTGCCATTTCGTGTTCTTTCCGGAACTCCCTAGGAAGTTTTAGTAAAGCTCCACCACTTTACTGAATCGTGACATGACTAGACTTTTGACTATCTGACTGAATGAGACTAGACATTTTGAAAATCTGTTGAAAAAACATAATATTTGCTATATCTCTTTACCTGGCACTGGCTAAATGCACTGGTCGTGCAGAACCAAATAATAAATATACAATAATAATTTAGTACCGCCAAACTGTCGCCGGTAGCAGTTGGGGAATTATTTTCTCGAACAACCATTGAAATAAACCCTTGCTCAGTCTGTAATTGTTCCTCTAATGTTCTTTCGGCAGTTACAATGGGTTGTTGAGATCACGTAAGACATACACGCCTCTTTCTATGAGCTGCCTTCTGACGCTCCTCCTCTGCAGCCCCAAGCAAATAGGCTCTTGCCGCCACTTACGTAGGTAGATGAACTAAAATTGATTTATAGATCACTTTTCATTTAGGTAGTAGATACTAATACTACTAGGTACTTTATTTAATAACTGGGTCTATGTTCAGACTTAACATAATCTAAAACCAATAACATAATCTAAAATGAAAACATTGACTTCGAATATAAATCACAATCAATGTGTATATTCAAAGTATTAACTTGATATAAGTTTTTCTTTAAAATGTCTTCATCAGAAATTCACTGCATGACTGCAAAATATTTGAACGCGTTGTTTTGCCCGGTTATCTCCACCGTTGCGTTGGCTCAAATATACTCGTAGATACAAACATTGCGCCATCGCGTAACTCCGAACCCTATTAGAGACATTTGCTAAACTGTTTAAACATTGCGAAAGGAAGCATCACTCATTACGCATAACAACTGCATTCTTTTAATTTGGGTGAAGTGTTTCTTAACTATGTGTGGATCGTGTTTGAAAAAGTTAATTGTTATTATTTAAATAACTTTTGAATACAGGGCACCCCGCCCTTTATTCAAAAGTTATTTAGTTTAGGTACGAGATACATAACGACTTTGCAAGATCATACTGTAAACTAATTTATATACCTAACAGCATGAAAATCGTAAGTGGATGCATAGAGGATGTTTCCGACATAGAAATCCTTGCTCAGACAATAAACACTTAGGTATCCAATCTATGCCATTACTACCTCCTCGTAATAACTGATCAAAGTCAATGACCTATCAAAAACAGGAATTGACTTCAGAACTTAAAAGGAAGTAAAATGAATTCGCTATAAACGACACCTGACTATTACCGCTCTAGCGAAAGTGTCGAGACGGGGCCCTTTTATGTCAGTTGGTGCGATCAGGCTGGACAGGATTGAATTTCCTACTTGAGTTGGAACTGATTGTTAGTCAATTATAATTTAACTAGCTGTGCCCGCGGCAACCCGCGTGGACATTTTCCTTGTTTAAAAATACCTAAATAAATTCTAGTCATCGCATCTGCAAGGAATCACCATCATCATCATCAGTCTATATTTGTCCACTGCTGGACGTAGGCCTCTCCTAAAGCACGCCACTGAGCTCGGTCTTCAGCTCTCCTCATCCATTATCTGCCAGCCGCTTTTCGCAGGTCGTCACTCCACCAAAATCTGTCTGGTTTGCAAAGTATACCAGATTTTAAGTCAAATCCTGAGCTATATAACAGCGAAAGCCGTATTTAAATCGGTTCTGTATTAATACAATCATCCAGACAGACAGACAGATAGATAGACAAATAGACAATCATACTGACAGACACAATAAAAAAACATATTTATTCTTGTTCTGTTCATTTTAAGTACTTTAGAAAAAAAACTTCTTCTTCGTGACGGTAGGGTACATTTTATAGTTTTAAATCCTCGTTTTTATTTATCTTTTTGAATATAGTTACAGACTTTTTGTTACTTACTTGCTTAACTACTAGTATAAGTAAATATTATAGATATATTATGTAGCGGTTTGGACAGACTCTAAACTAAACTTAATTTCTTCAAATGTAAATTAAACCTTGTTAGCTTCGTAACAAGGTATTTTTTCCCCTGGCATTACTAGTTTTCCCGCCCGCGACTTCGTCCGCGCGGCCTACTGTTTATCGCGAAAAAAAGCATCCTATGTTCTTCTAGGATATTAAAAACCAATGCAAAAGTAGGTGTAGCACCGCTACGTACTATTATTAGGTATTCTGTGGCACCATTCTTGATGTTTTTTGACATACTTGTTTTTTCGTTTCCATGGCAACCGTTTCTTACAGCAAGTAATCAACATGTGTCCAGTTTTTCCTGTTTTCCCATTGAAACTTACAATTTTCCGGGATAAAAGTATCCTATGTTTTATTCCAGGGTACGCTATAAGCTATCTTTAGTCCAACTTTCATCGTCCAGTCGTTATCGCGTGAAAGCTCCCTAAATAAACAAACAAACAAACAAACAGACAACGTTTCACTTTTATATATTGATATGGATTATAGTTGAATCACGCACAGGAAAAGTAAATTTCTGACTCCACCAGTGCTTTGGAAATATGCCCGTTATAGAAGAAGCGCCAAAAAACTCTACGGAATGTCATTTTTCACTTATTTTTAATGATATTTTTACTTTGGTGTAATCATTGTGGTATTATGGTGTAATTATGATTTTACGATAAACAGGACCATTAAAAGCTATTGGCCAAATGTGTAGAAACTAGTTTAACCGCCCGCGAGCACAGAATAAATAATAGTACGATCCGCGACTTCGTCCGCACGGACTACTGTTTTTTCGCGAAAAAAGCATCCTATGTTCTAGGATATTAAAAACCAATGCAAATGTACGTATAGCACCAATCCTCTTGAAGTTTATCTTAAATTTTTGGAAGAATAAATTTCTACCCATGTTACTCGCTGATAATGTAGCTTTCTAAAGTTGAAAGAATTTTTTAAATCGGTTCATTTTTTTAAGTTTATCCATTACAAACAAACATACATACAATCAAATCTTTCATCTTTATAATATTGTATAGTAGAGTATAATATTGTATAAGAAGAAGACAACGATTTATACCTACCTACCAATTTATTTATTTTTTTTACCTACCATTTATGTACTAAGAGATGAAAGTAAGAGCCCCGCAGTCAAGTAGTATACGAGGAAATACTAATAAAACAGAAAGCGTACATATGTATAGGTATGTGCTTATGTATTGTGATAGTCTTGCATGACTGGCATGCCGTAATGGACAATCCTTCCGAGTTCCGCGGCCAAAGGTCTCAATAGAAAATGCCTTTGTGGGCAAAATGAGCGAAAGCTTCGCTGATTCGGTCGGACGTAGGGCTGTCCAGCTGAATCCATTCCGCCTTTCGTACGAGTGGAACAGAGTATGAACACAAAATATATACCTAGGTATAAATTACAAATAAATCAAAACTAAAGCACGCGCTACGCGTTAGGTTATTTTTATTAATCTCGACGGTTTGATCAAGCTGCATTGATCGTGGTCACCAAAGTGAATATTACCACTATGTTGGTCACGAGAAGACTGAAATAGCAGGGTGTAAGTGTAGAGAATAACTAACCAGTGCAGTGTATGTTAGGGGAACAGCAAAAAAAAAGATTTCTTTATAAATAAAAAAAAGAGCCAGGGGAAAAAGGAGAAATTAAAAAAAAACGTCTTAACTTTTTTTACCATTATTTAGGTAAATATTTTAATATAAGTTTGTGACCAACCAAAGCAGGACAAGAAGATTTTTCATAAAAAAGTTATACCGCAGCACCTATTTCTAATTCATGCAAATTCTCTATGAATAGAGAATTTATCAGTGAAATATAAGCACATATACTTGATTCCTACTTCCGACTTCCGACGTAGTACTATTATTTATTCTGTGCTTTAATTCAACATTATTTCATTTTTAGGTAGGTACCTCGAGTACCTACTCGTACCTAAAAAATACCTACTCGTAAAAAGAGGAAATCTGTCCAAAAACTTAGACAGATTTCCTTTTTTAAAAGCTTTTATTTAACTTGTAATGTATGTTTGTGTAGGTCAAATCATGCAAGCTGAATTAGAGCCACTTCCTCTTATAAAGAGTTGAATTTTTACATGTTGGTTCAGTTCCGATGACAATGCATTTTTATGGTTAGCATGACCTGAAGCGAAATCCATGATTAACCCAGATAAAGACAAAAAATGTTGTACACGCATTTAATTTGTGATAGCCCGTTCTAAGTTTCACCATGACTTGGCTACTGCACAAAACCTTTTAAAAAAAAACTTATTTTTCCTTCTCCATTCTCCACTCAATAGGAGTACCCAATCGATTTCAGTAAGATCTTTACCAGAAATTACGTACAAGTAAATGCTGTCTGTAATTTTAAAAGATAATCTTTGTAGCAATATCTTTAAAAATTACTGGCAGCCTCAACCCGGATAACTTTTTACATCGGGGTATTTATGTAACTACCCACATAAATACCCCGTGCAGGTACTTGTTGAACACATCGTTATCGGTAAACAAAAAGCCTCGTCCTTGCGTGTCACAGATAACTGTATGTGTATATACAATCGTGATATGACTGAAGTCAACTTGTGCTAAAACTGACATTTTGTATTCACCATGAGATTGACCTTATTAGAGATAGCGGGTGGTTTAGTAAACTCACTTATTTACGAGTACCTATAGGTACATATAACTAGCTGCACCCCGTGGCTTTGCCATCCCCGTTCACTCCATTAGGTATAGAAATTCAAAAAACCGTAAAAGGTTTTTTGAATTTCTATACCTTAGCGCCGCCCTAGGGCAGGCAAGGAATATTTCCTCTATATTACAAAACTCTAGATCCACCGGTTTAAGCTGTGCATTGTCTGCCAGTCAATCAGTCAATGTTTTATAGGTATACTAGCTGTGCCCGCGGCTTTACCCACGTAGTGCGCCCTCCAGCTAGGTAAGGCGCAAAGTAGCTGGCAGCAGTTGGAAGAGAAGAGCCGAAAATCGGGCTCAGTGTCGTGCTTTGGGAGAGGCCTATTTCCAGCAGTGGACTGACACGGGCTGATGATGACGCACACATACTGACAACGCCCAAAAATACCTACTGTAACTACTCCAGGAAAGCAATCTCTGTGCCCAAGAATTTTGAAGTAAACGTTCACTGTTAAGTGTGCTTAAGTTTTTTTTAATGTAATGATCTTGATGTTTCTTAGTCATGGAATTCTTGAAACATCTGATTAAAGTTTGAAACAAAATATTAATCAATTAAACATTGCAAGTCATGACTCATTTCACAAGTGTTTCATTATTGACTTTAATAATTCGTTTTATCTGCTACAAAGGTAGGTATTTGCCTTAAATTTTATGAACAAATGTACTTGCACAGAGGTACTTCTTCCTTTTCTTTAGCATTAAATTTAAAGATGTAGTAGTTATTCGATCATCGGACGTTAACGGCGGTAAATCGTAGAAAACGTGTTCGGTTTCTAAATTACACATCCTGAAGACTCAAGGCTTCGCGGAGTTTCTCGGACGTGAATATAAATTACTTATTCGATTACGAACAAGCAGTACAAACATTTAAAAAACCTTTAATGTTATACATACCCTCTTACAATTTACTTACGACAAATGTTAGTAAGGTACCGACATAATATCAGAATATCGTCTAATTTAACACAAGTACATATGTAAAATTTAAATATAATTTTAATTACATGTCATGTTGTTTAAGGTCAATCAAGAGGCTAACATTAAAATAAATGGCATAGTTTCTGGTACCAATATCAGCATAATAAGTGGGTAGATAACAAGGTTACCCTATAACTAGTATCTAGATAGGTACACAAATAGGTAGGTAAGGCTAATTTTAATCTATACCTATAAAAAAGAAGTAAGTAAAAAAAAGTCTGTACAATGAAGATAATTTTAAAAATGGTCTAGGTGACCTAAAATAAGCTACTGAACAAGAATATACCTTTTTTTAAATGGTGTTTTCTTGTTCAGCGTAAAAGCTACTGTATCGATTGCGATGAGGGTTTCACTGATGGAAAGCTTAGGATTCGACTGAAAAACTGGTGCACTTTGTATCTTAATCAGATGAGTAGAAGTCGAAACGAAATTTAGTGTATTGTACATTATACGACCATAGACTTGAGATACTTTTATCCTAGAAAAAAGAACACGCGAGCACAACTAGTTTGATATAATATAGAACTACATAAATACTGTTTGTGGTATTTTGTTCAGTTGACAAATTGACCGTTTTCTTTTTACATGTGACTTAAAAGTTAAATGGCCAAGCCTTGCGCATTGCGTAATATCTCGTAGTCCTTTCTAACACGTTCTTTTATAAAATTATATGTTTATCTCCTTGATTTTTATCTCTGCACATGCAAATATTATATAGCTTCTCTGTAATCTGCCGCTTGAAGGCAAACTAGTGATTTGCATTGTAACCTTTGGAAAACTTGCCAACTTTATAAGTGGCAGACAAATAAATCATTTAATTAACTTAATTAATGCAGGTACGAAATGGCACGCTGATATTTTGCAATCCAGATCTTTTCCTGATCCTAAATCTGTTTCTGTTTACAACTTTTCCTTGCCCCAGCACAGTCTAAATAGCCTAATAGGTGCTTTTTTTTAGTTGTTTTCAACTATAACCTTCGTTCATCAGATCATCTTGAGTAAAACCAGTTTTGGTAACTAGATGTAGGTAATTTTGTTCTCTATTTAAAAGTCCGTTGATTTTGCTTGGTTGGTTGGAGTTCAAATTATGAGATTTATTTTTAAAAACTTGTATGTATGTATCTATGTATTTTGTCTGTACTGGAATCTTGCGATTCAAATTTCGAGTTTAGCTATCCGACTGAATCTTTCAGGGTAGCTCACAGAGTGGTGACAAAGAAATAATATATATATATATATATATATATATATATATATACAAAACAATAAAAGAAAAAACAAAAGAAATAGTGACAATCATTACAAAAAAAATGGTCGTAAAAGCTTCTTATTTTAAATTTTATTTTATACTTAACCTAATCTTATAACTTGTACTTCAATGGATCCTTTTTACATGGATAGAGTTAAGTAGTACCATATCTATAAATTGAGCCAAAACTTGTGTTGGTAAGTTTTTTTGAAATAATTAGTTAGATAAAAAGGTTTAACATTTATTATGTTAGGTATTCGGATAGAAATATATCTGGGTGGTTTATATGGATGTACTTATGTATGTGTGTATGTTCCTTTGGCGCGTCCTACATGCTAAACACCTTAATGGCTTTTAATCATAGAATATATGAAGACTCAAGAAAACCAATATAGCAGCTTACTTAATATGCTAGAAACTGGCGGAAGGCATGCGGGGTAGCTCGCCAGGTTTGAGCTGATCCCGTCAAAGGAGAAATTAAAAGCATGATGCCTCCGACTCCGACTGCATCTTATATTTCAAAATCAAGAAAAGCTTGTTTGCCTCTATTTAATTTCATTCGCAGTCGTTTTATTTAAATAATAATTTGTATTTATTATTCAAATGATTAATTTCAATAACTTCAATGAAATATTCAACAACATCATTGACATTTAACAACCCTGACAAGAACGGTCAGTGCTACCAAAAGTATCAAAGTTTAATTGCTATTAAACCTACTAGCAGGTAGAAATACCTACTAGTAGGTGGGTATGCCTACCTCGTCCCTGCCATTAATGTTGAGAGGAAATGAAATCGCCATGACGTTTTTGTTTGAAAACCCCCCAGTAAAAGTAGTCAACATAGCGAGACTTATTTTTCCTTCCTACACCTTGTAACATAGCCTAAAAGGAAAACTATTCTGCTTGCACAATCTCTGTATTTTTTGTAAACACATGCTTTGAGTAATCGGTGACGTAGGTAATCATAGAAAAGAACAATATTATGAAACTAATCTATATACATGTACAAATAAATAATATATATACATACAAACTATACTACAAATAAATAAATATCTGTCTGTTTGTAATGTCAAAATAACAGTTTTTTACTAAGTATAAAGAGTACTTATAACAAAGGGCCATTTTTATTTTTTTTGTCTTTCATTCTGTTTGTTTGTTCCCGCTAGTCTCCAAAACGGCTGGACCGATCTTGAGACTTTCACTGGCAGATAGCTGATGTTATAAGGAGAACCTAAGCTACTTTTATTTTAGAAAAAGAACTAGGGTGTCGTGTAAAAAAATGAAACCCATGAATTTTGACCACACGGGCAAGCATTCGGGCACAGCTAGTTAAATATATATATAATTTAAATATATTTAGATGGCTAACAGATGTTATATGTAGCATCTCTCAGTAAGTCCCTAAGAACAAGATACCGGGCCTTATATCTACTAGGTACATAATAATGTCGTTTTGCAATAGTTAGTTAAGTACTTATCCATTCAACGGTTTAACAACATTATACGTATATTTTTCGAATTTCACGAACAGCGTGTTATTGTTACCGAATCCGCCCTCGCTTATTGTTTCGTTCGAAAACAAGAACCTATACGATTGTAGACGTAGTACGTAGTCTATCTACTGCTCACCTTCTGTTTATAAACAATGGAAATATTTTACGTGTTGACTGAAAACAGACATTCTAAATTTATGATCGAGACAAAAGAAAAACAAAATTACAAACACGAAAACAAAACAAGTTAAAGTTATAATACCACCTTTGTTTTGTTTTTGTATTTCTGTGTGTTTTGTTGTACAATTTTACATATTTGCCCTTATTTTATATAATTAATATGTACCTATGTAGATATAGACGAGGTTAATACGTCAGGTTACGATGATAAACGGTGTGACCAGACAAAGACAATGAAATCATAAATCAGCCCAATAATACAACCCTCCCCAGTCGTGTAAAAACATCGTCTTCAAAAGGATTTAATAAAAAAAAGCTTTGATTAAATTTTAAATGCCAATTTTGATGAAACTCATATTGAGCAACCTATCAAACAAGGAGAACAATTATTCAAATCCATTCACAAATTTCGGATACCTATATATACTTATGGCTGAAAGTACACAAAAAAAAGAAGATAATTTGAGAAGCTCCTTTTGGAAGACGATTTTTAAAGTATCAGCCAACTTACGATATACGAGTAGATAGGTAACCAATACGACCAATACCAATACTTCAATAGAATATGAAGAATTACAATAACATATGTATATTATATTATAACATGCATGCTAGACATGCAATTATTGCACACCTCTGTTGAAGCAGACTGTACTCATAGCACTGTAACAACTGTATTAATTTACCTACATCTATGGCAATAAATGAATTTGAATTTGAATACACTAATATTAGTTACAGGGACCAAACCAAGTGCCACCTCATACTTCGGGCGCGGTTATGTCATTTGGCGATACCATGTGAACGCCTTTCGCTACCGTTCACCCGTGACCGGCTAAATAGTCTGCTTCGGATGTGTGGAGCTGTCATGCAGATAAATAACTTACGCAATATACGGGGGATTGCTTGACATCGCGAAGGTTATAAATAGTTGGGTGCCTTTGTTCCTCCGCCTGCCCCATGGCAGTTCTTCTGAGTGGAAATATTCTTGATGCCAATTTATTTAGCTCAGAACAACGTATGAAATGATTTTGTATTATACTCGTACAAGCTTCGCCCGTGGATTTTACCGAGTGGTAATTTTATTTAAAAAATTGCTCATGTCCTACCTCAAGATGCACACTATCTCCTAGATCAGTTACACCGTTTAGTTGTGAAGAAGTAAACAAGCACACATTAACTTATATAAACCCCGGTCAGTTTTATATATATGCTGTGCCCGCGGCTTTGCCCGCGTAGTCAAAATTCATGTCCTTTTTTGCGAGGAACACTAATTCTTTTGAAAAATAAAAGTAGGCTAATGGCCGGTTCCTATGTCGAAAACGATTCGTTTCATTATTATATTTATGTTATGTACTTCTATAACATCAGCTATCTGCCAGTGAAAGTCCCGTCAAAATAAATCCAGCCGTTTCAGAGATTTTTATTATTACGGATATGGATAATACGAGCATATGAACGTAGCGCGGGGGGAGGCAAAGAGCGAAGAAAGTCCACACGAGGGGGGGGGGGGGTGATTTTAGCTAATCACACAATTATATTGACCTCAATGAATTTTCAAAGTCGTAGAGACTAACAAAAAATCCAGTCTTTAAATGTATATGCAAGAAGGTTTATGTAATTTTTCGTTAAAATGTTTCTAAGTCTTTTTCCCATAGAGCCCCCAAGGGTACAGTCTGACCTATATATATCGTTTTTTTCATAAAACTCCACGACTCTATCTACTGTTTATTATCGACTTAGCTAGCAGGTATATCATTTAGTTTCATCCATTGATGTATTAAAGTTTCATCTGATAAAAACTTACATCATCCATCTGTACCAAAGATTTTGAATTCCGCTTATTGGCTCTACGATCTGTATCTAACAAAGTAAACTCATACCAATCGACAAACGCACAACTTCGCTACCTTATCTAAACCAAACCTCTACAATTTAGATTTATCTCGTTAAATCAAGTCCTAGAGATAAACACATCTACATAGATAAAATGCGTGACACTCGTAGTGACTGAGAAGGCTGCCAAGTTCACAGAGCGGGGATGTGCCAACAGTGATGTCCTAGTGATGTGCCAACATGTGGGAGTACCTGGCGGTCCTGCTCGTGGGCTTCTGGCTCGGTGTTGCCATATTCCTCTACATCTCCTGTTACTGGCTGGATGAGATTTTGGGTAAGTTGCCTACTCTAGCAACATCGTGATCAAATCAGAAAAAAAAATTTTTTTTTCATCGTCATATCGCGTGCGTGTGTGCTTTTGGAGTTTTTAAAATATGGATACCTTCTTGTTTTTTTTATCCGAATACTTCGAAGCAAGGGAATGGTAATGAGTGTAGGCATATATGTATATATGTGGATGTTCCACCATAGCGTCGCCCCTATTGGTCCGATTTTGACAAGCAAGTTATCAATCGATTCGTCTTCATTTATAAAGTCTCATAGGCTGTTTTTTACTCGTATATCCGACTATGGCGTAGCAATGGAAGGGTTATGTGATCAAACTAAAAACTTGGTCCAATTTTGACAAGCGATCAAGTATCAATTGATTCGTCTTCATCGCAAGTGTCACAGGCTATTTTTTATACAACCATAGGCGGGTTTTAGTGTTTGTGAAAGTCAACTAGGGCGTTATCGGGTTGTATTTCTACCTTGAGCAGGTAAAATCTACATTCCATCTCGTAAAGCAAGAAAATAACCGAAGTTACCTATATTGTTATTTTTAAAACAAAATGTAATCACGTCCATACATAAAACAAATAGGTAAACATCTGTTTAAGTCATCGGCCTCGACACGCAACCGAAAAGGCAGCGTACGGACATTAAAAGGACACCCACTGACGAAACCTTTATGTACTTTTACTTATTTTTCCTTGATTGAATAATGAATATGCATATCACTGCAGTTTACCAGATGGGCGCAAGTTTAAAACAAATTTTAAACCAATCAACCTTAATCTAGCTAATCTAGATCAATGCCGATCTAGGCCTTCTGCCACCTCCGCAGAACAGGCAAATTAAACTACTCAGGCAAACTCAGGTAACTGGTTAGGGCTTTGAATATATGAATAGTTAGTCATAGATGACGTGTGAAGTCGTGGACATAGTAAAACGGGTAAAATTATGAAATTACTGCGTTATCTATTATTTCAAGGTAAAAAATATAATGACTGTATTTTCCCTGTCATATGGCAATGTGGGTTAATGTGGGTACCTGTACCTACCTTACCTACTTGAAACTGACCCAGCTCTTACTCATAAAAGTGAATAATAACCATTGATAATTATTATTCACTTTAATGAGTATTCGAAGTATTTTTTGCTAGGAAAAAATAACGTAAAAATAACGCAGTTAAAATCAGCGTGGTAATTTTTCTTATCTTTATGGTTAACTTTACGTTGTTGAATTACCTATAGTAAGGTGCGTCTATGAAACAAACTTCGGCTTTTACAATGTGGGTATCAAATGAAAGGCCTTGATAAGCACATTCCGACAGTATATAATGTATTGGTATAAGTTCTTTTTTGGCAGGGCATGTGTGTTTTTTTTAGCTTTTAAGCTAGTTATTATCATTTTTATTTTTTACTTATCTCTTCTACTTTTTTTACATGCAATGTTGTTTAACGGTAAAACTACGGGTGGAGTAGTAGGGCAGAGCAGGTAGTTATATCTTATACTATTATTTATTCTGTCGTATAAGTATAATTAATTTGACTAGGTGCCCTAGGTGCCTGTCAAAGAGTCAATAAATTACACGAGATATAAAATTGTGTTACGTGTTCATAGAGGCAAATAAATATAAAAAAATACTGTGATATTAGATGATTTATTATATATATTATGATGTATGTATTAGGTATATTATTGAAATGAAATAGCTTCAGATGTTTTAACCCAACATTGTTATAAAGGTTTCCTTTCTCTCAATGTGGTCTCTGGATTAGTCTAGAGTCCAGATCAATGTACTATATAACCAGGAACTGATGTGATGTTGTTAAGCCATTTTATCGCTATCATTAAACTTATCAATATTATTGATTAACAATAAAATGTAAGTACTTAAGTGTGTATCTAAATATGGTAATATATTCCAAGTTAATCAAAACAGCAGTTACCTATTCTATTAAGTACCTATTGTAAACATAATTGCATTACCTACCTTTTTATTACAAACTACCTGTGCCCGCGGCTTTGCCTTCGTGGTCTTTTAACATTTCAGTACCAAAAGTGCCTATAAGTACAATATTATGTACTACATTTCATCAAAAGTGTCTATAAGTACAATATTATGTACGACATTTCATCAAAATGTGTGCATCTTTCAAATAGTTTTTTATCGATTGATCGCCTGATTTTTTCGGGTTGAGATACCAAGTACACCAGTTTTTAAGTCAAAACCTAGTTTCTACGCAATGACAGAACAAACAAATGATTTAAAAAAATACTTGTTCAGTAGCTTATTTTAAGTACCCTAGACCAGTTTTAATTATCTTTTTTGTACAGACTTTTTGTTTCTTACTGCTTTAAAATAAGTACTTATTTAAATAGTTTGAAAAAGACGAAATAAAGTTACTACAAACGAAATAAACTTACTACATAAACAAAATACGATCGAACTTTAGTTACTACAAACGTAGAAAACTCAACAACAAACTAAATTAAGTTACTACAAACAAAATAAAGTTACTACAATCGAAATTAAGTTACTACAAACGAAATAAAGTTACTACAAACGCAGAAAACTTAACAACAAACGAAATAAGGTTACTACAAAAAAAAAGTTAATACAAACGCGGAAATCTCAAAAACCAACAAAATAAAGTTACTAAAAAAGAATACAATCGAAATAAAGTTACTACAAACGAAATAACGTTACAACAAACAAAGAAACCTCTACTAAAAATGAAATAAACTTACTACAAACAAAATATAAACGAAATAAAGTTACTGCAAACGAAATTAAGTTACTACAAACGAAATAAAGTTACTACAAACGAAATACGATCGAACTTTAGTTACTACAAACGTAGAAAACTCAACAAAAAACGAAATTAAGTTGCTACAAACAAAATAACATTACTACAAACGAAGAAACCCCTACTGCAAACGAAATAAACTTACACAAACGAAATTAAGTTACTAAAATCGAAGAAAACTCAACAACAAACGAAAAAAAGTTATTACAAACGGAATGCAATCAATATAAAGTTTCTACAAACGAAGAAAACCCTACTTTAAATGAAATACAAAAGAAACAGAGTTAATACAAACGAAAAGAACTCTACGACAAACGAAATAATGTTACTACAAACGGAATGCAATCAATATAAAGTTACTACACCCGAAATAAAGTTACTACAAACGAAGAAAACCCTACTTCAAATGAAATACAAACGAAACAAAGTTACTACAAACGAAATTAAGTTACTAAAAACGAAGAAAACTCAACAACAAACGAAATAAAGTTACTACAAACGGAATGCAATCAATATAAAGTTACTACAAACGAAATAACGTTACTACAAACGAAGAAAACATTACTTCAAATGAAATACAAACGAAACAAAGTTACTACAAACGGAATGCAATCAATATAAAGTTACTACAAACGAAATAACGCTACTACAAATGAAGAAAACCCTACTTCGAATGAAATACAAACGAAACAAAGTTACTACAAACGAAATTAAGTTACTAAAAACGAAGAATACTCAATAACAAACGTAATAAAGTTACTATAAACGGAATGCAATCAATATAAAGTTACTACAAACGAAATAACGTTACTACAAACGAAGAAAACCCTACTTCAAATGAAATACAAACGAAACAAAGTTACTACAAACGATATAAAATTACTACAAACGAAGAAAACGTTGCTACAAACGAATTAAAGTTACTAAATACGTTCCAAATTCGGGGTTTTTTCTTTTCGACTCCTCTTATGTATTTTTTTGAGCCAAGCTAAAATATTTTTACTACAATCACCTACCTACATATCAAAATCTATAAGAATAACAAAAAAAGATTTCATTTTCTAAAGTCGGGGTTTGAGTTTTTTTTAAATTCTACTAAATTTTTAGACCTACTTCATTTATGATTATTATTACTACAATCAGCTACAAACCAAAGTCTATAAGAATAAGAAAGAAAATATTCAATTTTACAAAGTCGGTGATGAGCTTTTTTCAAATTCTTCAATTTTATTATAGCTACTACAAACGAAAAAAATGTTACTACAATCAACTACAAACCAAAGTCTATAAGAATAAGAAAAAAAACCCAAAGTCGGGGATGAGTTTTTTCAAAGTCCTGTAATATTTTTTTAGAGCTACTGCAAACGAAAATAAAAGTACTATAATTAACTACAAACCAAAGTCAAAGTCTATAAGAATATGAAAAAAAAGATTCTATTTCCCAAGTATCTACTTAATAAAATTTTATGAGCTACTACAAACGAAAAAAAATGTTACTACAATGAAATGAAATGATTTGAAATGAAATGAAATGATTAGAAATGAAATGAAATGATTTTTATTTATGCATCACAAACTACAAAAACTTAACATAAACATAATATTATTAGCAGCAGTAAAACTAGGTTAATAAGTCATTAATCCTGAGAACGTCATTGGCACCCAAACTAGGATAAACCTGTGGTATGGCATGCCAACGCCAAGACAGAGGATTTTAAACATAAAAATTGTGTTTATTAACATGACAACAAAAATAAAAAAATAAGGTAGGTAATTTAAAAAAAATACGAATTCTTACCGACCAAACAAACTGAGTTGGTTGTTTGGTCCAAGTTATAAAAGTTATACAAAAATAAACTTAAATTAATTAGCGTAGCGAGTGGATTTAAATGTTTAATAATAATTAACACGGTGGCGTGTAACTGAGGATTAACCGGATATGTGAGTAAAAATTTATGACGGTGAGTGTGTCTGTGTGTAAGTGAGGAGTAAATTTAATTACTTTATTTAAGAATCACAATAAGGTCTTCCGTTTGTAAATAGTCAAGCGTAAGGAGAAATTTTTCAAGCGTTTTTTTAAGACAGAAGTGTGACAAGGGGTAAACTTCACAAATTTTGTTAACTTTATCATAGAGAAAATTACCAAGAAAAGTGATTTGGCGACGAGAAAAGGCAGTAGAACACTTAATGCGTTTGGTTACGTGTTGTGCGTAGTTGTGCGTTTATTGGCTAGAATTGTTGGGTCATAGTTAGTGACAGAATGTGTGAAGAGGACGATTCTACTAACAAACAGTTGACGAACAGTTAGGAGATTACAATGTTCATAGAGGGATTTGGTTGGATGTCTGCCAATCAACTACAAACGAAAGTCTACAGAAAAGAAAAAAAGAAAAAAAGTCGGGTGCTAAGTTCACAAAGCTCTTAATTTTTGCCCATCATATAAAGTATGAATGTGCCAAGGTGCATTAACTTCCGTCCAGTAGTTTCAGCCTGATACGTTTTCTTTTAAATAACTTTCAATCCCTTTCCTGCGGGAACCCTTTCATTTTTCGGGATGAAAAGTATCCTATGTCTTACCTCGTCTTATGAATTCAAATCACGCCAAGTTTCATTTGAATTCATTCAGTAGTTTAGGAGTGATGAGCGGCAGAGATACAGACAGACAGACAAAATGGAAAAAGAAACAGTTTTACTTTCAGTATTGAATATAGAGTACTCTCCAAAAAAAACATTTTAAAGTATCTTTTATGTAGGTACATCCATGCTATAGTTTTATTATAAGTATAGATGTTTCAACTTAAAATAAATATTACTTTTTGTATTCCTACACGTAATAAAAGACGTACGATAAACAGATATAGGCTGGTTCATATTATATGGCAGCTAATAGGTATTTTATTTAAAAAACTATGCGAAGTCAATGAATTCCGATATTTGTATTGAAGTCATTGACTGAAACGTACAACAACTTACTATAAGGGAGTCTGAGTGAAATCACAGAATGAATGTTTAACAACATTTGTAAATGACTTAATTAATGAATTTTGAGACGTAGGCACATAAGTGCATACCATTTTTGATTGTAACTTATAACCTATGTAAGAAGGTATTAATTAATACTTGTATCTGCTTAGTTTTACAAAGGCAGATGCTCCTTGAGCTAGTTAGTTCTTCGTAAATGGTAATAAGTGTAAACGTACCATGTACAGCAGAGGTTAGCGCCCAGTCTCGACATCAAAGCATAAAAAATAACAAACAATGGATAGGTACGAATGACGGAGGTAGGTACCGACATAATGGTGTACTGACGATAGATACATAAGTAATATGTTATGAAATAATATGATAATGAACATGAGGGGTCACGTGTTATCTTAGAATAACGATAACAACTTATAACTACCTACGGATGATAGGCTGGTAGACTACAGTAGCAAATAATATTACTAAGTTGTATCTACCAATGTCAAGTACGAAGAACGGACGGCGAAGAAAATTACAAAAAGTGCTATGTATGTGGAATCATATTTTTACAGGGCTAGTGTGATGGCAGTCTAGCGGTTTACTAGTGCGACTTAGAATCCAACGATACCGGGTTCAATTCTAGACTCCGCACCAATGACTTTTCTAAGTTATGTGCGGTTTTCCATCGCTCCGTGCTTCGGAGGGCACGTTAAGCTGTCGGTCCCGGCTGTTATTGATTAATAGCAGTCGTTAAGTCATGTCAGAGACCTCCGGGTGGCCTGACAAACTCTGACACCAGAGGCCAGCACTACCTCATACGACAAGCAAGCAAGGGCTAGTGTAATCGGGCCAAAAATTATGCTCCAAGGGTCTACTAAACTTTTACCGTGGTTAGGTAGGATATATCTATGAAATTGGAAAAAGTTAATTTAAAAATGTTTTAAAATAAAGTTTTTATGCAGTAGACATGTCATGATGAAAGTTAGAACTAGTTATCATAATAAAATGCGTACACAAAATTTCGTGACTGTGCTGTTGACCGTTGAAGAGTTCCTTTATCTGGAGCTGTTCCTGGATGTCGATTCAGGTCATGCTTACCATAAAAATGCACTGTCATTGAAACTGAACTAACACACAAAAAATCTACACCGTAGGATAAGAGGAAGTGGTTCTAATTCAGTTTGCAAGATTTTACTTAGACAAACATACATACGAGTTAAACATTGCAAGTTAAATAAAATCTTTTAAAAATAAGAATTACGGCAAATGCAGGTACATAGCTAAGAACATTGCACTCTACATTTATTTACCAAACAGAGCATTTATCCTCGTTGATATAAACAAGTATTTCATGGTCCTTAGAAATATTGTATGTTGATTACCTAAGGAAAGGTTAATCATTAAACAGATCTTCCTTATGGCTGTCAGTGCAAATCCATACCACTATATAAAAGTGAAACGTTGTGTTTGTTTTTTTGTTTCGGGAGCTTTCACGCGGTAATGGCTGGACGGGTTTTGATGAAATTTGGATTGGAGATAGCTTATACCCTAGAATAAAACATAGGATACTTCTTATCACGGAAAATTGAAAGTTTCCACGGGAAAACTGGAAAATCTCGTAAAATATTTTTTATTACTCGCTGTAAGAAACGGTTGCCATGGAAACGAAATAACAAGTCTGTCAAAAAACTACAAGAGCATTGGTAGTATACCTACTTATGCATTGGTTTGTAATATCCTAGAAGAACATAGGATGTTTTTTTTATTTCACGATAAACAGTAGTCCGCGCGGACGAAGTCGCGGGTGGTTGTACTATTATTTATTCTGTGCGAACGGGAAAGCTAGTGCCATATATATTATACTCCCTGGTTGGTAATGATTTCTCTTAAAACAAGCGGTGCAGTGGTCTAATAACGTCTAATGCCGTCGCTAGCAGAGCGCTTGTCTCCTTGACGTCGATGGATGTCTGTGGCACTGTGGCGCTGAATGGGTTCAGTTAAAATATAACCACATAACACCAAAAGTGTTTTATTATTTCTTGTGTTTCGTGTTAATAACGTCTCGCAGCCGTCAGCGTCACCCATTCTTGAGGTCCCAATGATTCCGCTTGAATGACGACTAGGTAGGTACGCCAGATTGCGCAAACATGATTTTAACTGCGTTACGAGCAAAACAAACACTGTGTAATGTTTGCTCAGTGAGACAACTTGCTTGTCACATCTCTAAGGGCTCGTCCACGATGGCGATTTGCAAGCGTGTTTCTAGTGTATACGCAACACACTTAGCAAGGGGATCCATACCAATATATAAAAGTGAAACGTTGTCTGTTTGTTTGTTTGTTTGGGGAGCTTTTACGCAATAAAGGCTGGACGGATTTTGATGAAACTTGGAATGGAGATAGCTTATACCCTGGAATAAAACATAGGATATTTTTTATTCCGGAAAATTGAAAGTTTCCACGGGAAAACTGGAAAATCTCGTAAAATATTTTTATTACTCGCTGTAAGAAACGGTTGCCATGGAAATGAAATAACAAGTATGTCAAAAAATATCAATAGTGGTGCTATACCTACTTTTGCATTGGTTTTTAATATCCTAGAAAAACATAGGATGCTTTTTTCGCGATAAAATGTAGTCCTCGCGGTCCAAGTCGCGGGCGGGTAAACTAGTTGTTTATAAAATGCACGATGTTTTAGATCGTTAAAAGTACGAGTAACACATTCTTCTCGTTTTTTATTGATTGTTCGGCTGTCATCAGTTTTTAAGTCAAACCCTAATCTATCCAACATTAAAAATCGCATCGCAATCGGTCCAGCAGGAGATTTTACGTAATGCACGAACAAACAGACAGACACCATATAAAAGTAGCTTATTTTAAGTCCTCTAGATCATTTTTTTTATTATCTTCGTTGTACAAACTTTGTTACTTACTGATTTATTATAAGTTTAGATAGATAGATTATTATAAGCATAGATAGATAGATTATTAATTCGTCGCTCGACGGTGTCCATTATACAGCGAATGGTTTTAAAACGGTAACAATAGCATAAAGAGGAGACATCTTGAATGTCACGAACATAAGCGACAACCATATTGCCTTCTCGTTCATTAGTTGCACCGCTGGCACAGAATTAATAATAGTACACTCCTGGACACACATTGTCACACCGCTAGCGTGAAAGGACCCTAACAAGCACCACCACTTTGCTCACCCACTTGTGGAGTTTGCATGTAAACCGCACCTAAATGTATACGAGGAACGAGGGATTTGATTGCATGTATCAAGTTTGATAATTTTTAATACACATTAGGTACAATCCATGCTACAACCTGTTAGTAGGTAGGTACTTTTTGGTGAAAATGATATAGGCATGATGCAACGCCTCATCATGCTTCATGTTTTATAAGAATCATGCTAACATGATGAAATAATTATTTGTACAGTTGTAGGTACCCAACAATTCCACTTCTGAATAGTTGCCAGTCTTTCAGACTGTTGTTAGTCACGGGTCCGTTATCAGGCTCCGCGCTATCATTAAAATAGTAGCGGCAAGTGTCGTTCTATACACCATAAAAATTAGAAGCAAACTCTTTGTCGCGACAACACGACACAAACATTCAGGCGATATTGTGGCCGTACCAATGCCTTGTGTCCATCAGAATGGACGTCGTATTTGTGTCTAGTCGTATTTAACGTTGAAATGGTGGCCAATAATTGCTGCATAGCTGCTTCTACTTTGCGGCCAACCACGAGACATTTGCTGTCCTAGCTATTTTTATAATAATCAAAACAATTTGAGTGACCGTCCATTCCGACGTCAAGGTGACTGGTCACCTGTTCGTGGGGTACATGCTGTGTGGAATTTCGTGGATTCATAATCACCTAAAAGGCACGCTTTGTAAATTTCCTTGTTTATCCTGATACTATCGTTGCATGCGTGGTAATTTTGATGGGATATAAGGCTCCTATAAGTTATTCCAGAACCAAAAGTACCAACAGGTATACCTAATTTCATCAAACTTCGTTCAGACGTCAAATCGTTTTTATCGATTGCTCGGCTTCTACTCGATTGAGGTACCAAGTACCTACACCAGCTTTCAAGTCTAACCCTAAGCTATCCAACAGTGAAAATCGATCCAATAGTTTTTATATGATGCGCGAATAATCAGCCATACAGACAAGATTTAAAAAATGTTATACGTTCAGTAGCTTATTTTTTGTACCTACCCTAGATAATATTTTTAAATTATCTTCATTGTACAGACTTTCGTGTTTTTTTTTAATTTTTGTACTTTTTACAGCTTTATTATAAGTATAGATAGATACAGATTTGACATAGGAAGTATTCTTGCAGACCTACCTCCGCTGCGTAATGCATCGCCGAGCGGCAGCGCTTCAAGCGGGCGTCCATCCAGCGGTGCCAGCAGCGCTCACGTACAGCTGAAGCGGCTGGTGGCGCGGGTGGTGGAGGAGGCTGCAGCGCTGCCGGCGCTGGCGCGATACGCGGCCGAGCCGACCACGCCTACCGTAGAGTCCTCCACCTACGAGGACCTGCTGGCCAGTGCTATATTGAACAAGGTGAGAGGGAACAACTACTTTTACAATACCGACAAGTATGCAGGAAAGAAAGCGAAGAGAAGAGCAGAAGAAAAATGGTGGAGTGGAGGACGATAGTCCTGCACCAATCAATTTGAGGATATGTGTAATGATAATTTCCACCGCACCAGCTAGCGTTTAAGAGGACGTAATATTCGCAAAATAGGTATTGAGTAGGTATAATCCACACCAATATATAAAAGTGAAAAATTGACTGTTTGTTTGTTTGGGGAGCTTTCACGTGATAACGGCTGGACGGATTTTGATGAAATTTAGAATGAAGATAGCTTAAGCCTTGGAATAAAACATAGGATCCTTTTTATCCCGGAAAATTGTAAGTTTTCACGGGAAAACTGGAAAATGTTGATTACTCGCTGTAAGGAATAGTGGCTATAGAAACGAAATAACAAGTCTGTCAAAACAACATCAAGACCATTGGTGCTATACCTACTTTTACATTGGTTTTTAATATCTTAGAAGAAAATACGATTTATCGCGAAAAAGCATCCTACGGTACGGGAAGTCGCGGGCGGCAAAACTATTATAATATATATTTTTATTGCTATCATACCTCCTCCCCCGATCACCAATACGAGCGATAGAGTGAGTTTTATTGCTATCATACCTCCTCCCCCGATCACCAATACGAGCGATAGAGTGAGTTTTATTGCTATCATACCTCCTCCCCCGATCACCAATACGAGCGATAGAGTGAGTTTTATTGCTATCATACCTCCTCTCCCGATCACCAATACGAGCGATAGAGTGAGTTTTAGTAGTACAGTTTTTAATAGAATTGGTATCTTGGGGGAAAGCACTTTCCAGCCCCTAAATTGTGGTGAAATCTTTTGTTATTAGTGTCAATCGTTTGAACAGACAGAAATCTTTTTTTTGAAAAAGAATATGCTTATTCAATTTGTCGATGTTTCAGCACAAAAAACCGCCCGTTGAGATGCCTAAAGATATGATTTTTTTGAAAAATTTATAAAAAATATGTCATACAAGCGTAGTTAAATAATGAAACAACCTAATGCAAAAAATGTATAAGTATTTGAAATCGGATAATATTTAGGGGCGGATAACTGTTTTTTTCTTTTTATATGGACGAGGGCGCAAAATACTCTCTTCTTAAGATTATAGCGAACGCTGTACCTCACAACTCTCAGCAGCAATTAGAAGAAGAAAAAGAAGAAAAACGTTTATTGTGCACAAATATACGATTAAGATTATTATGATCTAGGTAGGTTGTAGTTAATAGAATATCCTTGACTTAAGTACTTCAAACGTTTAGATCATTTTAGGTACCTAGATACTTATATCGTTTAGATTTACTACTATTGCCCAATCTGGGATAAACCATTTAATCCGGTTATGTAAACGTTTAGGTTCATACAACGCAACCTCATTGACGCGAATCCTTACAACGACCATCAGTCTGCTGTTGGTACTCACCCTTAACTAATTTAGGGTTGTCACACGTGCAACTTTTTCTTAGTCTAATCACAGAATAAATAATAGTACAAGTACAGAAGGCTAACTGAGTAAAGTCATTTAAATATATAGCGACTCTCGCTACAACGCTATAAAGTGCAATTTAACTCGCACGGCGCTGCGAGCTTTCAATTATATTTACCTAGAAGGCGCTCTCCCACCGCGTGCAGGCTAGAATGCACCGTATCACAACGCGCGAGAACTTCCATTGCTCTAACCGTTTCAGAATCGCTCTGTCCCTTTTTCGCTCGGTAGGGTTGTATTAAGATATAACTAGGTACTTGTACTACTAATTATTCTGTGATATGTTATGACTTAGATATTGTAACAGAATAAATAAGTAATAATGTATTATGTTATTACTTATTATTATAAATTAAAATAGTTCTATTACATACAATGACATTCTTATTAGAATAGACCTACTACCTCATTTTTACTAGCTACCTATCCCGTTTTCAGACCGCCGATAACTTTAGTGAGATACCTACGTGTCGTTGGTTGATTATGATTATATCCTATAGGTATTGCACTTTGATGAAAAAAGGTGCCTGTCTGAAATCCATGCTTTTTAATGAGTGAAAAATAAATTGCTACCTACGTAATAAAAGGTATTAAAAGTAGGTAGGTATTATACGAGACATATATTATATAAATTCCTTATTAGTTGTAGGCTACTTACTAAGTTAGCACAGTAATTCATTTTCCGATCAACAATACCTACTATAATCAATTATAAAATTACGTTGATCGATTTAATAAACGACTTTATTTCTGCGCGGAAAAACCTTAAATATGCGTAGCTTCGGTATGGAACACAAATGAAATAACATAAAAATATAGGAACCTACGTAATAAAAAATATCAATATCTAACTACATAACTAGGACCTATTATAGGTATTACAATTTATTACCTTTCAATATCCTTTGGAAACGTAAAGAATGACAATTCGTCATTTCTATCACTATTCAAACAGCCGAATGCTATGCAGTACTTTCTAGCTTTCTTCTTGGTACTCATAATTAAAACACGAATAAAGTTTGTCAATAACATTACGTAAGTAGGTGCTCTATCGCTAAGTACAAGGCGCGCGACTCATCGAGCGCACGTTTGACACTCGACTGAACGGACCCGAATATTGGGTCCTCGAATTTATTTGTACTTGTTGCGGAGTGCGACCGCCCTGGTCTAATTTACACATTGCTAGGTATGCATTAGTTTAATTTTGTGTCAGAATTTAAAACCTTAATATAAATATGAAAGCCCCCTTTGATTGACAAGGTACATTTCATGCTGTAGTATCTGAAGCTTTAAGTACTATTATTTATTGTGTATGAAGTGATTATAATCATAAGATTCGCAACATTCAAGGACCCCTACATAATTATTAGTTTTATCGCATTAAGTCCACCAGTACTTACGAGAGATAAAAATTGTTATCATTGTACCTACTGGTACGGTGAGAAAGTTCAAATTATTGACTGGCTGGTACCTACATTTGATTGTAAGTATAATATTTCAACGAGCACATTTCTGCTTGTCATTAACAGTATGGGGTTTTAAATGATTGGCTAATCAGAAAATAAATAATAATAATCATCATCATCATCATCATTTAGCATTCCCCTGATTGGATAAAGGCCTTCTCTCAACATAGAGCAAAGTCCACAAATAACCGAATAATATCATAACTATACTTTTTTTTAACTGTTTTAGAGCTCAATGAGCACTGTTGTCTTGATCTACTTTTTACCCGACTACAGCAAAACAAGGGAAGGGTAATGAGTTTAACAGACTATGTATATATGTACGAGTATGTGGATGTTCCACCATAGCGTCGCCCCTATTGGTTCGATTTTGACAAGCGACGTATCAATCGATTCGTCTTCAGGTACATAGTGCATAGGTTATTTTGTTTTACCCGACTACAGCAAGGCAAAGTAAGGGTTATGTGTTAAAACTAAAAACTTGGACCGATTATGACAAGCGAGGTATCAATCGATTCGTCTTCATGTATAGTGTCATAGGCAATTTTTTACCCGACTAAGGCAACGCAAAGGAAGGGTTATGTGTTCAAACTAAAACCATGGTCCAATTTTGACAAGCGAGGTCAATTGATTAGACTTCATCGCAAGAGTGGCATAGGTTTTTTTTTACCCGATTCTAGTCGGGATTTAGTTTGTGAACTTATGTCTTGTTTGTATTGCTTACTCTGATAATGTAGAACTAAAAACAAAAGACGGCTGTCCTACATCGCTAGTCATCAATCATGCTTTCCTCGCCGCGTATCCAGCGGCCGACAACGATTACTAATACATCGTATCAACCAATATCTGAAGATAACGTTGCCTATCGCGATAACACCCCGAGCATCCACCAAAGATAGTTTTGACTCAATCCTGCGATTCGAAAGAAATGGTAAGCCGTAAATAAATATGTAGATTAGTTGTAATTACCTTGTCATTAGTGATACAGGGATCAGTACAGTGGACGGGTGGTCGCGATGCGGGAAAATTTGTGATTGTGATGTGAAAATGGCGGTGACCTTGATTTATGTGTCAGTGATTGTATTTCTGTATGTTTTTGCTTGGGTAAGTACACACAGTGTTGCTTTTGTGGACTATGAGAACTATGTAGCTACGTATATGTGTATGTGTCTATGTACTATGTAGCCTTTGACTCCGTTGAAACCTGGGCGGTTCTGGAGTTTTTGCAGAGGTGTCAACTGGACTGGCGTGGCGGGCGATACATCGAAGTGCTGAGGTTTTGTATTTGTCGCAACTATGAGTGTCCAAGTACAAAACCAGCAGTCTAAACGTATCCAAATGCGCAGGGGAGTGAGACATGGGGATGTTATATCCCCGAAACTGTTCACTAATGCCTTGGAAAATATGTTAAAGACGCTGGATTGGAAAGTAATGGGCATTAATATCGATGGCGAGAACATAATATCTCTAACTTACGATTTGTCAATGATATCGTGCTAGTGGCAGAGTCGCTGCAAGACTTGCAAGCTTCCAATGCTGACCAACCTAGATAATGCTTCTCGACGCATCGGTCTCGGAATTAATATAGATAAGACCAAGATCAATGTCGTTGACCCGGAACCGATTGCACTTAATGGTGTACCTTTTAAAGTTGACCAACAATATGTTTACCTTGAGCAAATATTGCAATTGGGTAACAACAACTTTGTGAAGGAAGTCAGCAGAAGAATTCAGCTGGGTTCGGAAGCATTCGGCAAGCTTCGTCAAGTCTTCTCGTCGTCCACACCATACCACAGTGCCAGAAGACAAGTCTTCAATCAGTGCGTCCTACCAGTCATGACATACGGAGCCAAAACGTGGACACTCACGACTAGTCCACAAATTTAAGGTCGCTCAACGAGCTATGGATAGAGCTATGCTTGGAGTTTCTCTGAAGGACAAGATTCGTAATGAAGATATCCGACAGAAAACCAAGATAACCGAAATATCTCTAAGGATAAGCAAGCTAAAGTGGCAGAGGGCTGGTCATATTTCCTGAAGAACCGATAACCGATGGGGTAGACGAGTCCTCTAGTGGAGACCACGTCTAGCCAAATGTAGCGTAGGACGCCCTGTGGCCAGGTGAAGTGACGACCTGCGAAAATCGGCTGGCAGAAAATCGATGAGAAAAGCTGAAGACCGAGCACAGTGGCGCACGTCCAGCAGCGAACAACTATAGGCTGATGATGAAGTACACACAATTAATTAGTACCTGAACAGTAAGTTAAATGTTTGGATAGAAGAAAAAAACGCGAAATAATGTTTATCAATATTTTTACAAAGAAAAATGTAGGTATGTCGATTTTTTTAGTAGGTTATTAATTTAATTGGGGCAAAAACAAGCCATCACTTATTATTCGATTATGAAACAAAACCTAGGTGTTATTATTTGTTACCATTGTTACACATTCCGGAACAAAGGTAAGCAGAGCTGCATGCAAGTCATTGTCTTTACAATCAAGTATTTATATCTGGGACGCAGTCCCAACGACATCGTCGTAATGAAGAATGAATCGCCGGTTTTTGTAGAAAATAACTGGAAACAAAAATTAACAAGTCACGCAATATTTCCCAGTTAAAGCGCATTCCACTGCACTCGGCAACAGAGTGAAAAGTTGTGGAAACACACTGAAAGTAGTATATCCTAAATTGCACACAGTGATATTTTATAGACGTGGTTAGTAAAATTATACGACTTATAAACGCAACGCTCGCCTGAGAGAGTGCAAACAATGTTGGGAAAATACGAGCACTAAGTCTACTAATCGTGGCAAATAGCTAATTTAAGTGCAAAGAAACCACGTCTTCCAGCTTACATATTTGACATACAGAAAGTATACGCATCTTAAAAAATAATTCTACTACAAAAGAAGTACCTACATACACAAATGTGTGATGTTTCTAGGCTATAGACAATGGAAGCACTAAGCTGCTGTTATAAACGATTTATTAGAACTAAAAGTGCTTCATCATCATCATCATCATCATGTCAGTAAAAGTGCTTAGTTGCTTATTATTAAGCCTTATACTTATTAAGATGTGTAAGTAGGTCCTCCTTGGCTAATTATTATCTAAATTATGTTAAGTTAGAACAGATTTGTAAGTATTTTTAATGTTTTTTTTTATTATGTTGTGTTACTATTTTTATCTATCTTGACAACCCTGCGTCCCGCATCAACCCCACGCTGCTCGCGTCATTTCGCAGTGCGAAAGTGCGCGCGTGTGAATCGCACCTTTTTCCAAACTACATTGTTCTGAACTCTCTTATTACCGAGCAATAGTGATTATAATCCAATGACGTAAGATCATTGAAGATGTACAATTTCTTCAACGGCTTTGTGAGCTACTTTCCCGACGGAAACCCGCAGGTTTTTGCTTCCTATTAATATCTTGACATCTTCATTCGAGAATATGTCTTATTATTCACATCTTTGCCTTGAAGAATTTCTATGTATCTGTTTATACCTACCAAGTAGTTCATGGCTTTACTGACCATTATTAACATAGGTCTTAGTACCTACATCTGTAATGTGTCTAACAATGTTTTAAAATAAAGTAGGTACCTAATATTTGATTTGATCGTTGCTGTGGCGTAGGTTGAAACTTGAGATGTTGTCCTGTTTTTTTTTTATATTTGCATTTTGGTAGATCATTTCTGAATCTCAAGGTCACGATTGTGACCTTGAGATGCTGTATTTTTATTGTCTTAAAGTATAGTTCCAACCACCACCACTGGGGGCCCGTGGGTCAAAAAATGTATCCGAACTGGCGCGGTCGTTGGGAATATAACGTGCGTAACAAGTTTTAAATGCATGCAGTTCTTAAAATGCACATTACTTACTAATTATATTAGTTAGGTAAATATCGGATAACCAGCCCCCACTCATGTACCAACACGTTTTACCTGTAAATAACTAGGCACCTACTACATAAATGACTACGCCCCACAACCAGCTACAATTAATCAAACTATGAAACTACACACCTCAATCTAATTTAAATATGCATAGAAAATATAGCGGCTCAATAAAGCCGCCGTTTGTTCTATTTTTAAGGTTAATGATGATGTGCGGATCTACTATGGACACCTCAAATACTCTAGCCCACTGCCACTCGGCAGCGTACTGCTGGAGGCATTGCCTGCTTGCACGACTAATTCTTCCACTCACTTTTTGCAGGTGATCGAGCGGTATCAGAACGAGAATGGATCTGGCGGTCGCAGCAGCGGCATCCACTCGGCCAGTGCCAGCCCCACCCCGTCGGAGCGCTCCTCGCCGCGGTCACTCAACTCCCGCAACACCAGGGACATCACACCTCCTGTGAGTACCCACAGAACTAGCTACATCATCATCAGCTAGTTTCCACCCACTGCTGGGTATTTAGGCCAATGACACTGGGGAGAGGAGGTAGCCTTACAGCTGACCGCCTTATGTAGTGACATAAGGCGGTCAGGTGTAAGGCTACCTCCTCTGGCAGGTGTTTACCAACTCATTTATTCGCTCTCGGTGATCTTTCCGTGAAGGCTCTACTATCCTTGCCCTCACCACGCCCGCCAAGTGTCCTGTGCAAAAGCTTTTGTCTCCAACGTCTTGGATTTTAGTCCTTCGTCGGATTTACGTATTTCTCAGTCTGGCCATGGCTATGTGCAAAACACATTCGATGCACGTCACCTTAGTGAGCGTCCATATTTCGGCTCCAATATATTGGTAGGTAGAGCACATTGCATATTTTCAATATATTGGTAGGTAGAGCACATTTTTATATCTTTCGATACCTAGGTACTTAATACAAAATAACTCTAACTGTCTAACTAAACTAATCCAAAACGTCGATGTCGGGGACAACTGGCACAACATCTGCGATATAAGACTAGGTAGTGTCTATTTATTCGTTAACAGAGGTAAAACAGGAATAGTTTAAACTTCGATCACGAATTTGGGATCATCTTAAGAACGAGCACTGCATTTATAAGCGGGTAGACAACTCCAAACCTTAGTTACTAAACATCATCGAGCGACGATTCATTTCTTTTCAATAATCACCACAACTATCTTTGATTGCATTCATAAATAAACATTACTCACAAACTAGCGACAACTTTGCCAGTAGACCGGAACAGAATGCGATGTCAGCCATGTGTCTTTTCAGATATCAGACAGAAATATGAGCATAATCCCCAGCACGATTTTTCATAAATACCAAGTATTTTTAAACATGCAACTTATCATAGTCTTAATCACTTCGACCTTTGCCGTATAACTATTTATTATAGGTACATGGCGTTTACATTATTTACAACGATTGACTGGTCTTTAATTGTCTCTGAGCTGAACATTAACATGAGCACGTTCAGGAAAATTAAACGGAGGTTTTCGCTGTAATGGAAGGAACCTTTGCATATACCTACAGGAACAAGACCGCCGATCGCCGTCAATCGGTTAGTTTATGATTTAGTAAACATAATGTTTCTAACGCTCAGGATGCGTAGTTTCTATTAACTTTGACTTTAAATTAAATGCTCTATTATTATGAGTACATTAATATTCCACAGCTTCATGAAGAAGATGACGTGTCAGACTGGGAAGAGGGGGAGGCGACCGACGAAGCCCTGGAAGTGCCGCGCCGCGTGCCTTTCCCGGAGTTTGGCGGCGACATAGTGCATAACACCGGTACGTTGCTTAACATACTCTAGCCTACTACTAGGTACCTACGCGATAATTTGATCAAAAGAGCGATGCTTCCCGCAACTTCCTATTATAAGCTTCAAAATTGCAGTTTAGTTAAAGTGGTATTATGATTGCAGATAACGAAGAACGCGAATTCGACGAAGTGTCCAGCAGCGATCTGCAAGCGACAGATGGCACTTGGGAAGAAAACTGGCTCTTCCAAAAGAAGAAGATAAAGACCATACAATCCGTGCCAGTCCCTATGCTAGTTCCCAACTCTAACACAGACTATAGAGCTATGATCGGCGATAGAGACGCAGACGATACGACAGATCTGTCAGATAATGCTAGCGAAACTGAAGAACAAGCTGATATATCCGGATACAAAAGCGATATCAAGAGAGTCCTAGATTCAAAACACGTCATAGGGGGAAAACCCAAAATAGATAGCATATCAGATTACGAACCAGACAGCCTCACAATCGAGAACGGCACAGATGATTTCGAAAGGCTAGTTGGTGATGAATACAAAGACGATATAGCAGTAGACGATATCATTAACGAAATTAATGACAACACCGTAACTATTGCACAAACAAATCACATGGACGCATCTGATGAGGTGGATGGCAAAGTGAATGGCAAAGATTCTGTGATATTGATGGCCATAGATGAAGGTCCGTTACTAAAGGCGGAGTTTAATTTAAAGGAAGAAATCCACAGAACATTTATGAACGGAAATGTGACACATTTCTCGGAAGAAATCGACACAAATGGGGAAGTATTCGACGACAGTATCGAAAGTATTGCCATTAATAAAGGTAAGTAATAAATTATTACGGACCGTAACATAGATTGAATCGAAACTATTCAAAGGTTACTGTCGCACTTATAAATGTCAATTAGCGATAGTTAGCATTAAACTCTATCAATATCCATACAAAATAATGTAACTCAAAAGTTAATAGACGTCTCACTCTGAGTATGGCATAATGTTATTGCAATAATAATTAATAGTAATAATTTTATTGCAGAATCAACAAATAATACATTGAGCCATCACGAGCGCGAAGGAGAGTATGAAGAGACAGTGACAATCCCAGTGCAAAGATACGCTGACAGCTTGAGAAGAAAACATTTTGAAGATGCGCCTTTCGAGTAAGTTAGGATTAAAATAACAGAAAAATCTTGAAATTGCAAACATAAATCTAATGTTTTGTTAATTTTAGGATACATTCTACAGCACCAGAACAAAATAACAATGATAAAGAAGATGAATTAATACCTGGTAAGATTTTAGTTTCAATATATCAACAATACCCAAAATTACTAACAAAACGTAGGTGACTTAATATCTTATATTAACTTAACAGGATCAATAGCGTACAGGGAACGCAAGAAATGGTTAAATTACGTCGAAATGCCTAACAACCCCTATTCACCGGAAGCTATTCAGAAAAGGCTATCTGCTAAAAGCACTTCATCTCTGTTTGACATGATTACTACAAAAAATAAAGATTTGGATGACGAGAATTCTAATACATCACGCGACGAAGTAGACAAAATAGAAAATGTACAAAAGGAAAAGCACGTAGTTAAAGAAATAAAATCACCTAAATTATCAGTAGCTCTAAGCTCCGAGAATATCAGCACAGATGAAAGAAGAACCATAAGTCAATCGCCTAAAGCTTTAAAAGATGTGCTAGCTGAAGAAGTTCCGCAGTATAAACGGTAAGTACCTAAACGCAAACAAAAACCCTAAAAGTGTCAACGAAACCTCGAATATTGACGTCTGGTTTATTTATTTACAGTTACGGCAGAGACTATTACATAAGAGAGGCAAAAGCATCCGCAGGGGGTCGTAAAAAGAGCAGTTTCAGCGACACGAGCTCCATATCGTCGTCAATGAACAAATCTACAAGCTTAGACAATTTTGATGCAGTGTTCGCATCGCCCGTAAGTGCCAGCAGTTCGTTGAGCGACATCGAGGCCTGCGCCCTCCATCAGAACATCGTCCGGGCCGTGCTCAGTCCCAGAAATGCGAGCCCCAACTTCGCCATTAACCCCATTTTCGAAAACCCCGATAGACAAAATGATACCGCTGACGAGTATCATGCGACAGAACGTTATGTTGATCGAAAGGCAAACGTAAGAGAACAAAGTAGTAGTGTGTGCAATGGAGGTGACGGTTATGTGGAAAACGAGGATATAGTTAGACTTAAAATACCGCAAAAACCCGAGATAACCGAAGATCTATTTGAGACGTACACCAATGTTAGGCGGAGCAACACGTTGAGGAGCGAGGACCTGTTAGTTCGCTCCAAGCGGCGACCGGGCCTCAATTACACGTTCGGTGGGAGTCTAAGGTTAAGCAGAGGCTTTCGTACCGATCTATGGTGATAGAGCCACTTCCATAATTCAACAGTTGCCTAATACCCACACCACCTACAGACTCAATAGCACTTCTACTGACAACTGATTAGCTCACGTAACTTGAATCTCTACTGTGTACGATACATACATAGATTCTGAAAGACCAAACTAGGATATATAAATATTAGTATTCTGACATCATAACCACCTTTCATGCAAAACCGGTGGAAGGACTTGCATCTCATGATAAATCTAAAATATCTTCGTTTTGACACACAGTTTGCCTGATGTGTGTTGAGTTGGCATGTTTGTTCAATAAACTGAGACGCTGACTAACAGCACTACGCACTATTAATACGAGAATGTCTCTTTAGAATTGCACTCATAGATTTGTGTTCTTTTTTTTAATACAGTTTCAGTACTATTTACTACAGTAATACTACAAGACGTTAGTGGTGAGTGTTGTATGATTCTGGCAAATGATTTTCGACTAACGGTTGAATGGCTTGCCACTGAACTAACGCGATCTTAAGATATGAATTCACCCTAACTGCATTTGCTTTAATCATATTCATGTCATCTTTATATTCTTTCTCACTGACCACTTCATTTCTAATATTTATTAACCACTATTATATTCGCATTGCACCATTTCTATTCAGTTTGTCAGCACTGAGCACGTTGTATGTAACAACTAAAACAATAATATATTATTTACTAAATACTTGAATTCTTGGCTTCTAGAATACATTAAAAGTTTTGAATTACAATCTACCTTTCTCAAGTTTAATTGCATTCACTTCTAAAATTCCGGTTTTCATTTTCTGATACCGTACACTATTTTACTGATATTATATTTTCAGGGACTTTTAATAAAGCAGTTTCATACGATTGCAACAAATCAACAGTATACTAAATTCGGTGGTCAAGATCAAATCAAATCGATAACCACGACATCCAACAATAACAAAACAGATATTTTAATTGAATACGAAGATATTAACGAACAAACGCTATTTCTGGCAAGGCCTGCCATAGTCGATGAGGACACTGATAAACAATTCGAAGAAATCATACAATCAGCTTACGAATCGAATATTAATGATATCGAGCAAGACAAAATCGAGGAGCCTATTAAATCACCGATTAGTGTAGCCAACTCTTACGTGAGCTCGAGCAGTTTGGAGGATTCTATCAAAATCTACAACGTTCAAACGGGTGAAGTTATAAAATGTAGGCCCGAAGATAACTTATCAGCAAGATACGAGACTGTAGCCGACAGCAATGAAAACATCGATATAACAGATAAGAGCATCCCGGGAGAAATTTTTGATGGCTTCAGTCAAAACGGAGATTTGGACGAGGAAGCAGTGATCATTGAAGAAAGCTGTGAAGAAAAGTTGGTAAACGGCGAACTTGAGGACATCCTGCCACAGTTACCAAAAGTGAAGGAATTGGCCAAGAAATTCATCAGCATGGACAACCTTAACGAACCGGTAAAGGTGGGTCTTTTACCCATATTTTTAATTTATCAGCAGTTTGCTGTGTGTTTAGTGATGACGACAATAAGTTTAATTAGGCTTAGACGAATTGCGATAAAGTAAAAATATGAATAAATTTTAACTTTGACTGTATTTGGTTTCACAAAAACCCTAATAACATCATAATGCATACGGTACGAACGCTACTATTCCTTGGGTACGCGGACGAGGTACGCAAGGAACAGTACCCTTAATTATCAATATCTGCATCTGAGTAGAATAATCTAAGAAGACAAAAAACATTCCTATCGCTATGCTAGTAGTATCACTAACCAACACAACATAACAATACTTTCACAGAGCAGTTATTAAAACCATACCAAGATCTCTACAAGTGAAATCGA
This sequence comes from Alsophila aescularia, assembly GCA_946251855.1. NCBI lineage: Eukaryota > Metazoa > Arthropoda > Insecta > Lepidoptera > Geometridae > Alsophila > Alsophila aescularia. The sequence goes on along the minus strand of OX276377.1, from coordinate 33,056,019 downwards.
ACACATTGGTATCATTCACCACGTTTTTACGAATTCGCTTTCTTGTATGTACCTACCTATGTTCAATTATCTGTTTGGTACACATTTTCTAATTCATTTGAACCTAACTTCCCGGTGAGAGACTTTAAACATAGCTCAGAAGTAGAACTCGCTTTCTTGTTTATCAATTTCTATAATCGGTATATATTTTTTTTAAAACGTGGTGTTTAAAAAAAACTTGTTCAAATTACGCTTTGCAAACTGTATTTGACAATAATTATATTAACGCCGCGAGCTGACGACCCCGTTTACCGATCCCCTCGTTATATCAGTTGACAAAGTTATTCCTATCTTCCAAATAATGTTATTCTTCAAAAAAGATATTTTTGTTACATTTTTCTTTTACCAATCTGTGATTTTTAATAGGTTTTTTTGTACATACCTAATCTTAATATTATCAAATTTACCTAGAACCTGAGTTTGAAAGGATGCCAATGTTTTCGACTTCAACTGTTTTGTTTTTCCAGGTCCCGCAACCTCAGCCCTACTCCAAAAGACGTATAAGCAAAGAGAACATTCTCAACGATATGAACGCACAGAAACCCAACAAAGTATTCATGCACAGTCTCACAGCCAGAAGTATCTCCAAGGAGTTTAGAGAAGAACTCAAACTGTCTATGGCCACACCACTGACTGTTCCCGGGGGGTCCAAGGAGATTCCTGAAGGAGAAGAAGTTACGAAGGAGTCCAGCAGGCCAGGCAGCCCGGTACCAGAACCAGGCACAATCAAGACTAAGTTAGCTTTCTTCGAAAGTCTCAAAAATAAGTTCAATAGTAAATAGATAACAATAGTGCAGGATGGTAGACATTTAAGTACGTGAATTGTAGAAATGGTGTGATTTATGAATAGGTACCTAAAAACTACGAGTAATACGCAGTTGTCTATGCTAAAAACAAAAGCAAACAATCTGAAAAATATTTAGTTTTGTGTAACTTTTTTTAGATGACGTGTTTCAACTTTCCATGAATGTATTTGACGTTTTGTAGAGTTAACAGTGGTTTAACTACCACTTGTTTGAACTAAACTAGTGATGTAGTTGAACCACTGTCCAGATGATCGTAATTATTGAAACTACACATTCTATCTAGTTTATATTCTAGTAGACACGCAGTAGATCACTTAAATTAATTTTATACACGGGGTGTTACTGTTGTAAGTTATGATAACCTTCATAATTAGGTGGGAGACGTTTAATTATAATCTCTGAATATTTATAAATTATGAATGTGGTTCCAGTATCACCCTGTATATTTTTTAGGTTACGGTGTAAATACTTAGTGCCATTTCATAATCATCATTTTCCATGTATATACGTCATTTAGCTAATGCCAAAGTTGTAAATAAATTGTTATTGGTTTAATAATAGTAAAATCTTATGGTCTAGTGGTTGTGTTTATAATTTAAAATTAAAATAGTCTCATCTTTTGATGTGCAATTAAATCTAAGACCTTTGGGACCACTATAAATAAATGTGATATAAAAACATTAAATGTTTCACACATACAAATAATGTAATATATTATTATTTGGATAAGGGTGTACTTATTATATAATAAAACAATGCATAATATATTATTGCATCATTTATTTCATATGTCAAAATACTGAGTTCAATGAGTCACTGGCTTTTTAATAGCTCTATCTGTATAGGGAGATTACCTAGCCGTTGAATTTCTTAGTTGTTAACCAAGTGTTTGCTAGTAGTTAAATAACCTTTTCACTATAATAGTGGGGTTTCCCGTTTTTACTGTGTCTTGATTTTCACAAGTGTCTTTCTTAAGAAAATACTGAACTACAAATTATTTTAAACTACAGAACATCTAAATATAAGGCCTCTGTATAACCTAATAGTTACTATAAAATCGAGTAAATTATGATGTGTCAAGCATTATAAAATTATAAAACTTAAATGTATATTGTTTTGTGAAGTAACTCACACTTTTTAAAATAAGCACTTGTGTAAAATAATCATTGAACGCTTCATTGACTTGTTGCCGAGCGATGGCTGGCAGCTCTGAGAGAGACTAGACTACAGTCCCAAGTCCTATGATCATTGTCGATAAAGGTAGAAAGAGGTAGGTCTAGATATTAAAATTCAAACGTTTTCATGAACTATGTTCAACTATGAACTATTTTCTGCTCAACACTTGAAAAAAAAGTGATGTGGACAGCACCATTTCTTATGATAGTAAAATACTAGCGGTAAATAACAATCTTTCTATACTAAGTACTATTTAACTAGGTACCTTAAAAAATAATAAGCAACCTGTATGTGTATAGGAAATGGTCGGATCTACAACGTTAGTAACCTTGTAAAAAAATAGTCAGTAAAATATCCCCAAAGTCTTATGGAATGGTATAGTTTCCAACTCTTCAGCGTACTTCCTTCTGTAACACCAGAGGAAGTAGTCAATCAGACTGGAGTTTGGGACTTCAACTTGTTGGTCATCCTTCACGGCATCTTCTATTTTCTTTCTTAGCAGTTCTACGGCGTGAATGGAACACCCCCTGATTTCCACTTCTTTTTCTGAGCCACTTGGTAAAAGCTCATCTGAAAAAAGTAAAACATTAAATTGATAAACACATTACACTCCTTTGCATCGCACAGTAGGGTAAAAAAAAAAGAACAAGTGCGAGCCGGACTCAACCACTGAGGGTTCCGTACCATCGCACAATCCAATGAGTCTGAAACAAAGCTGGCTTTATTACTTGTTGTTTTACTTTATATCTTACATTCTATAATCACACCGAGTTTGACGCCATTTAGACTCTTCAAGCCAGTCACAATCAGACAGACTGACATTAGGACTCCATTTAGTTGGACCCATTAAGTTGGGTACCCTAAACTCACAGACCATATGTTGAGACCTAAAAAAATCTTTTAATAAATCAGTATCAAATAGTCCGTACAATGAAGATAATTTAAAAAAGAGGCATAAGGGACTTAAAATAAGCTACAGACCAAGAATACAACATTTTAAAAAATTGAATCCGTCTGTCTGTTTGTTTGCGCAACACGTAAAAACTACTGGACGGATTGCAATGCGGTTTTCACTATTGGTTTAGATTAAAATGCTGGTGTACTTGGTATCTCAATCCGAACGAAATTTGGTATTCTGTACTTTAAAGGTACTTTTGGTCCTGGAATAACGCATAGGTTACTTTTAACCCACTTAAATGACCACGTGGGCAAAGCACGGCTAGTTTAAAGATAATTGATGCAGGCATAAAATAACCTTACCATTTTTTAACATATTCATCAATTCTTCCTTATAACTCAGAGCACCAAAATAAACCAGAACCTGAGGCACTCTATAATCAGCGAACATTGTTATTCTGTCAATATCCTTAAATTCTCCGAGACCTTGGCCGCCAAAAAAGTTCCAAATATCTGCAACCAAGATCTGAGCCCTCTTGTACAATGACACCTTTTGGTTTTTGTACTCGGCTTCATCTCGGAAACAAGGGAAGTTATTCACAACTAATTCTAGCAATTTAACAGCAGACTTGTCAGCTTCCTTTAAGCAAGTAAGGAATGTTCCGTTATACTTTTGTATGAGGATTGTGCCAACTTCGTGTAAGACTGATAATCTTTCCTCAAATACAGGTATTTTGGTATGGTTGTCGCTTCTCATTATAGTTTGGAGGTGCTCTTTGGTGATTTTGGAGTAGTATTCTGGGTTGGTGATGTCTTGGCCTTCCTGGAAATATTTTTAGACACATGTTAGTTTAAGCATGGGAAAGAGAGAATAATAATTGCCATATATAAAGAGATCATAAACATTCTAATTTTGACTCTTGTTAGCTAAAATTTGTCTATAAATATTATTTTAGCAGCGGCTTAGTGAAACATTATCTTGAAAACATTCTTATGGAAAAAATGATAAAATTAGGGATTCGAACCTGCTTCATCCATGCTTCTGATGCTCTTAGATAAATAAGCTACAGTAACATTACATTAACAAGTAAATTATTTTATTTTACAAAAAAATTGAGATCCTTACGAAAATTACAATAATGTAACCTAGGTATCAAAAATAAAGCACGGAATGAGATGTTGCCATGGAAACGAAATAATAAGAAGTCGTCAAGTATCTGAGTAATAATGCAGTTGTCTATGGTCAAAAAACACGCAATCATTGCTGACAAAGATTTTGAATTATGCTTACTGGCATATTTTTTTTAGAAGTTATGATGTGTAAAAAATGCTAAAAGTAAGAAAAATGTCTTTAACCGCTCGATTGATTCTATGCGCTACAGTCACTTTTTTTGTTTTCATTGATCATCGCAACTAACGCTAAAGTCACATTTTTTATTTTTTGTTTTCATCGATCATCGGACCACTCGATAGCGACGTAAATTTTGCCACTCGATTTTCAACATTATTGACCTCAATAATCATTCAAATCTGAGCGTGTTTATATAATTATTTTGCTTTGAAACCCACAACATAAACACTTGAAATATGTGCCGTACCTATTTAGCTCCATAAATCACCAGTTTGTTTATCTAAGCGCTCAATGAAGTGGTCATAAAACCTGTTTGTTTACGCAAAGTCGGCGCGGCCAGATGTGTCGCGTAGACCTTCTATTTTTTGTGGGTTGACAATCAGATACCTGTGATCTCGGCACGTACCCAATAAATCCCCAGTTTGTGGCCAGATGTGTCGCGTCAACCTTCTTTTTTTTGTGGGTTGACCATCAAGTACCTGTAGTCTCAACGCATATACAATCAATTACCAGTTTGAGGTTAGATGTGTCGCGTCGGCCATTATTTTTTTTGGGTTATCAGTTTGGTTCTGCGGTCTTCAGCGCGTGGACAACCGAGCGGTTATAATTATAAGATTAGTAAGTTGTATAATTATGTATGTTATTAAGAGTTGTATAATTATGTATGTTATTAAGAGTAAATAGAAAGTAGGTAATTAATAGTTAAGAGTTTCTTAGACCGAAATTGAAGAAGTGAACTCTGAGATTTTTACCTACAATCTTCTCCTTTCTTACACCGTTGACCGACTGACTTCTTACCTTCATGGCTCTAGCCAACGCAGCCTCCAAAGCATAGTATCCAGAATGTCCTTCAACTGTCCACTTCTCCTTGTCAGTATAGGACCAAAAGCAGAAGTTCAGTGCATCCGCTACAAATATCCAGTCCAAAGCCTTGGGATGGTCTTTAGAGAGATAGCTGATGTTCGCACCAGTGTCTGGGATTAGCAGCTTGCTCGAAATAGATTGTAGCATCTAAAGTAGGTATGATATGGTTGGTAGGTAGTAGTTATGTCAGGATCTGCAAGCTATGGAGCTGACTACTATGCTTAGTTTTAGTTAAGTGTAAATAAAATCACAGAACACTATTACAATGTTTATATTTTGGTTTGTCAATAAATAGGCACTATGTAGTGTCAAATGACTGTTCCTTCAATTCGTTAGGATATTGTTATTATGTATTTTGCTTTGCTCTCCATATTGTGAGAACAAAGAAAAGTACTTACATATAACTAATAAAAATTTAAAGAATAATCTCAATAATATTGAGAGTATTTTAGTTTACCGTGATTTACCAATGCTAACGCCTTTTTGAAATATATTTATTTTATTGTAGTCGATATTTCAGTCAATAACCAGTAAACAACTAAACTTAGTGCTAAACTAATAAAAACAACAGAAAGACTCATTGTATTAATAAAGAAACACTGATCTTAAGCAATCGAGTCTATAAGTACCTACCTCTTTGCATAGTTTTTCAAGCCCGTCATCATTTATTTTCACATGCTTTGCATTCTTTGCTATGAAGTCCCCGGATTCAGCTGGTGGTAGGACTCCAGACCGACTCATATCTCTAGTAAAAATGTTATAAATGCACAACTGACTGACTGAAAAACAAAAAACAAAAAGTAACAAACAGCAAACAGCTGTTTTTTTTTTTTTTTTTTTTTTTAATTTGTGGCAATTGTCTTTTTGACATTTCTGCCAGAGTCATGTAGCTTCGCGTCAAAAAGTTTATAGATAACTTACTAGTACAGGAAATTTAGAAACGTTAACAAGACCAGATTAATATGATGAATTTTACAAACATAGGAGAACTACATACATAAATGAATTAAATATATATAAATACATATGAACTATAATTTATAAAACTACAATATAATACTTAAAGTTTCAGATTATTTAATGAAAGGAATTGAACTAAAGACATATAAATATTACGACTATTGGATGATAAAAGTTCTGTTATATGAGTTGGCAATGAAACTTCTAGTGAAATAAGAGACTGAAAGAATGAGAAATGATTCAGTAGCGGACATGAAAAGAAAATATGATTGAGATCTCCTTCATCAAGACCACATTCACATATTGAAGAATCTTTAACATGAATCTTTTGCAAATGAGTAGGGATACAACAGTGACCCAGCCTCATACGAATGATTGAAGATGTAAAAAGCTTGTTGAAGTGCCACCGTGCAAACCATGGTTTACTAGGGATGTCAGGCTGAATTCTAGCAAAACCAGAACCTTTGTATTTGCTAGAAGATCTCCAGTTTATACACCAAGAATTTAATAAATATTTTTTTGATAGGCAAATAAGGTCCTGGCTATAATTTACAAAAGGAATCTTATCGCCACAAGAAACTGCTTCCTTGGCCACTCTATCAACACGCTCATTACCAGAGAGACCAACATGCCCAGGCACCCAGGCAAGAACTACGTCTAAGCCTATAAGGAGACATTCAGAAATAGACTTTTTGATATGAAGTATGATTGGATGAAATTTAGAATAAAATGGATTAGAAAGCAAAGATTGGAGGGAACTGCGTGAATCTGAGAAGATAATAGTACGACGAAGTTTAAAGAGAAGGACATATTTAACCGCTTCAAGGATAGCCAAACATTCACCGGTGTACACTGACGACTCAAGAGGACACTTAACTTTTTGGACAATGTCGAATTGAGAATGGAAAACACCACAACCAACACATCCAACTGGCGATAATTTTGAGGCATCTGTGAATATTGTATGCCAACCAAGCCAATCCCTGTGCAAGATCTCTCGAAAATGCTCATCAGCATAAATGTCACCTTTGCAGATATCAAACTCTAAAATTATTTGCGGATGAAAGGTAACAATATCGTAATCAAAATTAAAAATTGGGAGTTTTGGAGGTATGTAGGGTCTTTAATGGATTTATAAACTATGAAACTTTTGAGCAACAGAGGATGATGTTTACATCTCCAATAACGGGAGGTATAAAGGTATTGATAGAGAAGTTGAAGCTTGGGTATAAGAGGATGATTAGAAAATTGAATAAAACGAAAGAAGAATCTGTTGGAAAGAAATTGTCGGCGAAGATGGAGAGGAGGATCAACACACTCCACCTGGAGTGCATTGATTGGAGAGGACTTCATCGCACCTGTAATAATCCGAAGTGACTTTGACTGAATTAAATCAAGTTTTCTTAAGCCAACCCTGCAAGCAGGATCAAGCAGAAAAGTACCATAATCTAAAACGCTACGAATTATAGCGTTATATAAAAGTTTAAGATTAAAAGGATGAGCACCCCACCATACTCCCGACAGACACCTTAAAATGTTCAGATTCCTCTCACACTTATTTGCAATATACTCACAATGCAAACGTCCAGACAACTTATTGTCCAACAAGAGACCGAGGAATTTTACGGACTCTTTAACTGGAATTCTGCTCTCATTAACAGTAATGTTTATATCAGGAAGATTTCTTTTACGAGAAAAGATAACGATATTACTCTTAGAAGGCGAGAGATCCAAGCCATTTTTATGAAACCAAACATTTAAATAATTAAGGGAAAGGGAAATACAGTTACTAGCATCATTAATTTTATGATGAGTACTATATAAAAGAATGTCATCCGCATATTGAAGAATGCGGCAGAGACCAATTGAGGATTCTAGATCATATGTATAGACGTTATAAAGGAGAGGACTGAGGACAGAGCCTTGAGGTAATCCCCGCCATATGGTTCTAGTTGAAGAAATCGAGGGGTCACTACAGTGGAGGAATATGTATCTCTCTGAAAGAAGGCTCATTACAAAATTACTTATCTTTACTGGAATTTTCAACCGACTAAGCTTATTCTTGAGAAGGGGAAGCTGAACATTATCATAGGCTGCAGAAATATCTAGGAAAGCACCAACAACAGATTCATTGCGAGTAAAGGCAAGTCTTATATCGGTAGTAAATATACCCAGGCTATCCATAGTGCTTTTGCCCTTTCTAAAGCCATACTGAGACTTTGCAAGAAGCTCATGACTTTCCAGGAACCGCTCAAGGCGGTTCTTTATTAAGTGTTCAGCAAGTTTAGCCAAAACTGAAGAGAGAGCAATAGGTCGGTAAGAATTAGGATCTACCGGATCTTTATCAGGTTTAAGAATAGGGATTATGAATTGAGATTTCCAAGTAACTGGAACATAACCAAAATCAAAAATAGTATTAATAAGAGATAAATAATAGATATGAAGGCGGACGTTAGCTTTCGAAAGAAAAGAATACGGAATGCCATCCATAGCGGGGGCTGAGTCTCTGACTGATTTCAAAACTATTTCTAATTCTTTTAAAGAAAACGGTTGGTCTAAAGTTTCAATAGATGAAGGATTAGAAAGAGATGGTAGTTCTGAGGGAAGAGGGCAATATTGAGGGGCTAATTTGTCCATGAAGGAGTCAGCCCAAGCCTGGGATGGGCAACAACTTTGATAAGGAGGACACCACGAACGACGATACCTATGGATCTTCTTCCATATCAAAGAGGTAGGAGTGTCGGGGCCAATGCTAGTGCAAAAAACTTTCCAGCTATCACGTTTCTTATTATGAAAGAGGCGTTTAGATTTTGCGATTACTTTATTTAATTCAGAGAAATTTTCACTAGTCATAGCCATACAAAAGGTGACTTCAGCAACCTTACGAGATTTAATTGCTTCAGTACAGTCTTTATCCCACCACGGAGGAGATGGAATTTTATTCGAATGAGGTTTTTTAATAGGGAAAGACCCATTAGCACACTCTAACACACTGTGCACATGCGCATCAGAACAAGATCTTATATTGTAAGAATTTATGACAGGTAATTTAGGAGAATTTATATCAGTGAGTTCATTAAATTTGGCCCACCCTGAACTATTATTGTCTATGGCATATTTAAGAAGAGGAGGATTTCTAGAAGCAGTACGCGGACATTTTTGTGAAATATTTATAAGAATAGGAAAATGGTCACTGCCATAAGTAGAAGGAAGGACACACCAAGACATAAGTGAAGCAAGTTCTGGAGAACATAAGGACAGGTCCACTGCACTAGGGTGTTCATCTGGCCGAAATCTTCTAGTCGGGGAACCGTCATTTAAAATACAGAGATTAAGATGATCTAAGGAGTCCAATAAAAAGATCCCAGGTGAATCCGACAAACCACAACCCCATACAGAGTGATGACAATTCAGATCACCCAAAACTAGAAGAGGCTTAGGAAGAGAATTTAAAACATTAATAAGTTTACGAATTATAGATTTGGAAGGCAAAGGAATGTATAGAGAGATAACTGTTGAATTCTTAAGCTGAACAGCAACCACCTCGAAACCTTCACCATAATAAGGCAAAGAAATAATTGAGTAGGTAATATTATTTTTAATAAAAAGGGCAACACCACCAAAACCATCTTGACGGTCTCTTCTAACATCAACAAAACCCGATAACCTAAATTTGGAATCGGGTCTAAGCCAAGTTTCTGAGACCGACAAGATGTCCGGACTGTGATGGTTAACTAGATAAATAAGATCGGACTTTTTGTTAATAATACTTCTAGGGTTCCATTGGAGAATCCTGTAAACTTGATCCATTTTGCAAGAAAGATAAGAGGCAATTTAAAGTGGGGGCAACGTTGGACGGTAAGTTAGAGAGAGACGGAGCACTGTTTAATAAAGGAAGAAGAGAGTTTATAAGTTTCATAAGAAGATCAACAACGAGTGACTGAAGAGGGGGATTATCTATATTTACTCTGTCCTGAGCTTGAAGAGCGCAGCCATTAGGAGCTGCTTCTGATAAATCGTCTCTAATAATATTATTATGAGCGACTCTGTCGTAACCGTTACCGTTAGCGACGGCCGAAGTAGGGGCATGATGCTTCTGAATTACCTTCTTTTTGTATACGACTCTTTGAGGTTCCACATTATTATTTTTGATCATATGAAAGGAGGAAAAAGGGGGAGAAGGAGACGTAGAAGAAGCGACGTTGGCGTAGGACACTTTTGACACAGAAAACAATTTAGAAGCTTCCGAGTAAGAAATTGCTTTTTGCGCCATAGCTACTTTTATATTTTTTTGACGTTGCATCTCCGGGCAAGAGTTATTCGTGGCAAAATGGTTACCCTTACATGAAATACATATTGCATTGTCCTCCTCTACTCGGCAAGACTCGCCAAGGTGAGTGGACGCACATTTATAGCATGTTGGATTAGAACGGCATTGGGTTTTCGTGTGACCATACCGACAGCACTGGAAACATTGAATAGTTGGGAAGTTATACAATGCCACTGGGAACGAATTATAACAAAGAAACACTCTGTTCGGAAGTATTTGGCCATCAAATGTTAGAACCACCGTTTGGGACGGCTTCCAAGCCACGGATCCATCGATTATAACTTTATAATTTAGTCGACGGACTTTTATAATCGAGACACAATTGGGAGGGACCTTCATCTCTTCTTTTATCATCTCTGGGGACATGTCAGCTGGGATACCTCGTATTAATCCCATTCGTGTTACATTGTTTGAAGGAATTAGGGCATTATAGTTATTTGCAGACAGAGTCGGAGATTCTATGAATTTGTTGGCGTCGATTCCGGAATGAAAATCTAAGGATATTCTGTTTCGCCCGATACTTTTTATTGAACCATCAATAATCCCTTGAAACTCTCTGTATCGGCTAAACAAAAAACGGCCAAAGGTGACTGGGTGTAATGTTGTACCGTCTGATGCAGAACTTTGAAATCTTTGGACATGAACCGTAAAAGGCCCGCGATCTGTATGAATATACAAGTGGCGACCTACAGGTGTAAAAGCTTGACCTAGATCTTGCGATTTTATTGCAGGTGTAGAGGACAAGGAAGCCGGGACTTGGTGAAGCAGGGGAGGAGAAGTAGCTGTTATATTCGTTGAGGCATCAGAGAAGGAGGTTGGAGGAGTACGCTGCCCTGCTTGGAGATCAACTTCATCACCTGTCAGCGTAGATTGTGATACCGAACGAGAACGATTAAATAGAGAATGTACTCTATTTAACGCTCTGCGCTTTCGAGCACATGAGGACTCAACCTGCTCAGTAGTCATCACCATTGTATAGGCAGCCGTAGACGGTGGCCTAGTTACATCCATACCGCCCCCAGGGTCAGGAGGCTCATTCATATTTTCCTTGGAAAAAGAAAGCTACTTAATAGATAAAATACACTAACCAATAATTCCTTGGGTGAAAAACTACAGAAAATATTAAACAGGTCTAGATATTTACGCGATTAATATCAAAAACCAAAATTGTTACAATTTTTCACCTATTGTCAACAATCCAAACAGCTGTTGCCTGTGTACAAGTACACCAACGACAGTAAGGCCACAGACTAGGTAGAGATACTACGTATAGTCAGGCTCTGTCCGCACTGCGAGTGATATTTCAGAGCGCGTTTTTTTTCTCACAATTCTGTGGCCCAATTCCATAACTTGGCTACAATCGGATTATCACTTTTTTCATAGCAAATTCGACTCTATCGCAAGGCATTAGTGGCTGCGATACTGAGAATTCGATTGAAGCCAAGTTATGGAATCGGGCTGCTGGGTGCATTCCGATTCACGATAATATCGCTGTGAGCGAACACAGTGCTAATTTGCGTTCCGATTCAGATATCGCGCTCACGGCAGTTGAGTGCTGCAGTTGATTCGGAACGCTCGTGAGCGTGATTACAAGATCACAACAACATAACCTCAAAATTTGCTCAAAAAACAAAGTATTACTCGTGGGCAAAGTAGTCTGTCTAAAATTTGGAAAACTGTACGAAAATCACACACAACTGAATTCAAACAACAGTTTTCTTTGTAAACAACCGTCAGTCTGTCACTTTGACAGTAGCGCTCACGGTGATATCGGTTTGGGGCATGGTCGGTGTAATCGCAAAATGGCGGATGTAATGACGTAATCCGTGACGTCACAAGGGATATCGTTGTTGCGCTCACGATGACTCGGTACGCGTTTTAGCGTGATAATATCGATTTTATCGATATTTGCGCGTCTCGGAATGCACCCTCTGTAACACATTGAATCTTAAAGGAGTAGCCGCACTGGCGGTTAAAATTCACGCGGGAAAAATAAGAAGTGATTTGATGCAAATTGAACACGATGCGGTGCGGATTTATTTCTGCGCGAATGTTTTGTACAGTATAAAATAGTATGGCTATGGCCGCACTGTGAAATTAAATTCGCGCGTTTCGCTCAGTCGTGCACCGGTGCTATTCCTCTAGCTACCGTCCAATCAGTCTCCTCAGCTCTCTGGGGAAGATCTACGAGCGACTCATTGTGAGTCGACTCTGGTTCATTGTAAATTCAAAAAATCTCATTCCAGACGAACAGTTTGGCTTTAGAGCCAAACACGCTTGCCCCCAACAGGTGCACCGCATCACGGAGCACATTCTCGCTAGCTTCAACAGATATCCGAAACCCAAACCACGATAGCCGTCTTCCTAGACGTGGCTAAGGCTTTTGACAAAGTCTGGCACGCCGGGCTGATATACAAGTTTTATCAGCTCGGATTGCCAGATCGTCTTGTGCTCATAGTACAGGACTACCTCAAGAGCCGTAGCTTTCGCTATCGTGTCGAGGGAGTCAAAGTAGTCCACGACAGGGCGTCCTTCTTCCAAGGCCGCCTTTACCACCTCTTAGGCAAGCGGAGTAAAATGTCCCTTAGAAATAAAGTGACACTTTACAAAGCCTGCATCCGCCCCGTCATGATTTACGCGTCCATAGCATTCGCGCACGCCCCTCCGTCAATCCTGGAACCGCTCCAGAGAGTTCAAAATAATTTCCTTCGAAATGCAGTAGGGGGAGCGCCTACTGCATTTCGAAGGAATTTATTTTATTATTATTTTTGAAGGATTTATTTTGGTATCAGAGGAACGCCGACCTGCACCGCGATAACGAGCTTCCCTCGATCAGTCAATTCATGAAAGATGCCTCTCGCCGCTACTTTGATACGGCGCCCCATCACCGCTCGTAGTAAAAGCCTCCGACTATACGTCAGACAGTATTGCCCTCCGTAGACGTCCCCGCGATATCCTGGACGATCCGGACGACGCCATCGCAGTCAAAGTATTGGCAGCGATGGCCTCGCCCAATCCGACCACCCCTGGCAACCCGTCAAGGGGTATCAACACACTTAGACACAGACACCGACCTCGCCGGCGAGGTCGAAGGTCCCATAACAAATAGTCAGATATTATTCGCCTTCGAGTTTCTTGCCGATTCTTCTCGATGGTGTATTACGAATCAGCGGTCAGTTTTAAAAGTCAATTAAAGGGCACCTAGCCATTGTTCAGGGCCCCCTCGATCACTACCAACGGTACTACTAACGGTAGCGATCCAGGGGTGTTTAGTTCGATACCCCCGTAATCAGACGGCCGTCCAAGCCGAGGGCCGTACCCCCTGGGTACCCTCGTGCGGGTCGTCTAAATTTTAACTTTGGCGTGCCCCTTCTGCGTCACGCATTGCGGCGGAGTGCTTGTTAGCGCCCGCCCCCAAGCCCGGTTCATGCTGTAGAGGCCGATAAGACCAACAGCATTAGTCCTTAAAAAAAAATAAAAAAATATGGTGCCATTGGCAGGTGTCACGCGCGCTTCGGTCTCCCGCCCAATCGAGCCGCCGTAATATCAGGTAGATAAAACAAATTTAAAAGCTAAAAAGAATCACCTGCCCTACCAAAAATGAACTTATCCAATAAATTGATAATTTATGTACTGGTTGAATGTGCTTGTCAAGGCCTTCAATTTGATACCTATATTATAAAATTAGACGAAAAATATTTTTTTTGCATTTGAAAATGGAGCCATACTGCCGCCACATCGAACTTTTTCAAAAAATATGTGGCCTTTGTTACTTGGGGGGGGGATCAAAGATCATAGAAAGGGGGGGGGGGGATGTAAGAATTCTAACGATAACCCATACGTCTAAATCTGTTCAGGCATTTAAAAGTTAAGTTATGATGGAATAAAGAAACTCAGATACATACAAACATACATACATACATACATACATACATACATACATACATACATACATACATACATACATACATACATACATACATACATACATACATACATACATAAATCCTAAAAACATTACTCTCCTTTTTATGGGCAATCGTGTAATAACTATAATAAAAATGGCTTTTACGTCCTTTTCTTTAATGAATGTCACTCCCAGATTAAGTATCAGACTTAATCTGTGATGTCACTTTTTGTAGCTTTCTTTTTTTCTTTTTTTTTTTTTTTTGAGCTTCCCTGAGGACGCACGGATCATTTGAAAAATAGTAGGGGAGGGGAGGAATAGTATGAAACTGACACTTGACAGTTGTCAGTTCTATGTGGACGTCCAAAGTCGTTCACTAACTCCAGCAGCCCGATTCCATAACTTGGCTTCAATCGAATTCTCAGTTCGCAACCACTAATGCCTTGCGATAGAGTCGAATTTGCTATGAAAAAAGTGATAATCCGATTGTAGCCAAGTTATGGAATTGGGCCACGGATGATCGAGCGATAATCGCACGGATGATTCGAGCGTAGTAAGTGAACGCGCCCCAGTGGCCCAATTCCATAACTTGGCTACAATCGGATTATCACTTTTTTCATAACAAATTCGACTCTATCGCAAGGCATTAGTGGCTGCGATACTGAGAATTCGATTGAAGCCAAGTTATGGAATCGGGTTGCAGAGCTTAAGAAAGTGTTACTCTATGAGGTACACCGAAAAAACCGTGGACATCGGCAGTGCGATTACGTAATGTTGATCATGACAGTTTCAAGCAGTCAAATTCAATAATGCTTTGCGATAGAGTCGATTTTGCTATGAAAAAAGTGACAATCCGATTGTAGCAAGTTCTGTAATTGGGCCACAGCAGTGCGATTACGTAATTTTGATCATGACGGTTTCAAGCTGTCAAATTCAATAATGCTTTGCGATAGAGTCGATTTTGCTATGAAAAAAGTGACAATCCGATTGTAGCAAGTTCTGTAATTGGGCCACAGCAGTGCGATTACGTAATTTTGATCATGACGGTTTCAAGCTGTCAAATTCAATAATGCTTTGCGATAGAGTCGATTTTGCTATGAAAAAAGTGACAATCTGATTGAAGCCAAGTTCTGTGGTCGGGCCGCTGCGGCCCGATTACAGAACTTGGTTCCAACATAACCACAACACCATAACCTGTCGTCATGGTCGGGCCAACATAACCACACCACACCCGACCACATAACTTAGCTTCAATCGGATTGTCAGTATCGATATCACTAATGCCTTGTGATAGAGTCGAAATTGCTATGAAAAAAAGTGATAATCCGATTGTAACCAAGTTCTGTAATCGGGCCGCAGATGTCCACGGTTTGTTCGGTATACCTCATAGAGTAACACTTTCTTAAACTCTGGGGCGCGTTCACTTACTACGCTCGAATCATCCGTGGGATTATCGCTCGATCATCCGGAGTTAGTGAACGACTTTGGACGTCCACATAGAACTGACAACTGTCAAGTGTCAGTTTTATACTATTCCTCCCCTCCCCTACTATTTTTCGGATGATCCGTGCGTCCTCAGGGAAGCTCAAAAACAATAAGAAGCTAAGTTATGTGGTCGGGCCAACATAATCACACCACACCCGCAGCCCGATTCCATAACTTGGCTTCAATCGAATTCTCAGTATTGCAGCCACTAATGCCTTGCGATAGAGTCGAATTTGCTATGAAAAAAGTGATAATCCGATTGTAGCCAAGTTATGAAATTGGGCTGCTGACCACATAACTTAGCTTCAATCGGATTGTCAGTATCGATATCACTAATGCCTTGCGATAGAGTCGAAATTGCTATGAAAAAAGTGATAATCCGATTGTAACCAAGTTCTGTAATTGGGCCACCGGCTTTCGATCACCGTTCCTTTTGCATGTTTAGATGACATGTTGACATAGGAAAATCGTATTTTTCTCTTTATTATAGGGTCGTTTTTCATTCGGTTTGGAAAGGATCGGTAGTGTCAAAAGTTGCAAAAAGGGCAATCAAGTGAAAGAAGGGTGGGAGGAAGTGGGGAAAGAGTGAGGGGAAATAGGGAAAGGGTGGGAGAAAAGGGAGAATGGTGGGGGGAAGTGAAAGAAGGGTGGGGGGAGTGAAAGAAAGGTGGTAAGTGGGAGAAGGTTTGAGGAGGGTTGAGAAAAGTAGGGGGAGGGTGCAGGAAGTGGGGTAAAGGTAGGTGGATGTGGGGGAAGGGTGATGGGAATAGTGGAGAAGAAGAGAAAGGGTGGAGGCAGGCGAAAAAATGATAAAAGTGTATTTTTTAGATTTCTTGGGGTGCTGATTACGAAAATAACATCTATTTTCAAATCTACGATGCTGTACGTGTTTTTTTTTGTATATATAAGGTGTGCTGATTACGAAAATGACATCCATTTTGAAATTGTAGATGATGGACATGTTTTAATTTAGTATATTGATATGGGTATCGTCTTCAAGCTTCATACGGGTGCCGATTACAAAAATGATATCCATTTTCAAGTCCAAAGTGGCGAACATATATTTTTTAGTATATTGATATGGGAGTCGTTTCCAAGGTTCATAGAGGTGCCAATTACGAAAATGACATCTATTTTCAAATCCAAGTTAGAGGACGTGTTTTTTTTATTAAATTGATATGAGTGTAATTTTTGAGGGATATCTTGGTGCCGATTACGAAAATGACATCCATTTTCAAATCCAAGTTAGAGGACGTGTTTTTTTATTAAATTGATATGAGTGTAATTTTTGAGGGATAACTTGGTGCCGATTACGAAAATGACATCCATTTTCTAATCCAATATAGCGGGCATGTTTTTTAATTTGTATATTGATAAGAGTGTCATTTTTTATGTTTATAGGGGTGCCGTTTATTTATTAATGAATGTATGTAGTTTTTTTGACAATGATCTCTTTGACATTTACGATAGTAATTATAGACAGAAAGATTTATTTTTCGGCAGCTGAATACGAAAATGACGTCCTTTTAATCAAATTTTAAACCAACACGGACGTCGGTTTCGTAATAACCAGCTAGAGAAACCTTTATATCATCACCCATATCAATTTAATAAAAAAAACGTGGCATCTCGGATTTGTAAATTGAAATCAGTTTCGTAATCTGCAGCCTGAAACCTCGAAATATAATTATACTCATATCAATGTTAATAAAAAAAGGTCCGCCTACTTGGATTTGAAAATGGTTGTCATTTTTGTAATTGGCAACCCTATAAACCTTGAAAACCACACCCACATCAATTTACTAAAAAAAAACAGGTCCGCCATCTTGGATTTGAAAATGGCATTTTTGAGATCGGCAGCCCGATAAACTTTGAAAACGACACCCATATCATTGTTGTTAAAAAAAAACATGTTTACAATCTTGGATTTTAAAATGGATGTCATTTTCGTAATCGGCACCACAATGAACTTCGTAAAGGACACCCATATAAATTTATTTAAAAAAACATTTCCGCCATCTTGGATTTGAAAACTGATGTAATTTTCGTAATCAGCGGCCCGAGAAACCTTGAAATCGGCACCCATACCAATTTTCTTAAAAAAACAGGTTCACCATCTTGGATTTGAAAAGGGATGCCATTTTCGTAATCGGCACCAAAATAAACTTCGTAAACGACACCCACATAAATTTATTTAAAAAAAAATTACCACCTTCTTGGATTTCATATTTGATGTCATTTTCTTATCAGCATCCTATATAACGGATGTTTATGTTTATATAGATAATTGTTAAAAAACTCAACATTTAATTAATATTATTACTATTGTACCAGCAAAGCACGACATGCGTCGAATTACCTCCTTAACTTTTTGTTTATCTTATACTAGTTTTCTTTCTTATGTCAGAAACCATTACATAAGTGCAACTGTACAAAAATTCAACTCATTCTTATGAACAATGCGCGATTATATTTTTTCTATGCGACCGACACCCACTTGGCCTATTTTTACTGCCAACAATAACTGTACAAAGTTTTAACACAATTGGATGAACGGTGCGCGAAATAGTTATTTGTATAGAGTTACTTCTATCAGTGTAAAAAAATACCTTCTTCAAAACTTTATACTACTTATTGCGAGTAATGAATGTTGCAGTTGCTTACAGCGCGCGCACGCGCATGTATGCGCTCAGTTCTGCGCAATGTTAGATATATCACCACCCGATGATCTACTGGTTATTAAACATATATTGATATATTTTTTTCCTCGCTATGTCTCGATTAGCGCCTATCCAAATATGGCAACCCTACCCTTAAAGGCATCGCGTCAAGAGAATTGCAAGAGAATCGATCGATAATGCTACCTGAATATGAAAACTGTCACTTTTTACAAAATCGCAAGAAAGCTGCGCGTCACTTGAACCTTTGGATTTAGCAAAATACGGGCCCAGAACGCTAATGTGAAGTTTTCAGAAAACCTTACTTCGTTCACTTACTACGCTCGAATCACCCGTGCGATTATCGCTCGATCATCCGGAGTTAGTGAACGACTTTGGACGACCACATAGAACTGACAACTGTCAAGTGTCAGTTTCATACTATTCTTCCCCTCCCCTACTATTTTTCAGGGTGACTCGTGCGTACGCCCGACGATGCCGTGAACGATTTCGAGTGATCGCGCGGATGATCCGTGCGTCCTTTAGCGTAGTAAGTGAACGCACCCCCCTGGAGGAACCTATTCTAAAACCATCGATAGGTGGCGCTGACGGGACAAGGTTCTCATTTTTTTCGCATTTAATCAATGAAAATGCAAAGTTTACTCTTATATACTTAATAAATTGTGTTGTGTTGTGGAAAAACAAAAGTACTACATATGTTTGATATCAAACAATAGCCACAAAAACTAAAGAGAATATAATACGTAATAAAATAACAAAAACAAGCATGATAGCATAGAATTACATAGGTATCAAGAAGCGGTTGACCTAACAAACTCTTTTGCAAATTCCCCTTAGAGAAAAGTCAGCGCCATCTCTTGGATTTCATGTTAACTACGATAATCATCAGGAACACGTGACTGATAATGCGAAAATAACCGGACTACGTAACCTTTGAGAAGCGGCTTTATGGGAACTGGGACCATAGATAATGTATCTCTACACTAAAAATATACAATGTTGTGACTTATTAGTGTGTATTATTTTCGGAGATCAAACAGATGATGACTATGAATACAATACGACAGTGTAGGGCAGGTGGTGCATTTCTATTTTCACGCTGCCATCAATGAAACATAGAATAATGAATTCTAGATATTGTAACAAACAAAACATTTATGACATGTATACCCGTAAACTCAGTCCGAACCGAGTTAAAGAGGAATCTCATTATCTTGGTTTGGACTGAGTTAACAGGTATAATTGTGATAGTATTTTTTGTTTTTTAAACTGTATAAAATTGATAGTTACATGTTTCATTGATGGCCATGTGAAAATAAAAATGCGCCACCTGCTCTACAAATATGTCAACCTCATTATTTCGGTTTAGACTGAATTAAGAGGTATACTTGTCATCGAATATTTTGTTTGTTCCACTGTCTAGAATTGATAATTCCATGTTTCATTGATGGCGGCGCGAAAAAGCATATGTGCCTGCCCTACGTGTATATAAACCTCTTTATCTCGGTTCGAGCTGAGTTTAGAGGTATACTTGTCTTATGTTTTGTTTGTTACACTGTATATAATTGATAATTCCATGTTTCGTTGAAGCCCGCGCGAAAAAAGAATTGTGCCTCCTGCCCTAGGAAAATTGACATTGTCTTTTGAAATGGCGATTTTCATACATAGTACTTACTTCTTAATTGTCGTTTAGAAGTTAAAATAAAATAAAAGTATATACAATTTGATGACAGTATGTAAGTACAATAACAATAGTACCATAGAGCCTATGTGATGATGGAGCTGGAAAACAGGTATTTGAACCTTTCTTAGTAGTGCTTGGTAAGTAAACCTACAAAGATGGGGCTATTTTTTTACGATGGACTGATGATGAAGCCATCTGGAGCTTAGTGAATACTAAGCGTGATCTGATCAAACTCTTAAATGTTCATTGATTTTATAGTATTTTTCAATACGCTGCTATCGGATGACTCGAATCCACACTTTATTACTCAAGGGCTCTGAAGGAAATCTACAAATGATAAGTTTAAAATATTATATGAGTTTAGGAGATATGAGGGAACTGATGAATAAACTATAACTGCTGTAAAAATAATATAGACTGTTGAATCATAATTCTTCTTTTTAATCTGATGATAAACATTAAATTAATTAATTATCAAATAAAATTCAAATTTTGAAACGTCTGTACAATGTTATAGCGTTCAACGCCCATGATGTTCATACATTACGGTAAGCGATTTAACAAGAATGTAAAATTGCAAAGGCAAGATACAAATTCAAAATTTTAGCTTCGCGATGATAAGAAATGCCATCATTTTTTATTGCAGGTTTTGAAGTGTTTGGTGCATCCTTTTACCACACAATTTGGCATTTTGTTACAATAGTAACCGCGGCCGCCCTCCGTCACAGTCGCAGACTGACTAGCTCACGTTGTTGGTGTCACGGCAGTGAATTTGACACCGACGAATTGGCGACCTTGTAAATCGTCTTCCGCCCTGTCTTTACGAATTAAATATATATGCATGACAGACATAGCTTGCGTATAGCTTGTTTATGTTAGTAACAAAGTTTTTTTTTATTGGCCTTGTTTCGTGAGGTTTTACAAAATCTCCAGATCAAAGTCTCGTCAGCGCCATCTATCACATTTATATGAACAATTTTATTTTTTTAATTGCCTTACGGAAAAAACTTCCCATTTGGCCCACAAATGTCCAAAGGGAACGGCAAATGTGATCATATTTAGCGTTTTTAACAGTTAATTTCGCCATTTGCTACAAAACGAACGGCCCCTAAATAACCATAAATCAAAAGTTCAAAAAGTCAAATCATATTTCTGAGTAGTCTGTGCGTCAAATCAAAACGATACGTAGTATCTCTACCTAGTCTGTGTCAAAACTAGTATCTCTACCTAGTCTGTGTCAAAACTAGTATCTCTACCTAGTCTGTGGTCAAAACGTTTTTGCGTGAATGTTGCATGGAGTTTGTTTGTTGTTGTCGAAAATAGCGAATTTATAGGGTTTTTATAAAGTTTTTAAAATTTAATAATGCCTTTAGACGTTCAAGGCACTTTCGTCTCACAGAAAATAAATAAAATTCGATGGATACCCGAAGATTACGTGGAAACCAAATGTTTCTTTACAGGGAGTTGGGACGACGACGAAAACTCTGTAAAAGTTTGGACTTTAGAGGGTCTCAGTGAAGAAGACGTGGTAGAATACCCGAGGGAACTCTCCCGGTATCCTGTAAACGGTGACGTCACTCAGATCAAGTTTACAGACAAGAATAAAATAGCTGTTTCATTGTCCACTGGTGAGGTGAAATTGCTGGAGATCAGTGTCTACGAGAAGCAAGCACCCCTCAGAGAACTGTTCAAGTGGGAGAAACTACACAACTTTGGGTAAGTAGTATTGATAACGTACTATAGTAGTAGTAGTAGGCAATAACCTACAATAACTAATAGCACAACTTGCATACTCAAATCAAACGTTTATATTATCCTATTTATCCTTGACATTTATTCAACTTCCAAAAAGAAGGAAGTTCTAAATTCTATAGCTTTTATTTTTATGTCTATGTTCAGTCATGTCTTTGGGATTGAAGATCCGATTTTGATGTTTATTTTTGATTTGATAGGGTAGACATCCAGGTGGTCCCATATAAATTGTTATCAAAATTGGTTCTGTAGTTTACGATTGTCATTAACTAATGAAAATATATGAGCGTTGGGCCTCAAAATGAATGAAACATGAGAAACTCTCTGGGCAAAAATTGTATATTGTCAATTATTCACTGTTTTCATCCAAATTAACAAAATGTTCAAAAGTTAGTTATCGTAGTTTGTATGTTTAACGTAAATAGATTTATGTATCACGCATATCATCCGTGTCGACCGGGAGTGAGTGGCGGACTTGCATAGCAGCGTGAGAGATGCCATCAATGTAGTAAGCTGGCGTGAGCGAGACACGCGGCTGTATGCATGTTAGTCAAAGAAGCGAGCGGGCGGATGGCCGCGAGAGGCACGGTATGGCAACAACGCATGGTGTTTTACTATACACATAAATTTATTTTTCAGGAAAGACCAATGCTCGTGCACTTCATTAGACACAGTAGAAGGTGACATAGCAACTATAGGCGAAGATGGGAACATCAACATCTTGAGCAGTAGACGAGGAGAAGTCACGAGAACCATAGCTGGTGCGGACAGCTGTTCTCTGCATGCTGTTTGCTTCATCAAGCACAATGAAGTAAGACTATCTACATTATTGTTAATTTACCTCATCTTGATAATTTTTCTAAAGGAAAAACTTGGATTATGGATGTAATAGCTATCAAACTCACACCAGCCTTGTGTCTTAGAACAGATTTAGATGTATGCCCTTGATAAGCCCATTCCAACAATACATAATTTTTTGGCAAAAGCGCTTTTTTTGCAGGGCAGGCTTTTTTTTAGCTTTTAAGCTAGTTATTAGCATTCTTGTATGTAGGTATGTGAGTTTCTTTATTCCACCATAACTTTAAAACAGATTTAGACAGATGGGGTATCGTTAAAATACTTATAATGCCCCTGAGTAATATACGCTATATTTTTTTTGCCACCACTTCCAAATTCGTAAACAAAAAGTTTCTTCCAAATTTACAATGTGGGTATCAAATTGAAGGCCTTGATAAGCACATTCCAACAGTATATAATTTTTTGGCAAAAGCTCTTTTTTGGGCAGTCGTATCATTTTAGCTTTTAAGCTAGTTATCATTAAAAGCCCCATTGAATTTATAAAATGTTATTTCACGGCCTTCCTTTAATTTAAGATACAATGTTTCTCACAGAAATTTGATCCTCATCAATGACCCTGACGATAGATAATAAAAAAAAATACAGGATAATATTTTTGGCATATTTGTCAGTTAGATTCCCGGCCGAGTCAAAAGTAAGCAATAATCATTAAAAGCAGTTATAATTAATTTTGCGAAAAAAGAAATGTTTCCTTTGACTGAAATTTAGTATTATCAATATTTAAGGAAATTTCCCTCTACCGACTGCCTCTAAATTCATCAACCATGTATTATGCTTTTAGACAATTTAGCTACTGTTACCACTACCTCGCCTCATACCACAGAATGAATAATAGTTGCTCCCTCTCTAAATTAATCCTTTCCATTTCGTATAAGTCTTATGATGATGGAACGCCATCCATTGATAATTCATTGAACTTGTCATTGTCTTGTCTTGTGCTGTTAAGTTTTTTTTAGCATTATATTTAAGGCAATTAAAATTAATTTAACGCTTATAACTTTCATTCCAGGTCATAACTGGGAATCTGAGGGGCCACATGAAAATCTGGGACCTCAGATCTCCTGAGAGCAAACCCACCGCATCATTCCTACTAGCCGGAGACGAATTAGCGGCCACATGCATCACAAACCACCCGACACAGCCTCACATCGTGCTTGCGGGGAGCGAGTCTGGTGCGTTAGCGGTCTGGGACTTACGTATGAATTCATTCCCTACTTCGCTGCTCAACGCCCACTCAGCCGGAGTCACCGAAATGGAGTTCCATCCAGAAAACCCGCACAAACTAATCACGGCGTCTGTTTCCGGTGAGATTTGGGACTGGAATATGGAAGCCATGACTAAAAGCTCTAAAGGACCTGATAGCCAGTTTGCGTGGATGCCATTACAAGATAAGAATGCGATGATGGTGAACTCCTTAATGCCTACTCTTCATAAACCCATAAATACTCTGCACTGTGACAAAGGCAGGATACTCTGTGGTACAGATAATGAGGCTGTGTATTTGATAAAGAGTTTTAAGTATTAAGTACTTGAGATTATAATTGCATATCCTCATTGAGGGATTGAGAAGGCAAATACTTGTGCTGTTTTTGCTTGTGTTTTTTTTTAAGAAGAGAGGATTATTTGGGTAAGAAAAATAAACACACTTTTGAAGAATTATATGCATTTTATTTAAATACTTATTTATTATACACGAAAGAAATATCATTCAAAACATTTAAATTTTACACCAAGTCAGTCTTTGCTTGTCTAGTCAAAGTATTGGTAAGTTCATAAAAAATTGTAAATATAAAATGTATTTACATGATTTTCAAATATTTTGATTACAAGACAAGATAATATCATCATGTTAATATAAGGCACCATTTTAAATTTAATTTTACTACATATACCAAAGTTATCAAACAAAATAATTCATACTTTAGACATGACTCTTCCGTTACCTGACCAAGAATATAAAAAAAACATCGCCATTCTGCTATTTATTTATGGAATTTATTTTACTTTTAAAACTAAGATTTAGTTGTTGCTTGTCATTGTTATTAAAGGGAAGCAACAATGGTTAACTGAATGGTTTACCTAAGAATGGTAAACTGAAAGGTTTACCTAAGAATGGTAAACTGAATGGTTTACCTAAGAATGGTTTACCTAAGATTGGTTAACTGAATATTTTTATTCGATTTTGTGCACGTGGTAGCTTTTTCGCGCGCGAGCAAGGTAGTAGCTAAAATGCCACAAACAAAAAGGAAAGCAGTGGAGAATATACTAAAATATTTAACACAGAAAAGGTTACTTTGGAATAAATTTTATTTGGTTGAATAAGCTGAATAACACCGCCATCTTTGAAGATGCCACAGACGAATGGGCAAAGATTGGCACAAATTGGGTATCTGATGACCGACGAAGGCGTCGCGGCCATCCACGGGAGCGCATACTTTCGAAGGAAATTGGCTTGAACTTGTAAAAGCAGGCAAACTCCACTCAGGTCTTTGTGGATTTGTGAAAGTCACAAACATGAATTTTCAAACGTTTTAGAAATTTAAAACTTCAGGCCCGCGAGTGGAGTGCGATATAAATTTAGCAGTATGTTTGTGACTTTTCAGTCCACTGAGACCGTAGTTAGGTTTTAGCATGATCCAAGGGTTTTAGTTTTTGAACCGATGTTATACGTAAACACTCCATCACGGCTAAATTTTTTGCCTATACATTATCTATTTGCGAAAGACACGCCCGTTGATCTAAGGGCTAATAATTTTTAGTTTAAAATCCCTTTGTTTACTTCGCCGTAGCCTGGTAAAAATAGCATAAAACACACTTGCGATGAAGACGAATCGATTGATACCTCGCTTGGCAAAATCGGACCCATAGATCCGATGCTATGGTGGAATATATACATAGACAGTTAAACACATTACCCCTTCCCTTACCCTTCCCTTGTTTAGCCGTAGTCAGTAAAATAAAAAAGACGAGGGACACCCTGATAACAGCTTTTTTATTTTCCTTGTCAGGTGTTAACTTAAAGAGAATAACTTATACAGACTCAATTTTTCTTATAGTGGAGAATCTAAATTATGCTAAAGAACAAATATATTATTATTAAATCATATGCTTCACATAACTTTGAAATTGTCACATCTAAGATTTCCATTTTAAAATAATGTCTGCCGGAATGGTAACTTTGATCAACCAATGGCGCCGATCTATTTCAAACCAACGTTCAGGCTCAGCCTCCATACACCAGAATAAGTAGAAAATAAACATTAATAAATGAAGTATGAATATTTGGCATCTCATTCACATAACTTAAACTTACATAACCTAAGAGTATATTGTATGAAATATTTATAGTAATAAACACATTATCACTCGACTATAATTGTTCAGGATTATAATAAGCACAGCGCAACTTGACTGAAAAACGTTTATAGTTAAATAATATTAAATGGTAGGTAATACTTATTATGAGCACCATTATACTATATTTGTCCGTGATATCAAAAGCTACGTACATTTGATAGAGTCCAATAACTGTCATATTAACGCGTGTGAAAAACCTCCACACTTGCATCTACGATGATAAATTGTGATGTACCTATAGATTGTAATAACTATGTTTATTTACAACGCAAGTTTGCGTTTAGACTCTTCCGTTTCGTTTCGATCCATCTCTTGACCTTGACATTCGGAACCTCAAGGTCGGAGTTCGTATTTTCGGCCCGAAGCGGCCTTATGCGCAGCACTTAAAGACCCTGACCTTCCGAGTCAAGGTCACGCGGCTCTGTCCCTAGTCAGGTGGTCACAGACTCAGGTGTGGTGGTTCCGTCGTTGCGGAGGCTTCCGCTGCGAGGCGGCATAGAGGGACGCTGGCACCGTCCACAGCTGGTCGCACCACCGCATCAGGGCTTCGGTCACGTGGCAACTGTTCGCGGCCGTCGCCAGCTGCGTCTCCAGGCTGTCCGACTGCTTGATGAGCAGGCTGGAAATACGAACGGTTGATTCAGTGAAGACCTTGGGATCGATGACAACGACAAAGTAGTAGACCTGGCCAAGATTGGCCAAAACCAGGTTCTAGATGGCGAGAGGCAGGACTGAAGAGGCTTGTGTCCTGGTCCATCTCTAGGTGGTTTTGACATGGAATCGAAAGAAGAAGTCTAGCTGGCTATTCTTGTCACCACGATTACGATTAAGGACTAAAAATCCTGTTTATATTGAACTAAAAGCTTCAGAAGTCCTATTGTCTGTCATCATCATCAGCCTATATCTGTCCACTGCTGGACGTAGGCCTCTCCTAATGCACGCCACTGAGCTCGGTCTTCAGCACTCCTCATCCAGTTTCTCCAGTCACTTTCCGCAGGTCGTCACTCCACCTGGCCACAGGGCGTCCTACACTACGGTTCTTCGGGAAATTTGACCAGCCTACTGCTACTTTTAGCTTGCTTATCCTTAGAGCTATGGCTGAATGACAGCTAAACATGCCCTCCGAAACACGAAACGATTGTAAACCGCACTTAACTTAGTAAAGTAATTGGTGTGGAGCACGTGACTGAACCCGGTGTCGTTGGATTCTTAGTTGCACTAGTAAACCACTAGGCTACGACAGGACTCTGGATACTAGGGGGATGTATCAACAAAAATGGTATCTCTTAGGACGTCATCATTATCACCCTGCGTTCATCCACTGCTGGACATAGGCAGTGTTTTTCCCAATGAACGCCACAGAGCCTAGGCTTTTCTCATCCAGTTTCTGTATGCCGCCTTCTACAGGTCGTCACTCCACCTGTCCGGTGGGCGTCCACTGCGTCACAGAAGCTTGCTAACCCTTTGGTTGTCTCCGGGCACTGTTTGAAACATGAACACGATAGAAGATGTAAGAGGTCAGGGTTACCTCGGCGGGAAGAGCGTGGGCGCGATGATCATGGCGACATTGTGTGCGCTCATCTTGTTGGTGTCTTGGCGCGCGGCGACGTCGCGGCCCAGCTGCAGTAGCGCGCGCAGCGTGGCGCGCTGCTCCGCTGGCAGCAGCAGGATCAGCAGGTTGAGGGCGCGGCCCTGCGTCGGTCCGGACAGGGCTGCAACGGGAAACAATCGGTTAGGTACTTAATATCGAGCTCCACTTTTTTCGCAATTTCCAGAAGTTGCTGAGACTCTGATAGATTGATTTCTATACCCTATCCCCATCGATTTTGCGAACTAGTAGGAATTATTAACTACCGATCTTCAAAACTTCATGAAGATCGGATCAACGCGCAACGTTTCGAAACTTGTCGTCAAACAAAATATGCACACAAACGCTGATTCGTCCCAGTTTATATATTTGGAGATTTCGCTTCATTCTACTTATATACAAGACTTAACGGTTTGTTTTTGCCTAAAGGTCTTGGAGACCGTTCCAAAGGCATGCTCTCCGCCATATGACTCACCATAAGTGTGATAGAAGAGCCGCATCAGCTCCTGGCTGAGCAGAGGCGTGGGCAGCGCTCGCAGCAGGCGCTTGTAGACCGCCGCCAGGTCGTGGCTGCTTGCTGAAGCCAACGCTGCTTCCACGGTGCCGCGCTGCTCGTACCACTGGCGCTCGATTAACTGGCAGAGGGCTGCGATCTAAACAGAAATTACATTATAAATATTTTTTACATTAAAATTATGATCATCTGACCAATAGCAGCTCATTCCGCCCACGGCAGGGCATAAGCCTCACCTCTTACGCCGTTCAACTGTGTGACAATTTTGACTAAAGTGTTTCAACTAAAACTTTTTCGATGTCATCGACTCATATTTCCAAAGGTCTTTCACGGCTGCGCTGTCCTAGAAGTGGCCACTGGCAGATGATGGCAGTCAAATATTTTTATTCACACAAGCAGTAAAAGAATATTAATTCATCACAGTCCAATGGCCAATGCAGCAACGCAACGTAAGATGAACTAGCAAGAAACAGCAGCGTCTTTCATCACAAGCCATGATGGTTTGTGGGAAAATTTTGGGACTTAGACTTAGAGTCCTCCAACTTAAAAATCCCTATCTACACTTCCCAGTTCTATAGCAAATCCTTCACAATACAAGCTGTCCAACTGTGTAATGCATTGCCGCTAGATATCCGACGCGCTAAATCCTTGTTGATTTTTAAAAATATAGTGATAAATTACAATTTGTCTAACCTCTGACAACACAGCTGCTTATGATTTTTCATTTATATAATTATTTATTTATATAATTACCTATTAATTTATCATAATTATATATTTATTTCATGTAGTGTTTCTTTTTTGTTTTTATTATATAATTTAAGTAGTTAATAATTATTCTAAATTGTAACACCTCATTTTTCTGCACATTGTATTACCTTATTTAAGTTTTATATTTTTGTTCGTTGTTTTTTGGTATACACTATAGTATTTTGTATCGTACACCTGCACCTGCAATCGGTTTCGGGTCAATAAGATCGTTATCGTTAAACATGGTCTTGGTCTTATCTATATTCATACTGAGACCGATGCGTCGAGAAGCATCAACTTGGTTGTCAGCATACTATGCAAGTCTTGCAGCGACTCCGCCATTGGGATGACATCATTGGCAAATCGTAAGTGTGAGATGTTCTCGCCATTGATATTTTAATACCCATTCCTTTCCAATCCAGCGTCTTAAACATAATCTTCTAAGGCATTAGTGAACAGTTTCGGGGATATAGCATCTCATTGTCTCACTCCCCTGCGCAGTTGGATATGTTTACACTGCTGGTTTTGTACTTGGAAACTCATAGTCGCGGCTTCATACAGAAACCTCAGCACTTCGATGTATCGCCAGTCTGCTTGACTACGCTGCAAAGACTCCGGAACCGCCCAGGTTTCAACGGAGTCAAAGGCCTTCTCATATTCCACAAAAGCAAGACACAGAGGCTGGTTATACTCTTCAGACTACTGTATAACCTGCTTTCACCGTGTGTATGTGGTCTATGGTGCTTAACCCTCCGCGGAACCCGGCTTGTTCATGAGGCTGGAATTCATCAAGTCTTCTTGCGATACAATTTGAGACAACCCTCAAAAAACTTATAGACTTACAACTTACACTTACACTTCAAACTTAGGAGTGAAATAGGTCGGTATAATAAGTAAACTGGTGATAATCAGACAGTACTGAACAAATATTTAAGGAGTGTCAGAGTGGGAACCGAACGTAAAGAAGTAAGTTAAACCATCTTAGCGTAACAATTTTCTGTTACGCTAAAATGGAAAATGGTCAGTTAATGAAGGACTCACCCTGTGCTTATTGCCGGAGACCCTGAACAGGCCCTCGTCACAGGTCCTGTCTCTGAGTGCGGAAGCGACTGCTCTGAAGATGCTCGGCACGCAGCTCCAGGTCTCCTCCCACAGGATCATGTCTTTGCGGACCAGAGTCTCCAGAGAAACGCCGAATACTGTACCCTCTGAAAGTGGACATGATGTATTTGTTTAACGATCGATCTATTTATATTTAAAATAGCTGCGCCCGCGGCTTTATACGCATACAAATTCCCCCCCTCCCTTCCACCATTATTTCCTCTTCTTTCCTCCCCTCTAACCCCCCCCCATTTTTTGGCCATAAACTC
This sequence comes from Alsophila aescularia, assembly GCA_946251855.1. Classification (NCBI taxonomy): domain Eukaryota; kingdom Metazoa; phylum Arthropoda; class Insecta; order Lepidoptera; family Geometridae; genus Alsophila; species Alsophila aescularia. Next base: position 33,025,653 of record OX276377.1, on the reverse strand, counting down.
TCGTGGGCGTCATTAAAAGACCCTACAAAAATTTCATCACAATCTGTTCAATGGTCTAAGAACGCATTGAGAACTTACGATCAGATTGTGATTATATTATACCTACTCAGCTACTCAGTAATCTTTTTAATTAAACTATTCAACTATTTTACGTTTAATAGTTACGTAATTGTACTATTATTTATTCTGTGGTTACGTAACGTTAACAAGAGATAAATATTGGAAGTATTTGGATAGATACTGAATTCTCCCACGACCAAGACTGTTGCATGACGTAAACAGGAAACGATATGAGGCACTTCAATTTAACTATCACCAAATATGCTAGTTGTTTGAGTCTCACCTTCTTTCCTCTTCTTCTTGGGCGGCTTCCTCTTCTGGAAGGGCAGCGAGTACTTGTCGAAGAGTGCGGTGAGCTCCAGCCACAGCAGCGGTGGCAGGCGCTTCAGCTGTGGCTCTGAGACGCTCTCGATGTCGGCTGTGCTGTCTTCCTCTGGCCATTCCTGGAAGCAGGTGAGCTTATGTTAGATCTGCAATAATATCTTGACTTCTTTGGATTATCCAACCTAAATTCCAACTTCACACGATCGCAACGATGTGAGGTCTACCATAAAAGTAATGCGGCACATTCTTGGCAAACTACCACGTATTAATGACCAATGCAAAACTTTTGCCAGCTCTCTATTCATATTTTTGCGTTGGATAATATTTAGAGTAAAACGCGACGCAGTTGGATAGAGCTTCCCCAGTCCTGTGTGTGAGTATTTTCACAAAATCAAAGTCATAGTCAAAGTATTTTATTGTAAATAGGCAAAAATAATAGCACTTTTACAAGTCAAAATTCTCATCAAAACATGAACAAGCAGAAATACATAAAATATTATAAAAAGATCAAATCAATCAAAATTTTGGTAAACTAAGTATTCTTTGAGTTTGAAAAGGAAATTTTCCTTTCATGTGCCAACAGAGTTAAATCTCACACTGGAAAAGGAAATAACCTTCTGACTCTACCGGTGCTTCGGAATTTCGGAAATACGCCCTTTAGAGAAGAGAGCACCAAGAAACTCTACGGGGATGTATTTTTTTCCATATTTGTTAATTCTTTATATTTTTTCAAATGTCACAATTATAACAAAACATGTAAACTACAAATATAAAAGATAAAAGTAACAATGCGATGTCCCACAATCATCAAACAATCAAACTGGGAAAAATAAGGGAAAAAAAACTAACTAGATAATTATGTGGTATAAAACAACGTGATCTCATGGTATGTTGTGAGACATCTCACAAAGTACTTTGAACGTTTTATCCACTTAACGTTAACATCGAAGTAATATCACTTATTATTATCATGGAGCTTGGAGACATCAGGCCATGCATTTCACATCAACATAACATTAATATAGCCTCTCATGTAGGTATCACATTTTGAAAGCTCTCGGTCCGTGAAAGCAGAAAACTTCGTAGAAATCTAGATCTATATGAAAAGAACAAGATAATTTACTGACCTCATCTCGGTTGAGCATCTGCTTGTCGAGGTTGAACTTGTGTTCGAAGCTGAGAGGCTGCTGCCCTGACGCGGCACTCTTCGTGCGCGACACAGATGTGTGCTTGTTTCTGTAGAAAGGTATGCAATCTGATTAGTTAGTGACACTGTTTTGTAGTGATAGGCCTCGTATGCAAGATTCCGCATGGGAAAGTACCACACCTTCGTTCTTTATTCAACCGCGAACCAGTAGTGTGTAAACATTTCGGTTTGAAGGGTAATGTTTCCGGCGAAATTAATTGGCAATTAGACTTAAAAGATGCCACTGCTACTGTTATGGCCAGGAGTAAGGCTTACCATCAGGCAAGCTACCAGCTCGTCAAAACAAGACAAAGAGAAGATGTCATTAAAGTTTGTACAAACAAGCAAATTTTCAAATTAGACAGATATTTTCCACAGGGTTATGTTTTTGGGTTGTATGTTTGTACGTATTTTTGGCGCGTCCTACAGCCTAAACGGCTTAATGGATTTTGATAAATGAGGTATCATTGGATTCGTCTTAATCACAAGAGTGCTAATAGCGTATATGAAGTGTCATGAAAATTAATATGGCAGCTTACAGCTGCGATATTGTATTTCCAACGGAACAAAAAATGTCCAAACCTATCAAGTGAGGTATCAAAATGAAGGTCTCATAATACCTGGCTCTAGCTGATCCCGCCAAAGGAGAAATAAAATGCATGATGCCTTCGAATGCATCTTATATTTCAAAATCTAGTATTTAAAGCTTATTTCCCTCTTTTTAGTTTTGTTCGCAGTCGGGTCTATGTTTTTTTTTATAATACATAATTTATTTGTATTTATTAGTTAATAATCACTATCTTACTATGTCACTGAGGATATACCGTAAACAAGATAAGATTAAATTCTAAAATGAATTTTGTTAAATTATACCATCACCTAGTTTTACGAGAATACTCGTAGAATATGTTCAAAACTAAAAAAAATAATTTCAAAATTGATTCAAATCAAGTTGCCAGTCCCGATTTAGTTAAATTAATTTACATGTTCCCCTCAAAAATATTAGATTCAATCCTCCCATAAGCATTCCACTTGTTAATACGAAGTATCGGCAAAACTCATTTTTGCACAGGACGAGCAAAAAATTTAACAATGTCTGTAAGGTTAACCAATCAGTTGACATAATCTGAACTAGCGTAAACTCGGCGAGGCGGCTGCTGAGCACTGAGGTGTATGGTGTAGAGGTGGTTAATATAATACATAGCTCTTATTATAACGTTAAATTTATAAATAACTATAGTCGTTATAAAATAGAATAAATTGATCCGCTAATGTTATAACCATATTTTGTTTACTTACATCTCAAATCTTTATGATTATTCGACAATTAGTCCGCGATTCCGCGAGTCACCGCAACAAAAGAAGTACAGTCAAGTAGGGTAACTTTGAACACTTTTTTCAGATTTTTACTGATATTGAAGTAAAAATGTATCGGTCTATGTATGTTTTATTGATTGACGAGTGTTCTTTTATCATCCAAATTTAGAATAATTGAACAAGCTTGATGAATTTAAAAAGGAAGTTTGAGATATTTGCGCTTTAATGGCCGTTCAAAGTTACCATGGCTTTTGGGTATCTTTGAACAGATTTATTTTGGCAGCAAAAATCCGTTCTGTTTGGCAATTTAATAGACTTGGGTAAGATTTAACACGTGTTTTGAATAAATAAAACATAGATCTGTCAAATAAAATCAATTTGTCATAGTGAACAACTCAGCATTCACTTGGGGATACCTTCTACCAGCTATCAACTACCAATAGGTAGTAAAAAATGAAAATGAACACTTTTCGATTATTTATTATTAGGCATATTTATTAAAAATCGAACTTAAGCTTAATAATCTACATATAATTGGCACTCGTATGACATCAACATAAAATATAAAAAAAACATATAAAAAAAAGAAGAAGTTTTATAGTGATTTTTATATTACAATTTTTGTACACAATACTGAATTAAATCACAAAATTTTATTAAATATGGTGTTTTCAAGGTATATTTCACAGTTAAAAACCAAAACTCACGTGTTTTACGTAACTTTTTTATATAAAATTTGATATGTTGTAATCTGGTTACCCCTAAAAAAACGCGTACTCAAAATGACGTAAAGCTTTCAAAACTTCTTCGACGACTGGCAATTTTATGTGACGTTTGACAAGTAGAATATTTGGTGGTTCCGTTGTACACAGTTAACAATGTATTTCACAAGAAGTTATTAAGAAAAAAAATAAAGAATCTTCGAACTAGTGATATTCAAAGTTACAAGGAAATTCAAAGTTACCCTACTTGACTGTACCGCAGTGTCAACTAACGTTTATAATATGTAAATCTAGGGAGGCACGTCGAAGCATGTTGCACAATCATACATGACAAGCTAGTACATTCAAAAATCCATAGATGGCTCTAGTCCGCCAGCACGCACGCGCCTTCCTGACATTGATTTATTTGATTGGGATAAATGCGAAATGAATTGTAGATGGCGCTAATCTCAATTCATACAATTCCTCAAAGCTAATCGTTAACACACGTTGAGCGCTCATTGGTTGAATTATAACGCAACGAGTTTTAACTGTAGCTTCGCGACGCGATGCGATTCGTGAAATAAACGAACTGTACAAAACGCGAAGTTATGTTATTCGTTTGTTAATTATTTAGTGTTATGTTCTGCTACATCAGCTGTTCTGCTCTATGAAGTTAGTACGTTATACGTTATAGCGACAGCTATTAGCTTATTGTACGGATCAAGGAACTTACACATTTGTAAAAAAAAAACTTTGCAAAATACTCGCTTTCGGTACGGCCTATGGAAAGTGGGTGAAGTTTGAAGGATGAAAATATTGTGTAGCTTTTATTTTATTTCCTTTTACTTGACTTTATTGTGTAAATCAATGATGTTATATTAAATCATTGGTGTAAATAGACTTTGTTGTTAGGGTAGTTTTATTGTGAGTGAACAAAAAATGACTGCAAGAAATAGTAATGCGATAGTATGGAACTTTATTGAAAAGTCCAAAAAGCCAAATATTCCAGTTTATTGAAACGTAAAAATGCATACTGCTGCTGTTTTTAAAAATCGGTAGAAACTGCTAGTTTTTATTGAAGTATTAGTCGTTTGTTGAAGTATTAGTCGTTTGTTAGTCTCGCCATTCGTTGATTCGTGTCTTGGCGTTCAAGTTCACGTTATAACAATAGCTTTTTAAATAGCTGGCTATATAAGTGTAGCTAAGCGCATATAGCTCGTTAAAAAAAACTAGCCGTTATTCACACCTCTAGTATGGTGTGGGGTCGGAGTAATAATATTTCGGGATAAACTTATCGCGAACTATTGTTTTGACTTTACATCGCATTAGTTTAGAGTGTATGCTCATGTATTTTTCAAAGCGTGAGGACCTGTAATTGGTTTTCTGGCGCGTAGGTATTTAAAATTTCAACTTAGTTACTTAAGCTGTTGTTGGTCTTCTTATGAATAAATAAATGAAACTATTTCCATTGTCTTGGTATCTGAAGAATCAAGCAGTGTTTGAAAGGATGGAGGACTTACATGAATGGATCGTTGTCTTTGAGTATGGATCCGTTGATTCGTTCCTTCCCTATTCTTGGTCCTTGGACTGTGCCGTATCTTTGGTAGCCCAGGAGTTCAACACCCTCTGAAAATAAAAAAAGTTAAAGTTAAAGAAGACTGAAACAAAATGCGAAAAGTGAGACATAATTTAAGTTTAAAAACCCAACCCAACCCGAAATATAAACTAGCTACGAGGAGAAGATAATTTACCACAAATTGTAAAGGTCACTACACATTGGTTACCCACAATGAAAATAACTGGAATATAATTACAATGATGATCGTAATACTTCTTAAACTTCAAGTTGACGTAACTAATGACAACTCTTCTGATGATGACCACAATGCAGTTAATGATGTTGTTGAGTTTGATTGCTATTATGAGGTAGATCATCATTATGTAGTTAGGGAGCTTAGTATGACGTGGCAAACAATATAACTGACTAGATACAGCCATAGTTATTTATTCTTATTGACAATGAAGGTCCCACTGCTACCTCGCTACGTAATCTTCATTGCCGAGGGTCGTGATCTCCTCAAACTATCATCTCCTTCTAAATGGTACGCCATTTGTTCCTATTTACGGTAACCTGCAAAGCTTCTTAGATGGAGAGTTGTAGATGGTTATCAAGATTCCACATAAACATCGAATATGACTAATCACAGCAGCATACTATACTGCCTGATCAATCAGCAGTTTAGATTGAGTAGAAAACTTCCTTTATTTTCAAGAAGGTCACAATCCCAATATCCTTTTCCATGGCCTAGTGTCCAACTTTGAATTCTGGGCTAGCAAGACATCTTTCTTCACTTTGCGATGAGATGATAGACATGCATTGCAGTGTAGATAATTTGTAATAGGCTCCGATAGAACTTCTCGAGCAAGCTAAAGTGGCAGTGGGCTGGCCTCATTTCCCGAAGAACCGATAACCGTTGGGGTAGACGTGTTATCGAGTGGTGACTTAATTTAGGACGCTCTGTGGCCACGTGGAGTGACGACCTACTGAAAGCGGCTGGCAGAAACTGGATGTGGAGAGCTGAAAACCGAGCTCAGTGGCGTGCATTAGGAGAGGCATACGTCCAGAAGTGGATAAGCTGATTATGATGATGATGATAAGGACTTATATTTTGATCGGCGTAATTGTAGATGGAGCTCATATGTAGGCCATCACCTATCGGACGGAAGAGGTCCGCTGCTTTGCCTTCCTCATTCGCTACAACGCAACCATTGGTCGCTCCCGACTAGATCTTTGTTCGGTCTCTTCTTACCAATTCAGTACTCACCAGTATTAGTCGCAATATCAGCCCAGTGTAGGTCGTTCGGCTTGAAGAGCTCGTGCATGGGCAGCGGGGGGGAGTGTTCGGACGCGGGCGGGGAGAGGCGTGAGCGGCGCGGCGCGGCCGGTGCCGACGGCGTCCGCGCGAGCGGGGCGTGCGTGGCCGTTGGTGGGAAATTATCGCTGTATAGGAAAACTCAACGTTAGAGAAATAGAAAGATGAGCTCAGAATTTATGGGTCTTAAATAATTAAGACGATGTAGAAAATAGAATTGAAAGAGAAGACACAAAAGGCATACTAGACCACGTCGCGAAACATAGGTAGGAAGAGAGACACAAAGAGAGATTACATACACTGTGTTTTGAAATCATTCACTTCAGTTTCCATCTATCACTTCTGTTTCCAAAGAAAAGCCACTATCATCTTATACGCCTCTTCTGCCAGGAGATGTCCTGGCCCACAGGCGTTCTCTCAGACAGTGTAGGCTATAATCACATACAGAATCGGCTTTAAATGTAGAAGACGAAACTCTTCCTTATATAATTCCATAGTCGATTGATTCTAGCAGGGTTACCTCTAGAGTGATTCTTGAGAACCAGCCGGTCAAATCAAGATAGATGTTTTTGATGGGATTTGATATTTTCTGAGCAATGCTGAAGTTATGGTTACCTACGTGTAAAAGAAGAATGTTGCATTATACGTGGAAACCGACGTAGAGGATGGTTCAGAATAATCAACTTCAGGCGTCCACATAAAATTGAACCTACAGAAACACATATTTGTGACCACTTTAGACAAAGCTACTGAACGAGAGGAATTTGACTGCTTCTAACAAATGCAGAAGCTATACTGTCTTCATAGAACTCAGTTTAGCGGCCAAATCATTGTCTTAAAAATAATACATTGCTCAAAAACTGATTATTGGTACAATACCAACTGAGTTGGACATGTCACTGACGATTCAATGGAATGTTGACAAAGACTCGCGAGTTCTTGAGAGACGCCACTGAAAATAAAATTCACGCACTTCTATTTCACACGTCACTCGAAATGCATGAGTCGAAATGGTGGTCTCGGAATCGACGTTTTATCTTCGCTTTTTAGAAAAGAACATTTTAACGCGGCATTCCTTGGCAAAATCTGATGACTGCTTTAAATCTGACTCGATGATTAGCTAACGACACTATTGTACAAAATCTGTAATAGCTCTTTTGTACCTTGCTCTTACAGAAAAGAAAGGGATCTAAGACATCGAAGATAAAAAGTTAAGTATAGATTAGAACGAAAAAATAGGAAAAATAGTAAGACGAGTACAAAATGAAGATAAGTAAATACCTAAATATTCGATAAAAGAAATTGACAATGAACGAAGTAGCAAAGACTATCCATGGTGCTGGTAACTTAAGGGGATGCTCACACAAAGTCCGGGGGCGTGACGCTGTCCGCCCACTCGGCCGGCGGGCTGCCTGACCCGCCGCTCGGCAGAGAATCCAATGAGTCGGGAGTCGCACTGCGCGACCTCGGTTCACTACCGCTTGAGTTCTGCAACAAATACAACACACAGTTTAGAATTAGTGTAACAAATATGCGAGGGTTTGGATCATGGTTCAGTTTACAGTTCATTGCTGGGCTGGACGAATATATAGCTCACTTATTGCAAAATAAGTGAGCTCTATATTCGTTTTTGTGCTTTTGGGCGGGTTTCCGGAAAGTTTTTTCCTTGAGATTACAGATTCTGCTATTGCTAACTTGATCATTGTGTAGTGCTAGATAAAGACAGCAAAGCTAACAAACGTTTCAGGAACCCGCCGAGCTTATTTTTTTGCTATCATGTCTGGTGAAAGGTGACTGCTCCTTCTGACCTGAGAGCGCTCTTCTCTATATTTGTCTAAAGATGGTTTTCTTTCGTAAAGTTTATAATATTTATAAACTAGCCACATTAGCTAGGCCATAGCCACATTAGCTTGCTTATTCAGTAACTGAATGAGGAAGTTCTAGTAGGATGGTCGGACACATTAGTTCTCTACCAACCAACCAACGCATATTACCAAGCCTCATAGAAAACTTCCTTCCTCAATCAAATTCCTACGGTTCTTTTGCCAATCAATCAAAGTAATAATTGATTCTGTAAGACTATTAATCAAGGAAATACATCGCTAACATCCCATGCATTGCCATGTTCTCTAACGAGATGATTTCTTGCCCATAGAGAAAGCATGTGTTTATGGGAACTGACAACCTTTCAGACGGTAAAGTGGTTGATGAACTGTGAGACGTTTTGATACTGAATGAGGATCTGTTTTTTTTTTTTTAGATTTTAGATAAGTCTATGGTTACTAATCCCATTACAATGGTTATTTTTTATCACAAGTTAACTGTTATTCCCACATTGGCTTTGAGTATTTTAACCTTTGTTGCCATAGAAACTGGCATAGTTGCTGATGTAGATTAGAACAAGTGGAATTTGAATGATAAATTGCAACAGTCTCGAAATCTCTTCCATGGTGTGAATAGAGCAATGATGATGATCAACTAACCAAAACAATTTTCTTCGAATCTGTCATGGATTTCGTTTTCTTCTACCTTAAGATGAACTAGGTATATTGCTGATATATCAGTCCTGTCAAACTTGTGTTCCTACCTACTACCCCTGTAACTATGTATTCCACTGTAAACTCAAATGAGTTTGTGTTACTGACTATGATATTGACCCACTTTATTTAATCAGTTAAATAACTACTTCCGACCTACTTATCATTTACATTCACTGTCGTAATTCCTAAAAACCTCAATTAGAACCTCACAATGAGCTCCTAGAATAGAAAACATTACGATTGTCAAAAAGAGAAACCAAAATTACGTATTGTGTGTATGTCCCCACAGTTAGTTACATAATTTCATTCACATTTGGCAAGCTAATAGATTGATGACTGTTGGATATATTTAAAACTTAAAGAATTTCGGTAAAATTTCTAAGTATTATAACTATTATTATGCAACTAATGACTTGAACATTATTTTATGACACTTACGCAATGTTAATAGACTAGCGAAAAAGTAGTGGGTTGGAGAACTGCCGAATAACTCAAACACAGAAACAAACAAAATAAGATTTCATGTTGTTTTCCTTATTAGGTCAAGAGACAAGATAGGTCAAGAGACTTGCAACCTACGTAAAACAAGTATTGCTTTCAATTAGTAGAAATTCATAATAACAATAACATTCCATTGGTGGCTAGAGATCCTAGGTACGAAATCGAACTGTCGCGGGTTCGAAACCTGCAATGTGCAATCATTTGTGTGATGAGCAGAAATGTTTGTTTCCGAGTCATGGATGTAATATTCTTATATATGTATGTTTATCCGTTATCTAGTGCCCATAGTATAGGGTATCCTAGTTTGGGGCTAGGCAATTGGTGTGGAAATGTCCCGAATATATTTATTATTATTAGTTTTCTCTTTTTTTATTTACTTTACAGTAAAACTAAGTACAAAGCTTAAAGTAAAAAAATTAAAGAAAACTCTGCGGCCTTCAGCGCATAATTAAAAACTATCTTAACGCAGACGGCATCCTGTTCCAGCATCCATAATTGAGTAAATAAGGCAGCGTCGATTAGAAACTTCAGTTCATCAATATGCCAAGTTCATGCTGGCTAAGGGCATAACCACCACCTACCAGTTGGGCAGGAAGCGGGACCGCAGTAAATGGACATGTATGTCAGTGGTGGCGACACCGTGGAATTAGGAGGCAGTACATTAACTTCGCACGACGGCGACGGTAGTATGCTTCTAAAATGCCACGTGGTGCCGCGGCATCACGGCATTCATACAATAAATTAATCACTGTATATTTTTTTAATGCCTGACCCGAATGTCATCAAGCAAAGCTTAAAGAATAACAGCAAAATTCTTCTGCCAAAGTACTGTCTGACAGCCCTCGTTTCAGGGCTGTCAGTCATACGAACTGAGGTCCTAAGTGGATCTATATGTTATAAGAGTCTAGACGAATTCAGAATTCGTTCCTTAAAAGATTCACAAGTTGGGACATGTTGTGCGTATGGAATCAGCAAATAGATTTAGAGATATACGTAACCATAGAATAACTGATACGAAGTATAAGGCATAACCGATCAAACCACTATGTCCTTTAGATAACGTCAACGTGGCTCTGCCGGTCCCGTCAGAGATAGAACGATAAACGCGTCTAAAATAGAAAGAATAGAATAGATTTGTTGAAACGGATGATATCATGGACGCCTATATTTAGTGCGCATTGGCGAATTGCAGCAGGTGCAATCGCCTGCTGATTATTTTATGAAGTTTCGTCACTGTCTCTGTTAGATTGTAGTACGGCGACACTACCGGTCGGAGATTGATACCCGCAGTCATTAGGACACGTGTATAATGGAAGAAACAGATATGTGGAAATTGTTGATAACGTAGGCGCCTTGTGTAAGTATCACAGGAAACCGGGAGAAATGGTTTCTGTCGATTTTACGACCGTTGACCATTGTGAGATGGATCTTTAACTCTTCACATACCTAATTTAGATAACCTAAATAAATCCAGGGAAATAAGTCCCAATCCCTGTAAAAAGGTATGGTTGAATCATCGGATTAAACGGATTTTTCATGAAGTATTGATAATGATTGTGCTTGCTTATTAATACCTATATTTATATATCATCTGTCATGTATAAAATCGAACTCAGCTAGTTTTGGAGAGAGTTTCTCTGAAACAAAAGATCTGCAATGAGGTGCTCTGACAAAGTAACTGACACAGGTGAAAGAATTAGCACGCTAAAATGGCAATGGGCTGGTCACAAATCTTAAAGAACTGACAACCGTTGGGGTAAATAAGTTCCAGAGTTGACACCGCGTTTTTTTTGGTTGGATGTGAAAATATAAACATTGTTTTTGTCTAATCTAACTTTACCCACCATAACCTACGTCACAGAATAAATAGTAGTGTGTGTTATAGTAATGTCACAGAATAAAGTAATGTCGTGATACAATAAAGATGCTACAAATTCTCGCTCTACCAATTGACGGACGAGTTAGCTGTATGGAGCACCCATCTGGGTGGAGGCCCTGACGGAGAAGTCATCACGCTCCTGAGGAGACCTCAGAGGGTGATGGCTATCGGGCTCATCCGTGGATATCGCACCGTCTCCTACGAGGCGGCGTGCTTGTTGGCGGGTTCCCCACCATAGGATCTGGAGGCCGAGGTTTACGCCAACATGTATGATTGGCGTATGAACCTTCGCCTCCGGGGAGAAACTCCCCCAACAAGGGCGATTGAAGTGTGGAGGTTCCACGCTCGACGATCCTTACTGGGGAAGTGGCAGGAGAGGCTGGCCCAACCCAGGGCTAGCGCAAGGACAGTCGAGGCGTTCCGGCCAGTCTTAAGGGTCTGGTTGGACACGGCTCACGGGTCGCTGACCTTCCGGCTAGTGCAGGTACTGACGGGGCACAGGTGCTTCGGGAAGTAAATGTACACAATAGCCGGTAGGGAACCGAACCCAAGGTGTCACCACTGCAGCTGTGATGAGGACACGGCGCAGCATACGCTGGAGGAGTGCCCAGCTTGGGTCAGCGAGTGCCGCGACCTGGTCGCTGCGGTGGGGGACGACCTCTCGCTTCCGCCCTTGGTAAAAACCATGGTCGGAAGTGAGAGATCGTGGAATGCCGGTTCCGCCTTCTGCGAGGACGTGATGTCGCAGAAGGAAGCTGCGGAGAGGGAGAGGGAAATATTTTCCGAGCTCCCTCTTCGCAGAAGAAGAGCCGAAGGTCGGAGTCGTAGGCCTCTCCGCGCCCTCCTCCGACTCCCATAACAGTGGCTTGGGTGGCGGACCCTGGGGTTATCCGCTGCCCACTAGATGCCTCGAGGTGGCGCGCGCGGTGTTTCCGCGCGCCTCTCAAAGGACGGAGATGGAGTGGAGAAACTCCCTCTTCACTCCAACGGGCTGGGGTCCTCCTTTTGAGGACCAACGTCGTCGGGGCCGCCGAAGAGTGCGCAAGCGTCCCCGCAGTCCCGACATTAGGCGTCCCGGAGAAACACCGTGGGGTTTTTAGTCGGTAGTGGCAACAATTGTTGCTGAGTCCGACATAACCCGCTCGACTCCCGCAGAAGCGGGCGGGTATGCGTAAAAGCATTTTCCCCACGACACAAAAAAAAAGGGATTACCCGAACCTTAATCCTACGACAAGGTGAACGACTCCAAACAAAGGTTTACTGCGGCCTGGATCGTCCGATTCCAGTAATCGGACTGTTGGACAGGCGAACCCAACGACGGAATGACAATATGATTTTAGTGCCGAAGAGAATGGGAATTAAATGGGTTTATGTTTAACCGGACTACCTCTTAACATGGATTGAGGAGGATATTGACTTTAAAGATAAACAATATTAAAGACCTTGGTTCTTTTCAATGGCATTTTTAATCGCCTTCCAAATAGAGAATGTTCTTGATTTGACTGTTTTTTGACCTTTAGTGTAGTCCCATATAAAAATCACCAAAATCGTTTCTGTAGTTTTTTTAGTAAATCCATTAGAATTCGTTTTTTTTTTTTGGTTTGATGAATTACATTTTCTGCTATATGTTAGTAATATAGTGTTTTCTATTTTCTCGGAAATTATGATTCAAACTAGGAAAAATAATTATTAGGTTGTCCATATAAAAAAATATAAAAAAATTGGTTGCGGAAGTTTTAATTTGGACTGAGTTGTGCAAAAGTGTGTGGGGTTTCTCGAGATGACTAACGTTATTGCTGTTCTGAGTAGAATGAATGTAAATAAACATGTCAGTAGGTAAGCTTTAATTGAGGTACCACGTGAGATAACCTGCCACAAGTGAAGCGGCACTTTACCACCTACCACCAAGTAAGGGAAGATGCCCGAACATTGGCACTCCCCCGGATATTGGAAATTAAGACTTTGAAGCCGTATTTAGTAGATCAAGTGATGACGTAAAAATAAACCAATAACGGTTTATTCTCCCATTTTTTAATCTCTCTGCTTCTACTTTATGAGGCCTACTGTTATGCTAATTTAACTTTGCAGTTAACTTGTTAGTACAGTGGACAGAAAAACACTCAATATTCGCTAAAGGAAGGAACTTCCTTGTTGAAATGGACTGAAGTGCCAGGCCATCATAGATCAAAAAAAGGCGTCGCCTTTGTCACGGTAGTTAAAAAATGAGATTATAAACCACTTTCACGGCCCAGTTTTACCAGGCAATCATAAACAAAACTCAAAACTAACATAATCAAAACTGCATGAAGGTCGATAATAGTATGAATAATATTACTAAAACGCCCTTTCTTAAATGGGCCGCGAGTTAGGGCTATAAACCTAAATAACCCTACCGCATTATTTATTAAAATCTACTAAATAATGGCTTCAAAGTGTTAATATTCCGTGTTATGTGACTTGCCAATATTTGGGTGGGGGTGCCAACTTTGGGGTACTTTACCTAGCTAAAGTTTAAAGTTTTTTAAGTTTTTAAAGTTATAAGTTTTTTTGTAGCCTAGGCTACAAACTTCAGCAGCCCAATAGGCACCTGCTGGTGTACGATGCTAAAGCAATTACCTTGGACATGGACACGATAAAACTAGAAAACAATCCGGCGCGTGTTTCATGCGTAATTATTAGGTACCAATGTAGGTAGGTATTTAACTAAGGCTGTATTGCAAGTACACTATATTATCTAACTCTAGCTTATACTGGTTTTTCATCTATACAAAGTGCTATGTGATAGATTGACGGTGGTTTGTGAAGGGCATAGCTTTTTGTAAAAGCTAGGGGGTACATAATTAAGAAAGTTTAATAAAAGACTGAGTCTACACTGCTAAACAAACGAGTGAAACATATCAAAGTGCGTCTGCTTATGTGTATGTGAGAATGTTTTTTTTTGTGGTTGATACACTTTTTTTTACAAAAGACTACTTTTTTTTTATGAGATCTTGATAATTATTACGATTAACTAGGACGAGATATTGATGCGATGTGGTTGGTGGCTTCACTTTTGATTTGGCGGTGTGGAGTCCTTCTTTTTTTAAATCTTTTTGTGGATCTTTGTATTTGCCCAAAATTGATACAATCAACAATTAGTACAATCTATAACTTATGACTGAACTAATGAGACACAAAAGCATAAATTTTCAAACGGGAAAAAACGCATCTAAATGGGTCGTTTCGAGCTACGAAGCCACAGACACACAGACAGATACACAACCTAAACTTATAACAATAACACCCCTCCCTTTTCGCATTGGGGTAAACGGAACTGATAATAATTTGTACTAATGGGATCAGAGGATTGACACAATACATTATGGATACTACCAACGTAGGTACCTATTGTAAAAGGTGTGTTATAGAGCACATCGCGGTAATAGGTAATTTTATTTCATTTAATACATAAAAGTAGGTAGGCCTACTCAATTAAATTATTTAATAACAGCCACAGATTCAGTTAAAGGGGGGACAACGTCGCTCATTTGATAGCAACGTTTGGTGCATCGCGATTATTTCTATTTCACTTTGATAATCCGGACTAAATAGTCAAAGCTATTTCATTGCATCAATCGCAATGTATTGGAGTAGTGCCTGATGACCACAGTAAACCGTACTAACGAATCAAACCAGGTAGCTAGCTCTGGACTCTGACCTTAGTACCGCATACTTTAAAAATTAATAGTTTTTATTAGATTTTTTGGCTCCTCGGATTGAGGTACCAAGTACACCAGTTTAAAAGTCAAAACCTAAGCTATCCAATAGTGAAAATCGCATCGCAATCGGTCCAGTAGTTTTATTCAAAACTTAGTACCGCACTTTTAAAATTAATAGATTAACCCCCTTACTTATAAAAAGTTATGCAATGGTTATGCAATGATTAAGAATTCCGCGCAGTACAATATTGTACGCGGTTTTACTAATCATTACTTAATCATTGCATAACTTTTTATAAGTAAGGGGGTTAGTATTTTTATTAAGTTGCTTGGCTTCTACTCATCGGATTGAGATACCAATTCTTCTTTCTCTGATTCCTAAAGGCCCACGTCGGGGCAGAGGGCAGAAGAATACCAATTACACCAGTTTATAAATCAAAAGCTAAGTTATTCAACAGTGACAATTGCATCACAATCAGTCCAGTAGTTTTATTGAAAACTTAGTACCACAGTAATAAAATTAAAATATTAAGTTTTTTTATTTAATTTATTTACTTCTACTCATCGGATTGAGATACTCAGTACACCAGTTTTTGAGTCAAAACCTAAGCTATCCAAAGTGACAATCGCCTCACAATCGGTCCAGTAGTTTTAACGTGATGCGCGAACAGACAGATATTAAAAGTGTGGTAGTGGTACTAAGTTTTGAAGGTCAGTGTACAAAGCGCTAAGGACAAACATAATACATAATTACGTAAAGAGGGTTACCCTGGGTTGCCAAACTTTTATCAGCTCCGCAGGTAAATCGAGTCCGTTAAATAGTGCGTGAGATAACGTTGTTTACTCAAAAAACAATCCAAGAAACGTTGGCTAAACAAACAGATGAAATCTAAGCTATTTGGTAATCTTATCGTAAGCCTATTACCCGCATTCGTGGAACAAACACTTTCTATTTTGTTGTTTCTGCTAAATGCCGGTTACGTTGGCTTTAGTTTAGAATAACGATATATTTTGTCGACATCTGTTTGCTGTGGAATTTTCTCAGAATGTTGATTGTGAGATGCTGTGGTAAAAGTTAGTGGAAAAAGGTTTGTTATTTTGTTTAAGTCCGAATGAACAAAATAATGAAACCCTTAAAGGATCACTCGTGTGTCTGTCTGTCCGTCTGACACAGTCAAAGCCAATTTGTTCCGAATCTACTGCATAATCTACACATATGAATTTCTATGACCCAAAGACGGAGGACGACTAATGTAAATAAATGAATTTTGAATATGGGGATAACTTTTGAGGAACAAATCAGAAAATTAAAAAAAGGCCCCACTAATCCCCCTAATCTCCGAAAATAAAGAGCCTAAAATTTTGAAAAAAAAGTATAGTTTAAAGCTTTTTAAAGGAAAATATGTAAGCAGCCTATGGATCTTTAAAGAACATGGTAAATCTCAATATTTTGAGATAATATTAATAGTACGGAACCCTCTCCACGCAAGTTCAACTCGCACTTGTCCGGTTTTTTGTGTGTGTTCCTCATAATATATCTTCAGGGTGTTTTTGAAACCATTTGGATGAATATTTTTTATACCTCTCCAATCAGTTTCCAGTGTGGGTGGTCCAGCCCAATATAAATTTCATCAAAATTGATTCAGTTGTTTTCTTGTAAACCCATTTGAAGTATTTTTTTTATTCAAATAATTATATATGCAAACATTCTACTTGTCTTGCTTTTGGACTTCCTGGATCTATTCCAGAAGATTTTAACTATTATTAGTTATTAGACCTACTTACTAAAACTAGGTTAGACAACGTAGGAAATTATAACAAATGTAACGATTCTGAAAAATAAAGTTTCATTTGTTCGTAATATCATCCAGTCATATTGTAAAACAATTTATCAATACATCCAAATATCGTACAGTCATATTGTAAAACAATTTACCAATACATCCAAATATCGTCCAGTCATATTGTAAAACAATTTACCAATACATCCAAATATCGTACAGTCATATTGTAAACCAATTTACCAATACATCCAAATATCGTCCAGTCATATTGTAAACCAATTTACCAATACATCCAAATATCGTCCAGTAACATTGTAAAACAATTTACCAATACATACAAATATCGTCTAGTCATATTTTTAAACAATTTACCAATTCATCCAAATATCGTCCTGACATATTGTAAAACAATTTACCAATACATCCAAATATCGTACAGTCATATTGTAAACCAATTTACCAATTCATCCAAATATCGTCTAGTAATATTGTAAAACAATTTACCAATACATCCAAATATCGTCCAGTCATATTGTAAAACAATTTACCATTACATACAAATATCGTCCAGTAATATTGTAAAACAATTTACCAATACATCCAAATAAGTCTTGACAAGCGCTAGCCCCTTACAGCTTTCCATCTTCTCGCACAGCTTAGCCCTCATAGTGTCGCAAATCATGATAACCAGTAACCAACAATCCACAAACAACCGCACAACGCACTAACCAGACGCACTATGCCAATTCACTTTTGAAATTTACCGGACGCGCTGCAATTATCCGCTGACAGACGTCCGTTTTGTACGAATACTTAGATCCTCACACACGCGCATCTAATCGCCGTATATACCGATGTTAACCCAATACTACTCCAAGGTTTTCACAATAATTTACCTCACCCCAAACATTTGAGTTATCGGAGAATATTTTGAAACAAGTGCAGTATCGAAACGTCGCGAGTAAGTTCTAAAATAGGTTAGCGTCCGGCGAGCGACGTTCAAAAACTGAAGTTAACTCGATTCCCTAAACCTTAATTGCATATTTATCTACACTGCAGTTATCTATTGGCCCTAATTCGTCTGCACGTCGGCGAGGCATTAATAAACTAGCTCACTACGAAGATATTTTAATGGTTCCGACGAAATTCCGTTTAATTAATCCGTTATTTTTAAATAATTGTCTGCTGAATTGATGCGTTGGTGTTTGGAGAATTCGAAAAAGTGATCGTAGATTAATTGACACGCAATCACAAAATACCGTGCTCTTTTTTCAAGATAGAAATGATATTAGAAATCGTAAACACCAGGTCAATATTCAAAATACACAATGACAACAGTAACGCCTACCACCCTACTTAATCTAGCTAGATTTTAACCCCGACATTTGTGTAACGACTCATATTAAGACTACAAGCCACTACTCTGCTTTCCTAATCGATTAACCCACTGAACGTGCAGTGCGGTATCACCTGCCTATCACCGCTATGCCTCATACAATAATGCTTGCTGTTTAGTAGTTGCTCGTGGTAAACCACAAATGGGTACCGGTAGGCTGAATCTAAAGCCGAATGCATGTCCACAATTCTCTAAATACACCCACCAAATATATTTATTCATATAGGTACGAGTACCTTTAGTTGAAAGGTGGTGTGATTGATTCAGGTATTTATTTACAAAAATATCTGAAGTTAAATAAAACTATGTATACCTACTTTGCGTTAATTAAATCTAGTCCAAGGCACAGAATAAATAATAGTACAAGTATCCAAGGTAAGATTAATAGCAGAAAATGGGACCTTAAGTTGAAGATATTTATGTTTATCAGCACCGAAAAGTTTCAACTCAGAGCAACTTTCATGTAGGGAGGGCTAGTCGTCATGCCACAGATCGTGCCGGAAAACAATATTATGTTTTTTTATACTACTGATTGACGGACGAGATGGTCATTCGCCTGATGGTATGCGATACAAGCATGTTCATGACAATTGCAGTGCCTTCTAGAATTATGGATTATGAAGTCTTGCACTGCACTGCGCTCGTCACCTTGAGAGGTATTTTAAGTGTCATAATCTCGTAACTTAATCCTAATTTCACTGGAAACATTGCCGTTCAATCGGGTATGTACCTTGTGCACATTACCTACCCACTCGTTTTTCCCTATTAGAGCCCGACTCTTGAAGAAGAGGCCTGTCACTACAAAATATCCCTAACTTTTTCTAATTCCAACTTTTCCGATGTACGAGTGTGTACATTGTACACTACTCTCTACAGATGCAATCTGTAAGTTGACGTGAAAGCTTGATAGACAGACATATCTCGCATTGACCGGTAATGGATAAAAACAACTCGAATTGATTAATGCAGTTAAAAGTTGTGGTGTAGAGAACTGGACCGGAAAGAAAATTAGCTTTTACTCAGGACCTGTTAGTATAGGAAACTAAATGATAGACTCTAGTGAGTCGACACTTCAAATGCAACATTCCAAGGAGAAACTTATAAAGCATAGAGACTTTTACCATTTACTTAGGTACCTAGGCACTTAATCGTAGGGTTTGGAGGAACACAAAGATCGAGCAAAAAATTATTCCAAGACCACCGTATTTAAATCGATATGGAAATCTACCCATAACCGTTACCTGTACGGACAATCTGACAATCTGATTTGTGATCCTTCCCATCCTGAGGTACAGCTCGCAGACAAGATCGGTGCTAAGTCACAGAATAAATAATAGTACAAGTTACCTGGGCCTTATTAACTACGACCATTCACTAACGCGCCGCGTTAACATATCTTCGCGGAATCGTTCGGCAATTGTGGTAATGACGTCACACGTTTTCGGCAAGAGTAAGAAACTGTGCTACATTTAAAATTCAAATTGCTGACGTAGGTAGTTGATAAGCCGCTTAGCAGTGGGACTGGGCGGGAAAGGCACGTCTGTTGGATGCCGGATGAGCTGTGAGTCAAAATCGCCAAAAAGTGGAGCCTTGATGCAGCAAGATGACGTTGCACCAGAAAGAAGTTCCTCCATCCATGAAGTTATTCATCAATATGTTTACCTTGGGCAAATATTGCAATTAGGTAAGAACAACTTTGAAAAGGAAGACAACTGAAGAAATCCGCTGGGTTGGGCAGCATTCGGAAGCTTTGACAAGTCTTCTCGTCGTCCATACCGCAGTGCCTGAAGACAAAAGTCTTCAAACAGTGTGTCCTACCAGTCATGACCTACGGAGCCAAAACTTGGACACTTGCAGTCAGACTAGTCCACAAGTTTAAGGTCTGTCAGCGAGCTATAGGGAGACCTATGCTTGTAATTTCTCTGAAGGACAAGATTCTAAATGATTCGACATAGCTCTAAGGAAAAGTAACCTGAATGGGCAGTGGACTGGTCACATTTCCCGAAGAACCGATAACGTTGGGGTAGTCAAGTTCTCGAGTGGAGACCGCATGGCAAAACGTAGTGTAGGACGCCCTGAGGCCAGGTGGAGTGATGACTTGCGAAAAGCGTCCGGCTGAAACTGGACGCAGAGAGCTGAAGACCGAGCTCAGCAGCGTGCATTAGAAAAATCTACGTCCAGCAGTGGACAAGTATAGGCTGATGATGACGACAATAGTATTAATTATATTCAACAATTTGGCAGCTGTAATTAAGCTGTTACCCATAACCGTAAGACAATAGCTATTATCCACTTACTGGTAGTATGAATCGCCGTCTGTTCGTCTGGCTAGGACTCGCGCGTGACCATACGAGTTCTCTAAGTTAACGGTGCAAAAACTCGTCAACTCGGCACACGTCGCCCAAGACCTGTTTAGATGCAATCAGCCGTATCCTAGGTATTGTATTGCTTTTATGACAGAGATTTTGCGTGTTGATTAATAAGATTTTCATTCAGTGATATTCTGAATGCACATATTAAACTTTATGTCTGATGCCTAGACCTAGCTCAGGAAAGAATCGCATGAAAAGATATGGGGGCTTTCATATTGCGTGCTATCTATACCTATCACCATCGAAGTATGAGGGAGGCCTTTCATCAACAACCTATATTAGTCCACTGCTGGACATAGGAGAAGGAGCCCGATCTTCGTCTGTTCTCTTCCAATGACTGCCATCTAGCCGGAGGTAGACTGGTAGGCTTTTGCCAAGCAATAATTGGATAAAGTATCTCTAAACCAAAAAAATGATTCCAATGGATATGTAATTTTGATGACATTTCCTACTTAGTTGGTCCCATATAATAATATATTTAGACATAATCAATCAAATATAAAAAAAAAGTTCTGATGTGAACATCAATGAGATATGGCAGGCGGGTAGATAGTAAGTAACGATTGACGAGTTACAAACGATAAGTAGTTATTAGGTATCATCATTAGTCGAAATCAAAATCCGTTGATTACAAACCTATGTTCACACGACGCTGAGCCGGTAAATGATAATTAATGAAGGTCTATGTGCACACATCGATTACTAAATCGATTCCTCGCTCGGGCAATCGGTATAATTCTAGGAAACGCACACGATGTTGAATCACCCGTCTTACGTGTTGTACCCAATGCAAAAATGTAACTGACTCATGAACGACCTGTTTTTTGTTGTTTTTATTTTGTTGTTCGGAACATTAAAAGTGTTGCTGGATGTGTAATAAAAAATTATTCGTTTTATTACCTATACTAGTTTCGTGGCCAATAATCGATTCGAAGATTGATTGATCAAGCCTCTAAAACAGAATTTAGGAGCTTGCGCAGATCTATCGGCAGTTAGGTATTAATTCAATCAATACAGCTCATCTATTTCAAACGTAGGTGCCGTTATTCTTATTTACCTATATCAACTATTTACGTCGAATGAACAAAAACCAATAGTAAAACTTAGCAACTGCCGAGAAAATAATGTCACAAAAAACAGCTAACTCATCACCACTAACGAAATATGCATTTTCGGCATTTTTTATGCTTATCGACAATATCTTAAACTTCCTAGATTGACAGTCAAGAAAGCCTAGTCAACCACCGAACATTTTCAACGTCTTCGGTCCTTGGTTGAAATAAATTATTGACCAAGTATGCTTTTCAGTCTCAACGTTCAACATTTTCAATGAAGACATGATTTAGACCCACAAAAGTCCAACAGTTAAAAGTTGAAAGAGATTCACCTCCAAATCCCTAAACACGTCTCTAATATCAGGCTTCCTGGCCCTGGACGCAGCCCGCTTCCTCCTGACGGTCCTGTTGAGCCTCCGCACTCGTCTCCGCACGGCTGCAGCCTGCTCCCGGGGCAGCGGCCGCACCGCCTCACCCAGCTGCGCCTCCGACACCTCCAGCCCGGCCTGGAACGGCGCCGCGAGGGAGCCGAGCCCGGCGGACAGCAGCCATTCCGTCTCCAACTCGCCTTCTGCAGACAAGGAAAAGGAGATTGAGAAGGTGGTTACAAAGTCGAGTCTCACGTAAAAAGAGGTTGTTATATCTTGTCGTAGTACTTTTAATTTATGTTTGAAAGGAAAGGATACGTCAAAGAGAGGATGAATTATTACTAGTTTTTGTTTCTCTGAGGGATACCTACCTACATAGATAATTATTTAATGAATTTTCTTCGCCTCAAAGTAGGTTTACGACGCTTTTGTTCAAGCTGCCTAGTTTTTCCTGGTTCTCATGTTTTCTAAAACCGGAACACAGGAAAAGCTTTTCTTCTATCTCGATGAAGCCTTTAATGGGCCTCCGTACGCGTCTGAATCAACACAACGATAGTGTGTTCCTAAGAAGGTATGGCGATGCATTAGATATGTACAGCTGTATAGGTACATTCAGAGAGAACAAGGCGTGATTCACTGAAGTTAACCAGATCCAGCAGAATCACAAACACACAAAGGAAGGAAACAAACAAGTATGAACAAATAAAGTAACTTCTCAATATAGAAAGTCCTGGTGACTTCATAAATCACTGTGAAGAAAGAAGTGGAAACAAACTTGTAGAGCTTGCTGGTTGACGAATGCATTCTAATACACCTATAGGCACCATTCAAATTATAATGAATGAGAAATCCCATGTAGATAGGTACCTACGTATTAAAAATTTACTTGAATTATTAGAATTACACTTTTAATTAAAACATGAACATAATCATTGTTGATAAATTATTTGTGACTAACTTAAATTTAAGTAGGTAAGTAAAAAACTATTTATTTTTGAAAAACTACTGAACCAGATAAGATATAAAACAAATGGGACCTAATCTGTGTCAAAACAATAAAACAAAACAATATCGGTCTGCTATTGACGAAGAATTCGGTGAAATCAATTAAAAAAAATTATAGAACATAGAACCGTCTCCTTTTGTGAAGTCGATAAATTAAATAACACGCATGCTAGACGTGAAATCGTAACACACTTCTGTATGGGGTAGCTTGTAATCTTACTGGCTACATACATATCTATAGCAATAAATGGATTTGTATTTGAGAGAACTTAGCTTTGTTCACAGAACAAGTACTACTTCGTTCCAAGTTGTCATTAATTTATTATGTTTGACTTTGTCATGTAACAGTGACTGTGACTAGGTCCCCTGACAATGCATGTGTTCGTGATGAGATCCAGTGCAAACAAAAAAGTGTGACAGACAATCAGTTCGCCCCTCAACACCGACTCGCAGGCATGTTACAAGTTTTTGCACAAACAAAATATCTTCCGTAAAGTTTTTGCACTTCATTTATAACGCGTATGATGCTGTTGCTACATGCGGTCATAGTTTTTTATTCGCTAATGGAGATTGAGTTTCGAAAGCAAAAAATCGAAGGTCAAAGAACTTAAAACAGCAAGCACAGAGTAATTTTCATTTAGCCATGTGCTAAATGAGATTGAACCGAACGTATAGATAGACATATCCGCAAAAACAGCTATTGTTTCTGTGTTCTGCCGAGACCTTTGTCATTCATCAAATTGAATAGCATTATTGATTAGCGGACAGAGTTTATGACGTCAAACAAAAATTCAAGTAAAAAGAGCAAAAAAATAAGGTACATTCTGCGAGCAAGTAGTCAATTTACTTCATCAGAGTACGAGTACGTTAACTTATCGAAGCATAAATAAGGTACATTCTGCGAGCAAGTAGTCAATTTACTTCATCAGAGTACGAGTAGGTTAACTTATCGAAGCATACATTAATCAGCATCCCTATCCAGATATATCTACATTAGATATTCAGCAGATAGTTATGAGCTGAAAAGTTTTGGTTCAATTTTAACCCCAGCGTAAACGAGGATGCGCCTACAGGATGCTTGCATTTGCGCGTGGCTGCGGCTGCTAAATATAGTCAGACATCAGTGTCAGTCTGTCTGACTCACTGGTTAGCGTTGCTAATTGAACTTTTGGTCGTTTTTCAAGTTGAAATTTAGCAGATTTCTTGAGTCAGCAAGCTGCGATATTTTTTATGTCAATATATGAAATTACTTTCATAGGAGCCTAGAAATTCTACAAACTACATTATTTCCACATAAAGACGCATTATTTTTCTTTATAAATTCTAGTTACTAGATATATTTATCGGTTTTCCGCAAGATGAAGCATTCGCAATAAATATCTAATTTCCCAATTTCATGGCAGCCCTTAAACTGATCTTACATAAAAATTTGACACACTTGGCAATGAATTGTAAGCAGTGAAATTATACATACAACACTTTCAACTTTTTTTCCGTCAGATAATAAAGATATTATACTTAAATAAACAGGATGATAGTACTTAACGGATGTGGGTAGCATTCAAATTCTTTTAACTTTTAATCAATTTTAAGCAGAAAATTAAAAGAAAAATATTTGATGCAAGCTCTATCCTTTAAAAAAAACTGATACAAATTTTAGTTTTTTCAGCACTCGTATATTTATTTAGAACTTACACGTAACTGAACCCGAGTTCTGTTTGTGAGATAAACCAGGCAACTCATTGGGAAAAAAAACATATAGGTACCTACCTAAATTTAGTAGGGTAGGTTAGATACTTAACCTACATAATTATGATATTTTATATAATACTAGCTTTCCCGCTCGCGACTTTGAAGAAATTTGATGAAATTGGGAATGGATATAGCTTATACCCTGGAATAAATCATAGGATACTTTTATCTTGGAAAATGGTAAGTTTCCACGTGAAACCTGGAAAATGTTGATTACTCGCTGTAAAGAACGGTTGCCATAGAAACGAAATAATAACAAGTCTGTCAAAAAATATCAGGAGCAGTAGTACTATAGTTACTTTTACATTGGTTTTTAATATCCTAGCAGAACATAGGATGCTTTTTTCGCGATAAACAGTAGTCCACGCGTACGAAGGCGCGGGCAAAAGCTAGTTATGTATAAATCTCACATTTTGGCTGATTACTTAAAAACAATGAAGCCTAAAATTAACAAAAAATATATAAATAGAAATAGTTAATAGTAATAAAATCTTCTAAATTTGACACCCCATTTGGTCTCGTTATCTCAATTTGTATATAATGGTTAATCCTCTTTCTTCGAACATACAGAAAAACATGTACCTATACCTACACAACATTTTAACAACCCATAATATGTCGCGTAAGTAAATACAGTTAAACCTCCTTGTACATATCTGAACAGCGAATCAACCAGGAACACTTACAGGAAATGTCAAACGGTTGTTTACAAGTGTCAAGTGGCAACTCCCGTGTTAAGCTGCGATTAAGGGCATGAAACCACTGACTGAATTAGTACTAACTACTTCCTAATGGAAAAATTATACATTATGGACTTGGAGGACACACGAGAAAGCTCTTGTATTTTCTGCCACCTGGCGTGATACCAGGTTATACCTATTTATCCACTTCAAGTCGTTTTGCATTTATCTTATGTTTTTTTTCAAATTGCTCTTTTCGAGACAACAACAAGTAATACGCGATCGAAATAACAATATTGAACTTTCAACAAACGCTGCGTAGTGAAAATGTCAAGAATGTCAATTTTGACAATAGATGCAATCCGGAACAAAGATGCCGATATAAATGGAAATGAAATAGAACAACTTAATTTCGATTAGTCCTAATCTACGTTAGTACTACTACTTCGTCTGTGCCTATTCTTTATTAAAACTCACCAATCACGTATTTCGCCTGGAAGCGGCAAAATGCACCGATAACACACATTGTCCACGAATCCTCCACTGACTATTGAAAGTCAGAATACCACAATATTTAACGGAAAAGCTGTCTGCAGCAAAGTCAGACACACACTGCACGCTGCTGTTCACAAAACTAAACTTAAAATGTAATTAGTGTCACCAAACGAAATTAACCAAACTGACTAGTGCTCCTATTTCTGAAATTTCGGAGGCAGAACCATACGTCAACAATCAATGAGGTGGAGTAATGCTTCACTACGCTTGCCAAAATGCAGATATAATCATTTGTGACGGAACAATGTAAATAAATAGATAAATAATAGTAGTAGTCATTGAAGAATACGTGCATGTAAATACAAGACACGTCACAGGGTGACACATATTTTCAAAATACGTAACAATTTCTTATATTTTTAGCGATTTTTAGCCGGCATGCTGTCTACATTTTTTCCGAGTGCCGTGTCTTCTCTTGTACGATCCCCTTATCGCTATCGATATCTTTATAATAGGCAACAAATTAGTCACTGTTATTAGGTCAAGTATCTCATCCTGTTTCAAGTTCCGTATAGAAATTAGCTGCATTTCGAATATTGATAACAAACATGACAAGACTATCTAGATTATTATCTATCTTGATTATTTATGATTGTCTTCTCTGGTTTTCCCAAATTCCTTTACAATCTCAAGTACCTACAAAAGCAGTTTTATCTGCAAGACAACAAGCTGCTACCTATCTCTCTTTTAAGTTATCTAACATCCAAATATTTTCAGCAGAATTTTTAGCAGATGTTTTTATTCTAAATCCTACGTCTTCAACTACACAAACGTTTCGAACCTCCCAAAAATCCTACTTATTGGAACCTTGCACTTTTGTTTTCTTGACCGATATACGTATTCGTGTGTCGACACTTGCGGCAAATCGCGATTGACGTAAAAATGCATCATGTAATAAGCCGTGACGTCACGGGCTGGCGTTTCGTCTACCGTCGCGTGGCGCGCACCGCGGCGCTCCTCTTACTGGCGATGGCGTTCCGACTCCAAGCAAAGTTTATTATGGTCATGTATTTTTAGAATACGATTGAAAATTTAAGCTTTCGTTGAAACTGCAGCTTGTTCTGTGAATGAGTTTGAAAACAACAGCTTTGATGAACATCGAAGAGAGATGGAATAACGTAACAGGATCAAATCTATTTTGTGTAAACTATAACATGCAATTCGATTAAAGGTGTTGAAAAATATAATTTTGATCTGCCATTGCCTTCCCTCAATGGTCTTGTCGTCACTTACCTCGGGTTTCTGAAACGTTTGTTAACTTTAACAACAGATTAATTCTAATGCTGCCTTTTTCTGGCACTAAACAAATGACAGAGACAGCAATAGACTTAATATGTTGTCAGAGTTAACAAACGTTTCAGAAACCCGAGGTTAATGACGATATATTGATAAAATATTCCTACTTAATTCTGATTCCAAAGTAACGGGCTTTTATGTTTCTTTGGAAATGGTCAAAGGTTAAATAATAACATCTAAAAATGAGACTACAGTCCACTAGTCAAATGCAATCGCATCACCAAAGATATTTATGTCATTGTACCGTCACTAAGCTGTCTAGACGGTCTATATTCGTAGGCGGGTTCACTCGGGAGCTTCAACAAATTTACTGTAGATAATATTGTAAGTCTATTTGTGTATATAAAACATCGAAAATAAGTTCATTCAAAGGGATTTGTACGCCAAGACTAACACATAAATCTATCAGAAACAAATTAGTATTATGTAAACAAAACCCACGAGTCTACGTAGAGGAGTTGTAACCAGAATAATAATGAATCTTAAAGTTGTTAATTTATTGCTTACCCTCATGAAGGCCACGGAAGAACTGTGTTGAAGTATACCAAATAACAACCATTGAAAAGTTTCAAACAGAATTAAACAAACCCGTAATGATTATGAACACACAACACACAAATTATAGGAATACACGAAAGCCAAGTTCTCTTTCAAACTTCGGCTACCAACGCACAAAACGCACTGACCAGAAGAAAAAAAAAGTTGTCTCCTTATCTTAAAATGGGACAAAAGTGCAAGTAAACGATTTCTTAATGAGAAATGTTTAACTATGTAAACAGAAAGAGATTAGGTACTGAGGTAAAGGAGCTTTCAACAATGAGCTTACTTGACCCATAGACCCATTAAAAACGGATGAACAATAGATTAGGACTATTGTTAAACAAAATGGTGGGCAGCATAAAATAAAACTCAATAATTAAAAGCTAACACTTAATATGAAATTAAATAATATACTCACTGAGGACAAAAACAATACAATGATGCATCTTGATACTGAGGTCCCATTGATGAAATGAAAACACGGTTGATTTAGAACAAATAGCTCGATCTACTGATGCAAATATCTTGTTTCATGAACAAAACAAGATAAAAGATACAGAACAAGATAAATTAGGTACTTACAAGACAAATGTCGATAACTTTAGTATATTTTTGCTAAAAAGCGCGTGATTTTTATCTTTTGCGTCTCAAAACTTGCGTTTCAGTATATTTAGGTTGTCCTAGATTATTTCAGACTATTTTTAGCAAATTGAGTTCAATGCTTTTTGGTTGCCTCGATTGAAATAGAGTTGTCTCTATCACTTCCTTGTCTGGAATATTTATATCTTTCAGTCTATCGCAGGGCCTTCGAGATGGAGATATCAATGTCACTCTACAAAATCAAAGGTTTAATTTTATATCTTCTCAGATAGGTAAGTACATTGATATACATGTTTTTGTTTACTTCGATACTATATTTCTATAGTAATATCCTTGAGTCAATAGAGCACTGCACGCCATTTGGTCGTGCTTATGTAGATTTTCACGCTATTTTAATGTATGTATCGGAACATTAGCAATTCAGGAAGCGAAACAATGCCTTGGAGGTTTAGAAGAATCGCGAGACGAATTCATGACCATTTTAATAAATTCCATCCAACCTTTCAAAAATTGAAGACAAAGGCATTGTATCTCATGTAACAGTTAGTACTTAATATATGTCTATAGATATATTTTTTGTACTCAAATTTAAGATAATATTGCTTGTCAGAATTAAACACTGTACTGGTTTTGAATAGGCATTATAGATATTTGTTAATTTAAATACAACTGTATATTACAGTATGTAATTAGAGTTATTATAATGAATAAACTATACCAATAATTCAAAATATCGATATACCGAATGCGGAACAGCAAATAAGGATGCACCGTTACAATGCCAAATATATTCGTCTACGCTGATCGGGGATAGTGTGTTAAGCACAGATACCTGACGAGAATCGATTACTGGCCGCTGCGCTGCTCGATTTCGCTTATCTATTTGACTAAACTACTTTTGAGATCGTATAAGCTTATTTGAGACAATAATATAAATAAAGAAGAATCTATATTTATGATAAAGCAATAGGAACGAAAAAGTCTGTACAAAGAAGATAAATAGAAAAGAAATGGTCTAGGGTACCTTAAATAGGCTACTGAACAAGAATATAACATTTTTAAAATTCGTGTCTGTCTGTTTGTTTGTCTGTATGTTTGTTCACGCATCATGTAAAAACTACTGGACCGATTGCAATGTGGTTTTCACTGTTGGTATCTAAACACGATTAGTAGAAGCCGAGCAATCAATAAAAACTTTTTGGCGGCTGAAGGAATTTTGAGCAAATGTTGGTATATTGGTATTTTAGGTCTTGGAATAGTACATAGAGTACTATAGAAGAAGTTTTAAGGTAGGTTTTTATTTTCATACATTATGTAAGGGAAGACAAAATCAAATTGTCTATCATCAAGAAGTTATAGCAACTTTATAAAAATGTGTTCAAAAATCTTTTAGTGTGTTTTGTAGCAAAAAGAATTACAGGGTTTTTTTGACTACCTACATTTCTTACTAAACTCAGTAAAGGCTTGGTTGTCTGTGATGCGAAATATCATTGATGGAATAAACCAAAGGAATGTAGATGTGGCTACTGTGGAATAATTCTTATAGGTAGGTACCGATATGAGTAGACTGCTTCTGAATCGTCGGTAGCGTTTATATTATGCATTCTGATCACAGACTGTAAAATTGTATACCTAGGTATCACGTTATAATATAACAATGAAGAGTGTAATGCATGTCACATCGCGACGGTTGCGTGCGCGTGCTCATGCGAGCGGATGCCTACGTTACCGGAGGGCTCTGGGTAGCATGACTTTCGATGAGAACTGCAGATTGGAATGTAAAACTAGTGTTTACAAATGTTAAAAAAACATGAGAAAATATTTAAAAACAGGCTATTCAGCATGTTTTTTTTCAAGAGTTGGTACAGAATTCTTAATTATTAAGGTAAGGTTCATTTACGTGTTTTCTGTTAATTTTTAAACCTACCATACTTTTTTGATTGAATAGTTTCAAGCTTACATAAATATATTGGCAACATTCAATGAGTTTACATTTACGAAAGGGGATATCCCAAATAAATCACAGCACAGCACGGCTGCGTACGACGAAATCAAATGTAAGAAATTAGATTACATACCTAAATAAAACATTTATTAACCACTAGCTGTACCCGCGGCTTCGCACGCGTGTTCTTTTCTTTAGGTTCAAAGTACCATAATGTGCTATTCCAGGATCAATACAACATTTGAACAAAATTTCTTCAGCCGTCAAAAATACTTTATCAATTGCTCGGCTTCAAACTCACCGGATTGAGATACCAATTACACCAGATTTACATCGAATCCTAAGCTATCTAACAATGAAAAAGCCATTGCAATCGGTCCAGTAGTTTTTACGTGATGCGTGAACACACAAACATACAGACAAACAGAAAGAAAGACATGATTACCAAAAAAATAATTGTTCAATACCTTTTTTAAGCACCCAAGAGGAGAGGCATTTTTTTCATTTGAATTCATTTAGTAGTTTGGGTGCGATGCGCGGTCAAGATACGGAAAAACAGAGAGACAAAATTAAAAAGTAAAACAGTTTGGCTTCAGTATCGAATATAGAGAACCATCCAAAAAATATTTTTTATTACTTAAATATTAACATAACTTTGGACCCATATCCCGCAGAAACCCTTTACTTTTTCGTGAATAAACGTGTCCTCAATTTTAACCCATCATATAACTTAAGACAGTGCCAAGTTGCATCAAAACTCATCCGTTACTTTCAGCGTGGAACGTGTTCTTTTAAATAAGTTTCAACCCCTAAATAATAACCCATAAATTTTTCGATATGTAAAGTATCTTATGTCCTACCTCGTAGTACAAACCCAAATCATACCAAGTTTCTTTTGAATTCATCCAGTAGTTCCGGCGGCGTGATGCGCGGCTAAGATACAGACTGACAGACATACAGACAAAAATGAAAAAAGATACAGTTTTGGCTTCGTAATCAAATATAGAGTAACTTCCAAAAAAAAAACACTATATCTTTAATGTACAGAATTTGGACCCATATCCCACAGGAACCCTTTATTTTTTCGGGACAAAATGTATCCATCATTTTCACTTATCTGATAAACTATGTCTGTGCCAAGTTGCATTAACATCCGTCCAATAATTTCAGCGTGCTAAGTGTTCTTTTAAATAATTTTCAACGCCTATCCTGCAGGAACCCTTTAATTTTTCGGGATGAAAAGTATCTTATGTCCTACCCCGAGGTATGAACTCAAATCATACCAAATTTCATTTGAATTCATTGAGTATTTTCGGCGTAATGCACTTCCAAGGTACAGACAGACAGACGGACAGACAGACAGAACGACAAAAATAAAAAATACAGTTTTGGCTTTAGTATTGAATTTAGAACGGCCCCCAAAAAAAATTACTAAATATCTTAACCCATCATATATCTTTATTTTTTCGGGATAAAAAGTATTTCCAATTTTAACCTATCATATAAACTATGACTGCGCTAAGTTGCATCAAAATCCGTCCCGTAGTTTCAGAGTGATAAGTGTTTTTTGAAATAACTTTCAACCCCAATCCTGCGGGAACCCTTTCATTTTTCGGGATGAAAAGTAGCCTATGTCCTACCTCGTAGTATGAACTCAAATCATACCAAGTTTAATTTAAATTCATTCAGTAGTTTCGGCGTGATGCCTAGCCAAGATACAGACAGACAGACAAAAATGAAAAAAAAAACAGTTTTGGCTTCAGTATGAAATCTAGAGTAAGTTCCAAAAAAAATTTCAAAATATCTTCAATGTCCAGAATTGGACCCGTTACAGTTTTATTATAAGTATAGATTAGATTGTTTTCCTGAAAAAAAAACAATGGTACGAAACTAAATACTTTCCGATGTTTTTTTTCAACACCGTTAAATAAACAAAGAGGTTTATTTCACGTTCCATCACTAAAGTGAACATAAGCTACGTCGATATAACGTTCTTATAGGTTGGTCTAGTCAGCCACTGTCGGTAAATTTTTGCTGATTTTATACTAAGCTTACTTCTAAAAGACCATGTTGTCAAGTTCTTGGACTGTCACTGTCTTTTTCTAACTTTATCTGCATTTTTATCAGAGAGGTATAAGTCGGACAAGGCATACCCTATTTTAGTTTGTTTGTCTTTCAGTTTGACCAATATAAACAATACAGTACATAAGAAAATTAAAAATTAAAGAAAATATTATGTAAACGAGTGTGTTCGTAATTCGTATGTATGGAAATCTTGGCGGCCAAAAACCAGTTTTATTTTATTATATTATTATTCAATATTACAAATGCTCAATAAAAATAAATTATTACAAAAAAAACCCGACTGCGAACAAAACTAAAAAGAGGCAAACAAGATATAGATTTTTGATTTTAAAAAATAAGATGCAGTCGGAGGTTAAGTAACTTCGCAAGTTCTACCTGATCCTGTCAAAGACAAACAAACAAAATGAAATGCATCATGCCTCCGCCATCATTTTATATTTTAAAATCAAGAATCTAAAGCAGTTTTTTTATAATAACTTATTTTTATTTTAAACTCGTTAGTTTATCTTATTTATTTTTGGAATGTTCTATAAAAGACTTTCATTTTGATATCTCATGCAATAGGTTTTGGTAATTTTTTGTTTCATCGGAAATACAATATGGCAGCTGTAAGAGGTCATATTTGTTTTCTAGAAACTTCATTCTATGTCACTCTAGTGATTATGACGAATCCAATGATACCTCATTTATCAAAATCCATTAAGCCGTTCAGGCTGTAGGACGCACCAAAGGAACATACATACATACATACATACATACATACATACATACATACAGCCCCAAAACATAACCCTTCGCAGCCGGTCAAAAACTGATAAAATATTAAGAATTAGTACCTAACTACAATATTACAGTCAACATGATGATTGCCAATACCAATTGATACCTATAGGCCTATGAATGTTTTTTCTGAACATCTACGTCTTATTTATTGGTTATCTAGCTAGGCATAAACATGAATTAAAACCGGTTGCTTAAGAAACTCTCTGTCAAGATAACGTCAAGACTATGAAATAGGAACAGAGTATTTTTTAGGCTTGCCAAATATTTGACAGGCCAACGTTATTACTCGTTATTACTTTATTACGTTTATTACTCGTATTCATCATTAAAAAAAACTCAACCCGAACAAAAAAACAGCGATAAAAAAGCTGGTAAATTGAATAGTAAAATAGATAGCTAGGTATTGAATCATGTACAAAACATTGCATGACATTGCAGTCAATAAGTAAATACATGAAATAAATGCAGAATATACTATCAATTAACTCGACTTCCTTACTGAGATGACAGTCAACTTTCGCTTTAGGGGTTCTTTCTGTTATGGTTGCCACACTTGACACACTATTATTAATATGCTAGCTGTACCCGCGGCTCCGCACGCATGTTCTTTTCTTTAGGTTCAAAGGACCATAATGTGCTATTCCAGGACCTATACAACATTTGAACAAAATTTCTTCAGCCGTCAAAAATACTTTATCAATTGCTCGGCTTCTAACTCACCGGATTGAGATACCAATTACACCAGATTTAAATCGAACCCTAAGCTATCTAACAATGAAAAAGCCATTGCAATCGGTCCAGTAGTTTTTACGTGATGCGTGAACACACAAACATACAGACAAACAGAAAGAAAGACATGATTACCAAAAAAATAATTGTTCAATACTTTTTTTAAGCACCCAAGAGGAGAGGCATTTTTTTCATTTGAATTCATTTAGTAGTTTGGGTGCGATGCGCGGTCAAGATACGGAAAAACAGAGAGACAAAATTAAAAAGTAAAACAGTTTGGCTTCAGTATCGAATATAGAGAACCATCCAAAAAATATTTTTTATTACTTAAATATTAACATAACTTTGGACCCATATCCCGCAGAAACCCTTTACTTTTTCGTGAATAAACGTGTCCTCAATTTTAACCCATCATATAACTTAAGACAGTGCCAAGTTGCATCAAAACTCATCCGTTACTTTCAGCGTGGAACGTGTTCTTTTAAATAAGTTTCAACCCCTAAATAATAACCCATAAATTTTTCGATATGTAAAGTATATTATGTCCTACCTCGTAGTACAAACCCAAATCATACCAAGTTTCTTTTGAATTCATCCAGTAGTTCCGGCGGCGTGATGCGCGGCTAAGATACAGACTGACAGACATACAGACAAAAATGAAAAAAGATACAGTTTTGGCTTCGTAATCAAATATAGAGTAACTTCCAAAAAAAAACACTATATCTTTAATGTACAGAATTTGGACCCATATCCCACAGGAACCCTTTATTTTTTCGGGACAAAATGTATCCATAATTTTCACCTATCTGATAAACTATGTATGTGCCAAGTTGCATTAACATCCGTCCAATAATTTCAGCGTGCTAAGTGTTCTTTTAAATAATTTTCAACGCCTATCCTGCAGGAACCCTTTAATTTTTCGGGATGAAAAGTATCTTATGTCCTACCCTGAGGTATGAACTCAAATCATACCAAATTTCATTTGAATTCATTGAGTATTTTCGGCGTAATGCACTTCCAAGGTACAGACAGACAGACAGAACGACAAAAATTAAAAAAATACAGTTTTGGCTTTAGTATTGAATATAGAACGGCCCCCAAAAAATGTACTAAATATCTTTATTTTACAGAATTTGGGACATTATCCCGCAGGAACTCTTTATTTTTTCGGGATAAAAAGTATTTCCAATTTTAACCTATCATATAAACTATGACTGCGCTAAGTTGCATCAAAATTCGTCCCGTAGTTTCAGAGTGGTAAGTGTTTAATGAAATAACTTTCAACCCCAATCCTGCGGGAACCCTTTCATTTTTTGGGATGAAAAGTAGCCTCCTCGTAGTATGAACTCAAATCATACCAAGTTTTATTTAAATTCATTCAGTAGTTTCGGCGTGATGCCTAGCCAAGATACAGACATACAGACAGACAGACAGACAAAATGAAACAAAATACAGTTTTGGCTTCAGTATCGAATCTAGAGTAAGGTCCAAAAAAAATAACTAAATATCTTCAATGTACAGAATTGGACCCGTTACAGTTTTATTATAAGTATATATAGATAGATAGATTAGGCATTAATTTAAGGTTTTTATTATATATTAGCTGTGCCCGCAGCTTTACCCACGTGGTTATTTCATTTAAAAGAAGCCCTTACGTGTTATTTTAGGACCAAAAGTACATATAACGTACAATATACTACATTTCTTCAAAATTCGTTCATCCGTCAAATAGGTTTTTATCGATTACTCGGCATCAAATACTTAGTTTTTAATTTAAACCCTAAGCTATCCAACAGTGAAAAACGCATCGCAATCGGTCCAGTAGTGTTTACGTGATGCGCGTATAAACATACAGACAAACAAAGAATCAGACAGACACTTTTTAAAAATATGTTATAGTCTTGTTCAGTAACTTATGTACCTTGGACCATTGTTTTAAATTATCTTATTTGTACAGACTTTTTCGTTCTTATTGCTTTATTATAAGTATAGATATAAATGTAGTTTATATCTATACTAGATAGATGAATATAAACGATAAATTACCAATTCACATCGCTTCTCCAAATTCATTCACGTAATCTGTATGTATAAAAGCGCAGATTAGGTAATGATTCAAGGACTTGTGAGCCCTACTACGGAATAACTAATTAATTGCCTACCCATATCCAATAGTACCTAGTAATTATTATATAAATACTTATCTACTGTTATTGTTATTGTTTACTTACGTTCCCTTCCAAACTTTCCAAACAGGAAGTTTAGTTAGGACACATTTGGAGATACCAATATGTTAAGTAAAGTTGTATCTGACACAACCACAATTTTTAATGTAAAGCATTTTCACTTTAGCTGGCTATTATAATGACTGGTTAATTATAATATATTTATTTCTAAATAAGCGGCAACCCTAAGTCCTTCCCAGCACGCCTCAATGAGAACACCGTGCGCGGGCGCCCGTGACGGTTGTTAGTGTTGTTCCCCTGTTCCCAGAGGAAATGTTTACTATTTCCACCACGTGGGAACTACTTTTAGACGGGTTCTCTAAATAGACGCACGTTTCCGCAGCGTAAGACGCAAGTGGAATACTTTTACTGATTCCAACAGAGATTAGTTTCCTGACGTGCTGTACGATGTTTACGGGTTTCGATTATCTTCAAACGTGATGATTCTATGTTGATTGTATTGTTAACAACTGCGACGAAACTTGTCGTAAAGCTGAGTTTACTAGTTTGAATCGCAAGATATAATCACGGAATAACTAATTAATTACTTAATCTGGTATCCTATAACTAAGTACTTACCTACTGTTCTATGTTAACATTTTACTTACTAGATTTACATTTTATCTAAGCAAGCTGCAACTCTAGGTCCTTCCCTCGCTTCAATGAGAGACGAGGATAGCCGCGTACGCGGACGCTGATGACCATAGAGAAGTTATTTTTTGTTTAAAGTAGAGAGAGAGGACATGTCAGGTGAGACAGGCGCGCTGCGACTATATGTCTCAACGTACATAGTTAATGTCGAATCGCGTAGGGAAACCATCGTATTGCCCTACAATAAGGCATATTCTAATGAGACGAATGGCGTTTATAGCTTTTAACAAGACCTGTACAAAAAAGCGACTTCAATTGGATTAACTAATAACTGAAAAAAAACGAAACAATTTTGATACAATTTATATGGGAACAACCTGGAGCATACAATACAACTGTATCAAATAAAAAGAATTTTCAAAATCGGTCCACTATTGAAGGAGAAATCGGTGAACATAAAAAACAAACAGTCGAACATAGAAACTCCTCCTTTTGTGAAGTCGATTAAAAAATAGTAAAAAATGTGACAAATAGGATAATAATGTGTTTTGTGCATTTATAATGCTTCAGATATGCTATAGACATCTAAATATCGTTCGAACATGCCAACAGGCGACACTGGGTTTCATACAAAATTTTGTTCGCATCCTATCCCACTTCGGTGCCTATGACGATTGTTGTCGTTACCCTGTTCCCAAAGCAACTGTTTACTATTTTCACCTCGTGGCAATACTTTTAGACTGATTCTCTAAATAGACGCACGTAGCGTGCCGATATGATGCATTGAATACGTAAGTCCTTTGAATGGTCACACTCGCTGATTATGATTGACATCTCGAGAAATATCCAGCTAGACTTGTCTATATTTAGCTTCATTGAGAAAGTTTGCTTAAAAAAGCAGCTAAAGAAACGCGTTGTCTCTTTCCTTTGTACATTGTCGCACGATTTTCCAGCTAAAGCAAGGAAAGTAATAGATACAATGTTTTCATTACCATGCTTGTACAACCCACAATGGATGGCGAGACAATGCCACGACACTCCCACGAGAAAGTGCTTCACTTTGTATGTCAGCTCAAGGAGATCGGAGATGTCAATACGGGGCTGATTTACAACCTTCTGATAGTGAACAAGTCACAGATAAAATTGCCATGTATAAACTTAATGATGATGATGATGATGGGAATCTTTTACGAAATATCTAGCAGGTAACATTAATAATTTTGAGCCACGAGGCTGATACTGAAGTAATTAGGTATTAGACTAGGCTGATTTTATTTACACGACTGCGCAATGCAAGGTAACATCTCTTCCAATCCAGTGTGAGATGAAGAAGAAAATGGCACTAGCATTTTCCTGTAAAAGTACCAACATCTACTGCAATCCAAGCGTGGATATTACGGCAACCCTCCTCTTACATGGGAGAGGTCTACTACTAGAGGACGTCTTCCGGCTGATGATGTGATGTGCGATGCAAAATTATGTAGATTTATAAATTAGTTTTAAGTAACCCCCTAGACCCCAGATAACATTTACCAAGTGATCGTATTACCGGAAACAACTTTTCGATTGGTAAACAAATAATGAGGTGACACAGAAGGCCAAGTTCAATTTGTAAAAACGAACGTACACGTCCTCATATGCATAAAATAAAACGACGAAAGTCACCGACTTTGCTCGAAGAATTAGCAAACTGAAAGGACAATGATCCGGTTACATCAGTCGAAGTACCGCTAACTCGTGGAGTAGGCGAGTTCTTGAGTGAAGACCACGTATAGGCAAACGAAGTGTAGGACGTCTTCCGGCCAGATGGAGCGAAGACCTACGCAAAGTAACTGGCAGCAATTACATGAGAAGAACCGAAGATAGTCCATCGGGCTCAGTGGCGTGCATTAGGAGAGGCCAGCAGTGGATTATTTGTTTATCAATCGAAACGTTGTTTCCGGTAACATGATCACTTGGTAAATGTTATCTGGGCTCTGGGGAGTTACTTAAAACTAATTTATAAATCTACATGATGCATAAAGCAATCCATGCAAGTTTTAAGTTCATAACTATAATAAAATTCTCTCCCAAGTTAAAATGATATCTTACTTACACAACTTTACTGTAATATAGGATATTATTTACCAACGTTAGTTTTCAGTGACGACAAGACAAGAACACGAGCCACAATCTGGTTTTACTGAAGACGTGAGACAGGCTATTATTTTATTTTCCACACTAATATATATCTTGCTTCCACCACTTGCACAGGTTTGGTTAGACCGACATTAAACAGTAGCCTTTTAACCATCAAGCAGGTAATTATGAAATGTAATAACAAGGTAAAGTAGAAATTATCGGTCAGG
This sequence comes from Alsophila aescularia, assembly GCA_946251855.1. Classification (NCBI taxonomy): domain Eukaryota; kingdom Metazoa; phylum Arthropoda; class Insecta; order Lepidoptera; family Geometridae; genus Alsophila; species Alsophila aescularia. The sequence goes on along the minus strand of OX276377.1, from coordinate 32,986,462 downwards.
ATATAGTGACGACGGAAGGACAGAATAATTGCCAGTTTGTACATAAGGCTAAGGAAGCAATAAGTAAAACCTTCGACAGGATACTGCAAATTGTCGTTGATTATAGCTGTGACGTGAACTTGGCTCTGATGGCTGCAATGGCCTTGTGGAGAAGGGCAGACACTTAATTTTTGATTAACAGGCTTCGTAAAATGTTTTTATAAAAAAAAGTAAGAAGCTTTGACTATAGATTTATTGAACGGGCGTTGACGATAGAAAAATAAGGTTTTACAATAGTTATGTACCTTATTAAAGTAAATTAATCAGTACCGAAATATTGATACACAATAATAAATTCATATAATTATCTTTTATCAAAATATGATAGATAATTAATTCGATTAGTTCAATATTAATTAGGTTACCTACATCTAGATCTTTAGATTCAAATTTAGGTAATCTAGTGAATCGTGTCTTTAATGTGTTTATCTAAGTACTACTTTATCTTCAAAAGGAAAGTAAAGTAGGAACACATAATCGTCATACATAAAAATACAATTTGAGGAGGGCCAGCTAAGGATTTGAAAAGAAAATGTACGGAGAATGTTTGTGCAGTTTCACAAAAACACTGACCTATTGTTCGAATTATTTATTCAAAGAGAATGTTCCTCATTCATAAAATATTCCTCTGTACTTATGTTGACTTTACCTACTTAGATCTTATTTAAATATTTATCACCTCAATTTAAGCCACGTTTGGAATAAAAAACAAACTAACTTAATAACGAAGCACAAAATTAAATCATGCCGAGCAAAAAATGACACCTACTTAAACCAACTTAAGAACATGACTGTACAGCACAAAAAACAGCCATGTTCTAATTATACGCGGAAAATGAGAACAAATGATAGAAGTATTAATTCGTATTGTAAAATGATTCTTACGACTTTGTAATAGCAGTCAAAGATGATGAAATTGCAATGGATAAAAGTAATATCACATCCTACACTTTGTGTACCTAATATGAAAGGTAAGCGTAGGTGCGAGACCGTTTCAAGTCAAATTTGGACAATTACAATTATTAAGTCGAAGTAGGCCAAAACCTAAGACGTGAGTAATAACAATTCACAAAATAACAGACTATGATAGAATTGAATTAGTAAACTAGGTCGAATATTCAATTGTAGATGTAATGATTTTAGATTGAATTCAGATATATTCGTGAGAAATGGACACGTATTTAAATGAATTAACGAGATACAGTAAATGGATGCATATTTTAGAATTGTTGATTTTGAATATTGTAGATGCAAAGTTTTCAATTTATATCATATTTATGATAATATATATGAACTCATCTTTATCTCGTTTGACAGCAAACAATAATACATATTAAAAACAACAGATTTGTACAAAGATGAGATAGGGTTATAAATAACAAACAGTATGACAAAAATAAAACAATAATAAATAATCACATGAAAGGCTACTGTATGTAAAGATAAATAGAAAAAGGTAGATCGCAGAAGTCATCGTTTATCTATGGTTTTTTTTGTTATCTAAACTGAAGAATATCTGCTATTGTAACTAGGACTAGGGCAATGCTGAATTTGAGACCTGACACACTGAAGTTTACTTTTTGTGTCAAAGAATACACATACAGTAAGTAATGACCTCAATTAAAACTGAAGTGATGTCATCTTTTTATCTAAATGTACATGAGAACGTAGCAGAATGCGTTATAGAAGGCATTAAACGAGCAACTCGCAAGGCCGGAATTATTGATATAAGTAAATGAGTAATTAGTAAGTACTGCAGGCCTAGCAAATGGAGGTGGACAAATTATCAAACAAAGTGGATTAAAAACAGGGGTACCTGTTTTTAATCCACTCCTTACGTGTGAGAAGGGGTACCCCCTGCTGAATAGACTAAATGTCTCCAATCTTGACCCCCACTTTCCGTAATGTAATAGTTCAGGGGGTCTAGTTTATTCTATAGTATCAAAAGTAACAAACTCCACATTTTTTGTTTTTATGCTGTAATTTTGTCTATGGCATTTTGTTACGTGTAATAGATTCTCTCCACTTTTATGAAATGCCTTAGCATCTTAAGCAGCTATCTCCTTAAACCAACGACAGTAAGAAATATGCCTTATACGCACCTATCAATGTCACCAATCAAACAGCAATCTCCTTCTAAATGACAATCAAATGTAACAAACTCCCAAACATCAGTAACAAAATCAGCAATCTCCGTCCTATTTATTATGTGAATTATTCGTTAAGCTACGCTCATTTCATTTAATTTTCATTATTTAAAGTTGGAATATGTGCAGTTCTGGATGACCCAAATGTATAAACCAGTAAAATTCACTACAGTAGCTAAAAAATTAAGAGTTTCACATCTCCAAATTTACATACTCTGGAGTTTGTTACCTTTGTTACTAGACTCCTGAGTTAGTACCCGTAATAGATCAAAATGAGCCCCTTGTTGTGTTACTTTAAACTTCCATTGAAAAATTAAAGGAATCGAAGCTTTTCCATACTTTTTTATTTGGTTTATCAAACATTATTAAATCCCCACAATACCTTCTACCAAAATTGTTATAACAAAGCAGGTAAGCTAGCTTCAAGGCATAATGATGATAAACCTCACGATAAACACAATTACCTCCACATCTCCAACAGTGATTGTGCAACAAACATTATTGTGTGTATAAGTCTTATATCATAACAAGAACTGATACATATCAGGCATTATGTAGATGAGTAGGTACCTACAACAATGGCAATCAAGTGGCAGGACAAGTAAATGAGGTCTGTAAGTAATCCCACGTGCTGATATTGAATAAGATTATTATGTTGTTTCATTATTGTAATCATGAAGATACAATATATTGAACAAGACATAAGTTCAAAAACTAAAATATATACTAAGGCTATTTTTTACCCTATGACACTTTTGCGAATAAGACGAATCCTCGATACCTATAGATTGATACTTCGCTTTTCAAAATTGGACCAAGTTTTTAGCCTGAACACATAACCCTTTCCTTTTAAAATTTGCCTATTACTCTCTATATCTGAACACGGATCGACTCGGGACAATTCCGTACCAATTACCCAGCCCCAAACTAGGAAACCCTGTGCTATGGGCACTAGATAACGGATAAACATACGTAAATAGATACGAATATTACACCCAGGACCCGGAAACAATAATTTTTACTCATCACACAAATGATTGTCCTTTGCGGGATTATTTCCGCCCCAAATAGCAGAACTATTAGGAAAAACAAAGGAAAAAAACACGAAAAAAAAATATATGAACAAATAACATTTTGTCCTACATTTTGTAAAGAACGGCTTTTTTGACGGGGTTTGTTGGTATGGTAGGGGTTTTAGAGGGGACGGGGACGGGGATGGGGAGGGGAGAGGGAAGGGGGAAGGAGGGAGGGGAGAGGGAAGGGGAAGGAGGGAGGGGAGAGGGAAGGGGAAGGAGGGAGGGGAGAGGGAGAGAGGGAGGGAGGGAGGGGAGAGGGAAGGGGGAAGGAGGGAGGGAATAGGGGGAGGGGGCGAAATTTGTATATGCAAAGCCGCGGAGCGCAGCTAGTTGTAAGTAAATCTATTCTTATACCTATAATTTTGCATCGTAACATAGAATAGAAGATTTATGCATATGTAACCTACTTTAACGTGGACACTTAGCTTTATTCGCTGCACAGCCTCATTGTCGTGCACGTTCCGCAGACAGGCAGCCGTTGCACCAATCGCGAACAGCTCCGCAAATATTCTAAACGCATCACCGACCGAGTCAGTGCATTTGCCAACTCTCCCTGCTGACCATTTAGCAACGTTCAGAGTTAGGCCATAAGGACAATTGTCATTTGGAAGAGCAGATAATTTCTTATAAACTGTTCCTAACGGTTCCAACATCAATTGAAGTGTTTCTGAGGACTTTCCTAGTAATAAACTAGTTTGAAGTAGGTACACTGCTATTCGTAAACATATATTTTATTATTTATTCTGTGCTGTTGTACTATTATTTATTTTGTGCTGTAGATAAAACTATTTGAATTATATCATTAACAAGTACTTATTACAAAATTGCCAAACTTGTAGGTAAGCATAAAATAATTTGTCGCAAAATTCTCTCGCGAGTCAAAGCATATTTGTGTCTGGTCTAGTTTTTCTCGATCATGTTTTTCTGTTTTGAATCGAATTCTATGCTCTATACTTATCTATATCTACATATCTATATTTAGAATAAAGATGTAAGTAATAAAAAGTATATACAATAAAGATTAAGTTAAAAAAAACTAGGGGACTTAACGAGAATAATTTATTTTAAAATGGTTTGTCTGTTTGTTTATTTGTTCACTCATCGTAAAAACTACTCGATCAATTCCGATGCGGTAAGCTAATTACTGTTGGATACCTTACGGTTTGACTTAAAAACGGGGGTACTTCGTATCATAATCCGAAGTTTAGAAGCCGAGCAAACTATCTGACAGCTGAACAAAACGTGGTAGTTTGTACTTAGAAGGTGCTTTTGGTCCTGGTATAACAAGCACATAGGTTACTTTGAACCCAGAGAAATGACCACGTCGGTACAGCTAGTCGTTAATAAAAAGTGCAAGGAATCGAGTTCAATATTCTGATTTAATTTAGAAGGTTTAGAAGATAACGTTAATAACGTAAGATTCCTAATGTGTGATAAAACCAACAGCACCGATGTCAACAACAGCATGCTGTGAATGCGGAAGTAGCAGAACTGCTTTTAATCGATCTATTGACAATACTTAATATAAAATACGGAAACCACTCCCAATAGCTGTAAGCGATTCGCATAAATCAATCAAAATAAAAGCGTAAATTGGTACAATTAATTACATTAAGATACAAACGCTATAATGTATCGTGTATGTGAATCAATATATAGTATGTATATATGGATACTGCTATTTATTCTGTGATATAGCCACTATCTAGCGTACAAATACACAGTAGTAGTAGTTAACCGAGCGAGCGCGAAGAGCGTGCGAAGCGTCTCTGTTTCAGCTTTCGTATGTCCGGATGTCTGTCCGGCTGTTCTCCAGTACAGGTCGCATTTCTCAACCGATCTAGACGAAACTTGGTATACAGGTTAAGCGAATTTTTAGAATTTTTTAGTCCAAAAAAGGGTAAAAAGAGGGCTTCTGAATATCTCCGCCATATTAAATCCGATTTCGATAGTTCTTTTTTTATTTGAAAGATAGGCTTTAAGTTAGTCTCATAAAAAATGGTGAAGATCTAATGAGGATCTTCGGCGTGATGAGCAGAATAGCTCCTCAAAATGCAGTAAATATATCACTTTTAGGTTTCTACCTGTGGAATCAGCCCTTTACCTACTAACATACTTTACTATTGATGGATCACCTTGGTTATTAATGTTAGTTGTACAATAAGGTAACTAGATGGCGCTACTGTGCACCGCTAGATTGTTTGCAAAAAAGTTTGTACGCGCGAGGTCTACAGCTCACAGAGCCACTATTAGTAGTATGCGTAGTTTTTATATAATTTTTTTTGGTTGGAAATTAACAATCTGCAAATTAATTTGAATAAAACTAAAGTGATGCATTTTCAACAAAGAACCGCAAATTTGAATTTGGACATTAATTATTTAAATCAATCCATAAATGAAACTGAGACGACACAATTCCTAGGATTACATATAGATAAGCAACTGACATGGAAACATCATATTAATAATTTAGTTAAAAGAATTAATAGTTTGACATATGCTTTGCATCATCTTTCAAAGATAGTCAACAGTGAAACTGCATTGACTGCATACCACGGAAGTGTTGCTTCTATATTAAGGTATGGGGTAATTTTTTGGGCCAATTCAACTAATAGACACGACGTATTCTTAGCCCAAAAAAGGTGTGTTTGAGCAATAGCTCATATAAAGCCCATAGATAGTTGCCGATCACATTTCAGATCATTTAAAATATTGACGGTACCATGCATCTATATCTATGAGGTTGCGCTATTTGTGAAGAACAACCTCGGATATTTTCATTCTTTCAATGAAGCTTACAGGTTCAATATGAGAAACAAAGACAGACTCTGCTTAAGACCGTTCAATACATCGCTAATGCATAACAGTGTATTTTGTATGGCTCCGAAAATATATAATAAATTGCCAAAGAGCATAAAGCAATGTAATTTAATAAGCTTCAAACATAAATTAAAGTTATTTCTTGTTGACAAATGTTATTATACGATTAATGATTTTTCTTAATGATAATAATTTAAGCGCCACCCTTTCATGGTTGAAATACCTCGCACAATACGCTTCTTCATTTATTATAAGAACTGCAAAGGAGTGGAATGCCCTGCCCTCGTCAGTGTTTCCGGTAAATTATAACCCCGGTGTGTTCAAGTCAAGAGTGATTAGGTATCTACTAGGCAAGCGTGCTACACCTTCGACCACATCATCGCTTTCCATCAGGTGAGATCGTGGTCAAACGATTGTCAGTAATAAAAAAAAAAAATTTTTTTTAACTGTATTTAAATTAATTTACATGATCAATGGTAAATATTATTTTGGAATTGGTATTTTATTTGGACTTGAATTTTATTTTATTGTAAGACATTTTAATTTAACCATTTTGACATTTTATTTTTTATTGTATTCAATTTAATAATTTGCATGCCTAATGGTGAGATGTATAAGGGAAATTGTATATTTAAAGTATTTAAACTAACATCTTCAACTGTTTTACCTACATTCTGACAAATGAAATGATTTGATTTGTTTTTTTGTAATCTACCTACAATAGCACAATTTGTATGTTTCAAAATTAAACACTAGCTGTAGCGAGACAATAAAGTGCAATCAGTGCTTAGCTCAATAATAGCTATATCATAATCGAAATGAAATTAATCTCGATTAATAGAAGTCTGCGAGCATGGAGGTAGCAATCTAATTTAGAGCAAGTTCAATTTGTTTTGTTATTCTATTCTTAGAAACAAAAATCGTATCAAGGTTGCCTATTTACTTTCACGGGGGAACTGAATAAGTGTAGGCACAGAATAAATAATAGTTGGCATAGGTATGTGTATTTAATTTTGTTCCTATATTTTATGTACAATTTGTCTGGACACGAGACTAGCACAGAATGAACAATAGTACTCTAGTCTGGTGTCTTACAAGTCTGGCGTCCAGACACATTTATGTTTTTCTCCTTGTAAAGTGTTTGCTTTTAAAAGTGTTATTATTTTATCTGTTTACAATAAAATACTTTGACTTTATTTTGCAGTCTAATATCAACCTCAAGGTCAATTTATCTGCAAATTACTGAAATTGCCGACCTATTACAAATAAAAAATATACATGAATTGCTGAACTATTTCATTAGATATCATTATATCCCATGAAGACAATTATCGTCACATCTTATTATGTATTTCCTATTACGTGAAGTGAACTCATTCAATCATCATTTTTATTACCACATAATAGCAAACAAAATATAATGTTCACTATTAAAACAATATTAACCGTATGCTGTACGAGATACAAATCATTTTCTACTGCACCGGAGTAATGATATAAACTCATGTATTTATAACACCAATGGATTCATATGAGATCAAAACCTCTAATTTTCCTTTCACTAGTGGCAAATGAATTTACTATTTTTATTAGACTTTCTATTTAATACTGTACGTGCAACTCTATTACGTGTTTTAAGTCTAAATAGTGATTAGGTAAATATTAGTTTGAGATCTGTAGTAGCAGTGGTTGTTCAGTGGTGGGTTAGTTTGAGGTCTGTAACGTTCGGGTTGCAGTGGTTGGTTAGTTTGAGATCTGTAACTTTCGGGTTGCAGTGGTTGGCCAGTGGTTGGTTAGTAAGAGATCTGTAACTTTCGGGGGTTGCAGTGGTTGGCCAGTGGTTGGTTAGTTTGAGATCTGTAACGTTCTGGTTGCAGTGGTTGGCCAGAAGAGGTCTGTAACGTTCGGGTTGCAGTGGTTGGCCAGTAGTGGGTTAGTTTGAGGTCTGTAACGTTAGGGTTGCAGTGGTTGGTTAGTTTGAGATCTGTAACGTTCGGGTTGCAGTGGTTAGTTATTTTGAGATCTGTAACGTTGGGGTTGCAGTAGTTGGCCAGTGGTGGGTTAGTTTGAGATCTGTAACGTTCTGGTTGCAGTGGTTGGTCAGTGGTTGGTTAGTTTGAGGTCTATAACGTTCGGGTTACATTGGTTAGCCTGTGGTTGGTTAGTTTAGATCTGTAACGTTCTGGGTGCAGTGGTTGGTTAGTTTGAGATCTGTCACGTTCATTAATAATCAATACTTATAATAAAGTAGTAGGTAAGTAACAAAAAGTCTGTAGAAACAACTAAGAAAGAAATAACCAATAAATAATAGTTTAAAAAAACAAATAAACACGCTTTATATAGAAAACCAAACTAAAAAATAGAAAACAAAAATTTTAATAGTGTAAATAAGAAAAAAAAGTTTTATTTTAAAAAAAACGTAGGTCAATAGTTATAAATATTTCATTGACAGATATGAGAAGAAGGATTATCATTTCGATAATATCTTAAAGAGCACCCCACGCTTTTTTTTAAATCAAACTTTTTTTTCTTATTTACACTATCAAAATTAATTTTCTATTTTTTTGTTTGGTTTTCTATATAAAGCGTGTTTAATAGTTTTTTTAAACTATTATTAATTTTATACATATTTTTTTTCGAATTATTGCGATGTCATCGGTCTTTGACAGGTGTGCAAAATTTGAATGAAATCTGACCGTTTAAAGTGGGTCAAAATAGCGTCCAAAAGAGTCGGTTACAAACATACAAACATACAAGTGAAGCTAATATAAAGCGTATAAAAAAGAGTATAAGCTACGTACTGAACAAGTTTTTTTAAATGGTGTCTGTTTATTTGTAAAAACTACTGCACCGATTGCGATGCGGTTTTCATTTTTGTCTAGCTTAGGATTTCACTTATAAACTGATGTATTTGGTGTCTTAATCCGACGAAAATAAATCGAACAATTGATAAAAAAAAGATGATGTGTGAATGAAGTTGACGATATTGGTACTTTTGGTTCTGGAATAACACATAGGATCCTTATATCCCAGAAAATTTAACTCGCAGGCAAAGCCGCGGGCACAGCTAGTCACGAATAATCATGACAATAAAACAGTCCCGAGTACTATTACTGATTTGATAATATAACAATACATGAAACTGTCGATGTAGGACCATAATTTGTAAAAAAAAAAGGAGAAATTCTAAGTACCCATGTGTTTGGCTTTTTGCCCTAAATCCGTGACTGTAATAATTATGGTTTTTCGTATCGTACCTAGGTTACCATTCCTAGGATAGGTAACTACATAGAATCCTAGTAAGAGATTTATTAGAGCTGTTTATGTAATCATTTAATGTTATTTTTTGTGAACATTATATTACATCCAGCAATAAACATTCACATTATCATTTATCATTATAAATTATAATTATCATTCACAACTAACCAAAAACTCTCGTAGTTTAAAACATAAATAAAACAAAAGCTATCTCGATTCTCGCCAACAGTGACAGCTTCTACCTTTGAGACTGCGTTATGTTTACCAGTTACTCATTAGTCAGCTCATAGCAATAGCGACCATTCTCCATCACCACACCTAATGCCGTGCTAGCTTCAAGTGCAGATGACCGTCAAACCAGGTGATTGCCAGCCGTTAGATACTGTTGGTCATTCTGTGCCGTAAGTGGCCACTGTTAGCTAACCTGTGTAATAGTGGTTGCGCAATTGTGATCGCCAGATGGACGGATGCTTGTAACTGACTATTCATACATTTCAATTTGGAGTAAGTACTTAATAATGTGAGTAGGAACGAAATGGGCAAGACGGTTTAAAACAAGTCGGATTCTACTCTGCCAACTCGAAAGTGAAGCACTCAATATATGCCGATACGCTCATACGCACAAGCACATACTTATACCATGTTATGCCGATCAGTCGCCATATCGCAGCAATTTAAGTTCCCGACCTTGTTAATCGTTGTAATTCTATTAAGATCTCACGAAAAATCAAAACTAGTCTTTTGTGATGAACGTATTTAAACACCACAAATTATCACTCACGCTTGCATACACAGCAGCCATTTGCTTCACTCGTTTGTTTGGCGGTGTGGTCTCCGACATTTTTTAACCTCGCCCGCGTGTTCATTTCGTTTAAAAGTAGCCCATACGTGTTATTACAGGACCAAAAGTACCTATAAAGTACAATATAATACATATCTTCAAAATTCGTTCAGCCGTCAAATAGATTTTCGGGGATTGCTCGGCATCTAATCATCGGATTAAAATAGCAAGTTTTTAAGTCAAACTCTAAGCTATCCAACAGTGAACCGCATCGCGATCGGTTCAGTAGTTTTTGCGTGCGAACAAACGTACAAACAAAACAACAGACACGATTTAAAAATATGTTATATTCTTGTTCAGTTGCTTATTTTAGTTACACTAGACCATTATTTTTAAATTATCTTCTTTGTACAGACTTTTTCGTTCTTATTGTTTTATTATAAATATAGATGTGGGAATGTAGAAAGCTGCCATAAAATATCTGTACTGGACATAATCAATGGTTTATTTTCTTAAACTGAAGTTTACCAATATCTAAACCGTAGTTACAACACAGTTAACTCAAGTTCAAATCGTCGTACATTTTAAGTTTTAACTATCATTTAAATGCCGGTCAACCTCAGACTTATTATTTCTGACATTTAAAAGCTTGATATAGTCGTCAATACATACAATCATACATAGTTACCTACTCAGCCGTTACTCTACGGAAATCCATATTTAAAATTAACGAAGAAACACTGTAGTTTAGCTACTTCCGCCAATCTGAAAGTTAAACTAATGATAACTAGAAAAATTAATAAAATATATAAGAAACCCTATATCTAAATTTTAATAACGTAAAATAAAGCCTATATTTTAATTTATAATCTCCAGTTCAGCATATAAACAGTATTTTAAACAGTGCCTTCCCATTGCTGAGATTTTCTTGCATTGTAACGAGAAATTCTGGATAGAGGTACTTATTTATTCTGTGATAGAGTTGTCAACTTGTCATCCTTTTGGCTAGAGATAATAAATCTAAAGTAAACAATGATAATGCATTCTATGCTCTCTGAATTCGTTACATAATACTGTATGCCCACTGCAGTATCTAAAGTTTGCGGTTTTGGGTGTCATGCTTTTCCTTTTGTATTTCGAGTTATAATGGCTAAAGAAAGCGAAACATTTCGTAACAGTAAGACTAACTAAGCTTAGCACTTATTCGTTAAGCCTGTTTTCATTTTTGCTGTGCTCGTCTCTATTCTTCATTGGTTGGTGATTATTTTCGGGTAAGTACTAAGTGCCTCTATTTATTTACAACCTTTGCCTACTATGTTAAAAATGTTGAACATTTCAAATGTATTCACCAGCTGGCCCTTGATCAACTCGAAAATGCGACAATTTCATATTTCGACATATTTCTGTTCAAATAACATTGACCGAGTCAAATAATATATTATGTCGGAAAAACGACATAATTGTCGGATTGTCGTGATAATTTGAAAATATTCTGTTCAATAAACATTTTCTCGTGACGGCGTGACAGGTGACATATAAGTCGGGATACCTGCGGTAGATACAATTTTCTACTGTCGACATTGTCGTGACAATACAATATTGTTAAAATGTCGGATTGTCACGGTTATTGAATGGGGCCCTAGTAAAGATATGATAGATAACTTGTCATGTCCAGTGTCACTTGTTTATTTCACCTTTTATTATAGAATCTGCCATCGTCATTACATTATATTAACTAATATATCAACCTATAACTAAAGCAGTAACAAAAAGTCTGTACAATGAAGATAAGAACAAAAAATTGCCTAGGGTACCTGTTGGTTTGTAAAAGCTACTGGACCGATTGCGATGCGGTTTTCATTGTTGGATAGCTTAGACGTTGACTTAAAAACTGGGGTACTTGGTATCTTCATCCGATGATTAGAAGCCGAGCAAACGATAAAAAACTATTTGGTACTAGGACCTTGGAGTTGGGCCTGTTATAACATATGGAATGAACACGCGGGCAAAGTCGCGGGTACAACTAGTCATCAATAAGTCAATAAGCTTTTCATAACATTTGACTAACAAACTTATGGAACCGACCACCTCATAAATTTCCGAAACAGTCGACACCTCGGGCTGTTAAAGGCAATTACATCAATTTAGAACGACTAATTAAGTTTATGCTCTTAATTCCACTTATGGAGCATACGATAGTACAAGTTCTCAAGGTGGACCTCTTAATAGACATGAGAGTTAGAGTTAGAGGCCATTAATTACGCCTATGGACGAAAATAGCAAGGTTTTTAAATATTTAGTTAGCAAATTCAAAATAAGATCACTGATTATTAACTGCCAAACATTAACTTTAGATCAATAGATTGTTCATACGCGCTAAAAAGCCCACCATAATAAACGAAATATCTACTATAATAAGAGACTAAAACTCAGATATATATTGTTTCGTGAATAGTTCTTGAACTTGATTGATTGATATGAATAATTCAACGAAACTAGATCTGACAATGAGCTAATTGCGTCTTGCCTCATCCACTGCATCCTCCAAGAGTAACCAGAAAGGTGTGCCTCTGTTTAGCCCAGTAGCACTCTAAACTGGATTACACCTATGATTAACTGTCCTGGTATTGGGCAACCACAGGTACAAAGTATGTTAATACCTACTTATCTCACCTTGGACAAATCAAAATAGGACAGAAGATAAGATATTACATAATGGCATTTAATTAGGTACCGATTAGATTAATAAATCATTTATTAGAAGCTTATTGAGGTGACTATGAAATACCTAAGAAATATAATAGTAGATAATACGAGGAAAAACATAATTTTTATGTGGTTGCTTACGCCATTTTAGTGCGAAGTCCATTATGTCATTTGAGATATCTATAAATAGTAAATGACCGGGTTTGTCTAGAAATCTGAAATATGTCACGTAGTATCAGTAATTATTGCATAGCCATATTTACCAGCATAAGTAAAATAAAACATAAACATCTATACCTACTCGTAGATGGTAAACAAACAGAATCCTATAAAGGTATGCGCATTTTTAGGATCTAATATATAAGCTCACTGATTGACCCCCTCACTATATCTAGGTCTACCTAAGTATATTCTTTACCAAAAAAACAAACAATAAATTTTGTTTTATCGTAAAATTCCCCGTTATTTTCATAAAAGCAATTGGCACTCTTCGTCTTAAATAAATGTTTCCTTTCGCACCTCTCACTTGGAACGTACCGAGCTGATCAGCTGAGAATGCGGTCCCGACCTTCTGACCGGCTCAGAACCTGTCCAGATCGACGCATCGATAGGTACTAAATTAGCGCTGTAGGCCCATCACCACTCGCTAGGGAAGCGGTTTTTGTATCGATAACCTAATAGTGCGAACTGACTGTGACATATTTTTTTTCAAGGTACGATGTTACATTGTGACCTTACATAACCTTCTGTCATTTATTTTTTGACACATACATTTTCGATTATTTCTAAAAGAAAACATCAATGAAGAACTTACTTGAATATCAAAGCACTATACACTAACATAATATTACTTGGGTTCCTATTAAATTATTTTCACAAGAGAATATCTACGCTACGAATGCTTTCGTCCAATGCGACTCTAACATCTGATGATCAGGTAAGTTCAGGCCTGCATCCGGTCAGATTTTAAACGGAAGGGCCTACCTGTGAAGTTTTTACATATCGGCAGAGAATTAACGTTGAATTAGTTTATCTATCTATGTCAATAGGAACACGTTTATCAATGAAGTGCATACCTCACTAGGGACGAATTTATCTATCAACTGGGTCCTATTTATTTATTCTTTATTATTTAGCACGCGAATAAAATGTACAACGAGGACTTTATAAGTAGAATTCTACTACAATTCAACTAGTCATCCTGAAGTCTGCGCTCTGAACGTCTTCTGCAACCTTTTTGAATTACAGACAATACATTTACCATTAGCTTTAGAGTTAGATACTTGAGTTAATGAGTTTTGACACAGAGCCAATACTACAAAATAGGAAAGGAAAGGAAAATATATATATTGGAAAATAAAATTCTATTACTCGTATCGCATCACCACGCCCCGTTCGACGCCCACCATTCAGTCGACTAACACCATGCCACTATTTTTATTCTGTGCCCATGCACCGATATGGAATTGATCACGAGAATGTTATCTAAATGGAATACAGGATTATGACGATCCAGTTGTAGTTCAAAGGCAGTCATCGTAGCAGGTACTATTATTTATTCTGTGGCACAATTCACTTATTACCTTTTATTAGATTCAGGCGCTGCTAAAAATAATTGTCAGTTATAAAAATCTTGAAACACAGGTTCTATTGGATCGAGGCGAGGATTGCTTTGATTAAAATTGAATTTTCCAACTTGTTTTATTTCTTTCTTATGTTGGTTAAACAGTTTTGAGTGTAAAACCATCGATATAATTTGTCGGTCATCCCTACCGAGGTCCCGTTACGGAGAATGGAAAATCTCATTCGCGTAACGGGCCGCCGCGCGCCGCACACGCCGCCGACTCCCGCGTGGCTCACGCTCGACTCTTCACGGCAGAGTAAACACGCAAATACGTCCACTATGGCACAGAAACACTCAGTGGGCTAATCTGTGCTCTGCATTATTGTGAATGGATTAGAAAAGACTCCTACACAAATGCAGATTTGTCATTCATCAATTCATGCATGAACGAAACTGAGTGAAACTCGAACAACGAACAAACAGCCAATGCTTCTTGTGTTAGAATCTTGCCACTTTTAATTAAATCTACCACTATATATATCTATCTATCACTCTATATCTCTATCTATCTTGCACTGCAATTGTTAGTGGCAGGCTTGATGATTACCTTTAGGTGAACGCCGAGACCTGCTCTTCAAGTAGAAAAAATACCATAAAATGTAATAACATGGAACGCCCATTCAACTCTGGTAACGCAATGATGTTATATATAAACTGAGGAACGTGGTTCATTATGTTTTGTTTGCTCTTCAAATAGAAAGAATACCATAAAATTGAATAATATTGAACGCCCACTCAACTCTGGTAGCGTGGTTCATTATGTTTTGTCTGCTCTTCATGTAGAAAGAATACCATAAAATTGAACAATATGGTACGCCCATTCAACTCTAGTAGCGTGGTTTATTATTTTTTGTCTCTTTTTTGCCAATACGAAGTCTGAGAGGAATCAGTTCCATTCCAGCGGACAATTTTTTCTAAAAATACACACAGTCATAGTAATTTTGTTATGCACATTTTGTCTCCTGTGAAGCAAGGGAAGTCTATGTATGTGGGTATGGGGATGCTCCACCAATAGCATCGCCCCTATTGCTCCGATTTTGATGAACGAGGTACGAGTACCAATCGATTCGTCTTCAGGTCTATACCAGTGTCATAGGCTATTTTTTATCAGTATATTTATTTTTTACCCGACTGTAGGGTTTTAGTTATTGAACTTATGTCTTGTTTCATCTCTTCTTTTTATTTATATGAAATTAGCTTAAGATGCAGTGACTTTACTGATGCAAATAGTATCATCCACAATAACCCATCATGTTGCTCTATGGCCTTACCTCACATATGCTGCCAAGTACGTTACAGTTAACCACTATTGCTTAACTAATCTATGACCCCAGCTGCGTAGCATAGACTGAGCTTCGCTTCACGGTCGCATTTACAATGCTAATAAGAATGCAGCATTTGGCAGAGCGGATGTACAAACGACTATTTTGGTAGTTTGGGGGCAGTGTCTCTTGTCTCAAGCGCACTGGTCATGGACAACAGCTGACGCTACTTTAACAGCTAAATGAATAAAATAAGGCCTAACAATCAAAATTATAGCTAACTCTATGATCTATATTAGTGTAGTAAGTGCTACTTCATTGCACACGCACTCACACACGCATGTATTTTGTGACGCACGTCCGCGGACTTTGGTAATAGCGTTTTCATGTTTACAACCTTGATTGAATTATGATTTGTTAATTTCATTAAGAAGATTTTTCAAAATTTATTTATTTTCTGTGTTGACATGCTTAATGATGTGACTTTACATAATACTTGTATTCGAGTCCAGTTTCAGCAATTTGAGTTTGAGTATACTTATATTATTGTACCTAAAGAAAACACCAGTGATTATCTGTTAAGTAAATATGCAGGTAGGTGTGTAATTGTAACTCTTCTTGAACAGTTTTACTCGTTTAAGTGTAACTACCATAGACCTAACTGAAAGTGGGCATATTAGGTACCAGATCATCTGGTGTGGACCGCATAAATTAGGTGCAACGCACACAATTGGCCTTATTTGGCTTTACACACCAACGGAGTTGCGTTTGTGTAACACGTGTTAATTAGGAGTAACACTCATTCGCGCTACAATCTGAGTACTTTGTTGTTGATGCACGTGAAGCACGACGGAGGGAATGTAGTTGTGTGTGTTTGCCTGTTGTTGAATCTAGTCCAGTTTTTGTTTACGTTATATTAAAGCGTGCCCTCTTTGAACCAGATCTATGATAACAACCTAATTGTTTTCCTCTTATACTTCTCAAATCTTCTTATTTTTTACCAACAATGAGTTTTTGAGGTTGTCTTACGTTCAGTTTAACGTAAATTAAATTTATGGAGCGTTGTTTTGTACGAAATGTCCAGGGCCTGCAGTCTCGAAATCGACAGCGATTGCTTTACTTCCGAAATCGGTGCATACCGATGACAACTGTTAGTGACAGTTGACAATTAGACAGTTTTTGTCAAAAGCTATCGATTTTCATCGGTATCTGTACTGACATTGATCATGATTGACATCGACATTTGGCAGAGACTACCAAATATCGTTTAATCGGACTTTGTGACCGATTTCGCTTGTAAAGCAATCGCTGTCGATGTCGAGACTGCAGGCCCTGTTATCTCAATAGAACCAGTAGTGGCCTGTAGACTCGGAGGTGGTTGAGGAATGCGCCCGGGGCATTCTGCTGACGCATGCGCCACGGAATCTGGTTCTACGCATTGCTGCCAAGAGAGAGAATGATAAGTAAAAACTAAAAATACCAGAATAATGTGTTCTGTAAGTTTCTTTTTGTCCTGTAAAGAATAATGCAGTTTGATAAAGTAGGTATAGGTGGAAACCTGAGGTAGGGGTTTCAGTGAGTGCCTGTGTACGTGTTAGATTTAATAATATCTGCACGAATAATGAATGACCGCACCCATAGATCTTATGTTTTATGTGTAACTAGCTGTACCTGCGGTTTTGCACGCGTGCTCATTTCTGTAGGTTAAAAGTACTCTATGTACTAAAAATACCAATATACCAACATTTGATCAAAATTCCTTCAGCCGTCAAAAAGTTTTTATCGATTGCTCGGCTTCTACTCATCGGATTGAGATAACAATTACACCAGTTTTTAAGTCCAACCCGAAGCTATCCAACAGTGAAAACCACGTCGCACTCTGACCAGTAGTTTTTACGTGAAGTGCGAACAAACGAACATACAGAGACAGTCACGATTTTTTAAAATGTTTAATTCTTGTGCAGTAGCTTATTTAAAATACCATAGTTTTTTTTATTATCTTCTTTGTACAGACTTTTTCGTACATATTGCTTTATTATAAGTTTAGATAATATCATTATAGGTGCAATAAAGTATTATCCATCTAGTTATTCATTAGCTCTAAGGCAGCGTAAATTTCATTCACAAACACACACAGTAGTAATGTATCTAAGTCATACGTAATAAAATTTAAATTTGAAGGTAAATATATATATGTCTATGGTTGGTAATGACCGTAACGAATTTCGAAATAAAAAAAACCTTACAAATGGCAAAGTAATTACTCAAGTTTAAAAATGAATTCTTACAGTAATTTGACCACCAAAAATATGATATTCACAAACAAAAATATTTGGTTTTAAAGGTAATTTCGACAATATTGAAAAAAAAAACAAGTTCCTGTATAGTAATTGGCCATCAAATGAGGTGCTTTGATATCCCAATACGATCATTAATGAATCTCAAACTGAGGTAAAATTTACGTTACGGGTTATTAATTAACACTTGATAATAATTGGGCACTCGTCCAAGGTAGTTGTATGCAATATCCTCAGATTAATGGCAAATAACGTGATAATATACCGGAAATATACTGCAGGTAAAGCCACCTGCCAAAGTACATACGCCAAAAACGCTTAATCCATCTGGATACCGATGCGAAAACCTCCCTTTCTTACCCCTTATTCTCCTTTACAACAACAACAACAACTACATCAGAAAGCTGTTCTCTTATCACATCATCACCAGCTTGAGACATCCAGTGCTGAACTTAGGGCACCCCTGTAGGTGGGTTTTGTAATATACCATAATTATTATCATAATTATATAATAATCTGGGGAAACTCTTCAGATGTACTGAAAGTTTTTATAGCGCAAAAAAAAATGGATCCGCGCTATATATAGCATAAAGTGGACTGAATCTTGCAAGCCAGTATTTAAATCTTGTAATCTTTTAACAGTACCGTGCATGTACATATACGAAATGGCTGAATTCGTAAAAGGTAATTCGTCATTGTTCCAAAGTTATGATAACACTAATAAACGAATGGCTACTCAAATACGTTTTAAAATGCCTCGGCCGACACTCGAATTATTTAGGAAAAACTGTGTTTACATGGCTCCCCTAATTTATAACTCTCTTCCACAATGTTTAGTTGATCTTCCTTTTTATAAATTCTGTACAGAATTAAAGAAGTGGCTTGTGTTGGAAAGCTTTTATACGGTCAATGACTTTCTTAAAAAAAGTTCTTGTCACTTTTACATTTACGGAAGTGCATTGTAGGGTTTGTAGGTAGATTGCATGTAGAAAAAACAATTGAGTTTATATTTTATCTTTTAACACTTAAGTACTTACAAAAAAAAACTGTTCGTACCATGACATCTTTATGTATCTTTTGAATTGATTATTTTTATTTCAAATGTTTTTGTTTTGTGTAAACTTTTTAATATTTGCACACCAGCAATGGTAAAATATGTTGATAACATACTGAGCTTACCGCCGTTACCTTGTACACATATTTATAGCAAGTAAATGATTATTATTATTAGTATTATAATCATCACGGGGTATTAGTACGGGGTAGTAGTATTATAATCATAACATCATCAATAGGGTTCTTGGCGATCGCATGAGATGTTGAAACTTACACAGAGTCAAAGTCAAAGTATTTATTGTAAGTAGGCAAAATAATAGCACATCATCATCATCATCATGAATATGTCAGCCTTCTGCCTTCTTGTCCACTGCTGAACAAAGGCCTTCCCCAAAGACCGCCTTGACGAGCGATCTTATGCCACCTCCATCCAACGACTTCCTGCGATGGCTACAATGTCGTCGTTCCATTGTGTGGGGGGTCTCCCAACATATTGCTTGCTTGAAAAAAAAAACTAATGACAAAATTGCCAATGAAATGTTCCACGGCCATCAAACTGATGCTGCTACACATAATGTGAATTCTCTCATTTTTATCACAGTACCCGCGGAATTACAAGGGATGGACAAGCAATGAGGTAGGTAGATAAAACCTCTAATGGTGAGACCACTGTACAATGAAAAATCATAGCAGCCTCCGACAGCATTGTGATCTAGGACCTCAACCAGTTACTTTGCCCTTTAGAAGTTTCGATGCATCGCGTTTTCATTTTCATAACTTACCTTCTCCTTATCTTACTTATAATAAAGTATTAAATACCTAAAAGTGCACGAGGAAGATAATTTAAAAAAAAACTGGTCCAGGTGACTTAAAATAAGCTACTGATCAAGAATATAACGTTTTTAAACATGTGTGTTTGTTCGCGCATCACGTAAAAATTTCGTGTGATTCGGTTTTCACTGTTAGATAGCTAACACTAAACCACAAATATTAAAATTGCATAAGGGTTCAGATATACAGTAGTAGTTACAAAAAATAGTTCGCAACCTATATGTTATTCCAGGAACTGCAGTATCTAATTATCTATAAATACCAAGCTTCATAAAATTCCGTTCAGCCGTTACGGAGCCGAGTAGCATGTTACACACAGACTTTCGCAAATATAATATTAGTAGGTAACATAGGCCAGGCTCAGTTTAAACATTACTGAATAAAGTACATACTCTTTTGTGTATGTATATTTTCCAGAGAGATCCAGAAATTATCATTAACATACTTTGACTGCAACTTTCTTTACTCGCTCTCGCTCTTCTTCACTCACTTTCGGTCATTGTCAATATCGTATTTTCATGTAATACTTTAAAAATATTGTAGGCAAGTTTCTTTTTGACTTTCTTCTGGTAATAATGCCCATGCGCAGCCCAAATCTGTATTTTACTTGGAGTTGACAACCGTCAGACGGGCCCTTTGGATAATCAATAAAAACTACTTACAGATTTTTGTCGAATGAAAGTGGCCTCTGGTAAAAAGTTTAAACGGTGATCTTGGCCTTTTAACAATCATTGACACTCAATGGAAAGCTTTTCGATTATTTTTAACTTCCATATCGTTGAGCTTAAAAAAAGCGCTGAGTAAAAATTCTACAGCTTCGCTCGCATCGCTGGTTTATACCTACCAAATGTTATCTTTTGCTGCACCACTTTCTCTACCAGTTTCAAAAAATATCGTTCAATTCAAAAAATACGTCAGTGTTTTTTTTACAAATTCCAAACATGAGCTTCGTCGGCACCTATTCAAAGCCTTTTCTCATAACTGCACCACTTTGTTTTATGTTCTTCACAAACGCATTATGTGCTTTCGCTGCCTTAAAGCTTCATCCATCATTACACTTAAATATTTATGTAACCACTCAACACCGACCATTATCCGAACCCATCAAACTCGAGCAACTTGCGAGTACAAGCCGATAAGCTCATAACTCAAAACCGGATACGACGTACAAACTCAAGATTGAAGAACTCGAGATACCAAGCTCATCCACGCCTGAGCCATTAGGTCTGAGCACAACCCTCCTTGGTCGTAAACATAAGCCTGATAGAGCTGAAATCTATTATATTAAGTACTAGCGGCTTAGCCCGCGTGGTCGATTTTCCGGGATATAAGGATACATGTGTTATTCCAGAACCAAAAGTACCAATATCATCAAACTTCGTTTGGACTTCAAATGGTGTTTTATCGATTGCTCGTCTTAAACTCGAATCTGATGGATATGCCAAGTACACCAGGTTTTTAACTCATACCCTGTATTATAGTGGTAGGTATAGCGCCCCAGCTCAGGGTAAATACATTGGCAGCCGTAACACAGGTACGACCTAGCACGGCTGTCAATGATAATATCTGATTGTGTCAATAATATTGTATATCGATACGTACTTAATACATTCTATTATTATTCTGCGTCTATAAATTCTGTGTCTGTGCTATTGATTACTTTCGTTACTTATTTAAATTCAATATTTGTTCGTACTTTTAGATAAAGTTTTGTTTTTGTGCTTTTAATAAGAAATTTATACTTATTCTTTGTTTAAATTTCATTCATTTTTTTTATTAATCATTTGTAACTTTAAAGTAGGTACCAACTCGTTACAAATACCGTCAAAAAATATAATATCGTCAAACTAAATTGTACAATTAATTTTATAAGTAATATTTAACAATAATTCTTAAGTCAAATTAATATTGTTAACATATAAATGTAAACAAAATATTTATAGGATAACGCTATCCTAGTCATATAAAAATATATGTCAAAATAAGTATACCTACAATGTCAAATAATTCATTTTTAGGGTATTATTGTATATTAGCTGTGCCCGCGGCTTCGCTCGCGTGGTCATTTCTCTAGGTTAAAAGTACTCTATGTGCTATTCCAACACCTAAAATAAACATATGATCAAAATTCCTTCAGTCGTTAAAAAGTTGTTTATCGATTGCTCGGCATCAAATCTTTGGATTACGATACCAAGTACCCCAGGTCTTGGTCAAACCCTAAGCCTTCCAACACTGAAAACTGCATCGCAATCGGTTTAATAGTTTTTACGTGATGCGCGAACAAACATACAGACAAACAAACAGACAGACACGAATTTTAAAAATGTTTTATTCTTGTTCAGTAGCTCTGTCCAATTTTTTTAAATTATCTTCTTTGTACAGACTTTTACGTTATTATTGCCTATAGCTGTGCCCGCAGCGTTGCTCGCGTGGTAGTTTTTCTGGGATATAATGATCCTTTGAGTTATTCCAGTACCAAAAGTACCAATATAGGTACCTACCTACCTGTGTTAACAACCTTCAGTGGCGATCCGACATGGTCGTGATAGGTTAGAAGACGAAGACGCGAGCGAAGCGTAGCGAGCATAAAGCCCCATTATAGCTAAGAACCATCTTGTTAACCTCAGCTCAGCAAAACCCGCAGTTAAATTGGTCCATCGGTTTGAAAGATACGATTCTCACCCCCCCTTTTTTCAACTCCTCCCGAGAAACAAAAGGGGGAGGTCCCATATAGCAAAGAAACATGATGAACCGTCTTGATCACATCCGTTTTAAAACAAACAGACACACCCTCACACACACACGCCCTCACACACAAAATAAACAAAGTAATGTGAGCCGAATACGAAAAGTTCAGAGATTTGATTTAGCGGTACGCTTGGTTGCATGAAATGCTTGCGTGTTTTAAGGTCAATCAGCGCCATCTAGTTAAATTGGAGGCAGAACTTTGATTTGTTTGGTTTATGAGCTGGAGTTGTTGACCATCTCAATCACATTAGCTTTCAACCAAAAATAATAATGAAAACACACACAAACACACACACACACACACACACACACACACACACACACACACACACAGACTACATACATACAGTGATACACACCCTAAACTTTGTTCGGGGTTTAAAAATGTAAAACAGTATCTTTTTCAAGCATGCACTTCAGGTAAAACTAACAAATTTACAAAGTAAAAAAAAACAAGTAAATTGACAGAATTATTTTCTGTTTTTGAGTTTTTTCTAAATTATCCGAATTGGAATTATTGTGACCTATTTTGTTGTAACGATTTGACGGTTTACTTAAGGTTTTTTTTTTTAATAAAATTCAAAGAAATTGTAAAAATAACGCATAAAATATGTAAATGCATAAAAATATGGAACAAAACATTTAAACAAGTGCGTGATTTCGATCCACGCACGTCAGGGTTGGCAGGCAGAGATGGTCCCGCTAAACCAGACAGTATAGTGACGAGAGGGTCGAAATTATGATACCCTTTTAATGATTTATTTATATTACATTTAAATTACCATAACTTTGAATACCTATCCCGCAGGAACCCTATATTTTTTGGGGATAAAAAGAATCAATAATTTTAATACATAATATGTACTTTGACTGTGCCAAGTTACATCAAACTCTGTCCAGTAGTTTCAGCGTAATATGTGTTCTTTTAAATAACTTTCAACCCCTATCCTGCGGAAACTCATGATTTTTCGGGATAAAAAGTATTCTAAATGTTAATCCATAACATAAGCTATGATTGTGCCAAGTTGCATCAAAATCCGTTCGGTAGTTTCAGCGTGATGCGTGTTCAATGAGACAGACAGACAGACAGACAGACAAAAATAAAATAAAAAAACCTTTTTGCACTCTATATCGATTTTGAAGTTTATCTCAATTATAATTTTCAAAAAATATTTAATGTACAGATTTAGCCCAGTTACAGTTTTATTATAGTACTAGCTGTACCCGCGGCTTTGCCCGCGTGGTCATTTCATTTAAAAGTTAGGTACTCATACGTGTTATTCCAGGACCAAAAGTACCTATAATATACTACATTTGTTCAGCCGTCGAATAGTTTTTTATCGATTGCTCGGCATCTAATCATCAGATTAAGAAACTAAGTAGCCCAGTTTTTAACTCAAACCCTAAGCTATCCAATAGTGAAAATTGCATTGCAATCGATCTAGTAGTTTTTACTTGATGCGCGAACAAACTTACATACAGACCTTCAGTAGTGACCCAACATGGCCGTGATAGGTTAGAAGACGAAGGCGGGAGCTCGCTAAGCTTCGCTAAGCTTCGCTCTCCCCTTCGTCTTCTAACTATTCACGGCCAAGTCGGGTTGCCACTGAAGGCTGTTGGCAGAAATCTATCTGTGTTGCAATAGCAAATAAATAATTAATAGGTTGGTCTAGTGGCTAGTGACCCTGGAAACGAAATCAAACGGTCGCGGGTTCGAATCCTGCAAGGTGCAATCATTTGTGTGAAAAGAAATGTTTGTTTCCGAGTCATGGATGTGATATTCGTATTTATGTACGTTATCTAGTGCCCATATTACAGGGTATCCTAGTTTGGGGCTAGGTAATTGGTATGGAATTGTCCCCAATATATTTATTATTTTTCAGTAGGGGTAAAGCTCCATTGGCGCCTCTGTATTTAGATAATGGAACTATTGCTTCATGAAAAGTTTTTGTCGAGTGCAAAAGTTCTTGAGGATACTCGGATACGAACCTGGGAATGACGGCACGTCAGTTGGGTACTGACACCACTGTGCCACAAAGGATCTTAAACACTGGCCGAAAATTTATTGTCCGCTTCTGTCTTTTCACTTTGTTTGTAAATAATAAAAAGTGCGAAAAAGTCTTTTAGGCTACTCGGATTTGAACCTGGGTTTGACGGCACGTAAGTCGGGTTCTGACACCATTACGCCACGAAGGATCTTAGACATAGGTTGAAAATTGGGTGTCCGCTTTTGTCTTTACACTTTGTTTGTAAACCATAATAATTAAAAAACTACCATCTGCAATTACAAAACTTGACGGTTTACTTCAGGAAATTACATAAGCCTTAAAAAAATCAAAGAAAATGTAAAAAACGCACAAAATATGTAAATGCTTATAAATATTGAGGCAAAACATTCATAGCAGCGCGTGGATTCGATCCATGTGCCTCTAGATGGATGGAAGCGGTGTCTTGCAGGCCAGACACCGCTTCCACTGTGCCACTCTGACTTGTGGCATAGGTGCCGAATTTACGGTACCATTTTATAAACGGATGTGCAATTATTATTCCTTTCAAATTAACATAACTTTAGACTCATATCCCGCAGGAATCCCGTATATTTTCGTGATTCAAAGTATTATTAATTTTAACACATAATATAAACTTTGACTGTGCCAAGTTACATCAAAATCCGTCAGGTATTTTCATCGTTATATGTGGGTTTTTTTAAATAACTTTTAATCCCTATCCTGCGGGAATTATTGTTTTTTTCGGGATAAATAGTATTCTAAATGTTAATCCATAACATAAGCTATGATTGTGCCAAGTTGCATCAAGATCCGTCTGGTAGTTTCTGCGTGATGCGTGTTCAAAGAGACAGACAGACAGACACAAAAAATAAAAACATATCCTTTTTGCACTCCATATCGATTTTGAAGTTTATCTCAATTATAATTTTCAAAAAATATTTAATGTACAGATTTAGCCCAGTTTCAGTTTTATTATAGTATAGATTAATCCATAACATAAGCTATGATTGTGTCAAGTTGCATCAAGATCCGTGTGGTAGTTTCTGCGTGATGCGTGTTCAAAGAGACAGACAGACAGACAGACAGACAGACAAAAAATAAAAACATATCCTTTTTGCAATCCATACCGATTTTGAAGTTTATCTCGTTTATAATTTTCAAAAAATATTTAATGTACAGATTTAGCCCAGTTTCAGTTTTATTATAGTATAGATAGATAGATAGATTAGTATTATTGCAAATAACTACACTGGATTTCCTTGCATTCATCTCGTACATCCCTCTGCATTCATTCATCAGACACGCTATCCCACTCGCGAACAAGTCGCAGTGTGGAGCCGAGGCGAGTACGGCGTTCAGCAGGGAGCGCGCGCGCTCCGCCCGCGCCGGGTTCTGGCGGCGCTGGGCTGTGCGGCGCCACGCGCGCCAGTAGGCACGGGGTGCGCGGCCGCAGGCGTGATGTCGTTAGTATATTAGGTACAGATAGCCTCAATTGTTCATATAATTATTGTCATTGTCCACACGGGTAAGGCCACGAGGCGCTGCTAGTGATATTATTAATAGAGGTACATAATTCAACAACTAAAACTGTATCTTACAATTCCTACAATATATTTTTTATAAGCTGAAGCTAATAGCTAATTAACGTAAAAAATTCAAATTCCAGTTCCGACCTACCATCAATCTCATCAAAAATATCTTGAAACATTGCTCGAAATGCGAATGTTACTGTAATGACACCGAGAGTTGAGCTAATGGTGGCTCCGGACTATCTACCAACCCTCCACTCTAACTGATATGTAGAAGAGGGGTTTCGTGCACGTGTGGTGCACGTTTAACATAGTTCGGTCGAGTTGGCCCGAGATAGAGGCGGGGCGGTAAATCGACAACAAATCAAAGGAGTTTGAAAAAGTTATTGAACTCGCTCGAGCCGGCTTTCCACACATGGAGGTTGGACGATCAGTTGGATGTCTTTACGATGAATTGTTAACATCCACCATCATCGATAACACACGTATTTTTTAATTTTTTGTCACCTGTTGGTCAGATACAGATAGATAGATAACTCTTTATTGTACACCACACAGAACAAAATTACAAAATAACTAAAACATTAAACCGTGATTTTTACAGCGTGACCTATCAGCCGGCAACGTATTGATTCGATGTTTGGCCGAACGTTTGGAATTGGTGGGTTAAACGATAGCCTGAAGCCATCATAAATTGATTTAGAATGCTTATTTTTATTAAATTCACTATTCAATCAAGATTTGGTTAACTTTCACAAAAAAAAAACAAAATTGGGGTGCAGTGCGACTTTCTACAGAAAATGGAATCAATCCTACGATAAAAAATAGCTTATCTTATTGTTTACCTTCTGTGCATTTTGAAATAGGACGAATTGGTCATAACTAAATTACGCCTTACTTTGAGCGAACAATAAATCATTCTACCTACCTACCACATCGCACTAGATATTGATCTGATATATGTTGATTTCGTCGTTGATCAGCAATATTGGCGTTATTGGAAGACGCAATTATTGTATTGGTTTTTCGTAGAATCGTGACACGAGGCATTAATCGAAGTTCTATTAAAATCGAGCTTCCGGTAAACCACGAATTTTTTAAAAAAACATGGAAATATCTTTCTTTTTTTTATGTTGCTGTAAGTAAGATATATTATGGAAAGTACGATATGTTCCTTTTTATTGGATTTATTTTGGTTAATTATCTTATCCATTAATTCAACACCACGATATTTTACAAAATTGAGAATGATTACATTATAGGTACTTTTAGGAATAATAGGTATTTATCTTCTAGGAATCAGTCTCATAGAGCTATGAAATAATGATAACAATAAGAAAATCTTATATCCAAAGAAATGTGTATATTTTAATCCACAAAAACTTCTGGGAAGTCTCGCAAAACCCGTTTAGGAAGTAAGAGAAGCTTTCAAAGGTGTTGTCCGAGATTCCTCAGGTGGTGGCATGTACGTAAGTAACGCGACATTTGGCAGCGGCCTTGGATGTGGCTGTGCCATGTACTGCTGATTATTCTGCGGCTGTGCTGAACCTGTTTGTTTGCCGACGTGTGGACAGAGCCTGCCCGAGTGAGCAATGAAAGACAAAGGTCGTGCTACTAGGTTTTACAATGTTTATATAGTATGTGGTCGAGGTTTGGTAGGTGAAGAAGTTGGGTAAGCTACGCTTTAAAGTTATAAAAAAACCGCCCAAGTGCGAGTCGGACTCGCGCACCGAAGGTTCCGTACAGGCTTCTAAGTGTGTAAATCGTTCGTCGTATTTTTACGGTTTTCGGATTTTTTCCATTTGAGCTATAACATGTTCTTAAGACGTTGCTTCTTACCAAATTTCATAATTCTAGGTTAACAATACGTTTACGTTATACGTTTTGATACCCTTGCGAGTGTCAAAATATGCGGCATAAACGGTCGTATCTTTTGATTGCATTGACTTAGAAGTTTTTTTTCACATCTCCAAGGGATTGCAGACCTTGAACTGGAAACCTCGCGATCCTGAGAAAAAGGGTCTTGACAGACAGACAGACAGACAGATGGACAATGAAGTAATCCTATAAGGGTTCCTTTTTCCTTCTGAGGTATGAAACCCTAAAAATAATCAGATATACTGTTAACGTTAACGGATAAAAAGGTTGATAAATTCATTTTAAGAGTAATTTAGGTACCTATCTGTAAGTACATACTTAATATGCCTTAGCAATGGAACAATGATTAGAATGATTTCTAAGTAAAATGTTCGATAAGGTTGAGAGATTCCTTTAATTTAAGTTATTATGGTTGCTATATTTCATTAAAATGTATATACCTATTTCCAAACATAATTATTGTCAATTACGTATCTACTACAATTTAAGCACCGCCTACTGCAAGAATTTCCATGGGGAAACATAAAATTCCAAGAGGTTCTGTGCGGCGAAGGCCGAATACGTGATCTGGCACAAAGTCAAGGCCTCACAACGAAAACCTAGACCTATTTATCTGTACGAAAAGGTTTTGAATCACAGAAAAGAAAGGTTTTAATTAAATTCTTAAGTGACTTAGTTTGTTCTTCTATCATTTTTCTTGATGTTAATTCTATTGTATTCATGATTTTAGCATAAACGCCTACTAAGCGAAAACATATCTAATAATACTTCTATTGATGAATAACAAAGTTTGAATAAGTTTTTCGAAGTCCGAACCCAATGCACCCCAAAATACCCAAAATACCCAAATATTGTATGCCAGTTTCTGGTGAAACATGCTGGACTATTTCACGTATACTATACCTACTTACCACCTAATTGTACCATGTTTGGACAAATAAAGCATTTTCATTTATTTTTTTCAATGTAGAATATGACAGCACACACAACATAATAAATAGATTGAAGTCATTGAAGACATATTTCAATTATAATCATGATCTCACTCAGCTGGCCAGACTTAGACTAGTGTACGGCTTGTGTTCCTCAATTCAATAGAGAATATAATTAACACTTGCATATGTACCTTCAGTATTTGATGAACGACCTTCTGATACAATTAATATTAAACCCACATGAGTAATAAAATAATAGCAACATAACGAGTAAAGTAACGTGAAGAGCTTCAAAGCACGCAGCGTCTACAAGAATGTCATCAATAAAAAATAAAATATTTTTTGATAAACTCTATTAAGTAAATATGTTAAACAAAATAAATTATTTTCAACTCTATAAATTGCTACATACACATCTGACACAATTATTTATTTAGTAGAACCATATGGCTTACCAATTATGTTAGTTTGGAAACATGTTTTTGATTCTAATTATATCTGTCTACAAGACATAAATTAGAAAATTAGAAAACACGGTTACTGCCCTGCCAAAAAAGAACTTATGCCAATTAATTATATATTGTTGGAATGTGCTCATCAAGGCCTTCAATTTGATACCCATATTGTAAAATTATAAGGTTTTTTAATATTCGCATTTGAAAATGAAGCCATACTGACGCCATATTGATTTTTTTCAATAAAAATTATAGCCTATGTTACTCGGGATGATGTAAGGACTTTAACGATACCCCTTACATCCAATTCAGTTCACGCATTTAAAACTTATGGTGGAATAAATAAATTTACATACACACAACATACAAACATACATAAACCCTGAAACACACTATCCTTTTTTGGGCAGTCGTGTAAAAATGTTACAATGAGTCCATAACTTTTAAAGTGTACGAAATAATCTTATTATTATTCATAGGCTGTCCTCAGTCGTACATAGGCTCATCATCATCATCAACCAATATCTGTCCACTGCTGGACGTAAGCCTCTCTTAATGTGGGCCACTGAGCTCGGGTACTTCAGTTCGACTTCATATAATCACATAACTCTTGTTTAAAATAGATTCATACATCACGCTGCGTGGGTCCACGAAGCAAAATTAAACAAAAATAGTACAGTAACACATGCATCTATTGTAATAGTTCCTTAGGTGTGGGAAGATTAATATTCAGTATAGAATCTTTGAAAACAACTCGCCAACAGCTGAATGATCCTACCTTCGTAGAGGTTCTCGTCTTCGTCGTGCAGGGTGGTGCTGATCTGGCGGCACAAGTCCTCGTACTCAGCCCAGTAGGCCGCCAGGGCCGCCGGGTCGGGCGCGCGAGCCATCGGCATCGCCATGCGGACCTCGGGAGCCTCCTGTGGACAACGATGTTGTACGTTAGCAAGAAAGTACTACAAGCACAAATTAAAACATTATATAAGCCCCTAACCCTCTCCTCCCATTATAGCTAAGAACTATCTCGATCACATCAGCTTTCAAATATGAAAAACCGCATCAAAATCGGTCCATTTGTTTAGGAGCTACGATGCCTCAAACAGCCACTATGATACAATGATACATACATACACACCCTAAACTTATAACTCTTTTCAGTTCGGGGGTTAAAAAAGACCCAGTACCTTAAGTTTATCAAAATAATAATATGTAGCTGTAGTTAATTGACGCTCAATTGCGATTAGATCTAGAAAAAATAGTTTGTTCACAAATCATCACAAATATATTGTACGTTATGTACGGACATTCACCATGATATGGTGCACCACTAGTGAAAGAAAAAGACTGTTCAATAAAACAATCTCATGAAGAAAATTAATGGAAAATAATAATTATTATGTAATTGAAAAGGTTAAGTAAATGGTGATTCATAAGAACAGAATGACAACATTTTGATTTATGCAACTCTAATTTATCTTCAGATATATCGTGTCGTGCGTGATGAGCCTCACGTTTTGAAACTCCAATCAACGTCTTTTAGTCGTCTAGTACAAGTGTCCAGCTAACAAATGCAGTCATATCAAAACCTTCAGATCAAACCGGTGATAAACGCTAAAATAATGAGCATTCGCAACCACCGGAGGACGTTTGTAATAAACAAACAATGAAATATGTACGAAGTCAAGTTTGCGAAACTACTACCACATTAGTCAATCCTTTCAGAAGCGGGGTAGGCAGATACAATGTTAAACATTTAAATTGCGATAGACGCATTCAAATGTAATTAGTTATTCATATTATGGATGGATGATTATAATGACTTGTCTTATGTGGCGCTCATTAAAATCTGGTTCAAATTTTGCCAGCACTTTTACTAATTTTCATGATCAAAATCTGAATTTACTTTCGAAATTCTCGGGCGTGCAAGTACAACATTATAAATTTAGGACGTTCGTGATCTAGTGCGACTTTTGACTTCAAAGTGCTTCCTTGATTGTTAATTGACTACTTAGCTCAAATTTACGAACCTAAATTTAAACGTGGATTTTGTGATTATGTTGGTTAATAAAGCATAAGAACCATCTTTTCCACATAAATATGTAATTTTACCTAGCCTATGACTTTACTTTTTTTCCCAGCGGTGATAATTTTGCGTAAGTGAGATTACAATATACATATCAGCATTTGTAACGTTCTATAGCAATAAGACCGATATCACCGTTTGATCCAAAACAATCAAACTCGTTATCGGACAGGTGACCGGTACAGGCCACCACCGCACCGGCGTCAGTCTGTGACGTCACGACACGAGTAATCACAGATAAGAACTGAAGAAATCCTAGTATGCGCGATACTGCAAGATCCCTGCCGCATACCGGCAGTAGTCTGGTACCCACATACCAGACAGACCCATATACCAGTAATACTCACGTATACATATACTGTGATGAAATTTTACGGCAATCATAGGGCAAAACTATTCTAGAAATAGAAGAATAAGTTACTTTATTAAGACAGTGTTTGTTATTATCTATACTTAAAATGTTGTTTTTTTTTCTTCATGAATGTCTATTACTTCTTTATTATGCAGTGGGTGGAGGGGTAAATGCGAATTACCCGTGCACCCACTAGTGGGTGAAGCCAGTGGGTGGATGGGTCATTGCCCATAATAAAGCAATAGGAACGAAATAGTCTGTAGTAAGAAGATAATTTAAAAAAATTATTAAAGGGAACTGAAAAAGAAAAAAACGTTTCTCTTTGTTTGTTTGTTAGTTTGTCTGTATGTTTGTTCGCGCATCACATAAAAACTACTGGACCGAATGCGATGCGGTTTTCAATGTTGGATACGTTAGGGTTTGACATAAGAACTGGGGTACTTGGTATCTCAAATCCGGTGAGTAGAAGCAGAGCAACAGAGCAACATTTGATCAAATGTTGGTATATTGGTATATTAGGTCCTGGAATAGCACAAAGAGTGCTTTTAACTCAGAAAAATTACCACGCTTGCGAAGCCGCGGATACAGCTGGTTTATAATAAAGGAAGAGATATTTCAAGGTGTAGAAAAAAAAATAGGGCTATTAAGGCAAGGGTAATCTACATACTCGTACATGCCGCATCCCTCCTGCGTATAAGTTGAGCCATACTGCATGTGGATCGCAATTCGCCACATAATAACATTTTGAAATGGTTTATCCACAAATGTATTGCATCGGGGTTGCACTGCATGCAATCGTGATATTCGATGGTGTAAACGTTTCATAATTTTTCAAGGATATCTAGTTCAGTTAGCATCTTTCCACATGAAGCTAACACTGCTAGATACATCCAGGCTTCTGAACTTCTTGGGTACCTAGAAGTAGTTTTATGGCTCTGTACAAATCGAATCCACTTTATCCAGGCTATCTTCAAAATAATGTTCCCAAAGTCAGGCTTCAATTCGTCAGGCAGGACGGCAGAAAGACAAGAAGTCTTTCTGCCGTCCTGCCTGATCCTATGTCAAACTTCATCATTTTATTAGGTTCCTCTTGCTTGGACATGCCTTCTTCCACACAACAACACCACATGCCTTCTTCCACATACAAGTGAAAACGTTTGTTTGTTTGGACAGTTTTAACGCGATAACGATGGGACGGATTTTGATGAAATTTGGAATGGATAGCTTATATAACCTGGAATAAAACATAGGATACTTTTATCCCAGAAAATGGTAAGTTTTCACGGGGAAACTGGAAAATGTGGATAACTAGCTGTAAGAAACAGTTGCCATGTTAAAGAAATAACAAGTCTGTCAAAAAAACATCAAGAGCGTTGGTGCTATACCTACTTTTGCATTGGTTTTTAATACCCTAGAACATTGATGTATATGTTACTTTTGTTTACCTCAATGCCGTAGAAGAACATAGGATGCTTTTTTCGCGATAAACTGTAGTCCGCGCGGACAAAGTCGCGGGCGAAAGCTAGCTCAGAATAAGAGAGCATGGGCCATATCAGCATTACAAACAAATCAGATGTGAATTAATATTGGTAACTGTCCGAGTAGAGATTCGAGGTCTTCAAATTAACCTAAGACGTATCGGCATTTGTGCGATGTGTATATTTGACGATAACTTCATGAAATGTTAGAGGGGTAGTTAATTAAAATTTGAATGTATGAGTTAAATCGGTTGTGTGGTTATTGAGATTAGAGTTGGGGTGAAACCTTTCCAAGTGAGACAATCAGGTCAGAGTGGAGTGACATAAGTTTGTACACCTTCATTTTTATTAACCCCCGAACAAAGAGACGGGTGTTATAAGTTTAGGTTTAGGTGTGTATCACTCTGTGTGAGTGTGTGTGTGAGGGTGTGTGTGTGTGTCTGTGGCATCGTAGCTCCCAAACGAATGGACCGATTTGGATGCGGTTTTTTCTGTTCGAAAGCTGATGTGATCGAGATGGTTCTTAAATATATGGGGAGGGGGAGGAGGGAGTGGGGAGGTGAGAATCATATTTTCAAGATCAATGTACCAATTTAGCTGCGGTTTTTCATGTTTCAAAGCTGAGGTAAACGAGATGGTATGGGAGTGACGACCGTAGCTCTCAAACGGATGGAACGATTTTTATGTTTGAAAACTGATGTGATCGAGATATTTCCTAGCTATAATGGAGGGTGGGATGTGGGAGGTTATATACATTTTTAAATTGTTTAATTCTATGATGTGCAGTATTTAAGGTGCATACGTACATGCGCGAGGTTTCAGTTCGGAGCTAAGCACCAACTAGTTATTATGTATGAAACCTGAAACTGGTATCTGGCACTCAAGCCCAGATAAAGTGGGTAAACAACCACACCCAGCGGCACCGCACCACGCGGCGACGGCTGGTGACGTCGACGTGCCATTAGCAAATACGAGATAAACCAAGGTCGCTGATACCGCAAATCAGCACTTAATACCTGCTTGTATTTGATGATGGCTTAAGATACGTGGAGGCTCCGAGTATTTCTATTCCGAGCGAAAGAGTTAACAGCAAACAAAGTCATACAACGGGGAAATGAAATAAAAACATTCTAGTCTTACCAAAAATATATAGTAGGTACCTATATCGCAGCTTCGCCATTAGCATAGAACCAAGCTGACCAACGCTGATTGGATTTGAATTAAGATCTGCATTGAGTAGCAATTAACGTTAACGTTACACCTATTAACGTAACAGTAATTAACGTTAACACCTATCGATAAAAATTAGGTGCTTAGGTCCCTTAGCTCTTAGATCGCCCCTCTCAGTGGTCTAACCGTCTAACCACATCTGTTCAAGATGTTTGGAATGACCGGACCGTGGAAGCCAATACTGTTGTATTTTTTAAAGCATTCAATAGCCAATTATTAAAAATGTCTACCTATATGAGTATATCATTAAGTAAATATACTTTCTTCGTCTGAGAACCCATTTCATAGATTATTTTATCAAAGATGGCATTAAACTAGTTTTTTTAAATAAATAAGTTATGACCATCAAAGTGGTGCTTCTAAATGTTTATTTATTCACGTCCACCATTAGTAAAATTTAATCTATCAAAATAAAATACATAAAAACAAGCTGCAAATGTACATAGTTGTACAAGTTGTACAAGTTTCAGCCGGATAGCTAATCGAGAAATGCTCTAAATTTGAGTTGCAAGATTCCACCCGAAACGACAGACAAGAAATTGACTTAATAAAACCGTGATAATAACATGCCATGCCAAGCCAACTCTGTTATATTATACGGATATCATAATGATTTGAAAGACTCAAAAGTACAATAATAATATTTCATACTAGCTGCACCCCGCGGCTTTGCCCACGTATTCAATGATAAAAAGTATCCTTTATGGTACTCCAATATGTTTTGATGTGTACAACCAATTAACCAAAAAAATACAGATTTTTCGCTTTCACTTTCACTTAAAGTATTTTATGTTTATCCCTGTATTGCACAGTTCCTACCTATATTCAAAACTTCAGAAAGCCGTTTTGGACTTATCTACGATATAGCCGCGGGTTTCTTTTTTTCCGGGAAAACATATACTATTTTTAACTGTGTATGAAATTTCATGCTAATCAGATTAGCCATTTTGATATGAAAGAGAGTAAAACCAATCTCCAAAAAAACTGGATTTCCCTTGTGAACATTCGATTTTCCGGCATAAAATATCTATCCTAGGTTGAAAACTGTATTGTGCCATACCTAGTGTACCTATAAGTATTTAAAACTTCATCATAGCTGTTTTGGAGTGAAAAAGAGTAGGTAATCGACATTTTCTCGTTTTCCCGTGGTCATTTTCCTTTTTCTGGGAGAAAACGTACCCTATGTTGGTCTCATTTTTACATCGGTCCAGCGGTTTTGGCGTGAAAACTCCCCCAAACAAACAAACAGACAACGTTTCACTACATAGGTATATATTTACTGCGCTCAAACTTTATTTAAATATGAACAAATCGTGTAGCTTTAACGTCAAGTAAGACTTACTCCATTCATCAAAAACCGGTCAATAATTAAAGCTTACCGTTCATGTTTCCAAGTTGCTATTCAACATAACAACACTGAACACATGTTAACTTCCGAAAAAGACAAACTGCGAGAAGTAGTCGTTATACAAGATTACCGTTACATAATCCAGGGGCCAATTCTGTTACTTCGTACCCAAGCGATTCATTAATTTAATAAACCAGTTGATAGTCCCGCCCAATGGTCGAGTTTGGGCATTCGAGTCGCTTCTGATTTCGAAATATAACGGCTCAGCCACATTATCGCGAAGGCTGTCGCGCCTTCTTGTTTAGGAGCTAATGATATGATTGTCAATGTTACTCGAGTAGGTTGTGATTGCATCGAATTAGAGGAATTAAATCGATAGAGTGATAAAACCGAGATTTCAGGACAATCAGCCTGATCGTCACGATAGGCAGAGATTTTTATTTGGTGGTAAGTAGTTATCTACCGGAACGTTTTGATCTAGCATTCAGCATAAAAGATAAAGTAAAACAATCAATGATATGGGTAAGGGGGTTCATAATTAGAAAAAAAACTTCCAATTTCAAATAATTAGCCTTATTTATAAAAAGTTAAGCAATGATTACTGCGCACTACAATATTGTACTGCGCAGTACTAATTGACGTTTATTAACTTTTTATAAATAAGGCCGATAAAGATGTTAAATTCACAAGCCATCTCGAAGCTTCTAAATGAGATAGCTACGAGAAGGCAAGTGTGCAGCCATCATAGAGAAAAAAAAATTTTAAACAAGCGTTTGTTTCCTGTCAAATCCCATTGCAGGCACCACAGACATTATCTGGAATGTCCTGCCTTGCTTCCGAGGCACCCACAGACTATATTAATAACTCCTCTAAATCTATGTGAGATTTTTAATCTATCGTCTCGTTCATAGACTGTATCGTTGGACCCATTATACTGAAAATTGTTTTTTGTTAACAACAGGTGATGAAACGAACAGTAAAGCTTCCGATCATGTGAATATTTGCATCTTGATCACGTATTTGTTTTACTATACTACCACAGTAACGGTATAATTCTAATGAATTTAATGAATCGAAATCTGATCAATGAATATGACTACTGTTTTTTATATTGTTTTTTAAACGGCACGACTAGTGCATTAGCCAGAGACAAGTAAAGATAATATTATGTACTAGCTGTACCCACGGCTTCGAACGCGTGGTCGTTTCTTTAGGTTAAAAGTACTGCGTAAATAATACCTCAATGCTTTTGCATTCCTAGAAGAACATAGGATGCTTTTTTGTGATAAACAGTAGTCCGCTCGGACGAAGTCGTGGGCGGGAAAGCTAGTATAGAATATATACTATTTAGACGAAATAAAACGTGTCATTTTGCTAAAACAAAATTATATTAGAGCGGAATCTATTTTACGCCAGTAAGCGTAATTCAAAATCTTTACATTTTACCACAACAATAGATACAAATTAGCTTGTGGAAACTTTTTTCATGAATTTATTACGAATAAACAAATAAAGTTAATTCGATTTTCATAATCGATTATTATTGTTTTATAATATAATCGATTAAGATGTTAAGTGATTAAGATGTCGCAATGAAAATTGAACATCCCTTTCCGTCACCCCAATAAAGTACGACATTGTTTTGGGTACATTTTGACTGTAAAAAATATGAAACT
Organism: Alsophila aescularia; assembly: GCA_946251855.1. Taxonomy (NCBI): domain Eukaryota; kingdom Metazoa; phylum Arthropoda; class Insecta; order Lepidoptera; family Geometridae; genus Alsophila; species Alsophila aescularia. The sequence continues at coordinate 32,948,841 of OX276377.1, read as the reverse complement.
TCATGCGCGTGGTCTCCATGGCAGCTGTCATGGCGATCAAGCTATAAAATGGTTAATAATCCACGAAAGATACAAGTTTGAAACAAAATACTAACAAGACGTCTTGATTTCGTTTTCCCGACGAAACTCGAATATTACTACTTCCATAGATGACAAATCGATGCGCTAGCTAAAGGACAAACGTCACAAAATCAACTATTATTTATTCTGTGACAATACCGTCCGATCTACAGACTAAATAGATTTACATAACATAATTCGTAATGGAATTTCCGAGATTCTCATAATATATGCACGCCTTCACGCGTGTGGTGTGGTCATCAATATTTATCCTCATATTGATGACCGCGTGGTGATGATACGCTCCGAAGTAACTTTGCCACATTCCTTTTATCGACAACATTATTTAACTCCGCACATTTATATATGTTGAATTCATCTTTCGTCCATATTTATGTTTTCATTTAAAAATAAAACGTACTACAATATGCTATTTCGAGTGATTATACTTCTTATGTGTTATCTTGTGCTAAGATATTTTATGGAATCTTCATTGACGTAGATGTTTTTTCCGTCTACCCAACGCTTGCTTCAAGTGCTTCAACATCAAAGATAGAGACATACGCAGACTACAGCGCGAATGAGTGTCAGTAACACGTGCCACGCCACTCCGGTTGTGACCAAGGCCAAAGGATACCAATTGTGTGCATTGCACCTAATTTATGCAGTCAGTTAGTCAGTCCGTCAGTTAGTGCCCAAGGATCTGGTACCTTATCTTCCCACTTAATATTGTATAATATATACCTAACACAGAACATGTATAGAACTACCACATTAATATTAAATAATTCCCACTTCATATTTTTGGGTTAAAAGCTTTAACTTTGAGTCAATTAAAGAAGTGGAAACGAGACAAATAATAAATGTTAAATTATACAGCCGTACAAGCATACACAGATTTTCTTCCATATTTACCTTGCGTATACAGCCGGTACAACTAATTGTGGAACTCCTTGCCGTAGTCTCTGTTTCCTGACAGTTATAACCTAGAATTCTTCCAGTCACGAGTGAATAGTTTCTTTACTTATACTTCTAAGTAAGCGTGTACTATCGTAGACCACATCAGCACTTATAATCAGCTAAAACTGTGGACAAACGCTAACCTATTGCGAATTTATAAAACAAAGAGCCTTGAGGCATAATAATTAAAGTTAGGAAATATAATAAGAACTATCCTTCCGCAACACCCAGAATACCCAGAAACGGACCAGAGCATACAGTTAAAACACCCAAAGATTTCAATGTAACCCAAATTCCAAGTTTCCAAGTTCACTTGGAAAGCCATACGTTTTCTCTCGCCTGTTCCGGATGTTGAAGAATTCGAATGTTAATGTTCTCAGATCCGCGTTAAGAATGTCGTGATGTCATCGATGCTCGTGATTCACTGACTCCGATGCATTTTGAGTTACATTTGTATTGAACGCTGCTTGGAATGTCCGAGGTGATAAACATTAAACACGGGAAAACAAAGGAAATGCCTAACATGACGCTAAGTAAATAATGATAGAGGGAGACATTTTTCTATGATGAACATTTCAGCTAATACTGACGTTATTAAGAAAGAAGAGACTATACTCACTGCTGGCTTAAGGCCCCTTCCCAGTTTCCACATCTTTCGAAATGTTAAGGATCGGATATTCCTTAATTGTTCGTCTATATTTGTATTTCTACGACCACCGCAAATCATTGAAGAGCTTAGAACAGCTGTGCTTCATTGTTCAAACCCTCAAAACTTAATTTGCTGCTAATGCCACCTAGTGACTCTCGGGCTCTAATTCGTCTGTACCTATCTCATTTTTGATGTGCTGTATAAATTATCTAAATATTCTCTTTCATAGAACACTTTACCAGCTTTGCTCTCAACTATCTTTGCCTACCTATTACGGCTACCTAAGATTTAAGGGCTAGAACGCTCTAATGATCAGTGCTCTGCAAAAGGCAGTTGGGATAATTATTGTGCCAGTCTGAATCCCGGAGCTTGCAACACGCTCGCCTCTGATATGGCGATGCACTGGCCACATAATTATCGCAACAGCTTGTTCATTATGTGACCGCTCTGGTTCTGCCATAGTACTATTACTTATTATGTGGCTCTGCGTCTGCTCCACAGTTGCGCAACTGCTGCACGGTCAGCGACCACTTCCCGTGATAACAGAAATAATACTTATCTACTACTATATTTATTTAACCAGCTGATGCCCATGACTTCATACGCGTGGTCATTTCTCTAGGTTAAAAGTACTCTATGTGCAAAACCTAAAATACCAATATACCAACATTTGATCAAAATTCCTTCAGCCGTCAACAATATTTTTATCGATTGCTCGGCTTCTACTCATCGGATTGAAATGCCAAGTACACCAATTTTAAGTCAAACCCTAAGCTATTCGACAGTGAAAACCGCATTGCAATCGGTCCAGTAATTTTTACGTGATACGCGAACAAACATACAGACAAACAAACTAACAAACAGACACAATTTAAAAAAATGTTTTATTATTGTTCTGTAGCTTATTTTAAGAACCCTAGACCAATTTTTTAAAATTATCTTTATTGTACAGGCTTTTTCGTTCTTATTGCTTTATAATAAGTATAGAAGATTATTTCCCAAATAAACATTGATGTGGGCGAATATGAAATAACTAGGTAAGTAAATATATTTTTATATATATTTTCACTTAGGTAGGTAGTTTAAAGAATCATCGCGAAAAAGATAGCAACCACAATATAAAAATGAATGTACATAATTAGAGTCACCTTCAAAGAGTGTTGAAACCACGAACATAAAAATGCATTATTGCAAAATATGTAATTAACTTAAAACTAATTAGTGGTAAGCCAAAGATAAAATGAGCAACAATTTTTGTGTTATTAATTAATTAAGAATCGTGCTCAAACATCACTTTACATAACACTTTCAGTCACACTTAAATCAACATGAGAGCATGTATCTTAAACAAAAATCTATTGGTTAGTAGTCACACTCATAATTAATTCTTCGCCTATTAAATAACAAGCAGCTTATAGCGTGAAAAATTTAATAAAAGCGAGTTAACAATAGGCATTAGTTTATGTAATCTTATAAAACTAGTTTGGTATAAATTATGTAAATGGTTGTGTAACTTGCGTAGTATTTACAATGCGTAGATTTATGAAAATTATTAACATTTTTCGACAAACGGAAATAAATCAAAAAGTAAAATCTGTTACGTATTGTATTAATTTCGCAAAACAAGGGGTTTTAGCAAATTCGTAGAACGTCGACCTGCGAAAGGCTGCTGGTAAAAACTGGATGAGGAGACATCTCAAGACTGATGGCATTCACAGCAGTAAAAAGATTAAGGGTGGAGTTCACCGACTTCTACTTGACCGATGTTTTGGTAATCGGCCGGTGAAATCCCAAACGTCGTTTAAACAACCGCTTAAATGTTTCCTGTTCACCACGCAAATTTGAACCGTAATTAATAAATCGGACGATCACCAACCGTTCAAAGTGAAAGAACGAACGTTATAAGGCATCGCAATAACGAAGTCAATTTGTCATATCTATTCAACACGATGAAAGGTGGCGTCCGAGTTTAGAAGCTTAAAATAAAATGAAATCAACTTGAAAAGTACAATAAAATGTACTGGGGAAGCTATACTATACTGTAGTTCTGGGTAGGTATTAACTTTTTCTGCCTGCACCATGTGGCCTGCACGTGTTGATTGTTTGAATTCGTTTACGTTTGTGATTTGTTGGACTTTATCTTTTGTTTGTTGTCAAGTTCAGTTGCCGCCATCCGTGATCATCAGATTCATTTGTGCTTGTGCTTTTTAGAGAGTGGTTTTTATAGTGAAGATTTATATAAGTTGAAAATGGAGACCAAAAAATGCGCAAAAAAAAAACATTTTATCATCTATTAATTGCAGTACTACGTGCAGTGCAGAAGTTTTAGACAAACGGAATCTAGTTTTAAAAGATTCTTCATCATAATCTTCATAATAATTACGATGCACTTGAAAAACTCGTGGTCTTCTAATTCTCCTTTCTAAATTGTCGTAATTTTCAAGAAGAATGTAATCGTCCTGATAATTATCTACCATAACATTAAACACAAGAACACAACGAAAAATATCCAAATAAATTAAAAATAATGTTGACACAAATGCACAGTACGTCAAAATGAGGTAAACCGACGGTTAAACGATGTCGCCGAGCTCGGTTACATAAATCGGCCGTTCAAGGGCTGTGATCATTGGTTAGGGTGTGGTGAACATTAAAATTTGAATAACCAGCCGTTTAATTGTTAAACAGCCGTTTTAATAGTCGGTGAACTCCACCCTAAGAGTGGAGTTCACCGACTTCTACTTGACCGATGATTTGGTAATCGGCCGGTGAAATCCCAAACGTCGTTTAAACAACCGCTTAAATGTTTACTGTTCACCACGCAAATTTGAACCACACTTAATAAATCGGACGATCACCAACCGTTCAGAGTGAAAGAACGAACGTTATAAGACATCGCAATAACGAAGTCACTTTGTCATATCTATTCAACACGATGAAAGGTGGCGTCCGAGTTTAGAAGCATAAACTAAAATGAAGTCAACTTGAAAGTACAATAAAACGTACTGAGGAAGCTATACTATACTGTAGTTCTAAATTTGGGTAGGTATGAACTTTTTCTGCCTGCACCATGTGGCCTGCACGTGTTGGTTATTTGAACTCGTTTTCGTTTGTGATTTGTTTGATTTTATCTTTTGTTTGTTGCCAAGTTCAGTTGCCGCCATCCGTGATCATCAGATTCATTTGTGTTTGTGCTTTTTATAGAGAAGATTTAAATAAGTAGAGAAAATGGAGACAAAAAAAGCGCAAAATAAAAACCAGTTTATCATCTATTAATTGCAGTACGTCCAGTGCAGAAGTTTTAGACAAACGGAATCTAGTTTTAAAAGATTCTTCATCATATTCTTCATAATAATTACGACGCACTTGAAAATCTCATGGTCTTCTAACTCTCCTTTCTAAATCGTCTAGATTTTCAAGGAAGTCAAGGTAATGGTCCTGATAATTATCTACCATAACATTAAACACCGACTGCATGTTCACTTCTCACAAGAACACAACTAAATATATCCAAATAAACTAAAAATAATGTTGACACAAATGAGCAGAACGTCAAAATGAGATAAACCGACGGTTAAACGATGTCGCTGAGCTCGGTTACATAAATCGGCCGTTCAAGGGCTTTGATCATTGGTTAGGGTGTGGTGAACACTAAAATTTGAATAACCAGCCGTTTAATTGTTAAACAGCCGTTTTAATAGTCGGTGAACTCCACCCTTAGGAGGCTTGTCCAGCAGCGGATGAACAGAAGTTAATTCATAATGATGGATTTACCTAACAGAATTTAAGACCAAGACGACATTCGGTACTATGCCTGACTTGTTGACCAACAAAAGCAAAAATCAAAACAAAAAATATACTAGCCCTAGGCCCTAACCTAATAAGCACCCCAATGAATGTTGAATCGAACAATCAGTCAAACAATCGTGTTGCTATATAACAAAATGTTATTGCAAGAATGGAAAGGTCAAGAAACAAGACGTGACTGATGGTCAAGTGCGATAAATGAAGAGATCAGTCATTGTCACTGATTTGCCGAAAGAGATAAAGCTAAAGAACAATAGAGACGATACCACGAGCAAAGTTAAGTAACTAAAGTAAGCATGTTTCATTCTTGTAACTTTTAAACTTTCGCGATTCGATCTCATTGTTATATTAAATGGGACTTAATCGCGCTGAAAAACTTAATTTTATTACCTCGACGATTCGATCAAGTTGCATTGATGATCGTGGTCACGAGAAGACTGAAGTACCGGGTGTCAGCGTCAAGAAGGGCAAGCGTTGTCTACAACTACCCGCATTTGGTTTTGTAAAAAAACAGAATTATCACGACACACAACACTAACGACATCTGCAGATTTCTTCTGACATAAACCACGACGTGAACACTTGCTTATCACGGGATTTCAGGACGCAGCCAACTAGAAACCGTCCTCTTGGTTGAAATTGGGATACTTTTTAATATCAACAGCTTCACGTACAATCCTGGAGCAGTTGTGACGTTCCGTGGAGAGGATATCCGGCGTGGAGTTCAATCCAGTAATTGAACATATTTTCTTCATTCTTGAATAAAAAAGCTCCTAGGTGGCTTTCTAAGGATAGATTACATTAAGAAATAATAAGTAGTCGAAATCCTTTGAATTTTCAAGACATTGTAGCTAACCTACTATAACAAAATTTAGTTGTTTTATGTCCACAATAGTTGAAAAATCATCGCAAGTGGCATTGACTTTTCTGACTTCATCTTTGCACACACCATACCACCAAATCACCTTGCATTGCACCTCTAAGTGCTAATCAGATAGACGTATCTTTAATGAAGTTCATGGACTTAGTAGTCAGTACAATCTATTTCTACCTTCAATTGGGCAAGACTTATTGCATTAATAACGGGCGCAATCCTCACAACGCCAAGTTGTGCACCTACAATCGAATCCCGATGCTCGCCCCATAATCGATTATGACCTTTTTGGTATCGCAATAGTTATGCCACTCGATTGCTGGTACACTTGCATGATGGTAACCGATCATTGCTACATAGCGACACGTAGACTGCCGGACGGTTACCTTCCAGCCCGTTATGTTTCTCGGAAAGTATTGAATTGCAAACGGCAAGGTATGATTTGCAGTCATCGTCATTTTGCTGGGCATTTTGTCGTAATGGTGCAGGTCTAGTTGCTAACGTATCAGCTACAAATTTCACATTCACATCATCGCAGGCAGTGAAGGTGCAGGCAGTGCAGTATGGTGAGTTGAGTTAAACTCAAGCAAAGTTATTTATCTAGTACCTTGTTTGCTACATAGTAGAAACAATAAGGATAATAATACGAAAAAGAAAAATTGAAGGAGACTTCAAGTAAATTTAAAAGCTACCCAAGATGATTGACGATGCTGATATTGGATCCGAATGGACCCTTATCAAGGTACGGTCATCGATGGGAACGCATTTTGCAATTTTTCCGAATCATTAGCTCCGCATTGTAGTGTGCTCATACTTTGTTGCAGCTTTTGAGCCTGCTTTATCGTCTCGGGCCATTGCGCCATTCAACCTTAGATAGCAACTATTAGCTAAACTGTGGCTTCAGCCTATTTGTCTCAGAACAATAGTGACTCAAGTTACGTGCTCAATCGGCCTGACTTATCGTATCGTATGTGTTTGATAATGGACAGAACAGATTGGACGCAATTTCCTTCGGATTCAATTTCAGGCCGCAGACCACAAATTGAGGGGATACCGTTTCCGATCATTTGTTGATCGGAAATCTGAAATCTGGAGGCCAGCATTTCAGGCATGAGAAAAAATATGTAAACTCTGAAGGAATCAAGCAATAAAAGCTAACATGAATTTCTTGATCAACATTCAGCGTGGCATAATATCTCTTACATAGTGAAAACTTCAACAATAAAGATATATAAGTATAGTATTACCAGACTGCAACGATGAAACGACAAAGTACTAAAACTAATATCAAGTCATTAACACCCTTCAAATAATTTGAAGTATAACCATTGCTAATGATGAACGTTGCCAACCTGTCTCCTACACTGCACTGATTTCTGCTATCGAATCACAAAAGTGGCGAAAATATGACAAATCACCGAGATATTACTGTAACGGGCCCTGCCAACTTCTCGTGATAGTGATTGATGGTGATGACGTAGGACCACTCCATTCAAATGTCGCTTACGATTTGTAAAACGTCAATCGGGTATATATAGAAACAGATAAAAATATTTTTGAGTTTATGCATGGTGAATATCAATAGAAACAAAAAACGGCTCTTCAAATACGTGGCGTCAAAATAGTTTTAAGGAAAGTAGCCAACAGAAGACAGAAGATATAACATAACAAAGGCTGAATTGAAACATAACAAAAACTAGTAGCCTGACTAATGTTCACATTCATTATACTAAGTACTTAAAATTCTGAAACCATTAGAGTAACAATAACAAACATGGAATAATCTAGCAGAATAACACAAAAGTACGTTTTAAAATATTACATCGATTAACAAGACTAAGATATTAGATTTAAACAATAGACAACGGTATAGTAATAAGTATGTCATTGGTCATACATACGTATCTATATTGTTGTTGATATTAATATTATTCGAAAACACTATCACTGAAAAAACAAATATCAGACGCACCCAACAAATGAGAACATCATCTCATAGAAAGCGCTAGAGGAGAAACTGATCCAACGAATTTCAGAAACTAAAATGCATCATCGTTAAATTGATGTAATTGACGCGCACATACCACCGAAAGAAATATTACTATTAGAGAAAACGCTAGGAACAAGATAAATGGTTCCGATACGTTCGTTAGTACACGAAGTGACAGTGAACACGCAATGCTAAAAATACATGGCACGCTTTGAAATAGGTGACTGGAACAAATGTCCAGACTGTGGCAAAAAAATGTAGTCTTTTGTAGTAAAGAAATCTTCTCAAATGTTACTAAGTAAGCACACAAATGATTTATACATGACTGTCCTAATAAATCCGCTATCGAAAGCATGTAAGAAAGGTGATAATATAAAGCAGCCAACAAACGAATGGTAATTATATAAGTATGTAATTACTAAAGCTGAGAACAAAAGGTTAGCACTCATACTATGAGAAACAGCTGATAATCAAAAAATGAGGAAGAACTTATCGATGAATTTTTAAATTATGAATGTACTCTGTAATTACGATTACAGTCTGGCATAAACATAATGAGTCAGAAGATAGGTCAACTTGTGCCCTTTATGTTAAATTAAAAAGGTACACCTGTCCTTACAGTCGTGTAATTACAATACAATAAAAACATAGAACAATCGACATTATTAATGTTGCTGGTTTAACAACTGGACATCTGGCAGGCATGCAGGCTAGAAGAAAATAATAATGATATAAGCAATAATTGAAGTTAATCAATGTGAATGACAATTATCACAAAAAGGTCGTCAAAGTTTAAAATAAATTGTCCAATGAACAAGGCATAACTTCAAAAACTGAAACCACACTACAGTCGGGTAAAAAATAGATGAATACGAATTGATTGATACCTTGCATGTCAAAATTGGACCATTTTTTTTAGTTTGAACACATTAACCCTTCCTTTGCTTCTCCGTACTCGGATCAAAAGTATAGCATAGGACACTCTATGACCTGAAGAAGACTCGATTGATACCACGCTTGTCAAAATCAGACCAACAGGGGCGACGCTTTGGTGAAACATCCACATACAAACGTACATAGACTGTTAAACTCATTACCCTTTTCTTGAATTACCGTAGTCGGGTAAAAAATTATGACATCGCAATTAAATTCACCGCGCTTAGAATCATGAAAGATTTTCGTTTTTCCGCAAACCTCATACAACTTTATCGTGTAGTGAAAATGTTATCTGCGAAGTGCTTAAAAAGCAAAATAAACTGTCACTATCCAACAAGCTATCTGATACGCTAAATGATTGTTATCTTTGACTAGTAATTATTTTATTGATAAACATTAACTGAGTCTAACGACTGTAATCAACCTGCAATGAAAAACAATGAAGTGAATCGATTTATTATTATTATTATTATTTATTATTTATTTATTCAATTAATTACACGGCCTTAGCCAATTATTATAATTAATTACATTACAAAAATATTAAATTAGATAATAATAAGAAACTATGCATATGCTTATAAGCCATGCATCAACGTTACTGCCGATATATGGACAGAAAATGATTACATTAAGTTTCTTGTAATTAGCGAGTGAAACATGCGCAAGCGACACTTACCAACTTCAACATCCGCGGATAATGCGCGAGCCTCGCTCCACTGCTGGTTCGTATAAAGCTCTAAAACAATTGTAATTGAACCATCAAGCGTCCAAAGCACACACACTCACTTTTACCAAACTAATTATTGCCGGGGACCATTCGAAACGCGAGACGAGTTTGTTTTTTTGTTCCGCCACGCGTCTCTCAGGCGGCCGTTACGACGATCCGCACTCTTCACAACACCATTCAATTCGTTGTTCGACAGGTTCGGTTTAACAATTATTGTTATCAACTATTCAAATCACTCAGACTTCAAAAATTAGTTGCGATCACGCTAAAACTTGAAGACAATGAGACGTGACGCGACGGACGATAATGTCGGTCGGCGGCTGGCGCGGCACTGCGGTGGCGACGCAACGAGAAATCGAGACTGGCTCCGCTCTCGGGTAGGCTCCGTTGGTCGTGCCTCTCGCTCCGGCATGCACAGCACAGCCTTTCCATTCCCCAACATTGCCCTCCAGATGATTCTGTGGCGACCTCACGCACCCTTTTTTGTCATCGCTCCAGGTGGAATAAAATAAAACAACTCACGATATTTTTGAGAGCTAAATCATTTCCTGTAGATAAATGACTGCTGGCGCAGTTCTGTAAATATATTTAAAAAGGATCAGATGCCGTCATTAGATGACTGGCAAAGTAGCGAGTAAAATTCCCTTGAATGTTATTAAAAACAAAATAGACTTAAAACAAAAGCGTTCCAAAGCGATATCAATTAGCGCGAAGCGAGTGCAAACGATAACCATAAAACAAACCACATGAACGAGACGGCAGCAATAACACTTGAATCGACAATGAATCACAGAGGTAATATTAAAAACAAGTGGGTTAGAAAGAGGCTAAATGGACTCACTTTACCCACGACGTTGCTATCATGTTTAAACTAGACTAAAAATAAGGAAATTAAAAAAGTTAAGTGAGTTGAAAAATTATTAATTTCAAATAGGCAATTTGCCTCGAAGACTGCTTAAAGTCACACGATCCGCGTTAACCTCCTATGAAGGACGCAAACTAGGCATGATGCAATCACCTCCCAGCGTTTCCATGACATTGATCTAAACGCATGAATTACAATTGTTATGCTCAAAATGAATCAATTGAGTGTACCTATAGAGTTGAAGTATTTTCTAGCCCGTGCAAACTTTTCCACTGCTGTCAAAGTTATCATGATAAAGCAATGTTTAGATGCCCGAAAACTGCGCAAACAACCATGTAGCTCTTATACGTATATATTTAAGAACCTACACAGCTACGAAGATTCTCTGTTTTGAGACACAGGAAATGAACTGATAAACATATAACGTGAGAATTTGGTGAACTCGATAAGTGAATTAAAGGATTCACTTTGATACCGTACATTAAACACCGTATCATAGGCAACACGAACCCTCCATATAAGTAACTTATACAAGCAGATTTATGATAATAGACTACATGTAGATATTTTAACACTGTTAGTTGCAACTGCTGTGCAATGTCAGTAGATATAGGTATTGATTGATAAAACCACCCACGCTCGTTGTAATATAATGAAGACATGGCAATTACAACTTAACGCACTTTTTGTTATCAATATCTCAGCTTTCCCTATTTTGCGGCGGTCCTGAACCAAAACATTATTGGAAAAGTGGTTCAGTCTAGTCTTTGGTTCAGTCCAGCAAAGTTCCCCATTTTTTGCCCAAAACCGAGGTTCAGCGAACCAAGAGGCTTCGTGGCCAGTTTATGTCCACCACGGGCGATGACGCGGCGCCATGCCGTACCTACTGTAATTGATTCTCAGAACAAACAGCTTCGAGGAGCCATTAAAACAGCGACGATGGAACTGCCGTTTTCCTTGTCTAGCGAGACAATTAACTTTCGAAATGAATTAAAACAAGAAACCGCAATCATCACGTAGTTTCGTTTTTTTTTGTAAATTATGATTGTTGTTTTGATGACCCGCTAATGACAGGCGAGCCACAGACTGCTGATACAGTTTATGAGTAGGTAACTTAGCTATGCACCTAGCAGCGTATCATGAGGCACCATGAGATTCAGTAGGACTTCACCCTTCCCTCAGAGACCAACAAAACCTGAACCATAGGTAATCCACCATGCTTGCCGTGACGTGAGCGTTGGTTAATGGTCGGCAGAAGTCACTTATGCCCTTGAATTGGATTTTGGACATACCGGGGTTTTCTTTTCCCATTAAGTTTTCATCACAGTAATATAATAAAGACGAAAGTTTGTATATATGTGTGTATGTTTGTTACTCCTTCACGCTTAAACGGATAAACGGATTTGGATGAAATTTGGTACCCGTATAGTTTATATCCTGGATTAACACATTGGCTGCTATTGATCACGAAAAAATGTTTTTTGTAAGGGATTTGCTACTTCAATGTCAAAGTGACAGGTGTGAATGTGACAGGTGGCAAAGTGACAGGTATCAACCCTAGGGGTGCAAAAAAGAGGGTTTTTGTGAAAATGTCTTTCATAAAGTGGTGACGGGAGTGGTATATCTTTTATCTATTACTTATAATAATAATTTATAAAAAAATAACTCTAGTTGTCACGAGGCGGTCCCAGGGTGTGGGTTTGCTCCACCAGCCCAGGGACCAAGCCTCAGTGGACAACATAAAAGGGTCAGCATTCAATTAGGAGCACAGGAACAGATGATCACAGACCTTTTGTACTTCGACGATACGGATTAAAACCACTTACGTAGGTATTGTGAGATATATATATATATATATATATATATATATATATATATTTAAAAGACTCATATATATTTGTAATAAACTTATGTAGATATTTTATAACATATTATTTTGTAAAATTGCAGTTCTGCTAAAAATCAATATCCGAAAGACAATTTAGAATGACAGGTTATTTGAATATAGCATGAATAATGAACTATCAAAATGAAAAGAAATGGATTATGAAAGAATTAAGATATCAAAAGAGTATTATTATGAAAGAGGTTTGGACCTCGTCACAATACCCCGCCTCCCCGGAGAAAAAAAATATTTTTTTTTGTATCCGGAGCCCCCCCCCCCCCCGAGGGTGTCTACCAGCTCAAAGGGACTCCTTGCTCACAATAATTTAATTGAACACGTAATTTCAGAAACAACATTAGTCCACATATTGTATTTTTTGAGATTTTAGTACTATGGCAGCTTTGATGATAGCCGCATTTTTTGGTGTAAAAACAATATTTGTCCGTTGGATAGTGACGGAGGTAGAAGACTTGAAACTTTACGATTATTGCAAAAACAACATTAGTCATTGGTAGCAACTCTCAATTATTGCAGAAAGAACTCTTGTCCACATGATTAATGTGAATAAAGCTGTCAAAATAACTTTTAACACACAGTATATGCAATTCATGCATGTGGTGGGAAGACCTGGGAAAGTTGAATGCTCTCAGTATATAGACAGTCTACTAAAGCAGTCTTTCTCTATTCTTCGGGATAAAACTAATTTGCACCTACCGGTAGAACAATGCTATCCAAATGTTATTCCAATTAATGAAAAGAAGATTAATGACATTAAAAAGTTGGAACCATATATTCCAGATGATTATATGGAGTTTTATAACAACATTTTTTTCGTGGGTAACAACCACTTCAGAAGAGCTTGAAGTATTAGAGTAGTAGTAGTAGTAGTAATAGTTTATATTAAGTAAGGTAATGTTTTTTTTTTGAAAATAAAACATTGTAACAACTAAAATATTTTATTTTATTACCACTTCAAAGGACATAAAATATATTTTTAAATTCATTCCTATAATTTCATAAACAACATATGTCCAGAGCTTTTATTAGAGATTGTTTAGAAGCAGGGATCTTAATCTTTTTCAAAACAACATTAGTCCAAACTTGTTACAAAAACAACACGAGTCCTATGAAAGACTCAAGTTTTCAGTCAAACATTTCTTGTAAAACAGCATATGTCCCTATTAGCTGCAGAAACAAGACATGTCCTTACATTTTAAATAGGATTTACTCTGCTTCTGATAACTGCAAGTGCTTTCAAAGGATATTTTTGTTAATAAAATGGTATGACTATCTAAATTAACTTCAAATGTATGGGTTATCTAAAAAATTGTACTCCGTTTTGCGTTTTTTATGTCTCACTGAAAGTTCACAGAGTGTGACTTATGTGGTTTCTGAAATTATCTATTCAATTGTACTTAGTAGTGCGAGCCTTCATTTTTCAACGGGCAGCGGAGGCTTCGTAGCTGCTAGTCTTCATACGTACACGTTTCCTTCTGCTATATTCAGCAAACTTAGGTTTTGAAATGAAATATATTTAGTTTAGTATATATAACGTGTGTATTCTGTTTCTTTAAAAGTTAGGTGCAAGAACACAGACTTGAGCGAATCAATGACAATTTAAGAATGACAGGTTATTTGTATTTAGAATGAATAATGAACAATCAAAATGAAAAGAAATGGATTATGAAAGAATTAAGATATCAAAAGAGTATTATTATGAAAGAGGTTTGGACCTCGTCACATAGTTACTCAAAATAAACTACTGTTTTTTTTTTAGTCTGTTTGTTTGTTTGTCTTTACGTTTGTTCGCGCATCACGTAAAAACTAATGGACCGATTGCGATGCGGTTTATACAGTTGTATAGCTTAGGTCTTGACTTAAAAACTAGGGTACTTGGTATCTCAATGATATGAGTAGAAGCAGAGCAATCGATAAAAAACTTTTTGACGGCTAAACGAATATTGAAGAAATGTAGTATATTGTACTTTATAAGTACTTTGGTAATAACATGTATTGGCTACTTTTAAATAAAATGACCATGTGGGCAAAGCCGCAGGTACAGCTAGTAAATTATAAATGAGAATGTTTGTGTATGTTAGTATGTTTGTTAGAGCGCAGTTTCATCATCTTCATCATCAATCCACGTGGGTGAAACCGCCATGCGCAGCTAGTTATAAATATTGGTACCCTTTATCCCGCTTGCTCCCTAGCCTCACACTGTCACCCTGAAAGTCTGAAAATCAACCTCTCTTGAACTCGACGCTCCTGTAGCCAGTAGGTACCTATGTACTATTATTTATTCTGTGCCTACCGGCGCATTGTGATTGCGGCGGCGTCCGCGAACCCGGTGCCGTGCCAACACATCCGGCGATTGAGCGCTGTTTGGACAACAACTTGAGAACCACACAGTGTCTGTAAACAACCGCTTTACTTGCTAACTAGGGTGATGCACTCACCCACAACAAAGCCTGGCTAGTGTCTTCAGTTCATGTTCATTGATCGTGAAAGACGGAAGTCAGGAAGTCGTTCTATAATTTTCTAGCTATCATCATCATCATTATCAGCCCGCATCAGTCCACTGCTGGACATAGGCCTCTCCCAAAGCACGCCACTGAGCCCGATCTTCGACTCTTCTTTTCGGTTCTGTTTTTTTCTTTTTGGCCAGACGATTGTTTTTTTCTTTTTCAAATTTCTACGTATGGTGCTCGCTTATAAGCGCTACTTGGACGAGACATTAACTATAGGTAATGACATTAAACTGAACAACACATATTTAGTACAAACAAATGATCAGGAAATTTGTTTACACAATATAAAAATTGTGAAATTGATCTATATCATCAAGGCTCAAACCTACGATTGACATAATGATTTCCAGTCTGAATGTGTCGGCCGACGGCTCCGGCATACAAACGAATAAGATTAGTATTAATAAACTAGCTAATTGATGCATTCGGAACAGTTACGTCAAGTCATGCAGGTTTATATAATATGTCGTGGCGATAACATAGAATTGGTCATTTCATGAAATGGTTTGAATAATCATCATTTGACGATATGAACAGCTAAACGCACTGCTACTTTATAAAATGGTCAAATATTAGTGATCATATCGTAAAATAGAAGGCGAGGGATGAAGCCTGACTTGACCGTGATAGGTTAGGTGAAGGCCTTCGTCTTATTTTTTCTTTAGCCTTGGAAATCTGTTTGAACAGCTTTGGTATCATGAAAACCCTACATTAATCAACAGCCTGCATTAGTCCACTGCTGGACATAGGCCTCTCCTAATGCGCGCTACTGAGCCCTATCTTCGGCTCTTCTCATGTAATTGCTGCCAGCTACTTTGCGTAAATCGTCACTCCACCTGGCCGGAGGGCGTTCTACTCTACATTTGCCTATACGTGGCCTCCACTCAAGAACTCATCTACGCCACCGGTTATCAGTTCTTCGGCTAATGTGACCGGCCCATTGCCACTTCAGTTTGCTAATTCTTTGAGCTGTCGGTAACTTTCGTTCTCTGTCTAATCACCTCGTTTCGGATTCGATGCTTTAGAGAAACCCGTGCATAGCCCGTTCCATAGCTCGCAGAGCGACCTGAAATTTGTGAACCAGTCTCACAGCCAGTGTCCACGTTTCGGCTCCATATGTCATTATGGGTAGGATTTTCGTCTTTAGGCACTGTGGGATGGGCGACGAGAAGACATGACGAAGTTTCCCAAATGCTGCCCAGCCCAGCAACGTTTAATGAAATATCATTAAACGTTGATGTTTCAACAATATGGTCAGTTTAAGCTGGCCATTTCTTGAAATGGAACCAATTCATGAAATTATCGACCTGTGAAGTTATCAATTCTTGGTTATGGCTACGACATATAGATATACTTATTATCGGCTTTACTTAGAATGCATATTATTATACATTAACTTCGTACATAGAAGAGTTGTGTTTGTCTGACAACTGGAATATTATTGATCCTACACTAAATGTCATTTTTTATCCAATTGAAATTCAGTCGAAATTAGACAAAGAATTTTAATCTAGGTTATATACATTAATGTCGTATTTTGTATTAAAGGCTCACCATATCACAAAGAAGTGAAATGCTCTGACCTGTTCAGTATTTCCGGTAAAATATAACGGTGTGTTCAAGTCAAGAGTGAATAGGAATCTACTAGGCACGCGTGCTACACCCTCGGCCACCTCGTCGCTTTCCATCAGGTGAGATCGTGGTCAAACTCTTGCGTAGTCTGTCATAAAAATAAAATATCTCATCTGGTAATGTAAGGACCTATTCAAGACAGACAATGTTCATTTCGTCGCGTTATGCAAGAATGGTCATGACATTGGCCCGGGTTTCTGTCCGGCTACATCACGTTCATAGCTTTCCTTGGTTACTCTAAAATAGACCTTCTTTTGTGGTTCTACTGCCAACAGAAATAAATAAATATCAATAACAACAATTGAAAACAAAAGCTTTCTAAATCTGAGCGTTTAGTAACAATCACCTAATTTAGAAAGTGTCTTGCGACGACTTACAAGCCGACAGACTTTGTTTACCTACGCCAAAAGTCTTATTTATGGGTCTTATTTTACTCGTATTAACATAAAGGTACATCCATACCAATATATAAAAGTCAAATGTTGTCTGATGTTTGTTTGTTTGGGGAGCTTTCACGCGTTAACGGCTGGACGGATTTTGAAGAAATTTGGAATGGAGATAGCCTCTACTCTAGAATAAAACATAGGATACATTTTATCCCAGAATATTGAAAGTTTCCTTGGGAAAACTGGAAAATGTTGATTACTTGCTGTAAGAAACGGTTGCCATGGAAACGAAATAACAAGTCTGTCAAAAAACTTCAAGAGTAGGTATTGGTACCCACTTTTGGGTTTTTAATATCCTAGTAATAGAAGGATTAGGATGTTTTTTTGCGATAAACTGAAGTCCGCGCGGACGCAGTCGCGAGCGGGAAAGCTAGTCTATCTATCTATCTATCTATATATATACTATGACTAAATATTTTTTGAAAATTTTGATTGAGATAAACTTCAAAATCGATATGGAGTGCAAAAAGTTTATTTTTATTTTTTGTCTGTCTGTCTGTCTGTCTGTCTGTCTCTTTGAACACGCATCACGCTGAAACTACCAGACGGATTTTGATGCAACTTGGCAGAATCATAGCTGATGTACTGGATTAACATTTAGGATACTTTTTATCCCGAAAAAAATCAACGGTTACCGCAGGATAGGGGTAGAAAGTTATTTAAAATAACACGTATCAAGCTAAAACTACTGGAGGGATTTTGATGTAACTTGGCACAGTCAAAGTTTATATAATGTGTTAAAATGTTGAATACTTTTTATCCCGAAAAATTAAAATGTTCCTGCAGCCTATGGGTCCAAAGTTGTGTTAAATTTAAAGCGATCATACATCCGTTTATAGACTGGTATCGAATTTCGTCATTTCGCTACGAGGCTCACTGGCCCAGTTGGACAGATGCATGGGTGCGTAATCTAGACGTACCTGGATCGAAATCACGCGCCGTAGAAATGTTTTGCTCCATAATTAAAAGATTTTTACATTATTTATGTGTTATTTTTTACATTTTCCTTGATATTTTTAATAAAGTTATGGTAAAACGCACGCACCACGCTGAAACTATTGGATATATTTTGATGCAACTTAGCACAGTTGTAACTTATAATAAGCGTTAAAATTCAGAATACATACTGAAAAACTAGAGGGCTCCTGCGGGATAGGTTCGAAAGTTATATTAAATTATGAAGTAATAAATATAACGTAATAAAATTAAACAAAACAGCTCAAAGCTATTATAATGCATTCGTTTTCGCGCGATGTACCTACCTACTGTATCAGAGTGCTATTATTATTTATTCTGTACTTTCTGCGCGCCGCCGCCCGCGCCGCCCGGCCCGGCCGAGCGCCAAGGCAGGGGCCCCGGGGGCATGTGCGGTGTGGCGGGGATCGGAACATCGCTAAGTATTTGATTGACTCGAAGGCAGGCGTTATTGACAGTCGTAGGACAGTATAGGAAAAAAAACAGGAAAGTGTTCGAAAGTATTTGCGGTTTCTAATTAGATTCGTTGGTTGATTTGGTAGATTGTTTTGAATTATGTTTGTTTTTTTTTTTTTTTTTTGGGTGTTCGCTACGCGTCGCTCCCGCCTTCGTCTTCTAACCTATCACGACCATGTTGGATCGCCACTGAAGGTTGTTAACACAGGTAGGTAGGTACCTATATTGGTACTTTTGGTACTGGAATAACTCATAGGATCCTTATATCCCAGAAAAACGACCACGCGAGCAATGCTGCGGGCACAGCTATAAGGCAATAAAAACGTAAATCTATACAAAGAAGACAATTTTTTTTAAAATGGTCTATGAATAGAACATTTTTTAAATTCGTGTCTGTCTGTTTGTTTGTTTGTTTGTCTGTATGTTTGTTCGCGCATCACGTAAAAACGTATTAGACCGATTGCGATGCAGTTTTCAGTGTTGGGTAGCTTAGGATTTGACCTAAAAACGGTGGTACTTGGTATCTTAATCCAATGGTTAGAAGCCGAGCAATCGATAAAAAACTTTGTAACGGCGGAAGGAATTTTGATCAAATGTTTATTTTAGATCTTGGACTAGCACATAGAGTACTTTTAACCTAGAGAAATGACCACGCGATCGAAGCCGCGGGCACAGCTAGTACTAAATATAAGTACATTTTTTGTTCATGACATAAGTGTTCGACTTGAAACACTATGTACTTCAGTTATGTATAACCCAGATAATTTCCAATAAAACTGAATACATAGCTTTTAACCTTTTTATTGTTTGAGTTTGAATTTTTGACTTATTCTTTGTCATTCAAGGGAAAAATCGTAATGGGCGTAATAATCTTGTAACAATAAAATCGTTAAGATCTCAAAAAATACCTATTCAATCAATTGACAAAGGCACTTACCTAATCCAAAAAAAAAACTAATGTTTCCGACGCGGTGACTTCTTCTCTCAGAGGGCTATTTGTATTTTATTGTTTTTCGTTACTTCGTTGTTGATGCTATTGTATGATTCCAACAATAACTATAATTTATGAGAATTCTCGAACAAATGAAAGGAAAATTAAGCAACGGTTCATATTATGTAGGTTGCTGCATGGTGTTCCACTTCCGAAAGACTGATTATCTTGGGTAAGTATAGGTATTATTTTTTGTTAAAGTGATATATTTCTACCTACCTAAGCTAAGTTAGTGTGCTGTAATCCACGACTAGACTTAGACTCTGACCAGTCTGATTCAAAATTATAAAGAGTTTTATTTACAAACGCGATTATCTTCTTCTATATATATATAGAAGAAGATAATCGCGTAAATGAATGTTTGTACGTGCGCGATGCGCTCAAACATTGAACAGATTGTGATGAAACTTTGGCAGGGCCTTCTGGTGACGCAATCCTAAGGTATTTCAGCTTTTGAAGCTTTTGTAAAAATGAAAGGAGTCAAAGAGGTAGGTACTTCCGAAGACGCCTCGGCTCGGGCTTATATGCCCAAAAAACGTATACAATTAAAATAATAATATTAAAAAAACAATACATTACCTATATTATCATATTGAAGTTTGCATGCGGGCAAAGCCGCGGGGCACAGCTAGTATTAAATAAATATCAATGTAATTTTAGTGTTAAAGTTTTCGTAAACCTGATAGGTACATAATTTAAAATATCACTACCGGCTATGACTCACGTGTATATAGTCGAAAACATCGACCTAGGTTTCGAGCGTATCCGACGCTCTTCTTCAGGAGTTCGCGGCCCAGTGGTCAATGTTTTCGACTATATACACGTGTGATATTTTTAATATCAATGTACTTTTAATCATAGATCTAATTTAACTAGATCTATGCTTTCTTTGGAATATAATTATCACCCAAAGAAATTATACCTAGATACAAAACGAATAATCATTTGAACCAAAATACTGAGTACAAATGAATTTACTGAAAAAATACTGAACCAATTTTAATAAATTTACTTGGAACTGATAAACCCTTCATAATAAAAAATAATCCGAATCAGTTCAGAAACCCTGGATACATAAGTGAACCAACATACAAATAAATGTGAAATGGAGCTGAGAAGGCTGAGAGTCCTCGATAGAAATAAATCAAATTGATAAGAAGACCACCTCACACAATTTATAGTCGCGAACAACAGTCCAGATAAAGTAATAAATTTAATTAACCCAGAGACTGCAACGCTTTCTGACCAGATCCCTGGAGTAAATCAAAAGTATCAGAGTAGTTTCTAGCGGCCAGGCGACATGTCTACTTTTGCTCGTTACCAGAGAGAAATGTCTTTACCTTAATAAGCAATTACACGGAATTATCTCTGGTTCCGGTGCAGCAGGCTTGCGATTGGTGGCACTTGTCGACGTGTTTATTTTAATAATGTTCTTAATCATCTTATCGTGAATTCTACGTCAAATATATTCAAGTTAATCGACCGTAATAACATTATGTATTTTGTTTGCACAGACTGAGTAACTGTAAGAAAGTATGTTCAATTTTAAATTCTTAAACATACATATCTAGAGTAACAACAGTGGCTTGGGGATTTTAATTGGGTTTTCCGTAAGACAAGTGAAATTTCCACGCAAATATAATATTCTCAGCACATCATAAAAAACCTACACCTTTATCAGTTGTACCTTTGCCGCCAGTCAGACACGTTATGTAATCAGTCATCTCTACGACATCACACGACATGCTGATTACATCATTCTGTTTTATTTGCAATGCAGCATGCACCCGCATTATGAAAAATGCATAGCTAACGTAACGTAATATTTTACAGCAAGTTATGGTTTGGTTTCGCTAAATTTTTGCATAAAAGATTTCCGTAGGTAGACGTCACAATGAGGCTTAATATTCTTGCATAATTTTGCAAATTTGAGAGCTATCGCTGAATACGAAGGTCCATCATCGGTCATCGCTGTCAGTTAAGTAATTTTTGGCTGTTATAGGTAATTTGTGGACAGTTGTAACTTCAAAGGAGTGGAACGCATTGCCCTCGTCAGTGTTTCCTGAAAAATATAACCCAGGTGTGTTCAAGTCAAGTCATGAGTGAATAGGTAACTACTAAGCAAGCATGCTACACCTTCGACCACATCATCGCTTTCGATCAGGTGAGATCGTGGTCAAACGATTGCCTAGTCCGTACAAAATTTATTAAAAAATGTGTGTATAAATTTGTACAGCTTTTACCCTTATGGAGAGCGTTTGCAGAGCGTTGGTAACCGAGTGGTATACTAGCCCGAGTTATAATCCAACTATGCCGGGTTCGGTTCCTCAGTTCCTCGCACCAATGACTTTCCTAAGTTACGTGCGAATTTCCATGTCGGTATCGGCTGTCATTGAGCATTGCTAAGCCCTGTCAGAAGCCCTCGTCCAGCCTGACGTACTGTGACACCAGAGGCCAGCACTACCTCATACGACAAGCAAGCAACCCCTATGGAGATGTGTAGCAATATAAATTAGTCGCAGAAGAAGAAAATAATGTCAGTCGCTTAATATCTAATTATAAATAATAAGAACTGGTATAAAGGATCCTAAACATCTATATCATGAACTATATATAGTTAATAGACAATGGCCCGACACAAAATCGTGACCAAAAGAGCACCTGGCTTTCTACAAAAGTGGCCAAATTACAGGTCCCTCGCAAATGATATAAACAGCGAAGAAGGTAAGGCCTTACCTTGACCCCTGCACCGCGCGAAGTTCACGATCGTCATAGACAATACGATGTACTACCAACTCGTAGGGTTATCATCACCGTTCAATTAAAATGCACCAAAAAGGTAGTGCACCTCTGTAGTACTTTCTCTAGACTATACAAATTTTTGGGCCGTCTAAATCAAGGAAGTTCTATGTACTTGGTTGTACGTAAGTACATATAACTTCCTTGGTCTAAATAGACATAATATCGATCACTATTTTTAATCTGTGATATTATAATCCAAAAAGCCACGAATCTAGAGTTAGAGTTAAATATGAACAACGGCTATTCTTTACAAATAACATTACCACCAACACAAGCGTATGCCATGAATTAAAAGTCAATTGAAATGACGTCTCGGGACGTACTTATTTCAATATTTTTTTCACTTAGCTATATTGTACAAAGAAAGCTGCCTTTTATCCTGAACTGGAAATTCTAAGCTACCCTAAATATTGAAGCAGGTAGCAACCCTAGCCGCCACCTTCACGGGCGCAGTCGCTATGGAAATCGGAACCAATCCATTGCGGGCTCGTGCGTGCAGGTTGTGGAGGAAATCAGACGTCAAACTTGAAATGTAACTTGAGTAAGACTTTGGGCATGTAACGATGATTTGTGTTCTATATGTAATATCTACCTGGAGGGTTCCAGGCGCGTGGCCGGAATCTATGCGTTAGCCCTTTTGTCTGAACCCTTTTGGGTAATCTAGTGGTGCTAAACCTTCAACCAGAAAACTGACTTCAAATGAAAATACTAAAAAGTACTGCCCTCATTTTAAAGAAACTTACGTGAGACTTCCCTGGGCTCGAATCTTTCAAATAAAAAAGAATCATTCAAATTGGTTCAGAAATCACGGAAGTAACATAATTTTTTTGAATTACGCATTTTTTTTTACGACGGGTATGAAAATGCTAAAATGTTTTTATTTTTTTTTCTGTGATCGTTGGCTAAAAGTAAGAAAAATGCCGCGGTGCGAGCGCTACCTGTGGCACTAGCGACTGAGCGGGGCGAGTCACTAGTCCATACCAATATATAAAAGTGAAACGTTGTCTGTTTGTTTGTTTGTTTGTTTGTTTGGGGAGCTTTCACGCGATAACCGCTGGACGGATTTTGATGAAATTTGGAATGAAGATAGCTTATACCCAGGAATAAAACTTACTTTTTATCCCGGAAAAATGTAAGATTCCACGGAAAACCTAGAACATGTTGAATACTCGCTGTAAGAAATGATTGCCATGGAAACGAAATAACAAGTCTGTCAAAAAACATTAAGAGAGTTGGTGCCACAGATATAGTACTTGGTGCTATATCAACAGCAAGCCACAGAGGCCATAACCAAGAAGTCTAAGTCTACTTTTGCATTGGTTTTTAATATCCTAGAAGAACATAGGATGCTTTTTTCGCAATAAACTGTAGTCCGCGTGGACGAAGTCGCGGGCGGGTAACCTAGTATGTAATATATTATGTGGATGTTCCACCATAGCTCGCCCAGCTCACCAACAATCGGACTAACAATTGGTCGGATTTTGACAAGCGAGGTATCAATCGATTCGTCTTCATTGCAAGAGTGACTTAGACTATTTTTACCTAACCGTAGTCGGGTTTCAGTTTTTGAACTTTTTTTTACAATTGTTGCAGTTAACGCCTGCTTAGCGTAAACATATATAATTATAATAATTTACTAAAGGAAAAATTTGTATTTAGAGTTTAGACCGTGATCCAAAAAAAAATTTTACCATTAGAGAGTTATTATAGACGTTTGTTTATTAATAAAAACATTCATTCATTCAATCATTCATTATATTTAAAAAAAAGTTTCAGTAATTTGAAACATGATCTGGTAATAGGTACATATATGAAGCGAAATGTTTCAAATGATTGAGAGGAAATAAAACAAAAAAGTCTATATCGCAAATCACGGTATGTGTAATCCGATAAATGATTTTATTATAATCTGAAGTGTCTGAAAAACCCCGACCATGAATTTTTTAAATGATTCACTTTTAAACACAACTCTGATTATTGATTTTGCAATGAATAATATGATTTTAACGCAATTGTCAATACTGATGATGTATTTGATGTCGTAACAAAACCTGGCAAAATTTTCGAATTAGGATCAGAATATTTGTTGAATAACTGATAACATTATAAGCAAGTTATAAGCAATAAATAATATTGCAAGGTGTTTGGCCACTCTGCGTTCGAACTTTGTTTCAAATATTCGATCATATGATCACATGTACCGCCTGGCCACAGAATAAATAATAGTGCTGGAGCTGCCTGCGCTGTTAAAGGTGTAGTATCTACCTAAAAAGGTGACGAAAGTATACTCACGCATTCAGTGTTCAGACATCTCCAGTACGTGAGGGTGCTGCTACTCCGCCGCAGGGTCTTGCTTCCTCTAATGGTATAGTTCTTCTCCTGGAACAAAAAATAAACTTAGTAATTATGTCAAAACTTATTAACTAGTGGCTCTGTGAGCTGTAGACCTCGCGCCTAAAAAGTTTTTTGCAAACACTCTAGCGGTACACAGTTTCGACGCCATCTAGTTACCTTATTGTAGAACTAACATTAATAACCTTATAGGTAAAGGGCTGATTCAACTGGTAGAAACCTAAAAATGAGAAAAATACTGCATTTTGAGGAGCTATTCTGCTCATCACGTCATCAGATCTTCACCAAATTTTTATGAGACTAACTTAAAGTTACTATTTTTCAAATAAAAAGAGAATCATCGAAATCGGATTAAATAAGGCGGAGATATTCAGTAGGTCCCTTTTTACCCTTTTTTGGGGGAAGTACCAGTACTAGTATTAAAGGTCGAATCGTGAAGGTCATTGGCAATGTTACCACCTTAACCTGTAGGTATACCAAGTTTCATCTAGATCTGTTGAGAAATGCGACCTGTAGAGGAGAACAGCCGGACGGACATGTCGTATATCCGGATAAACATCCGGACATACGAAATATTTTTTGCCGAAGCTGAAACAGAGACGCTTCGCTCGCACTTCGCGCTCCCAGGGTTAATAATGAGAGAACACAACTTTAAAACTGGATGCTCTACTGGCATTCTATGGAGAAGATTCATCATCAGCATATATTTGTCCACGGCTGGACGTAGGCCTCTCGTGGGCCTCTCCACTGAGCTTGGTTACTAGCACAAACGAAATAGGAGATACGGTTACTATACTCTTTGGAGCTTGATCTTCAGCTCTCTTCATCCATTTTCAGATTATATCGTAGAGAGAGTATCAATACGGATTATACCTTGGATTATACAAATAATATAGTGTATTATTTATGAACACAGACTACTAAGTCTATTCAAAAACACACGAACATAGACAACTGCAATATTACTCACGTATCTCTAGTCTAGACATAGGAAGTTCTATGTACTTGCGGTTGTACGTACAGTTTATCGCGAAAATAACTTCCTTGCTCTAGACAGACTTTCGACAAACGTCGCAATGAGAGCATACACCACTTTGGCGCTGATAGCAGTAGTTTGGCAGTAGTGAGCGTCCACGGAACTAACGTTTATACTATTATTTATTCTGTGACTAACGTTAGGAGACGTAGACGCGAGTATCTTTCTACGTTAGGAGATGAGACAATGTTCTTGATACTCTCTCTACAAGACAATGCACATTTTAGTGCCACGGATGCTCGGTGGAGGTGCTTTGAATCAGCACAAACAAAAGTACGGCAAAGCCAATCCATTATAAGACGTGACCAAAAATTATAATCCAGTCTAATAATGGAGAAAGACAACGGCTGCAGATGATGTCAAACAAAAAAAAGAGACTTTCTGTGAGATAAAGCATGACGAATAACATAACACAAATCCTGAGAAGTTACGCGACATTTGAAACAAAACCAACAAATTATCTGAAAACGGAAGCAGCGACGAGGAAGCGGTAGTCGACACAATTGGAGGCATCACGTTCTACCATTATATCTACCTACTTGTATGTTTGTATGTGTGCCTTCGTGCTTCGTGCACTGCCAAGGTTGCAGATAACGGGGATTAATTACCTCATGTGTTTTAAAATATCAAGTTCACGTGTATTTGTAGTGGGTTTAACGTTAGGTACATACCGCATACGTTAGAACACCGCGCAGCATGTCTTCATTTCCGCTTCCTTTAATATATTTTTTTTTGTGATAGATCAGACCAATGAATAATAATCAGAACATTATAAAAATCAACTACCTGTATACAAATAAGGTAGAATATAATTTTACTTGGATCCTTGTTTATGGGATATGGGATAGGCAAAGATTTTGAATTACGCTTACTGGCGTGGGATATAGGCACAGGACACATATTAATAATATTTAAAGTCTAATATTATGTAAGAGTCTATGACATCCCCTGTCAAGGAACTTATGTTCCTGCGCTAATTAACAAAAGATACTCGGCATGAAAAATGTATCAAATTGTACATAATTATCACAACAATAAACCTAATTGATTCGACCAGTTTGTTTTATATTAGGTAGGTACTAGCTTTCGCCCGCGGTTTCTTCCACGCGGACTACAGTTTATCGCGAAAAAAGCATCCTATGTTCTTCTAGGATATTAAAAACCAATGCAAAAGCATAGCACCACGTATTGTATTCTCTTTGTCACCAACGCTTTTGATGCTCCTTACAGCGAGTAATCAACATATTATATACTAATAGGCGACCATCTGGAACTTTTGGGTATCGAACTCACATCGCACCTGAATTTTGGGCCTTACATTGAATCCAAAGCCAAAGTAGCTGCCAAGAAACTTGGTATTTGGTCTAAGGTTAGGCGGCACTTCACACCGGGACAGCTTTTGAATCTCAATCAAGCGCAGGTCCGATCTTGTATGGAGTACTGCTGCCAACTCTGGGACGGTTCTGCCAAGTATCAGCTCGAGGCTTTGGATTCAATTGAGAGACGTGCTATGAGGCTCATTGGGGATGACACTCTGGTAAAAAGTAAGCTTCAAAGTCTAGCGCATCGACGAGAGGCATTTAATTTTTAATTTGATTTAATTTTGTTTTTATTTTTGTTATTTCACAATCTCTAGATGTAATGGTTTTCTGTACAATATTTTCTATTCAATAAATGATTATCTTATCTTATCTTAAATGACACGTTATATATGGGAAACTAAAAAGTTTAACATATAAATAAATTATGATAAAATAAACGTGAATATAAAGCTTGCTCTACTCTTTTTAGTTTTATTCGTAGTCAACTTTATTTATTTATATTCTTTGTTTGTTTGTAATGGATAAACTCAAAAAATATAGACCCAATTTTAAAAATTCTTTCACATAAAGAAAACTAAATTATCAGCAAGTAACAATAGCAGTATTTTATTTTTACAAAAATTAGAGCTCCATTCGAAAATTGCAATAATGTAACCCGAGGTATCACACAGTCAGGCACAACAGCTTAATAAAAAACTATTGTATCAAACGTGAGCTAATTTCTATGGCGGCTTTTCTACTTCACTATATGCATGACCTTCTTGCACGCCTTCGCTATGGCAGTATGAATATGTGTTCTGTGGTTTAAGTTTGTTTACAAAATTATTAGGCAGGTTGCTTTTGTGATAATTACCGTATGTTGATGTATTTAATGCTTTGAAGGTGTTTGTTTCTACACTAAATAATTAATAGTGTGATTGAGTTTGAAAGTTTTCTATGCAATGAGCTATAAAACTTGCGCAATTTGTGGTTTGCGATCTGTTAGAGCGATGGGTCAAAAACTAACATTTATGGCTAAATGTCCACTGAATAAAGATAGGTAAGTGGTAAATCTATTCGGTAATCTACTAAGTACAAAAAAATAATGCGCAAGCCTGTCGGTATTCTACAGATTGCACTATGGAGAGTGTGCACAAGAACTGCACAATCTGATTCCCCATCACCTTTCCATCACCGTACGAATAGACGATCGGCAAAGCACCACCCTTTTATGGTTGAAATACCTCGAATTAGAACGAAGCGTTACGCTTCTTCATTTATTATAAGAACTGCAAAGAAGTGGAATGCCCTGCTCTGCTCTTAGTGTTACCGATAAAATAACCCAGGTGTGTTCCATTCAAGAGTTAATAGGTAACTAGGCAAGCGTAATGTGCTACACCTTCGACCATCAGTCGCTTTCCATCAGGTAAGATCGTGGTAAAACGATTACCTACTCCGCAAAAAAAAAAGAAGAAAAACTTTTTACAGTTTTCCCGTGGAAAGTTACCATTTTCCGGGATAAAAGAATCCTGTGTTTTATTCCAGGGTATAAGCTATTTCCATTCCGCGTGAAAACTCCCCAAACAAACAAACAGACAACGTTTTACTTTTATATATTGATGTGGATACCTTATAAGACATAGGCTCGCTCAATGCCGCACTATAAGAATTTTATAAGATACTATCGGTAGGTATACGCGGGCTGATTAGGTAAGTACTAGGTAGGTGAAGATAGCATTTTTTTTTGCGCTTGGAACTTTTAATTCTTTTTTAACATATAAATGAAAAAAAAACAACGAAGGCTTTCAGCCTGTTCCTGCCTGCCATACACCCACGCGCGTCATCGGGACAAGTTATCAATAGAACAAGCACAAATTAAATAAGTTTAATTTAAAAACTTGACCACCTTGTTTTTTAATGAATGTAAATTTTTGCATTTTCACATATAACGTCTTTAAGTTTTTTGATTTATTTTATTGTTTTGTTATCGGTTTGTGAGCTACCCTGAAAGTTTCAGCCGGATAGATAACCAGTCGCTTGCTACGCGTGCGCACGCGCAGTATGCGCGTGCTAGTGCGCGTGGTAGTTAAAGCGCGCGCGAGCGCGAGCGAGAAATGCTCTAAATTTGAATTGCAAGATTCCAGGACAAAATACATTGATACGTAGATACATACACACTCTCTCTTCTTCTTTGCCCCATTCTGTCCTGGATTGTCTGTTCTGAAAGTTGGGCTTGTTCCAAGTCGCGAGTTACTGTAGACCACCATGTGGCTTGAGGTCTTCTTCTTTTCTTCTTCGTGTTCGGTAGTGCCAGGGCTTGCCGAACCACGTCATCTTCAGGACATCTCATCACGTGGCCGTACCAACGAAGCCTGCTTTCTGTTAGTTTGTCTGTGATGGTCATAACTTTGTAACTACCTCTGACGTGTTCATTTCGCACTTTATCAAGTCTTGTTACACCTACTGCCCATCTCAGCATCTTCATCTCAGTCACATGCATTTTTTGTTCATGTGCCTTTTTTAGAGCCCAGCATTCGGCACCGTACATCATTGCAGGTCTTACAGCTGTTTTGTAGATTTTTCCCTTAACTTTAATCGGCATTCTTGTGTCGCAGAGGACGCCCGAGAGAGCTCTCCATCTTTGCCAGGCAACGTTGACTCTGTGTATGACGTCGGTTTCAATGTTACAATCAGCTGTCAGCATCGCTCCGAGATATTTGAACTGGGATGCCTGTGGAAGTGGGTCTCATAATGACCATTATCTCAAACACGATTTATATCGAATGAGAGTCTGATTTATATCGAATGAGAGTCTCATTCGATATAAATCGTGTTTGAGATAATGGTATCACCGCTAAAGTTGCATTCCAGATGTTCGGTCTTGCTTCTGCTGATACGAAGTCCGTTGCTATCCAGGGCGCGCCTCCATTGCTCGAGAGTCATTTGCAATTATTGTGCACTTTTGTCAATGAGTACAATGTCGTCTGCATATAACATACACCACGGTAGAGGGGACTGGATATCTTTGGTAAGATAATCCATTACCAGATTAAAGAGTAGTGGGCTCAACGCGGAACCTCGATGAACGCCGAGATTAACTTCAAAGGTTTTGCTCTCTCCAGCCAAACTTCTCACTTTTGTGCAACTCCTGTGGTACATGTCCTGGATTAGAGCTATGTAATATTCCGGTAGACCCTGTGCTCTCATCGCTTGCCATACCAAGTTTCGTGGTACCCAGTCAAAAGCCTTCTCAAGGTCTATGAAAATAAGGTGTAAATCCTGACTATTGGCCCTATGCTTTTCCATGATGATTCGGACTGTTTGGATAGCATCGATAGTAGATTTAGATGGCGTGAAACCATATTGGTTTTCAAAGATGACAACATGGTTCAAGAAGTGGTTGTTTAATATTCTTTCCCATATTTTGATGGTATGAGAAGTGAGTTTTATACCCCTATAGTTCCCGGCAGCGCCCACGTCACCTTTTTTCTTATAAAAGGACACTATGTAGCTTCGACACCATGATTCTGAGATCATATTGAAGTTAAGCAAGCATTGAATAGTCTTGTGAGCCACTCAAGTCCCATAAGTCCTATTCGTTTCCAGATATCAGAGGGTATTTCATCGGGACCTACAGCTTTATGGTTTTTCATCTTCGAGAGTGCGATTTTTACCTCTGCAACCTTAATTTCTTGGACTGGTCCAGCAGTAGGATTATAATAGGTTGTTGCTGGCTTGAGAATTCTTCGTTAAGAAGCTCTGCATAGTATTGCCACCATCTTTGGTTTATGTCTTCATTAGATGTTAGTAGCTGTCCATTTTCGTCACGGATGTATTTATTGACTTTAATGTCCAGCGTTGACTTATGTCGCTGCTTTGCGATTTTAAAGATTTCTGAGTCGTTCTTTGCATTTTCCAGTCTACTATAAAAACATTATTTGGATTGTGCTCTACTTTGGGCTACTTCGCGATTCGCTAGTTGCTTGGCCTTCTTGTATTCGATGCGGTCTTCTTATAGTTGTGTTTTTTGCCATAATTTGAAAAAAACACAACTATACATCCCTTTTGGTACATAAAACTTTTCTAACTTCGTCATTCCACCATCTTTGGTCCTTGTTATCGCTTAGTTTTCCCTTTGAGACTCCCAAGATTTTGGACGATTGGGCTTTACAGGTGTGCAAAGTTTGACCACATAGGTTAGGTTAGGTTAGTTGTTGTATTCGTTGTTCATATCCTCCTCCAGATATTGTTTAAAGGCGACAATCAGCTCTTTACCTTTTGGGCTATAAAGTTGTCCCCATTTGATTTTCGGGGTTTTATCTGTAACTGTTCTTATAGGCCTACGTAGTTTTAGACATGCTACTAAGATCCTATGCTGTGGCGTAAGTGCCTATCCAGGGATGACTTTACAGTCCTTAAAGTTTCTAAGTAGGTTTCGATCTGCCAAAATAAAGTCTATTTATGTACAGTGTCCTGAACTTTTATAAGTGATCAAGTGTTCTGATTTCTTTTGAAAAATGGTGTTTATGTCTCATCGCAAAATCTAAAATCTTTTCCCCGTGTTTGTTTATTGTCCCGTATCCTCGACTTGCATGTACTTCCGGATATAAACTATTAGATGCTCCTACATGACCATTTAGGTCTTCACCAATATACTTAGTTTCTGTGGGTGGTATCTGATTTGTCAGGTCATCAGACTTCCCAGAATTGTGTATTTTCTGATTCTGACCAACCAACTTGGGGAGCATACGCTGAGATTAGATTATAAGGGTGGCTGTTTGTCCATGGCTAATTTTACGGCTATCAGGCGGTCACTCTTCCGTTTAACTTGAATGATCCTTTGTTTCAGATGGGTGTCTAATGCAATGGCTCTCATGATATATAAGTTGAATATCCTAATCCTATATCCCTCGACTTGGAACCCTTCCACTTAATCTCCTGTATGCAGCAGGCATGTATGTCCCTTCTATGAAGAGACTTGCTAAGTTATTGGCTTCTACCATTAAGGGAACCCAGATTCCACGTAGCAAGTCTGATGGTCTGTCTGTTGATCAGCGAATGATTATTCTTGTCGTTTTCTTCGTCGCCTTGGGGGTACGCCCTAGCATTCTCTTTCCTTTTTTGGGCATTTACGCGACGAGGGAGGACGCCCCAACATTAGCCTTATATCTTTTTGTTGTACTTTCATAAGGTAAAGGCACCTAATTCCGAGGGTTTCTGGATTTGGCACCATATTCCGAGGTAATTAGGAAAACGGCGCTTACAAGGGATTTAATAAATAAAAATGAATTCAAGATCTTTTATTCAATAGATAATATATCTTTGCGTTTCATGTGTAAACGGTTTGAAATAATCAGTTAATATTGCGTGAGCAGATGGTCCGATCGCACGCTTCATACTTGTTGGACCCTGTGCACGTGAGTACCATGTTCTTTTAAATAGAGTTTTTATCGTTATTTTTAAACTGTGTGTAGTAGACACATCTTTGGGATAAACTAATGCAAAAATTATGTTTTCAATCGAAAACACTTAACTTTTGTGGATTTTTCTGAGTAAATTACCGCGGCATTAGGTGACAAATATTTTAGTCAGTTTCTTATTCCGATGTATGCCGCAGAATAGCGATTTCATAAACTTGTTTCATTTTTTGATTTTCAGGGTTGTTTTTATAATAGGCATTTCTCAGTTTGAATTTAACAACTTATATAGTACTTAAATATTAAAATCTATTTCCGAGGTACATTTTTGCGTCACATTCACTAATTATAACATGTCATAGGTGATCAATTTGAGTATTTTATCAATACGTTGTATGGAAAAGATAAGATAGAAAATTAAATTTCATACACAATACAATGTAAGTGTTAGCAAGTATTATATCTAGTTACGACGAAATTGAAATTAATCTTTATTCTGTAAATAAAATATGGAAAAATCTTTTATATTTTAGTACTCGGAATTAGGAAACGAGTTTTTGTGGTATGAAACGCTATTCCGAAGTACAGTTAGGTCGGGATAAGGTTATATAAGCACGTTATTCCGCGGTATAGACACTACTAAAATACAGCATTCAGCTTTTTTTCCACATTTTTGTACAGGTTACTATGCAGTTTTCTTTAGTTCAATAATGCGAAAACTAATTAAAAATAATAAAATTACTATTATTTTTTACTATAATTACACTTTTTACTTTGTATATTGTACACTCGGAATTAGGGATCAAATACATCGGAATAAGGATTTTTACATCGGAATAAGGTGCCTAGGACTTTTTTTCAGATTTAATTTAATTTTGAATACAAAAACAAAAAACAAATTTTAACCCAATAATCAAACATTTAGTCTATTTTAAAAGTAAAAACAATAAAGTTTCTGATAAAAATTGCCAAATCGTCAGAAAGGTTCAGTAAATGCTTAATTTTTAACGACCTTTCGAGTTTTGGTGAAAATATCGCGGAAATAGGTGCCTTTACCTTATATACCTAGACGATCAGCAAACCGCCACCTTTTCATGGTTGAAATACCTTCACAAGAACGAAGCGTTACGCTTCTTCATTTATTATAAGAACTGCAAAGGAGTGGAATGCCCTGCCTTCGTCAGTGTTTCCGGTAAATTATAACCCCGGTGTGTTCAAGTCAAGAGTAAATAGGTATCTACTAAGCAAGCGTGCTACACCTTCGACCACATCATCGCTTTCCATAAGGTGAGATCGTGGTCAAACGATTGCCAAGTCCGTAATAAAAAATAAAAAAAAGTAATAATTGGCAATTGGATTTTACGCCCGGTTGCCTCCTGAGGCCAAGACTGTCGCCCTCCTCAGGGCGTGAGCGCTGCCGTTGTTACTAATGGACTCATCCGCCACCATCTCTTTTGGATGCTCCAGCCCAAACATTCAGCACTCTTGCCGACCTCACCTCCGATGATGATGATGTCGAAGAAGCCCAGCACAGGGGTTTATTAACGAAATATCCTTCTCCGGCCTGTTGGTCCGCGGAAGCTATTTTATTTTACTTCTACCCTCCTGGTGCACCAGGCGGGCGTTCCACTATCCACCACCTGTGGACGCGTTCTAGGGGTGAGGCTCCCCCGAGAACGATACATCCATACATACATACAAGTGAATTTATATAAAAGCTTTTAAAACATAATTCTTAACCCCCCGTCATTATAGGTAAGAACCATCTCGATTTCACTCGTTTGGGAGCTACGATCCTCACCCCCCCCCCCCCTCTTTCTCTCCCAATCATAGCTTAGAACCATCTCGATCATATCAGCATTCAAACAGAAAATAAAGAAACATAATCGGTCCATTCGGTTGAGAGCTACGACGCCACAGAGAGATACAGTGATACACACCCTAAACTTACGAGTATAAGACCCTCTCTTTTGGAGTTCGGGGGAATACAAAAACGTAAACAAAACTGGAGATGGCCTGGCAGCTAAGATATCCAGGTAATTTAGTCAACTGGAGCGAAGATGTTACTTTGCAGTGTGCATTGCAGCAACGAACAGTAACGTTCGGGGCCGCGCTCGCGCTGAATGCTAAAATCGAGAAAGTGTCGAGAAAGCGCACCGCACGCGGGCCCGGCGATGGGCCGCGCTTCTAGACTTGTGCGACACTGACTCGACTATGGTGGGTTTTACCTACAATATTCCCAGGTCAACAAATATGCGACTCTGGATGCAGTGCAGTGCAGTGCGGATGAATATAATCTTATCTATCTAATATCTATATATGCGTCTTCTTTCTTACCTTTCTCTTAATATAATAAAGCAGTATGTAATAAAAAGTCTTAATTAATTATTTAAAAAGAAGATAATTTTTATTAAGTACTAGCTGTACCCGCGGCGTTCGCAGGCGTGGTCATTTCTCTACGTTAAAAGTACTCTGTATACACAGACTACTATGTAGAGAGTACTGTGTACCCATTCTATATAAAATGACTGTACCAATCCATTCTGTAGTTTCAGGGTGATACGTGTTCTTTTAAATAACTTTCAACCAATATCCTCCGGGAACCCATTAATTTAACGGGATGATAAGTATCCTATGTCCTACCTCGTGTATGAACTCAAACCATACAAAGTTTCATTTGAATTCATTTAGTAGTTTCAGCGGATGCGCACAGACAAACAGACAGAAGATACAGACAGTCAGACACACAAACAGACAAAAATAAAAAATAAACAGTTTTTATCTTCAGTATCGAACATAGGGTAGGCTCCAAAAAAAAATTACTTCAATGTACATAATTGAACCTGTTACAGTTTTATTATAAGTATAGATATAGATATATAGATTGGTCTCGGGGACTTCAAATAAACTACTGAACAAGAACGTAGGTGAAGATTAAGTAGATTAGGCGTGTAGATGGATCTGTTTGGAAAATATAAAAAAGAGGGAAAAAAACGAATCGAATTATTACGCCATTTAAAAGGGCCTTGAGTAGAACAAAAATACATCTGAGACTATAAACAATCAAAACATGTATATCAGAAACATGCACGAAATAAAAAATTTAGGGTTAAAGAGTAAACATTTCGGAAAATTCGAAAAAACAACAAAAACCTACTACGATTAAAAAAAATAACACCTAGTTTTTTTTGTATTTTGTTTTTCCAAATAGATCCACCTACACGCCCGCCACGTTTGGCTAACTCTCTACCAAGCAACCTGTATAATATTTTTTTTTATCGGTTTTGTCTGTCCTTATTTTTGTCTGTTCGCGAAACACTTGCAATGCGTTTTTCACATCACTGCTGGATAGCTTAGATTTTGGTTTAAAAACTGATGTACTTGGAATCTCAATTCGATGAGTAATTAGGTTTTCACATAAAAAAAACATAGGTTACTTTTGACACAGAGAAATGACCACGCGGGCAAAGCCGAGCACAGCTAGTTGATTAATATAATCTTTTGTTTTCGGATCAATATAATCTGGAGTAATGTCTATTATTCATAGTGTATTAAATAGAAGTAGGTATCTATCTAGTAATGTAAGGGTACCCGACCCAAATAAGGCCCACCTTATGTTTTTTTCTCTATAACATCCTGCGTTTTTAGAATTTAACACTTAGTTGGTCTTTAGGCGTTATTTTATTTATTAATCTTTGGAATATCAACAATTCCTACCGTATAAACTAGGTACCTACGTTCATTAATTATCTAGAGGAAAGAAACCCATTAATTACCCAGTTTTTTTTAAACCTGCGGTCTCAATAAGACCACGGTATATTTTTTGTTGCACCTAGGAAATTTAAAGATACAAATAAAAAAAATAAAAAATTAAGGACAATAAGAAATCCTATTCTCTCTTTTTTTAGGTCCAGTATCTTCCATGTTGATACTGAAAATGAAGACTTAAAAAGTTATTTTACATAATGCCTAATAAATTTTTGTTTTTTTTCGTTTTAGCACTGGTAAGTTCTATTGGCTCTTTTTTGTGGTTAGTTCCATTTCTTACGTGATGATATAGAAAATGAGGAAAAAAAAAAGTTATTTTACATAAGCCTATACCAAATTTTTGGGCCTCATTGAGAGAAGGGTATTTTCACTCTGAAAATTTGTCACTCAATAGTCTAAACTGCTACAGAGGTTTCTTTATCGTTTTAGCTCAGGTAAATAGCACAATAATAGATACAATTAACGAGTAATATAAACCAAACCTTACATTTCCGCCGAAATTCAGTAAAATTGTCTGCGCCGTCTCTCACAACACATTTTTCTACTACTGGTTGCGACACGTGCGCCGCTGACCGTTAACTTGTTCGGAACTTCGGTGTGATTGGTTGACATGCACATTGACATTTGAGCGGTTTGAATCGAATAACTTTGTGAGAGATTTTTGAAAAGTTGGCCTTATTTGGGATCGGGCCTTATATAGGTCGGGTCTTATCTTCTAAGCAAACATCGCCACGCGACCACATCTTCACTAACATTTAGGTAAGATAGCGGTCCAATGCAAGCCCCAACAATCGACATCTCATCTTCCTTTCCATCTCTAGCGCGGCCGCAAAACAAATTGCCTGAGAAGCAGTCTAGATTGTAGGCTTTAATCGCACACTTACCTATTAGATGTTGCTATACCTACTCTGTTGTATTTATGCTTGTTTTCACTTTTTAATTGATATCGTAGTTTTCCAGCCAAGACGATGTGTTGTCTAGTTTTGACTCAGGACTAAAAGCATATAATTTATTTGGTAGGTATCGAAATACGTTTATTTTGCGTATCCGCGGTCGCCTTGAAGTAAGCACAGAACACATAGTAATACTACATAATAATACATCCAATAGATTATCATTTTAGTAAAAGCATATTTTTGTCTGCCTGTACTTAGCTTCGTACTACATTTCTCGTAGTACCTATGTAGAATGGGGCGCTTAAACCACGGCGGCTTGGGTCACCGGGGACATTATAAACGGATCCTCAATGTTTACTGTGGTGCATTTTCCTATTTGGATAAATTATTAGGTACCTGGCATATTCCTTTATTATTATCATTATAATTTTATTAATATTGAATGTCTTCATAGTTTGTTTGTCGTAAGAGGTAGTGCAGACCTGTGGTGTAAGAGTTTCTCATGCCGCCCGAGGGCTCTGAGATGGCTTAATGGTTGCAATCCATACCAATATATAAAAGTGAAACGTTGTCTGTTTGATTGTTTGTTTGGGGAGCTTTCACGCGATAACGGATTTTGATGAAATTTAAAATGGAGATAGCTTACACCCTGGAATCAAAACATAGGATACTTTTAATCCCGGAAAATTGTAAGTTTCCACGGGAAAACTGGAAAATGATTATTACTCACTGTAAAGAACGGTTGCCGTCACAGAATGGTCTGAGGTTGCCATGGAAACGAAATAACAAGTCTGTCAAAAAACATCATGAGCATTGGTGAACATGTGCTATACCTACTTTTGCATTGGTTTTTAACATCCTAGAAGAAAATCGGATGTTTTTTTCGCGATAAACAGTAGTCCGCGCGGACGAAGTCGCGGGCGGGAAAACTAGTTAATTAATAACAGCCGGTACCGACAGCTTATCGTACCCTCCGAAGTACGGAGAGATGGAAATAACTTAGTTATCGTTGGATTCTAAGTCACACTAATTCCTGTTGTGACAAATGTCTTGCTAATTAAAATAAATCGTATAAAAAAAGCCAAGCATAAACAGATAACAGGTTATTGTAGAATGCTTCGAGCAACCATCTCCGTTTAAAAGGAGTACCTATATAACCTTGTTTTTGACTTTCTAAGGCAGAATGTAAATATGGGTGGTAGAACAAAAGGGAAAAAAGGTCCACCGAGGTGGGCTGTCGATCTGGGGGAGCCGCTAGGTACAAGCACGCGGGTATACGACGGCAGCGTCGGCTGTTAGCACCCCCTTCCACGTTACGCACACAGCATGCACATAACGCCCAAGGTAACAGCCGTTTCCTTAGCGAGCTGACATACATACTAACCCCATTACTCGAATTTCTATGTATGTGTTATTTTATTTACGCATATAGTGTAAAATCGGTGGATGGACGGAGGATGGAGGTGGCACAAGATCGCTCGTCATGGCGCTCTTCGGGGGATGCCTATTTTCAGCAGTGGACTTCTAAGGGCTGACATGATGATGATAATAATGTAACATTGTGAATGTTTTCGCTTATAGCTGTAAGTTCACAATTAGTATTGAATAAATAAATAAACAGCTCCTTGTGGCGTGCTATAGAGATGTTCAGCAGTGGAAATCTTCCAGCTGATGATGATGATGAATTATGATGGTAGGTGATAATATTATCTACCTAACAGTTTTTGGTGTGTAACTATTACCTATTACACTTGTACTATTATTTATTCTGTGCTATTACACTAAATATCAGATTATGAATAGTGACTCAACACTAGTATCGATATTACGAGTATGGTAGAATACAAGCCCAATAGTGATTCACGAAATCACTTCAAAATGTTCACGTAAGTGCTTGTCAGTTTTTGATGTGATAACATTTTATGACGGTATACCTACTCATACAAAATAAGATGAAATGGTTATGAAATCCTTATGACGAAATAAGGAAACATAAAAATATATAATCAAATACAAATAAAAAAATGAAGTGTAATGTTTTCAGGGTTCATGTATGTAGGTATGTGTGTATGTATGAATGTATGTGAGTTTCAACATAACTTTTAAATGCCTGAATAGATTTCGATGTAAAGGGTATCGTTAGAATCCTTACATCATCCCGAGTGAAAAAAAAATTAAGTTCGTTTTTGTCTTTGCAGTCGTGTTATTTACTTTTATTTTGATGATGTACTTGATTCCTATTATTTTTCTAAATATACTTATAGTTTTTTTTATTATTCTTGATATGCCCACTGGAGTTCAAGAATAATAATTAAGGTTTAGGGATTGCGGTTTTTTTTTTTGCTTTTATCTAAATCCTGACTGTGGAGATGGATTGTTGATGGAGATTTTGGTAATAATCCGGTGATTTTTTATTTAATAAAATCAAACATTAACTCGTGGGCACACGTTAGCCCGCCGAGCCAAAGGTTTTTTTTTACAAATTTTGCTGAATAAACAAAAATACAAAAGAAAAGAAAACAAGCCATAAATTTTAAAAAACACGCCTGCCCTGCCAAAAAATAACATAAAGACAATAAACTAGATATTGTTGGAATGTGCTCATCAATCAAGGCGTCCAATTTTTTAGAGTTTTAATTAAGAGCCACTTAGTTTTTTTTTTTCAAAAAAGAATACAGCCGGGATGATTGAAACGATACCCCATACATCCAAATCTGTTCAGGCATATAAAAATTATTTCGGAGTAAAGAAACTCACTTGCATACATACATACAAACATGCATGAGCCCTCAAAACATTTTACTTCTTTTTTGGGCAACGTGAAAAGATATGAGATATTTCGGTCGTTTCGTGAAAAGGTAACAATCAGACAGCGAAACTACTTACTTACTACTACTTACTTTTATACTTTGGCTTTTATAATATTAGTAGGTACCTATGGAAGTATGGAATAACTCATTATGAACATGCAAGGCCAAGCCAGTGGCCGGAGACCTAATGAAATAACCATATGAAACCTACACATGAGCAAACAACATTCCCATTCTGACCTAACGTTACACCTAGGCTTAATAAAGTGCTTATTTCATGTCCTAATATACTTAGTTGTAAAGAAACAAATTCCATTCAAGAAAAACGTAATATTTATGCAACACCATTTTTACACTACATTTTCTATAATAATAATGAAACCAGGTCACTGTAATGTTTACATAAAGATTAAGGTTACGGCGACTCGTAATATAAAATTAATTTCTTGTAACGCACGGTCAGCGCAGGCGGTTCTTACTTTATACATATACCAGAAATACAGGTAACAGCTAAGCAATGCGGCCTTTAAGTTAGCACACAAGTAAGACCTAGGTAATACGACCTACCTAGTCGTTTACTGTACTTGCTACTATAAACCTAGATTAGTAATTCAACTAAATGATGTGTAAATTAAAGTCATTGAGAGGCTGTTTTCAAATAAATGCTATTTTCGCGTATAATATACTCGTATATTAAAGTAGTCTCTATTCATAGTTATTCTTGATCTTGATGTAAAAAGAGATGTTCGGAAAATGTATGAAACTAAATTAATTGCTGGTACTAAAATAATTTAAAATTCTAAAGAGGATATTAGATTTTTGTGAAAAAAGGTAATATTATTCTGATAAGATAAGATAATGTTTTTCGTTTGGTAAAAAGAAAAGACACACACACACACAGTCGGTACCTTCTTCTTCTTATTTTATTAGATGGCTTCGGCGGAGGCACTGGCCCACTAGCAATTTCGCCAATGTCAAGTTTAATAATTTAAAATTAAGTCATGTTACAGTCATTAATTGACCTTACCTATGGCAACTCTGATTTGACACTACCGACGACAGTGACATTCAACATTGCACAATGTATGTAGATCTGGCACTGACAGCTGCCAGACTGAAGTTTTTTTTTCTACAGGCTTCACACGGGTATTCTTTTTTGACGACATTGCGTTAAGAACGTTTTGTTATTTTATTATTATTTATATTCACGTGGTACAATATATATATATATATATCATATAGAACAGTTTTAGACGATCGGCAAAGCACCATACTTTTATGATTGAAATACCTCGCACAAGAACGAAGCGTTACGCTTCTTCATTTATTATAAGAACTTCTAAGGAGTGGAATGCCCAGGGCCATTATGCTCTATGAACAGTCACACGCGTAACGCGTCTCGCTGTGGAATCGTTCGGAAAAGTACGGCAGTTCTCGAACATGCACAAACAATAATTCCACGCAGATATCTTAACGCGGCGCGTTACGTGGCCGAGTGGCAATAGAGAATAAGGTCCCTGCCCTTGTCAGTGTTTCCGGTAAAATATAACCCTGGTGTATTCTAGTCAAGAGTGAATCTGTCTACTAGGCAAACGTGCTACACCTTCGACCACATCACTTTCCATCAGGTGAGATCGTGGTCAAACGATTGCCTAGACAGTGAGAAAAAAAAGAAAGTTTTATTTTATTCCCACTAACGCACTACTCAATAGAATGCAAAATGTTAAGAGCTTTGTTCAACTTTATATCTTGGAAAATATTTTTTCCTATTTTTTAAGAAATGGTGGCTCAATAAAATATTAATAAAATATATTTATGTAGCCCAGTAAATAAGCTTTTATATGACGTATATATCATAGCTGCTGGAATTTTCTCGGAATAAAGTACCACTTCTGACCATCTCCTTTGCACGCAAGAGGTTTTCTCTGCTTGTAGAAATGAACCACCCGCATTTAATTCAGTTCTTCCGTGATCATGACGCGTGTGTTAGATAATAACATAATATTTAACAATGTAATTAATATTCTCACTGAATAACCTTACCACTTACGGTATCATAACATATTGCTTGTCAAGCCAAAAGTGACAACCGATTGAATCTATTTGTAAATTTGTCTTTTCTTAAATCTATGGTGAGTTTGTAATCTGTGGTAATAAAAAATATGTTTCTGAACGAAACCGATAAAAAAAATATTCGCTACATAGTTTCTTGCCAGTTCTTCTGTGTAGTGTATTCCGAATCTGGTGGTAGAAACAATACAAATTATAACAATTACTTTTATTTGCTTCTATGAATACTCCTTAGGTAATGCTAAGCTATGCTATTCAGCATATTTTAGATAGGTACAACTTCTGAGTAAATTTCAAGCTTTTATGAGATAACAACTTACTTGTATATTGTCAGGTTATGAATTAGTTTCACTTGCTATATAGTTAAAAGGTAAATAATAACAACACCATAGCGTTGAAACTTTATTTAATATGCTAAAAAAGGTTTGGCCTAAGCGTAGGCTTGCCAAACCTATCCTTACCTAAGGATAACATAACCAAACTTAGGTTTGATTTATATACAGTATTATTGATCATCAATTTATGTCCCTGAATCTATCACAACACTGCAAAAATA
Organism: Alsophila aescularia; assembly: GCA_946251855.1. Taxonomy (NCBI): domain Eukaryota; kingdom Metazoa; phylum Arthropoda; class Insecta; order Lepidoptera; family Geometridae; genus Alsophila; species Alsophila aescularia. The sequence goes on along the minus strand of OX276377.1, from coordinate 32,906,049 downwards.
TCAGAAACTCAAAACAAAAGTATGGTATATATCTCGTTTCTAACGTTGACTTTAGTGTTCTGTTTTTTCGTTTTCTTTTGTGCTGTAATTAAGTTTGTTAATATTACTAATAGATCATATCATAAAATGTTCTGGATTTATGGATTGCAGGTACTTAAGCCATATATTGGCTCCATATCATTATTGCTTCTCCAGTAGTGATAACCACTTATCGTTGTGCCGTTACGTTGGAAAGTCCTCTATGCGCCCGCGCCGGTTTTGGACTGTAACGGTGCTCTACAATAGGCTCTATGGTAATGTTGCGGCACTTACGGCAAATATATAATGACGGCTGCATTATACGGCCGAGGATCAAATAGGCGCACCAATAAATATAAGCAATAGCGTTACACAACCGATTTTGCCATAAGTTTTATTAATTTCTATGACATATATTTACCAGCAAGGTGTCCCAAATATTTACGTACGTGTTAGATTTCCAATAAATAATGTTTAATCAAGATTAGACCCTAACTACTTGTATATGTCCAAGTCCCAAGTTTTATAACATACTAGTTTTCCCGACCGTGACTTTGTTGATGTTTTTGACAGAATTGTTATTTCGTTTCCATGGCAACCACAGACCATTCTGTGATGGCAACCGTTCCTTACAGCGAGTTAACAACATTTTCCATTTTTCCCGTGGAAACTTTCAATTTTCCAGGATTTAAAGTATCCTATGTTTTATTCCAGGGTATAAACTATCTCCATTCTAAATTTCATCAAAATCCGTCCAGCCGTTATATTATAGCGTGAAAGCTCGCCAAACAAACAAAAAAACAAACAAACAAACAAACAAACAAACAAACAGACAACGTTTCACTTTTATATATTGGTATGGGTGGATGGATGGATAACTAATTAACAGAGCGTGCGCGAAGCGCGAGTGAAGCGTTTCAGCTTGGGCAAAAATGCTTTCGTATGTCAGGCGGATGTCCGAATGTCCGGCTGTTCTCCTCTACAGGTCGAATTTTTCAACCGATCTAGACGAAACTTGGTGTACAGGTTTAACGATTTTTTAGTCATCGGGGTTTTTTGATTAGGGGGAGGGAGGGGGATGGGGGTTAGTTCCTCCAAAAAGAGGCAAAAAGGGGGCTACTGAATATCTCCGCCTTATTAGATCCGATTTCGAGGACCTTTTTTTATTTGAAAGGTAGTAACTTTAAAATGGTCTCATAAAAATCTGGTGAAGATCTGATGAGGATCTTCGGCGTGATGAGCAGAATAGCTCCGCAAAATGTAATAAATTGCTCACTTTTAGGTTTGCTAGGTACTTGCTAGCTTGGGATTCATGGAGCACCTTGGTTATTAATGTTAGTATTACAATAATGTAAACTGTGCACCGCTAGATTGTTTGCAAAAAAGTTTGTGCTTGCGAGGTCTACAGCTCACAGAGCCATTAGTTAAGTCAAAACCCCCTATGTTACTGAATCCTATGTAGATGAAAGGATTCTAACGATACCCCATACGTCTAAATCTGGTCAGGCATGATGGCATGGAACTAATAGACCGCAGAACATTACAATTACCATCTTTACTTTACTCAAGCCCACACGATATATTATAGGTATTACAAAGTCGGCTAGCTCGTACTGCACGGGTACATAAAACATAATGGTTAGGTTAGTTCCGCCCGTTTGCTAAATGACTGTAATCCAAACGAAGGCTGCGCAAATCGACCAGAAACCATTAGCTTACACCGGTATTTGTATGCTTTCAATGTATTACCTAACTGGCATAAATAGGCAGACTGAATATTTAGGCTATGTGTCATTGGCATCGACTGAAAAATGGTTTGCAATTTAAAGTTGAAAATGTGAGACAACGACTTGTCTGTTTGAAAATGATAGAAACTTGGGTATTTAGGCTAAAACCTATTGAGCTTATAAAACAACTTATAAAACCGCTTATGAAAGAGAACTTCTACCTTATAATACCTATTATAGTTATTATATAGGTTTTTACACAGCATCCTTATATAATTGACTTTCCACCTGGTACTAAACGTATTGCCTTGCGGGTTTTTGATAAAACGTCCACCGTTTCTCACCCCCGGGTGCAGAGAACCGTAAAGGATATTCAGGAAACGGGCAGATCAATGGGAAGCTCCGCGAACACCAAGCCTTCTATCAAGGGAGGTGGTAACTGCAAAACTCCCCTATGATAACGGTGGGACCATGTACAGCAGACTTTCGGGCTATGTGATTTAAAGGTTTTTGCTCCTATTCAGCATCTACTATATGCTGTGTACCATTATTTAGTCTGTGGTATTGCCGAGTAACGGAACATAACAGCGCCTTTATTTCCCGACAAATACAACCTGTTGTCTTCAAGTGTACAGTGAACAGGCATCTTCTAGATATACTCCATCTTCGGGTGCGCGTCGTCATCTTCACCTATACTCGTCAGTTGAGATCGCGGTCAAATGCTTGCCTATCTTTACTTATAATAAAGCAATAAGAACGAAACAGTCTGTATTTTGACCGCGATCTCAACTGACGAGTATAGATGAAGATGACGACGTGCACCCGATGATGGAGTATATCTAGAAGATGCCTGTATGTTTGTTCGCGCATCATGTAAAAACTACTGGACCGATTGAGATGTGGTTTTCACTGTTGGATAGCTTAGGGTTTGACTTACAACTTGGTATCTCAAACCGATCAGTAGAAGCCGAGCAATAGATAAAAACTTTTTTCAAATGTTTTTGATCAAATGTTGGTATTGGTATTTTTAGGTCTTGAAATAGTACATAGAGTACTTTTAATCTAGAGAAATGACCACGCGTGCGAAGCCGCGGGTATAGCTAGTCATGAATATAACAAGGCATTAGTTCAAAAATTTAAACCGAATACGGTTGGGTCAAAAATAGCCTTTCACACACGAATCGATTGTTACCTAGCTTGTCAAAATCGGACCAAGTTTTTAGTTTGAACTCATAACCCTTCCTTTGCTTCACCGTAGTTGGATAAAAAAATAGTTTTTGACCACTCTGCCTACATGAAGATGAATAGATTGATACCTGGCTTGTCAAAATCGAATGCGACGCAATGGTGGAATATCAACATATATACATACATAGACTGTTTAACTCATTACCCTTTTCTTGCTTCGCCGTACTTGAGTAAAAGTAAAAAAGAACTTGTCTTTTCAGGGTTTTGGACTCTCCTATAGTGTTATGCTATGCTAAACTATTATCGATCTACCCACCTTTGATTTTGATAGGTATAGGTAAATCAGCCCAGTAACATGAGTAGGTCTGCCTTTGTTACACTAAGCAAAACAATGAGAAGATAATTTAATTCTTCGACATATCCCAGAACTATGCATTAATACGTGAATTTCATCACAATACCTACATAGTAACCGATACTTCCAGTAAAGCAGTTGCTAAGTAACAAACATTCTGTACAGTTGAGATAATTTAGAAAATGGTCTACCTTGATACTCTCTCTACGCTGAAGACGAATCGCTTGATGCCTCGCTTGTCAAAATCTGATCAATAGGGGCAACGCTATGGCGAAACATCCACATACATACATACATACATACATACATACACTGTTAAGCTCATTACCATTCCCATTCTTCGTCGTCGTCGGGTAATAAACTTCTAAATAAGAATATAACATTTGTTTAAATGGTATCTGTCTGTCCGTTTTCGAGTCACGTAAAACTGCTTGACCGATTTAATGCAGTTTCCACTGTTGAATAGCTCAGGGCTTGACTTAAAAACTGGTGTACTTGTTATCTCAATCCGAAAAGTAGAATTCGAGTAATCATTGAAAATGATTTGACGTCTGAACAAAGCTTCTGTAATAACATCTACTATTATTTATTCTGTGCCAAGCCAGGATACTTCCAGAAAAATGCCCTCGCGGACAAAGCCGCGGGCACTGCTAGTATCTAAATAATAGCTTCCTCATGACCATATATAGGTATTCGACGAGCGTTCGTCGGCAGAATTAGGTTTTCAAATGTCAGTCGGGCGCATTCTCGCATTAGGGATGCTGAAGATTCAATGCACGATCTAGGAAGTTCTGCAACCGAGGACACGACTCGCTTGCTGCTGTTATGTAAGCTAAATAAAACGTGGAAGAAATTATTCTCTTTGTTGTTGTAGGTTTCATTATCGAGGAGATGAAAGTAAAACCACATACAGCTATAGTTATATTGTGTGTAATACCTAATTATTAACGATATCACAAAGTATTAGCAAGCTGTTGTGGCAATGGGCTTGCCACATTTATCGAAGGACGAAAGACCGCTGGGGTAGACCTCGAGTGCAGACCCCGTCTTGGCAAACGTTAGGACGCCTACCGGTCAGGTAGAGTGACGACCTGCGGAAGGCGGCCGGCAGAAACTGGATGAGAAGAGCCGAAGATCGGGCTCTGTGACGTTCATTGGGAGAGGCCTATGTCCAGCAGTGGACGAGCACGGGCTGATGATGATGACCTAATTATTACAATTACTTGGTACCTAAATTACCTAATTAATGCCAGGTATGTAAGTAAAGAACATGACGCCCATTTACTAATTAATTATTAAATAGTTATTCACAAAAACTACTTCAAATAAATTACTAACTACAACTAATTTTCATGAATTAATATGAAAGAAACTTTCAAGTAGGTAAAAGTAACCTTTGAAGTAAAAAATTATGTTCATAAAAAAGGCAGACATGCGTAGAATTTCGACCCCTCCTATTTTGAAATAGGTTAAAAAGAAATTAAAATAAACGGACCTCAGATTCAGAGAAATTGACATTTATATTTCCAAAAAAATGCTGGCACAAATTGTATAGGTTTAGGTAGGTGGAGTCATATTTTTACAACATCAAACATTCAATAATGTAATATTACTTTATTTAACTCTACTCAAATGCTCCAATAAAAGCCATTTGAATTCTCCCAGTACAGGGCTAGCACGTAACAATAAACTCGGAAACTAGGTCCGGAAGTGCGTGTATTGAATCGGACGCTACTAACCAGTCTCAGTTACTTACGTTACGTTACGTCACGTTCGTGATACCATCGTACTTGTTACGTGTACGTAGTATGTACGTCACGTGAGATGAATCGAGTGCAAAAGCGTAACAAGGGTTATTAGTATACAGTGAATATGAATCGTTTTCCTTGCTTTCCGATTGTTGACGATTTTCTTAACGATAAAGTATTCTCTCCACGGACCTACCATCAAGTCTTTGATTCACTCTTTTCTCAGGTAAAATTCAGTAATTACCTTATACATATCTTATTATTTTTGTATTGGAAAAGTTTCGAATTAAAGAAGTTATTTGATGGTATTTTCTTGCTGTTAAGTGATCTTATAAAATGACATCCACAAGCGTAAAAAATATGCAAAACTGATAGCTATTTATAAATACGTAACATAAGTGTTTGAGCGCTAGATTGAGAAAGGTACTATTCACGCAAAAATTAAAAATTGAATTTTTCTTATTGTTGGCCGGTTGGTCCAGTGGCTAGTGACCGTAACTACGGGTTCATGGGTTCGAATACCGCAAGGTGCAATCGTTTGTGTGATGAGCAGAAATGTTTGTTTCACAGTCATAGATATAATATTTGTTTCTATGTTTGTTTATACGCTATCTACCCAACAACACACTATAGTGGAAATTACAGCCTATTTTGTAACTTTAAGATGTATAATAACGGCACTAGAATTCCGTAAGTAGTTTTAAGTAGCATCAGCTTCCACAAACGTCTGTAGGTACAAAATGTACCAAAAGTGGCAGTATCGGAACTAAATACGGATCGGATTTAATAATAATTATAATAGTTTATTCTAAAACCATTTTATAATATTAAGGCACATATGAATTATTTACTTAACAATAATATATTTTAATGATGTGATGGCCGATTACAGTATTAATTACACTTCATCATTTTGATATTACAATACATTCATTCATATTCGTTCACAAAAGTAGCATCATAAAAGCGTTAGTGTGGCGTTAATCTTCTGTTGCAGCTCTTCTTGTTTGTTCTTGAGAACACATTTTAGTTATTATTGTATTTTTGTTCTATGTGCTGTACAATAAAGAGTTCTCTATCTATCTATCTATCTATCATTTTATTACTATTGTGCAGTTGTAATGTAACTAAAAACAACAAAAAACAACATAAAATTGTGCCCTAAATGGCGCTAGAGCTGCTGCATTAGGCCTCCAGAGCACGCTCTAGCACTTACGTCTTAGCACCTTTGGGCGTAATCAGATTGGCTCTAAAGCCATTATGCAACTAGTTTGTGTTGGTTGGGTAGTGCCCATAGTACAGGGTATCCTAGTTTGGAGCTAGGTGATTGGTGTGAATTGTCCTGTTATTTATTGATGTGTATCTAATGGCGCGGTAAGGGGGTAACGCCGTTTGTTGGCGTAACAATCGAGTGGGCGTGGAGATTGAGCGACGTGGCGATCGAGCGGTTCCGCGACACGAGCGCTCGCAGCTCGTCGGCTCTTTCCGCCTCAACTCAGCATATTCAAGTTATAAGTCAGGACATAAAGAATGAAGAAGAAGAAGAAGAAGGCGAAGAATAGAAGAAAAAGAAGGAGAAGAAGAGCTGATTCACAGTTGACCAATGAGAGCGCGCGGTGTAAAATGTTAATCGTTGTTTTCTTTATTTATGTTTACATCTGCCAGGCGTCCCACGACGGCTATATTTTATTATTTATTTGCCAACGCTTACAGTAGGTACCTATAGAGTTGTATGGAATAGCGCAGACGATCTGCGAAAAGCGGCTGGCAGAAACTGGATGCAGAGAGCTGAAGACCGAACTCAGTTGCGTGTATTAGGAGAGGCCTACGTCCAGCAGTAGACGCCAATTCCACGTCACCTGCGTGGAATAAGGGAAGGTGGGTATTTACGCAACCAGGTTTTTAAACCAGGTTTTGACTTGTAAGTACGCTGCCCTGGTGTACCCGCAATACTTGCAAGACTTTCAAAGTATTTTACGCTCTTTCGCCTCGTCCACACCTACATGTACATACTCGGTGGCGGGTTCGGCATGGCCTCGGCTGAGATCGGCCGCACTCGGCCAGCCGGGTCACAAGAAGCTGGTGATAATGATGGAATAAATATCGGGTAAATGGCCTCAACGGCTTTGCTGCACTCATTCTTTTTAATTCCATGACTGTTTTGTTTTGCGTAAATGTGTCTGAATTTCGTTGACATGATAATCCTTTTTTTTGTGCATAATTGCAAGATGGATGTGAGACGACATTGTGGTTTCAACAAGACGGTGTCATCATGCCACATGCCCGAGAAATAATTCTATGTACTTATAACTAACTGCAAGAGGAATTTCGCGGGCCTGCTGTCTCGTCATAGATAGCGATTGGTTGGATAGAGACATATTGGTTTATTATTAACTAGCTGTGCCCGCGGCTTCGCTCGCATTTCTCTAGGTAAAAAGTACTGTATGTGCTATTCCAAGACCTAAAATAAACATTTGATCAAAATTCCTGCAGCCGTTAAAAAGTTTTTATCGAATACTCGGCATCTAATCATTGGATTACGATACCAAGTACCCCAGGTCTTGGTCAAACCCTAAGGTATCCCTAACTAATCCCTAACTAGCTATAACCCTAAGCTAAAACTGCATCGCAATCGGTCTAATAGTTTTAACGTGATGCGCGAACAAACATACAGACAAACAAACAGACAGACACGAATTTTAAAAATGTTTTATTCTTGTTCAGTAGCTCAGTCCAATTTTTTAAAATTATCTTCTTAAGTCTGTACGACTTTAACGTTATTATTGCCTATAGCTGTGCCCGCAGCGTTGCTCGCGTGGTAGTTTTTCTGAGATATAATCATCCTTTGAGTTATTCCAGTACCAAAAGTACCAATATAGGTACCAGTTTGAAGGTTGTTACCTGTTTTAACAACCTTCAGTGGCGATCCGACATGGTCGTGATAGGTTAGAAGACGAAGACGCCAGCGAAGGGTAGCGAGCATAAAGCCCCATTATAGCTAAGAACCATCTTGTTTACCTCAGCTTTGAAACAAAAACCCGCAGTTAAATTGGTCCATTCGGTTTGAAAGATACGATTCTCACCCCCCCCCCCCCCCCTTTTTTTCAACTCCTCCCCAAAGCAAAGAAACATGATGAACCATCTCGATCACATCCGTTTTAAAACATAAAAAATCTGCATCAAATTTGGTCCATTCATTTGGGAGCTATCATAAACCGCTAAACCAGACAGTATAGTGGCGAGAGGGTCGAAATTATGATACCCTTTTAATGTTTTATTTATGTAATATGTTCTTTGACTGTGCCAAGTTACATCAAACTCCGTCCAGTAGTTTCAGCGTAATATGTGTTCTGTGCCCGCGGCTTTGCCCGCGTGGTCATTTCATTTAAAAGTAGCCCACACGTTTTATTCCAGGACCAAAAGCCAAACCACCACCAGACCAGTTGTAGGTTTGGTCCAGAGGGCCAGGAGGACCAGGACCAAACCTACAAAGTACAATATTATAATACATTTCTTAAAAATTCGTTCAGCCGTCAAAAAGTTTTTTATCGATTGCTCGGCATCTAATCATCGGAATAAGGCACTGCCTTGCCTTTTATACCGCATATTCTGTGAATATGTGTGTGTACCGCATATGTGTGTTTCACAGAATATGCGTTATAACACACTTGCACTTCTATGACACTTCATAGAAGTGCACGTATTGCAATGAAATGAACGCATATAATAAAATATGAAATAAACGCATATAATACAATGTGAAATAAACGCTAGAATAAACGCACCGCGTTCCACTGCAAGGCAGTGCGTGCAAGGCCTAAGATACCAAGTACCCCAGTTTTTAAATCAGTCGCAAGGGCTTGAGAGCAGGGCCTGGATTCTGTATGACCACTCACGCCAATTCCACACCACCTGCGTGGAATAAGGGAAGGTGGGTATTTACGCAACCAGGTTTTTAAAACAGGTTTTGACTTGTAAGTACGCCGCCCTGGTGTGGACCCGCAATACTTGCAAGATTTTCAAAGTATTTTATGCTCTTTCGCCCCGTCCACACCTACATGTACATACTCGGTGGCGGGTTCGGCATGGCCTCGGCTGAGATCGGCCGCACTCGGCCAGCCGGGTCACAAGAAGCTAGGTGGCCGATACATCGCTCAAAAAACTTGCAAGGCTTCGAAGTTTTTTTAAGCAAACGCAATTGTGCTCGTTATTTACATAAGCGCACGGGTCAATTTCCTATGCAAGTATTTTTTACTTTCAATTCCACGCTTCCAAGTACTTTATTCGCAAACACGATTGTGCTCCTTATTTATATGGACACGAAGATCAATAATTTCCTATGCAAGTATTTTCTACTTTCAAGGCTTCGGTTTACAAAGCACTTGAAAGTATTTTGAACCCTGGTTTTTATAATGAAAGATTCATGACATGAATGAGTTAAATTTACTTTTTTAATTAATAAATTACTATTTTACTATAAATAACTCGCTTAATTTCGCTGCGCTTTTTACAACTGAAGTCGACTTATTCTATCAAAAAACACAAAAAACATCTAAATACGTTTTAAGAGCCTTTAGGGACCATAAAGTAAAAAAAGAAGAAAACATGTTGTTCGAGTTCATTCAACGTTCAAACCACTTCGTAACAAACCACTTGCGTGTTTTAAGGGTAGACAACGCCATCTAGTTTAAACGAAGCAACTTGTTATCATGAACGTCTTGTTAATGAGTAGAGAAAATTATCTCCGAAGTTAAGGTGGAAGTTATTAGACAGTAATTAAGGTGGTGAGGTAAATTGGATGGGGCATCAAGGGAAGGTCATTATTATGAGGTCCATACGATAAAATTTTAATGCAACGAAACATTGTGTTCTTAGTACAAATTATTTATTATGATGTTTCACAGAAAGACGTACTTACTGGCACTTTAACTGGCTCTTAATAATTACCTACCCTGCCTACCTACTTTTTGAGCTTTTTCAACACGATATAAGGATTGATTTGAAAAATTAAAAGTTTGCTATACTTTCTCTGTGAAGAGCAATACATGTACCTACCTCTGTATGTACACATTTCAATACCGACAACTAACCATTTTGCCAGTAAGACATTATGAAGAAACCTCCGATATAATTATGTAGGTACGTAGGTAGTACATTATAATATCTCAATGGAAGAAACAATAAAAAAACGTAGTACATATAATGTATATACATACTCAGAAAACTTGCAACGCTTCGAAGTATTTTTTACGCAAAAGCAATTGTGGTCTTTATTTATGCATACCCATGGATCAATTTCCTATGCAAGTATTTTTTACTTTCATTTCAAAAGAGCGATGGTGGCCTAATGGTTCTATAGTGCAATTTAGAATCCAACGATACCGGGTTCAAAACCTAGGCACCCGCACCAATGACTTTTCGAAGTTATGTGCGGTTTTCCATCGCTCCGTGCTTCGGAGGGCACGTTAAGCTGTTGGTCCCGGCTGTTATTGGTTAATAGCAGTCGTTAAGCCATGTCAGAGGCCCTCGGGCGGCCTGACAAACTCTGACATCAGAGGCCAGCACTACCTCATACGACAAACAAACAAACAATTTCAAGGCTACAGAGTACTTTTTCACACACGCGAAGTGCTCCTTTTATATATAGAGAGAAAGATCAATTTGCTATGCAAGTATTTTCTACTTTCAAGGCTTCCAAGTACTTTTATTTTGCAAACACGATTGTTCTCCTTATTTATATGACGGCAAAAATTAATTTCCTATGCAAGTATTTTCTACTTTCAAGGCTTTAATCTGTTTCTAGTTTCTACAGAAAGCACTTGAAAGTATTTTGAACCCTGGTTTTTCGCCCTGATGTTTGAAGATGGACGTACTTGAAAGCTCTGGTGCTGGATATTGCGAGTATGACCCATGCCTACGTGGAATTTGTTCGTGATTCCAATTTCCACGCAGGCACCGAGGAATTGGCGTCTTAAAATTAGAGAAACACTTGAAAAATTTGAATTTAGCGGGACCCTTGGTTGCAGGAATGAAATGATTGCGTGTTTTAAGGTCAATCAGCGCCATCTAGTTAAATCGGAGGGAGAACTTTGATGCCTTTGGTTTATTCGCTTGAGTTGTTGATGCCATTGTGCTATCTATACTCGTACCAAACGCGTACTATACCATCTCGATTACCTCAGCTTGCAAACTTTAAAAACCGCACCTAAGTCGGACCATTCGTTTGGATAGATCCCATTATACATATTGTTTTGAAACAAAACTTGACGGTTTACTTCAGGAAATTACATAAGCCTTAAAAAAATCAAAGAAAATATAAAAAAGGCACAAAATATGTAAATGCTTATAAATATTGAGGCAAAACATTCATAGCAGCGCGTGGATTCGATCCATGTGCCTCTGGGTCGCAAGCCAGGCACCGCTTCCACTGTGCCACTCTGACTTGTGGCATAAGAGCCGAATTCACGGTACCGTTTTATAAACGGATGTGCAATTATTATTCCTTTCAAATTAACATAACTTTAGACTCATATCCCGCAGGAATCCCGTATTTATTCGTGATTAAAAGTATCATCCATTTTAACACATACTATAAACTTTGACTGTGCCAAGTTACTTCAAAATCCGTACGGTAGTTTCAGCATGATATGTGTTTTTTTAAATAACTTTCAACCCCTATCCTGCGGGGGAACCATTGTTTTTTTCGGGATAAAAAGTATTCTAAATGTTAATCCATAACATAAGCTATGATTGTGCCAAGTTGCATCAAAATCCGTCGGGTGGTTTCTGCGTGATGCTGCAAAGAGACAGACAGACTGACAGACAGACAGACAGATAGACAGACAGACAAAAAATACAAAATAAACCTTTTTGGACTCCATATCGATTTTGAAGTTCATCTCAATTAAAATTTTCAAAAAATATTTAATGTACAGATTTAGCCCAGTTACAGTTTTATTATAGTATATAGAATAGATATAGATAGATATCAAGGAAAATGTAAAAAATAACGCATAAATAATGTAAAAATCTTTTAATTATGGAGCAAAACATTTCTACAGCGCGTGATTTCGATCCACGTACGTCTGGATTACGCACCCATGCATTTGTCCAACTGGGCCAGTGAGCCTTATAGCAGAATGACGAAATTCGGTATCAGTCTAGTCGTAAACGGATGAATGATCACTTTAAATTTAACACAACTTTGGACCCATAGGCTGCAGGAACCTTTTAATTTTTCGGGATAAAAAGTATTCAACATTTTAACACATCATATAAACTTTGACTGTGCCAAGTTACATCAAAATCCGTCCAGTAGTTTTAGCTTGATACGTGTTATTTTAAATAACTTTCTACCCCTATCCTGCGGGAACCGTTGATTTTTCCGGGATAAAAATTATTCTATATGTTAATCCAGTACATCAGCTATGATTCTGTCAAGTTTCATCAAAATCAGTCTGGTAGTTTCAGCGTGATGCATGTTCAAAGAGATAGACAGACAGACAGACAATAAATAAAAAAATAACCTTTTTGCACTCCATATCGATTTTGAAGTTTATCTTAATCAAAATTTTCAAAAAATATTTAATGTACAGATTTAGCCCAGTTACAGTTTCATTATAGTATAGATATAGATAGATATAGAAGATAGATAGAAGATATAGATATTACGTGTGTGTTGGTAGCAAAATGTATCAGTGTATATGCGTGACGTGACGTGTAGACTTAAGTTATTATAAATGTATTTTATTATTTTGTACATTCATGTTAGATATAATCCTTCGTGATATTTTATGGGAGAAGCCACTGGCTCCTGAGAAACAGCTTTCACTTGTTTGGGAGCCTCTGGATTCACAATGTTCTGTGTTAAACTTATCATGTCAATAAACAATGTTGTATTTATTTGTATTTGATTGTTTTACAACCGAAATCAGTCGTAAAGTCATATAACTTTGATGAAAGCTAATGATTGTCAATATTTTCATCAGTATGTCTGTACTGTAGAGACTATAGGTAGGTATAGCAAATATCGGATCGTTAGGACTTTGCGACCGATTTCGGTCGTAAAGCAATCGTTGTCTATGTTGAGATTGCAGGCCCAGGGTCCTGTTTTTGTGAAAAATTTGCCGCCAATGTCAAGCGATTTAACGTCGTTGGACTTCTTTTTTGTCTAAGATTTATGCCAACAAGCCCTCAAGTCCTATAACAAGTTTCGGTTAAATCCGACTTATTTTTAGACCTATTTTGACCAAGTGAAACTCTATGAGATCTATATACTTATAATAAATCAATATGAACGAAAAAGTCTGTACAAAGAAAAAAAAAGTTTAGGGTACTTAAAATTAGCTACTGAACAAGAATATAACTTTTAAAACTCTTGTCTGTTTGTTTGTCTGTTTGTCTGTATGTTTATTCGTGCATCACGTTAAACCTACTGGACCGATGGCGATGCAGTTTTCACTGTTTGATAGCTTAGGGTTTGACTTAAAACCTGGGTTAAAACTTGGTATCTGAATCCAATGAGTAGAAGCCGAGCAATCTAATCGAATAAAAACTTTTTGATGGCTGAAGCAATTCTGATCAAATGTTGGAATATTGTTATTTTAGGTCTTGGAACACATACATACATAGAGTACTTTTAACCTAGAGAAATAACCACGCGAGCGAAGCCGCGGTTACAGCTAGTAAAATAATAAAATAATTACCTATGAAGTTTGTTCAACCATTATTAAACTTATTCGGCCATCCAAATCTTGCATAGTATTGCCTATTCAAAAATTCAGATTTTTGCATAACTTTTAATTGTTCACAGTATCGACCCAGCTGTTGGCGGATTGGCCATCGATATGGAGTTGGCAAATTAATTCACAACAAAGTTAATAACAACATATTCCTAATTTCATTAATTATGGAAACAGCGACCTTCCGTGTGTTACATCACCTCCGATTTCTATAACGCGGTACAAAATATGCTGTTTGAGGTAAGGTGAGACGTAACTTGATAATGACCTCGATTAGTTAATATTTATGAATAAACATGAACTGCATAATATTTAAAAGATTGATTTCTAAAATGAATAAAATAATTAATTTAATCGCTTTCTTATTCGAATTTGTTTAATTTTTCGCATTTCCGTATTACTTTAAAGTTTTGTAGATGGGGTTAATAGATATACTTTAAGTCGAATCGAGAACCTCCTCCTTTTTGAAGTCGATTAAGAGTATTCGAACGAAATAAGTTATATGTACTATGTAGATATATCGTTGTACTTACGTACAACTGGAACGATATATCTCTAATAAAAAAGTGGTCTCACCGAAAACGTAATCTATACTATAATAAAACTGTAACTGGGCTAAATCTGTACATTAAATATTTTTTGAAAATTTTAATTGAGATGAACTTCAAAATCGATATGGAGTGCAAAAAGGTTTTTCTTTAATTTTTTTTCTGTCTGTCTGTCTGTCTGTCTGTCTGTCTGTCAGTCTGTCTGTCTCTTTGAACACGCATCACGCAGAAACCACCCGACGGATTTTGATGCAACTTGGCACAATCATAGCCTATGTTATGGATTAACATTTATAATACTTTTTATCCCGAAAAAAAAACAATGGTTCCCGCAGGATAGGGGTTGAAAGTTATTTAACAAAACACATATCACGCTGAAACTACCGTACGGATTTTGAAGTAACTTGGCACAGTCAAAGTTTATAGTATGTGTTAAAATGAATGATACTTTTAATCACGAATAAATACGGGATTCCTGCGGGATATGAGTCTAAAGTTATGTTAATTTGAAAGGAATAATAATTGCACATCCGTTTATAAAACGGTACCGTGAATTCGGCTCCTATGCCACAAGTCAGAGTGGCACAGTGGAAGCGGTGCCTGGCTTGCAACCTAGAGGCACATGGATCGAATTCACGCGCTGCTATGAATGTTTTGCCTCAATATTTATAAGCATTTACATATTTTGTGACTTTTTTACATTTTCTTTGATTTTGTTAAGGTTTATGTAATTTCCTGAAGTAAACCGTCAAGTTTTGTTTGAAAACAATATATATATATAATGGGATCTGTCCAAACGAATGGTCCGACTTAGGTGCGGTTTTTTATGTTTGCAAGCTGAGGTAATCGAGATGGTATAGTACGAGTTTGGTACATACAGTTGGAGTATAGATAGCACAATGGCATCAATAGTCTTTGGGCATCAACAACTCAAGCGAATAAACCAAAGACATCAAAGTTCTCCCTCCAATTTAACTAGATGGCGCTGATTGACCTTCAAACACGCAATCATTTCATTCCTGCAACCACGGGTCCCGCTAAATTCAAATTTATCAGGTTTTTCGAATTCGGCTCACACTAGCACTAGCACGACCTCCAGGGGCCTAATTCTCTAATTTTAAGACGCTAATTCCTCGCTGCCTGCGTGGAAATTGGAATCACGAACAAATTCCACGTAGGCATGGGTCATACTCGCAATATCCAGCACCAGGGCTTTCAAGTACGTCCATCTTCAAACACCAGGCCGAAAAACCAGGGTTCAAAATACTTTCAAGTGCTTTCTGTAGAAACAGATTAAAGCATTGAAAGTAGAAAATACTTGCATAGGAAATTGATTTTTGCCGTCATATAAATAAGGAGAACAATCGTGTTTGCAAAATAAAAATACTTGGAAGCCTTGAAAGTAGAAAATACTTGCATAGCAAATTGATCTTTGTCTCTATATATAAAAGGAGCAATATCGCGTGTGTGAAAAAGTACTCTGAAGCCTTGAAATTGTTTGTTTGTTTGTCGTATGAGGTAGTGCTGGCCTCTGATGTCAGAGTTTGTCAGGCCGCCTGAGGGCCTCTGACATGGCTTAACGACTGCTATTAACCAATAACAGCCGGGACCGACAGCTTAACGTGCCCTCCGAAGCACGGAGCGATGGAAAACCACACATAACTTTGAAAAGTCATTGGTGCGGGAGCCTAGGTTTTGAACCCGGTATCGTTGGATTCTAAATTGCACTATAGAACCATTAGGCCACCATCGCTCTTTTGAAATGAAAGTAAAAAATACTTGCATAGGAAATTGATTCGTGGGTATGCATAAATAAAGACCACAATTGCTTTTGCGTAAAAAATACTTCGAAGCGTTGCAAGTTTTCTGAGTATGTATATACATTATATGTACTACGTTTTTTTATTATGTTTCTTCCATTGAGATATTATAATGTACTACCTACGTACCTACATAATTATATAATTATATCGGAGGTTTCTTCATAATGTCTTTCTGGCAAAATGGTTAATTTTCGGTATTGAAATGTGTACATACAGAGGTAGGTACATGTATTGCTCTTCACAGAGAGAGTATAGAAAACTTTTATTTTTTCAAATCAATGCTCATATCGTGTTGAAAAAGCTCAAAAAGTAGGTAGGTAGGGTAGGTAATTATTAAGAGCCAGTTAAAGTGCCAGTAAGTAAGGACGTCGTTCTGTGAAACAAAATAAAAAATAATTTGTACTAAGAACACAATGTTTCGTTGCATTAAAATTTGTTCGTATGGACCTCATAATAATGACCTACCCTTGATGCCCCATCCAATTCACCTCACCACCTTAATTACTCTCTAATCTGTGCCACCTTACCTTCGGAGATAATTTTCTATACTCAATAACAAGACGTTCATAACAAGTTACTTCATTTAAACTAGATGGCGTTGTCTACCCTTAAAACAAGCAAGCGGTTTGAACGTTGAATGAACTCGAGCAATACGTTTTCTTCTTTTTTTACTTTATGGTCCTTAGATGCTTTTAAAACGTATTTTGATGTTTAGTCGACTTCAGTTGAATAAGTCGACTTCAGTTGTAAAAAGCGCAGCGAAGTTTAGCGAATTATTTATAGCAAAATAGTAACTTATTAATTAAATAAAAATAAATTTAACTCATTCATGTCATGAATCTTTCATTATAAAAACCAGGCTTCAAAATACTTTCAAGTGCTTTGAAAGTAGAAAATACTGAAAGTAGAAAAACCGAAGCCTTGAAAGTAGAAAATACTTGCATAGGAAATTGACCCGTGCGCTTATGTAAATAAAGAGCACAATTGCGTTTGCTTTAAAAAACTACGAAGCCTTGCAAGTTTTTTGAGCGATGTATCGGCCACCTAGCTTCTAGTGACCCGGCTGGCCGAGTGCGGCCGAACTCAGCCGAAGCCATGCCGAACCCGCCACCGAGTATGTAGGTGCGGACGGACCGAAAGAGCGAGTTGGTGAGTAAAATACTTTGAAAGTCTTGCATGTATTGCGGGTCCGCACCAGGGCGGCGTACTTATAAGCCAAAACCTGGTTTAAAAACCTGGTCGCGTATATACCCACCTTCCCTAATTCCACACAGGTGGCGTGGAATTGGCGTGAGTGGTCATACAGAATCCAGGCCCTGCTCTCAAGCCCTTGCGCTGATTTAAAAACTGGGGTACTTGGTATCTTAGGCCTTGCACGCATTGCCTTGCAGTGGAACGCGGTGCGTTTATTCTAGCGTTTTTTCACATTGTATTATATGCGTTTATTTCATATTTTATTATATGCGTTTATTTCATTGCAATACGTGCACTTCTATGAAGTGTCATAGAAGTGCAAGTGTGTTATAACGCATATTCTGTGAAGTACGGCACTCCGTACTTCACAGAATATGCGTTATAAAAGGCAAGGCAGTGCCTTATTCCGATGATTAGATGCCGAGCAATCGATAAAAAACTATTTGACGGCTGACCGAATTTTGAAGAAATGTAGTATAATATTGGACTTTGTAGGTTTGGTCCTGGTCCTCCTGGTCCTCTGGACCTGGACCAAACCTACAACTGGTCTGGTGGTGGTTTGGCTTTTGGTCCTGGAATAAAACGTGTGGGCTACTTTTAAATGACCACGCGGGCAAAGCCGCGGGCACAGCTAGTTTAAAAATAAAATGCGAGAAAAGGAAGTATACGTTAGTTAGATCGGAAGTCTAATTCTCTCTCGTACAAAGTTTCAGAGTTTTCGCACAGATTATGATAAACTTTCGAAATAATAATCGCAAAGACAACTGTACCAAAGAGGTACTTAATATATTTACATGGTACCTACATCCTCTTTGGTGTCTGATGAGATTTTGAATACTATTCTGGAAATTAAAGAAGTTCATGTCCTACAAGAGTGGCACAATAACTACGAAAGAGACAACAAGGGCTATTGCTAACTTTTTTGTCATTTTTTATTTTTAAATCGTTTTCAAGGTCAAATAATTGATACCCCGCGTTTTCTTTGAAGAGATCGTTCCAGTTGTACGTAACTACCTACGTAAGTACATATAACTTCCTTGATTCGAACACTGTTTCCGCATTATAGTTGCCGCTCGTGGGATTAATAACTAGTACATTTTTGATAGAATTTACGTTCCGCGGCAAACCTCTTTCCACCTCTTAAATTGTAAAAAATGTTTTGTTATCTGTGTCAATCGCTCGAATAGGATGTATTTTTACGCTTATACGTTATTATATTCAAAACAGTGTTTGTATTCTGAAAAATAAGTCAATAGTTTCAGCGCAAAAATGTGTCTGGTTCTGATACTTGTTACTTTAACGTGATTTAAAAACTGGAAAAATAAGACGCTTCAGCCTCGTAAATAATGTGTTAATTAAATGAGAAAAAGTACACCGAAATAGGACATAAGACACCGAATATACAATATTAGTAGGTATACTTTCGTGTTCCCTCCGTAACTCCTTAGGAAGTTTGAATAATGCACCACCACTTTACAGATTCGTGACTTTGACTGTAACTTGACTAGACTTTTGACTACCTGACTGACTGCCACTCGATATTTAAACTATTTAGTGAAAAAAAAAACATAGACTTTGTAATATCTGTTTACTTGACACTTAGATATAACATCATTGCTTGACACTGTCTAAATTCACTAGTCGTGCGGAGCCAATCAAAATAATAATAATAATAAAACTGAACTAAATTGTATTACCTACAAATACTTATTAGACATTAATATTTTGTAACCCAATGGACCAAGTTCCACAGTTATTATAGTCACTCATATTAAGTAATTAAAATATCAACCTGAGCAATGAAAAGGTCATGCTCAAAATTATATCAAGTCTAAACGAGGTCAATGGCCAAAGTGGAAATGGTCAAAGACCACTTCCACGTACTTTTGCCAAAACGACCACAGGTAATGGCATATTCGTGCAAATTTTATTTATCTAAATCTAGATTTAAAATGCGAGAATGATTTCAAATTAGCGATCCCGGCTTAGCACAGCTACACAACATTTCTTTTCTGTATATATGTCGCATCTGCTTAAATTGCCTAGGCTTTTGATTGAATGATGCCAATCAACTAACGGCCTGAATGATATTCAGCCGTATGTCATTTAATGAACTGGCTAGCTGATTGCTTATGCATTCATACATTAGGGTGACCATGTGACAAAAAAACACGCAATTGTATCAAACATAGTAGTTTGGAAACAGACGAGTCACAGCTGAAATCACATTATTTTTGTCACAACACTCTTCCATTGTACTATTTTTTTGCGTAAACGCATTCAAACTGTGAGAAACACCAACAATATAGCTGCTTGCTGACGCCATATTGACCACAGACTAGGTAGTAGCGATCTACAAGTATATTGACGGTGTATGGGCTTCAGCGCTAGGTGGCAGAAAGTGGAACTAAACTTAAATGAATATCCTATGCAATTAATTAAATGTGGTCGATCCGAATCATTTGCCTAGCTTTTCGATTGAATGGCAGTTAGTTTAATGGCACCATTTAATCAAAAGGCGAGGCAGTTAATTAAACCTGCTGGCGACATAAATTCGTAATAAAATTATCATCAATAAAGCATTGGTGAAACCCGGAATAAAATCAGTTCAAGACACAAATGTAGCTCATAAGTTTCAGACACAGACCCAGAAAGTACAGATATGCGAGACTGGCCACTTTGTTTTTAAGTGATAAATACCTGATATTAGGAGTTAACATGAAGGGCTATACTTAGGAAAAACAGCCTATAAAGTATGAAGTATGGTCGTAGATTGACATAGATTACCAAAAAAATTGTGATAGAGCATTGCTCTATCAATCTTGCCTAACTTGCTCTCTACCAGTTTAAGACATACTTACCTAAATAAACAAATAGTTATATATTCCCTACAAGGCTAGGTAAGGAATCTTGGAGCAAACGTTGTTGGTTGGTCGGAGAAGGGCTGGCTCTTTTCTGTTTTGTTCTTTAGAGCGATGAGTCCAGCAGATCACTCGCCTGATGGTAAGCGTCACGGCTTGCCATAACAGTTTGCAGTGCCACCTAGAACTTTGGTGGAAAAATCTTGCGCGTCACTGCATTGCGCTCGTCGAGCTCGTTATCATGATACATGCCTTTATATCAGTAGTACCATTGGGCAGTACCATTAAAGTTACCAGTGACACTAGTTTGTACTGCTAGTACCTACCAATAAATAGAATGCAAGTATCAAATTCCAGGGTTTATTTATAGACAGTACCATTATCATTGGTTGGTTTTTAAGTCACATTGCCCAGTAATTTCGCTGCAAACATTGTCCTTCAAACCGGAACGCTGTAATGCTTTATTCGACCATTATTACAATCAAACACCACACTAATGTACCTACCTTACCACAATTAAATGTGTAAACAAAACAGCTTAATTATGATTCTCGCCACCGAGTTCTAAGCCGTCATGCGTTATGTAAATCTCGACACGACGTATTCACTCATGCACCGCTTATTTACATGACAACTTAACACAAGCCAGATCAGCATCGTAAAAATCAGCGTATCTATAGTAGTCCTTACTTCACTTAGGATACATAATATTACAATACATACAATAAGACCACGCCGAGCACTTTATGCATTCGGTGATCAGTCAATCAGGAAACACTTTAACTAGCTATTTTGCACCCCTAAGGCCACGTCCTGAGTTTGTCCTCTGCTAACATAAGTAATATTCTGCCTGACGTGACGGCCCACGTGACAAGGAAAATCCTGAGATACAAAGACGTCTTTGCAGTTGACTTTGTATGGGATGCACGACCGCTCTGTAAAGGATTGTGGACAAAGACTTGTACTTACAGCCTTCGTGACACATACAAGTTATAACATGGGTTTATAATTTACATATGCTCGGCACACCTCAATAATGATGAATGCTGTCAACAATGCGACATTTTGAATGTCCTGTTCTTCATTTACTTTTTGTTATATCTATAGATAGGTAAATACAACAGACAGTTGCACTCCATCGGACCTATCTTAGTTATAGTATAATCCAAAGTCTATAAAGAATATGAATGAAACAAACCCTCATAAGAAGAACTGTATGTAGCCTTTGGTCTCATAAAATAAATAAATACATGCACATATTAAAAACATACCCCGACCCTTACAGCTAAGCGCCATCTCAATTACAAAAAAACGCATCAAAATCGGTCCTTTCGTTTGGGAGCTACGATGCCACAGACGGATACATATTACATACACACCCTAAACTTATAACACCCCTCAGTTTCGTCGGGGGTTAATAAGAACACGTCACTTTGTTGGCCAATTACACTTGCTGGTCAAAAAATGCGAGCACATTACGAGTACTTGCAATTAATATATTTGACAATAAGTGTATGCCAATAAAAGTGGGATAGTTGTAAAAAACAAAGAATTAGAACACTCTCGGAAAACAAGCACCTAGGTACCTAATTTATCATTTTAATCAGAGCATCACAACTTTGGATCCACTGTGAACAACGCGTAACGTTGTTTGTTACGTAAACTCTTCAAGAGCTGCTCGAATTTTAATTGAAAACTTTAACTTAGATGTCTGGCGCACGATGGACGAGTAGACTGCGAATGACTAACTTTAGACACAGAATAAATAATAGTACTAAAGCGGCTTTAATTCGGCTTAGGTTGAAACTCGCCTCTGAGCCACCCGTGGCCCAGTTAACACTCTGAACCTAATATAGTGGTGGTAAACTAGACCGAATGCACATGGGCCAATTTCCTAATGAGAAATAGTATAGTGTAGTAAACCCGTAGCTTAGTAGGTACTGTATAAGTGCTAATAATCGCCTCCGATTGACTTTAAGTATAAGATAAAATATCACTCAAATTGTATGAATAAAGTTGTATAAACCATTGGGCAAATAAATGTGCATAGTCTTGTTACGTGGCGGAGTCACATTCATCTGACTGGCGCTCAGTGGCTTTTATTATGGAATGTTACAGTGGCTGTCTAGGATGATGTCACCAGATGATTGAATCTAGCGATACTCTGCCCAGATGTTCATATACAGGCTGAGGTTTAGAGAGCCGGGAATATGCCGATCAGTTGTGTAAATCCGAAGAATGGTTACAATAAGTCATTTAAGTCAAGCTTAGGATTGTTAGGTAACCTTAAAATCTCGCAAAAGAAAACTTTGGCAGCACAATACACATTTTGCTTTCAAAAATAGATGTGATTTCAGGAGTTCCATGAAAGTCGTCCACAGCTGATCATAGAACTGTACAATGATCTATTCGGGCCGCATTTTTTTTCGTGCTTCAGATATTGTGTTATAATTCTATATCTATCTAATCTAAATCAAAGAAAATAAAAATTAATGTACAAAAAAATTATCTATACTCTTTGTCTATACCTATCATAAAACTGTAACGGGTCCAATTCTGTACATTGAATATTATATTGTTTTTTTTTTTGGAGGCTTTTCTGTATTCCATACTGAACCCAAATATGGAGGCTTTTCTATATTTGTACTCAAGCCAAAACTGTTTTTATTTATTTTTTCTGCTGTCTGTCTGTATCTTGGGCGCGCATCACGCCGAAACTACTGAATGAATTCAAATTAAACTTGGCATGATTTGCTACTACGAGGTAGGACATTGGATACTTTTCAGACCGTTAAATTAAAGGGTCCCCGCAGGCAAAGATAATTTCGGTTATCTTTGCCGCAGGATAGGGAGTTCATTTGGAGTTGGTATTCATGTTTTACGGTTTATAGTTACTTCCGAAGTTCACCTCTAGGATACTCAAGGAATATTCCTCCAAATTTCAAATACCTAGGTCCACCGGTTTTGGCTGGGCGTTGTCTGTCAGTCAGTTAGTAGGTATGTTACTGTTTTATAGGCATGATTAAAATGATGTAATAAAACACATATTTATATTATTCTGCCCTAAAGTGAAGGGCATCTATACTTATAATAAAGCAGTAAGTACCAAAAGTGAAGGGCATCTATACTTATAATAAAGCAGTAAGTACCAAAAAAACTGTAAAAGGAACTAAAGGGTACTAAAAATAAAAATAAGCTACTAAAAATTAATAAAAGATATTTAAAATTCATGTCTGTCTGTTTGTCTGTTAGTCTGTTCACGCATCACGTAAAATCTACTACACCGATTGTGATGTGGATTTCATTGATGGATAACTTAGGGTTTGACTTAAAAACTGGTGATGTACTTATTATCTCAATCCGATGAGTAGAAGCCGAGCAATCGATAAAAAAAATTTGACCGGTGAAGAAATTTTGTTTAATTGTTGGTATATTGGTATTTTAGGTCTTGGAATAGTAATAGAGTTCATTTAACCTAGAGAAATGGCCACGCGTGCGAAGCCGTGGGTACAGCTAGCTTAAAATAAATTTGTCTAGGGTACTTAAAATAAGCAACTAAACAAGAATATATCCGTTTTCAAATTCGTCAATTCTGTCTGTTTGTTTGTCTGTTGATCTGTTTGTCTGTATGTTTGTTCGCGCATCAGGTAAAAACCACTGGACCGATTGCGATGCGGTTTTCATTATTTGGGTACTTCCCAACGGATCTCGAGATTAGAATCTGATGTCGTTAGGTGTTCCCATCGGATTGCAAATCAAATATAACACATACTCGTAGGTAACTTTTAACCCAGAGAAAAGACCACGCGTGCACAGCCGCGGGCACAGCTAGTAATGAATATCACCACGCTCGGCAGGCGGCTTGGTGATCAGCAGATGTTGAGACCAGGAAAATGCTACGGCCTCTTTCCTGAATACCAATAGGGAGGTTTCCTTTGGATTAAAAACAACTTCTGTATATGTACATCGATAGATAAGATAATAGAAGTGCTAAAAAATCGACTAAAAACTACTGATTCAATTTTGATACAATTTATAACTCCACCTCGACAGTACGAGTATAACCAATCAAATAAAAAAAAAAAACAAAATCGGTTCAACATTATTGATGGAGAAATCGATAAAAAAACATATATGTAGTCGAACATAGAAACTCCTCTTAACGTCAACCAGTTTTTTTTTTTATATTTCTTTATACACCAGGAAGGTTTTGAATTAAGAAGTGTAAGGATCTGGTGGATGATCAGGACATGAGCCTATAGATCTCATTTCCAACTAATGGTAGAGAATTTTTTCACTAGGCTTCATTGAAGTGTGATTTCAAGTTTAGTGTGATTTCAAGCATAAAGAAAAAAAACAGCCAAGTGCGAGTCGGACTCGCGCACCGAGGATTCCTTTTTTTTTTGTTATCGAACTACGGCTACGGTTGCATCAAAAAAAAACGGTAGGTACTTTAAGTAACGTAATACGGTTTTCGGAATTTTCCCGTTCCTTGCGCTTTATGACATTGCTTGTTGCCAAATTTCATGATTTTAGGTCAACGGGAAATACCTGTAGGTTTTGATTCCCTTGCCGTATCTTTTGATAGCTTTGACTTAGAAGTTTGATATCTTCACATGTCGAAGAGATTGCAGACTTGAGTATTTGATATTAATTTCAACTTTATACCTCCATGCGTTCTTGAGAAAAAGGGTCTTGACTGACAGACATACAGATGGACAACGAAGTGATTTTATAAGGGTTCCATTTTTCCTTTTGAAGTACGGAACCCTAAAAAATAAAAATAAACTGCCCCTGCTAGTTCTCACAGCACGCGGCACCTGTGAACCTGTGATATAAGATGATGGGGACATTTTATTAACCACACGATTTCAGGAGTACTATACTATTTATTTATTAACTACTTACACATGCGTATGAAGTAGTCACCAAAAGTCCTGAAAACATAATTCTGTACGTCGTGTATAGGTACAAAAGGAGTGGCTTTGTGCCTTTCGGTTCATTGACCACGATGCTTGCTACTTAATGTGGGTAGACTCATTAAAGGGCGTCACAGACGACTAAGATACTATAATATTTCATATTAAGATAAAATATCGCTCGGCATATGAACCATCACAAACGGCGAAGATAATATAATTTTTTCATCTCACAGTATCTTAAGATATCGAGCGATATGTTTTTTTTTAAAGATGCCATCTTAAGATACTACATATATCGTAATATATACTTTGTATCCGTGACGGTTTTTTTATTAGATATTGGCTGTGTCCGTTGCTTTTCTCTAGCTTAAAAGTTACCTACTTGTTATTCCAGGACCAATATTACATAGAGAAAGGATTTAAAATAAAACTTGTCCTTTACCTTAATTTAATAACATTTTGTTTGTATTTTTTTTAGAAAGATCTGCGTAAAGATTCACCGCGGCTTTTTGATATTTAATGTGATTTTCTATACAAATTGTTCGTCGTTTACAGTGCGCTAATACAATTTGCTTATCAAATTTGAAATCAGAATCATCATCTGCTGAGCTATCTAATAAATGTAATAGTTTTGTAGTATGTAGTTGTGCTAGCCTTTGGAGTCAGAGTTTGTCAGGCCGCCCGAGGGCCTCTGACATGGATTAAAGACTGCTCGGGACTGACAGCTTAACGTGCCCTCCAAAGCACGGAGCGATGGAAAACAGCACATAACTTAAAAAGAAATTGGTTCGGAGCCTAGGATCGAACCTGGTATCGTTGGATTCTAAGATGCACTATTGAACCCTTAGGCTACCACCGCTCATGTAATGTAATAGTGAAGCCGTATAACTCATATTTTATCATCCTGTATAATGCGGCGAAGAAATACGTATGGCACCTAGGACGGCCTTCGAGAGAATGAATAATTTCAATATATTATGTTTTCTTAACCGTGTGTGATACTCTAAGATGCTATAATATTTTATATGCAAATATCTTAACATGAAATATTATAGCATCTTCGTCGTCTGTGACGCCCTTAAGATACTATAATATTTCATGACAAGATAAAATATCGCTCGCCATACAATTTATATGAATCATCACAAACGGCGAAGATAATATATATATTATATCTTATGATATCGAGCGATTAGGATTTTTTAAAAGATGACATCTTAAGATACGAAATATATACTAACTTAAGATACAAAATATATATTAATATACTAAATTAATTAAACTAAATGTGTTATTCCAGGACCAAAAGTACATACAGAAACGTATTTTTTTTATAAATAACTTGTTCAGAAGCTAAATTTAAGAAGGTTATGTTTGTTGTTTTTTTTTTGCAGGAAGATGTGCGTTATAGATTAAATTCATCGCGGCTTTTTGTAAATTTAATGTGATTTTTCTTTCTTAATTGTTCGCCCTTTATAGTGCGCCAATGCAATTTGCATATCAAATTCGAAATCAGAACCATCGTGTGCTGAGGTATCTAAAAAATGTCAGTCGTTAAGCCATGACAGAGGCATCGGCCGGCGGTCTGACAAACTCTGACACCAGAGTCCAACACTACCTCATACTACATGCAAGCAAGCCAGAGGGTTTTCAATAAAAAAAAAAGTCAAATAGTATAATCAACTATCTGCGCCCCGTAGACTTGCCCACGTCACAGAATAAATAATAGTACAAGTACCCACGTGTACGTAGTACTATTATTTATTCTGTGCCACGTGCAAACTGTCACTCCGTTCATCCTCATTGGGATAGAATTTCAAAAAACCCTACCTTAGTGCACCTCTAGGATACTTAAACCTCCAAATTTAAAATCCCTAGGTCCACCAGTTAAGGCTGTGCGTTGTCTGTCTGTCAGTCAGTAAGTATGTCACGGTACTGTTTTATAGGTACAGACACCCACTTCCATTCAGTTTATATATAACATCATTGCCTCCATGCTTATAAATTACGTAATCCTCAGATATTTTCAGATTGTTAAATCCACGCTTTTTATCTCATTGTTTGTCTCTACGTGTGTAGATATGCTGGGCACGTACGAATGAATAAACATTAGGTAGGTATCTACAAGATATATGCAAGGACGAATCCTGTACCTAGGTAATACAGGCAACAATAAAGTAGATAGTCTGAGCTCTACCTCTTCTCAAGAAATAAACTTAGCAGTAGACTAGGTTCAACGTTTTAGGTAGGTAATAGGCATAAACAGTTGTGAATGAAGCCAACACAAGAATTCAGCTGGGTTGGGCAGCATTCGGCAAGCTTCGTCAAGTCTTCTCATCGTCCATACCACAGTGCCTGACGACAAAAGTCTTCAATCAGTGCCTGTAAATCGACTTAAATATAAAAAAATAAATATGTTGATATAATTATATGTTTTATTAAATTTGAATATACACTCTAGAAATTATAAGTGATAGAAAAGTGATTGAGAATTGTTGGCTCGATAAAAATATAATCCAAAGATGACTCTAAATCGGTATTTAAAAGGTGTCCTGCTAAGAGATACTATCATAAAGCCATGTGAAAGTTATTCCAATAGACGAGGCTTTTTATTATTTAGGAAATGCATGACAAAAATATTCTAATTTCGTTAATTCATGGTCACTCACGGTCAGATTAGTCCACAAATTTAAGGTCGCTCAGCGAACTATGGAGAGAGCTATGCTTGGAGTTTCTCTGAAGGACAAGATTCGTATGAAGTGATCCGACGGATAAACAAGGTGGCGGACATAGCTTTAGGGCTATGCTAAAGTGGCAGTGGGCTGGTCACATCTCTTGGGGTAGACGAGTTCTCGAGTGGAGACCACGTTTAGGCAAACGTAGTGTAGGACTCCCTGTGGAGTGGCGACCTGCGAAAAGCGGCCGGAAAAGAATGGGTGAGGGGAACTGAAGACCGAGCTCAGTGGCGTGCATTAGGAGATGCCTACGTCCAGCAGTGGACAGATATAGGCTGATGATGATCATGATGACTTAGGCACATGATACAGGTTTTTTTTAACTGACCTTGGTTGCCCAAATCCAAATCTAAGAGCTATTGCAGAAATAGTAATTAATAGTTAATTGACAATAAACGAAAAAATAACGATTCATTGTGTATCCGCATATAAGTTAAACTTAATTCATCAATAGTTAAAAATCCGACTGCGCACAAAACTAAAAAGAGGCAAACAAGCTTTAGATTTTTGATTTTGAAATATAAGCATGATGCCTCTGCAGGCATCATGCATTTCCCTTGAAGGGATCAGCTAGAACCTGGCGAGCTCTTCATGCCTCCGACTGCATCTTATATTTCAAAATATAAGATGCAGAGGCATCATGCATTTCCCTTGAAGGGATCAGCTAGAACCTGGCGAGCTCTTCATGCCTCCGACTGCATCTTATATTTCAAAATATAAGATGCAGAGGCATCATGCATTTCCCTTGAAGGGATCAGCTAGAACCTGGCGAGCTCTTCATGCCTCCGACTGCATCTTATATTTCAAAATATAAGATGCAGAGGCATCATGCATTTCCCTTGAAGGGATCAGCTAGAACCTGGCGAGCTCTTCATGCCTCCGACTGCATCTTAGATTTCAAAATGTAAGATGCAGAGGCATCATGCATTTCCCTTGAAGGGATCAGCTAGAACCTGGCGAGCTCTTCATGCCTCCGACTGCATCTTATATTTCAAAATATAAGATGCAGAGGCATCATGCATTTCCCTTGAAGGGATCAGCTAGAACCTGGCGAGCTCTTCATGCCTCCGACTGCATCTTAGATTTCAAAATATAAGATGCAGAGGCATCATGCATTTCCCTTGAAGGGATCAGCTAGAACCTGGCGAGCTCTTCATGCCTCCGACTGCATCTTATATTTCAAAATATAAGATGCAGAGGCATCATGCATTTCCCTTGAAGGGATCAGCTAGAACCTGGCGAGCTCTTCATGCCTCCGACTGCATCTTATATTTCAAAATATAAGATGCAGAGGCATCATGCATTTCCCTTGAAGGGATCAGCTAGAACCTGGCGAGCTCTTCATGCCTCCGACTACATCTTATATTTCAAAATCAAAAATCTAAAGCTTGTTTGCCTCTTTTTAGTTTTGTTCGCAGTCGGGTTTTTTGTTTTTATAACAATGTATTTTATTTTAAACTTTTTAATTTTTATTTATAAGAATTAGCGAGAATGGTTGCTAACCAAAGTTAAATCGTTATAGATCCTAAATGGTAAAACGAAATGAAAAATGATCAGTGAAACCTAGAGATGATTTTCAAATTCCTATTCAATGATACCCCACTTGACATAGTTCGTCGACTTTACATTTTTTCTTTTTCTCAATGTGGCGTCTAGTTGCCGCCATATTGAATTTTGATAATTGTCATGGCTCTAATAGCACTCGCAAGATTAAGACAAAACGATTGACGTATGAATCATCAAAATCGGTCCTCGCGTTTGGTCTATATACATACATACATAGACTGATAAACACATTACTGGGCCTTTGCGTTGCGCAGTCTCCTAAAAACATATTTTATTAAAAAACTAAAATCTCACTCAGTAACTTTTTGCCATTTGAATGTCAAAATTGTATTTATTTGCTAAAATAAAATAGAAGCTTCTGAACCTTATTAGTTAACGAAGATAAAAATAACTAATGAAAAAATTAAAAAAAAACTAACTAAAAAGTCAAAACAAGAGATAAATAAATTTGTCAATTTTTTTTGTAATTTTTTTTTTGTACCTCTTGTATTTAAATCTAAAAACACTCCTTTTTTGGGCAGTCGTGTAATAAGTCAAGAATGTACCCTGATGTGAATTTTCCTATTGGTTGTATTGTATTAAAGTAATCTCGGTAGGTGCCTACTTGAGGCAAATAACGTGCTTGAGGTACCTAAGTAACTGTAGGTAATAAATTCTTGGTAGTATGTAGCCTAGGTTCCTTTGAATCTAGTACCTAACTTGACTCACATACTCACGTGCGCCGTTTGCGTTGCAAAGTATATTAAGGTAGGTAGGTACGTCATTCTCCGTATGGGTACCTATTTACCCAAGCCACAGCATGCAAAGGACTTGCCATAAGTGTTGACTTATCGTTCGTTTGCAGAGCTTGGTATTGTTTAGAACCTGTCCTTTGGTACTTGGCATGTTTACTTGCTGTTTTACAATGTCTAGGACTTTACACAAAGTATGTATGACAGTGTTGTGTCCTGCCTGAGAGATGAGGTACTTACAACAAGACAAGTTTGGCGACATCAAACAGCTCTTTAACTTATATTGTATTTTTACTCTACTGCGGAGTGTCATAACCCAAACATATTTTTCGACTGCTTGATGGATTTTGATAAAAGAGGTATCATTAGATTTGTCTTAATCACAAGAGTGACATCCTACTAATATTATAAACGTGAAAGTTTGTAAGTATGGATGGATGGATGTTTGTTACTCTTTCACGCAAAAACTACTGAACGGATTTGGATGAAATTTGGTATAGAGGTAGCTTATACCCTGGATTAACACATAGGTTACTTCTTACCCCGAAAAAATGCAGGGGTTCGGAGGGACGCGGGTGAAACCGCGGGGCGCAGCTAGTAGCATATAATACTAATATGGCGGTTTACAGCGTCCATATTTTATTTCCGACGGAACAAAACATTACCAAAACCTATCGAGTGCGGTATCAAAATGAAGGTAGAACTAGAAAGTTATAGGAAAACAAAGTAAAATGATTAAAAACCAACCCGCTGCGAACAAAACTAAAAGGAGGCAAACTAACTTTAGATTCTTGATTTTGAAATATAAAATCTTTCCATATTGAGAGAGAACTCATCGAGACCAATCAGATAAGCCTAAAATCGAAGGGGTATTATAATTTGATTGTTGGGTAATGAATTCCTGACTACCTTCCGGGTCCATCACCAGACCCTGGATAATTGTACTTACTATTATTTATTCTGTGCCCTGGATACCATATAAAACCAGAGAACTCATCAAGACAAAACAAAAGAGCCCAAAAAAAAAAAAAAAGCAATCAAAGGGATTCCTTCACTTGTTTGTTGAGTTCCTGTGACTAACTTCTGGCTCCATCATCAGACCTTGGATACTACATATGACCAGAGAACGCCTCAAGACAAAACAAACGAGTGTTTTCGGTATAATATAGCCTTGGTGTGTTCAAGTCAAGAGTGAATAGGTATCTACTAGGTAAACGTGCTACACCTTCGACCACATCATCGCTTTCCATCAGGTGAGATCGTAGTCAAACGATTGCCTAGACAGTGATAAAAAAAAAACTACACTGGTGTGCGATTTACCATGTTATTTTAAGACCATATACTTATTATCAATTTTCCTTTTATCTCTATGTAAAGAACAATTTTAGTTTTAATAGTTTGGGAGATAAAGGCGGGGAAAGGTAAATTTTCATCTATTTTCTTAAAGGCTCAAAGCGAGCGCGCGTAGGTACATAAACCAGTTTATGTACCGTGTTTTGATAACCATATAGCTTCGGCTCGTAATGATACACTAAAATATATAATTTAAAACTACAAAATATAAAATATTTGACACCCTCACAACAAGCCCTTTCATTTGATATCACTAGTAGTAGTAGTAGTAGATTACAAAATATTATTTTCTAATTTTCAAATATAAGAACAATTTTATCAAAACCCCTCAAAAATATCAAAATTGATTTA
The DNA here is from genome assembly GCA_946251855.1 of Alsophila aescularia. Taxonomy (NCBI): domain Eukaryota; kingdom Metazoa; phylum Arthropoda; class Insecta; order Lepidoptera; family Geometridae; genus Alsophila; species Alsophila aescularia. The sequence goes on along the minus strand of OX276377.1, from coordinate 32,874,188 downwards.
TTTACGTTACACTTTCGTATTTGGGTCACAGATATGTAATATGTGTACCAAATTTCAATTTAATCGGTTCAGTAGATTCGGAGCAAATTGCCTGTGACAGACGCGCAGACAGACACACAAGTGATCCTGGTTCCGTTTTTTTTTTCATTTGCACGGAACCCTAAAATGGGACCTAACCGTAATCGGAATTTAAAACAAAAAATAACGCATTTTCATTTTTATGGCCCCTCTTCACGATCGGTGATAATCGTTACTCGCGTAATAGTCTGTCATCGGCAAGGTAATCGGTACGATCATCGTGCAAGCATCCACACGATCGTCCGTCATCATTTGTTGATCGGCAAGCCTTCAAGATGGACGTGTTTATAGCTGCTGGGTACCATTCAGTTAATTTCAGTATACAATCATTTTGATAATTTAGTTGAACGAAAAATTGAACGAAGAAGGGAAGATGGTGGTTTTGAGCATTCATCGTATATGTTTTTCAGTCATCTTCGTCCCAATGCTGGGTAAAAGCCACCCTTCCCTCGTCGTAAAATAACAAAGTAAATATATAAATACAATTATAATATACCTATACAATTAACTAGGTAAACCTTTTTCAGACCTATTATGGACTAATGACTCGCACCGGCTTCGCACGGGTAGCTAAAGGTTTCTCCTTTGTACACGATTTTACCCGAGTTTTGATTGACTTATTTGAACAAAAAACAGTTACTGTGACTTAACTATAATAGTTAGACATAAGCCTGGTGAACTTTTTTGTAGGTAATGATGAGTACTATAAATATGACATATAGTACATTATCAATAGTTTTCGCAGTGCACGCCAAATAATGTCATTTATGTAGCACCTACTGTTATTTATTCTGTGCTTTTACAGGCAAATTTTATAACCTTGGGTTACTTTATTGCAATTTTTGTTGGGACATCCACACCAATATATAAACGTGAAACATTGTCTGTTTATTTGATTGATTGTTTGAGGAGTTTTAACGCCAAAAAGGCTGATCAGATTTTGATGAAACTTTGTACAAAGGTATTGTACAATATAGATACCAACATAGAATACTTTTTATCCTAGAAAATGGTAAGTTTCCACGGGGACACCTGAAAATGTCGATTACTCTCTGAACGATTTGAGGATAACCGAAGGTCCGGGACCCTATACTAAACGCAGTTCTGCCTCTATTCGTTCTGTCGATGATCCCATCAAGCGTTTCTGAAGAATTTAGTGTCTATGATGAATAGCGGAAGACATACCAATGTCCTCAGAGTGTTCTGCTTTGGGTGATGTCATTCACACACCCGAGCACACAGGTGAGGTTATCTCTACCAAAAGCAGTCAGTGTTGTTTTTAGCCAGTTTCCGATTGCAACTGAACACTCGCTGTAAGGAACAGTTACCATGGAAACAAAAAAACAAGTCTGTCAAAAAGCATCAAGAGCGATGGAACTATACATTAATAATAATAATTTATTGTGCATAAATAAATAATTACATAATCTATTCCATAGCCTCCCCACTAGGATTCCCTGTCTTCGGGGAGGCTATTTTTTCCCGGGTGAAACAAAAATGTTATTTATCTAATGAGTTGTAAATTTATAAACAATAATATATATTACTTACTATTATTTTTTGAATAATGCTAGTAAATAGTATACAAAGACAAACACAATATTATATAATATCTATAATTTAAAAAAAAAAAAAACATCCTCATACATAATACATATTAATACTAGTTCACATGTTATGCATCTATATTTATATTTATGTATGAAACTATACCATCAAATATTAGTGATTAAAATCTCTTCCGTCTCATTATGGTTCTTATCTCCAATCCAAGTTGAAACCTTATTTTTACATTCATTTCGAGACAAAAAATATATCTTTATTTAATTTATTATAAAGATAGGGTCCCAAATACGTAAAAACTGTGTGCAAACCTTGTTCTAGTTTTACGGGATGTACACTTTAATCGACGTGAATCTAAACCAGTAACTGATTTGTGAGCAACTTTATGGAACCTGAGAATGATCGTAAGTATAAGTAGTTGTCATACACGCAAAAAAATTTTGCATGGGTTTTTAATATCCTATAAGAACATGTTTTTTTTCGCGATAAACTGTAGTCCACGTGGACGAAGTCGCGAACGAAAGCTATTTTTTTTTTAATACTTACATCCTACGTCACTCGCTGATAATGTAACTTTCTATATGGGAAATAATTTTTAAAATCGTTTTAGTTTTTTTTGAGTTTATCCATTACACACAAACATACAAAAAAGTAAATCTTTTCTCTATATAATATAATATTAGTATAGATAATTTTGGGATTCCATATATCTGGGTGGTTCTGATGTATCTTCATTTGACCACCCAGTAGCCATTGTATTGCACTCGCAATAAAAAAGTATTAAAATCAAACAACGCCGCGACGACGCGGACGCGAGACGTACGTTGTCCTCCGGTGAATGAATGCTCGGCGATTGTGTTGGTTTGGCACGTAACTACACGCGAATTCCCTTTGATGCGTGCCCGAAAAACCGAGAATTCACCGGTCACGGCGATCACTATGGTGATTAAAGACGATGATCGGCGACTACAAGCGAGTAAGCCTTCCACATTGATCGTGCTCGCGTGTAATCGACTTTAATCGCCGATCGTGACGAGGGCCCTTTATATAAAGGACAAACACAAAATAATTAAAGTACAGGCGACTTGAGAACCTCCTCCTTTTAGAACTCGTTTAAAAATCTACCAGTTTTAATGAAATTTATAGATGAGCAACTCTTATACAGGGTGGCGCAATAGAACGTGCATATTGCATCATCTTTTTTTGCGGGGTACAAAGTGCGCGGGCGGGGGGAGCCTGCGTCGTTGGGTAGGCGGGCTCATGGAGTTTTAGTCACTATGAGTCACTTCGACGGGAAGCGTCGCGCATTTTGCGTGCGCGCATTTTACGAGAACTCTCGTTCATACATCGTTACTAGGCGTTTATATTGTTCTGAATATGGACTACGGCAAATTAGTGAAGCTCCGAGTGGTAATTTAATTAAAATATGGGTACAGCGTTTTGAAGACACCGGTTCAACGTTTAAACCACAAGCAAAAGGTCGTCCAAGAACATTTAGGACCGACGACAATATTGAGAAAGTTATGCAGTCGGTACGAGGAGATCCACAAATGTCTACTCGCAAGAGATCGTCTGTCTTACACTTATCGCGACGAAGTTTGCAACGAATTTTAAACTTGGATCTTAAACTGCATCCTTACAAGCTGCAGTTAACACAAGAATTGAAAGAGTCTGACTTCGGAGCAAGGCTCGCATTTGCTAATGAAATGCTTAATCGATTTTCCAATTATGACAATATCCTTTTCTCCGATGAGGCCCATTTCAATATCAATGGGTTCGTAAACCGTCAAAATTGTCGTTACTGGAACAGTGAGAATCCCAAACTCAAGCACCAGAAACCACTGCATAGTCCTAAAGCGACAGTATGGGCAGCAATCTCTGGTAGAGGAATAATTGGACCATTTTTCTTTGAAAATACGCGGGGGCAAAACGTCACTGTTAATACCGAACGCTATGTTGCGATGTTGGAAGGTTTTTTGGCTCCAGAGCTTGAAAATTCAAGAATAGTGAATTCTAGGACTTGGTTTCAACAAGACGGAGCTACCTGTCACACATCAAATAACTCCATGGCGGTTGTGAAACAGATGTTCCCTGGCAGACTGATTTCGAAAAGAGGTGATATCCCATGGCCCCCACGTAGTCCAGACTTGACGCCTCCTGACTTTTTTTTTGTGGGGATACCTCAAACACAAAGTCTACAGCAATAATCCGAAAAACATCGATCAGCTCAAGGAGAATATCCGTGGTGAAATGGCAACAATTACACCAGCATTACTGAAGAAAGTTTTCAATAATTTCCGTTTGCGATTAGAGGAGTGCCGTCGTAGAGAGGGTCATCATTTAGATGATGTAATTTTTAAAAAATAAACTTCAGTTATTTCTTTACAATACCTTAGTTTTATTTTGACTATACCTTTTGTATTTATTTTTATTTTATTTTTTCAAATATGCACGTTCTATTGCGCCACCCTGTATTTTTATATTGGATACTCTTATATTGGAGTTAACTAAGTTTTTAAAAGCGACTCATTCAAAGAATCATGCAAATCATTCAGGAATCCCGGGTTTGGCTCAACTGTGAATAACATATAGGTACACAAACAAAAAACAACATAAAACATAAAAAGTACAGACGAACCTCCAAGTCGAGTGAGAACATCTTCTTGGAAAGTTGGAAGTCGATTAAATTAATAACAAGCAATGATGTTGTATTTAATTGTTAACAAGGTTTTTTTTTACGATTAACGTTCGATGATGCTTGGTGTCAATACAGTCAATCTTGTTTTTTAATTCCTAACTACGCGCCTTCCTTCATTAAACGTTATCAATGTTATCATGCACTTTAAAGACTTGTTACCTAGGTACCTTAACCTAGATTATTTATTGTGTGACCTAGTGTTGTATCAGGAATATAAACCAAATCAAATGCATTAACTCAACTCATACTTCGTAGGTATTTTATTACATAGATAGGGAGCATGGCATGAGTACGAACAGACAATTCGAACTATCGCATCGGTACAAATACACCGTAACAAAGAAGATGCATACCTATAATATAACAAAGAAAAACAAATTAGGTACTTACCATCTGAAAAGGTTTGCTTCAAACGCAAACTCATCGAAACAAATAAAACGTTGCTAAATCGACTGGTCGCATTATAATGTTAAAAATATGAGGCTGTATTCGCACAAACTTTCTAATAACACATGTGTGATGTAATATCGAGCTATGTAAGGCATCGTAGACTTTTCGTCGTCATTCACAGTCCTTTGATGGTAACTAGAAAATTATGAAAGCGGCAGCTACTTTAATTTAGATTTCATGATCGTGACACCTAAATAAAAATTACGCATTACTTACCTATATAATAATCATTGGACAGTTTGAAATCGTCGCGTCACCAAATTTCGCGAATGTATATATGTGTGTATGTTTGTACCTACATGAATTTCTCGGAAACTACAAGTCTGGTTGCAATAATTATAATAGTTTCAGTAACATTCAACTTAGGAAATAATTAAAGTTTCATCAAAATCGGTTCAATAGTTTAAAAGATATGGACTGTTAACTGTTTCCAGTATGTTTTTTTTCGTAGCGAACGGAATAAGTACTTCATTTTCTTAGGCCTAATTTAACGAAACGTAGTAAGAAAATAAAGAAGAAATTACAAAAAAAACTTCAAATCGTATAAAAGAAAAAGAAAAAATGGTAATGTTTGGGATCTGTGACAGGTACATTTTCCTACTTACTTTAGTCAGTTTGGGCGTAGAACAGACCTCAAAAAAATTGAATTAGGTTTCAATGAAGTCAAAGGCCTTCTCAAATTCCACAAAAGCAAGACACAGGGGCTAGTTATACTCTTCAGACTTATGTATAACCTGACTCACTGTGTGTATGTGGTCTATGGTGCTAAATCCACCGCGAAACCCAGCCTGTTCAGGAGGCTGGAATTCGTCGAGTCTTCTTACGAGACGATTTGATATCACAAACAAACAACTTATAGACGTGGCTCAAGAGTTAAATAGGTCGGTAGTTCTTTAAAAGTGGTTTATCCCCATTCTTGAAGAAGAGTACTACCAAACTCCTGCTCCACGCCTCTGGAGTTCTTCCACTGTTAAGAACGTAGCTAGATAACCCCTGAAGCTCCCGAAGCACGGGTTTCCCCCCTGCTTTCAAGAGCTCCAAAGTTATACCATCCTCACCGGAAGCGTTTCCATTCTTAAGTTGTTAGAGCGCCATCTCAATGTCTAGGCTGACATCAGGCAGTTCATCAGTGTAGTGGTGGGTCAGTATTGCGCGGGAATCTTCTGTGCTGGGTTCTAGTCTAGAAGCATGCGAGTCGTACAATCGGCTATACTCTTAGATCTCAGAAAGGATTTTAACGATCTTATCGACCCGGACCCGATTGCAGTCAATGGTGTACCTCTAAAAGTTGTCCAACAATGTATTTACCTTGGATAAATATTGCAATTAGGTAAGGAAACTTTGAGAAAGAAGCCAACAGAATAACTTCGGCAAGCTTCGTCAAGTCTTCCCGTCGTCCATACCACAGGCCTGAAGACAAAAGTCTTCAATCAGTGCATCCTACCAGTCATGACCTACGGTGCCGAAACGTGGACACTCACAGTCAAACTAATCCACAAATTTAAAGTCGCTCAGCGAGCTATGGAGAGAGCTATGCTTGGAGTTTCTTTGAAGGACAAGATTCGTAATGAAGATATCCGACGGAGAAACAAGGCGAACGACATATCTCTTAGGATAAGCAAGCTAAAGTGGCAGTGGGCTGGTCACATTTCCAGAAGAACCGATAACTGTTGGGGTAGAAGAATTCTCGAGTGGAGACCACGTTTAGGCAAACGTAGTGTAGGACTTCCTGAGGCCAGGTGGAGTGACGACCTGCGAAAAGCGGCTGGAAGATAATGGATGAGGGGAGCTGAAGACTGAGCTCAGTGGCGTGCATTAGGAGAGGCCTACGTCCAGCAGTGGATAGATGATGATGATGATGATGATGTATAATCGAATCAAAACGGATTAGAGTAGCGAAATAGTACCATACAAATACATGTAGTTTCGCCTTGTAGGTACTTCGGTATGCAAGCAGAGCAATTGGAAAAGAAGAGCCATGAGCCGAAGATGGGCTTAGTGGTGAGCTTTGTGGGAGCCCTATGTCCAGCAGTGGACTGAAACGCGTTTTTATGGGCATTTATGATGATGATGATGATGCAGAATGGAGTTTTTTTGTTGTTGAATTGGCTGTGGCCTATGCCATACCGAGACGTTCAAAATAAAACAAGGTTTAAAAACATTGAAATACTAAATTAGAGTATCTATTAGTTTCAACGACTGCTAAACATAAAATATGAGCGTAACTTTTGTCTGATTGATTGTTTCAAAACAAAATTGGAACCTTCACACATCAACCACAACAAAATCAAAACACAAACACAATGTTTGGTTCTTTTAGGTTTATTTATCGGACTCTTGTCTGAAACGGAACTACCAACGCGCGACTTTTGTATATAAAGGTGAACTTCCACCCGATCTCCGTTTATTAACCCCCGAATTTGAAAAGAGACGGGTGTTATACGTTTAAGTTGTGCCCGTGTCTGGCTGTGGCATCGTAGCTCCTAAGCGAATGGACCTATTGTGATGCGTTTTTTCTGTTTGAAAGCTGATGTGATTGAGAGTTCTTGGCTATAATGGGGAGTTCAGGATCGTAGCTCCTAAACGATAGGACAGATTTTTATGTTTTTTTTTTTGTTATGTTAGAAAGCTGATATGATCGAGAGTTCTTGGCTATAATGAGGAGTTCGGGATCGTAGCTTCTAAACGATAGGACAGATTTTGATGTTTTTTTTTACGTTTGAAAGCTGATGTGATCGAGAGTTCTTGGCTATAATGGGGAGTTCGGGATCGTAGCTCCTAAACGATAGAACCGATTTTGATGTTTTTTTTATGTTTTAAAGCTGATGTGATCGAGAGTTCTTGGCTATAATGGGGAGTTCGGGATCGTAGCTCCTAAACGATAGAACCGATTTTGATGTTTTTTTTTTATGTTTGAAAGCTGATGTGATCGAGATGCTTCTTTCTTAGCTATAATGAGGGGGTTATATATGTTTTTAATTTGTGCTTGTGTTTGTAGAGGTATGTATATACACAGCATTTATGTCACTGTAACTTACCTACCACATAGGTAGGTACCCATTACTCTTCACATATCCATACCTACGTACGTACTTAATTTCAACACGTTTACATGAACAATATTCATTTACAATAAAATCAAACCCAATCGTTAGTGGTTTTTGAGAACCAATCCTTTACTACCGTAGCTGGGGTGGCAAGATAACAACGTCGTAAACTGTGGCTCACGCAAAAGCAGTTTCTTACCTTCACGGAATCAATTTCGCTCTGCAGCATGTTTCCACAGCGCTACAAAGTATTGCTCCATAAAACTATAATGTTCATGAATGATTCATTCACATAAAGCCGACGTGGACTTAAAACGCGCACATAACCACTTAATGTCAACTAAAGACAAAACGGCGCTCGCGCAGATGGCACACTTACAGATAGAGCGAGATAACCCTGATAAAGTTGTGGAAATGTCTGTTCTTTACTAAATTTACTCCGGGCACAATGTCAATCTATCGCTCCCTGAGATAATAGCCTCGCTTATCGTGTCAAAGACTGTTTACTTCCAAGCAGGAGCTGGAGCAAAGCACGTGATAAAGCGACTCTAGATTTTGCATTCTTGCATATCATTGATAAGCTTTCCGATATGTGCAGTATGCATCGCAAGATATGCAAGGCTGCAAGGCCTAGAAAAATATCAAGGTATGGTTTGTAGTTCAGAATAGCATGTAAATTCTTATTGGGGTAAAACATTACGAAGTATATTAGTAGCGACCACACGATAGGTAGTGGGCTCGTCCTGACTGTCAAGGGACTGATAACCGTGGGGTAGACGTGTTCTTGAGTGGAGACCGCAACTCGGCTAGCATAGTGTAGTTCGCCCTCCAGCTAGGTGGAGCGGTGATATACGCAAAGTGGCTGGCAGCAGTTGGAAGAGAAGAGCCGAAGATCGGGCTCAATGGCGTGCTTTGGGAGAGGCTTTTGGCATTATGTCCAGCAGTAGACTGACACGGGCTGATGATGATGATGATGACGACACAATAGGTGGGATCACCGAAGTGTTTTTTTTCTTCTCTTTGGATGGGACCATGGGCGACCGCAGGATATTTTGCAGGGAGTTGCAAAGGGCTATTAGGTGTAAGTATAATTACCAGTATACAAAGCAAGAAAATAAATAGATGTAAGCAAAGCGAGCGCGTTTTTTTAAATCCATTTTTGATGGAAAATGTTAGCGATTTCTATTCGATTACTTTTGAACCAAATTCCAAATCACATAAAATATAAATTACAGAGCATCATATAGCGCGAGTGGAGCGAGCGCGACAATGTTGAGGTAGTAAGTTAAAACATTATTGCAAGTCACATGAAAAAACGTCATAGCAACTAAAAAAGTGCTAGCGGAAATAGTTATTAGTGTAAAACTAAAACATATTATTATAACTTACGAGCGCGACTTTTTTTTACTAAGTACTTAGGTACTTTTTTATGATTTCTAGCTTTGTACATGTACTTACATGAGTTACTTAATATATCAATAAGTAGTTGGTGATTCTTCGAAGTCGCGTTTTTTGTCTTATTCCTCTGTCGTGTTTTTTTACTTACATGACAAAAAATATGTATGCTCCCATTAATATACATTTGTTCAGAAGTATATATATTGTTTTGGCACTCATTTTTGTGAACTCATTTAGAAAATAATTAACTTTTTAGTTTTTGTGTTGAGAGGTATCAGAAATTGACCACAGAGATCAGAAATTGAAGCCGGTTAAAAAATAATTATATACAAGTTGTAGGTAACAAAAACATAATATAAAAGTAAAATAAACTATGAAAACTGTAAATTTTTTGATTCCGCTGTCCATTTATCCATAGGAATAAAGGACAGAGGAAGAATAAAAAAAAATGCTGATGGTCCGTAATACAATCATACTGGAAGGACACCGTTAATCAGCTACTTAAAGCAGTCCTTCAAGCACAATTTCAAAAATTTAAAGGCTATACAAGTAAAAAAACGTGACAGAGTAATAAGAATGTTACCTAAACCAAGGACAGAGAAATCAAACATTTACTTTCGTAACTCCGGAGCGAATTGCACCAGCTGACACGTCTACTACCTAATACGCTCGGAAAGCGACTAAAAAGCGCCTGCGTGAGAGTTTATCGTTCGTTCCTTATATTTTATTATGCTACAACTGATGGAAGCGCGCTCCATAGTAAAAATAATTTTATGGCGGACACATCTTATTTCCTCAGCTATAAGTATAATTCGAGAAATTACGCCATATCTTCTCGTCGCAGATACCGCAGAGCCTCAAGACGAAAGTTTATAATCAGGCGTGTTGCTAGTGATAACACACGGCACTGAGACGTGGTCGCTAACTATTGGTCTCATACACAAGCTCAGAGTTGCGCAGCGTGCAATGGAGAGAGCTATGGTCGTTGTTTACTACGTGATAGAATCTGACATGAAGAAATCCGTAGAAGAACCCAGGTTACCGACATAGCTCTCATAGTTTGCAAGTTGAAGTGGCAGTGGGCTGAACATATAGTTCGCAGAACCGACAACCACTGGGGAATAAAGGTTCTCGAATGGCGACCAGAACAAGCAAACGAAGTGTGGGGGGTACACGATGGACCAACGACTTTGTAGCCATCGCAGGAAGTCGGTGGATGGAGGTGGCACAAGATCGCTCGTCATGATGATGATGATGATGAAGTATAAATATTGTAGGTAAAAAATATTTGTCGAATTTTGTTAATGTAATAACTAATTCTCTTTTGATTTGGTCACTCAAAATATTGATAAAGTTGAATGACTTTAAGATATTATCATATGTGTTCATGAAAATGGAGAAAGGACTCGACAGAGTAGTAAGAATCAGGGCTTCATTTTTTTTTGGAAATAATTAGTATCAGTTAAGTATAAAAAAAACCGGCATGTATCCCAGTTAAATAAGTACGAATATAAGATAACTCTGGAAAAAAACTTCAAAACTAATGAGTTCATTGAAATAAGCGCCCAGAAACCGAAAATCGGGGCCCCAAGGGGCTGGGGCTGTTCCTCGTATGGGGTGGCCAGTTGAGATCGCCCAGTCTTCCTGTTGGTGTACATCCTGTTGGTGTGTAGTGTGAAAATGTGAATTACAGTTGGAAATTATCATTAGACGGGTCTCGCAGTTCATGAGGAATTGGTTATAATTCATACACACTCCTCTAGAATATTGAAATATATCGACGTCTGTAGAGAAAAGTAAAATCTTACGTAGTCCTCATAGATTTAATCAAAAGAGGGAACCAGCAGGTTCTTCGGGCGCGGACCGCTCAAATTAAGTGCAATGCACCCAAATTTTCTTTCTTTGGCCTTAGCTTAGTCACAATTGGAGTGGCGTTTGTGTAGCACGTATTAGCAGTGATTCTCATTCGCGCTATAGTCTGCGTATGCCTATCTTTGTTGTTGATGCAAATGACACACGACGGTGGAAATGTAGCTGTGTGGCTGTGTTTTCCTGTAGTTGTATCTAGCCCAGTTTTTGGTTACATGACTTTCAAGCGTGCCGTATCTCCCACGTTTAATTAGATCTATGGTAGTCCTGCTGCCGACCTGCCCTAGATCGATCCCGGCTGATCGGCATGCAAATCCAACGCAAGCGCATTGCAAATAACTGCACCTGACGATCGGGGCTAACGGAACTGCCTTCATTGATGCAGAGGGTTTTATTTTTCTCCGTGCACGTGAGGAGGACAACGGCAAACGAGACGGTAAGGTTATGTATATAGTGTGATTTACTTTTCATCGAGGAGGATGAGCTATAATAAAGTCCAAGTCATGTTATCTGTCTTATAATAAAGCAATATATAACAAAAAGATCGACGAAAAAGTTATTTAAAAAAATGGTCTGCTGCTAGGGGTAAAGCAAACTATTGAACATGTTGTTTTTTTATGGTGTGTGTCTGTTTGTTTATTCGCGCATCACGTAAAAACTAATGAACCGATTGCGATACGGATTTAGCTGTTAAATTGCTTAGGGCTTGACTTAAAAACTGTTGTAGGTACTTGTTATCCCAATCTGATGTGTAGAAGTTGTGCTATCGATAAAAAAACATCTGGCATCTGGACGAAGATATATTGATATTTGATTATATTGGTACATTTGGTTCTGGAATAACTCACAGGATACTTATATCCCAGAAAAATTATCACGCGGGCAAAGTTAGTTCAATTATAAGGCTTCAAATTCAAGATTAAATTATGAAAGATTTGTTACAAACACAGATAGGGGGTAATCTGTGGTTACAAAGGATGGTAATAATTTTGGTAAATAATGCTTAGATTCAACTTTAGTCTTCAAAATTAGTTCTCTCTGTTGGGGCCTTCTAGAGAGAGAAGATTGGGCACTATCCGCCACCCTGGCCAAGTCAGGTATGTCCTTGAAAGAGGTTATTTAAAATGCAGAGTTCTTTCCGATGCTTTCTTTCATAGACTGAGTGATAGCTTTGAAATAAGCACATAGGCAGTCAAGTAAATCTTGCACACTTATGTAACTTAAATACTCAAGTCATTGGTGCAGGTGTAATTTTTCATTTTAATCGAAAAAAGTTGAAATGCGGGAACCTTGGAAAAGTAGCTAACCTTGTATCTAACTGCAATAAATTAATACCTACCTGTTGCGCCCGATGCCATCAAGTCAGTCGTAACTGGGTTCTGAAGTCGATTTGATATAGGGTCGACCGTGCATTTATGTTATAAACATGGTGGGTAGTAAAGTATCAGCATTCAGCCCGGAGGAGCGGCTAGGTGCCGTTACTATCATTAAACTGAGCTAGTAGAAAGTTCATTTTATCAACTATAGCTATGGGAAGCTAGTAAGGAAATACCGATGCAGGTTTGTTAGTTTGGTGGCAGGTTTTTTACTCTAAACATTTCGAAGTCGCTGAACAACCCCCTGACCCCTGACCTCCTCCCCTATCTCTGTTTTATAGCATTAGACTGTCCGGATCACTAACCATATTTCCGTTGGATTTTCGGTGATCGATAGAGCCAAGGCGATCAAATAAAGACATTTCATATATTATAGACTAATTGCAGAGAAGAAACAAGCACCGAAACTAATCTAAAAACCACTTTTTTAGAATGCATTGTATTCGAGTTTGAGCTACCATGAAAGTTTCAGCCGGATAGCTAATCGGGAAGTGCTCGAAATTTGAGTTGCAAGATTCCATCCGGAACGACAGTCATACAGACAAGAAAAACGTGCTAAAATAAATTAAACTGCAGAAGCGAGCGAAGTCACGGGCAAAAGGTAATTTATATAAAAGAGGCCAAAGATATAATAAAAACAAGCAGACCGGTTTACATTACACATAGCAACCTTGCATACCTTTCAGGATTTCAGTGTTCTCAATGAACGAAGCTAAATATTTGCTCACACAAAGCCATTCGCATTTCCTCGACGTACGATCGCTAACGTGAGCGCGCGTCCAAAATGCAAATAAACCTTCGATTATAGACAGGTGCCCGCGGAGCCCGACCTTGCCGTGTTACTTACTACCTACCTCCGCAGAAGTAAGAAGATTGAGGGATATGCTAAACACTTTAAATTTCCCTTTCTGGAAAGTAAAAAATTACACAATTGTTATTAATTATGATGAAGCAGTAACAAAGTCTGTACAATGAACATAATAAAAAAATGTGCCGTCGCGGAACGTCTAGCAGATGTGTAAACATCGAATATGGCAGAGCTGAGGCGGAAAGAGCGACGGGCCACGAGCGGCGTGGCGACGCGTGCATTGCACGCGCTCACGTCTCTCTACGCGAAGAGTCGGCGTTACCCCCGTACCGCGCCATTAGATGTTTACACATCGAAAGTTACTCTATGCCTATGTGTAAAACTATTTGGTTCATAGTAACTATACTATAGTACTATATTAGTCTTCGTCCCTTATCTCTTATTGCCTTCGCGACGCGAGCGTCGCAGCAACGAGTCGCCGCGCCGCTTGATCGCCATGCCAAGAGTCGGCTTTACTCCCGTTCCCCAAAATTAGATCTTTCACATCAAAATTGCCACGGACACAGATATGAGTTCCTAGATCGTGTTTACAAACATTCGAATTTGATTATTTAGATACCCAACTAGGTACAGAGCGGAGGCACTCGCGGGCATAGTACTTAATATTAAAGTGCTTATGGTTGTAGGTAGGTATTATTTTGTTTGCACTCGGGCAAAGCTGCGGGACGTGCGGAGCTAGTTTTGAATACAGACAGTGCCACATCCACACAAATGTCTATCCGGAGGGTTCGCACGTACACTTCCTTGTCGGCTGCGCATGCGCCGTTTCCCGTACGAGGTGTGGAGGAAGTACCTACTGATGGCACTGTGAGTACAGTCTCTGCACCCTCATGTGGGAGGCACAGTACTGTACAATTGTAAGCTTTATTGTTGTACGGGTAGAGTTCTTGTTGAAACGTGAGCGCGTAGTTTATGTAGGACTTGTTTCTTTTGCGTTCGTGAGTATGTTGTGTACTTAACATAGTGCAGAGTAATTAGAAATTGATGATTTGATTCAAGCCACAACGTTCCGTAGGCTATAAATATCGGTAGGTCCATGTACAGGCCAACTTTCCAAAAACAATAGTGTTTTTGGAAAAAATATAGATTTAAACAATTCACAACTCAGTTACGAAAGAAGAATAGTTGTTTTAAAGGCATAAACATTACTCTATGCTGTAGATATATAGATAGATAGATAGATAGATAGATAACTCTTTATTGCACTAAAGAAACTTAAATTATGGCACATTAACAATGAACTGAGCTGTAGTGTTGAGCATTGGACTAAAACATTGAATTATATGTATTGTACCACCAGCGTCGGACTGGCCATACAGTCGAGGTGGCGTTTGCCAGCCGGGCCCTAGCCTACGCGGGCCCCCCCACGGGTCTGGCTTGCGGGGCTTGCCAGAAGCCGGTAGGGGGCCCGCGAAGGTTAGGGACCGGCTCCTTTTTTTTCTTACACACTTTATGGAAAAAAAACGCGCCTTTATTATATATTCTATGTCGCGTAACGAAATACGGCAGCACTCAAAAGATCCTTTGTTTTCCTTACATAACTTCTAGAAGTAGCTTTAAATTATCGCGCTCGCTACCCTCGCGCCTTGTTGTTAGTAATTGCTTATACTATTATGTATTCTGTGGTATTGGCTGCTTTCATATTGCTACTCAAGAGATCCACAATAATTATTAATAGGCTAATAGGCTATAATAAATTAATAGTTCGATACGACGATTTTCAGTGCTGATGCGCATAAACACAAGACTTTGCTCTCTACTGGGGCTAGAACTGTAGGATTGGTCAATTATATTAAACACAGAATCGGATCTAATCAACGATAACGAGAATAGCAGCTTTTACGATCGAGTTATTGACAAATTAGCTGAAAATACACAAGCTTTAAAAAAAAGGCTAGCTTCAAATTTGTTATAGGTATTATAAGTAATTGGAACTATATTTACTGAATAATATATATCGTTAATAATTAATAGTTTGTATATTTCATTATTTTTCGATACTATCCCATCTAACATTATCCCGTCCCGGGCCCCAGGCTTGTCGGGAGCCACCCGGGCCCTTACGGCCCAGTCCGACCCTGTGTACCACACATCACACTAATATTATAAATCAGAGAAGTGTGGTAGTCACTGTCGTAAACAGGCCAATTAGAGCTTAGAGTTTTAAAAAGGGTACTCCCTTATCGAGCGGATTAATATGCGCGATGCAGAACTCCATACATTAGAACTGACAGTCCATACAAAACGTCATCAGTGGCATAAAAACCGATTTGCGCCATCGTATCTTTTATTTTTAGAAGTGTGTATGTTTGTTAATCCTTCACGCTCAAACGGCTGAACAGATTTGGTTGAAATTTGGTGCCAGGATAGCTTATATCCTGGATTAAAACATAAGCTACCTACTTTTCATCATCATCATAATCCACGCGGGTGAATCCGCGGGGCGCAGCTAGTATATACATATCTCTTTGGATAAAAACTGAAATTGTTTCTAATGTTGTCAGTATTTGTTGTTTCGAAAAATAAAAACAATGCAGGTGAAATGGCAAACTTGGTGATATACATATCATCTACGATTTCGATCTAACTTTTGATTTTCAGTTACACCGGAACTTCGTTTATGAAAAGCCGTTGATAATTTCTCCTCTGACCAAATGGCAAATGCTCGTTACACTTTCGTATCTATGATCTAATCAGTGTCCCTATATCCATGTTTCCATATCTCCAGTACGTGTGACATACACTTTCGATTTCATCTGTAGCACCCGCCATGTGCAGTGAAAGTGGCCGCAGGTGTTAAGCGGCTGTTGACCCCGACGGCCAGCCCTGCCCGAGGGTCGGCGGGCCGGTTTGTGATGAAACTCACTTGTACTGCACTTGCTATTGCCACCCAGAACCGTGTGTCAGTGACAGCAATCGTTCTCTCTGACGAGACGAGCAGTTTTTGTCTGTTAGTATTGTATGCGTAATTCAGCCTCTTTGTTTTGCGTTCTTAATATGACTTATAAATGTAACTTGAGAAGCAGTGATGCGGTTTTGCTGGTTTTTAATCGACTTCCGAATCGTCTTTTATAAGATTCCATCAATAAGGAACCCTTATGTTCAAGCCAATTAGTTTCCCATGTTCCGCCTGCCCATACGTCACAGCCTTTTTATTTGTATATCCGTATTCCACAGCCATTTTATCTTCGAGCAAACAACCACCTCCGGAGAAGGTTTTTGTTTTTTCAAATATATAATATACTTAGGACATAAGTATACTTAGGTATACGATACGATAGGATACGAAACACTTTATTGCAATTACCAGCTAGAAAACATACACAATAGAATTGAATTACAACTATGGTAGTACAATGGGCGGTCTTATCGCTTAAAGACCTTATCACCCTTGGTCTTATCACCGGGATTTAAGAAAATCTGAATCTGAGGATGATACTTTTTTAGGGAAAACGTGTAAAGACTTCTAAAAATACTTCTTTCCCCGTGATCCCAGCCCAGTCTCATTTTTTTTCAACAAAATTGGTTCATTAGGTTTTTAAGTAAATCCATTTGAGGTCGGATAATTTGATTGAAGCATGTATTATCGCCTAATATACCTAAGTATATAAGGTATTGTCCGTAAGGTTTAACTTTTTAACTCTATCGTGACGCCGAAATCGCTCGGGAGGGACACAACGAGGACACAACGCACCGAATTTGGCGCCAATCCGCCAATGAGACCCTCTTCACAGAAGATAATATGGCTCCCGAAACACTGCCTGTATGTCCATTGGTCATTAAAATTAACCAAAAAAATAATAGCTTAATCCGAAAATACCAGATATCAGAAGCCAAAATAAAAAAGCCGCGCCACACCCAAAACTTTCTTCTTACAACGCGTCCATCGCCTCTTATTTGCCCATCATTATTTGGAGCAGTTGGTATACTGGTAGGTTCTTATAAACCTACCTAAAAAGAATCCTACCTAAGTACAAGAATTACCAGTATACTTTAGACTTATTATATGCCTATGAGCATGCTTAATTTCCCAAAAAGTGTTTACGAAATCACGCCTATGTACATACAGTACCCGGCGATAAATAATGCACATCGTCCTTTAGAAAGAGACAATTGGCTGTTTACGACTATTTCCGAACACAGACGACCGTCCATTAATCACCGTACTTATTATGTGTCATTTCATATCAAATAAATACTGCACTCTATGGACTTTATCACTTTACTTCATATCAATGACATGTAAACTTTAAATATCTATAGGGGGCTGTTGCAACTACTAGAAAAAGGATAGTATAGTAGATTGTATTAATAAGGAGCAAAATAATATTTTGACGGCGAGGGCGCTATTTTGAATCCAGAGCGAAGTGAAGGATTCTAGAGTAGAATCCCAAGCGTAGCAAGGGATTCTTAAGTAGAATCCTGAACGTATTGAGGGATTTATTATACGTCGCCTGAGGAAAAATAATTTTGCGTCCGAGTGATATACTGTACTTTTTATCCCTCTCTATGAGAAAAATACATAAAAGGCGCTTTTAGATACTTTACAACTTATATCAGTTATTTAAAAGGATATTAAATAGACTAAAAATAAACAACTTAAAATAAACTAGGTAATTACTAACACTTAACTAAAAAAATCTATTCATTTTGTACTTCTTTGATTTATACGTCCTTCAGTCAGTCTCTTCCGATATTATGTTATAAATGTTGTGTAGATCTCTATTTGAAAGTCATTATTGGTACTGGCCGCCAACGTATGAAGGTTGCTTACGTTTGGTTAATTCTTGAAAATAGGTAAAAGTTTTCAAAGAAGACTTCGCTTCTTTTGCATTTTCCCACTCGATAAAATTATTACCAATAAGCTTTCAAATATTTTTCTAGTGATTTAGTGGGTCGTAGATTCTGTATCACATTTATTGCGTAGTATTTTCAAGTAGCTAGTATAATACTTTCGCTACACTTGCATTTTCGTGAAATTATTTAGTTTTTGCACTGTCAATACTCCATGTTTCCGTGACGATGATATTGTAATTCACGCGCTTTTAATTTTTTCTTCTTCTCCGTACATTTACATGATTATTTTTTAAATACAGACAGCGCGCCACGTGACCCTATGAACAAATAAAATGAGCTCATTAGTCAACTGTGAATCAGCAATGAAAAATTAAGGGCATCTAATCTATACTAAATTTCGGCCTAATGCCAGAAGTCTGCATGGCTCGACGGAACATCGTTCGACTTCCAATGTTTAGTAGCAGAGTTCAATTCCCAACTGAAGTGTCTACATTTTGCACGTGCCACGAGCGCTTGCATCGTGGAACCGATCGGTCGCCAACATCAAAAATTCACGTTCCAAATTCAAAACTCATTACTGCCCTCTCTTTGAAAATCTTGAACAAAAAAGACCTACTTTGCTCCCTCTATTCGAGGAAACAATCAGCATTTTTCGAATAGATGGGATGAAAAAACAATAATGTATTATTTTGTAGATGAATAGATTTAATGTTGGAGGTTTAAACAACTATATATTGTATATTTTCAGCTAAATGCGACCGTACTCTATTGCACCTGTATAACGACTGACAAACAATGAATATAACTGACAAACAATGAATATAACTGACAAACGTCACACACGTAGGGTGTGACAACGCTCTACGACGCCGAAATTAGTAGAGTCTCTTTCCAAAGACCAATGTGTATTATTTATCGCCGGGTACTGTAACCGAAATAATCAGATTCAATAAAATATGATCCGTGTTCGAAACTTCATTTCATAGAATCCCTAGTGTTGTATCCAATTCCAGTTTCTAAGCCAGCCGCTCTGCCTTTATTTTTCCCGTTAACCATAGTATTTTCTCGTGGAAAAAGCCTATATCCATCAGGAATAGTGTAACTTTTTATCAGTGGAATAATTTTCAGAATCGGATCAGTAGTTCCAGAGATTACCTCATACAAACACATAAAACTTACGAATTTAATTATATTCGTGTAGATTAATCAGGCGCGATCAAAGCCTAGGCACGCACTGTTACTTATTCTGTGATAAAAATGACGTAAGTAATAAAAATTATTATTCAATGTCAAAATAAAAAAACTTTAGTTTAGTAATATGTTGTATTCCTGTTAATACAATTTAAAAGCTTTTACAGACATTCGTAACACTCCCGTTCTTTATTTCACATTAACTGTTATATAAAAATCTTCCATTGTAGTCTCCATTGAGTACAATAAACAAGCTTTACAATAGCGCAACGGATCTTAGCTGCCATGAAGTTAAAAGGCGGCGTAGCAATATATATAATAGAACCCGAAGCCTGTCTCTGTCGCTCGCGCTCTGTTATTTTTCGCTATCTCTCCGATTTAATTCGCACTTGGAGATTGTTTCCAGAGCGGCCAAAATCCATTGCGCGTACTTTACGTACTAGCCCCCTCGTTAGTTGAACGTGTTGTCTCCGTTCGTGATGGTTCCTTCTGTTGTCCCTCCCTAGATAGATGTCCCCTCGCTAGTTCTAACAGTTATGTCCACTTATGGTGGCAACTTCAGGAGCCCTTAGGCGGCCTGATAAAATCAGACACTAGAGGCCGACACTCCCTCATTCGGAATACATATGGTGGCTCTCTCAGAGATTTCCCCACGAGTGTTGAGTTAGCTCCGGTTGTGGCGACTCCCCCTGATGTTTCCCCGCGAGTTGTGCAGTTAGCTCTGGTTGTGGCGACTTCCCCTGATGCCCCCCCCCCCCCCCCCCCGAGTTGTTGAGTTAGCTCCGGTTGTGGCGACGCTCCCAGATATTACCCCGCGATTGTTGAATTAGCTCCGGTTGTGGCGACTCCCCCAGATGTTACCCCGCGAGTGTTGAGTTAGCTCAGGTTATGGTGACTCTCCTGACGTTTCCCCGCGAGTTGTTGAGTTTTCTCCTGTTGTGGCGACTCCCCCAGATGATTCCCAGCGAATATTTAGTTAGCTCCGGTTGTGTCACTCCCCCTAATGTTTCCTAGCGAGAAGTTGAGTTAGCTCCGGTTGTGGCGACTCTCCCCAGATGTTACCCCGCGAGTGTAGAGTTAGCACCGCTATTGGCGACTCCCCCTGATGTTTCCCCCATGAGTTATTGAGTTAGCTCCGGTTGTGGCGGTTCCCCCACCCGCGGCGGTGGTCGTCCTTGTATTCGTCCATGCTGCGTTGCCGCGCCAGCTCCTCAGGGTCTTCGTCTTCCACTAGTTGTTCCTGTCGATATGAACAGACTTGTTATCACACGTTTAATAGAAAATAATAAGCAAGCTGAAGTGTGAATGGGCTGGTCACATCTTTCGCAGAACCGACAACCGTTGGGGAAAATGAGTTTTAGAGTGGAGACCACGTTTAGGCAAACGTAGAGTTGGATGCCCGCTAGCCAGATGGAGAGACGACTTGCGAAATACAGCTGGCAGCGACTGGATGAGAAGAGCCGAAGATCGGGCTCAGTGGCGTTTATTGGGAGAGACCACGTCCAGCAGTGTCCAGTATAGGCTGATGATGATGAATCAAATATGTCTAAGATCTTTAGAAACATGGCAACTTTCTTGCTCTATTGAATGTTTTATATGGAGTGAGAGAGATTCATGCACTCAGGTACTCTGTATTTTTTTTAAATTCCATATCTAGAATTTAGAAGAGACACATGCTTTATCTTTCTCATTGAAGAAACTCTTAACCTGCTACTATTTAAGGGCAATGAGCGGTTTTCCAAGTGTCATTTTAGCATTATTTATCTGTCGCTAGATGGTGCTGGCGATAGTTTAGATCGCGTCTGGCACGATGGCCTTTAAAACAAGCTTCCCTCATATGGATTACCTGTTGGTTTTTGCAATTGGATAGCTGTTTTTTTGAGGAAACGATCTATTCGAGTAGTCCTAGAGGGCTGCTCGTCTGATCAAATGGCCATCAATGCTGGTGTACCTCAAGGATCGGTTCTATCGGCTACACTGTTTTTACTGCACATTAATGACCTTTTGAAGCCCGGTACCTTTGGGTATGCAGATGACAGTACTGTGGTCAAGAGATACAGTTCCAATGCTCAAGCCAGCTGCGACGCTATCCATCTTCAGAGAGAGGCTGTGGTGGACCGTTTGAATTTAGCCTTAGAAGCCGTGTCCGATTGGGGCGATGCTAACCTGGTTAAGTTTAATGCTACTAAAACGCAGGCGTGCTTGTTCTCTGCTAAAAAGAGTCCTCTTAGCCGATCTCCGGCTTTCCGTAGTGTAACAATACCATTAGGCGACCATCTGGAGCTTTTGGGTGTCGAACTCACATCGAACTTGAATTTTGGGTCTTATATTGAATCCAAAGCGAAGGTAGCTGCAAAGAAACTTGGTATTTTGTCTAAGGTTAGACGGTACTTCGGGGGTCGGGGGTTAACTTCACACCGGGACAGCTTTTGAATCTTTACCAAGCACAGATTCGATCTTGTATGGGGTACTGCTGCCACCTCTGGGACGGTTCTGCCAAGTATCAGCTCGAGGCTTTGGATTCAATTGAGTGACGTGCTATCAGGCTCATTGGAGATGACACTCTGGTAAAGAGTAAGCTTCAAAGTCTGGCGCATCGACGTGAGATCGCAAGCCTGTCGGTATTCTGCAGAATGCACTATGGAGAGTGTGCACAATAATAATAATTTGATAACGCAACTTAGTTACAAGCATTCACAGATGATCAATAGTTCCTAAACTAGTTCATTCACTTTTTGCCTAGCTTGCCTTCCGAAGCCTGCTCATCGATCACAAGAACTGCACAATCTGATTACCCCATCATCTTTCCATTACCGTACGACTAGACTATCTAACAAGCGCCATCCTTTTATGGTTGAAATACCTCGCACAAGAACGAAGCATTACACTTCTTCATTTATTATAAGAACTTCTAAGGAGTGGAATGCCCTGCCCTCGTCAGTGTTTCCGGTAAAATATAACTCTGGTGTGTTCAAGTCAAGAGTGAATATATATCTACTAGGCAAACGTGCTACAACTTCGACCACATCATCGCTTTCCATCAGGTGAGATCGTAGTCAAACGATTGCCTAGACAGTGATTAAAAAAATAGTGGGTGGGGAGTCGGGGGTTATCAAAATTTTTTATTTGTGCTTGTTACTTGCTTTCGATTACTACGTTGAGTTGAGTAAATACCAAAAGTTACGCGAGCGCCATCTCTTGACGATGACAGAACTAAACTGACAATGTCTAATAGAAAACTGCTCATTGACAGAAAACGAAATAAAAAACGATTCGTTGTAATAATAGATCATAACTTAAGGTTTCCGAATTATAATTATCTTAATTCATTAACAATTAAAAACATTTTATTTAAAAAAACTAATATTAATTATTATAATAAAAAAAACGACTGCGAATAAAACTAAAAAGAGGCGAACAAGCTTTAAATTTTTGATTTTGAAATATAAAAAATTTAAAGCTTGAAAGCATGATGCCTCCGACTGCATGCATTTCATTTCTCCTTTGACGAGCTCAGCTAGAACCTGGCGAGCTACTCCTCACGCCTCTCCGACTGCATGCATTTCATTTCTCCTTTGACGAGCTCAGCTAGAACCTGGCGAGCTACTCCTCACGCCTCTCCGACTGCATGCATTTCATTTCTCCTTTGACGAGCTCAGCTAGAACCTGGCGAGCTACTCCTCACGCCTCTCCGACTGCATGCATTTCATTTCTCCTTTGACGAGCTCAGCTAGAACCTGGCGAGCTACTCCTCACGCCTCTCCGACTGCATGCATTTCATTTCTCCTTTGACGAGCTCAGCTAGAACCTGGCGAGCTACTCCTCACGCCTCTCCGACTGCATGCATTTCATTTCTCCTTTGACGAGCTCAGCTAGAACCTGGCGAGCTACTCCTCACGCCTCTCCGACTGCATGCATTTCATTTCTCCTTTGACGAGCTCAGCTAGAACCTGGCGAGCTACTGCTCACGCCTCTCCGACTGCATGCATTTCATTTCTCCTTTGACGAGCTCAGCTAGAACCTGGCGAGCTACTGCTCACGCCTCTCCGACTGCATGCATTTCATTTCTCCTTTGACGAGCTCAGCTAGAACCTGGCGAGCTACTGCTCACGCCTCTCCGACTGCATGCATTTCATTTCTCCTTTGACGAGCTCAGCTAGAACCTGGCGAGCTACTGCTCACGCCTCTCCGACTGCATGCATTTCATTTCTCCTTTGACGAGCTCAGCTAGAACCTGGCGAGCTACTGCTCACGCCTCTCCGACTGCATGCATTTAATTTCTCCTTTGACGAGCTCAGCTAGAACCTGGCGAGCTACTCCTCACGCCTCTCCGACTGCATGCATTTCATTTCTCCTTTGACGAGCTCAGCTAGAACCTGGCGAGCTACTGCTCACGCCTCTCCGACTGCATGCATTTCATTTCTCCTTTGACGAGCTCAGCTAGAACCTGGCGAGCTACTGCTCACGCCTCTCCGACTGCATGCATTTCATTTCTCCTTTGACGAGCTCAGCTAGAACCTGGCGAGCTACTGCTCACGCCTCTCCGACTGCATGCATTTCATTTCTCCTTTGACGAGCTCAGCTAGAACCTGGCGAGCTACTCCTCACGCCTCTCCGACTGCATGCATTTCATTTCTCCTTTGACGAGCTCAGCTAGAACCTGGCGAGCTACTCCTCACGCCTCTCCGACTGCATGCATTTCATTTCTCCTTTGACGAGCTCAGCTAGAACCTGGCGAGCTACTCCTCACGCCTCTCCGACTGCATGCATTTCATTTCTCCTTTGACGAGCTCAGCTAGAACCTGGCGAGCTACTCCTCACGCCTCTCCGACTGCTTCTTACATTTCAAAATCAAAAATCTAAAGCTTGTTTGCCTCGTTTTAGTTTTGTTCGCAGTCGGGGTGTTTTTTATAATAATTTATTTTCTTATTTTAAACTTTTTAGTTTATATTTATAATAGTAAGTGAGAATGTTAACCAACTTTAAACCGTTATAGATCCCAAATGGTCATTCGAAATGAAATATAATAAGAGAAACCTAAAGATGATTTTCAAATACCTATTCAATGATACTCCAGTTGACATAGTTCGTCTACTCAAATTTTTTTCTTTTTTACAATATGGCGTTTGGTTGTCGCCATATTGAATTTTGATTAATGTCATGTCTTTAGTAGCCACTGATCTCTATGGATTTGCTGTGCCGTTCTTTCGTTTGTGCTGATTCAAAGCACCCCACCGAGCGTCCTTGGAACTAAAATTGATCTAGTTTCATCTTCTGACGTTAGTCACAGAATAAATAATAGTACACATACATTAGTTCCGTAGACGCTCACTACTGCCAAAATAATGCTAACAGCGCTAAAATGGCGATAATCAAATGCACTCATTGTGACTTTCGTCAACAACCTGTCTAGAGTACGGAGTAATGTACAGTTGTCTATGTTAGTAGCACTCGCAAGATTATGACAAAACGATAGACGTAAGAATCATCAAAATCGGTCCACGCTTTTGGTCTATATAACACAAAGGAACAGACAAACAAACATACATACATGGGCTGATAAACATTACCGGGCCTTTGCGTTGCGTAGTCTGATAAACAGATGTTATTGCAGATGCATGCAATGTTGCTAAATTACGTGCGATGCCACACATCATGAACCATAGCTTACTATATAACCATAGCTGCTTTGAGTATTATAATTACTCGCAATACGTCAAGCTTTTAACTAGCATTAAATAGTTATTCTTGTATGGATTTTAATAGAGGTTAATGCTAATTAGCATTAATTGAAGTCTACAGATAAGCATTAAGATAGCAAAGGCAGAACTAAAATAAGAAAAGCAGGAGGCTTGTAGAGTTACCTTTACAACTTGTTCCGCGTCGTCTTTGTCCTGTTCTGAGGTTTGTATGGTCGCGTGCGGAATGTTGGTGCCGGACGCCGGGAACCTGCACAAGGGGGTAGTTGACAGATAACGAAAAAAAGGATTCACTGTATTAATAGGTCATATTAAGCAGATCGAATATATTTTTATTTAGCTTAATTCATTAAAAATTAAAAACAACTTATAAAAAACCGGTATAAAAGTAAGTTTTCGCCATTTGACTAAAACACTGCGCAGTACGCGTGACGTCATTCTTCCTAAAGGACACGGCCCGTTTTGCTAGCGCTTTCTGCCTAGTTATTAAAAGTTCATGTTCATCAATAATTTAATGTTATTTGTATTGAAGATTACCCTAATACTAATTGCAAATGAGCAACATCTCTCAAGAACTTATAGTTTTAAAGATAATGACAAGATACTTTTTTATAAGTTGAAACGCTTAAAAATTGCTATAGAGGCTCTCAGGCACTCCATTTGAATTTGTTTTGAGAAAATATTTTGAATTATAGAGTATTTCATTGAATAATTACTATTTTTAGATATAATCTTTACATAGCCCACTCAAAATTCATTTTTACATACTTACCTCAATTGATAGCCATCGTGTGAGCTTCGTAAGTAAATGCGTTGATAGTGAGGATACATTATACCTTCGCAAACGATGCGTGGCTATCATGTGGCTATGCTACAGTAGATATACCTCAATCAAATCAGTCGCTAAATATTTATCCAAAACGTGAGCAAAACTGAGTCCGTAGTAACGAACGATGGTAAAGACATATTTGTAGAAGAAATCAGTCCGGGAGAAAAGCGAAGGTTGTCGGTTTTATAATGCACTAATAAGATCAGAATTAAATGGTAGAATACACACAAATGCAAGCGCAACGGAGTCAATGCATAACTACTTGTGATAACTACTAAAACGTAGTGATCATATTCTCTTTGATAACTACAAAATGCAAAAAGTATTCACAAGTGACATGACATTGTGTAATGTGACAGATGTCTGATATTTCTCGTAGTCCGTTTTTGCTAAGTGAAAAGCAAAATCGTAGTGAATTATTTTTAAGAATGAAATAACATACAAATAATCAAGTCAAAAAATGTTGCAATTTACAAAATTATTTTTAATAAACATTGTGTACATTCACTTTAATTATTGATTCATTTTTCATTTATAAGTTTATTTATCATCGTACATACATTTCGTTGAACGGAACGTAAGACATTCAAAATGTCGTTGATTTTCAGATAGAACAATTTAATTACTTTTAATAGCAGCCCTTTAAAGCCATACATACATACATTTTAGACATACATAACACATGCCGTAATTTCTATATTTTTTTGTGAATATAGTACGTTCTAGGCAAAAAAAGTGGCCATGTCCTTTGCTGTTGTTTTGTTTCTGTGTGGCTCGTGTTTATCTTGTTTTTGTACATAGTGACGTCACACGGTCTACATGACAGTTACGGTCGTAGGGCAACATTCAACTTATCATCTCTCAAAAGTGCAAAAACAAATAATGAACGAATGACGGCTTTGCACGCGTTTGTGAAACACAAAAAATCCTCTGTAGTGCACGTCCAGAGTATACAAGGCTGTGCGTTGGCTTTCAGTCAGTATGTTATTAACCCCCGAACTCTTAAAGAGGGGTATTATAAGTTTCGGGTGTGTAAGTATCCGTGTGTCCGTCTGTGACACACGGCAGCGACATGAGGGCGGCGCGTGAGATAGGGCGGCGACTGGAAACGGGGACGCTCGGTGCTCGTCCTGCACTGCACCGCCCTCGAGCAGTACGAGCACCGAGCATCCCCGTTCTCGCGGCGTGAAATCCTGAGGAAGAGTGTCGGATACGCTCGAAGCCTAGGTCGATGATTTCGACTATATACACGTGAGTCATAGCCGGTAGTGATATTTTAAATTATGTATCAGGTTCACGAAAACTTTAACACTGAAGTTGGTATTGTAGGTTGGTTGGTACTGACAGGCCCTCCTTGACCCTCCTGTCGTAGAACTCCTCCACCGTCATGGCGGGCAGCGCGGGGTACCCGGCGCCGAACACCGCCTTCTGCGCCGCGTCGCGCGTGATAATCACTGGCCGCAGCGTAGCCCTAGGGCGCTCCTTCGGCCGGACCTCTGGAATGAACAACACGTTTTTTACCCTTTTGCCATATTCAATTAAATTTTTAGGGGTACGTCTAGGAAAAGTGTGACCCTTGTAAGATAAATTACGTATCCGCCTGTCTATCACAGCTGTTTTACTCGAAAACTACGACACTTAGAAATATTGTTACAGAATTTGGCATATTGATAGGGCGAGACCATCGTTTCAATTATTACTTTTTTTTTATATCTGTAGGAAAAATTGGGTGGAGAAAATAAAGACATGAGAAAAGCATTGTTCACTTCTCATGCTAGTAAAGTACTTGTTTATGTGGGTGTAAACAATGATTTGGAGGTGAATGTTATATATCTCATCGGGTGTAAAAGGCCTAAAACTGCATTTTTAACAGACTTCAAGAGACGCGATATCTCTGACAATTGTGGATCGATTTAAAAAACGCTTCTATTAATGAATAGGGTATGCCTCAGGGATAGCCTCATTTAAATTTCATATTCCACCTCTAAGGGTGGAAAATTAGGGGATGACTTAATTTTATTAACTTTCACCCACTTTATGACGCGATATCTCCGTCAAATGTGGGTCGATTTTGAAGTATTTTTTTATAGAATAGGATATGCTTTAGGTACGGTCCCATATATATAATTTGGTGATCTAAACCAGCTGAGCATAACACAACACCAAAGTAACGTAGCTTCTACTGGAATACCGGTTAATACCGCTTTTTATGCTGAAGTGGAACGAAACAGTAAGGAAGTCGGTGCCCAATTTTCTTAAATCTAACCAAATCAACGGCACAGACTTCCTTAACTGTTTCCCACAAGATTATTTTATCATTTTCAAGTCGGTTTTTACTTCTTTTTTAAGTTTATTTTATATGCTCTAGTGATGTCTAATTTCTACCTGAAATATAAAGTTAAAAAAAATGTGGCGGAGAAGATGCTCTCGTCTTTTCTTAGGAGTAGGTATTTAATGATTGGTTATTTAAATTTGCTCGAACTGAAAGTTCAATATGTCATGAAGTGGACATGAATTAATACCACTTATTTCACTCACTACTAAAACATTAATGAAAAGAAACGCATACACAAGTGAATATTTTCAATATCATTGTTTATCGAAGTGAAAACCAAAGTGTATATTTCGTTTATAAAACAAGGCATTTTATCCTCGACTTTAATATCCACCCTCACCTTCGGCTCGGGCGAATAAATGTCTCGGATAAAATGGCTTGTTTTATACACTTGTTGTACAATTTTTAATAGAACTATTGGGAATAACGGTACTAACGGATGAGACTAGACCAAGATCGAAAAAACTGATGTAAACAAGGGGAGGCCTCTATTCAGCAATGGGCCGATTAGATAGATAGAATAATAACTATTCACACCATGATGCTTTCCCCGTGTCCTAGACTACTATTGTTTAATCTTATCATTAAATACAATTAAAATGAGTTAATAAAAAACGCGTCATGGTGAAACTTAGAACGGGCTGTAACTGTTGAGGAGTTCCCAAGTCAGACCCAACCCTGAGTGCAGCAACCATGTCAAAACTACTACCGGCTGTCATAATAAAATGCGTACACAAAATTTCATGTCTGTGCTGTTAACCGTAGAAGAGTTCCTCTATTTGGAGCTAATCCTGGATGTTAATTCAGGTCATGCTTACCGAACAAATGCATTGCCGTCAGAACTGAACCAACATGTAAAAATTCAACTCCGTAGGATAAGAGGAAGTGGTTCTAATTCAGCTCGCAAGATTTGACCCAAACAAACATTGCAAGTTAAACAAAAGCGTTTAAAAACTCCCCCAGTCCTACCTCCAGCGTGTTTCGCCATGTACTCCAGTATGGGTTTCTCCTGCTCAATGCTGGCGAGCTCGTCACAGGCCTGGTTGACGTAGCTCAGCAGCAGCGTGGTGAAATACTCCCGCTTGGTCTGGTCATCGGATATGGGGCTCTCCATGGCCTTCGCTATTGTGCTCAGTTTCTTCTCCAGCTCTTTCAGCTCCTTGTAACGCTTGATTTTCGCTTCTCGGGAGTGCACCTGAAAATTAGATATAGTATAAATGGCTCAGGTGGCTTAATCCACCGTTTAATTAACTGCCTATCCTGTTTTTTAAACGCCGCCGTTCAACTGCCTGAATGATATTCAGCCATTCAATCAAACAGCTAAACAAATGATTTGGATCGATCAAGTTTAACTATTTGCCTAGTCTAGTCATTTAAATTTAGTTCCACTTTCAGCAACTTGGCCCTGAAGCTTATACACTATCCGTAGACGCGAGTATGTACTATACGTAGTCTGTGGTCAATATGGCGTTGGCATTCAACAATTTTGTTAATGTTTTGACCTAAGTACATTATGAAAAAAAAACAGTCAGCAAGAAAATGGGCAATTTATTTTTTTCTGCGATTTCTGACCTTTCTAGTACTCTATACCTCAGTTGGTCCTGTTGAGAGACTTTTGATCCTTTGAAACATGATCGATTGGCATCATAAAAAGTTATTGGCGTTAAAAAGGCGTTACTTTGCGGAAATCCATATTTAAAATGAACAAAATAAAAATATGTAGCTTACTTCCGCCAAAACTGCAAGTCAGACAAATGATAAATGGTAAAATTAAATTATAACAAATGTAAAACTCCACGCTAAACAAACCCTACCCAAATTGAACTATTGTAAAATATAAATGAAATGAAAGACAAGGCCTGGAGGCCAGAAAAAACACTTATATATTTATAATATACATATAATATATATATACAATAAAAAAACATATACCTCGATCCAAATACCAAACGTCTGACATCAATACGACACGTGTTTTGCCTCTGCACGAGGTATCTTCGGGTGATATTGACTCGTCGAGTGCTGGATTGCGAGTGACTAAGCAATGGTGACAAATTCCTTTACATAGGCTACGCGCCTGAGCCAGTGCGACTGCACCACTGCACCGCCGCGAACCAGTCTGAGCCGGCATGAATCACTACGATTTCACAACGGTCGCGCCACTATTGCACCACATTTACAATTACGTCATCGCCGCCTGTTACTTGTGACGCATTTCCAGTGAAAATACGCAACAAAGGTGATGAAACTAAGTTGTCAAATAGCAAAATAACTCTTTACAGAGTATCCTAGTTTGGCGCTAGGTGTGAATTTTCCTGAACACATTTACAAAATAACATGGCAAATCCTATTGGTAGGCCCATGTTGATGATGTGTGTATGTGTGCTTCCAATTACATTACAATTAAATTACTGATCTCACATAATTTTAATGGCGATGTGGTCAAACATGGACGGTATCACGGTACACGCGACGCATATAATAAGTTTTGATACTAGAATCACACATCTCAAAAAAATGTACAGGCGGGAAGAGCCGCGGAGCACAGCTAGTAAACCAATGTCCTTACCATATTTGCAATCTTGGCTTGTTCAGTAGCAGAGCGGGCTGCGGCGTTGTCGGCGTTCTGCTCGGTGCTAGGCTGCGGTACTTCTATATCTGTTACTCCATAATCTTTGCACCTCTGGAGGAAATCTCTGAAACATTCCTTCATTTTGGATTATTTATTTATTGGGAACTAGCTGTGCCCGCGGCTTTGCCCGCGAGGTCATTTCTCTGAATTGAAAGTTACCTACATGTTGTTCCAGGAATAAAGTAACTAATATCTTCAAATAGATTTTTATGTATGGCTCGGCTTCTACTTACTGGATTGAGATACCAAGTACACCAGTTTTTAAGTCAAAACCTAAGCTATCCAATAGTGAAAACCGCATCGCAATCGGTTTAGTAGTTTTTATGTGATGCACGAACAAACCGACAGACAGACACAATTTTTAAAATGTTATATGTTGTTCAGTAACTTATTTAAGGTCCAAGGTTTTAGACCAATTTTGTATTAATTATCTTCATTGAGAGACTTTTTGTTAATTTGGGTTATTTTAGGATTTTTAACTAGTTAGGTACAGTATAGTTTTTTTTTTAATATTCAATTTTATATTTAAATTCCACAGTGTCGCAAATTTCGCCTCTTCAACCAATGTGTCCTGCCCACCGAGACATACGGCGCCGAGACATGGACCCTCACGCATGAGGCTGTGCATGAGATCGAAGTAGCACAGAGAGCCATGGACAGGTCTACACTCGTCTTTAACCTTCAAAATCGAGTCCGTATTGTTGAAATCCGACGAAGAACAAATTTTTGGAATATAGAAGCACAATTACGTGACTATAATGGAGTTGGGCAGGACACATAGCCAGCGGTAACTGCGTGGTCGAGACAGGGAAAGGGAAGTGTCCAAGGGAAGCAGCAAGATGGGCCGGTGATATTATGAAGATAGCGGGTTGAACCTGGATCCGAAAAAATGTCCGTGAAAAAATACAGTCCTATAACCAGCAGTGGGACAAGAAAGGCTGATTAATGCCTAATTTACCCACTTTTAAAGAGATAACCTAACCTAAAATGTAGTAACATTAAACCTATGAATAAAGAAAGGCTTTATTATTTTGGGTTTTTAATATTTTGACTGTCTTTAGAGGAAGGAGGTGTCAAAGACAAGTGCAGTGTAAGGGAAATACATTATTAAATTGCCATTGATACATTTGTATGCTGAAGATTGTATGTCTGACTAGTTTCCCAAGGATTGAGAGTAGGCGAGAGTGGTGAATCTAAACAGGTACAGGCCAGAACGGGTGGTATGTGGAGTGCCAAGCGACTAAGCTGGACAATCACGTAAAGTTATTCGCTCCACTCACCCCTGCACCTCACTCTGGTCAGTTCAACCTACGAACTGCATTCTCCTCAGATTTTGTTGTGTAGTTCGTTAACTTGTTTGCCAGTTTATCGGGCCACAAAGTAAAAGGAAAAAAGTTGAAAAAATTGTATTGTAAATCTTTCCCCACTGTTCAAACTATCTCCTTACAAAATTTCATCAAGATTGGTTCAGCTGATTAGTTGGGAAAGGGTAACGGTCAACTACTTGGTTATAATTACTTTTGCTTCTATATTATTAGTTTGGATATTGTTTCACCTAAAATAAATCTCGGCTATGGTTATGACCTCCTTCCGCGGCTGGTTGCACAGCTTCAGGCTGAGGGTACCCAGCAGCGCCGGCAGCAACAGGTACTGCAGCGTCTCTGTTGGTAACTCCTCCAGGCTCTCGTTTTTACTGAACATCCCCGAGATGGACACCAGGTTTGTGGCCTTCTCAAACTTTGAAATTGCTGATTTGATGTTCAGCTGAAATTGAAATCTTTTTATTTTTAATACCTGATCAAATGCAAGTGAATAAAAAGAGTCTGCATGAATTTAAGAATGTTCTTACTCGCATTTACATACAATCTGGACACAAGACTCGGAGACTTCATTTAATTTTCTCATTAGCCATGCTGTGTTGTCTTAATAATTTAAATAGAAAGTTTTCACTTAAAATGTATTACTTTCACAGTTAAAAGTCCATTTTTATGGCTAGATCGGCCTCTACTTCCATAACTATATGCGATAGAAGACAAACAAATAAATAAAAATGTAAAATTGCCTTTACTAATAGGATCTTTTCTTATCAATTAAATTAACGGACACATATTAGCCCAGAAGGGGCAAATGAGACTATTTTCGCAAATATTATAATAACATGAACACTTTTTTTTTAATTTTCTTTAATATTTTATATTTCATCTGTATGTACACATTTCAATACCGACAACTAACCATTTTGCCAGTAAGACATTATGAAGAAACCTCCGATATAACTATATAATTATGTAGGTACGTAGGTAGTACATTATAATATCTCAATGGAAGAAACAATCGATTTTGAAGTTCATCTCAATTAAAATTTTCATAAAATATTTAATGTACAGATTTAGCCCAGTTACAGTTTTATAATAGTTATAGATATCAAGGAAAATGTAAAAAATAACGCATAAATAATGAAAAATCTTTTAATTATGGAGCAAAACATTTCTACAGCGCGTGATTTCGATCCACGTACGTCTGGATTACGCACCCATGCATCTGTCCAACTGGGCCAGTGAGCCTCGTAGCAGAATGACGAAATTCGGTATCAATCTAATCGTAAACGGATGTATGATCACTTTAAATTTAACACAACTTTGGACCCATAGGCTGCAGGAACCTTTTAATTTTTCGGGATAAAAAGTATTCAACATTTTAACACATTATATAAACTTTGACTGTGCCAAGTTACATCAAAGTCCGTCCAGTAGTTTTAGCTTGATACGTGTTATTTTAAATAACTTTCTACCCCTATCCTGCGGGAACCGTTGATTTTTCCGGGATAAAAATTATCCTAAATGTTAATCCAGTACATCAGCTATGATTCTGCCAAGTTTCATCAAAATCAGTCTGGTAGTTTCAGCGTGATGCGTGTTTAAAGAGACAGACAGACAGACAGACAGACAGACAGACAATAAATAAAAAAATAACCTTTTTGCACTCCATATCGATTTTGAAGTTTATCTTAATCAAAATTTTCAAAAAATATTTAATGTACAGATTTAGCCCAGTTACAGTTTTATTATAGTATAGATTTACCTTTCTCAAATACAGATTGTGTGTGTGGCAAATCTTTTAATTTTTCTGTATTCCAAAAAATTACCAAAATTGTAAAAAAAAACCTTTCGTCCACATCACCATCATCATCATGTCAGCCTTTAGAAGTCCACTGCTAAACATAGGCCTCCCCCAAAGAGCACCGTGACGAACAATCTTGTGCCACCTCCATCGACCAACCTCCTGCGATGGCTACAATGTTGTCGGTCCATCGTGTGGGTCTCCCCACACTTCGCTTGCTTGTTCGTGGTCGCCATTCGAGAACCTTTATTCCCCAGCGGTTGTCGGTTCTGCGACTTATATGGCCTGCCCATTGCCACTTCAACTTGCAAACTGTTAGAGCTATGTTGGTAACCTTCGTTCTTCTACGGATTTCCTCATTTCGGATTCTATCACGTAGCGAAACACTGAGCATAGCTCTCTCCATTGCGCGCTGCGCAACTCTGAGCTTGTGGATGAGACCAATAGTTAGCGACCATGTCTCAGTGCCGTATGTCATCACTGGCAACACTCACTGATTATAAACTTTCGTCTCGATGAGTAGTGCGCCGTGCGCGATAAAGTACCTACTTACATAAACTTACGTAAAGTTTTTGACAAATTTTATTCTATTCTTAATTTTGAATACCAAGAAGGTACTGCATAGCATTCAGTGTGACAAATCTCGTAAAATACCTACATACCAACATTTTATTACGAAGGTAGCCATTTCTTTTTCATTCATTATTAAGCATCGAAGTCAGACAGGCACCTTTTATTCATCAAAGTGTAACCTATTATGATATAATCAAATAATGAGGTACTTGGTCTATTCTGATAAGAATGTCATTATAATGTAGTTAATAGAACTATCAACATTTATAACAATAAGTAAAAAAAATAATACATTATTACATAATTGTTATTCGGTTACAATATCTAAGTCATATTATATCACAGAATAATTACTAGTACAAGTACCTAGTCATATCTTGATACAACCCTACCGAGCGTAAAAGTGACAGAGCGAATCTGAAACGATTAGAGCAATGGAAGCTCTCGCGCGTTGTGATACGGTACATTCTAGCCTGCACGCAATGGGTGAGCGCCTTCTAGGTAAATATAATTGCAAGCTCGCAACGCTGTGCGAGTTAAATTGCACTTTATTGTGTTGTAGCGAGAGTTGCTATGTATTTAAATGACCTTACTCAGTTATCTTTCTGTACTTGTAGTATTATTTATTCTGTGCAAACGCTGCCGAGTTGGATTTGTCGGTTGACCTCTTTGTCGAAGTTGGATCTACCCAGTCGGATCATCTGACCCAAGTAGACATAGTGATCAACAGCTTCGATCATATTGTTCCCAACATAAACTGGCAAGGGTACGACATGGGCATTTGACATGATGTTCGTCTTGCCCATGTTCATTTTAAGACCCACCTATTGGAAAACAATATTAAGGTCACTGAGCATTGTGCTTAGGTCTTCCAGGGTTTCAGCCATGATGAAACCCACAGGTTAACACTTTTGAAGTGTCCGAATCTCACGTCTGGACTCACTGTATGTGAGGATCTGATGTTAAGTAGATGATAAAATATATTAAACAATTGAATCAAGGGTAACTGTGCTGCATCAAAAAACCTTTGACAGTTGTAAACAATGCTTGGCTAAAAGGTTTTAAATTAAGACTATCATTCTCTTGTGATTTTATTCTGTAGTGTATATTCTATAAAAACAATGTCATTGTTTAGAGATTACCAATAGATTTGTTTGATCAACATTTTAAGAAATAACCGATAATAAGAAACAACTGCCTCCCTGCATGCTGCAGGGAGGCAGTTGATTGAAATTCTAATTGATCCTGTCGGTTATGCCTATTAAGTGAACAAATGTATGGTAATTTGTACATCACAACTTCTGAGGTGCTAAATAAACTACAATTAGACTCAGCATCGCTACAAGTGTCCTTTGATGTGGTTGGGCGCTTTGAATATTAAAATATAAATAAAAACAAAACTGCTTACCTGCACCGCATCACTGTTAGTCGGTTCTTTGCCCTTTTCTATGTTTTCAAACCACTTCATGGCTTGATTGAAGATATCTTTCAGGGGTTCTTCGTCTGTAGATTGACCAGCGTAGTTTTGTGCCATTGTAGAAACTATAAATAATATATAAATTATTTGAGCAAACACATCAGCAGTCAGCACAGATTAGTTTTGGCGATTGCCAAAGAGTGAAATAGTATACATATGTAAATAAATACTGCGATTGCGATGCGTACAGGCCATCAATCAACCGTCAAGCTACGAATAAATATTACTTTTTTTTTTTTTTTTTTTTGTGGCAATTGTCTTTTTGACATTTCTGCCAGAGTCATGTAGCTTCGCGTCAAAAAGTTTATAAATAATTTACTAGTACAGGAAATTTAGAAACGTTAACAAGACCAGATTAATATGATGAATTTTACAAACATAGGAGAACTACATACATAAATGAATTAAATATATATATATATATATATACATATGAACTATAATTTATAAAACTACAATATACACAAATACTTAAAGTTTCAGATTATTTAATGAAAGGAATTGAACTAAAGACATATAAATATTACGACTATTGGATGATAAAAGTTCTGTTATATGAGTTGGCAATGAAACTTCTAGTGAAATAAGAGACTGAAAGAATGAGAAATGATTCAGTAGTGGACATGAAAAGAAAATATGATTGAGATCTCCATCATCAAGACCACATTCACATATTAAAGAATCTTTAACATGAATCTTTTGCAAATGAGTAGGGATACAACAGTGACCCAGCCTCATACGAATGATTGAAGATGTAAAAAGCTTGCTGAAGTGCCACCGTGCAAACCATGGTTTACTAGGGATGTCAGGCTGAATTCTAGCAAAACCAGAACCTTTGTATTTGCTAGAAGATCTCCAGTTTATACACCAAGAATTTAATAAATATTTTTTTGGTAGGCAAATAAGGTCCTGGCTATAATTTATAAAAGGAATCTTATCGCCACAAGAAACTGCTTCCTTGGCCACTCTATCGACACGCTCATTACCAGAGAGACCAACATGCCCAGGCACCCAGGCAAGAACTACGTCTAAGCCTTTAAGGAGACTTTCAGAAATAGACTTTTTGATATGAAGTAAGATTGGATGAAATTTAGAATAAAATGGATTAGAAAGCAAAGATTGGAGGGAACTACGTGAATCTGAGAAGATTCACGTAGTAGTACGACGAAGTTTAAAGAGAAGGACATATTTAACCGCTTCAAGTATAGCCAAACATTCACCAGTGAACACTGACGACTCAGGAGGACACTTAACTTTTTGGACAATGTCGAATTGAGAATGGAAAACACCACAACCAACACATCCAACTGGCGATAATTTTGAGGCATCTGTGAATATTATATGCCAACCAAGCCAATCCCTGTGCAAGATCTCTCGAAAATGCTCATCAGCATAAAGGTCACCTTTGCAGATATCAAACTCTAAAATTATTTGCGGATGAAAGGTAACAATGTCGTTATCAAAATTAAAAATTGGGAGTTTTGGAGACCGGTATGTAGGGTCTTTAAGGGATTTATAAACTATGAAACTTTTGAGCAACAGAGAATGATGTTTACATCTCCAATAACGGGAGGTATAAACGTATTGATAGAAAAGTTGAAGCTTGGGTATAAGAGGATGATTAGAAAATTGAATAAAACGAAAGAAGAATCTGTTGGAAAGAAATTGTCGGCGAAGATGGAGAGGAGGATCAACACACTCCACCTGGAGTGCATTGATTGGAGAGGACTTCATCGCACCTGCGATAATCCGAAGTGACTTTGACTGAATTAAATCAAGTTTTCTTAAGCCAACCCTGCAAGCAGGATCAAGCAGAAAAGTACCATAATCTAAAACGCTACGAATTATAGCGTTATATAAAAGTTTAAGATTAAAAGGATGAGCACCCCACCATACTCCCGACAGACACCTTAAAATGTTCAGATTCCTCTCACACTTATTTGCAATATATTCACAATGCAAACGTCCAGACAACTTATTGTCCAACAAGAGACCAAGGAATTTTACGGACTCTTTAACTGGAATTCTGCTCTCATTAACAGTAATGTTTATATCAGGAAGATTTCTTTTACGAGAAAAGATAACGATATTACTCTTAGAAGGCGAGAGATCCAAGCCATTTTTATGAAGCCAAACATTTAAATAATTAAGGGAAAGGGAAATACAGTTACTAGCATCATTAATTTTATGATGAGTACTATATAAAAGAATGTCATCCGCATATTGAAGAATGCGGCAGAGACCAATTGAGGATTCTAGATCATATGTATAGACGTTATAAAGGAGAGGACTGAGGACAGAGCCTTGAGGTAATCCCCGCCATATGGTTCTAGTTGACGAAATCGAGGGGTCACTACAGTGGAGGAATATGTATCTCTCTGAAAGAAGGTTCATTACAAAATTACTTATCTTTACTGGAATTTTCAACCGACTAAGCTTATTCTTGAGAAGGGGAAGCTGAACATTATCATAGGCTGCAGAAATATCTAGGAAAGCACCAACAACAGATTCATTGCGAGTAAAGGCAAGTCTTATATCGGTAGTAAATATACCCAGGCTATCCATAGTGCTTTTGCCCTTTCTAAAGCCATACTGAGACTTTGCAAGAAGCTCATGACTTTCCAGGAACCACTCAAGGCGGTTCTTTATTAAGTGTTCAGCAAGTTTAGCCAAAACTGAAGAGAGAGCAATAGGGCGGTAAGAATTAGGATCTACCGGATCTTTATCAGGTTTAAGAATAGGGATTATGAATTGAGATTTCCAAGTAACTGGAACATATCCAGAATCAAAAATAATATTAACAAGAGATAAATAATAGATATGAAGGCGGACGTTAGCTTTCGAAAGAAAAGAATACGGAATGCCATCCATACCGGGGGCTGAGTCTCTGACTGATTTCAAAACTATTTCTAATTCTTTTAAAGAAAACGGTTGGTCTAAAGTTTCAATAGATGAAGGATTAGAAAGAGATGGTAGTTCTGAGGGAAGAGGGCAATATTGAGGGGCTAATTTGTCCATGAAGGAGTCAGCCCAAGCCTGGGATGGGCAACAACTTCGATAAGGAGGACACCACGAACGACGATACCTATGGATCTTCTTCCATATCAAAGAGCTAAAGTCAATAAAATAAGGGCCAATGCTAGTGCAAAAAACTTTCCAGCTATCACGTTTCTTATTATGAAAGAGGCGTTTAGATTTTGCGATTACTTTATTTAATTCAGAGAAATTTTCACTAGTCATAGCCATACAAAAGGTAACTTCAGCAACCTTACGAGATTTAATTGCTTCAGTACAGTCTTTATCCCACCACGGAGGAGATGGAATTTTATTCGAATGAGGTTTTTTAATAGGGAAAGACCCATTAGCACACTCTAACAAACTGTGCACAAGCGCATCAGAACAAGATCTTATATTGTAAGAATTTATGACAGGTAATTTAGGAGAATTTATATCAGTGAGTTCATTAAATTTGGCCCACCCTGAACTATTATTGTCTATGGCATATTTAAGAAGAGGAGGATTTCTAGAAGCAGTACGCGTACATTTTTGTGAAATATTTATAAGAATAGGAAAATGGTCACTGCCATAAGTAGAAGGAAGGACACACCAAGACATAAGTGAAGCAAGTTCTGGAGAACATAAGGACAGGTCCACTGCACTAGGGTGTTCATCTGGCCGAGATCTTCTAGTCGGGGAACCGTCATTTAAAATACAGAGATTAAGATGATCTAAGGAGTCCAATAAAAAGATCCCAGGTGAATCCGACAAACCACAACCCCATACAGAGTGATGACAATTCAGATCACCCAAAACTAGAAGAGGCTTAGGAAGAGAATTTAAAACATTAATAAGTTTACGAATTATAGATTTGGAAGGCAAAGGAATGTATAGAGAGATAACTGTTGAATTCTTAAGCTGAACAGCAACCACCTCGAAACCTTCACCATAATAAGGCAAAGAAATAATTGAGTAGGTAATATTATTTTTAATAAAAAGGGCAACACCACCAAAACCATCTTGACGGTCTCTTCTAACATCAACAAAACCCGATAACCTAAATTTGGAATCGGGTCTAAGCCAAGTTTCTGAGACCGACAAGATGTCCGGACTGTGATGGTTAACTAGATAAATAAGATCGGACTTTTTGTTAATAATACTTCTAGGGTTCCATTGGAGAATCCTGTAAACTTGATCCATTTTGTAAGAAAGATAAGAGGCAACTTAAGGTGGGGGCAACGTTGGACGGTAAGTTAGAGAGAGACGGAGCACTGTTTAATAAAGGAAGAAGAGAGTTTATAAGTTTCATAAGAAGATCAACAACGAGTGACTGAAGAGGGGGATTATCTATATTTACTCTGTCCTGAGCTTGAAGAGCGCAGCCATTAGGAGCTGCTTCTGATAAATCGTCTCTAATAATATTATTATGAGCGACTCTGTCGTAACCGTTACCGTTAGCGACGGCCGAAGTAGGGGCATGATGCTTCTGAATTACCTTCTTTTTGTATACGACTCTATGAGGTTCCACAGTATTATTTTTGATCATATGAAAGGAGGGAAAAGGGGGAGAAGGAGACGTAGAAGAAGCGACGTTGGCGTAGGACACTTTTGACACAGAAAACAAATTAGAAGCTTCCGAGTAAGAAATTGCTTTTTGCGCCATAGCTACTTTTATATTTTTTTGACGTTGCATCTCCGGGCAAGAGTTATTCGTGGCAAAATGGTTACCCTTACATGAAATACATATTGCATTGTCCTCCTCTACTCGGCAAGACTCGCCAAGGTGAGAGGACGCACATTTATAGCATGTTGGATTAGAACGGCATTGAGTTTTCGTGTGACCATACCGACAGCACTGGAAACATTGAATAGTTGGGAAGTTATACAATGCCACTGGGAACGAATTATAACAAAGAAACACTCTGTTTGGAAGTATTTGGCCATCAAATGTTAGAACCACCGTTTGGGACGGCTTCCAAGCCACGGATCCATCGATTATAACTTTATAATTTAGTCGACGGACTTTTATAATCGAGCCACAATTGGGAGGGACCTTCATCTCTTCTTTTATCATCTCTGGGGACATGTCAGCTGGGATACCTCGTATTAATCCCATTCGTGTTACATTGTTTGAAGGAATTAGGGCATTATAGTTATTTGCAGACAGAGTCGGAGATTCTATGAATTTGTTGGCGTCGATTCCGGAATGAAAATCTAAGGATATTCTGTTTCGCCCGATACTTTTTATTGAACCATCAATAATCCCTTGAAACTCTCTGTATCGGCTAAACAAAAAACGGCCGAAGGTGACTGGGTGTAATGTTGTACCGTCTGATGCAGAACTTTGAGATCTTTGGACATGAACCGTAAAAGGCCCGCGATCTGTATGAATATACAAGTGGCGACCTACAGGTGTAAAAGCTTGACCTAGATCTTGCGATTTTATTGCAGGTGTAGAGGACAAGGAAGCCGGGACTTGGTGAAGCAGGGGAGGAGAAGTAGCTGTTATATTCGTTGAGGCATCAGAGAAGGAGGTTGGAGGAGTACGCTGCCCTGCTTGGAGATCAACTTCATCACCTGTCAGCGTAGATTGTGATACCGAACGAGAACGATTAATACATTCTCTATTTAACGCTCTGCGCTTTCGAGCACATGAGGACTCAACCTGCTCAGTAGTCATCACCATTGTATAGGCAGCCGGAGACGGTGGCCTAGTTACATCCATACCGCCCCCAGGGTCAGGAGGCTCATTCATATTTTCCTTGGAAAAGAAAGCTACTTAATAGATAAAATACACTAACCAATAATTCCTTGGGTGAAAAACTACAGAAAATATTAAACAGGTCTAGATATTTACGCGATTAATATCAAAAACCAAAATTGTTACAATTTTTCACCTATTGTCAACAATGACGCTCCGCCCAAAAAACAAAAAAAAAACAAGTTCTCATTTGCTACTGAGCGAACGAGCTGGGCTGGGAGACGATAATCAATATTACTTATTCGTAGCCGTCAAGTAATATTTGTTAGTCACTGGGCTGTGTTCACTTACACTCTCGAATCATCCGTGCGATTATCGCTCGATCAACCGGAGATAGTGAATGACTTTGGACGTCCACATACAACTGACAACTGTCAAGTGTCAGTTTCATACTATTCCTCCCCTCCAC
The DNA here is from genome assembly GCA_946251855.1 of Alsophila aescularia. Lineage (NCBI taxonomy): Eukaryota > Metazoa > Arthropoda > Insecta > Lepidoptera > Geometridae > Alsophila > Alsophila aescularia. Next base: position 32,832,021 of record OX276377.1, on the reverse strand, counting down.
TACTATTTTTCGGATGACCCAGGCGAACGCCCGGATGACGCCGTGAACGATTTCGAGTGTACGCGCGGGTGATCCGTGCGTCCTCGAACGTTTATGTGAACGGGCCCCAGGGGCCCGACCACATAACTTGGCTTCAATCGAATTCTCAAATTCTCAATTACAGAACTTGGTTACAATCGGATTATCACTTTTTTCATAGCAATTTCGACTCTATCGCAAGGTGATTGCGATATTGAGAATTCGATTGAAGCCAAGTTATGTGGTCAGTGGCCCAATTACAGAACTTGGTTACAATCGGATTATCACTTTTTTCATAGCAAATTCGACTCTATCGCAAGGCATTAGTGGCTGCGATACTGAGAATTCGATTGAAGCCAAGTTATGAAATCGGGCTGCAGGTCACAGACTTACCCTGCGTTCGAGATGATGATTGGGCGTTGTGGGCAATTTCAAAATGTTCATTTTTAATAAGCCGTTTGCTTTGGACATTTTCAACACTTTTGGCATTTTTGCAACTTTTGACACTTCCAATCCCTTCCAAACTGAATGAAAAACGACCCTATCCCTCACGGTATAAAGTCGATTTTCCTATGTCATCAAAACTTGCAAAACGAGCGGTGATCGAAAACGTTCAGAACGCTAATTTCGCCCACAAATGGCCAAAGGGAACGCCAATTGTGATCATATTTAGCGTTTTTAACAGTTATTTTCGCCAATTGTTCCAAAGAAAACGGCCCATATTAGATAATATGTTTCTAATGCAGGCCGTTCGTTTTGGGTTTGGAGCACATGGCAAAAGTAAACGTTCAAAATTGAATAGGTACTCTTTGGTTAAAAATGAAAAAAATTAGGCCGTTCGCTGTGAAGTAAATGGCGAAAATAATTAAATAACTGTTTAACGCTAAATATGATCACAGAATATAATATGATCACAATAATTTGGCGTTCGCTTTGGACATTTGTGGGCGAAATTAGCGTTCGCGTTCTGAAATGTTTTCAATCATCGTTCGTTTTGCATGTTTGAATCACATGACAGTTAAATTTGACATGGAAAAGCGAACTTATTCCTTTTGGGTATAGGGCCGTTTTTTCATTCGATTTGGGAAGGATCGTTAGTGTCAAAGGTACAAAAATAGTAAAAGTGTTGAAAAGGTTCAAAGCGAACGGCTTGTTAAAAAATGTACCTATATTTCGAAACTGCAATGTTGATCATATCGGTTTCAAGCTGTCAAATCCATTAGTGCCTTACGATAGAGTCAAAATTGCTATAAAAAAGTGTCAATCTGATTGAAGCCAAGTTCTGTGGTCGGGCCCCTGTGGCCCAGTTCCATAACTTGGCTACAATCGGATTATCACTTTTTTCATAGCAAATTCGACTCTATCGCAAGGCATTAGTGGTTGCGAGACTGAGAATTCGATTGAAGCCAAGTTATGGAATCGGGCTGCTGTTGTGTTGAGCAGCAACACACGTTTCACTTGTAGATGTCAACCGTGCTAACAGGGCCCCAACCACAGAACTTGGCTTCAATCGGATTGTCAATATCGCTATCACTAATGCCTTGCGATAGAGTCGAAATTGCTATGAAAAAAGTGATAATCCGATTGTAACCAAGTTCTGTAATAGGGCCAAAGGATGCCCCCCCCCCCCCCCCCCCTGAGTGGGGATGTGCGAGGAAACTAATAGATTTGGAGAAAAAAAAATAATGAAGTTTTTGAGGTTAAGTATGAATATTTTTTTGAGGTTAAGTATGAAGTTTTATAATTGGAAGTGTCGGACTCCGGTATGGGCTATCGCCAGTACTCTCTGGCGAGGTTGCACCTGAGCGGAGCAAGCCCGTGAGGCCGAGCGGAGCGAAGGGTGGAGGTGGCGAGCGAAGCAAGCCGGCGACCTCCGTAGCGTAGCGAAAGTACTGGCACTGGCTCCGCGTTTTTATATACACTCTAGAGGCGTGACGCACAAGACCACTTGGAGTCGGGGTGCTCCGTGTCGGTTCTGTCACTTATTTTGAACCTAAGCTACTCATGTTGGAATGTCCTGACTCGATTCTGAGGCTCATTTTGAACCTAGCATCTCAATCTAATTTATTTTGTCTTTTAGCCACTATTTGCGTTCCATAATTTTCAAATTTTAAATTTTAATTATCTCAAGAAATATAAATTTCCGCATAAAAAGCAAAATATAATTTGAAGAAAGGGCTCCCCGCTACATGTTCCACCCATCATTTTATCGAAATTCGTGCGGCACGATTCTAAACCCAACCCGAGCTTTTCTGTAGCTTTTTTTCTTCTTCTGTAAGTTCATTTTCATTTTAAAATTATCATATAAACCAGTTTAACACTATAAACTAATGATGTTTCAATCAAAACACAAATCAGCACGTTATTAACAATAATTAGAATAAAATTAAAATAACGCAGGACTTAAAATAACTTTAATTTTAAATTTTGTTTTCCTGGCAAATTTCAAACAAAGAAGCTGATTGTCTTCACAATACTCATGCAAGAAAGAGAGAGCGTGCTGTGCAAGTGGGAAGCCAGTACCCAAAGAGATTGGACCAAAGCAAAGAGTATACTAATATTATCATGATTGGACTCTTCGTCCGTTTTGGTTCGTTCATTGGGATTTGAAAAACAAATGAACTTCACTGTTCTGCTAAAGTCCATACATTTGAGACAAATTTGAGAATTTCTTCGTGGTCCCGCCGGACTGGTACAAAGTTTCAGAGTTTTCGCACAGACTAAAATAAACTTGCATGTTGCGAAATAATCATCACAAAGACAAAGAGGTCACCTATTTAATACATTTACATAGTAGGTACATCCTCTTTGGTACCTGATGAGATTTTAATAATTAATGCTATTCTGGAAATTAAAGAAGTTCTTGTCCTGTTTGTTTTTCAAAGTATTTCCTGTTACCTGAGATTGGCACTATAAATAAGAAAGAGACAACAAGGGCTTCCGCTCATGTCCTTGTCTTTTTTATTTTTAAATCGTTTTCAAGGTCAAATAATCGATACCCCGCTTTTTCTTTCAAGATATCGTTCCCACGTAAGTAATTGGCTATTGGTTAATTTCACCGTAAAATATATTTTGTTACTACAAGCTTACGACAGAAATAACGATACGTAATTTCTTAGTAGGGAACTAGTGGTGTGGCAACAAGGAACGAACAAATGAATAAACGCACGATATTAAGGGTTTAAGGGTATTTTTTTTTTTATTAAATAGACAACTGATTAAATTACTTTAATTTTAATGGTGAATTAAACATAGTTTAAAAATATAATTATTTAAACATCACAAAAAACTAATATGATCAATAAAGCTCCAAACACAAAAGTTTAAAACAGACTATGGAAATAATTAAATTTTCGAGTTTTCAGTAATAGTTGAAACAATAATTGTACTGGGTGTCGAGCGTAATAAACGAGTGAAAAAGAGAGTATACCGTTTTGTCTGCTCGTAAAGATTACACATATTAAAGTTTATTAAAAAAAAAACAGTTCTGTAAGATCATGGTGCTTGTAAAATATAGATAGATACATAGATAGATTTTATTGCACAAGAAATGAAACTGATGATACAATAATAAAGTTGTAACATAGAACAATCGGCGGCCTTATCACTAAGCAGCGATCTCTTCCAGACAACCGTAGGCTGAATAGAAACACATAGGCTGTTACAAAGGAGGGTAGTGTGCTGAATTATAAAAATATACTTACATATATACTGAATAATACAAATTACATAAATATTTATTACCATATAATAATACATACAAAATAATAATAATACACGTACTTATACTGTTAACATAAAATAATTATAAACAACTTGACAAGTACAGATTCTTGACACGGTCTTTAAAAATGTGCAGTGATGTAGCTTTCCTAATAGAGACTGGTAAAGAATTCCAAAGCCGGACTGCTTGTGTTGTAAAAGACTTACTATAAAATGAACTCACGTATGCGGGAATGTTCAGTTGCAGATTTTCTGATGACCTCAGATAAGGGTATTAGAGTAATGAAGAAATTCGTAACGTTCCTTAAGATAGCGCGGGGAATTAGGATTAAATAAAATACTGTAGAGAAGTGAGAGAATATGAGTATTCCTACGAAGTTGAATGGGGAGCCACTTGAGCTTAATGCGAAAATAAGAAACGTGGTCATACTTACGCAAGCCAAATATGAACCATCATCTATATATCTATCTATCTTCTATACTATAATAAAACTGTAACTGGGCTAAATCTGTACATTCAATATTTTTTGAAAATTTTAATTGAGATAAACTTCAAAATCGTTATAGAGTGCAAAAAGGTTATTTTTTATGTTTGTCTGTCTGTCTGTCTCTTTGAATACGCATCACGCTGAAACTACTAGACGGATTTTGATACAACTTGGCACAATCATAGCTGATGTTATGGATTAACATTTAGAATACTTTTTATCCCGAAAAAATAAAGGGTTCCCGCAGGATAAGGGTTGAAAGTTATTTAAAAGAACACGTATCATGCTGAAACTACTGCAGGGATTTTGATGTAACTGGGCATAGTCAAAGTTTATATTATCTGTTAAAATTTAGAATACTTTTACTCCCGAAAAAATAAAGGATTTTTAAGGGATAAGGGTCCAAAGTCTATGTTAAATTAAAGTAATAAACATCCGTTTAAATAACGGTACCAAATTTCATTGTGTGCTTCACGTAACAAGTGGCCAAGCGGTAACATACGTGGATTTATAATCCAGACGTCTGTGGATCGAAACCACGCGCTTATGCGTTATTTTCACATTTTTTAACCCCCTAACAAAGAGGCGCGTGTTATAAGGTTAGGGTGTGTATCACTGTGTGTGTGTGTGAGTGTGTGTGTGTGTGTGTGTGTTTTCGTATTTTTATTTGGTTGAAAGCTAATGTGATTGAGATGGTCAACAACTCCAGCGCATAAACCAAACAAATCAAAGTTCTGCCTCGAATTTAACTAGATGGCACTGATTGACCTTAAAACACGCAAGCATTTCATTCACTGCAACAAAGCGTACCGCTAAATTCAAATCTGCAAACTTTTCGAAATCGGCTCACATTACGTTGTTTATTTTTTTACTTTGTAAATTTGTTAGTTTTACCTGAAGTGCAAGTTTAAAAATTAAATAAATTATCGTTTATAAATTACAATCCCTCATAAAAAAGCGCCCTCTTGCGGCTGTTTTTATTGGTAACCAAACTGCTTACTGTTTCACATTTTTAACCCCCGAACAAAGAGATGGGTGTTATAAGTTTAGGGTGTTTATCACTTAGTTTGTGTGTGTGTGTGTCTGTGGCATCGTAGCTCCCAAACGAATGACCCGATTTTAATGCTTTTTTTTGTTTTTTGGAAGCTGATGTGGTCGAGATGGTTCTTAGATATATGGGGAATGGGAGGGATAGGGGGAGGTGAGAAAAGAGGGGTGAGAATCGTAGCTTCTAAACTAATGGACCGATTTAGCTACGGATTTTTATGTTTGAAAGCTGGGGTAAACAAGATGGATCTTAGCTATAATGGTGGAATAGGGGAAAACTGATGTGATCGAGATGCTTCTTAGCTATAGTCGGGCTTACTAATTTTTTTTATTTGTGCTTGTGTACTAACAGAACTGTCACAGCCGTACGTGAGGGCGAGCAACGTGAGTCACTGGACGAGTTGAGTTCGGGTATACTCTCGAATTTAAGATTTAGCGACGCGTAATTTGAAAATATATATTTGCGTTGTGTCAAAGATATTGTGTGGAGGTTCACACAACGCTACTACAATGCAACACAGATAGATTCTCAAGGCTTCACGCATAATGAGTTTAAAACGGGTATATATTAAGAGTTCGATTATAGCACAATAGAGTATCCTACTTCCTTAACACGGGTGTAAGTATTTTTATTGTAGGACATTATGAACAAAAAAGTCTTTACAAATAAGATAATTAAGGTTTGATTTAAAAACTGGGTAACTTGGTATCTTAGGGCCTGGCGCGCACTGCCTTGTGGAACGCGGTGCGTTTATTCTACCGTTTATTTCATATTGTATTATATGCATTTATTTCACCGCAATACGTGCACTTCTATGACACTCTGTCCTTCACAGGATAATGCGTTATAAAAACGCAAAGCAGTGCGCGCTAGCCTTATGCCGATGATTAGATGCCGAGCAATCGATAAAAAACTACTTAACGGCTGAACGAATTTTGAAGAAATGTACTTAGTATAATATTGTACTTTGTAGGTACTTTTGGTCCTGGAATAACACGTGTGGGCTACTTTTAAATGAAACGACCACGCGGGCAAAGCCGCGGGCACAGCTAGTCATATGAATATATCATCTACTTATTCATTATTTTTTGAATTGTGTAAAGTATTATTAATTAAAGTATCTATTCTTGTAATAGCGCCGAATTATCAGAAACTTTAATTCAGTAATTTTCATGCTAAATATCGTTCAGTCATTTCGATTTTTGATGTATTTATAAATTAATAACTATATATCTATACTTATTAAAAAACCAGTAAGTACCAGAATAAGAAGATATTATCTATCTAACATATAGAATACTTTTATCCCAGAAAAATTACTACACAAGCAAAACTGTGGGCACAGCTAGTACTGATAATAAAGCAGTATGTTATAAAAAGTCAGTACATTTTTTTTTAAATGGTCAAGAGGACTGCAAAAAAAGCCACTGATCCAAAATATAACATAAAAAAAGTTGGATCTCTGTCTCTTTGTCTGTTTGTTCGCACATAACGTAAAAACTACAAGACCGATTGCGATGTGATTTTTACTATTGAAAAGCTTAGAATTTGACTTAACTGTTGTGTTCGGTAGTTCAATCCGTTGAGTAGAAGCCGAACAATCGTTAAGAAATCGAATTGACATCTGAAAGAAGTTTAATGTTTTTTCTACTCGTAGGATCTTTATATCTTACAAAAAATATTTTTTTTTCTAAGATATAAGGATCCTACGAGTTATTCCAGAACCAAAACTACCAATACACCAAATTGCATTAAACTAACGCGGGCAACGGCACGGGCACGCGAGTATGTAGATAAATATATAATAACCTTGAATAATCCAAATTTCGTTCATAAGTATCATTCCTTTTATTGGTCTTACACCCTTCGAGCATATATCCAATGCTCGAAGTTTACCCCATCTCTAGATTTAGTAGTGTGTTAGTAGTTTAACTAAACAATACTGTAACAACAATAATTTGGTCGGTGTTATAAGTTTAGTTTTTAGTTAGGGTGTGTATCACTCTGTGTGTTTGTGTGTGTTTGTCTGTGGCATCGTAGCTCCCAAACGAATGGACCGACTTTGATGCAGTTTTTTCTTTTTGAAAGCTGATGTCATCGAGATGGTTCTTAGAAATATGGGGGATGGGGGGGGAGGGGGTAAGTGAGAAAAGGGGGAGAAGGGGGAAATGAGAAAGGGTGGAGAGGGGGAAAGTGAGAAAAGGGGGGGAGAGGGGGTAAGAGAGAAATGCTTCCAAACGAATGGACCGATTTAGCTGCGGTTTTTTATGTTTGAAAGTAGGGGTAAATGAGATGGGTGTTATCTATAATGGGGGGAAGGAGGGAAAGGAGGGGGGGGGGGAGAAGGGGTGTGAATCGTAGCTCCCAAACGAATGAACTGATTTTGATGCGTTTTTTTTCTGTTTGAAAGCTGATGTGATCGAGATGGTGCTTAGATATACTTATATGATTGAATGGACCGATTTAGCTGCTGTTTTTTATGTTTGAAAGCTGGGGTAAACGAGATGGTTCTTAGCTATAATGGGGAGGGGGGAGTTAAGAAAAGGGGGGGGGGGGACGAGGGAAGGGGGGAGGTGTGAATCGTAGTTTCCGAACGAATGGACCAATTTTGATGAGTATATATGGGGGGAGTTAAGAAAAGGGGGGTGAGAAAACGAATGGACCGATTTAGCTGCAGTTTTTAATGTTTCAAAGCAGAGGTAAACGAGATGGTTCTTAGCTATAAAGGGGGAGGGGGGAGGGGGGGCGGAAGGGGGTGAGGATTGTAGCTCCCAAACGAATGAACCGATTTTGATGCGGTTTTTATGTTTAAAATCTGATGTGATCGAGATGCTTATTCTTAGCTATAATGGGGGGTGGGAGGTCAGGAGTTTTGTATTTGTGTGCAGCTTGTATTTGCGTGTGCGTTCATTTCAGACCAAATAATGTATCCTCCTAGACGCCTCGACTTTCCAGTAGAGTTTGCGTGAGTTAGTAAATGTGTGCTGTACGTGTTTACCTCGCCTCCCTCGAAAACTGGCAGAAACATTTCAGTACAGTACTAGAAGTTGCGCGTGGCATCTCCCATTATAATGTCTCTGAGCCCGTATGCGCGCGTATTTGCTGTGGACTGGATTTTGCCGCCATTATTTACTTTACATTAGTACCTAACCAATTTAATGTGTATTTTTTAGTCGATCAAATGTTTTATCCTGATTAAAAATGTGATGTGTTAAACATGTAAAGACAGTGTTCGTGAGAAGAATTTGACTCCACCTGACATCACGGAACAGCAACGAACGAGCTTTTACCAGCAAAATCTAGAAAATATTACGACATTAGTTTTTTCATTAAAAGTAAGACCCTATTGCATGATTGTAGATAAAGTAGTGTATGAAACCGCACATAACTAGGTATTAAAACTCGAGTGATACTAATATTAAAAAATTCGCCTACGGTTAGTTTATTACCCTGGGGCTACATTATCGCGCGATAATTCGTGTCGCGTTGTCGCGATAAAGAAAACATGTACGGTTATCGGTGATGTTGCGTTGCGGCGGAATTGCTTGGCCAGACTTGTCGCGACAGCGCAAATCTTCGCATTACCGCGATAGTGTGGCCCCAGCATTAAACTCACTCTCGTGTTTTAATTCTCCTCAATAAGCAACCGTTTCATAAACTACTATTAAAAAATAGAGGTGTTGATATCCTTACTTACTTACTTACTGACTTACGATTACAAGTTCTTGAAAAAAGGATAAAATTTAAAGCTAAAAGCGAGATATACGTACCTACTTCCATATGCTCTATACTTTGTTTTTTAAATAGTTGTCGAGACAAGGCTTGTTGGGAAAGCCAATCAAAGGTTGAATCGATTTTAGATAATTGCCATTTTAAGTCAGTGCAAATATTGCAATACGTCTATAGACTAAGCATCTACTTACCACCGGATAAATAATAGTTGTTTCTACCCACTTACCGTGCGACCAACTTATCTGTGAACTGAAAGATATATTCCCAACTGCCCCATTAACAGGGATGTTACTTTTGAAATACTTTTGACATAACTACATTTAACATACTTTTGTAATTATTTTCATACCTTTAACATACTACATATACATTTGACATACCTTTAACATACTTTTGACATACTTTTGTAATTATTTTCACATACTTTCGGCATACTTTTGACATACTTTTCACATAATATTGAAATACCTTTGAAATGTTTTTGACATACATTTGCTTTAACATACTTTTTTAATTCTTTTCACATACTTTTGGCATATTTTTCGACATACTTTTGACGTACTTTTGACATACTTTAGTAATTATTTTTACATACGTTCGGCATATTACTTTTGTAATACTTTTGACATACATTTGACGTACTTTTACATACTTTTGACATTACTTTGACATACTTAGTACATTACTTTGAAATACTTTAGACATACATTGACATAGGTTTGTTATTCTTTTTAAATACTTTCGGCATACTTTTGACGTACTTTTGACATACATTTGACATACTTTTGATATACTTTTGAAATACTTTTGAAATACTTTTGAAATACTTTTGACATACTTTTGACATATTTTCGACATACTTTTGCCGTACTTTTGACATACTTTAGTAATTATTTTACATACGTTCGGCATATTTTTCACATACTTTTGTAATACTTTTGACATACATTTGATGTACTTTTACATACTTTTGACATTACTTTGATATACTTAGTACATTACTTTGACATACTTTAGACATACATTGATATAGGTTTGTAATTATTTTTACATACTTTCGGCATACGTTTGAAATACTTTTGACATAGTTACTTTTGACGTACTTTTGACATACTTTTGTCTGTCCGGCTGATCTTCTCTACAGGTCGCGTTTCTCACAGAATAGTCCAAACAAACCAAAAAGATAACGATATTTCCCCATAACACAAGGAAAATCATTATAACATTATTTAATCATCATCAGTCTGTGTTCGTCCACTGTCAGACTGAGAGGCCTATGCCTCTCCCAATGAACGCCACAGAGCCCGATATTCGGCTCTTCTTATCCAGTTTCTGCCAGCCGCCTTTCGCAGGTCATCACTCCACCTGGCCGGTGGGCGTCCTACACTACGTTTGCAAAGACGATGTCTCTACTCGAGGACACGTCTACCCCAGTGGTTGTCCGTCCTTCAAGAAATGTGGCCAGCCCATTGCCATTTCAGCTTGCTAATCTTTTGAGCTATGTCGACTATCGACTTGTCGACTTTGGTTCTCTGACGGATAACCTCGTTTCGAATTTTATCCTTCAGAGAAACCCCGAGCATACGAGTAGCTCTCTCCATAGCTCGCTGAGCAACATTAAATTTGTGGACAAGTCCCTCTGTTAGTGTCTACGTCTCGGCTCCGTAAATCATAACTGGTAGGACGCACGCATTAAAGACTTTTGTCTTCAGGCACTGTGGGATGGACGACGAGAAGACCTGACGAAGTTTTCCAAATGCAGCCCAGCCCAACTGAATTCTTCTGTTGGCTTCCCTATCGAATTAGTTTCTGCCCGATTGCAAAGTCTGCCCGAGGTAGATATAATCCTTAACAACTTCGAGGGGTCCACCATTGATAACTACAGGGCTAGGGGTAATAAGATCGTTAAACATGATTTTCATCATTATCATCATCATGTCAGCCTTTAGAAGTCCACTGCTGAACATAGGCCTCCCCCAAAGAGCGCCATGACGAGTGATCTTGTGCCACCTCCATCCACCGACTTCCTGCGATGGCTACAATGTCGTCGGTCCATCGTGTCTCCCCACACTTCGCTTGCTTGTTCGTGGTCGCCATTCGAGAACCTTTATTCCCCAGCGGTTGTCGGTTCTGCGAACTATATGGCCTGCCCATTGCCATTTCAACTTGCAAACTCTGAGAGCCATGTCGGTAACCTTCGTTCTTATACGGATTTCCTCATTTCTGATTCTATCACGTAGTGAAACACCGAGCATAGCTCTCTCCATTGCACGCTGCGCAACTCTGAGCTTTTGTATGATGCCAATAGTTAGCGACCACGTCTCAGTGCCGTATGTCATCACTGGCAACACGCACTGATTACAAACTTTCGTCTTGAGGCTCTGCGGTATCTGCGACGAGAAGATATGGCGTAATTTCCCGAACGCTGCCCATCCGAGTTGGATTCGTCGGTTGACCTCTTTGTCGAAGTTAGATCTACCCAGTTGGATCGTCTGACCCAAGTAGATAATGATCAACAGCTTCGATATTATCGTTCGCAACATAAAGCGGCATGAGTACGACATGATGTTCGTCTTGCCCATGTTCATTTGAAGACCCACTTGTTGGGAGACAATATTGAGGTCACTGAGCATTGTGCTTAGGTCTTCCAGGGTTTCAGCCATAATGACTATATCATCAGCAAATTGAAGGTGAGTGATGTATTCGCCATTGATGTTAACACCAAATCCGTTCCAGTTCAGAAGCTTGAATATATCTTCCAGTGCAGAGGTGAACAGTTTCGGAGAAATAACGTCACCCTGTTTCACCCCTTTTTGCAGCTGGATAGAATTCGTGCTCTGATCTCGAAGACGAACTGTCATGGTGGCCTTGCTGTACAAACACTTCAACACTTCGATGTACCGGTAATCAATCTGGCAGGTCTCGACTAAATGAAAGGCTTTCTCGTAATCCACAAACGCTAGACATAGTGGCGGATGATACTCTTCGGTCTTCTGTATAATCTACCGGAGCGTATGGATGTGGTCTACGGTGCTAAAGCCTTTCCGGAATCCAGCTTGTTTGGGAGCCTGAAAGTCATCAAACCTGCGAGCGAGACGGTTTGTAACTACTCTCGAAAACAGCTTATAGACGTGGCTCAGCATCGAAATGGGCCTATAATTCTTCAAAAGGGTTTTATCACCTTTCTTAAAGAACAAAACCACTATGCACCAGAGCCACGCTTCTGGCGTAGTACCCTCGAGGATGACGGAGTTAAACAGCTTCTGAAGGACTTTAAGTACCGGTGTTCCACGCGCTTTCAGTAGCTCTGTCGTTATACCGTCCGCCCCTGGTGCCTTGTTGCTCTTAAGCTGTTTGAGAGCCATTCTGACCTCGTATAGGCTGACGTCCGGGATATCTTCGGTATAATGTCGGGTCAAACGGGCTCTTGCATCGCTAGACCTGCTAGGAGGACTACGCGATGAGGTGTAAAATTGTCCAGAGAACTTCTCGAGCTCATTCAAAATCTCTGGCTTCAACGAAACGATGCTGCCACTGTCGGTTTTCAGACAGATCTCTTGCGAACACTTTGGTGCCCTATTGCGTTGTTAATACAAGTAGTGTTATAGGAACGCAAATCGTGTCGCATTGACTTGGAGATCTGTTTATTAAGCAAGCTGTAACAAATTCAAATTCAATTTTTTATTGCATTCCATAATGTACAAATAAGGTGGTAAACATAACTAATAAAGTAACAGATCATTATGGACCCTGTTGGGCACAGCAACTAGAAGAGAGCAGGAGTTATAAACCTACATTAGTTATACCTATTAAAATTAAAATAAATTTAGATTCCTACTTTAGTTAAGTATATGTTTAATATTGTTTGTTATCTTTGAAGAAATCGTGCAAAGAATAATAACATTTTTTAATTAGAAAAAGTTTTAATTTCGCGACAAATACATTTTCTTTTTCAATTTCATGTATGCTTTTAGGGATGTGGTTATAAATTTTAATCGACATTACATATGTGCTTGAGCTATGCATATTTAGTTTGGAGTTTGGAAGCGCTAATCTTTCCTTGTGCCTCAAATTAAATGGGCAAGTAGATATATCTTTAAGTTTTGTAAAAAAGTGTGGGTACTTTTTTACAAATTTACAAACTTCTAAGATGTATATCGAAGTAAATGTCAAAATGTTGTGCTCAATAAAGTATGGTCTGCAGCTGCCAGTCGTAACAATATTCACCAAAATCCTAACGCATTTTTTTTGCAGCAAAAAAATATCGTTTACGTTTGTGCTATTTCCCCACAGTATAATGCCATACTGTAGCCAGGCATGAGCATAGGCATAGTATGCAGAAAGAGCTGTCGCAAGGTCTGTAGTTTTTTTCAATTCTCTTATGCATATTAGCATATTCTCTTATATAACTCGACATACAGTGGCAGCATCGTTTCGTTGAAGACTGCAGCCTCATCTCGCTTCGTTCTGCTATAAGTTTGAGTGTATGTTCAGAGAGTTACTGTGTTCTTTTTTTGCGGGGGGTCTTATAGAATTACTTTTTTATTGGTCTTGGTCCGACCCGACCGCGTGGACAATTTCCACCAGCCCGTTATTTAGTTCGTCCACTGTATCGCATTCGGTAAGGATTTGGAAGTGATTTTGGAGCTCCAACTGAAAGCTCTCGGGGTTTTGGATTTGGGCAGGACTTGGGCGAAGAGTAGATCTCATCAAACGAGACCTCTCCAGCTTTACGTTGATATTCAATGAGCCTCTTACCATGCAGTAAGCAATGCCGGTCTTAACCCTGTTGATCACAGAGACATCATTGAATATATGCTTATTGGTCGTCAAAATGAAATTTATCTCGTGCTTATGACCGCCGGGGTTCAGCCACGTCCATTTCCTGGACAGGCGCTTCTTGTAAAAAGGAGTTCATCATAAAGAGTCCCTCCTTCTCCATGAAGTCGGCCAATCGCTGACCCCTTTGGTTCCGCTGTCCAAATCCAAACTGCCCCACTCTCAGTTCATCGCCATTCCTCATGCCCAGCCGTGCGTTGAAGTCCCCCATCACCACTGTGAAGTGTGTTTTCGGGGCATGTTTCGCATTAGAAATGTCGTCATACATAGCCTCCACTTCATCGTCCGGGCGTTTCGAGTGTGGGGCGTACACCTGTATGACCTTCAACGAATACCGTTCGGTAATTCTGAGTATAAGGTAACCACCCTGCTCGAAACGCTTTCGATCTTCACAATGTTGTTGACGAGGGACTTGTGGACGAGAAACCCGACACCATGTTGGGACTGCTTGTCGTCCTCCTGGTAATAGAGTAAGTTGCCGGAATTAAGGGCCATCGTATCCTCTCCCTCTCTTCGGACTTCTGATAACCCTATAATACCCCAGCGCAACTTACTTACTACTTCTTCCAGCTCTATCAACTTCTCATCTGTCCTCAAGGTGCGTGCGTTATAAGTTGCCAGGTCCAGAGATCGTGGGGGTTGGTAGCTGGGTCTCTGCCGGGGATTCTTAGCACCCCCTGCTACACCGTTACCATGGCTGCTACCGGTGCCAGGAATAACGGAGCCACCGGGGACTGGGGGCCGTCTTTTTGGTATGTCTGTCATATATTTGGGGGGGTTTGGAGTCACCACGCTTGGCAGGCGGATTGGTGACCGCAGTGTAGCAAATATGTGCTCGGAGGATACTGCTGCCCATCTTCCGGTGTGTAATTCCTAATCGCCTCTTACGACATCCACGGGAGGATTGGGAGGGGTCTTATTCTAAGCCGAGACCGTCACGGCTAATGGTGGTGGTAACAACAATTTGGTGTGAATTGACAGCTTAAAGTGTCTTCCAAGCAGCTAATACATTATTTTATATCTTACTTCTAGTTCTTCTTTTTACTTCTTGATGTGAGCTTTCCAGCGGAGCTTTGCATCAAGCATCATACCGAGACACTTATTTATCTAGCTGTATTCTCGTTTTCTTCTTGACGTGAGCTTTCCAGCGGAGCTTTGCATCAAGCATCCTACCCAGATACTTATATAACTAGCTGTATTCTCGTTTTCTTCTTGACGTGAGCTTTCCAGCGGTGCTTTGCATCAAGCATCATACCGAGATACTTATACTTATAGGGTTATTGGTTATTGGTCCCGATCCCGTGGCAGGGTGTTAAGACATGCTGTCCACTATCAAATAACCCTGTAATGTATCTGGCAAAAGTCAACCATTTTCGAGATATTATTTTTTTCATTACTTTTTGTAAATTGACGGATAGGCAACCATAAATATTAATAATAAAAATAACATTGCAAGAAATCTTTTTTTTTATGTTGAGGAAACAGTAACAATGAATTGTGTATAATAAAATAAGAATAATCTGCAAACCTTTTTGAATCAGGGGTCTAAAACTAAGCAAGTTTAATGATTCGTGTAAGTTTCTTCAACAAAAAAGCTGATTTTATTCAAAAAAACACATACCTAGTAACTTAACCTGCAGATTATTTTAAAAACAGTTAAATATTATCACCTATCTAACAAGGTATGGTCATTTGGTAGTTAGTGACAAAATAACAAACTATGCGACATTAAACAAAATGCCGGAGGATAACAAAAATGGATTAGAGTGGTTTGTTTGAATAAATCATCTAATAAAACAATACATACAGTAGCCCAAGTGTTCATCGTAGCCATAATTCACAATTGCCGATTTTTTTTAATACATTTTAGTTTTGAGAGGTACTTTCTTATGCAAAACAAATTTAACCCATTTTTAAAATTCTGCGACATTTTGTTAACTACCAAAAACTTATACCGTGTTGGATAGGTGATAATATGTAGTTGTTTTTAAATAATCTGCAGGTTAAGTTGCAATGTGTTTTTTTGAATAAAATCAGCTTTTGTTGAAGAAACTTACACAAATCATTAAACTTGCATAGTTTTAGACCCCTGATTCAAAAACGTTTGCAGATTATTCTTATTTTATTATACACAATTCATTGTTACTGTTTTCTCAACCTAAACATTAATAAAATAAAATAAACTTGCAGTGAAGATTTTATTATTAATTTTTATGGTTGCCTATCAATTTAATTCCGTGAAAAAAATAATGAAATACATAATATCTTGAAAATGATTGAATTTTGCCTGATGCATTACTGGGCTATTTGATAGTAACACCCTGCTGCGGGTTCGTGACCAATAACCAATAATCCTGTGTACCTAGTTGTCTTCGTACGGGATTTGTTTATTATTGATATAAACTGGCGAATACTGATGTTGTTTGTTGCTAAAGTCATTGACTTTGGATTCATGTATAGATTTGGATTCATTTAGTTTAATCCTCAATTTTTTTGTCCAGCCGTGAAATCATTGACAGCAATTTGATCCTTCTCGGTTGCTTCTGGATGGGTACTTCTGACAGTAATTGGCTGTGTCGTCCGCAAAGGTTCCAATGGTGTTGTTTTCTACTTCGGGAATATCACAGGCGTATAGTTGGTACAGGACCGGACCTAACACACGTCCTTGTAAGTACTCCAGCTTTTATTTCCTTCATTTTCGATAATACATCTTCTTGTCTTATTCTAAATACTCTACTTGTTGTGCTACATCTAGGACTACCGTAGAGCACACTCCTTTATCCTCAAGAGTTTTCTCGATGATATTTGTTATTCTGTGCAGTTGATCTATGGTTGAGTGATTTTCTCGAAACCCAAACTAGTAATCCGGTTTAAGATTCCTGCTATCTATGATTAATTTTAGTCTTTTGAGCAATAATTTTTCAAATAGCTTTGACATGATGGGTAGGTAGCAAGGAGATCGGTCTAGATATGACGAAGCGACGGATTGACGTGATTTTTTCATACATATATAAAGGTAAGTTTTGTAAATTGATTTTATTCTACCTAAAATCGTTAAATGTGAATTATTATTATTCCCGAAATTAGATTCTGCTGCTTAGAACGAACAAAAATATGTACTTTTTTTTTCCTAATCTTGCTACAACTTCATGAAAATCCAAACGTTTTAATTTTATACATTACTAGCTGTGCCCGCGGCTGTGCCCGCGGCTTTGCCCGCGTGGTCATTTCATTTAAAAGTAGCCCACACGTTTTATTCCAGGACCAAAAGCCAAACCACCACCAGACCAGTTGTAGGTTTGGTCCAGAGGACCAGGAGGACCAGGACCAAACCTACAAAGTACAATATTATACTACATTTCTTAAAAATTCGTTCAGCCGTCAAATAGTTTTTTATCGATTACTCGGCATCTAATCATCGAAATAAGGCACTGCCTTGCCTTTTTATAACGCATATTCTGTGAAGTACGGCACTCCGTACGTACAACACACCACACACAACAACCTAGACAACACAACTTCCATGACACTTCATAGAAGTGCACGTATTGCAATGAAATGAACGCATATAATAAAATATGAAATAAACGCATGTAATACAATGTGAAATAAACGCTAGAATAAACGCACCGCGTTCCACTGCAAGGCAGTGCGTGCAAGGCCTAAGATACCAAGTACCCCAGTTTTCAAATCAGTCGCAAGGGCTTGAGTTGAGAGCCTGGGCCTGGATTCTGTATGACCACTCACGCCAATTCCACGCCACCTGCGTGGAATTAGGGAAGGTGGGTATTTACGCAACCAGGTTTTTAAACCAGGTTTTGGCTTGTAAGTACGCCGCCCTGGTGCGGACCCGCAATACTTGCAAGACTTTGAAAGTATTTTACTCACCAACTCGCTCTTTCGCCACGTCCGCACCTACATACTCGGTGGCGGGTTCGGCTGAGTTCGGCCGCACTCGGCCAGCCGGGTCACAACAACCTAGGTGGCTGATAGGTCGCTCAAAAAACTTGCAAAGCTTCGAAGTTTTTTTAAGCAAACGCAATTGTGCTCTTTATTTACATAATCGCACGGGTCAATTTCCTATGCAGTATTTTTTACTTTCAATTCCACGCTTCCAAGTACTTTTTTCGCAAACACGATTGTGCTCCTTATTTATATGGACACGAAGATCAATTTCCCATGCAAGTATTTTCTAATTTCAAGGCTTCGGTTTACAAACCACTTGAAAGTATTTTGAACCCTGGTTTTTATAATGAAAGATTCATGACATGAATGAGTTAAATTTATTTTTTTAATTAATAAATTACTATTTTACTGTAAATAATTCGCTTAATTTCGCTGCGCGTTTTACAACTGAAGTCGACTTATTCTACCAAAAAAAAAAAAACATCTAAATACGTTTTAAGAGCCTTTAGGGACCATAATGTAAAAAAAAGAAGAAAGCGTGTTGTTCGAGTTCATTTAACGTTCAAACCACTTCGTAACAAACCGCTTGCGTGTTTTAAGGGTAGACAACGCTATCTAGTTTAAATGAAGTAACTTGTTATCATGAACGTCTTGTTATTGAGTAGAGAAAATTATCTCCGAAGGTAAGGTGGCACAGATTAGAGAGTAATTAAGGTGGTGAGGTAAATTGGATGGGGCATCAAGGGATTCAAGGGTCGGTCATTATTATGAGGTCCATACGAACAAATTTTAATGCAACGAAACATTGTGTTCCTAGTACAAATTATTTTTTATGATGTTTCACAGAACGACGTACTTACTGGCACTTTAACTGGCTCTTAATAATTACCTACCCTACCTACCTACTTTTTGAGCTTTTTCAACACGATATGAGGATTGATTTAAAAAAAAAATGTTTTCTATACTTTCTCTGTGAAGAGCAACACATGTACCTACCTCTGTATGTACACATTTCAATACCGACAACTAACCATTTTGCCAGTAAGACATTATGAAGAAACCTCCGATATAACTATATAATTATGTAGGTACGCAGGTAGTACATTATAATATCTCAATGGAAGAAACAATCGATTTTGAAGTTCATCTCAATTAAAATTTTCAAAAAAACATCACGTACAGATTTAGCCCAGTTACAGTTTTAATGGTTGCAGGAATGAAATGATTGCGTGTTTTAAGGTCAGTCAGCGCCATCTAGTTAAATCGGAGGGAGAACTTTGATGCCTTTGGTTTATTCGCTTGAGTTGTTGATGCCATTGTGCTATCTATACTCGTACCAAACTCGTACTATACCATCTCGATTACCTCAGCTAGCAAAAAACCGCACCTAAGTCGGACCATTCGTTTGGATAGCTCCCATTATATATATTGTTTTCAAACAAAACTTAACGGTTTAATTCAGGAAATTAAATAAGCCTTAAAAAAATCAAAGAAAATGTAAAATAAGGCACAAAATATGTAAATGCTTATAAATATTGAGGCAAAACATTCGTAGCAGCGCGTGGATTCGATCCATGTGCCTCTGGGTTGCGAGCCAGACACCGCTTCTACTGTGCCACTCTGACTTGTGGTATAGGTGCCGAATTTACGGTACCGTTTTATAAACGGATGTGCAATTATTATTCCTTTCAAATTAACATAACTTTAGACTCATATCCCGCAGGAATCCCGTATTTAATCGTGATTAAAAGTATCATTCATTTTAACACATACTATAAACTTTGACTGTGCCAAGTTCTTCAAAATCCGTACGATAGTTTCAGCGTGAAAAGTATGTTTTTTTTAAATAACTTTCAACCCCTATCCTGCGGGAACCATTGTTTTTTTCGGGATAAAAAGTATTCTAAATGTTAATCCATAACATAATCTATGATTGTGCCAAGTTGCATCAAAATCGGTGGGGTAGTTTCTGCGTGATGCGTGTTCAAAGAGACAGACAGACAGACAGACAGACAGACAGAGAAAAAATAAAAAAAAAACCTTTTTGCACTCCATATCGATTTTGAAGTTCATATCAATTAAAATTTTCAAAAAATATTTAATGTACAGATTTAGCCCAGTTACAGTTTTATTATAGTATAGATGATTAGAAAGAGAAATTCAAGTTGTTGATATTCAATAGAAAGAAAAAATATTCTATTAATTTTGGTCGCACAAAATGTTGTGTGAACACATTTTTCTAAAGTTGCTACATCTTGATTTTCATGCAACTTTAAAAAAAATGCATCTTATTTTTCGTTATAAGCAGCAGAATACAATGTAGCGACAGTGTTTTTCGTTATAAGCAGCAGAATACAATGTAGCGACAGTGTTTTTTCCACATTTATTCGATTTTAGTCCTTGGCGTGTCCGGAAGAAAATAACAATATCCTTAAATTAAGATTTTATACCTTTGAAAACCTCTAGATGTATTTCTAATAAAACATTTTCGTATCTTTAACGGTTATCATAGCTGCCATAAAGATCCCTGTTAAAAAAACTAAACCTGTATACCTACTTCAAGGACCGGGGAATTATATAGGGTCATCACGCGGGTGGGACCGCGGGGCGCAGCTAGTAACACTTATGAAACTGGATTAGAAGACCACTTGGGAACTGCGAAGGGCACACCATGGCGACTGGCGTTCATTGGGAGAGCGAGAGACCTATGTCCAGCAGTGAACGAACACGCTGATGATGATGATATGGTGTTACTCTATTCTATGCACCTTTCTACAAAGTGTACTTGCTTTATGTGGTTTCCAATTATTAGTATGTACTAGCTGTGCCCGCGGCTTTGCCCGCGTGGTCATTTCTCGGGGTTAAAAGTAGCCTGTGTTATTCCAGGACCACAAGTACCTATAAAGAACATAAGACAAACTTCGTTTAGACGTCAAATCTTTTTTCATAGAACTGAGATACCAAATACACCCTCTTAAGTCAAAAACTAAGCTATCCAACAGTGAAAACCGCGTCGCAATCGGTCCAGTGGCTTTTACGTGATGCGCGAACAAATAAACATACAGAGGGACACCATTAAAAAAATGTTATATACTTTGTTCAGTAGCTCATTTTAAATCCCCTAGACCAATTCCTCTTTGTTTATCTTCCATGTACAGACTTTTTGCAACTTAGCTTAGGTACTGTTTTATTATGAACAAGCTGTACCCGCGGCTTCGCACGCGTGGGCATTTCTCTAGGTTAAAAGTACTCTATTACTATTCCAAAGCTTAAAATACCAATATACCAACATTTAAACAAAATTCCTTCAAAAAGTTTATATCGATTGCTCGGCTTCTACTCATCGGATTGAGATAAGAAGTACCTACACCAGTTTTTAAGTCAAACCCTAAGCTATCCAACAATGAAATGAAATGAAATCGCATCGCAATCGATCCAGTAGTTTTTACGTGATGCGTGAACAGACTAACAGACAGACAAGAATTTAAAAAATGATTTATTTTTCAGTAGCTTATTTTTAGTAACTTATTTTTTTTTAAATGTCTTCCTTTTACAGATTTTTTAGTACTAACTCCTTCATTATAAGTATAGATGCACTTTTGGGCAGCATAATAAAAATACGTTTTTTATTACATACCTACTGACTGACTGACTAACTGACAGACAACGCCCTGCCTAAACGGGTAGTGGTGAAATTTGGAAGAATATTCCTTGAGTATCCTAGAAGTGAACTATGGAAGTGACTATAAACCGTAAAACATGAATACCAACTTCAAATAAATACCCCTATTCTACGGGGATCCTTTAATTTACCAGTATAAAACTATCCAATGTCCTACCTCGTAGTATGTTTCATTTAAATTCTTTCAGTAGTTTCGGCGTGATGCGCATCCAAGTTACAATATATCTTCAATGTACAGAATTGGACCTGTTACAGTTTTATTATAAGTATAGCTAAGATAGATAGATTAAAAAAATACACTTTTGCGTTTGACCGCTATCTCACTTTCAGATGATAAGCAATGATGCGGTCGAAGGTGGTGCTCGCATATTTTGCTACCAGTGGGGGCGTGGCGTTGACGGTGGTGGCAACTGGGAATGTCCCAGTAAAGCAAACCACTAACCTACCACTTACCTAGATACCTTATTCATGATTTGGTCTCTCAGGTTGAAGCACAGAATAAATAATAGTAGATACTTCGTATTTCTAACTACAGTTTTATTATACTATAACGAACATAAACGTTACTTAATTACCTGGACCTTAGTTGAACTATGAGTTACCTATTGTTCCTCAGTACATAAATACAATGTAAGTAAGTATACATAACTAGGTATACCAAGGCAGGTAGTATGATATTTGCTTTCAACAGCAAACAGGCGCTGGCGGTGCCTCGTGTTTGCCGAGATACATACGTCATGATTAGAAGTGCGTGGGTGGTGTTTGTTCATCACATAAAATTGTGCTCCTGTTAATTGGACACAAAGTATTTTTTGGCAGAAACGACCACAGTATAAATAAGAGTACTCGGTATCGGCGCGCTATCCATCGACGCCTTTCTGTATTAAATAGCAATCAGCGGAACAATACAGAGGTAGAGTTCCAAAAGCTAATCGAAATAAAAGGTTTCCTATTTACGAGCTGACAAGCGATACATACATAGGCACTATAGACATACATAGAATAATAATGCTATAGATATTTAATTCTTTAACAAAAGAAGAGCTACAGAAACTACAATAGACCGGATACGCACTGCAGTCGTCATACCTAATACTCATTGGTCTTTCGATTCAAAATTGACTAGATTTCATTTCTCTGTCCACAAGTGGACAATCTGCAATGCCCTTCAACCAAGCCGGACCATATTGCTGCTTGTCGGCAGAACAGTGTTTCTACCGAAAGGCGACATATAACCTTCGCAGAAAACTCCAAGGTCTACACATCAAAAGTCGGCAATATGTAAAAATAACAACCACAAAATAAGAAAGGGCTGAGTATCATCATGTCGATTCGACGTGATCACACATGTAGGACAAGTGGACAGCACTAGCCGCCGCGCCGTCGAACGTTGAATCAGGCTTTAGTAGATACTCGGTGGCCGAGAGGGAAGCACGCGGGCGCGGATTATCACACATTGTCATGTAAGTCCCACGGATGCACCGACGCGGAAACCCAGTGACCCCGACATAATCTCCTGCCACGGACACAAGTCTAGTGTTTATGCCCATTGTGAAGTTGTTCCGGTAGTCACGTGCACTAAATGCTCATGTTTACTGCAGCTGCAGGTACCCGGTGAATGAATATGATTTGTTGGAAGCATTAGGAGTATAGCTAGAACGCAAACAACTGTTATTTATTTCTAGTTTCTAAGCGAAGCGTTTTGTTATATCAGCGTTTGTTTGTTTATTTAGTTTCCGCGTTTTCGTGTATAATACTGAGATATTTATGTAATGGTTGATTAAAACATTTAGTAAAAAAAAACATTGTGAAAGGTACTATCTAATTAATAAATTGGACATAAAAACCTACTTCAGTAGGTACTTAGGTACGTAAAAATACGTAACGTAACTTACCAACCTGGGTAGGTAGTACCTACATGCAACAATGCTCTTCCGGTTGGTTAACCAAGGTACAAAATAACAGGCAAGGTCCAAGGTAAACGCCATGAAAGTTGACTAAGTATCATGAACTACAATGTTAAAAAATACCATACCTACCTATAGGTACCTATTAGTAAAGATGGATTGAATACTAGGTAGGTACATCAATTTCACAATCCACTTACATCAACTAATAGATAGATAACTTCGTGACTATAAATAAATGGTGTACAAGTTGCTCTAGCCTTTAAGCATAGAATAATTAAATATGCTAATGCAGACCCACCTTTAATTTGACTCCTCCTGCCCGCTCGACACTTGGTTACGATTTCGTAGGCTCGTAGCAGAAATTAACGCGAAGGATCGTTATACGCCAAAAAGACGTCTTATATTTTGTTATAGGTACCTACATAAATATTACACTAAGTACACAATGACATTCTTTAACCTCCTTTGAATAGGTTTATGTAAATATTTTGAAAGCAATGAACTGGCTAGCTGTATATTGTATCATCTAAAATAAAACAAGAACAATAAACAACTCCAATAATAGGTACTTACCTACATAAATACAAAATACCTACTTTAGAACATTAACCCAGAGTTGACAGTGACTGTACTGCCTGCCCGCGTAATTTGTAGGCCAACCAAGTACTGAGTAATGTGCAGTTGTCTATGGCCAACCAAAGAACATCCCAATTTCTAACGAATCCTACTTGCTATTTTACTTAGTTACATTATTTTAACACATGTTGCAATTGGCGAAAATTATTATTATGCATGAACAATGACTATCATTTGATTGTTATTTACGATTTTACGAGATCGCGAGCGTGAGACAAAAGGCGTAGGCTCATCTGATTCAGTGCAAACGAGACGCGTGACTCATTGAATATGGCGTCACTGCATTATTGCACTTCCTATTCCTACGTGTGAACATGGCAACAGGCAGACAAATATCTTAATCAGGCATAGCTTGCGGAATTTCCTCAAAGTACTTTGCATGGTTGTCCTGTCCACAACAACGTAAAAACTGTAAAAAGAAAACTCAAAGCAAAGGTACCCGATTTTTTAATGTCTATAGCATTTGATTTGTTTGAGGAAGGATGCAGAATTGACATCAGCCTGCAGAGCTAACAAACTTGTTTGTTGCTTGCACAGCTCAACTCTCAATCAATAACAGGCGATCATCGATAGATACCTTTCGACGTGACATTATTGATACATATATATTATGTGTGCTTACAAAGGCGTTAACTATTGGCATTAGTTGGAGTTTCTGGAAAAATCTGGCGGGAAACGGCTCCCGGCGGGCCGAGCAGGATGGCGGCTATTACCGTTATTGTCCCGTCGCTCCTTGCACAATCGTCGTTTTAATTCCAATGAACCGTCTCGACCGCTCTCGACACAAAGAGAGTCCATTACGTCCAGAAGTCAAGGGCAATCGATTGTAGCAATAGCAACTGTTGCGTGTGCTCCTAATTTATCAACTTGTTTACAATTTACAACGACAGCGGTTAGGATCCAATGCTGAAAAGTAAATCCCAAAAATTATGTACGATACCGATGTGATACGCGTGTATTTACACTGTTTACTAATAATCTCATGCAGATGTTTATCAATTCACACATCACTGTGACTATTTATCATTTGAATACTGATCTACTTACCTTCTAATCGATAACTCGTGTTTGCTAAATATTCAATCGACGTCTTTTTTTGCTTACAGGTGTAATATGGCTACAGGACCCTTATTCTGAAATCTCAGAAAATCAACGAAAATTCTATGAACATGGCTCACACCACGGTCCTCGTTTTTTGTCTGATCACGCTTGGTTTCACCCACGGCTTCAATGGAGACAGCTTCGAGCTGGAGTGCCCTGACGAATGCGACTGTCACTACTCCAGGATCAACTGGGTTACAGACTGTTCAGAAAGCAACCTCACCGAGGTTCCATACGATGAGCTCAGCATGAGTGTGTATATCCTGGATCTCAACGGAAACAACATCACCACTCTGCAGTCTTTCCCCAACGACATAAAGATGAGGAGACTTCAAATTGCCAATAATCGCCTGACTAGAGTGGAAAGGGAATCCTTCAAAGGGTTGGAATATTTGATAGACGTAGATTTTTCAGGAAACAATATCAGTTACGTCGACCCAGAAGCTTTCCTGTAAGTATAATTTTATTCATATCACAGCATAAACATAGTTTGCATAGTTACATAATGTAATGCGCAATAAGTTCAGGACTAAATTAAAATGGTACATATTTGAAAAGTTATTTTAATAAAGTTGACATCGTTCATTTTCTAAACAATAAAATCTCTAATCGGATCTAATCTAATAATAATGAACAATACAAATACACTTTATTGCACACCAAAAAAGAATACAAATAAGGATATAAATTATAAAAAACATGAACATTACTTACTAACTACGATGGCATGATGACCCCAAAGTGGCTCTGGGCCTCCGACAACAAAATACGCCATTGCTCTCTTTTCGCGGCCTCTATCCAATCAGGCAGCTAGAGTTTGCGCAGATCCTTCTCAGACACGTCTGACCAGCGGTACCTGGGACGTCCAACCGGGCTTTGCGACCAGTTGATCGTCTCAGACTCCCAGGTTCGCTTCACAGCACGAACGTCTCTCATCCGCGCGAACTATCCAATCTAAGCCTTATGCCTTCGTCTCGCCAATGATGTTTGGCTCGGCAATAGTTCCTCCAATTCTTCCTCACTCTCTAACTGCCATCATCTTTTCGTATTGGCATTGTTCCCAATATTTTCCCTTTCTCTCAGATACATCACAAAAGAGGCACAAAAAATATATAAAAGGATGAACATTAAAATTGTTTAAAACGCTGCCTCATTAAGTTTACTCCAGGCTATTTCTCACGGACATCCATTGTCCGAGGGCAGGCGCTGACATTCATTCGATCCGCACAATGCGAGCTGATGATAAAATTGTTCAAATTGCTCGTGATCTTGTTATGGCAGTGTCCAGAACCGCGACAAATTGCTGCCAACTAGTGCCAATATTAGATAATGGCTCCACAACGAATGCAAATTGAGTTTTACTCATACAAGCCGCTCGTGGAAGATGTTTATGATTATACTTCTTATGGTACCATTGGGTTCTATTGGGTACGTTGGAACTTTTGCTTCGAAAGCGAAATAGATAACTTGCTCGTTATAATTACATATCTCATAATATTCATATTTTGTCTATTTCAGGGATTCACGTGGACTGCTCAACGTAGAACTCCAAGACAATCCCATAAGCGATGTCGAAGGCCCATTCCTTATTTCCGTGACGCTACAGTTCCTGGACATCAGTAATTGCAACCTTAGAACCATCAACCCGCAATTTTTCGACAACATCACGTCGGTGAACACAGTAGATCTTTCCAACAACCCGCTCAAAATATTGGAAGCGGGAATATTCGACGCTTTGAGCAGTCTGGAGACATTGAAGCTCAACGATTGCAAACTCACAACAATATCCGAAATCACATTTGCTACTGCTATCAATCTTAAAAATCTGGAACTAGCCGGCAACAGCTTAAGCGACACTGATTGGCCTGAAATACTAGGAAAGTTAATCAGACTGGAATATTTGAACTTGAGAAAATCAGGTCTCACCTCGATGTCTGAAGACACTTTCTCGAACTGTACCAACTTAGTTACACTCATTCTGGCAGACAACGAATTGCGTGACATGGACGTCGCAGCCACGTTAGGCAACAGCGTTAATCATTTGGAATTGCTAGATTTGTCTAATTGTAAAATACAGGGTCCTATTTCAGGCGAAGCCTTCGCTAACGCTTCCAGGTTAAAGAGTCTTTATCTTTCTGGAAACCCACTGTTCGCTCCCGATCTGCAAGAGGCACTCGCCCCACTCCCGAAACTTGAGAAACTATTTTTGAGCAATTGTGGTCTAAGAAATCTTCCTGACAATTTCAACGTTTTTGATAATCTCCAAGAATTAGACATATCTCATAATCCACTCGTCAATGTTTTCACAAAATTGTTAGCTCCACTCGAGAATCTGGAATATCTCAACATGGGCTACAGTAATTTATCTTTTGTTGGGCCGGAGTCATTCTCTAAGATGACCTCAATGAAACGGCTCGTACTGTCGGGCAATGACTTACTGTCTCTTGAGGCTGGCTTGTTTGGTAATTTGACGCAACTAACCACGTTGGAATTAGAGTTCTGTGGCCTAAAACGAGCGTTAAATGCGAACGCTTTCTTTAAAAACCTGACGTACATGGACTTGAGAGAAATCCGGCTGGGCGGTAATCCTCTGGTTATTCCAGGAAAGGGACCTTTATTCCCGAAACAACTCTCGCAGGTAACGAATCTCGATCTGAGCAATTGCAATATAACAGCACTGGACATCGACGCTTTCAAAAATACAGAGAACATAACAGACCTAAATCTTTCTGGAAATCGCCTAAAATCTGTTGACGGAAGTCTGTTATTCCTGGAAACATTACGGCACCTTGAAAAGGTAAATCTGAGCAACAACAACTTGACTACGATCGATCCACTGGTATTTGCCAACAACCCCAGATTGCATTCATTGAACCTGCTCGGTAATCCATTCGTTTGCAATTGTAAGATCGCAGAGATGTGGGACTGGGCGAACATGATAAAGGGCGACTTGAATGTGCTCATCGGAGCCAAGAGCGCCGAGAAAGACATAGTCGTTAAAGGAAACAAGAAAAAGAAGCACTTGTACTGCCACTACAATGAGACCCAGCTGCGCAACATGAGTTCGACTTTAAACAAGTCGGTGCCCGGACGAAGGCCGTTCATGAAGCCAAGAGAATTAACGTATCCGAATAGGACTTGGGCGAAGTATGTGAGGGAGTCGGGCTGCGAGCCGGTGGTCAAGATACTGAGACCCGTAGCCCTGGTAGCGGAGCTCTTCGATTTTAGTCACGGAAATCAGGTGCCGGCCGGAGTGACCGTTATGGTCGTGCTGGCTCTATCCTTAGGAGTCGCTACGATTGCGATGACAGTAAGGCTTCTGAGGAGAAGGAATTTATACAACATGGATACAGAGACGAACAGGAAAGCTAGATAGCAAGATTTACCATAGGCAACCCAACCTTGCACCTCGTTGGTAAATAATATTCAATCTCTTATTAAATATATTATTTTTGTACTTTTATTAAATTAAAAATTCTCTCTAGATTTTTTAGACCCTTGTTGAATCGAATTTACAATTCATTTTACTATATATTTTACTAATCACATGTCTGAATATAACAATGTGGAGTCATGATCCTTGTCATGTGAATTAAGTTTAATTTTTTAGATTTTAAGTTATCTATCAGTATTTTGAAACCTGAATAAATCCGTACTAGAGATAAAATTAATTTTAAGCCGCTGAACAATATTATAAGCATAATTAAATTAGCCTTGGATGGTATCGTTTCGTGCTTTCCAATAAACTGATTTTTTGCTATTAGTTCATTGGTTTCCTCACATTGCATCTGCAACTTGTCTTGGCGTTAATAATCGAATCTTGCTCAAGACCCAGAATCTTAGTAAACTACAAGGAATTCAAGAGCGGAACCTCGCATTGCACACTTTTGTACTTTGTACCTTTAACACAGAATAAATAATAGTAATAGTACCTTTATAGACAAAATTTAATAGGAAGACTTTTGTAACTTGCTCGTTATCAAATAGTTTTTGTTGGGTTACATATCCCATAATTTTTTTCAAAAGATGAGGTCCTAGTAACTTTTTTTTTTCTATAGATACGAAAATTAATTTCGAATTGGGTTACTTAAGCGAAGATACCACACAACCTACCTACCTGCGTGAAAATATGAACGATCGCTTAGTAATAGAAGAAAGAAACAACAGTTTCTGTAATACTTAACAGTTACTTAGTAGCAAATTTCAATTCCTAGAGTCTCGCCTGAGAGCAGCCAGCATTTCTTTGAATCCGGACTGGAGCATGCAAAATCGTTCTACGATACTTTTTACTTATTTCCACGCTGACTGACTCTGCTGACTAGAGCAATACTTTTTTTTAATATTTACCTACCGATGGAGTAAAAATTGGCGCAAGAAATGGCAATCGTCACGTAATATATTGATTGGTAGATAGCGAAAGTAAAATGCGTTGCACAAGCGAGCAACTCGGCTGCGGTAAATTTAGTTGACTATTGAATTAAACACATAAATACATTTGTTTTTTTTTATTAAGTAACTTTTTGGCGGATATAATATTAACACTAGCTAGGAACACAGCAATAATAAATTAAACTTATCAGCTAATTGGCTCTGCGTCTGACATGCTCGTTTTCTTAATATAGAAATTTTCTTTGTAAATCTTTTTCCTCGTCCCGGGCTTTACACTTTCGGGACTATTGTTGGTCGCCATTGCGGCCAGCTCGCTGTCGAGCAGCCGCGGTATCGCTATGGGCTCGAATCCGTATTGGAACTGAGGCTCCACGAAATGCGTGTTCATCTTGTATCTTAGAAAAGGTCGGGAAGCGTGCGCCGAATTATCTTTTGTCGTTGGCGCCGCTTTGGAGTAGTCGTACTCGAACAGAACTGGGCTCGCCTTGTACTGCGCAAAAAATTGTTTCATATTGTCACCTCGCATCGGGTAATATGAATACGGTATTGCCGTAAGTTTTGCGCTCTGTTTCTGTTGATTTTCGCTGTCTTCTTCGTGCAAGACATATTTTTCAGGCTTTTGATTTTTGTACAATTTGTAATAGTTGACTTTGTTCTTGTATCGGTCGACCAAACTTTCCGGTTTGCTGACTGAGTAATCTAAGAAGTAGTCCTCTTTCAATTTGTCTCTCTCGTCTCTGTAGCCAAGGCGCATATCTTTAGGGAAGTCATCGCCGTGAGCCTGGTACTGCTGGAAGGGCGAGTGGTTGATGTCGTAAGCACTGTGGTCACGAGGAACACCGTAGCTCTCCGGATTGTAGATATCCTTTTCAACGTCCATGCTCGACTTTTCGTACGCGGGGAAACCGAAAGCAGAATTTTGATACGCTTTCTCGAAGTCTTGTTCTTTGTCTTCTTCCTTGCCGAACATCGATTGCGGCAGTTGTTCTCCAACGGTATCGTCGTCTTCAGGTGTTTCCTCCTTTATATAGATCTGTTTCGTTTTTTCATGGACGTGAGTGGAGGGTGTTTCACGGTGTGGATTGGAGTCTGTTTTCGAGTAATGTTGTGGAGCGTGGGAGGACTGAACTGGTGGATGCGGCTGGTGATGCGACGCTGGAGACGGCCGGGGTTGGTGTGGCGGCTCCGCTTGCGTAGGCTGCACGTGCTGATTGGGGTCCACTTTAATAGGAGCAGCGTGGCTGATGTCTTCTTCGTACTGCGCCACATGCTGGTAAGGAATCTCTTCGAACGAGTGGTATTGGGCAGGCTCGTGCTGACTGGAATGAACCTTATGTTGCACATTGTGATGTGTGTCAGGGTGAGGGTTATGATGGTGTTCTTGCTCTCTATGTTGCACATTGTGATGTGTGCCATGGTGAGGGTTATGGTGGTGTTCTTGCTCTCTATGTTGCACATTGTGATGTGTGTCAGGATGAGGATTATGGTGATATTCTTGCTCTCTATGTTGCACATTATGATGTGAATCAGGATTAGGTGTATGATGGTATTCTTGTTCTCTGTGCTCTGGTATGTAATGGTGGCCTGATTTCGGAGCTACCTGTCGTGGAGAATGATGTTCCTTATGATTACGATTATGCAAGCGATGGGAACCATTGCCCTCAGAATTCTCGGTAGAATCTTCTGACTCAGTTTTAGATTTCTCGGTTTCCCTGTTATGATCTTCAGGCTTGAAATTGTAAATGAGTTGTTTAGGAGCCTCCCCTTTGCCTTCATAACGGACTTCCTGAATGTGTACCGGTTCCTTCGAGCTATGCGTGTATGAGTAATGCACTGGTTCCTTATGAGTGTTTGTTCCGTAAGTGTAGTGCACGGGTTCGGAGTTCGTTTCTTTGTTAAATTTCACGACTTGCTCCTTGTAAATTTCTTTGTGGTTTGGTGAATTTATTTCGTAGGTAATTTCTGGGGCTTCATTGGTTCCCCTGAACGTCACTGTCGGTTTCGCAGTCGCCGCAGGAATGTATTCGTCGTGATAGACGTGCTCGACTTCTGGCAACTTTTGTTTCTTTTTCGCCTTCTTAGGTTTGCCTTGTATGAGTCCACTGTCGTATGTCTTAGTTTTCTGCACTACGTATTCCTTTTGGTATGTTTTATCATTGTGCTTTTCTAATTCAGGAAGTTTGTGATACGTGGCCTCATTGATTCTCGGTAAGTAATGTTGTACCTGCGGCACCAACGGGTTCGCAAACGTAAGCGGTTCAAGAAGATGAATGTCCAAAAGAGGAAGGGGCGGTTTCGTTTTTACGTTAACAACAGTTTTCTTTCCATTGACCACTGTGGGTATAGGAGTTTCTTTAGTGGCAGACACTATTTGTTTCGTAGTTACTTTCTGTCTCACTTGTGGAGCAGGAGCAGGATCTTCTCCAGAAGATGTTTCTTGTTGGAATTTTTGTTCGCCCTTCAAGTGATGATACTTTTCTTGAGGTTCACTACTGGCATAGACAGCGTTGTGACTCGTCAATTGCTGTTGAGCAGTGGGATACTGCTGATTTTCTGATATGTGGGAAAACTCTTGAATTGACGGTTCATTTTTATGAAATCCTTGAGGCTGATGATAACGTTCTCGCTGTTGCGTATCGGCATAGACAGCTTTGTGACTGGTCGGCTGCTGTTGAACTGATGGACGCTCTTGATTTTCAGAGACAGAATGTGAAACACCTTGCGCAGATGGACCGTTTTTGTGGGAATTTCGAAGCGGAGCCGCCGTTTGCACGGGCACATGTATCACGGATCCAAATTGAGGGCCGTAAGAGAACGAGACCGGCGCCAAATTTTTGTAACTATCCGCATAGATGCCGGGTTGCGCGAAGCCGAACTGGTGGTTGAGTGGCGTCGGAGCGGCGGCCGGCAGGTGGTAGGGCGCGCCGGCCGACAGCGGCTGCGCGAAGTGCGCCGGCAGCTCCTGCAGCTGGACGTATTGCTGCGGGAACGGCTTGAACGGCAGTGACTTCATTGACTGCAGCGCCTCCACAAATCTATTGCCGTAAGAGTCCTTCAAGTATCCGTTCGCATTCTGCAGACTGAAGTTTTCCTTCACGGGGATGGCCCTGGAGGCCGCGGCCGACGGCGCGCTGAATGTCGGTATCTGGAAGGAGTAGGCCCCGTAAGGCGCCGCGCTGGCGTACACGGCGCCCACGGCCGCCTGCCGGTACAGACGCGGCGCGCTCCCCACGCCTTGCTGGTCTTTGAGTACGAAACTGTTCACTGCTAGTGTTCCACTGATGCTCAGCCAACTGAGGGCCGTAAATAATGCCTGAGGACAAGGACAAACACATCTTGAAAAATAGAATAAACTTAACGTAACCATTTACCTACACATAAAAACAATTTTAAATAACACTTTTTTTTTTAGTTAATTACCTCTCTCCCCATGGTTAGACGTGGTGTCGGAGCCAGTGGGAGCGGCACTGCGGAGGCGCGCGCGCACCCGTCGCTTATATCCGCGTCGAGCGCGGCGCAACACCTAACGCGGCGACCAGCTCTCGTCTTTTCGCCTCCCATCCATAGACCCTCTGTCGTTATATCACTCTCATTTGATAAAATACAATGGGTTTAATTTAATTGTCCACAAACAGATTGCTTCCGAAGCCCCGTTAGTTGAATCGTAGGAAGTAATTTCGGGTAACGACAATAGTGTCGACGGGTTATGCAACAGCGAATGGAGCTTGTAAATTGTCAGTCACAAAAAGAAGCTATTGATCACAGCTTCACGGTGCATTATACAGCACGTAACTGGGCTTTTCTGCATAACCTCATTCTGGGACAGTCCCGACTATATTATCTCCTAGCCCTGGGGGAACTTTTGAATAATGCGTTGTTTGAGTTATCCTTCAAAACACATATCTATTATTTATTTCCTTCTTCGGGATTCTTATTTAATTATTTTCATTTGCAGATCCCTTATACATAAGTCAGGGCCTCAGGAGAACAGTAATAGTTATTTATCATCTCTTCGAGATACCTACTTCGAATTCATAGACATCTAAATGTTTTAGGTATAGTTTTCACCTCCAGAACTAATTCATAAAGTGTGGTAATCTATCGGTTGAATTCCAAAGCAAAAAAACTCAATGCCGATATTTACTATTTCTAAACAATACTTCAAGAAATATTAGAAGATAAAATCTAAAGAAACTTATAGAAATAGACACCGATGAGCCGAAGATTCCGCTTGCTTTCTTAGCCTACTAACTTTCTTCACACGGTCACGGTCGATGGTAGGGGTGGCGACGCTGCTGGAAACCTAGTGAAAGTGCCCAACTGGTAGGGGTGTACTACGCACGTAAGTATTGAAATTCGAGAACCCGCTCTGTGCAATGAAGGGACCTAAAGGAAACTTTAGGTAAAGCTGTGAACAAGGTTTATGCTTTTGCCGTAGATAGGAAACTCGAAATTGGATCTAATGTAAAGGTGGCAGTGTATGTCATTATTAATTATTATCATTATCTTTCACCAATTTGATTAGTGTAAGACCGAAGTGTTTTAGTTAGGTATAGTTAGGAACAATACAAAATCATATCTAAGTAGGGAAATATGCTCTAACGTTGGCACTCCCCCAAATAAGGATTTGATGAAATTTAATACTTTGAAGACCATTTAGTAGATCAATTTTCGATCTGTCAAATGATTTGTTTAAACCATTGAACAAAAAAGTTTTGTCGAGGCCTTCAAAATAGGCCGGAATCGCCGACTTCACTTCTTCATCGTTAGTAAACTTTTTCTTTGAAGTTTTAAATTCGGGAGCAAATAAGAATCCGAAGGGGCGAAATCTGAACTATAGAGTGGGTGGTTAAAGTTCTGAAGCCACACTTGTGTAGGGCAGCCATCGCAACGTGGCTCTAGTGAACTGGCGCGTTTTCGTGCAAAAGCAACACACCTCGAGTCCATTTTCCCCTTCTTTTTTCCTTTGTGTTTTTTTAGCTTTTCGAGTAAGCTGGCGTAGTATTTTCCGGTGATGTTGACGCCTTTTTCTTTGTAGTCGATCAACAAAATATCCTCAGAATCCAAAAAAACGTGACCATGATCTTTCCGGCCGATTGTGACACTTTAAACTTCTTAGGCGGGGGTGTGCCTTTCTTATACCACTACATTAACTCCTGCTTTGACTCAGGCTCATAGTGATGAACCCACGTTTCGTCTCCAGTAACAATTCGGTTCATAAAGTCATCTCGGTTTTCGCTACAGAGTTCCAAAAAACTCCTGCGAGCACTCGACACGCCGTTGCTTTTGAAGCGGTGTGAGCATTTTCGGCACCCATCTTGCGCTGACTTTTGACATGCCAAGATGATCATGGAGAATGTTCAAAATTGTACTAGATGACACTAACCATTTCTGATGATTGCTTCTTCTTCAAGCGAGCATCTTCAAGAACAAGTTTTTCCACTTTTTCGACAATGTCTGAGGAAGTGACTGCAATCGGCCGACCTGGGCGACCATCGTCTTCAATTGACTCTCTGCCTTGCCTGAATAGGCAATGTCATTTGTAAATCATGGTTTTCCCAGGGCAAGAGTCCCGGTAAGCAGATGACATCTCTTCCATGATGATCTGCGGCGTTTTTCCCAGCTTGTTGAGGAACTTTATGATAGCGCGTAACTTAATTTTCTATATAGTTGACATTTTCTTCCCGATTGACCTGTTGACTTGGCGATAACTCAAACATGAGTGACCAGATTTAGCCAAACCTTGGTATTTATAGTGAAGTTGAGTCATCAATTAGTCCTAGGTATACGAAAAAAACCTCTCTTTCTAACCCTTTCATTCCGCGATTTTTTTGACCGCCCCTCGTATATAAATAATCGATGTTATGTAACATGCCAACGTTTGGGTACTTTACCCTATTTTCATCTAGATTGGTAGTCCCGTGTGGTCCCGGATCTATCTTTAACCTATTGTGATCGGGCTTCGCTCAACTTCGCTTCGCATCAGTATTAAACGCAAAAGAAATAATAAATTTTTTGAGGTCTGCTGGGTAAGTACTTCGGTACCTACTTTAGTAAATATTATGTGTTTCTTTTGAGTTTATACTATAAATTTGAAGCCGTTTTTTTTAATAGTTTTTAAGTATTTCTTAATTTTTAGTTACGTTAGGGTAGGCTTGAGAAAAATTAGCTCGCTAAAAAGAAAACCTGACTGGAAACAGGTAACAGTCTATATATTTTAAACTACTGAACCGATTTTGATGAATCTTGAACTATTCCACCACAAAAATATTTTTTGAATTCAGAATTACGACTTTTGGTATACTTTTAAGCATTATCAACAACTAGTTGTCCCGCCCGCGACTTCGTCCGCGCGGACTACTGTTTATCGCGAAAAAAGCACCCTATGTTCTTCTAGGATATTAAAAACCAATGCAAAAGTAGGTATAGCACCACTCTTGATGTCTTTTTGACATATTTGTTATTTCGTTTCCATGCAACCGTTTTTTACAGAGAGTAATCATATTTTTTCCAGTTTTTCTAGTTTTCCCGTGGTATCATACAATTTTCCGGGATAAAAAGTAACCTATGTTTTATTCCAGGGTATAAGCTATCTCCATTCCAAGGCAACCGTTTTTTACAGAGAGTAATCATATTTTTTCCAGTTTTTCTAGTTTTCCCGTGGTATCATACAATTTTCCGGGATAAAAAGTAACCTATGTTTTATTCCAGGGTATAAGCTATCTCCATTCCAAGTTTCATCAAAATCCGTCCAGCCGTTATCGCGTGAAAGTTCCCCAAATAAACAAACAGACAACGTTTCACTTTTGTATATTGGTATGGATATTACCTACGCGTGAATTAGATAACATATTTTTTTGAAGTCTGTTAAAAATCATTGACCTACACAAAATGGAACTATTATAATATACGGATATCGTAGACGCGAGTATGTACTGTCGGATATCGTTAAAATAGTAGGTACATACTCGCGTCTACGTTAAAATCACTACACTGTCAGTATTTTGAAGGACGAACGGTAGGGGGCGCGGAGCACCGCCCGCATACAAATAAACCTTATATTATCTGACAAAAACGCGGTGCCACACTAAATGAAAATCAGGACCATGTTTTAGAAACACGACATTTGGCCCAAATCGATATACAGATAAAGTAAGATCACTGTTTACATTTTCAGCTGTAGTATAATCATTACAATACTATTGTACAATCCTAAGCGGCGACCACAAATTGTAGGTGACGTTATGAGGCGCAATGTAATTTATGGTTTGGGGTGCCTGCCTGCAGGCTGCAGTCTCAGCAGTGTCGCAACATCATTACTTTGTGTAACTGTTACACCGAATTACTGTGTACAAAGGCGCTGCAGTCAGACAAGAGTATTTAGGTACGCATCATCAATAAGTACTAAGTATAAACCTAAGTCGATTTCCGCGTCTGTCGATTTCTGTGTCAATGTCTGTCTGTTTGGCCGCTAACTCCTCCTAAACCACGCAACGGATTTTGATGCGGTTTCCACCATCAGTTAGATCATTTTTCACGGAAGGTTTATATAATTATATAGCTGTGCCTGCGTGGTTATTTCATTTAAAAGGACCAGACCGTAGCGAGAGCGAAGTGGCCGCCGACCCCCCTAATCGGAGTGAAGGTCGAGTGTGCGAGAACTTCCCTTTTTTCAATATTTTTTTTCTAAATATCACCCGTGCAAAGCCGTTGCGGTGATAGTACATTAAGAATGAACTTTGGCGATTTTATCATGTGCGTGTGGTGTGAGGGCCCAAAAATTAAAAATCTTTGAAACTATACTTAGGTTTCAGTGAACATCCTAAAAGTATTGTGAAAGTTGGAATAAGATTTTGTGAAAGTTATATGAGCGACCTATCAGCTGAAAACTTGGGCCCTCAGTTCTCACATAGAGGACCGAGGGCCCACCTGTGCAGGCTAAACTACGCACATTACAAAAAAATATTTACGACAAAATCTGAGTCAATTCCAAACTAAATTTGTGACAGTAAGATATTATCGCAAAACGCTAGACTATTTTGTGTATCTTAGTTCAAAATGGGCCCTCAAACCTCACACATGCAAAAAGTTATTTTGTATGTTATGCTTAAAGCACATAATAAATAAATCATAAAGTATGAAAATTAGGTCTAACCTAAAACACAGAATAAAGAAGTAACCTAAAGTTTACTAATTTTGTGAAAAAATATGTACAAGAAGTTGATACCAAGATGAAATCAAAATACCCATTTATTATTATAGAAAATGAAATTTTAGTTTTAATAGGGTGACCACATTGCTTTTGCATTAGTCGTTACTCCACCTGGTCATAGCGCGTCCTACACTACGTTTGCCTAAACGTGGTCTCCACTCGAGAACTCGTCTACCCCAACGGTTATCGGTTCTTCTGGAAATGTGACCATCCCAGTGCCACTTTAGCTTGCTTATCCTTAAAGCTATGTCGGTTCCCTTGGTTCTCCGTCGGATATCTTCATTACGAATCTTGTCCTTCAGAGAAACTCCAAGCATAGCTCTCTCCATAGCTCGCTGAGCGACCTTAAATCCCAAACGTCAAAGGCGATAATTAATAACGTCTTGAGGATATTTTATTGATTACTGACTTACGAGAGAGGAATGTGAGGTAATAGTACCTACCAATTTTATTTGCACAAACTTGTGAACGTTTTAGTACATTAGTGTACAGTCAAACGATTTTTTATCTCTTTCACACCTTATAGGATACATGAAAGGGATAGCTGAGCTGATAATTTGAGCTTTGTGCCGGCTGCAGCAGTATTGCTAAACACACATTTACTTTTAATTAATTAATTTTATTGTTGTGTGTGTGTGTGTGTGTGTGGTGTGTAATCAATCTATAAATAAACCCTACAATAAATGTAATTAGTAAAACTTGTTTGCATTTAGTTTCAGAAAAAATACAAATAATTTTCAGTTTTAGTTTATTTATAACAAAATATTTACATGTTTTTTTAGAAACCGTATTTCTAACTTAAAAGTATCTTAACTTATATTAAGGCGATGTATACCTAATTAATAAACAATTATGTTTTATGTATTAACACAAGAAAACGTTCTGAAATTAAAATCTTTCACATAGAGAGAAACCCAATTTGTTAGGAAGTCAAAACATCAAAGGGTATTATTGTAACTAAACGCATAGAGATTCTTATGTACAAATTAAATTGATGTAACATTAGCTGCGGCCGCAGGTTCGTGTGCTTACTTTGGCACCCGGTTCACCCGCGTCCAGCTGACCCAATTTAACGATATACCGGCAAACCAGGTATCAAAAAAACGGATATTACAATTTTATGGCGATCAATAAATATTCCCTCTACATTTCAATGTATAGGTCCACTGATTTACCTTGTGTTGTCTGTCTGTCAGTCAGTCAGTATGACACAGTACTGTAGATATTAAGACGACCGGCTGGCCGAGTGGCTAGTGACCCCGACTGCGAAGTCAAACAACGAATAACTTGTCAAAATCTTTCGAGGACTCCGCATTGTTATGTAAAGTTGGTTTACTAAAAGACCTTATCAACACAACGTTGGAGACAAGCACAGGAGTAGCGTACTATCTCAATAAAGGACTTTCATCAACCCTACGAGCCTAACGGTTCTTTATTCGGGACAACATATTTAGCTTTTTCTCGATATCTGGACGATCTAGCCTTATTGTCTAACTCTGGCGATAATGGCAATCAAATCCGTTACCATTTCCATTGGCGGTTCCAGTTCGCCGTCCAGGGGAATTGTCTAATATTTTCGGTGATAATCGTCTTGAAAAAGTGATGTCTATTTCGTTATTTCCACAGACTAAATAACACCAAAAACATATGCTCTTGCGTTCCATTTCAAGAAGAACAGCTTTGAGCACTTTTTAGTGCCTTTTTGAACTAATGGTTGTAAAATGTTAATTTAGCCATATAAACATGTGTAGTGTTTTATTTGTTTATTATAATCTAATTTTTATTAGTTATGCTGTTTAATAAATGAATATTCTTCAAAAAATAATATTCAAGTATATTATAGCCTGACGTTGCGTAGAACGAAACGTTGGTTTGCAAGTTATTATTTATTCTGGACCATAACTACCTAAACTAAAGTATGTGTTTGTTTGTTGTTTACTTTAGCATTCAATAATGAAATGAAAATCAAATGGAAAAAAATAATTAAATAGGTTGGTTATAGTCACAAGATTTGTGTGAGTTTGTGCGAAACGTGGATAAACCAAAAGTGGAATTGCTTTGTGAGATGTAATGTATGTCGAGGTTATGTTCGTTTTCGGATATAAAATTGACAAATATGCCTTGATTTAGCAACAAATACGTACCTATGTACCATATTGTATTTCAGAATGTCATCAGATAAAGTGGTCCTTGCATAGACCTACAATTGGTCATCGAGTTAGATCGAAACTTTGAACAAATATATAGCAAGTTCTAACAGTCTTTGGCTTGGCTATACAGGAATTTTGGTGGACTAATGAATATTATGTAGGCACCTATTCGAGTCTAGTTTAATTTACCTACTAGGTACATAGGCATATATACTAGGTTTATGCATTTTCACAAATGCTCATCAACAACATACATATTTTAATGGATTTTTACCTCATTTCAATGCATACATAATCGGTTATGTTTTGTGTCATTTTACTTCACAGCACAAACTAAGAAGGAGATATACAGATAAGATACTGCTGCATAACCAATGTTGACTTCTGTAAAACATTCCCCAATAGAAGAAAACATTCATCAACACAACTCAAGCTTTCTGTTGTCCCGCAGGTACATATATTTTGTATTATAATTTATTAACTAGGTAGGTACATACCTAATAATTATTATTGACTGTCTTGGGTAAAGGCTGGCAGGGAGAAATGCATAATACACACCCCCCATGCGGGACTTTGTATATTTTTGGTGTACAATAAAGAGATCTATCTGTCTATATTTAGTCTCATAGGTAATTAATTGACTATATAATACTCTAGCTACACAGTTAGACACCACCTTAAGAAACTGTTAATGTGAGGTGCCTTGTGGGCCCGGATTAATAATAGGTCCATCCCTTCTCACCCCACGTGTGCTTTGAGCACCAGCCGGGGTTCAGGAGATGGGCTGCAGCTTGCACCTGTGTCAGTATGAACATTTCCAGCTATCACAAAGCCTGATGTAGCTGTAGGTAGATACATACAACAAATTAACCTCTCTTTTGAATTGTTTACAAATTTGATCTAACTCTACAAAAGTAATACTGCATATTACAATATTGACTATGTAGTACTTGTTATGTAGATAATGACAAATGATCATAGCTATATCTTTATTTTCAGATTCAGTTCAGTACCTGTCTATCACAGTAAACAGGATCATTTCAAGTCGGATTGCAGCGGGAAGAGATTCATAGCATGTCCATAAAATGCAAAAGGATGCTGCTTCTCAAATCTACTTGTTATATTTGTTATAATATGTAGGTATATGTATATACCTAGTTACTGCACTTTATTATACCATTTGAATAAAATGGTGTGTTGGAAATATTTACTTTGTTGTTATGAATTACTATATAATTACATTGTAATTAGTGGGCTACCAGTAAGCCAGTAATGGCTTGTAAGTTTTTAGAATGTTTTATGTATAGTCCTTATTTATAAAGACACTTGCCCGTTATATTTTTTTAGAAAGGTTTTTACAATAAAATAAACATGCTATTTAATAAAATTTGTTTAATTTTCTGTTTCTCTATCCGTACTCAGTCTGTGTTTATGCTAAAACTAGCTGCATGCCGAGGCTTTGCTCTTGTGCAAACTTTGCCAGCCTAGTTAGAAATTTAAAGAAATATTTCCTCCAAATTGCAAATCTCTAGGTCCACCGGTTTAGGCTGTGTGTTGTCTGTGAATCAGTTGGTAGGTATGTCGCTTGTGACATACTATTTCATAGGTATCGATGTATGTTTCTACTTACATAATAATTAGTAGTTAAAAAATAACAACAAAACATAGATAGATAGATAACTCTTTATTGTATATACTTAGAAGTAAATCGTACATTGTACATAATATAATATAGAAGTAGCGGTAACACAATCGGCAGTCTTATAGTTTACAGCAATCTCCAAACCAGAGTAAATGCCAGTAGTATTCATGTCACTCAACCTGAAACAAATAAGAAAAATTTATAAACTTTGTATGTATTGTACGCTGACATAAATACACTGAATGCACTAAATATGGGTACTAGACAATAGATACGAGTACACATCAAAGATATGAATATTACATTCATATCTCGGAAACAAATACTTCTGCTCATCACACAAATGATTGCACCTTGCAGGATTTGAACCCGCATCCATTGGTTGACTTTCAGTCAGGGTCACTAGCCACTCGGCCAACTGGTTGCCAAATGTAGTGGCACTGAATGTAAATGACAAAATGAATTTTTCACCTCCTTTTTGAACGACAAATATGTCAATGTGCAAAATTCAAGTTATCAGATTGCACTATGGAGAGTGAACACAAGAACTGCACAATCTGATTCCCTTATCACCGTACAAACTAGAAGATTGGCAAAACAGCACCTTTTTATGATAGAAATACCACAAGCACGAAGCGTTACGCTTCTTCATTCATTGTAAGATCTGCAAAAGAGTGGAATGCCCTGCCCTCGTCAGTTTCTGGTAAAATTTAATTAATCCAGGTGTCTTCAAGTCAAGAGTGAATAGGTATCTATTAGGCAAGGGTGCTACACTTTCGACCACATCATCGCTTTCCATCAGGGGAGATCATGGTCAAACAATTGCATAAAACGTAATAAAAAAAAGGTGCATTAGATATGGCTTGAAAGTAGGCAGTTCCCGATGAAATTTTAACTGATTACCTATAAAGATATCATTTTAGGTTTTGTACTTATTTTGTTTTAATTGTTAATATGACTTGGTATCTTTTGTTGATACTTTTAATACATTTTCACTGTTATTTTTGCAAATTCTTTCATAATGAATGGTCTAGGGTGTAAATAGGCCTGTGATTGTTCCTCAAAACCTTCTGGAGATGTTTTTCTTCTGCAGCTGGCTACAAATTCTCGCTTCAAAAATATTCTATAAATAAACATACATAGATATAAACCAATATTACATCAATGACTCAGAAACAATCATTTGTGCTCATCACACAAATGATTGCACCTTGTGAGATTCGAACTTGCAACTATTTGTTGACTCTTAGTCAGGGCACTAGCCAATCCATCTCTTGCGACCACCTGGGTGAACCGTGGAAAGTTTTTTTTTACCACAGCTTACCTTTGTCCACCTGGGTGTTACTTGGGAAATATTTAGTTTCCACTGTCCACCTTGTTATCAAAACTCTTCTGATTTGAAGTGCATAGAGATAATAATTGATTGGCCTATTTTGTTGATATTTGTTGTTAAACATTGAACATCCATAGATATTATAATAGCCACATGGTCAGCACCAATATTAGGAGCTTAAGAGCCTGTCCATTAGTTTGGAGATGATGTTTTTCTGCAGTTGGCTACAAATTCGCCTATCAAAATATTCTTCATTTTATGTTTTTGTAGGTTAGGTACATATAGTACCTGTAATCGAATAAGTTAGATATGTTAAACTGAAATAAGTGCTAGTAGAAGTAAATATCGAAATATTCTCTTTGTATCGAACTATATATATATCACAAAAAAACAGTAAATTTTCTGTTTGACTTTCGCAAGTTTGGAAGTCGAATTTTCGGAGAATTAGTGCCTGAAATTAATAAACCGCAATTAATTATGATACCTAGATTACCCCTTCCCTTTGAACTTACGCAAACAGTCAACTTTTAATTCAATAAAACTATAATTTCGTCACAAACTCAAACCCAGTTGATACGAAAGGTTAGGACAGAGCAACCTTTTTCATTTGACATGTCTCGGTGACGATGAAAATTTAGACAATACCAATATATGTCAAAATATGATGTTTCGTTCAATCATTTCGCTTAAAAACAGTTGATAGTGGGGACTCGGTGAAGATCACCGAGGAGATCACCGGTGAATAGTTAGACAATTCGAATTGGGAGATTCATGTTCATAATGGTGTAAATGAACGTCAGTTTCATTATCACCAGAGTTAGACAATAAGGCTGCTGGTGGGCAATTTCGGGAAAATCTATTTGTTTTCGTGAAAATCAGTCCTGCTGCTTATTAGTCTTTTAATATAACGCACAAAAAGTTGGAGCCCTAAAAATGACCTATCATAAGACTCTACGGACTTTTCAGATGCATACATACTAGTTATTTAATTAATTTTATAATTTTCCACGAATGCAGCTTGATAGTTCGCGTTTAAGTTTAGTAATATTTTTAGATCCATTCCAGAAGGAAATGCTCACCCATTACGGCTACCGCCCACCTAACGCCTCGGCACCGGATCAGCTCCGCATCGCCGAGTTGTCAACCCGGCTATGCCGAGGCGACGCGGCGACGCCTCGCTTAGGCTGGGCGACGACGGCCGGTTGACAGCTAGGCGTCCACCCAGCTTCGGCACGGTAGCAGGGCAACGCCTCGCTTACGTCTAGACTTGGTGTATTCCCAGTAGTCCCGCTATGTGGTCCATTATGTTTATTTTTTGTGGATTTTTCTTCCCAGAGGTTCCATTAACTGGACTACTGGTATTTTAATTCCCTGAAGTCCCGTATGTCTCATAGATTATACAAAGATGCACAAATGTGATGCACAAATGTAATTTGGTAACAATTGATATATTAAATCCTCTTTTTAACCCCCGACGCAAAGAGGGGTATTTTAAGTTTGACGTGTGTATCTGTGTGTGTCTGTCGGTAGCATCGCAGCTCCCAAACGAATAGACCGATTTTGATGCGTTTTTTTCTTTCTAACAGCTTATGTGATCTAGTTGGTTCTTAGCTATAATTTATGTCAGGGGTTATTTAAATTGTATACTTACAAATCGAAAAAAAAAAAAACTATAATTTCTAACTAAAGAGAACCCGTTTTTACCCTTAGTATAAATTGCGTTAAAATTTGTACAAAGCCCCAAAATAGTTTAATGATGTCAGACAATTTTCAACATTATTGATATGGACTAAGTATCTTGTTTTTAAACATATTTTGACTAAATGAACACAGCAAATTCAGAATCCGACTAAATCTGATTAATGTTAATAAGGGTCAATATCGTGTGATGATGCAATTTTTTTAAAAGTACATATTGAATCTCAAAATTATTAAAAAGGTGTCTGTCGATTTTCGACCTTATTGACATGAACTAAGTAACTTATTTTTTTTACGTGTTATGACTAAAAGAACACAGTAAATGCAGAGTCTGACTAAATCTGATTAATGTCAATAAGTGTCAAAAACGTATGACGC
This sequence comes from Alsophila aescularia, assembly GCA_946251855.1. Taxonomy (NCBI): domain Eukaryota; kingdom Metazoa; phylum Arthropoda; class Insecta; order Lepidoptera; family Geometridae; genus Alsophila; species Alsophila aescularia. Next base: position 32,787,136 of record OX276377.1, on the reverse strand, counting down.
TAATTTTTATAATGTACCAATTTTTTTTAGAAGGTATCAGACGATTTTCCATCTTCTTAACATGAACTAAGTAACTTCATTTTAGATGCATTTTGACCAAAAGTAACACTATAGAAGTAATGTTGTTTTTGTACTTTACATAATATTGCACTCTATGTATATAGGTAATAGAGTGCAAAGATAGTAAAAAGTATAAATTGTACTGATGTTATTCCTACTGCAGATATGTGATAAGATTAAATGTTCACAAGTAAACTAATTTTCAAAAACTGATAAACTTAGAAGAGAAATAAAAGTTTCCTAAACTAGTGTTGGCTATGTTAAATTAAAAATAATAAAGCGTTTTTTTTCTACAGTACTATCCTTTTTTTTTGTGGTTTCGTTTTCAATGTAGGTACCTAATTCCAGGCGTGGGTGAGCTGGCCGCGAGGAGCAAGTGAGACTCGCGAGCCGTAGCCGCGGCGACCGCGAGATGTAAGCGCGGTTGACAACGACGCCGTCAGCACAGATTAATTAATAGATAATACGTAACGTAAGCTTTTTCCGAGGCGAGACGATGCCGATCAAGTGCCGAAGCGCTAAGTGGACGGAGAACTTTATGTTCATACCATCTCTAACAGTAAAGTACACTTATCTTAACACTCACATTTAGTATTCCAGTATGTGAAACAAAAAACACAACTTACATTGTAAAACAGTCAAAAATGAAGCTTGCATGAAGTCACGGTTTGACGTTGGTACGGTCTGATGACTCGAGGTAAACCGTGCCAGGCCTGAGCCGAGATACGTAGTAAACAGTATTCTAATCTGTAACGCAATATATACACAGACTAGAAAAACAAAGGCGTCTGTCTGTGTCGGGTGCTAGCGTCTGATGCTTGTTACTTCTAGTCTGTGTCCACGCCACGGCTACGGCTCGGTCCCGGCACGGTCTAGCGATGGTTATCCTTTGGTCGTTTGTATTTCTACACTGTGTACAGTCAGCAACAAATGTTGAATTTATCGTAGCTCCAATTCAGCGTAATGCACGTAAAATAGTTTTGTATATAAATACAAATTTGAACTTGTTCACTGTACATGTTGCTTCACGTCTCGGGCACAAATTAAATAGTATATTACGTACCTCAGCGCCAACCTGTAACTACAGTGGCCAGCGGAGTACAAACTCAAGTCCAAAATCATTGGTAATTTAAGCACATTTCCATCGTTAACGTTAACACATTAATTTCGGAACCTAGATAAATACTATCCAAATAACATCATAATTTGTTGGAAATATCCTTCAGTTACAAATAATTAGTATGGAGAATTCATCCTCCACCGACCCCTTACAACCAAGTCTCTGTGTGCTCAGTCACACATAGATAGTTTACAATCCCAGCACAAATACTTGGATCCTGTGAAAAAGCAGGACCGTGTACTGAATAGTATTTAGTAATAGAATTCCTCTCTTTCCACACAGGTTACACCTTAATATTTCCTTGGTATTTCTTACCAAATTTACCTTGCATCACACAATCAAGGGTAAACAAAGTCTGTAACTTACGTTAGAAAATGCACACCATTCACGACTGCTAAACAGTAAAACAGTCACTTGGTCTGCCACATAGTCACATAGCAGTTCCTGTCACACCTCACTTTCCTCGAATATCAAACGCCCAGTCTGTTGAACACCGTGCTCGTTATGGTCAGACTGTTGACGTTCTTCATGCCGAGCCGAGCTTTGACTCCGTTGTTGGTCTCGGGCATAGAGAGCTTCCTCTCTGGCTTGTTGAAAAACGACGCAGCCTTCTTCTTAATAACAACTTCAGATTTCTTAATCGGCTCGATCTCTTTGTACTGTACATGGTTAGAGAATTTCACCGACTTTGCTTTGGGCAGAGCGAGCTTGTCCTTCACGCTAAGAGGAGCCTCGTCCGCTCTCATAGTGCAGGATATCTTCCGTACGTTCTTGGTTGTAGTAATCGTCACCATTTTCTTTGTGAGCGGGGGACTTTTCAGGATGCCTTCGTATTTGAGCGCGTCCTTGGCGATGGGTATGACATGGTCTGTCGGTTTGGGGTCCGGCTTGGTGCCGAGGCGGGAGTAGATCGGCTTGGCGAGCGGCTTCATCGAAACCATTTTAGGAGGTTCATTGTTACCCAGTCGCGAGAACACCGTTGTGTTTGATGGGCCTGAAACAATATACGCGTTGATATAGCTTCATTTTAAGACTAGCTTCGACCCGCGGCTTTGCCCACGTAGTAATTTTTCGGGGATAATTTTTTCAGGAATTAGGACCTAATGTACCTACATCACGAAAGTTTATTCAGTCACTTCAAAATTGGATTTCGCTACTTAGTTATAACGAAAAAAAGTTATAATAAAAGTTAAGTTATGTTTTTTCTAGTTACTACAACTTGAAAGTAAATTAAACTTTTTTATTTTTAACCTATTTCAATCGAAGGCGGTTATCAAGTTGATGTGTATGTTTATCATCATCATGATCCTATACTCGTCTACTGCTGGACGTAGACCTCCCGTAATGCACACTACTTAGCTCGATCGTCAGCTCTCCTCATCCGTTTTCAGCCAGCCGTTTTTTGCAGGTCGTCACTCCACCTGGCCACAGGGCGTCCTACACTACGTTTGCCTAAACGTGGTCTCCACTCGAGAACTCACCTACCCCAACGATTATTTTCGAGAAATGTGACCAGCCCACTGCCACTTTAGCTTGCTTATCCTTAGAGCTATGTCGGTTATCTTGTTTCTCTGTTTCTCAGAGACTCCAAGCATAGCTCTCTCCATAGCTCGATGAGCGACCTTACATTTGTGGACAGTCTGACCGTGAGTGTCCACGTTTCGGCTCCGTAGGTTATGACTGGTAGGACGCCCTGATTGAAGACTTGTCTTCAGGCACTGTGGTATGGACGACGATAAGACCTGACAAAGCTTGCCGAATGCTGCGCTGAATTCTTCTGTCGGCTTCCTTCTCAAAGCTGTTCTTACCTAACTGCAATATTTGTCCAAGGCAAACATATTGTTGGACAACTTCAAGAGGCACACCATTAACCACAATCGGTTAGATCGTTGAACATGATCTTGGTCTTCCAAGGCATTACTGAACGTTTCGAGGATATAACATCCCCCTGTCTCACTCCCCTGCGCAATTGGATATGTACAGACTGCTGGTTTTGTACTTGGACACTCAAGTAGCGGCGTGTATGTATATAATATAGTTAAAATGCGTAATATTAATTTATGTTAGTGTATGTATCTTCTTGTAATAATTTCAGTATCTTTCAACTTAGGGAATTGTTCAAGTTTCATCAAAATCGGTTCGGTAGTTTTAAATAAATATATATATAAATATATATAAAACTGTTTCCAGTAGGGCTTCTTCATTAGCGAACAGAATTAAATACTTCATTTTCTTAGGCCTACTTTAACGTAACTAAAAAGTGAAAACTATTTTTTTAATAATTAAACCGACTTAAAATAGTATAAAACTTAATAGTACAGTCATTTGGTAGTTTTATCTGGAAAGTTTGTAGGTTGTTAATTTTATAGATTTCGATGTGCTCTTTCTGAATTTCAACTTTGTGTCCTCGTATCTTTGCCGCTCGCGCCGCCATCTTGAATTGAAAGTATCTAAATGTTTTTTTTCTAAATAGTTCTTTAAAAGTTAGCTTTACGGTAAAAGTGTCAAAGAAAAGTATAGAGAAGACAATTTTTTCAACTTTTTTGCATTTACAGTTGTTCTGTAGTTACAAGAAGCGAATAACACATCTTTACTAAAAATTATCCGATGCCGGAACAACGTATATTCTTAACCACTGAATGTAGAGATTGATATTTGGAGAGTATGTTTATAAAGAGATAACAAAGTATACCAAAAGAGGAATAATGAAAAAAAAATGCATTTCAAGGGGTTTAAAATGGGGGTCAAAGTTTTAATAAAATAAGAAACAAGTCGAAATATTGGATTTAAAAAGTTTCGGAATAAACTTTCCAGGTAACCTCTTTTTTAGGACCAAAACCACAGAACACTGAACTGCATTCACAGATTTTGGAAAAAAACGTACTGTCAGCAAGATAATGGTCACTTTACATAAACTCTGACTCTGATTTATAATATCAGTGTGTTTATGTTAGGAAAGAGATGCTCAAGATATTGATTTACAAGTTTATTTTGGAACTTTAGAAAGATGTGTTGGCGCAACTTTTTGTGCCTTATATGCAGCAGAATCGAAATTCAAGTTCTTTTTCAAAATTCTAATTTTACACAATAAATAAAAAAAAAGGTTAAAATTATATAATATAATGCTTATGATAATCAAAAAATTGTATGAACAATAATGAACACATTAGCAACTTTCGAAAAAAACGTACAAGTTATTGTTCGTTAGGCAGCAGGATCCAATTAGGTACCTACACAAGGAGATCCCTGTTATAAATAATACAAAAGAAAAGTTAAAAAACCGTTAGTTACCTTCTTTGACAGCTGGTTTCTGAGGAGATGAAAATCGAATCATACGCGCCTTTTTGCTGCCCAAATCTGTTCCAATTCTGTAAAAACAATGGGTAGTATTAAACTGCAAATCCAAAAATCTACTATAAATGGGCATTTCCTATCAAAAATACTGATTGCACAGCGAAATACTTAACTCAAAATATTATTATCTAAGCAATGATTTAAGTTCGTGATGCATCACTATTTATCTAAAAGAGCAATTATAAATAATCCAAAATAATGAACATTTAAATAAGTATTTTAAGGTGCTCCTAGACGGGCCATATTTTATTGTAATATGTGGCCGCGATAGTGTTGCCAACAATGCATTACATTCAAGCGCGGATTTTTGGGTCATGATGAATATCTCAAAATTTCCGCGCTCGCTTCGGTCGTGTTGGCCTTTGTTTTAAACACACAATTACAAGAAATTACTCAAATTTTTTGCACACGCACCCTTGTTCTGTTATTGCCTGCTGAATGAAAGATAAGGCGCATGTTTTCCTTCATTTTTAACAAACATTTCAAGAAATAACTTGAAATTACCGCAGCACTATCTACGTTCGCCTTGTTATAATTGGCTGCGTTCATATATTCTACTCAACGGATCCATAATATTTTTTCTACTTTTGTCTTACGCACGGCCACAAATAGTTCAATATTTTGAACGAATCTATTATAAACGTTCAGTTTACATAACTACACAAATAAAAGTATGAGTAGCTCAAAATTTTCACGCTCGCTTCGCTCGCGCTTTCTTGGTTATATAGCATATTTCGCAATCGTAGAAGATCGATCATAAACTTCGTTTTTTTCACATAACTACATAACACAATAAAAGTTATACGTAATGTGGTTCAAAATTTTAGGTAAAAATTGTGTTTGTATGAGATTATTACAACTAGCCTGATTTTGAATAGTAATTCATAGCTAAACTATTCCCGAGTGGCATAGGCTACGCGATTGATACCGCGGGGATCAATTAAGTTCAGTATTTTTCACTAGTTTTGCTATTTTGAGTATTGTCGGACAATCGCTCAACGATCTAAAATAATGCAAGATTGCCCCGCCATCTTTATTGTTGTTTCACTTAAAGGCTTAAGTGCATTTCTTTCAAACACAAATTGAAGTTGCCGTAGTGACCACGAGGTTTCCTTACCTATCATACTGCCGAAAGTAACTCTAATTATTATTATCCCGAAAACATTTCACATTTTCATCTGCCCGAAATTACAATTCCTATATTATCAACGATTTTTAATTGTCCTTTTTTTTCAAATCTGTGATGAATGTAATTCCATCAAAACGTTCTAAAAGGCAGATTTCACGTATTTCGCCAGGCATATTCTACAACAAAATAATGATGTGATGTCCGAGCTATATTTTAAAATATTGCAGCCACATATTGCAGTGCAATATGGCCCGTTTAGAAGCACCTTTTGATAAACAAGTTTATTTTTATTCTAGTGCCAGTGACCAGTGACCATGAGTATATGCCCGTGTTCGATCATGCGTTTTATTTCGTACGTAACACAACTGAATAAATTCGAAAGCTTCGGATGCGGCTTTGGATGTTACGATATTATCGGATTCAACAATAGACGTAATCACTCGTTGGGTCATTTTGTGCCGACACGAGCCTGAATAATATATTCAGCCGAAAAATGTCTTGAACCTCTGGGCGAATGCGTTTTTGGCACCTTTGGGCTTTTTTTAGAATACAGAATGATTAAAAGGTCTATCACAAACACAATCTGCATATGAGGAAGGAAAATAAAACATTATTTTTTGTTGTTTTTGCAAAAATGCCTATCGCGCCTCCGCGTTTTAAATAGAATAAATAACTAAATAACATAAATAACGTTTCCCTCATAAGCACTAGGACTCTCTGTGTCTCAGGTCACTGTTGTTCACTCTAAGTAAGAGCTTTCTCATGTTGGAAGTCAAAAGGAATGCTCTTGGTTACGTCACTAATTGTTGCTCAACGTGGGCCGCAACATAACGTGTAACACATTTTTTACTGGTTTTGTCACTATGACCACTACTCACCTGTAAGGCTAGCATAGCTGTTTCTATCAAGAGAAGACAAGTGTCTATCGAAATTTCTGTAGTAGCTATGTATTATCTTCGTACTGTCACAGAATAAATAATAGTACAAGTACAGAAGGATAACTGAGTAAAGTCATTTAAATACATAGCAACTCTCGCTACAAAGCAATAAAGTGCAATTTAACTCGCACAGCGCTGCGAGCTTTCAATTATATTTACCTAGAAGGCGCTCGCCCATCGCGTGCAGGCTAGAATGCACCGTATCACAACGCGCGAGAACTTCCATTTCTCTAACCGTTCTCAAATCGCTCTGTCCCTTTTTCGCTCGGTAGGGTTGTATTAAGATATGACTATGTACTTGTACTACTAATTATTCTGTGATATGTTATCATTTAGATGTTGTAACAGAATAAATAAGTATTATATTAATACTTATTACTATAAATTATAATAGTTCTATTACATACAATGACATTCTTATCAGAATAGACCTACTACCTCATTTTTACTACCTACCTATCCCGTTTTCAGAAAGCCGCACAGTGGTTCCATTTTGAAAATTTGCAGACTTAGGGTCGAAAGTCGGAAATTCGATCTGATTTTTTTATATGTGTTGGAGAATTACTTGCTTAACAATAGTTGTGGGGAGGACTTTTCTGACAAACGGATAATTTACAAGAAAAAAAAATTTTTTTTTTTGTGTGGAAGAAATCACATTATATTTTTTTTCTTTTTTTGTTTAAATTTGTTTAGGTTGTGACTTTATAATATCAATAGTTCAAGTCATTGACAACCCAGAAAAAATATAACCTGTTGCAGTCACTTGCCGCCGCGCGAGTTTTAAGGCGCTAAACATAGCAACTTTTTTTCATATATTTTGCTAAGAATGCACCATCTTGCTTGCTTATTTATTATATTTGTATGATTCTACCTCAATAAAAAACCAAAAGATAACATGATTTCCCCAAAAAATGTTCATTCAAATGTAATTCTTATTAATTGGTAGGCAAGCGACCTTGTATAACAGTAACGATATAACGATATCTCTTTGTTCAAGACAAATTATTTGTAAGAATTCATTAGGTTAACGCCTCAAAAAGTACCTATTTAAAAGTAAAAGTACCCTATCTACCTTTTCCAAGTACCTACTTACCGACCTATTTTATTTCCATGTTTCTAGGAAACAAATGAGTCATCTATGATACTAAGCTCCCGTTGTTCACTGTGCTCTGATTGGTCGTCACATCTGCCATCGCAAACATGCTACCGACGACCAATCATAGCGCAGCATCGCATATATTACTTATTTTATGCGATATTGAGCTTTGATTGGTTGATGACAACTAATTAGGTTTGACCATTTTAAAATAATGTCGGATATTACTACATTCTGCTCCTGACGCTTGAGTCGTTTGACTGCAAAAGGACTAGATATTATTATATTATTTAAAGAGTGTAAAGTAAGTGTGTGAAGGAAGTGCTATGGCTGGATTTTATACATATCACGACCTATACCAGAAACTTCGCAGTAGTGGTGGTGACCTGAACGATTTCCAATATTTATACAATGTTATAGTTTCTGAAATACCATTCGAGATATCCCAAAAAGACTAAGCTAAAATCATGGAATTTACCCGACTTTTCACGACACGTCTACTAAAAAAATGGAACAATGCAAACAGATGTCAGAAAACTTTTCTAAACCGAGAAGTGAACCGTACGTGGTTGGAGACAAGCATCACGTGGCCAACTTGCGATTCAGTGGATTTGAAGATGATAATGGAAACTTCAATGGAACCAATGGAACTTCCAAATCCAACACAGGCAGAAAATATAATCCCATCCGTCTGCACTGCGGAAGCAGGAACATCTACTGAAGCACAAACAAGAGTGGATTTTAAAGAATTGGGTGAGAAACAGAAAAAAAGACGTTCTGACCCGACTGTGACAGCAACAGATGAAGAAGAGCTACAATATATGTACACGTCAAAGTTTAAAAAAAATGGCAAACTTGCCTTAGCTAAGATTGTGGACCATCTTAGTAAGAATGCTGATGCTATAGAAGCTGTGACGCAGCTTCTATTCGATAAGAAGAAACCTGCAGTAGTTAAGATTTCAGAAGATAAAACTTTAGCGCTCTGCACAACACTTGCGCTTTCTAAATGGCGATACTCGACACTTAGGACATTTTTACTGGAAGAGACTTGCGCTGCTCTCCCCTCTTATCAGAAGCTTTTAGATGCCAAAAGAAGATGTTACCCATTAACCGGTAGCATACAAGTAACAGAAAAAGGAGCACGAGTCAGGTAAAATCTAATAAAACGAAAAAAAGTGTGATGCTCACTGCAATAAACTTAAAACTAATATCTTTAAAATTGTTTCAGACTCCAAGATCTCTTGGACCACACAGTACAGAGGATTATCCTGGACTTAGGACCCATCACAAGTTCTAGCAATGAAGGTCTGAAGTTAATGTGGAAATGGGGCCTTGATGGATCTTCATCACAGAGCAATTACAAACAGAGATTCTCAGATTCGGAGTTTGATGATTCCTCTGTGGTGATGACCAGTATCGTCCCTCTTCGTCTGGTTGACGGCAAAGAGTTGATTATTTGGGAAAACCCAAATCCTGGTTCAACTCTTTATTGTCGGCCGGTGAAGTTCACATTTACTTCAGAAACCTCAGACTTCATAAAGTCGGAAGAATCTGATATGCAGCGAGAAATTTCTGAATTGGTGTCTACGCAGTGTGCAGATTCTGAAATAAGTCATGAATTACATATGACCATGATCGATGGTAAAGTAGCCAACATTGTCGCTGATGTACGTTCATCGGCAACGTGCCCCATTTGCCTTGCGAAACCAAGTGAAATGAACAATTTAGAGCTGCTGGTTACAAAACCACTGCGAGAAGATATCTACAAGTATGGAATTTCATCGCTGCACATGAAGATTCGCTGTATGGAGTGTTTGCTCCATATTTCTTACAATATGGAGTTTGAACGATGGAGTGCCAGAGGTGAAAATAAGATTTTACAAAAGGCGAAGAAACATGCTACACAACAAGAATTTCGGGAACAAACTGGAGCACTCATAGATATTGTTAAGCAGGTATATATTCTACCTATTATATGACATCCCTAACTCTTTTTTTGTACCTACTTATCCTTTAAATTTAATAACATTTATTTTGATTGCAGGGGTTTGGGACAACCAACGATGGAAATACCGCGAGGCGTTTCTTTCATGATTACAAAAGAACATCGAAGATCACTGGAATTAACGAAGACCTGATTTTACGCTTTGCCGTTATCTTGCAAGCTATATCCTCAGGGAAGAAGTTGATAATTAATAACTTCCGAGGTTACTGCAAAGAAACGGCAGAAATGTTTGTGCATTTGTACCCATGGTACCATATGCCAGTCAGCGTTCACAAACTTTTGATGCATGGAGCTGAAATCTGCAGTCATTTTTCAGTTCTCCCCATCGGTAAGCCATCTATTAACGGAACAAACATGATTTATGTTTGTTCCGTTAATATTAGATTCATGAATTAATTTTATTTTCAATTTTAACGTCTAATTTTGTTGCAGGATTCTTATCAGAAGAAGCATCAGAAGAAAGGACAAAAGATTTCAGGAATGTGAGAGAGAAAAACGCCAGGAAAGTTGGTAGAGTACAAACAAATGAAGACATTCTTCACGGACTCTTAATAAGCTCGGACCCCCATATTTCCAGAATAAGACCCAAATTGTCGAAATCTGAATGCAGTGAGTTATTTCCTGAAGCAATTCAATTACTTCAAGTTGACTCGATTGGCAATGATTTTGAAGAAAAAGAGATTGTAGTGATGGAGGCTGAAGATATTTCTGACCCATTGCTATAATCTGGATTTGTGCATAGCCACACTTATCCTAGTCCTTTTCAGGACTAAATAAAACAGTCCTTTTCAGGGCTACAATTTTATCAATGTTTCTATATGACGACATCAAAACCAAAACCGTCATATTTTTCGTATAAAATACTTTCAATGCTGATTTATCTCCGCGATGAATTAACTTCTATATTGGAAGTCAATCATCGGTTGAGGAATGAGTGACCGTCTGATTGCACCACACCCATTTATTTTGTCTAATCCGAGCAGCAATAGGTTATGGCTTGTGTCGGTATCTTTATCTTTAAACTATGATAGACGTTGGCACAGCTGTGACGACCAATCAGAGCACAGTGAACAACGGGAGCTTAGTATCATAGATGACTCATTTGTTTGCGCACTAATATCATTAGCGTTTCCTAGAAACATGGAAATAAAATAGGTCGGTAAGTAGGTACTTGGAAAAGGTAGATAGGGTACTTTTACTTTTAAATAGGTACTTTTTGAGGCGTTAACCTAATGAATTCTTACAAATAATTTGTCTTGAACAAAGAGATATCGTTATATCGTTACTGTTATACAAGGTCGCTTGCCTACCAATTAATAAGAATTACATTTGAATGAACTTTTTTTGGGGAAATCATGTTATCTTTTGGTTTTTTATTGAGGTAGAATCATACAAATATAATAAATAAGCAAGCAAGATGGTGCATTCTTAGCAAAATATATGAAAAAAAGTTGCTATGTTTAGCGCCTTAAAACTCGCGCGGCGGCAAGTGACTGCAACAGGTTATATTTTTTCTGGGTTGTCAATGACTTGAAGTATTGATATTATAAAGTCACAACCTAAACAAATTTAAACAAAAAAAGAAAAAAAATATAATGTGATTTCTACCACACAAAAAAAAATATTTTTTCTTGTAAAATATCCGTTTGTCAGAAAAGTCCTCCCCACAACTATTGTTAAGCAAGTAATTCTCCAACACATATAAAAAAATCAGATCGAATTTCCGACTTTCGACCCTAAGTCTGCAAATTTTCAAAATGGAACCACTGTGCGCCGATAAGTTTAGTGAGATACCTACATACGTGTAAGTGTCGTTGGTTGATTATGATTATATCCTATAGGTATTGCACTTTGATGAATAAAGGTGTCTGAATTCCTTGCTTTATAATGAGTGAAAGTCGTCATTTCTATCAATTTTCAAACAGCCGAATGCTATGCAGTACCTTCTATGTACTCATAATTAAAACACGAATAAAATTTGACAATAACTTTGCGTAAGTAGGTACTTTATCGCTAAGCATATGGCGCGCGACTCATCGAGCGCACGCTTGACACTCTACTGCAGGGGTTCCTAAACTTTTATGGTAACGGAACACTCGCCAAATCTCTTCTATTTTGTGGAAGCCCACACCAAATGGGATATGTACGAAATGTAGTGTGTTCGAAGTCTATTCATCGTATGGGTATGTCCTCGAAGGGTCGTTTCTGCGAATGGTTAAAATTGCGAATGTACGTCTGCTCGAATATTCTAATAAACGAGTTATACTGCCTGTTTATTCCTGATTGTATTTTTAGCTATTCTTACCTGCAAGCTTTAGATTTTATGTACAAAAACAACAAAAAGTACCAGGACAGTATATATTGCTAGCAGGAGTCAATGTTTTTTACAAGTCAAGACTCATTTGGTGGCAATAGAGTCAAAGCAAAGAGTAAATTGGACTTGAGGACAACAAAAGTGTTGTTTGTTTATTTTTTCTTTGACGCTTTTTTTGGGTGGATACCTTGACTTGTGACTTGGCAATCTCGTACACGATCCTCAGTAGTGCCAACTTTAACGTAGTACAGATGTAACGACGTCGTCGCTCAGCCGCTTCCAGTGTTCCAAGCACCTAGTGCAAACGACTCCAGCCGAGTACTGCGGGGGGCATCTCTTTGTCACCTTGGTCCACTGGGAACTTGTAATCTTGCTTACCGGTAGATTGATAGGCAGATCGTTATCTACAAGACCTGCTTGCTGCAATAAGCTGGGATCAATGCGAGAGGACGTCCTGTTGATGATAATTGGACTAAGCAGAAATTGCATAATAGGCGATCCAGCTTATTGGTTCGGCTTTATCTGCTCTTCCTTAAATGATTCCCGGTGCCCTCCGGCTAGGTGGAACGATAATTTATAATATAATCATGCAAAATGGCTGGCAGCTAGAGACAGCAATAAACTTTCGCAGTATTGACCATTCGAGAAAACGTACCTTCGCAATATTGATCAGCAGAAACGACCATTCGAGTATGTTAGCATTCGATGAATAGACATCGAGGAAAAGACCTTCGCAGTATCGATATTCGGAGTTGACTACGTACATATCCCACATCAAAATGATTACATATGAAAGACATTGCAATTTAAATAAGAACAACATTTCTTTCTCACTTAGCTTTTAATGTGAAAAATGTAATTGTTTCACCGTTTTATTAATAATTGCTTTATAGTACGATAGGTATTATGTCCGACAGTTCACACTCACGTCCGGGATAGCATCCAATATCGACCAGTTTTTTTTTTTGTATAAAGGGAGCAAAGTTAAGACAGCTTTTTTGGCTACTTCAGGGTATTCACTCTCAACACCAATCCAAAACTCTTTCACAGACACAGACAGACTTAAATGTGTGTTGCTAATGTGTGGATGAAAATCGAATGTCAATTGTGTGGATGAACTCTGAAGATATATGGATGCTTCTTAATCCAGGACAGTTAGCATCGCAGGTTGACTTTTGATAATAAATGGATTTCGAACCCATTCAATATCAGTTTCACTATCAGGAATGTAATCTGACAAAGATTTCAGGAGATTTACCAAGAGACATATCACGTAACCGTCGCACCCGCACCGCTGCGCCCGTAGGCTAGGCCGAATTCTCACTACCAACCTACTTACTTATCAGTAATGTAATTCTTCTCATCAAATATTTTGTGCTATTTCAAAATAATATTTGTTATTGTGGTATTATTTAACAGCCAAAAATAAATAATTTCGCGGAACCCTGATGACTTTTCCACGGAACCCCTAGGTTCCGCGGAACCCACTTTAGGAATCGCTGCTCTACTGAACTGACCCGAATATTGCGCCCTCAAAGTGTAGGTATAATATTTGCACTTGTTACGGAGTGCGACCGGCCTGGTACTGTGCCGAATCTTCCCGTCTTTAATTAGATCTATGAGATAAGGCCATCGACAAAAACGAATCTTCATATTCCTATTTTAAGAGTTGAGCAGAACCCGAAAGCTTTTTTTTCCAAATTAATAACTCCATCACGACACACAGCACTAACAGTATCACCTCGCGTATTTGGGATGATATTACTTCGGTTTTCACAGAGACGTACCACTGGATTTCAGTCACCCACCCGCAATTACTTCAGTTATCCGTGCAAGATCATGGCGCTTGCACCAGTGCCGAAATATCGGGAACTCGATAGAAATAGTATCCACGGTAAATATCCCGTTTCTAGTGAATTATAAATGTTGTAAAGTACCTAGTTACCCTGCATCAAAAGGTTTCCCTTTGCCAGAGTGCGCAGCCGGGGCCTGCGGGTTACGCGTGTAGAGCTCCAGGATGCGGCTTGCGGCTGCAACGTACCTATTTACCCTGCATCAACAGGTTTCCCTTTGCCAGAGTGCGCAGCCGGGGCCTGCGGGTTACGCGTGTAGAGCTCCAGGATGCGGCTTGTGGCTGCAACGTACCTACTTACCCTGCATCAACAGGTTTCCTTTTACCGGAGTGTGCGGCCGGCGGCTCCAGCGCCTGCAGGTTACGCGTGTAGTGCTCCAGGATGCGGCTCGCGGCTGCAACGACATTACACAATCACACACTGTTTTCCAAGAATAAAAAATAAATTCGTCCTAATTAATGCCCTTAGAAACGAGCTAGTTCATCTTCAACTAGCGACCCGCCCCGGCTACGCACGGGTAGATAGAAAGATGATTGACTAATTTTAACAAAAAACGGTAATTGTAACTTAACTATAATAGCTAATAATACTTAACATATAGCCTCGAGGATTTTTTAGTGGGTACTATAAACATGTAGTACCAATATCAAAAAACCATTGATGTATCATTAATAATTTTCGCAGCGCACGCCAAATACTTAATGTCATTTTTACACAATTTTTTTATACCTTGAGTTTCATTATTGCAAATTTTCGTAGGGATCTCAAATTTAAAAAAATAATAATACTACCCATGTTACTCGTTGATAATTTAGCTTTCTATGCCTAGGTGACAGAATATTTAAAATCGGTTTTGTTTTTTGTATGTTATCCGTTACAAAAAAACATACAAAAAAACTTTTCTCTTTATAATATTAGTGTAGATTTTGCCGCAATTGTATGACCAGTGCAATAGGTTACGCAGTGTGTATGTCTACACTGTAGCTCTATGTTGCCGACAAATGCGAAAATTATCTAGCCCGAGGCTTATGGACACTTCAATCCAAACAAATCCAGAACGTGGATATCCGCAATAGAAGGAGGGCCTTAGACATGGCTTAACGACTGCTACTAATCAATAGCAGCCGGGACCGACAGCTTAACGTGCCCTCCGAAGCACGGAGCAATAGAAAACCGCTCATAACCTAGTTACTTAATACAGACGGACCAGTGCAGTGCGGACACAGTTAATACAGGCACAGGCGTGTTTAAAATATAAGTGCGAGTTAGACTCGCGCACTCCGTTCCGTCAGAGGGTTCCGTACAAACTTGTAGGTATGTCAATAGTTCGTCCATCACGGGAATCGAAACTCGACGAAAGAGACTGTTTCTTTTGTGATGTAACAACAAATTTACGGTTATCGGATTTTTTCCTTTACTTGTGAAAAATACATTAAAACGTTACCTACTTCTTGACAAATTTCATGGTTCCCGGTCCACGGGAAATACCCTATAGGTTTTGATTCCCCTGCGAGTGTCACAATATGCGGCATAAGCGGCCGTATCTTTGATTGCGTTGACTTATTTGTTTTTTTTTTTTCACATCTCCAAGTGATTGCAGACCTGAATATTTGGTATTAGTTTCAACTTGATACCTCCTGTTTCTAAGAAATAGGATCTTGACAGAAATACAGGCGGACGGACGAACGGACAACTAAGTGAACCTACGAGGGTTCCTTTTATTTTTCTTTGAGGTTCGGAACCCTATAAATGTACATTACTATGTAAAATTTGTGTTAAATCCGAACAGGCATGAACGGAAGCATTCAATCACTGCTCATTACGCAACATCTTACTATTTCCTGTTACATTGTTTCTTGCCGTACATAATCATGCCTGTATACATGAACACTGAGCATTAATTACCATAATAAATAGGTCTGTGGGTGAACGATGTCTCGCTTGACACGCCTGCGCATGCGACTAATTGTGGCGCCTATTGTTAAGTAATATCATGTATGGCACTGGTAAATTATACTCTGTAAATTTACAGATTCTAATTCGTGAAATTATAATCAAATGTAAATTTGTGAACGGATATGCTATTCGCTAGCTTATGGACCAATCAGTGCACAGTTTTACAATTTTACGACTATTTTATATACTGTTATCGCCAGTTATATTGTAACCACGAGAATGACCAATCAGCAGGCCTAGCACGGGGGTGGACATATTTTCCCCGGGGAAAGGATAAAAATCGGTGGATATACAGCGGGAGTAGCGTTCTCTATGGTCACAAACTAAGAAGGAGATACGGGTATGGTTCAGTACCATTGAATTTTACTTATTAGTCTTCAATATTTTGACGAATCCAATATACTTTCAAAAATCATTCGTTCTTTTGACGTTCATTTATGTGGTTTATAGATTATATTTCTAAAAATGTTCGTGCGTACCATAGACACACCCCGGACATTTTCCTAGATCTCTATACAAAAGCCGCGTTATAACTACCAAATAGACAGAATAGACAGTCATTTTGTATACCTACGTTTTATTGACCAGAAATTCAACGAGTCACAGGCATCTCGGATATACCGCCCACGCCGGAGAAATTTTCTTCCATTGTTTGCGTTTCTCACATCAAAATACAATTATAAAATGCTCGCGACATTGTGGTTGTATGAAGATAAACTTTTACACCTACCTTCAAGAGACGATGATATATATTCCCCGTCTTATGTCAAATGGAGAGTATTTTAATCTATGTTTTTCGAGTCTATGCTTGTAAGCGGGAGTAACATAGAAGTAGCGGGGGAGTAGCGGCACATAATGTCTATGACAAACGTCAATAGATACATTTTCTCCTTTGATTTTATCCCTTTCCTCGATTGCCGTGCTATGTAAGGTAGAGAAGATCATTATTTCCACTGAGAAGTGGATAAAAACGGGGGAAAGATAATTTGTCCACCCCCCATGCTACGCCTGCTGGAGCAGGGTCAGAATTTGACGGTAGCGGCGAGATCAGATAGTGGCAAGCTGTTGGTATCAGTTAGTCTGGCCGCCCAGCCTCTGACGTGGCTTAACAGCTGCTATCTGTTGATAGCAACCGAGACTAGGGCACGCATATGCTAGCAAACGCCGAAATCACCATCATAACCCGTCCGTCAGTATGTATGCGGTATTAATAGGGATTCGGGTTCAATTAGAGAAGACTGGCTGATAAAGGAGATTTAATTATATTATAACTAGCTGCTCCCCGCGGCTATGCACGCGTACATTTTGTCCCCCTCTCCCCACCCCCGTCCCCTCTAAACCTCTATCAACTACCTCTGACCCCCCACCACATTCATCGAAATCAGTCAATCCGTTCTCGAGATACCATAAAAAAGCGTTCCTTAAAAAATAACTTTAATAGTTATTCTGCTATTCGGGGCGGAGATAAATCCAACAAATAAAAGATCATAAAGTCGGTCCAGCCGTTCTTAAGTTATAAATGGTGTAACTAACCCGACTTTGTTTTAGTACACTAGGCCGCAAGGATAGCTATAGGAACCGAAAGGCGCAATCTGACGGCAAGTTTAGGAACTAATTTGGTTTGTATTATATTTAACATCTAAGTTTGAACATAAGTTCACAGATGGCGCTGTTCTTTACTCCTCGGCATATAGTTTATTTGAACCACAGAATAAATAATAGTACAAGTACAGAAGGCTAACTAAGTAAAGTCATTTAAATAAATAGCGACTCTCGCTACAACGCTATAAAGTGCAATTTAACTCGCACGGCGCTGCGAGTTTTCTATTATATTTACCTAGAAGGCGCTCGCCCACCGCGTGCAGGCCAGAATGCACCGTATCACAACGCGCGAGAACTTCCATTGCTCTAACCGTTTCAGAATCACTCTGTCCCTTTTTCGCTCGGTAGGGTTGTATTAAGATACGACTAGGTACTTGTACTACTAATTATTCTGTGATATGTTATGACTTAGATATTGTATCAGAATAAATAAGTAATAATGTATTATGTTATTACTTATTATTATAAATTAAAATAGTTTTATTACATACAATGACATTCTTATCCGAATAGACCGACTACCTCATTTTTACTACCTACCTATCCCGTTTTCAGAACGCCGATAAGTTTAGTGAGATACCTACTTACGTGTCGTTGGTTGATTATGATTATATCCTATAAGTATTGCACTTTGATGAATAAAGGTGCCTGTCTGAATTCCATGCTTTTTAATGAGTGGAAAATAAATTGCTACCTACGTAATAAAAGGTATTAAAAGTATGTAGGCTACTTACTAAGTCAGCACAGTAATTCATTTTCTGATCAACAATACCTACTATAATCAATTATAAAATTACGTTGATCGATTTAATAAACGACTTTATTTCTGCGCGGAAAAACCTTAAATATGCGTAGCTTCGGTATGGAACACAAATGAAATAACATAAAACTATAGGAACCTACGTAATAAAAAAATATCAATATCTAACTACATAACTAGGACCTTATATAGGTATATTATAGGTATTACAATTTATTTCCTTTCAATATCCTTTGGAAGCGTAAAGAATGACAATTCGTCATTTCTAGCACTATTCAAACAGCCGAATGCTATGCAGTACTTTCTAGCTTTCTTCTTGGTACTCATAATTAAAACACGAATAAAGTTTGTCAATAACTTTACGTAAGTAGGTGCTCTATCGCTTAGTACAAGGCGCGCGACTCATCGAGCGCACGCTTGACACTCGACTGAACGGACCCGAATATTGAGTCCTTGAATTTATTTGTACTTGTTGCGGAGTGCGACCGCCCTGATTGAACTATGGTAGTGTCAATTATACATTTTGTATTGTAATAGTATTTATACAAATGGTTGAAGTCTGAAGCTTGTACTATTATTTATTCTGTAACTGAAGAAAATGCACTGTAGATGGATTCAGTAATTATTATTATAAATTATTAGCATAAGTTTTTTTTTAAAAACTAACGCGAGTGATATTCATATTAAATATAAATAAAACGGCTAAAAACTCACGAAAAAGAAGATCGGAAATACTCCGACCAGTTACAGACTTTCAAAATAGTCTGAAACTGGTCGGAGTATTTCCGATCTTCTTTTTCGCGAGTTTTTAGCCGTTTTATATTTATATTTAATATGAATATCACTTTCAAAATAGTCTGAAACTGGTCGGAGTATTTCCGATCTTCTTTTTCGCGAGTTTTTAGCCGTTTTATTTATATTTAATATTTGTAAAATATTGAAAACATATTTTTTTTGCGTTCGAAAATGGAGCCTTACTGCCCTCCTTATTTTAAGTCCCCCAGACTATTTTTATTATTATCTTCATTGTATATACTTTTTGTTACTTACTGTTTTATTATAAGTGTACATTATTCGGATACGAATATTATTTAAAGAAAATGTTTATCCATAACAATATATAAAAGTGAAACGTCGTCTGTTTGTTTGTTTAATTGGGGAGCTTTTACGCGATAACGGCTGGACGGATTTTGATGAAATTTAGAATGGAGATAGTTTATCATCATCATCATGTCAGCCCTTAAAAATCCACTGCTGAACATAGGCCTCCCCCAAAGAGCGCCATGACGACTGATCTTGTGCCACCTCCATCCACCGACTTCCTGCGATGGCTACAATGTCGTCGGTCCATCGTGTGGGGGGTCTCCCCACACTTCGCTTGCTTGTTCGTGGCCGCCATTCGAGAACCTTTATCCCCAGCGGTTGTCGGTTCTTTGAACTATATGGCCTGCCCATTGCCACTTCAAATATCGGTAACCTTGGTTGTTCTACGGATTTCCTCATTTTTCGTCGCAGATACCGCAGAGCCTCAAGACAAAAGTTTATAATCAGTGCGTGTTGCCAGTGATGACATACGGCACCGAGACACGGTCACTAACTATTGGTCTCATACACAAGCTCAGAGTTGCGCAGTGTGCAATGAAGAGAGCTATGCTCGGTGATTCACTACGTGATTGATAGTTTATACCCTGGAATAAAACATAGGATACTTTTTTGGTAAGTTTCCAAGGGAAAACTGGAAAATGTTGATTACTCCCTGTAATGAACGGTTGCCATCACAGAATGGCCTGTGGTGGCCATGGAAACGAAATAACAAGTCTGTCAAAAAACATCAAGATTGGTGCTATACCTAAAAAAACCCGGTATCCGTTTGCATTGGTTTTTACTATCCTATAAGCACATAGGATGTTTTTTTCGCAATAAACAGTAGTCCGTACGAAGTCGCGGGCGGAAAAATAGTTGAATATACTTTTAAAAATGTGCTAATTACTTACGTGAGGCCGGCTGTGCCACTGTAGCCCAACCTGTGACGGCCGCCACGGGCACCTTGGTGCTCACCGTAGCCGCGGTGGTGCCCAGCACTTTGACTCCAGACGTGTTCTCGTGTTCTTGGTTTGCGTGCCTACAACATGTGCTAAATACTTACGTGAGGCCGGCTGTGCCACTGTAGCCCGGCCTGTGACAGCCGCCACGGGCGCCTTGGTGCTCACCGTAGACGCGGTGGTGCCCAGCACTTTGTCTCCAGACATGTTCTCGTGCTCTTGGTTTGCGTGCCTACAACATGTGCTAAATACTTACGTGAGGCCGGCTGTGCTACTGTAGCCCGGCCTGTGACGGCCGTTACGGGCACCTTCGTACTCGCCGTGGCCGGTGCCCAGCACTTTGTCACGAGCCGTGTTCTCGTGCTCTTGCTTTGCGTGCCAACAACATGTGCTAAATACTTACGTGAGGCCGGCTGTGCCACTGTAGCCCGACCCGTGACGGCCGCCACGGGCACCTTGGTGTTCGCCGCGGCCGCGGTGGTGCCCAGCACTTTGTCTCGAGCCGTGTTCTCGTGCACTTGCTTTGCATGCCTACAACATTTTATACAAACATCTTAATTGAAGTACAATTAACTAGATTGGATAGATTCACTAGAAGTAATATTTTTATACTTGTCTTAGTTAACATTTTATGCTAAATCTTTTATTGCTTGATAGGCGATATTACTAGCTTTCAAATGTATTTTTTCAAATCTCATATTTTCTCATATATCATATTTTCATATCTGTTAAATAACAATATTCCAAAATTCAATGCTACACATAGTTATCACTATCCGGACACAGTGTATAGGGTGATCATAAGTAGACATTGGATCATATGCACAAACAAAATGGCAATAATTTAAGCATGCAAGTATCTATATTACAATAAAGCAGTAGGCACCAAAACGTCTGCACAGTAAAGATAATTAATATTATTGATTAATAGCAGTCGTTAAGCCACGTCAGAGGCCCTCGGGCAGCCTGACAAACTCTAACTCCAGAAGCCAGCACTACCTAACAAACAACAATAAATTTAATAAAAACAAAAATGACCATCATGCACTACCGTCGACTGCATCATTGCTTATCATCTGAAAGTGAGATAGCGGTGAAAAGTCTGTCTGTTTGTTTGTTCGCGCATCACGTAAATCTAGTGAAAACCACATCATGTTTTAACGGTTGGATAGCTTAAGTTTCGACTTAAAACTGGTGCAACTAGTAGAAGCCGAGCAATCGGCAAAACACGATTTGACGTCTGAACGAACTTTGATGAAATGTAGTATATTGTACTTTTGGTCCTGGAATGACACATAGGTTACTTTGAACCCAGATAAATGACCAAGCGGAGAAGCACCGCTAGTCCATAATAATAATGTAAAAGCGAAAGTAACTCTAAGAAAGGGCATATAGGATAGTCCGCACAGAGGAAGTCGTGGGAAAAAGATACTCTAAGATCTTACCTCAATATAGCTATAACATCTCCCATTCGAGTGATGCCCATGTCCCGCAGGTATTCCTTGTTCAGGTCCAGCAGCATGTCAGTCTGGATGCGGTTCTCCGTGAACGTGAGCGCGTACGTGGCGCCCACGTCAGATGGGATCCCGGCCGCCGTGAAGAAATTCACCCACATTGCTGAAAATATATTTATAGCTATATGAAAATTGTTTGACAAAATATTAAAAAATTACTTGAAAATCCGCAATCTTGAACCTTGTTGGTTAACAATTTCGTAGTAACTCAAAAAATGTATTTCCTTTTATTACAAATTATCAAATCCCCTCAAACTGACGTCTTATTCTCATAGATTTACAAAACTAATGGAAATGTAGTGTTTAGTAATAGTTACAATCAGTTGTTCACAGGTGTGGACCAGACATTCCGACTTGACTGACACAACCAAGACATTGGATACTGACCAATCAGACCACTGCAATATTAGGGATAGTACTATTATTTATTCTACGATTAGGGCAAGAACATCTGATTGGTCTATATCAAATTAGGTACTTAATTGTATAGTCGTGTCAGCCATGATAGGGTGTCACATATTATCTTTTTACACAACTGCCCAAAAAAAGGAGTGTATTGTTTTTAGCATTCATGTATGTTTGTATGTATGTGAGTTTCTTTATTCCACCATAACTTTGCCTGAACAGATTTAGACGTATGAGGTATCGTTAGAATCCTTACATCCTCCCGAGTAACATAGGCTATATATTTAACAAAAAAAAAACAATATTGAGGCAGTATGGCTCCATTAAAAAAAAGCAACAAGATAACTTTCAATTTTACAATATGGGTATCAAATTGAATGCCTTGATAAGCACATTCCATCAATACATAATTTATTGGCATAAGTTCTTTTTTGGCAGGGTAGGCGTTTTTATTTAAGTTTTTAAGCTAGTTATTATTTTAACCAATGATGTTCATTACTCTTACTCAAACAAGCTTGTAATGTGGTCATTATTTCAACAACCTTCTTTAGGCAAAGTCGACCTTGACGCGCTTCTTGAATAGGCGCCAGCAAAGTTGTATGGAATTTCATTACTGTCGTGTTTTGCGGCCAGCAATTTCCTTTGAAAATCCATTATTGTCGTGTTTTTTAGTACTTACTATTATTTATTCTGTGGTTTTGTTAACCACCGAACGCGAAAAGAGAGGCGTCGTATTTCCCAAACTTATGGACCGATATTGATGGGTTTTTTTCTGTCTGAAAGTTGATGTGATCGAGATGGTTCTTAGCTATTATTGTTTTTGTTGTTGTATTTTTGTTGTTTTATTTTTCATTGCTTTTTGTTGTTTTTGTTGTTGTTAATAATAATAATAATAAATAATAATATATTCGGGACAATTCCACACCAATTACCTAGCCCCAAACTAGGATACCCTGTACTATGGGTACTAGATAACGGATAAACATACATATATACGAATATTATAACATCATTGTTATGATTAGTGATGCAACGAATACGAATACGAATATTCGTATTCGCCGAATAGTAGACATTTACCGAATATTCGTATTCGGCGAATACTAATACGAATATTTAAAAACAAATATTTTACGTACAAACGCAACTCTAATTACTGGCAGACTTGAAAAACGCGCGTGTAAAAATACGCACGTGTGCAGAGGGCCTTAACCGCAACGACGACGCAACGGGGGACTCCCCGGCCATAGTTTGTACAGTACCGCAGCTCCGGGAGTTTCCCTATCATTACAATTACGAACCATTGATTGATTGATTGATTCATTTCTTTCACTTCATTTGTTAGTCGAAAGCAGAAGTCAAGCAAGAGAGTATTGTTTTATTTATTTTCTGAGGTTGCTGCGAAGTAAAAGAAGTTAAAGTTGAATTGAAAATGTCTTCTCGTAAACGAGATCAAAGTGACATATGGAAACACTTCGATAAATTACCGAGTAAGTAGTTATATGGTCTGTATTTCTTTGGTATCAACAAAAGGTAGGATAGTAAGTAAGTAACTTAGACGAACGTTGGTAGTTAATGGCTGCGTCAATGTAGTACTAGACTTTGCCCGCGACTTCGTCCGCGCAGACATCGGTTTTACTTTCACATGTAATATTATAGTGGGATAGGATTTTAAATTGTGTTGTTTTTATTTTAGACAATGAAAGCAAAGCTAGATGGAGATATTGTGCTTGTGAATTGTCTCGGGGAGGGAAAAATGCATATATTAAAGGATTTACTACGACCGCACTGTGGACTCATGTGAAGAGATTTCACGAAAATAAGCTTGCTGCCAGTATAAGTTCTGTAGACGAAATAAGCACTGAAGTTGAAGTAACTCCAGCGAAGAAACAAGCGTCCTTAAAGGAAATATGGGAAAAGCGAACTACGTATGAAACGGGTGATCCTCGGGCTGTCAAAATCACATATTTGATTGCTGAACAAGTTTGTCTAGACATGGAGCCCCTGAATTTGGTAAAAACAGAGATACCGTCGTTTGCTCAGTGAGCTAGCTCCAAGGTTTGTTTGCTTTTATTAAAATGCTATACATTTGTTCATTCATACATATCAGTGGGATTTTCTTTCAACTTTCACAAAACCCTTTTTAATTCCTGACTGCTATTTTTTTTACAGATATAATATTATATCTAGAACCCACCTTACAGAAAAAAAACTGCCGGATATTAATGAACGTGTTAAAATAAAATTGAAGGAGCAGTTAACAAAGACCCAATATCTCTCTGTCACAACAGACATGTGGACCAGTGACGCTTCCTCACAAGTCAATGATTTTATAAGTCTTACTGGACATGGTGTCAATGAAGATTTCCAGCTCAAATCTTATTGTCTGGAAGTGTTTCCCTTTGAAGGTGACTCACATTCAGGAGAAAATATTGCCCACAATATGCATATGATGTTTCTGGAATGGCAGCTATTGGGTAAAGTTGCAGCAGTTGTAACGGACAACGCACGGAATATGGTTAAAGCAAATTATGAGCTTGATCTTAGTATTAAACATATTTCTTGTTTGGTACACAGCATCCAATTAGCGCTGAAAAAAAGTTTATTTGGTCAAGAACGCTTGACCGAAATGTTAACCACATGCAGGGGAGTTATTACTCATTTTAATCACTCAACCTCCGCACTCAAACAACTGAACGATTCTCAACACGCTAACAATATACCGAAACATGTTTTGTTTCAAGATGTTGAAACTAGATGGGACTTAACATATCATAAGATGATGATGTTGAAGAGATTACATGAACAACGCATAGCAATTCAAGATGTTTTACCATCTCTACCAAATTGTCGTCATGAAATCACAGCAAGGCAATGGGCTCTTATGGGCCAAATCATTGATATTCTGGCCAATTTTGAAGAAGCTACTAAAGAGCTAAGCAAAGAATCAACGACGTTATCTCAAGCAATCCCAATAATACGAAGTCTAAAATCTTGCCTCAATAAAATTTCTTATGATCCTACTTCTCATCCTGATGTAAATGATCTGGCAAACTCCCTATTCAGTGGACTTTCGAATAGATTTGCCTTTATGGAAAGTGATGAAACTTATCTATTAGCAACGATCCTTGACCCACGGTTCAAAACAAGGATTTTCAGCTCAACAGTGGTCGCTGAAACCGCTCGATCAGTTCTTAACACTGCTTTTGATGGCAGAGAGGCCGTAAGACCGACAAGACCTCCAGAAGAACCTCACCGTCGACAAGTAGAGGAATTTGGCAAGTATGCCAAGAAATAATTGAAGAGGCTGAAATGGAAGAGCCAATTTCAAGATTTTCTGGTGAGTATGAAAAAAGTTAGAAAAGTTATTAATAGGTACTCTTTGTCATCTACATAGTATACTAAAAGTTAAAATTAATTTCAAAATGTCTTTTTACAGGGGATTCGCAAACTAAAAACGAAATAGATGCTTATCTAAAGCTCCCAAATTTATCGCCGACTGCTGATCCACTGGCCTTTTGGCGAGAAGATGTCCATTTTCCAAGTCTGAAAAAACTTGCCCAAAAATATTTTTCACTGAAGCCATGTACAGTCGCCTCAGAAAGTCTTTTTTCAACGGCTGGGAAAATTCAGACTGAAAAAAGAAATCGCCTTAAACCAGAAAATCTACAAATTTTATGTTTTTTAAATAAAAATTTGCCTGTTGTAAATTTTAATTATTAGAAGAATAGAAATTTATCAAATAAATTAGTCTTTTATTACCATGGCGAGATATTCGTATTCGTATTCGCCGAATAGTAGGTTTGATATCCGTATTCGTATTCGTATTCGTAAAAGTACTATTCGTTGCATCACTAGTTATGATGTAATATGTTTTTGTTGTTGTTGTTGTTGTTTATTATTGTTTTTTTTGTTGTTGTTGTTGTTGTTGTTGTTGTTGTTGTGGTTTCTGTTCTTGTTTTTGTTGTTGTTCCTGTTGTTTTTGTTTTTTTCTTGTTGTTTTAGTTGTTGTTCTTGTTGTTTTTGTTGTTCTTGTAGTTTTTGTTGTTGTTCTTGTTGTTTTTGCTGTTCTTGTTGTTTTTGTCTTCTTGTCGTTTATGTTGTTTTTTAATGTTATTGCTGTTATTGCTGTTTTTGTTGTTTTTGTTGTTTTTGTTGTTGTTGTTCTTGTTGTTGTTGTTCTTTTTAATTGTTCTTGTTGTTTGTTGTTCTTGTTGTTATTGACGTTGTTGTTGGTGTTGTTTTTGACGTTGTTGTTGGTGTTGTTTTGGTTTTTGTTGTTGGTGTTGTTTTGGTTTTTGTTTTTGTTGTTGTTTTAGTGGGTTATATATTTTTTTCATCAGTTTGCTAGTTTTATTTAAATATCTCGCATTGTTTAAGTAAAGCACTATACAAGCCTTGGTCCGCAATGACTGCCCTGCTGGCCACTCTATGATGGCCTCGAGCTTTGCTTAGTTAAGTTCTCGGCATTCAAGCTTGGCCATCATTGCAGCCCTTGCTGTCCGCGCTATAAAGGCCTCGACCTTCTGTCTCGGCCCTTCATTCCAACTTGGCCATCAAGGGCTGCAATGCTGACCGCTCTGTGATGGCCTCGAACTTAGCTACGCTCTCGGCCATCATCATCGCTGCCAGCAACGCAGTCATTACAGACCGCGGCAGTAATGTACTATTACTTAGTTGTCAGTATGAAATTTGTCACGAGAGCAGTCAATTTTTTTTTGTTTTGCTGCAATGTTGAATTTAATGGAGTTGGATGCTTTGTCAAAATGGTTTGCCTCATTTGTTTTTAGCTAGCTGAATTGGGGCCGGCTTATGGCAAAAAACAGATAATGTATTTGATTAACCTGTTTGTTCATTGTTTTTTGTCACATTAAAGATATGTCTATGTCATATTCTTATTTGAATCTTACATTCTTATTGTACTTAGGGCCTCTTTCATGAACTACAAGTGTTGATTTCTTACTTCCTAAATAACGTTCAAACAAGCAAGCAAGGCAACAAGTCGCAAGCAAGTCGGAAAGTAAACTTTACGAGTATCTTTTACCATTACACTATACAAAAAAACTGGTACTGTATGAGCGCTCGCTTTGAGCCTTTAACAGAATTAATGCTTTTGATATTATAAGCACGTTATAGTTACATAAGTTTTTTTACAGGGATCTTTATGGCAGCTATGATAACTTTTGAACACAGGATGATTTGTTCATATATATCCATCTAGAGGTTTTGAAACTTCCCAGCATCCCCCACCCCCCATTGTAGTTAGAAAGCATCAAACATAAAAACCGCATCAAAAACGGTCCATTCGTTTGGGAGCTACGATCGTCACCCCCATCCCCCCCTCACTATTTCTATTTGGCGTGTATTTGAGCATCTGAGGTCACGTCGCACCAGCTTGCTGATTTTTCAATTGAGTTCCCTTTTTTCTGACGGTGTGGCTTGCTGCTGCTCCTGTCGCTCGTCCATAAGTCGAAGAGCCTCATCCGAGATTTTAGACTTCGTGCCCGTACGATGCAGCTGACAAAATCTAATGCCTTCCTCCCTAAGGATTCCCACAACTTTTTGGAGTTCCTCATTCACGTCATTGTTGGTTTTCCAACTATGACTAAGTTGGAGACATCGGGACTTTGCCAAGTCCACTTCCTCTGGGGTAGCTTTTTGAAGAAAGAGTTCATCAAATAGAACCCCTCTTTTTCCAAAAAGTGAACTAGCATTTGCCCCCTGTGATTCCTGTCTCCATAGCTGTGTGGACCTATTTTCGATTCACTGCAAGTCAGGGCCCCGATTCTGTAAGCTATTGAACAGCGATAATGCAAATCGTTCGCTTGTGCTAGTGCTAGTAGTGTTTTTTTTTTGGAAATATTCAAAAAATAAATAAATGGAAAATAAAAAACAAAAAAAAAACAAACTTCCAGCACTTTGAAGTGGTAAATAAGAAAATTTCTCAAAAAATTTCAAGCGATCTTGTGGTGTTATATAGGGTCGAAGATATCATCAAACATATATTCTGCTTCATCATCCGAGTGTGCCGAAGTCGGTGCGTAAACCTGTACAATCTTAAGGCTATACCTTTCGGTCAGCTTAAGAACCAGGTAATCTGCCCTGCTCGACACAATGGATTTTCTACAACATTATCAATGAGGACTTTGTTGATGAGGAACCCCACGCCACCCTGAGACTGCTGATCGCCCTCCCGGAAGTAGAATAGGTGGCCCGATTCCAGTATATTATTGCCCGTACAAAATCGGTCAGGGTTGATAATTGCACGGCCAGTATTACGCAGCCAATAATATGTATACAGATTTCCAATTACTGGATGCGTAATATTAGCCTGTGCCTAATTTGTTCAACCAATTCAATAATACGAAGCCAACCTATTACGCAGCTAATAATATGTATACAGATTTCCAATTACTGGATGCGTAATATTAGCCTGTGCCTAATTTGTTCAACCAATTCAATAATACGAAGCCAACCATAGACAAAGATAGAATCACTCCTTGATGCCTCGTTTGTGTAGGCGAGTGTCAAGAAGAAAAAACTGTCACAGAACCGAATCGGCCAACCCCAACTCCACATGGTCTAGTCTGCCCTACACTAGTTTTTAAAAAGCCGGAGGCGCGGAGGGATTGCAGCCCCCGTCCATTGTAACAAAGTACAGGTACCAGGAGCTGGAGCGGCGGAGGCTTGTCGCTAAAGGCAACTAAAAAGCCACAGCTGCGGAGGTGAGCAAGGGCGGAGGGTCATCAACTTCCCACAGTGCCAGAGCAATCGCGATTCATAATCTCAACTTCAACTTCTTTGTTAATGGCTTGTGTGGGGTTTCCACAATTTCACCATGTAGTGTGGATAGAGTGGAAAACAAACACTGGAGATGGCCTGTGAATTTAGTTTTTTATTAATTGGTAAAAGGATACTGGAATGTGTAAACGAGGCTTTGACTATGACATTTCTATATTTTAGTCTGTGATGTACACATATTATTTACTGTACATTATCGACCGTACAATAAATTACTGACCCGTATTACACAGCCATTAATACATGTACATAATTTGGCTTCGTAATCCTGGCTGCGTATTATGGCCTGTACAAAATCTGCTCGGGGTAATATTACACGGCCATAATACGCAACCAAATAATGTACACCCTGATATTTCGAGGCCTATCCACGTAATATTAGTCGCGTATTATTTGTTGTAGATTTATTTGGTCGCGTATTATTGGCCGTGTAATAAAGGGGCTCGCATTACAACTTTCCATATTTTTTTAGGCAGGAGTGTAGTTGCTATACCGTCGATTTTAGGGAAGCGGAGGGGTGGTGGGGGTAGTGGGGGATGTAGAAACCCCCCCCTTTGAAGTAAAAGTTTCGAAGCCCCCCCCTTTCTGAGTATTTTTTTTCTTTTTTTTCCTTTGAATGGGGAGAATGTGGAGGGCTACCCCCTGGTACCTCTATACCCCCGCGAAGATGCTTAGTTGATGAGATATTTCAGTTTTAATTTATTAATAATCGTAAATTAATGGCGATGTGTAGTCATGTTCTAACCTAACCTACCCTAGTCTTTGGGCAACTTTTAATAAACTAAACACTGAAATATCTCATAAACTAATGGCCTCCGCAGGGGGATAGAGGTAGCAGGGGGTAGCCCTCTACCTCCCCCATCCATTCCCCACCTTAAATCAATGGCATCGGAAGTACATTTGAAAGTAAGGATGGAAAAAAAAGAAAAAAAAAAACTCGGAAAGGGGCGGGCTGCGCAACTTTTACTTCAAAGGGGGGACCACTGTACAAGCTTGGCCCACGACTTTAAGGGGGGTGAGGGTGAAGGGGAGATGGGGGGATGGTGTAGAACCCCACCTGAGAGTGGGGGGGCTAGATCTCCTCCCCCCTCTGAGATATGATTTTTTTAATGTATATTTTTTTGCAACTTTTTCTTGTTTTTGGACATATTCGGCGAGGGGAGGGTGATGGATGTGGTGGGGGGAGTGGTGGGCTGCCCCCTGGTACCCCTTCCCCACGCAGGCGACGCTCAGTTTATGACATATTTCAGTTTTAAATTACCAATTAATAGCAACAAAAATTAATAGCAACCAAACAGCCATAACAGTTTATTAAAAATCATCTATATCTAAACAGCCGTAAGTTAACTTCGGTCAACGGTAACTGAGTGTAGTCATGTTCAAACCTAACCTACCCTAGTGTTTGGGGCCGTACATAACATTTTCAATCTTTCTGGCGAAAGCAGCAACATTCTACTACTTTATTATTTTATTTACAGCGACCAAATTGATTTTTAATAAACTTATATCTCATAAAATAAGTGTCTCCGTGGGAAGGGAGGGGTACCAAGGGGCAGCCCTCCCCTCCCCCCACCACATCCATCACCCTCCCCCCGCCGAATATGTCCAAAAACAAGAAAAAGTTGCAAAAAAATATACATTAAAAATAACTTATCTCAGAGGGGTGGGGGAGATCTAGCCCCCCCCCACTCTCAAGGGGAGTTCTACTCCCTCCCCTCTACCCTTTCCCCCCCTTCCCGCCCCTAAAATCGTGGGCGAAGCTTGTACAGTTGAGCCGGGGGGGGGGTTCCTACATCCCCCCACTACACCCACCCCTCCCTGCCCCCAAAATCTATGGTATAGCAACTACAGTTTAGCCTTTTTTTGGCTTAAAACAACCGTTTAGGGTTGACACAGATGTACATTTTCTAGGAAAGATTATTTTTTGAAACTTGTCTATAAGTATAAACTAATAACCTCGAAGACTAGGTAACCTTCTAACCTGCCACGGCCAAGTCAGATCCGCCCTTGCCGGGTTCACAGGGCATAGGGGTTATTTGGGGCCTAGAAAAATAACCACGAGACTTTGAAATACGCCTTCTAGGATTCTTGTCGTCACAAAATTATTTCACCTTGACGTTGTAGAGGTAGAACTTCAACATTACTTTTAGAAATAAAGACCAAGTGAAAGTGGTATGCTTACCAGTGAGGTTTGATTCTTTTTTCCTATTCATTTTTCACAAATATTAATAAAATATCGAATTACAAATTACAATAAAATCCATAGGCCACAGATAAACAAAAGAAGTGCTATAACTGGGCTGTGTTCACTTACACGCTCGAATCATCCGTGCGATTATCGCTTGCCGTGAACGATTTCGAGCGATCGCGCGGATGATCAGCGGCCCGACCACATAACTTGGCTTCAATCGAATTCTCAATATCGCAACCACTAATACCTTGCGATAGAGTCGAAATTGCTATGAAAAAAGTGATAATCCGATTGTAACCAAGTTCTGTAATTGGGCCACCGGGGCCCGACCACATAACTTAGCTTCAATCGGATTGTCAGTATCGATATCACTAATGCCTTGCGATAGAGTCAAAATTGCTATGAAATAAGTGATAATCCGATTGTAACCAAGTTCTGTAACCGGGCCGCCGTGCATCCTCGAACGTGTGAGCGCCCCTGCAGCCCGACCACATAACTTGGCTTCAATCGAATTCCCAATATCGCAACCACTAATGCCTTGCGATAGAGGCGAAATTGCTATGAAAAAAGTGATAATCCGATTGTAGCCAAGTTCTGTAATTGGGCCACAGCAGCCCGACCACATAACTTGGCTTCAATCGAATTCTCAATATCGCAATCACTAATGCCTTGCGATAGAGTCGAAATTGCTATGAAAAAAGTGATAATAGTAGCCAAGATCTGTAATTGGGCCACAGGACTTTTTTTTTTTTTTTCTTTTTTTTTTTTCTCTTTCGTGTATTTGGCGTCACACTTCTCGTGAACGATTTCGAGCGATCGCGCGGATGATCCGTGCGTCCTCGAACGTGTAAGTGAACGGGCCCCTGCATAGCTGTTTGTTTTTTGCTTGGCATTGACATTTATTTATTGACAGCTGGGCTGTGTTCACTTACACGCTCCAATCATCCGTGCGATTATCGCTCGATCATCCGGAGTTAGTGAACGACTTTGGACGTCCACATAGAAATGACAACTGTCAAGTGTCAGTTTCATACTCTTCCTCCCCTACTCTACTATTTTTCGGATAACCCAGGCGTACGTCCGACGACGCCGTGAACGATTTCGAGCGATCGCGCTGATGATCCGTGCGTCCTCGAACGTGTAAGTGAACGCACCCCAGATATGATCTGATACTAGGGCTGTGTTCACTTACACGCTCGAATCATCCGTGCGATTATCGCTCGATCATCCAGAGTTAGTGAACGACTTTGGACGTCCACATAGAACTGACAACTGACAAGTGTCAGTTTCATACTATTCCTCCCCTCCCCTACTATTTTTCGGATGACCCAGGCGTATGTCCGACGACGACGCCGTGAACGATTTCGAGCGATCGCGCGGATGATCCGTGCGTCCTCGAACGTGTAAGTGAACGCGCCCTAGTATCAGATCATATCAGGGGTGCGTTCACTTACACGTTCGAGGACGCACGGACACAGCCTGCTCACAGCCTTACGTGGTCCGGGCCCCGACCACAAAACTGGCTTTCAATCAGATTGTAACTTTTTTCATAGCAATTTCGACTCTATCGCAAGGCATTAATGAATTTGACGGCTTGAAACCGATATAATCAACATTGCATCATAGCCCTGCTGAGTTATCGAAAGGTTCTGAATCAGGGGGCTGATCGACCTTTGAGTAATAGTGCATTATCTTGTCCCATTGACTTTATAAGTTTAGATTTCATGGTTTTCCTTTTATTTAATTTACCATATTTGTTAAAGAGATTTGATCCATAGGTACATGATCATCGGGTGGCGCAATATCTAACATTGCGCCGTACTGAGCGCATACATGCGAGTGCGCGCGTGGCAAGCAACTGACCCTATCGATTGATGGTATAAGAGTACACGTACAACTTTAAAAAGCCAGATGAACCGCGGTTGTCGGTACGGAACAACCAGCTCTTTCGTGGCGGCCGTGGCGCCCGCGCCGTTGATGCTGCAAGTGCCAAATAAGAAATCTACTCTAGACATCTACTACCAAAATGTTCGAGGCCTCAAAACAAAGTTACGGACTTGGCGCAATAACTTGTCAGTAATTCTTGAGCAAAACCTGGTGGCTGTGAGTGAAACATTTCTTGACGACTGTGTGGGAGATGATTGGTCTGTAGTACGCCGTGATCGGGGCAAGCCATGCGGAGGCGTCTTCCTCGCAGCGCGTCGTGCCCCTACAGTACTAAGCCGGCGTTTTTTTTTTTTTTTTAGAAAGGATATGTGCTGTTGGTCTATAACTGACCTCTACAGCGTCACCGGTGGGGCGGGCGCAAAAGCGCTCCGCCGCAATGCGTGACGCAGAAGGCGCACGCCAAAGTTAAGTTTTTGGCCACTTGCTCAAGGGCACCCAGGGGGTACGAACCTCGGCTTGGACAGTTGCCATTGATTACTTGGGGAGTATCGAACTAAACACCCCTCGATCTCTACTGTTAGGTAGTGATCGAGGGGGCCCTCATGAAATGGCTGGAGCCCTTTAAATGAATTGCATAACTGACCACGCATTCGGAATACACCCTCGAGAAGAATCGGCAAGAAAATCGAAGGCGAATAAAGTCGACATTAATTACGGGACCTTCGACCTCGCATCCGGCGAGGTCGGTGTCTGTGTCTAATTGTGTTGAAAGATGGTGAAGATGACGGAGTGGGCGAATCAATCGCTGCCTGCACTGCGGCAGCGATTTCATCGTCCGGATCGCTCAAGATGTCTCTAGGGTGTCTACGAAGGGGCCGTGCGTCTGTTGTCGCGTCTGTCGTGTAGTCAAAGGCCTGAACTACTAGAGGGTTGGGGTGATGGAGTGCCGCGTCAAAGTAGCGGCGAGAGGCATTTTTCATATATTGAACTATCGAGGGAAGCTCGAGATCACTGTGCAGGTCGATGTTCCTCTGATACCAGGGGGCATCTAATGCACCGCGAACGAATTTATTTTGTAAAATCTGAAGTTTCTCTAGGGAGATGCGGGAGGCGTGAGCAAATGCTACGGACGAGTATGTCATTGTCGGTCGGACGCAGGTTTTGTAGAGTGTCAACTTATTTCTAATTCTAGGTAGAATGCCGCCCTTTTGTGGACGGCGTGGATGTGATCATTGAAGTTGAGTCGATAGTCAAGGGTGACTCCTAAGTATTTAACTGACTTTTCCCACGGTATGGGTCGGTCGTTGATCCTGACTTGTTTAATTGGGAAATAGCGTTTAACCCCGTGAGTGAAACGCATCGCTACGCTCTTCTCGGGATTAATCGTTATTCGCCACTTACGAAACCATCCATCGAGCGCTCGGAGCGTTCGTTGGATGTCTCTTTGTAGAATAGTTGGATTCCATCCGGTGGTATAAATCGCGGTGTCGTCCGCAAAGAGAGCGATCTCTACTTTGGGGATGCGGGGGAAATCGCTTGTGTAAAGCGTGAACAGAAGTGGAGACAGCACGGAGCCCTGAGGGACTCCGGCTCTGATGGGGTGGGGGGATGATCAGTTGCCCTCGACACGATAGCGGAAGCTCCGGCTGGTGAGGTAGTCTTGTACTATGAGCACAAGACGATCTGGCAACCCGAGCTGATACAGCTTGTATATCAGCCCGGCGTGCCAGACCTTGTCAAAAGCCTTCGCCACGTCTAGGAAGACGGCCATCGTGGTTTGGGGTTTTGGTTTCCTATTGAAACCCTTTAGGATGTGTTCCGTGATGCGGTGCACTTGCTGAGGGCAAGAGTGTCTCGCTCTAAAGCCGAACTGCTCATCCGGTATGAGCTTTTTGATTTTCGCGATGGATCGGAGTCGATTCAGAAGGATTCGCTCGTAGATCTTCCCCAGAGAGCTGAGGAGACTGATAGGATGGTAGCTGGAAACTAAGCCGGCGAAGAGACTTGGAAACAGATAAAGGGCCAGTTTTACGTGGTGTGGACGTTCTTTCTATGTGTGCGTTGCGTATTGTACACCAAACTGAG
This sequence comes from Alsophila aescularia, assembly GCA_946251855.1. Classification (NCBI taxonomy): domain Eukaryota; kingdom Metazoa; phylum Arthropoda; class Insecta; order Lepidoptera; family Geometridae; genus Alsophila; species Alsophila aescularia. The sequence goes on along the minus strand of OX276377.1, from coordinate 32,752,024 downwards.
TGCCAAAGACAACGATTATATGGAGTGGTACTGTAAAGTAGAATTTTTTATAAATGTTTTAAAAGGATCAGTGTATATTATTGGTAACATTAATTTGAATAGCTATTCATTACCAAATATTAATAATAATTATTGTTATTTTCTATCGTTCTGTAATCAGTATGAGAATAATGAAGTGAGACATTCGCATGGAGGAATGCACGAGAGAGCGATTACCATGCGCATAACTTCACCGTCGTAGTTACGGATAGAATAGTTTCCCCCGGACGCGTATCATGCCCCCTAGATATCGAGATAAGAATTGACAGGCTCATCACTCTGATCTCATCAAGCCCAGTAACATTGATCCAGTAAAAGATTGGAATTTCCAAAAATGTGTCTGTAATCTGCTAAATGATATGTTAACTCAAAGTTCGTGGGATGAGGTAATGCAGGCCAGTGACGTATTTAGTGCTAGTCAAAGTTTTTATGAAATCATATATGGTATATTTGACCTATGTATGCCTAAAAAGCAGCGGGAAAGTTCCCAATGTAGGCACTACCCCGTATGGATTACTGGCGAATTAATCAAGGATTCAAAACGCAGAACGCAAACCGTGGAGACGCAAGAAAACGGTTGAGTCCTGCAAATTGTTTTCAGACCTTAGAGCGGAGTTGAAACTTCGTGTATCAGCCGTTTATGATAATATACATATATGAGCTGTATCGAAAATAACATAAAGCTACATCTGTCGCGCAGCGCGAGTTCTATCATGAAATTCGGGAGGTGTCAGCTGTCAACTAACACGATTATGACGTGTCAGTATCGCGTCATGACATCACTGTGGTAAGATTGTCTGTCTGTGGTAGGATTGTCTGTCTGTGGTAGGATTGTCTGTCTGTGGTAAGATTGTCTGTCTGTGGGAAGATTGTATGTCTGTGGTAGTTGGGGAATGCACGTCGTAACCGCTCGTAATATTGGGAGACGATAATACACGACCAAAATAATGTACGACCAGTATTGTACAGCCAATATTACACGGCCAGATATTATGTGTACATGGATTCGTAATATTTGGACGGCTAATACTGGCCGTGTATTATTGCCCGTACAAAATCGGTCCGGGTTGATAATGCACGGCCAGTATTACGCGACCAATATTACGTGTACAACTGGATACGTAATATCAGCCCGTGCCGATTTTGTACGACCAATATTACACGGCCTATAATACGAAGCCAACCATAGACAAAGCCAGAATCACTCCTTGATGCCTCATTAGTGTAGGCGAGTGTCAAGATGAAAAAAACTGTCACAGAACTGAATCGGCCAACCCCGACTCCACGTGGTCTTGTCTGCCCTACACGAGAGTGTTTTTAAAAAGCCGGAGGCGTGGAGGGAGTGCAGCCCCCGTCCGCTGTGACAAAGTGCAGGTAGCAGGGTGAGCTGGAGCGGCGGAGGCTGGTCGCCGAAGGCGACCAAAAAGCCGAAGCTGCGGAGGCGAGCGTCGGTACCTGTGCTTTGTTACGCAAGGGCGGAGGGGCAGCACTTCCCGCAGCTCCGGAGCAATTGCGATTCATAATCTGTGATAAAAGGAAACTGGAACTTGCAAACGAGGCTTTGACCATGTCATTTCTATATTTTAATCTGTGATGTACACGTAATATTGGCTGTACATTATCGCCCATACAAAAAGTGAACGGCCCGTATTACACAGCCAATAATGCACACCCTGTTATTACATGTACATATTTCGGCTTCGTAAACCTGGCTGCGTATTATCGCCTATACAAAATCAGCACGGGGTGATATTACACGGCCAATATTACGCAACCAAATAATGTACACCCTGATATTACGATGCCAATCCACGTAATATTGGTCGCGTATTATTGGCTGTACATTATTTGGTCGCGTAATACTGGCCGTGTAATATAGGGACTCGTAATATTGAGACAGTCGATTCGTGAATCGAATTCTTTACGGTCGCTCTAATAAAAAATTATATTAACATTAAAAATTTTATATTAAATAATTTAGTTTTTAAAAACTGTTTTTGTGCTCCCGCAAACTTATCTACCTCCTCTTTGCTATTTTGAGTCTATTTTGCCGGTAGAATCATGGCACAGGAAAACGATTGCCAGGTGGCGCCACCTTCGTGTGACGTTCCGGTAGCCATGCTTTTTAAATATTCCTGAAGTATTAGTCAAATTGTATTCTAAATCTACTGCAAAAACCCTTCTATTTTATCATATAATTTGGAAATGATGACAAAGCAAAAAAAGTTTGAGACTATGAAAGTAATAGCGTACTTAATGAATCAATAATGTAGGGAAAATTCGCTCTTTACTACGTGTTTTCACAGCAGTGACAGCTGTTTAATGTGGAGCTTCGCTAGTTTATGTATATTTAGCAACAAATTCATAGAATAATGCATTTTTCTATGTATAATTTCAGTTCGTATAAAATCATTATCCACCGCTAGAGGCGTTAGGCAGAAGCCCAATTTGGCCGTGATAGGTTAGAATACGAAAGCGGGAGTGAATTGTAGCAAGCTCCCGCCTTTGTCTACGTATTTTTTTTTAGCTTTGAGAACTACGTTTTTCCATAACTTAACCTCAATTATATTATATGCTTTTTCTTAAAAAATATGGGTTACCGCCATCATCCCTTACAGGTGGAGGGTCATCCTCCAACTCGCTCCTACCCCATCCCCTCCCCTAAGTACACATTTACCGATTCTAAAGTTCTTCCCAGTCCTATATGGCATCTACCAGGGCCAATATAAGATCTTGCGTTAGTCGATACTTCCCAATAAATACTTGGGTAGAGGATATGAACGCGTTCCATGCATCCCGCAGTGAATGTAACATACGTCTACTCTACGTGACAAAGCGAGGTGTTCACGCTCGTCAATTTCTTTTTGGCAACGTTTTCGTCTCCAAGCTATGATACCACTTTGCATCATGCTAAATCACCTAGATATAAATGATTCCATAGTTTTGAACCAAACAAGCTACCTAAGACGTTATACTTCTATGTTTAATACAAAATTATTAAATGACAATAATATAAAGGCTAACAATGCTCTGTTTCTCTCGTTAAGTTACCGAAGTTGTCCATGCACCGCGCGCGTTTTTGTCTGAGTTTTGGCTACCGTTGCATCCACGGGGCATTAAGTAGGTAGACATAAAAGGTTCACATAAACGTTCGAGGACGCACGGATCACCCGCGCATACACTCGAAATCGTTCACGGCGTCGTCCGGGCGTTCGCCTGGGTCATCCGAAAAATAGTAGTGGAGGGGAGGAATAGTATGAAACTGACACTTGACAGTTGTCAGTTGTATGTGGACGTCCAAAGTCATTCACGATCTCCGGCGGCCCGATTACAGAACTTGGCTTCAATCAGATTGTCACTTTTTTCATAGCAAAATCGAATCTATCGCAAAGCATTATTGAATTTGACGGCTTGAAACCGTCATGATCAACATTACGTAATCGCACTGCTGTAGCCCGATTCCATAACTTGGCTTCAATCGAATTCTCAGTATCGCAACCACTAATGCCTTGCGATAGAGTCGAATTTGCTATGAAAAAAGTGATAATCCGATTGTAACCAAGTTATGTAATTGGGCCACGGATGATCGAGTGATAATCGCACGGATGATTCGAGCGTGTATGTGAACACAGCCAGAGTACCAGCAGCCCGATTCCATAACTTGGCTTCAATCGAATTCTCAGTCTCGCAACCACTAATGCCTTGCGATAGAGTCGAATTTGCTATGAAAAAAGTGATAATCCGATTGTAGCCAAGTTATGGAATTGGGCCACTGTATTTAGTTTGTGGATACCGAAAAATTTATCAAACGTTCGGAAACTCGGCTTCGATAAACTAAGTTCTGAATAGTGTTTGATATCATTGCCATAGTTTAATCGTATGGTATGACGTATATTCAATTCGATTTCGATTTCGACAAATTCATCTACGATGCTACTAAATCGAACTATATCAAACTGAATCGATCGACATCTGAGATATTGAATGGTTCTGAATCGGGGGAAGGTCATTTTTTTGTTCTTCACACTTTTGTTCTAGTAGCATTTTCCAGTGTTAGTATATAATGTTCTTGGCTGTGTTTATGCGCAAACCCCTATAAGCGCGAATTTCACTTACACTTAATGTGAGTTTTTGCGGAACAAAACCCTCTCGTAAAGCGGGGTAATATAGTAAAAATTGACCAAAAAAACAGAATTTACTAAAGAAATTGTTAAAATCATCTACCACTATCTGATCTGATACAACTCATTCTGATTATTAAAATAATCTTTTTTTTTTAACCCTACTTTCCTCTTCTTGTTTTCAGGCGACGTGCCTCAAGCATGATTACTGTTGCATATATAGACATATATTACCGTGGCGGTCTTTGAATAAGCTCGGCTTAGAATAAGACCCCTCCCAATCCTCCCGTGGATGTCGTAAGAGGCGACTAAGGGATTACACACCGAAAGATGGGCAGCAGCGTCCTTCAAGCACATATTTGCTACACTGCGATCACCAATCCGCCTGTCAAGCGTGGTGACTATGGCAAACCCCTCCCCTCTCCCCCCAATATGATAGATAGACACACCAAAAAGACGGCCCCCAGTCCCCAGCGGCTCCGTTATTCCTGGCACCGGTAGCAGCTATGGTAACGGCGGAGAAGGGGGTGCTAAGAATCCCCGGCAGAGACCCAGCTACCAACCCCCACGATCTCTGGACCTGGCAACTTATTACGCACGCACCTTGAGGACCAATGAAAAGTTGATAGAGTGGAAGAAGTAGTAAGTAAGTTGCGCTGGGGTATTATAGGGTTATCAGAAGTCCGAAGAGAGGGAGAGGATACGATTACCCTCAATTCCGGCAACATGGTGTCGGATTTCTCGTCCACAAGTCCCTCGTCAACAACATTGTGAAGATCGAAAGCGTTTCGAGTAGGGTGGTATACCTTATACTCAGAATTACCGAACGGTATTCGTTGAAGGTCATATAGGTGTACGCCCCACACTCGAAACGCCCGGACGATGAAGTGGCTATGTATGATGACATTTCTAATGTCATACATGCCTCGAAAACACACTTCACAGTGACTTCAACGCACTGCTGGGCATGAGGAATGACGATGAACTGAGAGTGGGGCAGTTTGGATTTGGACAGCGGAACCAAAGGGGTCAGCGATTGGCCGAATTCATGGAGAAGGAGGGACTCTTTATGATGAACTCCTTTTTCAAGAAGCGCCCGTCCAGGAAATTAACGTAGCTGCACCCCGGCGTTCATAAGCACGAGATAGATTTCATTTTGACGACCAATAACCATATATTCAATGATGTCTCTGTGATCAACAGGGTTAAGACTGGCAGTGATCACCGCATGGTAAGAGGCTCATTGAATATCAACGTACAGCTGGAGAGATCTCGTTTGATGATATCTTTGGATTTGGGCAGGACTTGGGCGAAGAGTTCACCTAAGTCCTGACCAAATCCCCGAGAGCTTTCATTTGGAGCTCCAAAATCGCTTCCAAATCCTTACCGAATGCTACTGAAAGCGGGTGGAACACTGGTACTTAAAGTCCTTCAGAAGCTGTATAACTCCGTCATCCTCGAGGGTACTACGCCAGAGGCGTGGCACAGGAGCGTGGTGGTTTTGTTCTTTAAGAAAGGTGATAAAACCCTTTTGAAGAATTATAGGCCCATTATGCTGCTGAGCCACGAATCCAACTCGGATGGGCAGCGTTCGGTAAATTACGCCATATCTTCTCGTCGCAGATACCGCAGAGCCCCAAAGACGAAAGTTTATAATCAGTGCGTGTTGCCAGTGATGACATACGGCACTGAGACGTGGTCGCAAACTATTGGTCTCAGACAAAAGCTCAGAATTGCGCAGCGTGCAATGGAGAGAGCTATGCTCGGTGTTTCACTACGTGATAGAATCAGAAGTGAGGAAATCCGTAGAAGAACGAATGTTACCGACATAGCTCTCAGAGTTTGCAAGTTGAAGTGGCAATAGGCAGGCCATATAGTTCGCAGAACCGACAACCGCTGGGGAATAAAGGTTCTCAAATGGTGACCACGAACAAGCAAGTGAAGTGTGGGGAGATCCCCTACACGATGGACCGACAACATTGTAGCCGTCGCAGGAAGTCGGTGGATGGAGGTGGCACAAGATCGCTCGTCATGGCGCTGTTTGGGGGAGGCCTATGTTCAGCAGTGGACTTCTAAAGGCTGACATGATGATGATGATGATATAGACATATATATCTACTTCGGTTGCATATCAAATGGAGCCGTCACCGTGACCGCATATGTGTGTTGTACGACGCAGCCTAGGCTGCGACTGTGGCCGCGACTGTGGTCGCCACCGCAGTCAGCGGTTGACTGTGACACCCTTAATTCAAAATCTTAATTTTACCCATTTCTGTGAATTCAATTTTTAGATTTTGTGTTACCATTATTTAACTATTTATACGAAGTAATGCAGACAGAACACTCAAAAATTCATAATATATATTAGAAACTGGGTGGGGCTGTATCGGGGCGCACGACCGTTTGTTTGTTTGATCTGCCCCCCGATTCAGAACCATTCGATAACGAACCGAATCGATTCGATTCGATAATGTGAATGAAAAATGTATTGAGTTGAACAATTTCAAACCTAATCCACAGAATACATAATACCTTCTCGATCGACAACTGAGTTATCGAAAGGTTTTGAATCGGAGCGCTGGAACTTTCTCGTTCACTCTATGCTGGAGTTTAGGGTAAGTACCGTTGTGAGCTTCAGCAGCCCGACCACATAACTAGGCTTCAATCGAATTCTAAATATCGCAACCACTAATGCCTTGCGATAGAGTCGAAATTGCTATGAAAAAAGTGATAATCCGATTGTAGCCAAGTTCTGTAATTGGGCCACAGAACTTCTTCATTCAAATAATGTGCCTTTTCTTTATTTTAGTACGGAATTGCCAGGACATGCTGTTGCCACTTATGCGATTTTTACTTATTTTCCACCCCTTTTTTAAAATTTATTTAGTCTTAAGAAGACTTTTTGTAGACTTTTTCATATTGAATTTAATGTTCTCAACGAAATCTTTATAACAACATCCAAACCAATACGCTACACTATCTAAATCGCGAGTTAAACTGAATTAAAAATCACACAAACATCAATTTTGTTGATTTTTCTCTGTGGGTCCTGTCCCCCCACTCTATGTCCTTTGACAAAAATTAAATATTACATTATTGAGCTGACTATGCTATAGAATAGAAGCTAAAAATTTGATATTAAGCAAGTTGATATTATATGGAAGACGGAAAAGTATGAATTGTAGGTACACAGTCAAGAACACATGATACTCGTACATTACAGGTAAGGTGAGGTGAGTAGCGTGAGTTTATGCCGCCCGGAGCCGAACCGGAATTTGACACCAACTATTTTCTTTAATTTCCAATCTATTTATACATCAAAATGATTAAAAAACGCGAGCAGAGCGATCGCAAATATGTTGATCTATAATATTTATTCTGAAATATAATATTTATCCGTCTTGAAAAACAAACGAAACGCGAGCCAAGCGAGCGCGAAATTTTTGTGGTATTTCTATCATTGCTGAAATTAATTGATAATAATCATAACCATATAAAAATCATTATATGGACAAGCACAAAAGGCGAGGACGAGCGAAGCGAGCGTGAAACTTGAGTATTTTTTTTAAAATATTGTTCTGATTCCAAAAAATTACACTGGAATGTGTAACAAAAAGCCCGAGCGAAGCGAGCGTGATTTTTTTGAATTGTTTTCTTTCATTGAACCTATATATCGAAACACAATGGCTATAAGCATAGGAAAATAATGAAAAAAAACTATAATCAATAGGTGCTGACAGAGATCGCGAAAATGTTAAGCTACTAATACTTGCATAGAAATTAAAAAAGTGCTTAAAAGACCAGCTATTTTCATTTTTCCTTTTTCTATTCTAAATTCCCAATAAAAACAAAAAAACAATAAAACTTGTAAACAAAGTGCGGAGCCGATTTGGCATAAGATTTTTTCGTTCGGGTGTATATTTTTAGTTTTATAACTGTTTAGAATTTTTTCGAGGATCTTTATTGTTTTATCAATAATGGTATAATACATTATGTAAAGGTAATTTATTTCCAAAAATAGCACAGATTTTCAAGGGTTTTTTAAATCAAGCAGCTGTTGTTAATAAAATGATTATTTATGCTATTATTATTTTCATTTATTCTTATTGATAATTTCAATGGCTATCTAGAACCGAAACTCAAAACATTAGATTTTTTTCGAGGATCTTTATTGTTTTATCAATAATGGTATAATACATTAAGTAAAGGTAATTTATTTCCAAAAATAGCACAGATTTTCAAGGGTTTTTTAAATCAAGCAGCTGTTGTTAATAAAATGATTATTTATGCTATTATTATTTTCATTTATTCTTATTGATAATTTCAATGGCTATCTAGAACCGAAACTCAAAACATTAGAATCGCAAGCATTCAGCAGGAAGATGTAAATAGAGAACGTAATTAAAGCATGGGAACCCAGTTCAACCCGGATAACTGCAGGTAACCCGAGGACCTCACACGTTTTAGGCGCGCGTAGGCTTGGACCTGCAAGGGTTTAACAATAGACTGTAGCAGCGCGCATGGTACTTGGCCTACTGGTCCGATTTAGACAAACAAGGTGTTAATCGATATTTCTTCAGGTATATAGCATCATAGGCTTTTTTTTACCCGACTACTGCGAAGCAAAGGCAAGGTTCTGTGTTCAAACTAAAAACTTGGATTGATTTTGATAAGCGAGGTGTCAACAATGATGTATATTTATCCGATCTCAATGGGTGTCAATCGATTAGTTTTCATTTGTAATGTGTCATAGTCTATTTTTTTACCTGACTACGGCGAAGCAAAGGAAGGGTTATGTGTTCAAACTAAAAACTTGGTCCGATTTTAACATGCGAGGTATCACTCGATTTGTCTTCATCGGGTTTTAGTTTTTGAACATATGTCTTGTTAAATATAGATAATTCCAATATTTCCAATCGAATATGATGGACATAGATATCTATATAATGGCACCGCAGCGTCTACGCTACTCCAGCCGCACAAACGAACAATTTTATTATAAAACCGGATTTAAATAGTACAAATACATGAGATCAGTCAATTTGCTTCAAAACATTAAAAAAAATAAAAAAAATAGATTTTCATATTTATGCCTACCAAATTTTTGTACAAATTTACCAATTTTTAAGGGCAATTCTACCAATTTAACATTTTGACGTTTTGACCACGGCTGACAATCTGCGTGTAACCTATCGCTTGAGGTAGCGCCATATTGTTTTTAATGTTGTATGACGTTTGGGTTATCTCTGGGGTGCGTTTAAGTCAATTATCCAGTATAAAATTTAAACTGACTAAACGTCAAACACCCCGTTCAAGCACACCGCGACGCGAAAAATTAACCAGACTATAATTTAATCTGCCCCGTTCACGGGCGCCCGCTGGTATAAGTTTTCGCCTGGCTAGGATAAATTTTAGCGAGCTTTTGAGGTCGCTAAATTTTAGTCTGCTGTCAGAATGACAGCTGTGTGTCATTCGATTCGTGGTTAGATTCAATTGGTTGATTGTTTTATTCGTAAAAACTATATATATTTATAATAATGCAGTAACATAAATTCTGTGCAACGAATATAATATAAAAATGATTTAGGGGGCATAAAATAGGCTACTGAACATAAATTTGACAAGTCGACAGTTGAATTTGACAGATAAACCTGACTCCGTTCAGCGAACCCTCGCTAGTTCATTTTTATCCGGTGAAAATTTCGCCGACTTACTTAAAGGCACCCCTGATTGGCTAGCAGCCTGGCACAGACGCGGCCAGCCGGCCATATTTATTTACGTTTTATTACAGGTACTGTGTCGATCGAGTGAAGTTGTTTGTTTTGATTAACCTCTCCATTTTATCTGTAATAAAGCTCTCTGTGTCTCTAGCATCAATATAAGAGTATCTAGTGGATAATTATTTTGCTTGCAAAATGTATTACGAGTGCTGTGTTTGTAAACTTTCGCGACAGGACGCTATTTTACATCATTTTCCTTGCACTGAGAAAAGACTCACGCACGGTTCTCATCACGGTTTATACACTTTAGCCAGATAATTATATCTGGCTAAAGTGTATAAACCGTGATGATCTAAATAAATTGTCACCAGAACAGCTTTCGAAGCTGTTTGTTTGTCATAATCACTTTGAGAAGAAGTTCCTTACGCTCAAATCACGTCTCCTAGGGAAAGCATATCCTTCCTTATTTACTGAGGACGAGATTACGACTGGAGTACCATCTCGGGACAATGCCGGTAAGTTTGTTAATATCTCATATTATTGCTTTGGTCTCCTTTGAGTAAATAGCGACCCGCCCCGGCTACACACGGGTGTAATATAGAAAAACAAGAAGAGGAAAATGTGAAGTTCTCGCACACTCGACCATCACTCCTCATGGGGGGTCGGAGGCTTGCTTCGGTCGCCGCCTCCCCCTCGCTACGTTCATTTCTCATATGCTCGTATTATATATGTTAATTTTGCGTGGTTTAGGAGGAGTTAGTGGCCAAACAGACAGATAGATGTGGAAAGCAACTTTGTTTTATATCATGTAATGATAACTTGTTACTCAGGCAGAAAATCCACTATCTTGATGATATTCAAATGAATGCATGCCCCATATCTATCTACTATAAAAAATAACTACTATACAGTTTCCCACAACTCAACCTTATTATTATGAATCCTACCACCTATCTAGCTGCTTAAAATGTGGCGTCAGAATACAACCGTTTACTTATAAGTTGCTAAACATTGTATTTTTTGGCAAATTTCAGAAAACATTGATCTGCAGACCGAGCATAGTTATTCTCGTAAAAGACACTTCGACCACACATACTCCCGACTAGAACCATTGAAAGGTTTGTTATTATTTTATGTTTAATAGATTCTTTTGTATTTATATTCTTTAAGTGCTCAATGCAGACTAAAAGAAACTTCTCTTGAGTGTCAATTTTGTATAATTAAATACCGACAAGGTTATGGTTGAACTACTTCAACCACATTAACATTTTTACATCTGATAAGATTTAAAATTTACAATTAAATTATTTTTACTTTTTGGTATCTATTACAGGAAGAATTGCTGCAGGCTCCACAGTGTTCCAGAACTTACCAGGACCTTCACAAAATCCACCGACCTGTCAGCGCTCAGGTATAATAATCTTCTTTCTATGGCTCTAATTAAATATTTACAGAGATATCTTTGTAAATATTTATTGTTCATTTAATTATTTTATTAAAACAATTTTTTTTGTAATTATTTGCAAGTTTATACTCTAGTTTTAACCATGTCTGGGCATTAATGTTCCTCTCAATTACATCAATATGGTACAAAAATTCATTCTGTTTACAGAAATGCCAAAAAAACAAAGAGTTATGTTATTAGCATTCATTTATGTTTGTATGTATGTGAGTTTCTTTATTCCACCATAACTTTTAAATGTCTGAACAGATTAAGACGTATGGAATATCGTAAGAATCCTTACATCCCCCGAGTAATATAGGCTTCTTTTTTTTATATCCAATGTGGCGGCACTATGGCTATTGATCTCATACATAAACTCAAAGTCGCACAACGTTTAATGGAGAGAGCTATGCTCGGACTTTCATTAAGTGATAAGATCCGTAATGAGGAAATCCGTAGAAGAACCAAGGTTATCGACATAGCTCTTAGAGTTTACAAGTTGAAGTGGCAATGGGCAGGCCATATAGTTCGCAGAACCAACAACCGCTGGGGAATAAAGGTTCTCAAATGGCGACCATGAACACGCAAGCGAAGTCTAGGGAGACCCCCTACACAATGGACCAACAACATAGTGGCCATCCCAGGAAGTCGATGGATGGATGTGGTACAAGATTGGTTGTCATGGCGCTCTTTGGGGGAGACCTATGTTCAGCAGTGAACTGCTAAAGGCTGCAATGATGATGATGATGGCTCTAATTAAAAAGCCGAAAAAAATATTTCATTCTTTTAATTTTACAATATGGGTATCAAATTGAAGGCCTTGATAAGCATTCCAACAGTATGTAATTTATTGGCATAAGTTTTTTTTGGCAGGCAGGCGTGTTTTTTTGTTGGTTATTTACTTTTGTGTCTATTACAGAAATTATTGCTACCGGCTCCAGTGAGTTCCAGAATTTACCAGGACCTTCACAAAATCCACCAACCTGTCAGCGCTCGGGTAATAATTCTATCTTCTATTGTTTCTTAGAATATCTTCCTGAATATATAATGTCATTTTTTTATTTTTTTTGCAATTATGATAATCATCCAACAATCACTAACTCGATTTTAAAATGTTTCAGGTTTGGACCAATCCAGAAGTAAGAAAAAGCCAAAAAACCAAAACCTTCCAAAAAGCGGTTAATTAAAAAACTGAAAGATATAACACCAACTTGCCAAATTATTTACAAAGAATATAAAAAGGCAAAACATCAGGCAGACTTTTACCGAAGAGCCAAGAGAGCTCTAAAGTTTAGCAAGGAGAAGTCATTTGAAAAACTGACTGAAAACATGAATCCCTATGCCAAAAGGATAATGAAAATGCATATTAATTTATGCACCAAAAAGAAGAAAGGCCGTTGATTTACTGCAGAAGAAAAACTGATTGCTTTATCAGTGATGAAGCAAAGTCCAAAATGTTACAGATTTTTACACAAAATCTTTATATTGCCTTCAAGGTCTACTTTGAATAAAATGGTTTCGAAAATGAATGTTCGAACAGGGATTAGTCCACAAGTATTCGAATTGATGAAGAAAGAAGTATGTATCTTTCACTACCCATGCCCAAAAACATCAGACCGTTGCAACAGGTTCTTGTAGGGAGGGGTCTCATTGTATTGTGCATGGGCTATATCTTATAGATACATATTTTATTTTAAAATTAAAAAATAAACTAAGTATTATTTAAATTTGTTTCTAGGTTGCCACATGGGATGAGAAAAAGAAGAAGTGCTCTGTGGTTTTTGACGAAATGTCTTTAGAGTCTGCTTTGACTTATGATAAAAATAAAGACACCATTAATGGCTTTGTGGAGCTAAATGAAAAAAGAAGGGAGTTTGCTGACCATGCCCTCGTCTTTATGCTGAGAGGAGCAGTATACAAGTGGCAACAACCAGTGGCTTTCTATTACTGCCAAGGTGCTACCACAGGAATAGAGTTGAAAATTATACTGAAGGCTGTAATTTCTGCTGTGGTAGGATGCGGGCTAAAACCAATTGCGGTAATTTGTGACCAAGGTGCAGCCTTTCAATCAGCACTGAAAAGTCTGAAGGCAGATACAAAGCGTGACCAAATACTGGCAAATCAAGAACCAGGTTTGTATAATTTTATAAACTTACCATTATTAACCCATCCATACACTTGATAGCATTGGCTGTATTTATAGTAATAATAAAGCCTTTTATTCAAATACAATTCAAAAATTCTGAAAACTTTATTCCTATATATCTTTCATGTCCATTTGCCAGTCTGCAAAAGTTGCACTTACCTCTTATAAATTAAAAAAACATAATCCCTCTATTATGAGTCATGTACTTTTTTCTTTCATTACAATTTATTGTGTTTTTGTTTTTTCAGATGGCACAGTCACAATAGATGGGGTAAACTTAAGTGTAATTTATGACCCCTCACACCTTATTAAGGGTTTGAGAAATAACTTTTTAAATAAAAATATTAAACTGGATGGGAAGATTTCGAAATGGCAAGATATAGTCGACGTTTATGAAACGGACTGCAATCACACGGAAACCAGACTTCTGCATAAATTGAATGACCAACATGTCATTCCTGAAAAGATAAAGAAGATGAAGGTGTGTTTTTTAGAATTTTAGTCTTAGGCATTAAAGTTGGTTAAAAAAATCTTTTTAATTTTTGAATTTAAACTGTTGTATACATGATATTTATAATAGATTTTGTTATTAATAGTTGTCTTTTTATTTACAGGTCAAAAATTGTGTGAAAGTATTTAGTACAACAGTATCTGCGGCTTTGTCATAAACAGCAAATTTTTGTAAGTAATAGTACGAAAATATTAGAAATAAAATTTTATATTTCCATTATTTTACCTTAGTGAGGCCAAAATTGCCTATTACTTTAACATGGATGACATTGTAGACATCGCAGGGAGTTGGTGTGTGGAGGCGGCACAAGACCTTACGTCGTGGCGCTCTTTGGGGGAGGCCTATGTGCAGCAGTGGACTTCTAAAGGCTGAAATGATGATATGTAATGTAAGCTTCTTTTTTTTTTCAGCTCACTATGCAGATGGCAGACCCGTTAGTGAAACATTAAAGAATACTGCAGAAATGGTCCTGTTTTTCGATAAGCTGTTTGACAGCGTGAATGGGGCTTCAACATATTCGAAAAAAAGTAAGGGGAAGGTGCTCAGAACAGCGGTGCTGGAAAAATCACCTCACCACATGTTTTGGAGGGAAGCCATTATAAAGTTAGAGAAAATGAAGTATGTGGATTCAAAAGGAAAAGAAAAGTCTGTGCCCTCTATAGACAATTTTGTTGTTACATTGAAAAGTTATATGAGGCTGTGGCAGACTTTCAAAAACCAAGGTATCAAAATAATGAGGCCCAGGTATTTCAACTCGGACCCTATTGAAAACTTCTTTGGTCAAGTGAGGGCATATAATTACAGAAATAATGACCCAAACTGCCACAGCTTCAACTGCACATTCAAATCATTATTGTTAACCAGAATAATCAAATTCCATAATGAAACATTTAATTGCGAGGATGACCCGGCCGATCAAGTAATAAATTTGCAGATATTATTTAATGAAAATGTAGAGCCGGGTCATTCCAGAACAGAACAAGGCATTGAAATGATTGTTGAGCAGGCCCGACGAGAACGGTTAAATGTTCATTCGCGGGCCTACACTGCTGGGATGGGTAGTGCGGAAAATTTGTAGTAAATTAAAGTTAAATTGTGATTCCTGCAAAAACAGCCTCACGAGTAGTGGTGAGAGCAATATTCACAACTGGATAAGTCATAGGGAACACTACGGCAGAAAACCGCCTAAGCTACCCATCTGAAGGAGCAGTAAGGTGTTTTGGTACAGTCATTACTGCAACCTACGAATAAATAATAAGTCAGGAACTCTAATTCAGAACAAATGCCACATTAAAAGTGCCCCTTCTTCAAACCAAACGATGTAAGATTCAAAGTACGAATCACTTCCGAGGTTACAAATAGACATGCTTGGTGATTGGTTTAAATTCAGAACGAAAGCAGGGATTGGTTCACGCGCGTGCTGCAATGTCTGCTATGACAGCCGAGTCATAGCGGCGTGGACGATGTTATGCAATAAGTGGACCGGACCAATTCAGTAATAAATTAATATTATTGTACAATGGTTTTTTTTTGGCTCACTTTTTACAATTCATTGAATTCTTTGTCCCGCGAAATAAAATTAATGTATTAAGTTTTTGTCTAGAAGTCATTAAAAGAGAATCTTTCTTCGCAATGTAGTGAAGACGGATTCTGAGAAATTTAAAACGGAATGTCCTCCAATGGTATGCTGTTGCCTGTGAATTTAGAGCTGAGGTTCATGTTCAGTAAATTATTTATTATATATTTCCATAAACTGTCAGGCGTTTGGGTTATTTTTGCAACGGCCGTGGTTGCGGATCACTCCAAAAACAACTCAATATGATCTTGGCTTAATATGGTTAAACAAATTTCTATATTTTTACCTCTACTAGCTGTGCAAAAAGTAATTTAAAACTTGAAATACATATGAGGAGTCCTAGAAGTCCAGTTTTGGATTGACTTTTGGTCACTGGTTTCAAGGAGTTAGTATATACTGTTACTCTTTGTCCATTTACTGTTCGAGTTTTTTTTGACTGCACATTGATTTAGAGACCTTTAATATGTTTTTCGCTTTGATCCAAAACGTCATGTAGTTTTTCTTTTTCTACCACTGAAAAGGGGTGTTTAAGCTTGCCCGTATCGGTCGGTTTTGAATTTAGTATGTCGAAAAGGTTGTTAAACGTTTCTAAAAAGAGGAGTCCTAGAAGTCCAGTTTTGGACTGACTTTTGGTCACTGGTTTCAAGGAGTTAGTATATACTGTTACTCTTTGTCCATTTACTGTTCGAGTTTTTTTGACTGCACATTGATTTAGAGACTTTTAATATATTTTTCGCTTTGATCCAAACCGTCATGTAGTTTTTCTTTTTCTACCACTGAAAAAGGGTGTTTAAGCTTGCCCGTATCGGTCGGTTTTGAATTTAGTATGTCGAAAAGGTTGTTAAACGTTTCTAAAAAGCTAACAGTAGCATCTGTTTCTTGAAAATCAGGCATGTTTAACTGTTGCGAACCAAACTTAATCGCATCAGCTACACTTTGACTTAAGGTTTGAATCGCTAGTTTCACGTTCATGATATTATTTCGGAAGTCTATATGCCGATTTTACAACTTATTCCCAAAATGCAATCTAATGATATCTTGAACATTTTTCAGTTTCTGCAAATGTGCCCACTCAATTTTTTTCTTGTTTTTATCTACCAATGTCTTTTTCCTCTAATGTGTTACGCACAAGTTTCGCCATATGAAATGGATCTAATATTACAACTACTGGGTCTCCGGTAGATGGGTGGTCAAAAAACGATTTTAAATTGTTTGTGTCTTCAAAATTGCAACCCAACATCTTAGCCGTAGCGATGTTAGATGCACAGCCATCAAAGATCAAAGTAACTTTTAAGGGCTAAAACTATATCATCCGAAAAATCATTCAATGCAGTATTTTCTGTAGTATCGCCAAATCCATTTTTCTTCGATTGGGATAAAATATTTTTAAGTGAAATATTCTTCATAGTTAATCTTTTATTAGGGCGTTGTAGATTTCTGATCTGTGATAGTCGTTATACTGCCAAAATAGTTTTTTCTTAGTTTTTGCTTAAAAGTGTGTGTTTTAGGAGTATTCAGAGCAGATTCAATATCTGATGATGGTATATTTATCGGCGTATTTTTTTTTTTTTTTTTTTTTTTTTTTTTTTAGGAATGACTAATGCTGTTGGCCTTAGTGGCCTCTACAGCTTGAACCGGACGGTGGGGCGGGCGCTTACAAGCACTCCGCCGCAAGGTTATCGGCGTAACGCATGATCCTCTTTAGACTTCGGTTGAAATAAGATTATAATTTAATTTTGTTTTTCTTGGTTCTTCTTCAACACCGTCATTATACATTCAGTGTTGATATTATTCTCCTGAAAATAACCTTATTGAAGATCAGTTTCAAATCTATGAAAGACTGTCTCTAATTGAAATAGATACGCATATACAGCTAAAATAAAAATTCCTATCGAACCTAAATATTAAGAGCAAAAAATAATAGTGAAATCTAACAAGTTTTTGTGCCTTTGCATTATTTGTTTTTTTTTTGATCAACTCAGGTAAATCAAACACTTCAAAATTTGCAGAAGGTGAATTTTCATTAGCCTAAAAAATTAAACGTGCTTTAATT
This sequence comes from Alsophila aescularia, assembly GCA_946251855.1. Lineage (NCBI taxonomy): Eukaryota > Metazoa > Arthropoda > Insecta > Lepidoptera > Geometridae > Alsophila > Alsophila aescularia. The sequence continues at coordinate 32,734,414 of OX276377.1, read as the reverse complement.
GGACCAAACTATGAATTGTTTTTTTAATGCTATTGTTATTCCCATGAGTCGAAAAAGCCGAACCTATATTACATACCAACTGTAATCGTTCATTATTGTTTATTTTCTCATTTTGTTTAGTATTCTCCTAAATATGTTGACGTTTCGTCGGTATGAATCATCTGCGTGAAAAAAATAACAGCTTAATTTCAAAATTTCATCGAGTAAAAAAAAAACTTTAGTGCAAAAATTGACTGACTTTATTTTGCATAGTATTGACCATCGCGGTTTGATAATGTATTTGAACGTTTTTGAATATAATTATAATGTTGCAACTACTTCTAGTGAAAAGTGATCCCTGGACATTTTAATCTTGTATGTCTCCTGCACCTCTTCACAACACATGCTGGCATGATGATTCATAGCTGTAGTTCACAATGATAAAACTAAAACTTACGCGAAGATATGACGTGTGCTCGCTTGTATGAAAAATGTACGACTGATGACGCGCTGGACACGACTTTTAAGCCCCACCTACTTGGGCACGACTTTTGTTGGGTCATTTTATTAACGCTGTTACGTTTCCTGACTTATTACTTATTCGTAGACTGCAACAAATGAATACATGGAACACAATGCCCATCAAAATGGGGTTTCGTCAAATATAATAAATATAATTTTGTCCAAGCATTCATTTGATTTCATCAACTGTACCGAACACAGGACAATTCTTCTCAGTCATTTCATTGCATTAACTGTGAGGTTCACAATAATGAACTGGTGCAATATCATTAATAAAATATTAAAGGGCACGGACGTATTCCGACTACGAAATCGTGTTTTGCCTGTGATGCAAAAATGGCCTTGGAAAAATACAATAAGAAATTAAAAAATAAATCTTTCAGTATATATATGGTTTTATTTCATCTGTCTCTACATCTCATAAATTAGTAGGATAGGTACAATATATATAAGTAAATGCAGTATGTATGGGTATAGTTAAATCAAAGATTTTGAATTACGTTTAATGGTGTAAAACCTCTACGGGTTATACATGCGCGTCACTGGCTGTATGCGTCTCATTCCCTTGCCATTTAACATCATACAGAAAAAAAAAAACAAAATGTCATGCAACATTAAAACTCACCACAGATAATTTTAGTTCTACAGTCTGCGGTCTGATACGTAGTATCTCTACCTAGTCTGTGGTTTTGACGATCGAGATTCGAGACCACTGCCATTTTCATAAAAAAAAAAAGTCTGTTTTTCTTTTTGTGAGGGTAATTGATCGGACTTTCGGACGAATGTTCAGAAGAATTTTGCCAATTTCCCATTTTCTGTGCAATCTTTCTGCAACAAATACTCTATCTCCTAAACTTTGTAAGATGTACATAATGTGTACATAACTTATTTTTTAGATTTTCTAGTGTCCTACAATAACCTACCCCGCTATAAATAAAAGCAGCTCTCTGCTGATCTGCCTTACGGCTGCGCCCATAGTTTATAGCAGGGAAAATGCATTTGGTTGTGGTGTACTCTTAGGTTTTTCAAGTCTTTTTTCCATAGCCCCCCCCCCCCCAAAGTTCAGTCTGACCCTGCATTTTCCTGGGGAAAAAAGTAGGAGTCCATGGAAATTCTATGGGCACAAACTTAAAACAACAATAGAATTTGTTTAGTGTAGGAAGTACCTAGTGGTACTTATTTGTGTCTATTTCAGGTCCTGCTCCAATTTTAACTTTGAAAAGGATGGCGTGTTCTTTAGACTGTATAGCAAAAGTGGTCATTGATCCATCGGGAGTGTTTAAATACATATTGTTAAAAGTGCATGATCCAGAGCATAATAACGAAAACTCCTCCATTACCATTGTCAGAGGGTACAAGAGGTGTAATTATCATTCGGATATTTATGATGAGGTAAGTAGCTGATCTCTAGCAGTATATATTATCGATATGTATCATCAATATGTAATATTGAGGTATTATTCGGACAATCCTAACATGTGGGAGAGATTCTACAATTTCCAATAACTTTTTTCTTGAATATTGTTTTTTATTTTTGTTTTTACCGTCTTATACATACTATTGGATATAAATAGGCTCTAGTTTTACTAAAATATTTATAATCATTGTATGTATGTGATAGATATTTCACCCCATAAAAGAGTTTATAGAAGAAATATTATAGCTTAATGCATCTAATACAATTGGCGGTCTTATTGCTTAAAGCAAATTCTACACATGTTTGTTTATTTTTACATAATATTTGTGACATTTATTGTACCTATTGTTGTACAGGTACAAGCGCAACTAAAGGCATTTGATGCAGAGCCCCTAGGAGGTGGAAGAATATCTCATGAGCCAGACAACAAGAAGATACACATCTACGGCTACTCACAGGGCTATGGCAAGGCTGACCATGAGATCACAGCTAGACTCGTCAAAGATGCTTACCCCGATTACACTGTTAGCATTAGTGATGAAGGATATTAGTTTGTTGAAATTTTATTTATTTATTTTTAAAAGCCTTCAATGGAGAACATAAAAATATTGTTTATAATCGAAGCAAAAAAAATGATGCAATAAATAACTTTTTTTTATATGTTTATACAATATTTTATATTTTCTGTAGGGATTCTATGGAAACATCTCCACAATTCGTTTCAATTAGGAAACACTAATAAAATAGAATTAAAAAAAAACTATCTTCAAACCTTATAAAACTGAAAAGAAAGAAATAATACAAATTGTTTGAGCTCAGTGCTACACCCTAACCATCTAAAGTAAGTAGGAACTTACCTCAATTTTTTTTTATCATTTCTTTAAGTTATACGACTTGAAGTTGGTTTAATGTTATTTAAATTATTATATTAGTTTAGATTTATTTTGAGTTCCGCTAAAGTAGGCCTAATAAAATTAAGTACTTATTCCTTTTGATAAGATATCCATACTGGAAACAGTTAACATTTCATATCTTTTAAACTAATGACTAATGAACCGATTTTGATGAAACTTTAACTATCCCCTAAGTTGAAAGATACTGAAACTATTACATAAGAGAATTATTGCAATCAAACTTGTAGTTTCCGAGAAATATGTGGACAAACATACATACTTCGCAATATTTGGTATATTATATACATTCCAAATTTCATCAAAATCCGTTCAGCCGTTTGAGAGTTAAGTATGATGATGATGATGAAAAGGTGTGACCACGAGGCCGTCGCCGAAAAGTATCTTATGTGTTATTCCAGGTTATAAGCTATCTCCATTCCAAATTTTATCAAAATCCGTTCAGCTGGTTGAGAGTGAAGTATTATGATGATGAGGATGAAAAGTGTCCTATGTGTTTTTTTCCAGGGTATAAGCTATCTCCATTCCAAATTTCATCAAAATCCGTTCAGCCGTTTTAAAGTGAAGTATGATGATGATGATGAAAGTATCCTGTGTTATTCCAGGGCACAAGCTATCTCCATTCCAAATTTTATTAAAATTCGTTCAGCCTGGTTGAGAGAGAAGTATTATGATGATGAGGATGAAAAGTATCCTATGTGTTTTTTCAGGGTATAAGCTATCTCCATTCCAAATTTCATCAAAATCTGTTTAGCCGTTTGAGAGTTAAGTATGATGATCATGAAAATTAAACTATTAATAAATTGAATTAAAATTAAATTATTAATTGAATATTTGTTATTCCAAGATATAAGCTATCTCCATTCCAAATTTCATCAAAATCCGTTCAGCCGTTTGAGAGTTAAGTATGATGATGATGAAAAGGTGTGACCACGAGTCCGTTGCCGAAAAGTATCTTATGTGTTATTCCAGGTTATAAGCTATCTCCATTCCAAATTTTATCAAAATCCGTTCAGCTGGTTGAGAGTGAAGTATTATGATGATGAGGATGAAAAGTATCCTATTTGTTTTTTTTTTTCCAGGGTATAAGCTATCTTCATTCCAAATTTCATCAAAATCCGTTCAGCCGTTTGAAAGTGAAGTATGATGATGATGATGAAAAGTATCCATGTGTTATTCCAGGGCACAAGCTATCTCCATTTCAAATTTCATCAAAATCCGTTCAGCCGTTTGAAAGTGAAGTATGATGATGATGATGAAAAGTATCCATGTGTTATTCCAGGGCACAAGCTATCTCCATTTCAAATTTCATCAAAATCCGTTCAGCCGTTTGAAAGTGAAGTATGATGATGATGATGAAAAGTATCCATGTGTTATTCCAGGGCACAAGCTATCTCCATTTCAAATTTCATCAAAATCCGTTCAGCCGTTTGAAAGTGAAGTATGATGATGATGATGAAAAGTATCCATGTGTTATTCCAGGGCACAAGCTATCTCCATTTCAAATTTCATCAAAATCCGTTCAGCCGTTTGAAAGTGAAGTATGATGATGATGATGAAAAGTATCCATGTGTTATTCCAGGGCACAAGCTATCTCCATTTCAAATTTCATCAAAATCCGTTCAGCCGTTTGAAAGTGAAGTATGATGATGATGATGAAAAGTATCCATGTGTTATTCCAGGGCACAAGCTATCTCCATTTCAAATTTCATCAAAATCCGTTCAGCCGTTTGAAAGTGAAGTATGATGATGATGATGAAAAGTATCCATGTGTTATTCCAGGGCACAAGCTATCTCCATTTCAAATTTCATCAAAATCCGTTCAGCCGTTTGAAAGTGAAGTATGATGATGATGATGAAAAGTATCCATGTGTTATTCCAGGGCACAAGCTATCTCCATTTCAAATTTCATCAAAATCCGTTCTGCCGTTTGAGAGTGAAGTATGTGATGATGATGAAAAGTATCCTTGTGTTTTTTCCAGGGTATAAGTTATCTCCATACAAAATTTCATAAAAATCCGTTCAGCCGTTTGAGAGTGAAGTATGATGATGATGATGATGAAAGTATCCTATGCAATGACATTTTACCAATAGAGACCCATTAAAAACACGGCGAAATTGTACTATAGCTACTTACATAGAACTTAAGCAACTATATTTGCATCACTGAAGAGGCTAAAAGATCACAGATATATACAGAACCGCGTCGTCAGAAAGAGATACACATATGTTCTCAGTTACAGAGAGTTGCAGTAAGCGGCCGATCGCCAATCACCGCCGATGATGACCTGTGAAGTTACGTGCGCCAGCAGCTATAGTAAACTGGGGCAAAATGGATGGAAGGGTTTATTCAAGATGAAAATAATATGATAATTTTAAAAACAAATACTTTCATAATAATCCATACCAATATATAAAAGTGAAAAGTTGTCTGTTTGTTTGTTTGGGGAGCTTTCACGCGATTACGGCTGGACGGATTTTGATGAAACTTGGAATGGAGATAGCTTGGAATGGATATACCCTGGAATAAAACATAGGATACTTTTCATCCCGGAAAATTGAAAGTTTGTACGGGAAAACTGGAAAAAAATTGATTACGCGCTGTAAGAAGCGGTTGCCATGGAAACGAAATAATAAGTATGTCAAAAAACATCAAGAATGGTGCTATAAGCTATAAGTACCTACTTTTGCATTGGTTTTTAATAGATATAACAAGTACATAGGATTCTTTTTTTCGCGATAAACAGTAGTCCGCGCGGACGAAGTCGCGGGCAGGAAAACTAGTAGTTCTATATATCCCGGAGAACACCCTTATATTCGCCGGACACTTAAGAAACGCGCGTAAAACTTTTTATTTTTCGAATTGCTTATAGAATAAATTACATAATGTTATATACCATTTTATAGCTAAAACAATAAAGAACATCGAAAAAGATATTAATAAACTATCAAAAATATACTCACGTTAACATTTTCCCGCCAAAAGTAACGAAGGGCACTTTGAAGCACTTTGTGGCAATCGCCACTCGCGGGACACTTAAACACAAAATTATTTTGCAAAAAAACAAATATGTCTAAATTAGACGGCCATTTGACGGCTGGTTGGTCTAGTGGCTAGAGATCCTAGGAACGAAATCAAACGGTCGCGGGGTCGAGTCCTGCAAGGTGCAATTATTTGTGTTATGAGCAGAAATGTTTGTTTCCGAGTCATGGATGTTGATATTCGTATTTATGTATGTTTATCCGTTATCTAGTGCCCAAATTACTAGGGTATCCTAGGTAATTGGTGTGGAATTGGCCCGAATATTATTATACCTACATTTTCGTCTTTTGCATTACTTTCCCTATAATTATTTTCTTTCAGTTTAGTTAAATGATACAAACTTATCTGGTAAATTTGCACTCGAGCCCCAATATACAGGCCTCATGCTAGTTTGGGGTTCGCCGACAATCTTGTTTTATGTTTCACCGTTTGTTTTTTCCTATTTGTTTTTACTTTTATTAATCTCCTTTTGGCAATAAAAATTCATTTATCATTATAATTTTAATATGTTCCTTACAGTATTATTAGACGTAATAACACAAAATACAAGCTATAAATCACTAAAAACAACAGAAATAAAAAATAACAATCACTCACTATGCGGTCGATGAACCCGCTAGGACAACCTGAATTCACAAAAAAAACGATTGGGACCGAACCACTTTATTATCCAATAAAATGGCTCTTTTCAAGCTGTTTTCAAATAATTATGTAACACAAATACAATACTCTATCCTAATCCAATACAATTAGGGTTGCAACTCCGCTAGACTCCCTGGCTGGACCTGGACTGACGATTATCAGGGGCCCGACCACAGAACTAGGCTTCAATAGGATTGTCAATATCGCAATTACTAATGCCTTGCGATAGAGTCGAAATTGCTACGAAAAAAGTGATGATCCGATTGTAACCAGGTTCTGTAATAGGGCCACAGGCGTTGGTAAGCCCCAACATCCCCTGGGGCCCGTTCACTTAGACGTTCGAACTTCGAGGACGCACGGATCACCCGCGCGTACACTCGAAATCGTTCACGGCGTCGTCCAAAGAGAATATAATCACTACGTTTGGCGTCGTCGGGCGTTCAACTGGGTCATCCGAAAAATAGTAGTGGAGGGGAGGAATAGTATGAAACTGACACTTGACAGTTGTCAGTTGTATGTGGACGTCCAAAGTCGTTCACGATCTCCGGATGATCGAGCGATAATCGCACGGATGATTCGAGCGTGTAGGTGAACACAGCCACTGTTTCATGACTATAGTGACAGGTGTCAAAGTGACAGATGATAGATGTCAAAGTAACATGTCAATCGTCAAAGTCATACGTCAACACCTGTCAAGATCTCTCGTTTTGGTTGACAGGTGTCAAACTTAAAAGGGCTGTAACTCTGAAACTACTAATCTTAAGGCGCGTTCAGTTACTACGTTCGAGGATGCACGGATCACCCGCGCGATCACTCGAAATCGTTCACGGCGTCGTCTGGGTCATTAGAAAAATAGTAGGGGAGGGGAGGAATATTATGAAACTGACAGTTGTCAGGTCTATGTGGACGTCCAAAGTCGTTCACTAACTCCGGGTGATCGAGCGATAATCGCACAGATGATTCGACCGTAGTAAGTGAACGCAGCCCTAGGCTAGTAGTTTCTTTACAGAAGTGATAGATCTCACCGATATCTTCGTTTTAGTTGACAGGTGTCAAACTTAACTTAAACTTCTTATCGACATCTTCGTTTGTATGACAGCTGTTTAACATAAAAGGGCTATAACTCTAAAACAATTGATCCTAGACTAGTAGCTTATTTACAGAAGTGATAGATCTCACCGATATCTTTGTTTTGGATGATAGCTTTCAAACTTATAATAACAGGTGATCTCAAAATTTGACAGGATAAATATAAACCATGACAAATTAAGCAACGTTACTTTTAAATAGGGCAATTTATGACCTAGAGTAACTACGAACAGTTTTGGATAAATCCGTGAACCATGTAATTTTTGTCATTGCCTGTCATTTTTGACATCTGCTGTTTATACTGGATGTTTTGAGATTTGACAGCAGACGTCACCTGCCAATTTAACATGTGTCATATGAAATAAAGATCACGATTTCATCAATCTTTTATGTAAAGAAACTACTATTCTAGGATCAATAGTTTCAGAGTTAATAGCACTTTTAAATATGACAGTTATCATCCAAAAAGAAGATATCAATGAGATCTATCACTTCTGTCAAGAAACTACTAGACTACGATCAATAGTTTCAAAGTTATAGCCCATTAAAGTTTGACAGCTGTCATGGAAAAGGAAGATATCGATAAGATCTATCACTTTTGTAAAGAAACTACTAGTCTAAGATAAATAGTTTCAGAGTTAAAGCCCTTTTAAAGTTTGACAGCTGTCATCAAAAACGTAGATATTGATGAGATCTATCACTTCTGTAAAGAAACTACTAGTCTAGGATAAATAGATTCAGAGTTAAAGCCCCTTTAAGTTTGACAGCTGTCGTTAAAAAAAGATATCGATAAGATCTATCACTTCTGTAAAGAAACTACTAGTCTAGGATCAATAGTTTCAGAGTTATAGGTCATTAAAGTTTGACAGTTGTCATCCAAAACGAAGATATCGATAAGATCTATCACTTCTATAAATAAACTACTAGTCTAGAATCAATAGTTTCAGAGTTATTGCTTTGTTAAATTTGACAGCTGTCATCCAAATCGAAGATATCGATGAGATCTGGGCGGATTTCTAGGACGTTGTTCGTTATGTAATGGAGTTCCCCGATTTAAAAAATGAAAATTGTTGGTCCTTGCATGTTTTAATTGATCTGTTAATAATGAGAACATTAGAAAACAGTAATTTTTTTACCTCATATATTAATTAGTTATAAAATAAATCGAAGCCAAAGTTGTACTCAGTCAAATAGGAGTTCTACTAAATGAACACTAAATGAACTTGTTATAAAATAAGAACTGATGTGTTATATTGAAAACAGCATATATTTATCGAAAGTTTATTAAAATCAGTCTCATAATAGAGGTATAACATTTACTTAACTTACCCACATTGATGTAATTCGAATCAAAATATAATATTACGTCACTTTTTGGTACTTTGTACTTGACACCAATATCTTTAATGTGAATCAAACGACACATATGATGTTTTTATATAAACACCTAAAAGTGGTTCAAAAATATACCCATTTTTAATATTTTAACATCGCACATTTACCTACAATTATTAAAAATAATTAAAAAATAACACAGCTCATGTAGGACACGTCACGGTAATGGAATGAGACGTGACGTATAGGAACTATAAAGCATTGCTTACATCAGTGGCGATTCGGCTAAGTGCGAGTCGGACTCCCGGGAAAGAACTCAAGCTGAATGCAAGAAATACATTAAGGATAGTACGGATCCCTTGGTGCGCGAGTCCAACTCGCATTTGGCTGGTTTTTATGTTACCATAGCATCGAGTCAACTCAAGACTTCGCCACTGGTTTTAAATTGAATAAATAAAGAGAACAACAAAAATACTTTTCAAAAAACACAACTACAACAATAATTAGACAAATCTGTCCTAATGAGAACAAACCAAAACAATAATAATTAAGTAAAATTAGTTTTAATATTTGTGTGAAAAAGTTCAGTAGAAAGAAATTTTTCTTTTGTCTGTATTGGCTAGTTGACCCATCTGAAAAAAAATGTAGGATTTTCATATCAGTATTTATTTTTTGCCTGTTTTATGACTGGAATAAGGTGTGCCCAAATGGCATTAGGCTCATGGTAGTTATCATCCGACACAGTCACAAATGATTGGCTACAATCTTTTCCAATAATTAACTTTACATACTGATGTAAAGTTATGGAATTTTTCGACGCACCGAAATGCATCGATTGAATCTCATTACTGTATTTACAGTCAAATTTTTCAGAGAAGTCACATAAAATTATAATTTCTTCGTTTGTAAGATTCGTAACACATGCTCTGTACTGGCGGTATTGTTCTCCCCAGTTAAAAACATGCGTTTTAAAACTCTTCAATTGTTTTTCAAATTCCGGTATGAGATCACACCCTACAATCCCTTTCATTTGTTGCTTCACAGTCTTTTTGGTAGTATGATCCCGGCCTGATTTTTCGTACTTGTGATCCACCCTAACCCGTTTATGCCAAGTGATCTCATCTTGCAACTTGTCTTCGCTGTATTGGATACAAGTAGTTTTGCAATCTTTACATTCGTTGTACATGTAGTTGAACGATTTAGTGTCGCATGCAACATTTTTCAACAACTCACTAGTGTTCGTATAATTAATAACTCCCTTCAGTTTTAGAGCAATAAACATGAACTCCATATTGCTATGTTTGATGCACATGCATGTGTCTCTGCTCGCGAAACTTGGTGACAATTCGTAGAATGGCTTGTATCTGAGGAATGTTGTGTAACTATATTTCCCACCCTCATCCCTATAAATCTGATAGAGATTTCTTAAAGTGTCAACCAGGTATCTGATTTGCATTTAGTTCTTGTTTCTTTCTTTCCATCTGTACTTCTATTTATATCATCTCTGTTGTAAAACTCTTCCATTTCCGACTGTATCTTCTTGTTTAAAAGCCTTCGTTTGCTCTTGCTTATAGTTCTTATTTGCCCTTTTAAACCTATAAGTTTACCACTGGAGCCTGATTTAGTTTTTTCTGAAATTTTTAGAGTTAAATTTTTAATTATTTGTTTATCGATAGGTTTTTTTACTGTCAGAATATGTTTCACGAAATGACAGCTCTCATAATTCTTGACGTGCTTGAAGTTTATCGTTTTCAGCTTTTAACGACATCATCTCTTGTTCATGTTTCTTTTTTTCTCGGTAAAGTTTCTTTCTCACATTATTTAGTGCCGTTTTATATTCTTGTATTTTCTTTAGAGATGTCTTTAAGTTTCTTCACATGTTACGGTGTTTGACTTTAAATTAATTAGTAACTGTAATTGAACCTTTGTGAGTCACTTGGGGTAGCGGGTTTATCTGACGTGCTTTCTGATTTACTTTTTGTCTTTTTTTTTGTTCCCTCCATTTTTTCTCCTATCATTTTTCTCTTCATCGGTAAGGTCGTTTATCTTTTTTTGAGCCTTTTTTAATGTTTCTAACTCTTTTTTCTTGTGTTGTTCATACTTTTCCGGGTTCTGTTTTTTTTCTTCTCTATATCTTTTAGCTCTCTCAGCAGCAGACAACGCCATTTAGTCTAAAATAATGTAAATAATAAATTAATTAGTATTTGTAGATGTAGTTTTGTAGTAAGTAAAATGCTAATAATCATTTAAAAAAAACGTGAGATTTACTGGAACCAAATCTCTGTACTAAATAATATCAGAATTGGTTCAGTCGTTTAGTCGTGTAAACGTAACAAATAAAGCGACAGATGTACAGAGCAACATATTATTTTTCGAATTTACAATATATCAGGGCCCCAATTCTTCTAAAACAATTGTAATGACAATTAACAATTTTCGCAAAATTTTCAAAAACTCTTTTACTATACTATTAGTAAAAGTGAAAATTTTGCAAAAATGATTGACAATTGTCATTACAATTGTTTTAGTAGAATTGGGGCCCTGGTTGGAAAGTTAGAATATAAAAAAGTCTAATGTGACTCATACCTACCTTTTTATCAGAGTTATACGAGGGTGGCGACAGGTGGACAGACCGACAAAAAAATCGGTTCTATATTCATGAAAACAGTTACGACCTTACGACTTAATCAAATTCAACATAGGCAAAACAAAAGCCATGTACATTGTACACACTGCTTATGAATTCCACTACGTCACATTTTGCGATCCCTTATACAAAACGCTACGTAATGGATGTGACGTATGTCTACCGATCGGGAATCAAACTAAAATTACACCTAAATCAATCCAAATTTTAACAAACTAGTATTACTTATATATATATATATATATATATATATATATATTGATAAATTACGACATGTAATTAAAAAATATATGCAGCAAACAGTAGTATAACTTCAAAAACTCTCGTTTGTAGCGGAGCCAATATTTATGACGCGTGATGAAAGCGACCAACCACTTCGCACTGTTTTCTGGCCAGACTGCTGTCAAAATAAAATATGGCAGCCACCTATGGGGTTAGAATGTTGCCATTTAATTAAAAAAAAAAATGTAAATGTAAATCCTAATAACAGTAGTTTTTTATTCGAACATGATCAAACATGTCGTGACGTGTTAAGGAATTTCCGCACGATCGAATTTTATAAACGGCAAATATTTGTGTTTTATTTTAATTTTGAACTCTTGGGATTAGGTCGAATTTAGCATGTCGAATATAATATCTTTACAAAATGGAATCGATTCAGTACCAAAGAGTAGGAAAATACTACCATTTTTCACTTGAAATATTTCGTACTTGGGTGTGGACACTCGAAATATGCCATCTTTTTATTTCTCTTTACTTATATTTTTTACTTTATTGACTGTTGCCTCTAGCTGTTATTATTGATGTCATTTTAATTAGTTTATCATATTTGTTATCAAATTATGTAAAAAAAAACGTGTTTTGGAGCAATGCGTTGCTGATAGGTAAGTCAGAAGTCGTAGGACATGAGATTTCCTGCGAACAACATTCTAGAAATCCGCCCATCTATCACTTTTGTAAAAAAGTGTACTAGTCCAGGGCTACGTTCACTTACTACGCTCGAATCATCCGTGCGATTATCGCTCGAGCATCCGGAGTTAGTGAACGACTTTGGACGTCCACATAGAACTGACACTGTCAAGTGTCAGTTTCATACTATTCCTCCCCTCCCCTACTATTTTTCGGATGACGCAGGCGAACGCCCGATGACGCCGTGAACGATTTCGAATGACCGCGCGGATGATCCGTGCGTCCTCGAACGTAGTAAGTGAAGGCGCCCTAGGATTAATAGATTCAGAGGTATAGCCCATTTAAGTTTGACATCTGTCAACCAAAATGAAGATGTCAATGAGATCTCGAAAGGCCCGAAGCCGCATCCTACCACGCCTTGATGGTGGTGGAAGATCAAGAACAACAACAACTAGATCTTGACAGGTGTTGACGTATGACTTTGACGATTGACATGTTACTTGAACATCTGTCACCTTCACTTTAACACCAGTCACTTTGACACCTGTCACTATAGACATGAAACCGTAATTATAATAGTTAACTAGTGAAAGAAAATGCTACATAGTTTCGATAGTTTTTTTTTCTTTCTTTCTTTATATCCACCATTGGCGGACAAGGGGCTACTAAATTATTCCTACTTCGCTACTTTTTTCCCATTGTCCCCCAGTGGTGGACAAAAAGTGGGAGACAACGGGAATAGACGCTTTGAGTTAGGCGGTTACCGGCCAGCAGGGCGACCGCGGATACATAAATTAAACGTAAAAGTTTTCAATTTGACAATAATAAATTAAATTTATGATTTTGAACATTATTGACCTCAATAATCATTCAAATCTAAGCGTGTTTATATAATTATTTTGTTTCGAAACCCACAACATAAACACTTGAAATATGTGCCGTAACTATTTAGCTCCATAAATCACCAGTTTGTTTATCTAAGCGCTCAATGAAGTGGTCATAAAAACTGTTTGTTTACGCAAAGTCGGCGCGGCTAGATGTGTCGCGTAGACCTTCTATTTTTTGTGGGTTGACAATCAGATACCTGTGATCTCGGCACGTACCCAATAAATCCCCAGTTTGCGGCCAGATGTGTCGCGTCGACCTTCTTTTTTTTGTGGGTTGACCATCAAGTACCTGTAGTCTCAACGCATACACAAACAATTACCAGTTTGAGGTTAGATGTGTCGCGTCGGCAATATTTTTTTTTGGGTTATCAGTTTGGTCCTGCTGTCTTCAGCGCGTGGACAACCGAGCGGTTATAATTAGGTAGTAAGACATTTTAAAGTGACAGATGTCAAAGTGATATGTCAAACTTCAAAGTCATACGTCAACACCTGACAAGATTTAATCAATATCTTCGTTTTGGATGACAGCTGTCAAATTTAAAAGGGCTATAACTCTGAAACTATTGATGCTAGACTAATAGTTTCTTTACAAAAGTAATAGAGCTCATTGAAGTCTTCATTTTTAATGACAGCTGTCAAACTTAAAATAGCTATATTTTTTTCGGTTAATGCCATTTGGACCATTCATTGCCAAAAAAAAGCGATCACTCGTTTCGAATTCACTAAGCTCAGTGAGCATGTGAAATGACATCATCAAGGCGATAAGCACTCAACCGCACGGAAACCGTCATTTTACTAGGAAATACAAAACCGGTAATTAAAAATCAGAATTCACAAGGAATTCAGTAGCAATGAGTTTTCGTCAACTGAAGAGCACCCGGTGCGTTTATTGCATTTACTAGCTAGCAGTGTTTGTTTAACGAAGATCATTGATAATGCATAGTTACTATGAAACTTATAGTTCTAACACCTAAATTAAACCTACCTTTCACAAAAACAATAAATTGTGTTGTTTTTGTGAAAGGTAGGTTTAATGACAAGTATGAGGTATTTCATAGAACCTACCTATCTATTTCATAGCTAGAGTAAGATTTTAACCTGAAATAGAAAAATACCTACATGTTTTAAAATCTAGTAGTTTTCTTACAAAGCCTAATTATGTGAAGTTCTACTAACAACGACGGGTCAATGCAATTATATGAAAAACAAAATCAAGCGTAAGCATTAAATATCATGTAATAATGTTATAGTTTTCCATTAGTTTTCACATAAATTGAGATTTATTTACACTATCGTATGAGCTCGAAAAGCGGAGATCTATACATTCTTATGAACTGCAGTTCTGTGTACATCTATCTGAAACAAATGTATCATATTATTAGTATAGAATAAATAATAAGAATAATTTATTATCAAAAATAATAGTAGGTACACATTACAAAACAGTGGAGATTGAACAATAAAATTTAACTTAACATTTAGGTGATTGTAGTACATTAGAATTTGCAACGGACCCCAAACTAGGCAAAGCCTGTATCTTGGGTGCCCTGAGATCAGCAGCCCGATTCCTTAACTTGGCTACAATCGGATTATCACTTTTTTATAGCAAATTCGACTCTATGGCAAGGCATTAGTGGTTGCGATATTGAGAATTCGATTGAAGCCAAGTTATGTAATTGGGCCACAGTTACTAGAAAACATTAGCCACTGAACTGTACATGTTCGAAAGAGTTACTGAGAACAGCTGTTCATAATAGTAATTAATATATACCAAAAAACATTAAATTCTCATCTCTACAACAATAAGAAAAACAATAATATTTATTAAGTAAAAAATATGCAATGAGATTATATTGCATGCATTATTGAAATTAAATTCAGCGCATTAAAATTAACATAAATTAAATATAATTCAACTCATAATCACTATATATTGATCGAAGGAGTGACGTAGTTGATGTACTTTAGATAGTGATTAGATATACAAACAACAAAAAAAACTGGATTTATTAAAATAATAAGGATTCACATAATACAACAATTGTAATTAAAGTTTAATAGGTAGGAACATTATAAAATTAACAACTATATTAACCTAGTTGTAGGTTAATTTAGTTAGCATATTGTGAAACCGAGCAAGCGTATTAACGAAAGTAGGCATCTAAGTGAGATGTGTGGATGAGCTGGTATGTGTGAGCGTGTGTGTGGGTGTGTATGTGTAAGTGACAATATAATAGGGAGGACAGCCAACGCCTTTCACTGTACTTGTATGTGCAATAACAGATAGGTTAGGAGAGGCCCAATAATTCATTTCACGACTTAAAAACTGAATCAATACTAATGAAATATGGCATGGAGATGTGTGAACCCTGAAAAGGATATCGGATAAAACTATCGCCATAAACTGCAGTTCACACGCTCGAAGTCACCAAAAAAAACTTATTTAAAAAAATTCCAAGCCCAAAACATCAATGACGTAAAACTGAATAACGGAGATCAAGAATCACCAGATCTAACAAGTCTTTCTGTTTGCTCATAAGAGAGACCTATCAACCATACTTTCAACTTACTTTTAGACTCTGCAAAAGTTTGTTCCTTAAAATCCAACAGTCTGCTGATAGCGTTATAAGTAAAGATGTGCACATATTTTGAATGACGTCGTGCAAATACGGTGTTTACCCTTGGTAGAAGTTGTCTTTGGGGTCGCTTCCTCTTGTTAAGTAGTAGGGAAGCTTGACGTTGGTGTCTCTTGGCTATTGCACGCAGTATGAAGAGACCCAAAGAAACATACACTAATTTTCTAACCTCTACTCTTGCAGCTGGTCTTAAAATTTTCATGAGGTATATTATCCTGCGAGTCTTTTTTGACAGATACACTATGTGGTTCTTGAACGAGAGATGTTGATCTACCACGACACCTAGGTATTTTGTGAAGGGAACTCTTTTAATAATGTTGCAAGAACATGCAGGATGGTCTCTAGTGTTACTGTTATCAGAGTGGCAATTTGCATTGTGTATTTGGATGTATTCCAGGTCTGGGCCGGTGGCTCGCGTAATATGAAATGAGATAAAATTAGTTTTCTTGAGATTTAATGTTAGCAGATTAACATCGAGCCACCTGGTCAACTCTGCCATCCCTTTTTCAGCGTGAGAAACTGTAGATTCCCAGTCCTTACCATGGAAGATGGCAACTGTGTCATCGGCATAACAGATGAGTTCACCATTTGGTAAGACAGTTTTAAGTATGTCATCCATGTACACCGTGAACAAGGTTGGTGCCAGAATGCTACCTTGCGGAACACCGAACGCAATATTCCTTTCACCATTCATATGCTCATCAACTCCTAACGCACTGCCGCCTGTTTGTTAAGGAGCTTGAGAACCAGCTAAGGGCGATACCTCTGATGCCAAAGCATTCAAGTTTCTTCAGCAAAATCGGAGTTGAGACAGTGTTGAATGCCTTGGCAAGGTCGAGGAAGACTCCAATGCACCTCCGACCACAGTCTAGATGTGACGACACCGATTCAGACAACAATTGGACGGCATCCTCCGTGGATTTACCGCGTCTAAACCCAAATTGGCGATCACATAGTAGATCGTATTTCTCAAGGAATTCCACAAGCCTTTTGTTAACCAGAAATTTTGACAGTACACAGAGCAGAGAAATAGGTCTATAATTATCTGGGCTAGACTTACAACCGCCTTTGTGGACCGGAATGACTACAGCTGTTTTCCAGCACTCGGGGAATATACCTGATGACATACTCAGGTTACAGATGAAAGTCAAGGGAACCAGAATCCCATCCTTGGCGTGTTTTAGTAAAAGCGGAGTGATGGCATCAATCCCAGGGGCACTATCTGGTTTAAGATCAAGTAAAATAGTGTTTATTTCACCCTGGTCAGTGGGAGAAAGAAAAAGAGAGTTTAGGCTACGACTATCAAAGGAAAGTTGTTTGCTTAGTGAATCCTGCGTAGAACCCAGTTTCTGTAAAATATTAGCAGCCAAATTAGCTCCAACGGTGGCAAAGTGTGTGTTACAAATGTTGACCGAATCTAGAGGATTCCGAGCGTTACCCAAAAGTTGGTTGGAGTCTTTGTTCGGTTGGGGGATGTGGTATTTAATGGTTTTCCATAGTTTCTTGGGGTTTTTGTGATGTTCTGTTAACTGCGCATTATCATGATTGGACTTAAGCTTGTGTAAGAGATTGTTACAAAAATTCCTATATCGGGTGTAAGTTTTCTTAAGAACTTCATTTTTAGGGTTGTTCCTGAGTTGAAGATGCAGATTATCTCTATGACGCATACACTTTAACAGACCTGGGGTTATCCAAGGCTTCAGGACAAGTTTAGAGCGGCTAATTTTGGCAATATGTGAGTGTTTCTTAACACAGTCAGATAATACTAAATTAAGTGCAAGAACATAATAGTATAATCAAGTAGATTCAACATTCAATATAGTTAGGTACTTGTCTGTCAAGTCCTAGGCTATAATTATCAACAGTCGAGCTCCCATTTTTTTTTTTTTATCCGTGTCCCCAAGACGATCATTTTTGTCCACTGGAATCTACAACGATACATAAGACGTAGGTAGATACAATACACTTCTAAATAGCAAGCAAGCAAGATACAAAGCAAGAAATTTCATCTAGAAATACATTTCTAAATCTATCTATCTATACTATAATAAAACTGTAACTGGGCTAAATCTGTACATTGAATATTTTTTGAAAATTATAATTGAGCTAAACTTCAAAAACGATATGGAGTGCAAAAAGGATATGTTTTTATTTTTTGTCTGTCTGTCTGTCTGTCTCTTTGAATACGCATCACATAGAAACTACCAGACGGATTTTGAGCAACTTGGCACAATCATAGCTTATGTTATGGATTAACATTTAGAATACTTTTTATCCCGGAAAAAACAATAGTTCCCGCAGGATAGGGGTTGAAAGTTATTTAAAAAAAACACATATCACGGTGAAAATACCTGACGGATTTTGATGTAACTTGGCACAGTCAAAGTTTTATATTATGTGTTAAAATCAATAATACTTTGAATCATGAAAAAATACGGGATTCCTGCGGAATATGAGTCTAAAGTTATGTTAATTTGAAAGGAATAATAATATCACATCCGTTTATAAAACGGTACCGTAAATTCGGTGCTCATACCACAAGTCAGAGTGGCATAGCGGAAGCGGTGTCTTGCCTGCAACCCAGAGGCACATGGAACGAATCCACGCGCTGCTATAAATGTTTTGCCTCAATATTTATAAGCATTTACATATTTTATGCGTTTTTTTACATTTTCCCTCTACATTGGACATTGGACCTCTACACTTGAGAGCGTAGTATCTGTACTTATAATAAAGCAATAAGAACAAATAAGACACTACCAACATAATTTACCAGCATCAAGAACTCAAGCGAATAAACAAAAAAAAAGGCATCAAAGTTCTCCCTCCAATTTAACTAGATGGCGCTGATTGACCTTAAAACACGCAAGCATTTCATTCACTGCAACTGGAATTGGCGTGAGTGGTCATACATACTCCTGGTTCTGCTCTCAAGCCCTTGCGACTGATTTAAAAACTGGGGTACTTGGTATCTTAGGCCTTGCACGCACTGCCTTGCGGTGGAACGCGGTGCGTTTATTCTAGCGTTTATTTCATATTGTATTATATGTGTTTATTTCATATTTTATTATATGCGTTTATTTCATTGCAATACGTGCACTTCTATGAAGTGTCATAGAAGTGCAAGTGTGTTATAAAAAGGCAAGGCAGTGCCTTATTCCGATGATTAGATACCGAGCAATCGATAAAAAACTATTTGACGGCTGGACGAATTTTGCAGATGTGGACAAAAAATCCAAATGAATCCCCCAGGGGATCCACGTGGACAAAAATACAATTTAATCCCCCAGGGGATCCGTGTGGACAAATAATCCAAATGAATCCCCCAGGGGATCCATGTTAGGGGAGCCAAGTGGACGGAGGCTTTTGGTCCTGGAATAAAACGTGTGGGCTACTTTTAAATGAAATGACCACGCGGGCAAAGCCGCGGGCACCGCTAGTCGCAAATATATTTATTTCTTCGTTTTTTGGCGTTTTATTTATTTATTGATTTAATTATTTTGCACAATAGTATAGTGTACAAGGAATGACATGTTTTCATTCATGTTTTCATTCGCAGCATTTTTACTTTCAGTTGAAGTTTAACTTTACCTGAGAAGCACTATAGTTACTATACCTATAGGAACATGGTATTTTTAAATATGCAGTCACAGTAATTATTTGAAGCAGGTAAGTAAATTATTTTTGAGAAATAATATCAATGTTTAGATTTTATTTCAGAGACGTACAATCTACAAAAAGGTTATTAGATCACTACAAAACTTTCCATGCTAATTAACTTTTAATAATACTTAATATCTACATGGAAACAAAAATTTTTCAAAAAGGGAGAGAGAAAAAACAGAAAATAAATTCAGACGGTGATTGTTGGAGGGCGATTGCCGCCATTAATTGGCTGCCGTGCCACCCACAGACAATCACTCGAACATAAAACCCGGCAAAATTTGAAAAGTCCTATTTCTGCTAGAAGTATTTGTAGGCTAGGGCACAGAATAAATAATAGTACAAGTAGAGAAGGATAACTGAGTAAAGTCATTTAAATAAATAGCGACTCTCGCTACAACGCTATAAAGTGCAATTTAACTCGCACAGTGCTGCGATCTTTCAATTATATTTACCTAGAAGGCGCTCGCCCATGGCGTGCAGGCTAGAATGCACCGTATCACAACGCGCGAGAACTTCCATTGCTCTGACCGTTTCAGAATCGCTCTGTTCCTTTTTCGCTCGGTAGGGTTGTATTAAGATATGACTAGGTACTTGTACTACTAATTATTCTGTGATATGTTATGACTATTGTAACAGAATAAATAAGTAATAATGTATTATGTTATTACTTATTATTATAAATTAAAATAGTTCTATTACATACAATGACATTCTTATCAGAATAGACCTACTACCTCATTTTTACTACTTACCTATCCCGTTTTCAGAACGCCGATAAGTTTAGTGAGATACCTACCCACGTATAAGTGTCGTTGGTTGATTATGATTATATCCTATAGGTATTGCACTTTGATGAATGAAGGTGTCTGAATTCCTTGCTTTATAATGAGTGAAAGTCGTAATTTCTATCACTATTCAAACAGCCGAATGCTGTGCAATACCTTCTAAGTTACTTCTTGGTACTCATAATTAAAACACGAATAAAATTTGTCAATAACTTCACGTAAGTAGGTACTTTATCACTAAGTACAAGGCGCGCGACTCATCGAGCGCACGCTTGACACTCGACTGAACGGACCCGAATATTGCGCCCTCAAATTTATTTTTGCTTGTTGCGGAGTGCGACCGCCCTGGCTAGGGTTGGCTTAATTCTGCCGTATAGTTACCGGTTTCCCGGTATTAGTGTTGATTGCGGGTGCGCGTTAACTGCTTAGTGAATTCCAAATCCTTCACGACCTTCAAGAGCACCCGCAATGGGTGCGTGATGGCAATCACTCAACCTCACTCCTTAGGGAATCAGCCTGCTTAGCTGTGCCATTAGCTTCAATTTTTAATAGATGACTAAAAGATGGTTATTTTAGGAAAAAAACCCATATTTTACCTATACATAAAAAGGGTCTAAAAACTTCCATTGAAAATTACCGTCCTATTTCAATTCTAAATGTACTTAGTGAGTTATTTGAGAGAGTAGTCCATGCTGGCATTTATCCTGCATTATCTACTCGTATTTCAATCCCTGTGGAACAGCACGGTTTTATGAAAGGTCGATGCACATCTACAAACTTAGGTGTATTCATTGATCATATAACGAAGTGGCTCTCAGGTTGATGTGATCTATACAGATTTTGAGAAAGCATTTCACCGTGTGGATTACATCATACTTCTGCGTAAACTACACTTACTTGGTATCCATGGTAATTTACTGAGATGGATCGAATTGTACTTGCGGAACCACTCTCAAGCTGTAATTGTGGGTGGCTTCTGTTCAAATTTTTATCGAGTTTTCTTCATGAGTTCCACATACTGTTATAGGGCCACTACTGTATGCTTCTTACCTATACGATGTAGTTATATGTTTTGAACATGCGCAGCTTCTAATGTGTGCCGATGAAACTAAAATTTAGCTGAATATAAGGAATAACACTGATGGTGCGCGCCTGCAGGAAGATCTTGATAGGTTAGGGCACTATTATACTGACAATCGTATCAGTATAAACGTTAGCAATTTAACTTTACCAGGAAAAAACATCCCACGTACTTTGAGTACCAAATTAATATGTTAAATTAAGTAAAGTAACCTATGTTAGGGATCTCGGTGTTCAAATAGATTCGAAATTATTATTTTCTGATCATATAGAGGCGGTGGTCAATAAAGCCTACAAAAGTGTTGGTTTTGTTTTGCGGGTTAGTCGTCCACTCTCTGATGTAGGTTGCTTAAAAAATATATATATTATTTCTACGTAAGATTAAGTATTCTTGAGTATTGCAGTACCACTTGGTGCCCACAGTATATTACTTATACTCCGAAATTGAAAAATATACAGAGCAAGTTTGTAAAGCACCTAAATTTTCGTTGCTATCTTAGTTTTAAGGACTATCAGGAATCGTGCCTTCACCACCATTTAATGACTCTTGAAAGTAGGCGAAATTTGGCTGACATGTGTTTTTTGCATGGTATGTGCAACGGTAGACTGTTCAGAATTGCGTCAAGAATATTGTGTTCCTGTTTTCCTGACACTAGAACAAGACATACAAATCTATTTGCCGTTTCACGCTTACATAGGCCATATACGAGTAATAATCAATTTGATGGGACTGATATTTTCCATCAAGGTAAAGAAAGTTTTAAGCGTGAAGTATTTAAGGTACTTAACGATGATATTGGTAATATTACTAAAATTTAAAGTTGTATTGTTACACACACAAAACTTACATTAACCCACATCTTCTAACGCACTCACACAAACATGTCACAGCGTCTCTCCTGGTACCTGACTCTTATGAGGCTCGTGTCATCAGGTGAGCGCTAACATACACTTACCCATAAACACTGGGTATTCAAATCACACACACACTCTTACACCCATTAAACACATTTACTAATAAATCTTATTATTTCTATACAATGTTTTAGATACCATAATTATGTTGGAATTATTAGTGGCAGTCAAAATTTAATTAACTCGTAAAATGTAAAACCGTTATTGGCTTTTTGTATTATCATAAGTTATATTTAAGTTGCATCAAGCACTGTGTTTTTGTAATATAAATAAATAAATCATCCGGAGTTAGTGAACGGTTTTGGACGGCTACATAGAACTGACAACTGTCAAGTTTCATACTACTAATTACTAATCCTCCCCTCCCCTACTCTTTTTCGGGTGACCTGTGCGTAGTGTGCTACGCCCCGTGAACGATTTCGAGTGATCGCACTGGTGATCTGTGCGTCGTCAAGCGTAGTTAGTGAACGCACCACACACACAAACACAGAGAGGTTATGAGTTATTAATGGACTTTTGGTGAGAATAAATGCAGATTATCCATTTTCAGAGGGTATTATTTAATTAGCACACAATAAAGAAAATTATATTTGAACACAACATTGTTTTACTTCTGTAGACATATATAGACAGCTAATAACAAAACAGTTGCTAAGTAACAATTGTCGATGATACTCTCTCTCACTTGACAGAGGAGGTCCTATATTACATCATCCCCACTTAATCCACAATTTTTTAAGCAGAACAAATGCTTCTGCCTTGCAACTCCCTTTGTTAACATATCTGCAGGCATAAGGGTGGTTTCACAATAATCAATACAGATAACCCTTTGCTCTGCCAACTCTCGAACAAAATGATACTTAATATTTATATGCTTTGACCGTTTCCCTATTGCAGGAGTATACACTAGCTTACTAGCGCTTTGACTGTCACTAAATATAGTAATAGTGTCTGTCTGGTCAGCCAGTTCAGCATATAATCCATTAACAGAAACTACTTCCTTAGCAACCTCACAAATAGCGATGTATTCGGCTTCAGCAGTACTCAGTGCTATACATCGCTGTTTCCTAGATTGCCAACTTATCGCAGCACCACCGAAAATCAGGATATAACCAGAGAAAGATTTCCCATCAGGCCCATTCCCCCAATCTGCGTCGACATAAGCAACCAAAGGTTTGTTACATTTTTTATAACACAGCGATAATTCCACTGTCCCCTTCAGATACCTAATCACGCGTTTCAACGCCGCCATGTGAGTCGAATAATTGCAGTTGTTGAATTGACTCAACATCGTAACCGCAAATGATATGTCTGGCCTAGTACAACACGCCAGGTACATGAGTGATCCTATAATCTCTTGATACCGCGTATCGTCATTCTTTGGTCCAGGCTTCAGACGCAGATTTGTCTCGATCGGTGTGCTAACTGGCTTACAGTCTTGCATCCCGAACTTTTCAATGATCTTGTTTATGTATGTCTTCTGGGACAGACAGATCTCTTGCTTGTCCTTATCTTGCTCAATCCGCATTCCAAGACACTCTCTCGCTACTCCAAGATCCTTTATTTTGAAAGAACTTTCAATCTGCTCTTTAATTGCTTTAGCTGCAGCTTCATTATTGGTAAATATATAAAAATCATCAACATAAAGTGCAATAGCAACGAACAGTTCACCTTTTATCTTGGTGTAAACGCATTGATCATAATTGGATCGCGTAAAGCCCATTTTCAAAATGTGGGTATGAATTTTTTCGTTCCAACATTGAGCCGCTTGTTTCAAGCCATACAAAGATTTCTTTAGCTTGCAAACCTTGCGATCTTCCCCCTTTTGGACGAAAAATTCTGGTTGTTCCATGTAAATTTCCTCCTGTATATCTCCATTTAAGAAAGCAGTAGTCACATCTAAGTGATGTATGCTTAGGTCCTTCTCAGCTGCCAGTGCAAGTAGAAGACGAATCGACGAAATTTTGACAACTGGTGCAAACGTTTCGAAAAAATCTATGCCTGGTTTTTGCGAATAGCCCTTAGCGACCAGCCTGGCCTTATGGCGCTGCACGCTACCATCCGCTCCAACCTTGAGTTTAAAAACCCATTTTGACTTTACGACGTTTGCGTCCACAGGTCGATCAACTAGCTCCCAGGTATTATTGGCCTTCAGGGAGATAAACTCGTCGTTCATCGCTTCCAACCACAGCTTTTTATCTGAACGCTCCATGGCATCTTGAATCGATACAGGATCAGGAATATCAGCTACGTGAAAATTATAGACCATGTCCATATCTCTCTTGGGATGTCTATCTCGAACTGGGTAACGTCGTTCAGTAGGAGCAACAATATCATTTACAGGATCAGCAATATTTATGTTCACTGGATCTCGCAAATCTTCTGCCACATGATTCTCTGGATCGACAGAGTCGAAGAAGTTCTCTCCAGAGTCTGATTCGTATGTTGAAGTAGACGTGCTTTCTTGAACATCTACATGGACAATAGGACTCAGCGGTCTAGAGTCTTCTTGAATTTGTTCATTTAGGACATTCGGCGTAGTCACTGGTTCAGCAACAGGTTCAGCTAACCTTGGTGCCTCTGGTTCAGTAGTAGGACGACTAGACCCAGGAATGTCATTTTGTAGATATATATCCACACAATTTTTATTCGGAACGGTATCTTGTTTCTCCTTTATCATGGGCACATTCTCAAAAAATGTTGCGTCTCGAGCAATAATTATTTTTGTTGGGTTTTTATCCAAACTGATAAATCGGTACGCCTTTTGGTTATTGGAATACCCAGTCATTATCATTGGACTTGTTTTTGGATCAAACTTCTTCCTGCTATGATCCTTTATCAGAACCTGAGCCTTGGACCCGAATACTCTCAGATTCGACAAGTCAACTCGTTCATTCGTAAAGACCTCTTCTGGAAGTTTATCCGTCAGGGCCATGGTCGGACATCTATTTTTTAGATAAACCGCACATCCAACGGCTTCTCCCCATAATTTCTTGCTTAGACCAGCATCGTGTATCATACATCTCGCCTTTTCAGTAATAGTCCGTATAGTCCGCTCTGCCACCCCATTTTGCTGTGGTGTATACGGTACAGACGTCTGATGCTGGATACCGTGCTTCTTAAGAAAATCTCCAAATTGACAATTCACGTACTCAGAGGCATTATCCGTACGTAACTTTTTGATTTTCTTGCCCGTCTGATTTTCTACTAGTTCTTTGAATTCCATGAATTTCGCGAATACTTCGGTTTTCGATTTAAGCAGATATACAAAAGTTTTTCGACTAAAATCATCCACGAAAATCAAAAAGTATTTATTCCCACCATAGGACTCTTCCTCCATTGGACCTGCCAAATCCGAATGCACTAGTTCGAGCAATTCTTTTGCTCTCTTACCTTTCCTTTTCGGAAATTTCTTGACGCATTCTTTCCCCTTGCAGCAACCTTCACACGGTTCCATGCTCACCGCTCCAAATGACAGCCCATCTGCTAAACCTTTTAATTTTTCCATCAAAGGTCTACTCAAATGACCCAACCTTCTGTGCCATAAGTGAAAAGCACTAGAAGTAGTATCTGGAGGAGACGTTAGAACCATCGCTGCCTCTTTATCTAACACATATAAACCTTGTTTCAGGGGTGCTGTATACAAAGCGTTACAACCTATAGTGACGTCATCTTTCCTAAAAACTTTACAACAAGATTTATCAAAAACAACAACACAATTTTTACTACACATCTTACTTACTGATAGTAAATTAGTCATCAAACCTGGTACATTTAGCACATCTTCAAACCTTATAGAACGTCCCATGGCAAACACATCCCCTTTTAAATTGGATACAATTTTATCAATGTTCGCAGTTGTCACCACCTTTGAATCAACGTGTTCCTTGTTCTCCAAAATGTGTCTGTCTGACGTCATATGTGATGTAGCACCGGAATCTATGACCCATTCGCCTTTGCTGACCGTCGCTGACATAGCAGTTATCAGCCCGAGAGTCTCTTTACTATCCTTTTTATCATATGTTGTAGTAACCTTCTTGTCATTAGGTTTTCTGTCTTTGCACTGCCATTTATAGTGCCCTTTCTTCTTGCACAGATGACATATTACCACTTTCTTGGTTTTGTCACTCTTTGACATAAGTGCTGAGTCGACTTCTGCTGTGTTCTTCCTCATACTTTCTTTTAACAACGCTGCCATGACAGTTTCTGTCGATATTTTAATGCTCGAATGCTCTAACGTCATCACTAAGGAATTGAAGGCATCTGTCAAACCCGCCAGCATTATAATCCCGACGAACTCATCATCTAGACCAGCTTTTATGCTTATTAACGCCTGACTCGTGGTCTGAATGTCATTCAAGTACTCCTCCATAGTGTTGAACATCGTTAGTTTGACGTTGAATAGCTTCCGCAACAGATAAAGCCGCCGCAGTAGTCCTCCGTCAGCATAAGCTCGCTTCAGCGCCAGCCAAGTATCTCTCGATGTATTGACATGCATTATCATGGGATATATCTTCTCCGTGCACATGAGGCAAATTTTACTTCTAGCTTTGGCATCTCTTTTCTTTGCCTCCACTGAATCTAGCTTAAAATTTTCACTAATACACTCCCACAAATCCACATCTGTCAGAAACATTTCCATGGCAAAGGCCCATGTGCCATAGTTGGCCTGGCCAGAAAGTTTCTCAAAACTACTAACATTGGTAGCACCTTGCATTTTTGCAATTCGAGATTAGATACTCCAAATCACCACCTGAAAAGGAACAAGAATGTTCCTGGGCCCATAACCTAATGGAATTTTGGTGAGAATAAATGCAGGTTATCCATTTTCAGAGGGTATTATTTAATTAGCACACAATAAAGAAAATTATATTTGAACACAACATTGTTTTACTTCTGTAGACATATATAGACAGCTAATAACAAAACAGTTGCTAAGTAACAATTGTCGATGATACTCTCTCTCACTTGACAGAGGAGGTCCTATATTACATCAGTTATGACATTGGGTGCATTCCGATTCACGATAAAACCGATGTGAGCGATCACAGTGCATATTTGCGTTCCGATTCAGATATCGCGCTCATGAAAGTTTAATGCTGCAGTTGATTCGGAACGCTCATAAGCGTGATTACAAGATCACAACAACATAACCTCAAAATTTGCTCAAAATATAAAATATTACTTGTGGGGATAGTAGTCTATCTAAAAATTGGTCAACTGTCTGTAGTAATATTTGGAAAAATGTACGAATATCACACTCAACTGAATTCTAACAATAGTTTTCTTTGCAAACAACCGTCAGTCTGTCACTTTGACTTGACAGTAGCGCTCACGGTGATATCAGTTTGGGGCATGGTTGGTCGCAATGTATAAATCGCAAAATAGCGGATGTAATGACGTAATCCGTGACGTGACAAGGAATATCGTTGTCGCGCTCATGGTAACTCGGTACGCGTATTAGCGCGATAATATTATCGATTATAACGAGTCTCGCAATGCACCCTAAGTCAATTTGATTTGATGGTATTGACGTGGGACAAAAATACACCCAACTGGTGCGTTGACTAACTACGCTCGAATCACCCGTTCGAATATCGCGCGATCATCCGGAGTTAGTGAACGACTTTGAACTGACAACTGTCAGTTTCATACTATTCCTTCCCTCCCTTTCTATTTTTCGGGGTGACTCGTGCGTACGTCCGACGATGCCGTGAACGATTTCGCATGATCTGTGTGTTGTCAAGCTTAGTTAATGAACGCACCCCTTGGCTGCGTTCACTTACGACGCACGAATTATCCATGCGATTATCGCTCGATCATCCGGAGTTAATGAACGACTTTGGACGTCTACATAGAACTTTTGGCGGCGCAATGGTCCTCTGCGCATATGGGCCAATAATCCTAACGGTGAGCGCTAGCTGAATGTCTGACTCCAATTGGCATGTCTGGGTGGTGAGAGGATTAGTGAGCCTGTTTAGAACACCGAATTTCACTTTATTACTGACATGGATTTCAAGTTACATAACGTACAGTTTCGTGGCCAATGCTGGGCACGTGGACGCGAGCGGGAGGTGAGGGAACGACTGGTGTCGTGCCATCGCGAATGCGATGACGCAGGCCTTTGTGCAACGCACTGTGTCACCACAGACTGACAACTGACAATTTCATACTAATCCTCCCCTCCCCTACTATTTTTCGTATGACCCAGGCGAACACGCGACGACGCCGTGAACGATTTCGAGTGATCGCGCGGGTGATCCGTGCGTCCTCGAACGTAGTAAGTGAACGCGCCCCTTGGGTCGTACATTTTATCACGTCAATAACGTCTAATTGTCAATGTCATTCATAACCTCTCTGTGTCAAATCAAAATCATAAAAAAATAGCCTTGTTTGCAAAGTCGCAAAAAATTGTTTTTTTAATTGTACATAAAAATGGCAAATTTTGCAACAGACGGAAAAATTTGTTTAGAACGTGAACTAACTGTGACCCATGCAGATGAAGTTTTTGAAGATTTAATTCAACGTTTCGATATAATCGAAACGTGCAAATGGTTATCAGATAACAACTACGTGAAGGTAAAAAACTAATAATTTGTAACATTCTTCCCAACGAGATACTTACAATTTACTATTTCTTATTTTTAACACATTTGAGAGTGCTTTACCACAGGTCTGTCTTCAATTTCCTGATGATCTTCTGAGCCTAAGTGCGAAAATATACGAAGAAATAAAGAAGAGAGTAGACGTTGATCTGTACATACTCGGCGATACATCGTACGCTAGGTATTTATTTATTTCCGGTCTGGCATTTCTAAACGTTAATGTATTGAAGTTACGCACCATGCAATACTGTGAAATAAGCTGGTAAAAGAGGCTAAATGGCCCACACTAAAAATCACAGTTGAGAATAGTCCTTTAAGAACTTAAACACTGATCACATGTATTTAGCAAATTTATTCAATACAATTTGCTCTAATTATTTTATTCGTTAATCTGTCTAAAAGTCTTTGAAGCCATACCAGTTCTCTAGCTGTCTCACTTGCGGCAACAATCTCAGCTTCCGTGGTGGAAATAGCAACTGTGGCCTGTCATTGACTCAGCCAAGACACAGCTGCACCGGCATACAAACATACTACGCCGGTAGTTGAACGTCCAGTTATAGAGTCTCCTCCATGATCAGCATCACTATAGCCTAACAATTGCTTAGGTCCGCTGCTGTAAGTGCTGTAAGTGTCCAATGGAAATTGTTCCTTTGAGGTACCGGAATATTCTCTTTACCTTGTTCCAGTCGTCCTTCGTAGGGTTTTCCAACTTACGGGAGACTAAACCGACCGCATCTGGACGGGTTCCGACCATTAAATAAGCGAGAGCACCTACTGCTTTCCTATAAGGAAACTCCTTTTCCTTTTCAGAGATGTTCACTTTCCCTGCTTGAACACCTTCTTTCTCAATCGGAGTAGAGATTGGATTGCAATCGGCCATTCCAAAACGTTGTAGAATCTTTTTTTGTGTAGGATTCTTGTTTTATTGTTATGGATCCGTCTTTTGCTTTCTCGATCTCAAGGCCTAAGTAATAGGCCAGATTATAGCCAGATTTATTTTAGGCAGATTTTCAATCTTCAAATTTCAATCGTTAAGTATCTCGTGAATGGCTTTATTATCAAATTCGCTGCCATTATTGCTCAATAGTGATTTGACGACATGTCCAGCGTTGTTTGCTTCTTTCAAGAATTGAAGTAATCTGTCTTTAACATCGCTCTTGTTACGGATGAAATAGACGTGACGAAACGCAGAGTAGTCATCCTTGAATAAAACGAAATAGCGATACTTCGAGTAACTTTCGGGGAATGGTCCACAATATCACTATGTATGAGCTGAAACTTTAATCGCTGAGCCTTTCCATAAATGCAGCCTTCACATTGTACATCAGCCTCTTGATTAAGGTCAATCCCCAGTTCTCTCTTAACAAGATCCTTAACATATCTTTTATTCTGGTGACCAAATCTCTCATGATAAAGCTGAAGTTGTCTCGATGGAGTAACAGCGTTCAATTCTACAGAATGACTGGGCAGGACTGTCTTCATTCGAAGCATGTACAGTCCTCCGTTGTGCTTTCTATTTCCTAGCACAATTTCAACACCATTTAATTCCAGCCTGCACTCTTTAGTGGTGGATATAAATGTACTGTTCTGCAGCTTATCTTGTGCTGCTAATACCGAAAATAGATTCTTGGTCAGTGTTGGCACATACCAGACATCGCTTAAAGTCAGTTTTGACTTTTTGCCATTGACATTTGATTCAACTTCCACAAACCTTTTCCCTTTAGCAGGAACTACAGTCCCATCTGCCGTTGTGACAGTGTGGTTTGAATTAAATTCTTCAAAATTTACAAAAACATCGCTCCTGTTAGTGACATGCGTAGTAGCACCATTGTCGTACCAATTGTCAGAATCTTTTTCTTCTGAGCAAGTATAAATCATCAAGGTTATGTTCTGAACTTGCTGCTTGATAGACAACTCTGTAGTCTTTTTCGGTCTGCCATCATTAATCCACTTTCTGCAGTATCTAATTCTGTGGTCTTTTACCAAACAATATCTACATATTAAATTTTCGTCCCAGTTTTTCGGTTTAGTCTGCACCTTAGAAGTAGAGGCGAGCACTTCTTTGGTTTCATCCTTATGTCCCACAAATGCTCTCTCATACCCACATAGTTGTGACGTCAGTGATTCTATTGTTCGCTCCTGCTTAGTCAACAGCATCCAACTTGACTTAAAATTGAAAAACATTTCATCCAGGCTATCCAAAATTTTGCAAATCAAGAAGAGTTCTGGCAGCTTCATGTTTTGATCAGTCTTTATAATTTCAGCACTTAAATTGTTCCAAATATTTTTAATTTTTGACATTAATGTTGCAACAACATTTTCGGAATTGTTTTTAAAACTGAAAAACTGCATACACAAGGAGTATGCCCTGTCTTCTGACTGCCCATCAAACAAACAAACAATGAAGCTCTTGCCACACTTCATGAGCTGTTTCAAAGTGCATAACTTTCATCAACGTGTCTTCAGTCATATTGCTCATGAGGATGAGCAGGGCGTTGCTATCTGCTTTCCTATATTTTAGAAGCTCTGCATTATAGGCCATCAGGGCACCATCACCAGTATGGGCTTTTGAGTTTCCCCTCAGGTGCCTCCATGGCACTTTTTGTGCCTCTCAGCATTATGTACTTCCATGTAGCCCAGTTCTTACTGCCTTCGAGCTGACCTATTTGAATTTTAGACATTATATGTTCCATCTTGACCAACTTTTACAAACTTGTGTTAGCCCACAACCTATTGAAGTTACGCACCATGCAATACTGTGAAATAAGCTGGTAAAAGAGGCTAAATGGCCCACACTAAAAATCACACTTGAGAATAGTCCTTTAAGAACTTAAACACTGATCACATGTATTTAGCAAATTTATTCAATACAATTTGCTCTAATTATTTTTCACAACTGACATAGTCGTTATTTTTTACTTTCAATCAATCCGTAACTAAGCAACCACTTTTCATCTCAATTCAAAACCAACATAATGTTCATTAGCTCTCACTATGTCTGTTTCATAATGTTTCAGCTGCTGTGTAGACTCTGTTGCTGCAATGCATGTCCAGGCCAATGCAGTGGTTCATTATGGGCACACTTGCTTTACCAAGTCCAACATTCCAGTATTCACAGTACTACCTAAGATAAATATGGATATTGATGGTGTGATGAAATTGCTGCAAGAACATTTCGATTCTGATAATAACACACAAATGTGTTTGTTTTATGATGCTGAATTCGAACATTGTAAAGGTAAGACAATCTAAGTGATATGATAAACTTGTCATTGTACTGAATTGCAGGAATAAAGTATAGTAGGCGCAGCCAGTCTATATGTTTGTGAAGTTAGGCTCTGTGAACAATTGCGAAGGTACTTCTATTGGAATAAAAAAGCATCAAGTAAGAACAAGATAGAATATGCGAAAAACGCAAGCGAGTGAGTGAGGCAGTTACACAATGTTGTCTTCACCTTCAACATTGGGATTGCACCTGAAAAATATCAGTTTGCGCAGCGACTAGCAGATGACTTCAGAGAGACATACTTTCGCTGCGACTACTGTAGCTGTCTATTATATGCATAATAAACAGCAGTTGTTTTTGTGAAATCAATTGTATACAACATTACACACATGAAAAAGTTAGTCATCATTGTTAATAATGATATGTAGTATATTTACAGATATTCTTGCCCAGCGATGGTACCATCAATACCCTCACAGCTTTGTAGCTTTTGTGGAAACAGAAGACAGATCTGAAAGATATTTGGCAAGGCTTATCAGAAATGCTAATGGAGAAGTATTCCCAGTGGAAGCTTTGAAGGATTGTATCTGCATTCACATTGGGATGAATGGTCAGACTTTGTTCAACTTCACTATTTCCATTGCAGGTAATAAAAATTAAAAAAAAAACTGGATTAAATCATCTGATAAAATGAGTATGGTCATACCACCAATATGTAATTACCTTTCCAGCTAAAGCTTGGTACCTAACAAGTGACCAAAACAAAATTGAGCATATGGATGAGACAGCTTGGTTCAAACGGCGACGGTTTCTTGTGGAGAAGTGTAAAGATGCAACAACAGTAGGAATCCTGGTGTGCAAGCTTGCTGGAGACCAGACCAAGGATATCATCTCCAGGATGAAGCGGCTGTGCCGGCTCAATGGGAAGAAAGCTTACATTGTCTCTGTAGGCAAGCCTAATGTTGCTAAACTTGCCAACTTTCCTGAGGTATTGACTGTGTTAAATCTTAATTTAATACTAGTAGTTCACTTGAACTGAGACTTCGCAATGCAACTTGAATATATCGCATCTTTAGAATTCATTCATTCAATCAACACAAAAAAGTAAGTTTATGGGAATCGTTGAATAAAGTTCCGACAGCCTGCTAGTTTTGTAAGAAAAGTAAACTTAAGGTTTTAGTTTAGCACTCATCATCATGTCAGCCTTTAGAAGTCCACTGCCTCCCCCAAAGAGCGCCATGATGAGCGATCTTGTGCTACCTCCATCCACCTACTTCCTGTGATGGCTACAATGTTTTCGGTTCATCATGTGGGGGGTCTCCCCACACTTCGCTTGCTTGTTCGTGGTCACCATTCGAGAACCTTTATTCCCCAACGGTTGTCGGTTCTGCGACTTATATGGCCTGCCTATTGCCACTTCAACTTGCAAACTCTGAGAGCTATGTCGGTAACCTTCGTTCTTTTACGGATTTCCTTATTTCTGATTCTATCACGTAGTGAAACACCGGTCATTTGCACTCATAGCTCTCTCCATTGCACTCTGCGCAACTCTGAGCTTGTGTATGAGACCAATAGTTAGCGACCACGTCTAAGTGCCGTATGTCATCACTGGCAACACGCACTGATTATAAACTTTCGTCTTCAGGCTCTGCGTTATCTGCGACGAGCAGATATGGCGTAATTTCCCGAACGCTGCCCGTCCGAGTTGGATTCGTCGGTTGACCTCTTTGTCGAAGTTGGATCGTTTTGTCGAGTTGACCTAAGTAGATATAGTGATAAACAGCTTCGACAATTTTGTTCCCTACATAAACCGGCATGGGTACGACATGGGCATTTAACATTACATTGGATGATGTTCGTCTTGCCCATGTTCATTTTAAAACCCACATGTTGGGAAACAATATTGAGGTCACTGAGCATTGTGCTTAGGTCTTCCAGGGTTTCTGCCATGATGACTATATCATCAGCAAATCGAAGGTGAGTGATGTATTCGCCATTGATATTAACACCATATCCGTTCCAGTTCAGAAGCTTGAATATATCTTCCAGTGCAGAGGTGAACAGTTTCGGAGAAATAACGTCTCCCTGTCTCACCCCTTTTTGCACCTGGATAGAATTCGTGCTCTGATCCTGAAGACGGACCGTCATGGTGGCCTTGCTGTACAAACACTTCAACACTTCGATGTACCGGTAATCAATCTGGCACCGCTGTAATGACTGTAGCACTGCCCAGGTCTCGACTGAATCAAAGGCTTTCTCGTAATCCACAAACGCTAGACATAGTGGCCGATTATACTCTTCGGTCTTCTGTATAATCTGCCGGAGCGTATGGATGTGGTCTACGGTGCTAAAGCCTTTCCGGAATCCAGCTTGTTCTCCCGAACAAGTTGGAACAACAACAACAAGGCTGAAAGTCGTCAAAACTACGAGCGAAACGGTTTGTAACTACTCTCGAAAACAGCTTATACACGTGGCTCAGCAGCGAAATGGGCCTATAATTCTTCAAGAGGGTTTTATCATCTTTCTTAAAGAACAAAACCACTACGCTCCTGTGCCACGCCTCTGGCGTAGTACCCTCGAGGATGACGGAGTTAAACAGCTTCTGAAGGACGTTAAGTACCAGTGTTCCACCCGCTTTTAGTAGCTCGGTCGTTATTCCGTCCTCCCTGGTTCCTTGTTGCTCTTAAGCTGTTTGAGAGCCATTCTGATCTCGTATAGGCTGACGTCCGGGATATCTTCGGTATAATGTCGGGTCAAACGGGCTCTTGCATCGCTAGTCGTGCTAGGAGGACTACGCTATGTGGTGTATAATTGACCATAGAACTTCTCGAGCTCACTCAAAATCTCTGGCTTCGACGAAACGATGCTGCCATTGTCGGTTTTCAGCTTCGTCAACAGGCTTTGCCCAATAGACAGATCTCTTGCGAACACTTTGGAGCCTTTGTTCCGCTCTATTGCGTTCATAATACAAGTAGTATTATAGAAACGCAAATGGTGTCACATTGACTTGGAGCTCTGTTTATTAAGCAAGCTGTAACTCGACATATCCACTGAAGACTGCAGCCTCATCTCGCCTCGTTCTGCCATAAGTTTGAGTGTATGCTCAGAGAGTTTCTGTGTTCATTTTTTGCGGGGGGTCTTAAAGAACTCCGACCCGACCCGTGAACAATTTCCACCAGCCCGTTGTTTAGTTCGTCCACTGTATCGCATTCGGTAAGGATTTGGAAGCGATTTTGGAGCTCCCAACTGAAAGCTCTCGGGGTTTTGGATTTGGGCACGACTTGGGCGAAGAGTAGATCTCATCAAACGAGACCTCTCCAGCTTTACGTTGATATTCCTCTTACCATGCGATGATCACTGCCGGTCTTAACCCTGTTGATCACGGAGACGTCATTGAATATATGCTTATTGGTCGTCAAAATGAAATCTATCTCGTGCTTATGACCGCCGGGGTGCAGCCACGTCCATTTCATGGACGGGCGCTTCTTGAAAAAGGAGTTCATCATAAAGAGTCCCTCCTTCTCCATGAATTCGGCCAATCGCTGACCCCTTTGGTTCCGCTGTCCAAATCCAAACTGCCCCACTCTCAGTTCATCGTCATTCCTCATGCCCAGCCGTGCATTGAAGTCCCCCATCACGAAGTGTGTTTTCGGGGCATGTATGGCATTAGAATTGTCGTCATACATAGCCTCCACTTCATCGTCCGGGTGTTTCGAGTGGTACACCTGTATGACCTTCAACGAATACTGTTCGGTAATTCTGAGTATAAGGTATGCTGCACGAACCCTGCTCAAAACGCTTTCGACCTTCATAACGTTGTTGACGAGGGACTTGTGGACGAGAAACCCGATACCGTGTTGGGACTGCTGGTCGCCCTCCCGGCAGTAATGTAAGTTACCGGAATTTAGGGTCATCGTATCCTCTCCCTCTCTTCGGACTTCTGATAACCCTATAATACCCTAGCGCAACATACTTACTACTTGTTCCAGCTCTATCAACTTCTCATCGGTCCTCAAGGTACGTGCGTTATAAGTTGCCAAGTCCAGAGATCGTGGAGGTTGGTAGCTGGGTCTCTGCCGGGGATTCTTAGCACCCCCTGCTCCGCCGTTACCATGGCTGCTACCGGTGCCAGAAATAACGGAGCCGCCGGGGACTGGGGGCTGTCTCCGAGCGGAGGACGCTGCTGCCCATCTTCCGGTGTGTAATCCCTTAGTCGCCTCTTACGACATCCACGGGAGGATTGGGAGGGGTCTTATTCTAAGCCGAGACCGCCACGTCAAACGTGTTTAGCACTAGGCATACTATTTTAATTTTATATCATAGTTTAGTATGTGGCCTAAATATTTAAAAAATAAAATGCTTTTGTTTTTTTTTATTGTTTTGACCATTTGGTTCCTTAGTTTACTGAAATTTTATTTTGTAACAAGTATTTTTTTAATTTATGTCATTGTGTGTCATAATTTAGTACATGCTTTCAGTCAAACCACAGTACATATATATAGTCCTTAAATGTACTGTGGTGAAACAGTGACTCAATAACAAATGAGTCAAAGCTATGAGTAAATGTTTTTTGTTATTCATTAACTGCCTTATTTGCTTGCTTTAGGTCTTTACAGTAGTAAACACGTAGCGACTTGTTTATGACACTCGCATCACTTTACTGACATGGTCTTTCTCACACTGAACCGAGGTGCAGGAAGAGGAAAGAGCAAGAAACGGAAGTATTATTCCTTTTCTGACCTAAAAGTCTGGTATTATACCATCCTTCTCCAAAAGGCATTTCATGACTGATAACTCAATTTTACCAAATTTAGAATTAGGTCCCTATAATACTAAAGGTGCGATATGTTCTGAAAAAATACTTTTGTTAAAAAGTTTTATAGCTTGTAGTAACTACAAAGCCTTAACTTAAAAAAATAGTTTGAAATGCAGCATAAATAAGCTTTTTTATGTGATTATGACACTCCTTTGACCTCATCATATTACTTTGAAATCATTAACCTTTTGGACTAATAAATACTAATTTCTCAATAACCCCCAAAGTGAGTATGCTCATATACAAACTTATTTTTAATTATTACCTTACTAACCCAACCAATTTGATGAAGAACGAATTGTTTGAAAGTGGTTGTTGAACAAATACAAACACTGACTCTTTAATCCATGAATTCACCTATTGAAAATGTTTCCTTTACTTTCTAGATTGATATCTATGTTATGATAGCCTGCCCAGAGAATGAGCTCTACAGCAAACGTGACTTCTACAAACCTATTGTCTACCCATATGAGCTAGAGGTAGCTCTGAACTCATTCAGGGACCCTTACTTCAGCATCCACGTCACTGATTACGACCAATTACTGCCCGGCAAAGCTCACCATTGTGATATTGATCATATCAAACAAGAAACAGATGTAAGTCTCATCACTGGCAGGATTCGCGAAACCAAAATAAACACATTTGAGGGAAACAGCACAGAAATAGCTGAAAAACAAAATTGGGCACTTGAGAACATCGGACAAAACTTGCAAGACAGATCGTGGAAGGGCCTAGAACAGAAACTCGGCCAAACTGAAGCCAAGACAGCAGAGGAGGGACGGAAAGGCATACCTTTGCAGTACAATAATGAACCAGAATGAAACTATAAAAAATTATATTTAATTTGGGATAAATCTAGATTGTCACTTATACCGCATTTTTAATAAATTATTGCAGATAAATAACAACTTTACATGCACTAAATATCCTAAGATCGCTTTAGGAAATGGTACAGTTACACATTAATTAGCTCAAAATAATCAACATTGAGTGAAACAATAGTAACAAATTTCAACAATTCTTGGAACTGATTCAGAATCATTGGACATTCACACTTTTTGATTGAGTGGATTTTGAGGTGACTTGAGCCATTCTTTCCGGAGAAGCTGCTTGAGTTGTGAAAGCCTTAGGCTTGGGTTTTCAGCCTTGAGACGAGGGAGGTTGATTTCTTCAAAAGCAGTGTAGGCTGCTTTTTGTCTCTTCTCGGGGTGTTTATCTACATCACTCTTGTCACTGTAAAAATAAGGTAAATTATGTAAAAAATAATATATAAAATATAGAAGTGGCCTAGCAAAGGAAATGGAAGTTGTAAATCATATTGGTATGCCATCCTTTATTGCTACAGGTGATATGGCAGTTGAAAGCCCTATTTCCAATGTACTTACTTGAGTACAGATAGAGCTTCATCTATAGTCTGTGCCACCTCTCCATCCAGTTGTATCCTGTTGAGATTTTCCTCCAACGGTGGCTCCTCTACCACTACTCTTGCAGGCTGTAACAATTTTAATTTAGCACTGTTTATAATCAGAATTACTTTTGGAAAAGAGTGCTTTTTTGCTTTAGATAAGAGAGAGTGTTGTATACTAACACTCTCTCTTATCTAGGCTTATGTATGAACGACAGCCCAACGGTAATTGTATTTAATATGTTTTTAAAAAAATGGACTCCACACATACAAAAAAAAAAATAAGAAAATTATTTGAATTATGGTCTTGTTAGCAAGAAAGGCAGGTGTTCTTACCAAAAACATAAAAACATTAGATTCCACATTGCTAAATTGAGAAAGAAGCACCCAAAATATACCAATCCTCTCACATTTACACCATTTTATGATGATTGGCCACCACATCGCAGCAAGATCTCTACCTTGTTAGGCACGTTAATTCTGTCAAGTTCTCATGAAAAATCAAAAACAAAGCAGTCTTTTGTGATGAAATTGTGAATTAATACAGAACACCACTACACACACACACACATACCATTTGCTTTCCTTCAGTGGTTTGTTTTGCGGTGTGGTTCAGTGGTCAACATCCTTGGTTATGACACAGTACACATTAGGGGCCATATTTCACTGAGATACCATGGCGGCGCAACCGAGCCACATTAACAACAAAGTGTATACTGCTCTATGGAGGGTACCTCACCTGGTGTTTGCTTGGTTGCACAAACAATTGTGTGGCACAATCAGTATTGATGCATGCACTGAATGTAACTATTGAATATTCCAAAAGAAACATGTGAGGGTTGTTGGGTCAACTTTGGTAGTTCAAAGATACCATACAACATTATTAAGCTACATTCAAGACCCTTGACAAGCCTGACAACATCTGACAATAGAGGTCAACACTACTTCCTTGATTCCTTCATTCATTAAACATACAGAGCCTAAATATCCCCTTTAAAAGATTCTTATTAGAATTCTAATATTATAGTTCTAGTCATTCTTACCACTGGAGCAGCAGGTTCAGTCCTAATAGTCCTCTCCTTACTCTGTGTAATCTGTGCTCTTGTAATCTTTGGTGGAGGTGCCGGCGCTTTAGTAGGTTTTATAGACTCCATCTCCTTTTCTAATAAGGCTTTAGCTTCCTCTTTCTTCTTTAGCTGCTCTAGGCGTTTCTTTTCTTGCTCCTCCTTCAATGAAAAACATGACATGAATAAGTTTTTGTCGAATTTTCAGTGTTTTTATAAACCTGTTGTCTTGATACCTCTAGTCATTGATGTAGATATATGTTTACCTCAATGCCTTTATTAAACATAGGTTTCTCAATTCTATGCTTACAACATATACCTACAATCGTAGCATTATTATGTATTCTGTGCTACAATAGACTAATATATTTTAAACGAGTTTTTTTTTAATGTAGGTAGAAAAAATCTAACCTTTTTTTGCTGCTTCTTTTTAAGTTTATCATCACTGTCTTCCCATTCTGCATCTTCCATCATCTTCTTCGTCTTTTGGTCTTTCTCTAGTTTGGCATCTTCTTTCCGCTGCCGAGCCGCCACGGATTTGCTGTTTTCACCCACGAATTTCTTAGGCATCGTTCTAAAAAAGAAACCAATATGGAACTACATCGAGTAAACCGGCGAATCATGCGTGGAAAGCGGAAACTTATTGATCATCTTAAAAACGTACCCTTCTCTATAACCTACCAACTGACTCAAAATGGATTTTACAGTAAAAAAATTACAAATTAATTGCGAAAATTCCTGTTTTTTTCTCAGGTAAAGT
The DNA here is from genome assembly GCA_946251855.1 of Alsophila aescularia. Taxonomy (NCBI): domain Eukaryota; kingdom Metazoa; phylum Arthropoda; class Insecta; order Lepidoptera; family Geometridae; genus Alsophila; species Alsophila aescularia. The sequence goes on along the minus strand of OX276377.1, from coordinate 32,694,075 downwards.
TTCCTCCTATTTTATTTTTCTTTGCCTCGTTCGAGGATTTGGTTTGGCGTCACACTTTTCGTGTATTGGCCAGTGTCAGGTTTTCTTCATAGCGACTCAGGGGTGCGTTTAAGTAAGTCGGCGAAATTTTCACCGGATAAAAATTAACTAGCGAGGGTTCGCTGAACGGAGTCATAGGTTTATCTTGGGTTTATCTGTCAAATTCAACTGTCGACTTGTCAAATTTATGTTCAGTAGCCTATTTTATGCCCCCTAAATCATTTTTATATTATATTCGTTGCACAGAATTTATGTTACTGCATTATTATAAATATATAAAGTATTTACGAATAAAACAATCAACCAATTGAACCTAACCACGAATCGAATAACACACAGCTGTCATTCTGACAGTAGACTAAAATTTAGCGACATCAAAAGCTCGCTAAAATTTATCCTAGCCAGGCGAAAACTTATACCAGCGGGCGCCCGTGAACGGGCAGATTAAATTTTAGTCGGGTTAATTTTTCGCGTCGCGGTGTGCTTGAACGGGGTGTTTGACGTTTAGTCAGTTTAAATTTTATACTGGATAATTGACTTAAACGCACCCCTGTTGTACGCGTTCACACCGCAGCTAAAGACATTTCCTTCGCCATTGGTACAACTTAGCTTGATCGCAAAGAGGCGATTCTCACGAAGTGATATAAATATCACAGTAGATTTATAGCACTTCGTGAGAATTGGCCCCCAAGACAGCTGCCAGAGCGTAGACAGAGAAAACATGCCAAAGGGATATTTCGAGGGTTGGAGTCACAGATTAAGTATCAGAATGTATAGAGCTATGAAACTGCCGCTCCGCCCGCCCATTCGTTCACGCGTTGTCTTGTTTCTTTGTCTTTTACACGGATCGTTCCCTAGGAATGAGAAAGCTGTCGTAAGATTGGCAACCTCGCACTGTCCGTGTGCCTCGTGCCGATTGTTGACCTCCTAGGAGGCCATAACGTTGCAACCTGTGTGCATATAAAGTGTAATCCTAGTGAAATATCTTTGCTAAGACTAAACATTCTAGATAAATAATAAAACTATGTCGTGTTGTGCTGTGTTGTGTGCATCAAGAACAACAAAAAGAGGAGTAAAAGATCCGGAATTATCATTTCACAGGTATGTCTTTACTGGCTATTATTATCTTAATTATCGAAGTTTCAAAGCAAAAATGTACTTCACATTAAGGATATACAAAATTAACATGATATAATTACCTCGAAGTGATGATTAACTAAACATTTAAAGCTTTAATCTAAGTTAATTAAATGCATTGTTTTCCGCCCCCAGACTAGTGATGTTCCTACAGCGCTAATACGACTTTGTCGATGTTTGCTAAATCCATATGCTTGTCAATGTTATGAAGTGAAACATTGACCGTTTATTCTTCTTTCGCTGAGTGGATTTGAATGATATTTTGTAAGGAAGGATGTTGACTAGGGTATATTGGGCACAACTGTACAAGCTTGGCCCACGATTTTAGGAAAGCGGCTGGGGGCAACTGGTAGGGGAAAGAGAGTAGTACCGCTCCTGAGAGTGGGGGGGGGGGGAGGATATCTCCCCTCTCTGAGATATGTTTTTTTTAATCACACTAATATTATAAATGCGAAAGTTTGTATGTTTGTGTGTGTGTGTGTGTGTGTGTGTGTGTGTGTGTGTGTGTAGGTGTGTGGGTGTGTGTTTGTTGCTCCTTCACGCTCGAATGGCTGGACGGATTTAGATAAAATTTGGTACCAGGATAGCTTAAATCCTGGATTAACACATAGGCTACTTTTTATCTCGAAATAGGAGAAAAAAAATATTATCGTTTTCTATAAAACTTGAAAAAAAAATATGAAAAAATATATATTTCTAAGTACCAGGAGAGCATAAGCACTTAAGAAGTTGTAGATATAAAATTGACAAATAAAGTTATTAAAAGTGAGTATACTTAGCTCCCAATGAACATTAAATGGTGTGATTATATAAAAATAAGTATTTCTGAGTACCAGGAGAACAGAAACACTTAAGATGTTGGAGACATAATATTGAAATATAAAGTTATTTAAAGTGAGTATTCCTCCCCATGAAGATTAAATGGTGTGATTAAATTAAAAAAAGTTTTTCTAAGTACCAGGAGAAAAGAAACACCTGAAGTTGGATATATGACATTGACAAATAAAGCTATTAAAAGTGAGTATACCTCCCCATGAACATTAAATAGTGTTATTATATTTTTTTAAGTATTTCAAAGTACCAGGAGAGCAGAAACGCCTGCTCCTTCACGCTCAAACAGCTGAACGGATTTGGATGAAATATGGTACCACGATAGCTTATAATATCTTGGATTAACACATAGGCTACTTTTGATCCCGAAATAGGGGAAAAAAGTAGTATCGTTTTCTTTAAGATTTGAAAAAAAAAAAAAAAATTATTTCTAAGTACCAGGAGAGCATAACAATTAAGAAGTTGGATATACAAAATTGACAAATAAAGTTATTAAAAGTGAGTATACCTCCCCATGAACATTAAATGGTGGATTATATTTAAAAAAGTATTGCTAAGTACAAGGAGAACAGAATCACTTAGGATGTTGGAGATGTAACAGTAAAAAATAAAGTTATTAAAAGTGATTATACCTCCCTATGAACATTAAATGGTGTGATTATATTTTAAAAAAGTATTTCTAAGTACAAGGAGAGCAGAAACACATAAGAAGTTGGAGATATGACATTGACAAATAAAGTTATTAAAAGTGAGAAGTACAAGGAGAGCAGAAACACTTAAGAAGTTGGAGATATGACATTGACAAATAAAGTTATTTAAAGTGAGTTTACCTCCCCATGAATATTATTAAATGGTGTAATTATTATGCTAAAAAAAGCATTTCTATGTACCAGGAGAGTAGAAACACCTGAAGTTGGAGATATGACATTTCCAAATAAAGTTATTAAAAGTGAGAATACCTCCCCATGAACATTAAATAAGTAGTGTGATTGTATTTAAAAAATGTATTTCTAAGTACTTAAAAAATTGCAGCAAAAATTGAGAGCAGAAAAACTTAAAAAATTGGAGATACAAAATTGACAATTATAGTTATTAAAAGTGAGTATAATTATCTCCCCATGAACATGAAATGGTGTGATTATATTTAAAAAAAAAACTAAGAACCAGGAGAGCAGAAACATTTAAGAATTTGGAGATATAACATCTATATATATATAACAGAAAGTTAGAAATTCGTGTTACTTACACTATTTATAACTCAAGAACTCCGCGACAGATTTTTATTATCTTTGATTTTTTGAATCCGTCCCGAATAGATAATAAATATAGATGCAAAAAGGAGGGATTTTTTAAGATTAATTTTCTAAACTTGTGGGAGTGGCAATGTTTGACCGCGGGCGAAGCTGCGGGGCGCAGCTAGTATATATATATTTTGCTATTTTTTTTGAAGTTTTACGCTTCTGTTAAGTGCTGTTTTTTTAGGTTAGAAGGCGAAGGAGGAAGCGAAGCGCAGCAATAAAAAAACATATCTTAGAGGGTGGGAAGATCTAGCCCCCTACTCTCAGGGGCGTTCTTCACCCTCCCTTCTCCCCGCTCCCTCCTTAAATCGTGGGGCAAGCAAGTACAGTTAACCGGGCTGGCCACCATGCCGATTTCAAATCGTTCAGTGTGCACACAGACAAGAAAACCCTATATCTAAAATCCTAAGCCCTTTGTTGCAAGTTGCGACATCCAAATTAACGGAATGCGTCATCGTTTCTGCCAGAGTCATGTAGCTTCGCGTCAAAAAGTTTATAAATAATTTACTAGTACAGGAAATTTAGAAACGTTAACAAGACCAGATTAATATGATGAATTTTACAAACATAGGAGAACTACATACATAAATGAATTAAATATATATATATATATATATATATACATATGAACTATAATTTATAAAACTACAATATACACAAATACTTAAAGTTTCAGATTATTTAATGAAAGGAATTGAACTAAAGACATATAAATATTACGACTATTGGATGATAAAAGTTCTGTTATATGAGTTGGCAATGAAACTTCTAGTGAAATAAGAGACTGAAAGAATGAGAAATGATTCAGTAGTGGACATGAAAAGAAAATATGATTGAGATCTCCATCATCAAGACCACATTCACATATTGAAGAATCTTTAACATGAATCTTTTGCAAATGAGTAGGGATACAACAGTGACCCAGCCTCATACGAATGATTGAAGATGTAAAAAGCTTGCTGAAGTGCCACCGTGCAAACCATGGTTTACTAGGGATGTCAGGCTGAATTCTAGCAAAACCAGAACCTTTGTATTTGCTAGAAGATCTCCAGCTTATACACCAAGAATTTAATAAATATTTTTTTGGTAGGCAAATAAGGTCCTGGCTATAATTTATAAAAGGAATCTTATCGCCACAAGAAACTGCTTCCTTGGCCACTCTATCGACACGCTCATTACCAGAGAGACCAACATGCCCAGGCACCCAGGCAAGAACTACGTCTAAGCCTTTAAGGAGACATTCAGAAATAGACTTTTTGATATGAAGTAAGATTGGATGAAATTTAGAATGAAATGGATTAGAAAGCAAAGATTGGAGGGAACTACGTGAATCTGAGAAGATAATAGTACGACGAAGTTTAAAGAGAAGGACATATTTAACCGCTTCAAGTATAGCCAAACATTCACCGGTGAACACTGACGACTCAGGAGGACACTTCTTACGTATAATTGTAAGTATTCCATGTGGTTTGCCTAGCAAAAGTCAAGTGTAACTTATTGTAGATATTATAGCGTGCTCCTGTCGAGTGAAATCTAATTTTTATTCCGTTATCTAGTGCCCATAGCACAGGGTATCCTAGTTTGGGGCTAGATAATTGGTGTGGAAATGTCCCGAATATATTTATTTTTATTTATTTATTTTTTATTCAAATAAAAAAATGTACTAATTTAAATAATTTAATAATTGGGAAAAATAATAAATAATTTATTTTCATTTTTTTATTTTTTTTAAGTATTTATTAAATTTATTTCGTAACTAGTTTACTCGCCCGCGACTTCGTACGCGCGGACTACTGTTTATCGCGAAAAAAAGCATCCTATTTTCTTCTAGGATATTAAAAACCAATGCAAAAGTAGCACCAATGCTATTGATGTTTTTTGACAGACTTGTTATTTAGTTTCCAGGGCAACCACAGACCATTCGTGGCAACCGTTCCTTACAATGAGTAATCAACATTTTCCAGTTTTCCCGTTGAAACTGGAAGGATGTGTCTTTTCATTTTTAAGTACTGTTTACGGTTTTGAAAATGGAAAATAATAAATTTCACTTTACTCTAAATCAACTGTTGCGATGCTGCCGCTTCGACACTTACACGAACGAGACAAGTAGCGGGTTACGTGTAAGAGCGACAGAGAGAACGCGATAATGGCACGCAGCGCTGTTAGTTCGTATGATGCTAGGGGATGTTGGGGGCTTACCAACTGCTGACGATCGTAAGTCTGCGCTCCGAACCGTAAAGGCCACGGCTGACGATCTTCAATTGGGGAGTATAGCGGAGTTGCAACCCTATTTGTATTGAACCAATATCCTATCCTAAATAGGGTATTGTATTTGTGTTACATATATTTTATCATTTATATGACATTTGACATTTGATCGTCAGCCGTGGCCTTTACGGTTCGGAGCGCAGACTTACGATCGTCAGCAGTTGGTAAGCCCCCAACATCCCCTAGCATCATACGAACTATCCGGTTTCGATGTATTTTTTATTTGAAAGGACTTTAAGTAGGTCTCATAAAAAAATTGATGAAGATCTGATGAGGATCTTCGGCGTGATGATCAGAATAGCTCCTCAAAATGCAGTAAATTGCTCACTTTTAGGTTTCTACCAGTGGAATCAGCCCTTTACCTACTAGGTAGGGATTGATGTAGCACCTTGGTTATTAATGTTAGGTTTACAATAAGGTACTGCACTGCAAGGTGTGCACTGATAGATTGTTTGCAAGGTCTACAGCTCAGAGCTACTAGTATTGGTTGGCGGCCGTCACGCATGAAATTGGACAAAACAGCAAAAAAAAAAAAAAAACGTTTATTGGTTACAACGATGATAAAGACTATCGAGTTTGGGTAAAATACACTAAAAAAAACAAATAAAGAGAGTTTGCCACGTGTGATGTCGAGGATATTCCATCAAGCGAAGATATTTTACGGCATATTGAGACAGACCTAAGAGAGGAATTAAGAGATCTTAAATTCAAGCAACCTCAAGAAGTACCTCCATATTATTTATTCTGTGGCGCAAGTACCTACATATAAAAAATTATGTAACTCCTTTTTGGATGAACCGATTTTGATAAAACAAAGATAAAAACCTCCACAGGACTCCAAGAAATAAAGTTCAGCAAACATCATCAAAATCCATCCAGTGGTTTTTGCGTTATGAAGTCACAGACAGACAGACATACAAAAATTCTAAACTATATTTTTGGATTCTCCTACTTTCATGTACTCATATAAAAATGTTTTTTTTTTCTAAATTCTAAGATTTTACTTTGTTTATAGTTTTATTATATGTATAGATAATATACAATGTGTCTGGTCACCGGTGTCGGAGACTTAAGGGGGGTTAAATATGGGGATTTTTATCGACAAATCACTATCTCGATTTTCTCTTGGCCTCTCCATACTAAAATGGCAGCCATTTTGTTTTTTTTACTTCGCAGCTCAGACGCCTACACTGATTTAATCATTGCTATCGATGTAGACGTCTTAGGAAGACGAAAGAGGTATCATTTGAAAGCTAACAATGAAGACAATCAATTTATGATACATTTTATTCAATATCTTTTTCACAAAATAACATAACAATATTAACAAAATAAAAATCGTATTTATTTATTGCATTTTTTTTAGTTTTTTAAATTTTTTATGAAAACTAACCTGTCAAGCTATTTTTTTTTAATTGTATTATCATAGTACAAGATATTTCCATTAAAGTAAATCTTACATCAAGGTCCTAAGTTAAATATTTTCGAAGCTATGATGGTTTAAATATGACCCTTAAAAACTCTATTAATAGCACACGTCAAAGCTATGATGATTGGGATGGGAAAAGGCAAGAAAAGAACAAAGTAAAACCATTAATTATCATTTATTAATTTAATACCATCTAAACTAGGTACTACAGCCACGATTCAAAATGTCCTCCGTTTTGTTGTAGACAAGCAGTTGCCCTAATTGACACATGTTGTGTAGCTCTTTTTATCATGGCTTTGTCCGCCCTCATTACATCCCCGACTTGTAATATTTTTTCAATTAGTTCTTCTCTTGTGTTGGGCACGTTAACGTACACTTTCTGCTTTATTGTGCCCCATAAAAAATAATCTAGGGGTGTCAAATCCGGGGAACGCGGCGGCCAAGCAATCGTCCCACCTCGTCCAATCCATGTTGGATATGTGTTGTTTAAGTAATTTCTCACATTTACCGCAAAGTGTGACGGAGCTCCATCTAATTGGAGTATCATTCTTGCCCTAGACGTCAATGGCAATTCGCTTAATGCGTCTTGATAGTCATTCTGCAGGAATTCCAAAAATCTTGGGCCATTTAATGTAGCGGGCAAAATAAGAGGCCCAATAAGGATATCGTCTATCATTCCAGCCCAAACATTTACCGAAAACTTGTGCTGAAAGCTACTGGGTCTCACTGCATGCGGGTTTTCTTGGAGCCACAGGTGCTCGTTCCGATGATTTGTGTATCCAGATCTTGTAAAAGTTGCTTCATCGGTCCACATAATCCTCTTTAAAAAATTGGGATTGGATCGCGCTTCTCGTAATATCCACGAAGAAAAAACTGTCCTTCGGGCGACGTCAGGTCCAATTAAATCCTGGACTCTTCTAAAATGGAATGGATGCAATCCTTGCCGTTTTAAAATCTGCCAAACTGTCCATTTCGATAGACCGAGTCTAATCGCAATGCGACGGACACTCAGTTGTGGGTCTTGCGTTATTAAATCCAACACCTCTTCTTCCTCTCGCGGAAACACCACACGAGTACGTTCGTTAGCGGGTCTTCTTATTCCATATTCGGAGAGATTCGAGTGCAATCTGATGAACGTGCGAGCATTCGGCGTAGGTCTATCAGGGAATCTTCTCGCATACTCTCTTACAGCAGCATTCGCGTTCCCGTCGCAAAATCCATACACAAAATGGATGTTGGCCACGTCGCGGCTTGAAAAACGACGCTCTTCCATTTCAGTTAACGAAAGTTAACTAAAATAACAAAACGAGTCCAAAACACAAAGCAGAGGTTAGAAAATAGCAACGCACAGTACTTCGGCAGATAAGAATGTAATCACAACGCTAGGCGAGGGACGACTACCTGTAATTGTATCCTGACCTGAGTAGAGCCGCAATTTTGTCTCATTCACACCCTATACATGTATCTTTCTAACATGTTGTCAAAGAACAGCTGCCTGTCTTACGACACGCCAATTGAATGTGGGGTCTTGAGTCTATTGTTTGACGTGTGCTATTAATAGAGTTTTTAAGGGTCATATTTAAACCATCATAGCTTCGAAAATATTTAACTTAGGACCTTGATGTAAGATTTATTTTAATGGAAATATCTTGTACTATGATAATACAATTAAAAAAAAATAGCTTGACAGGTTAGTTTTCATAAAAAATATAAAAAACTAAAAAAAATGCAATAAATAAATACGATTTTTATTTTGTTAATATTGTTATGTTATTTTGTGAAAAAGATATTGAATAAAATGTATCATAAATTGATTGTCTTCATTGTTAGCTTTCAAATGATACCTCTTTCGTCTTCCTAAGACGTCTACATCGATAGCAATGATTAAATCAGTGTAGGCGTCTGAGCTGCGAAGTAAAAAAAACAAAATGGCTGCCATTTTAGTATGGAGAGGCCAAGAGAAAATCGAGATAGTGATTTGTCGATAAAAATCCCCATATTTAACCCCCCTTAAGTCTCCGACACCGGTGACCAGACACATACATATATATATATATATATATATATATATATATATATCAGAATGGATGGAGCTTAATATGCTAGGGTAGCATATCCATTTTATGTTGTTGTGAGTTCCCATATCTGCATTAGTGTACGTGAGTAGGGAAGTGATCGCTAGTGCCGACCATCGATAAAAACACATCTAAACAAAACTGCAGAATATGAAAATATAGGAAATAATGTTTATTCTAAAAATATTTACTTTACAGAACATGCAAAAATAATTTCATAATACTCATAAGTAGCAGTTTTTCAGTGTTGTTATCAAAACAATGTTTAACGTTTTCAGACAGATTCATGTAGTCTAATTAATGTCTAATTAATGTGTAGTCTAATAATTTAGTCATGTAGTCTAGTTAATTTGACTGTATTAATCCAGCTGATTCGAAACAGAAAATACGATAACTTCTTATTTTTTGGATTCTATGTACATGGCAAGTTATTAAATAATATAGTTTAATCCATACCAATATATAAAAGTGAAACGTTGTCTGTTTGTTTTGGGAGCTTTCACGCGATATTGGCTGGACGGATTTTGAAGAAGTTTAGAATAGAGATATCTTATACACTGGACTAAAACATAGGATACTTTTTATCTCGGAAAGTTGTAAGTTTCAACGGGAAAACTGGAAAATGTTGATTACTCATTGTAAGGAACGGTTGCCACGAATGGTCTGTGGTTGCCCTGGAAACTAAATAACAAGTCTGTCAAAAAACATCAATAGCATTGGTGCTACTTTTGCATTGGTTTTTAATATCCTAGAAGAAAATAGGATGCTTTTTTTCGCGATAAACAGTAGTCCGCGCGTACGAAGTCGCGGGCGGGTAAACTAGTTACGAAATAAATTTAATAAATACTTAAAAAAAATAAAAAAATGAAAATAAATTATTTATTAATTTTCCCAATTATTAAATTATTTAAATTAGTACATTTTTTTATTTGAATAAAAATTAGATTTCACTCGACAGGAGCACGCTATAATATCTACAATAAGTTACACTTGACTTTTGCTAGGCAAACCACATGGAATACTTACAATAATACGTAAGAGTAACTCTAAAGAGACTTGCACGATTTCCGCAGACGACACTAGAAAAGAGGCTAACAGCATATCGGTTATTATGATAGATGACCACCGATGACGCGTTCCGCTAATTTGGATGTCGCAACTCGCAACAAAGGGCTTAGGATTTTAGATATAGGGTTTTCTCGTCTGTGTGCACACTGAACGATTTGAAATCGGCATGGTGGCCAGCCCGGTTAACTGTACTTGCTTGGCCCACGATTTAAGGAGGGAGCGGGGAGAAGGGTGGGTGAAGAACGCCCCTGAGAGTAGGGGGCTAGATCTTCCCACCCTCTAAGATATGTTTTTTTATTGCTGCGCTTCGCTTCCTCCTTCGCCTTCTAACCTAAAAAAAACAGCACTTAACAGAAGCGTAAAACTTCAAAAAAATAGCAAAATATATATATACTTACATATATTTTATCATTTATATGACATTTGATTAAATATGATTTTGATATTTGATTGATTATGAGTTTTATATTTGATTGATTATGATTTTTATATGACATATTTTTTTTTATAGTATTATCTATCTATCTATCTATATTTTAAAACAGCTTGAAACGAGCAATTTTATTGGATAATAAAGTGGTTCGGCCCTAATTGTATTATTTTTGTGAGTTCATGTTGTCCTAGTGAGATCATCGACCGCGTAGTGAGTGTGATTTTATATTTGTATTGTGTTTAGTGATTTATAGTTTGTGTTTTGTGTTATTACGTCTAATAATACTGTAAGGAAGATATTAAAATAATTTTATGTTTAGTGTCCCGCGAGTGACGATTGTCACAAAGTGCTTCAAAGTGCCTTTCGTCACTTTTGGCGGGAAAATGTTATAATGAGTATATTTTTGGTAGTTTAATAGTATTTTTTTTAATGTCCTTTATTGTTTTGCTATAAAATGCTATATAACATTATGTAATTTATACTAAAAGCAATTCACAAAAAAAAAAAGAGTTTTACGCGCGTGTGTCAAGTACAAGTCCGGCGAATATACGGGTGTCCTCCGGGATATATAGAACTATTATTATGAAAGTATTTGTTTTTCATTAAATTCATTTTATTTTCGGCTTGAATAAACCCTTCTATCCACTTTGCCCCAGTCTACTCTAGCTACTAGCCAACGCAGTGACGCAGGTGAATTCACAGGCCGTCATTGCAATGATTGGCGATCGGGCGCTCAGTGCAACTCACTGTAACTGAGAACATATGTTTACCTCTTTCTGATGACGCGGTTCTGTATATCTCTGTGATCTTTTAGGCTCTTCTGTGATGCAAATATAGTTGCTTAAGTTCTATGTAAGTAGCTATAGTTTAATTTAGTGTTTTATAATGTGTATGACGTCTCTATTGGTAAAATCTCATTGTGTTTAACGTAAAGAGAAACAAAATAACGTTGATTATAACGTATATAGCTTTCTCTTGTTGGGCTTTCATATGGTGAAATTACTGCCTACTTGCTTAGAAGACCACCAGGAACATATGTTTCTGGTGGTTTTCTAAGCAAGTAGGTAACCAGACAGACGAAACTATAAGGCAGCCATACTCAAAGTGTGTTTCTTTGACTCCGCAATGGCTCTGTGGCTAATACTAACGTAACAAATACAAAAGGAGTACTATAAGGATATAGAGTAATGAGTAAAATTAGAAAATAAGCTTTTACGACCTTACTTTTTTAATGAATGACATATTTTTTTGTCTTTTTTTGTTGCATTTTTGCTTTTTACGTGTATTTTTTTTCAATTTTTTATTGCTTTTTCATCGGTTTGTGAGCTAACATGAAAGTTTCAGCCAGATAGCTAATCGTAAAGTGCTCGAAATTTGGGCGACGGACTCGTGGTCACACCGTTTTGTCATACTAGTGTGACCACGAGTAATTTTATGAATTGCAATGATTCCAGGACAGATAAGATACATACAAGTGAATTTAAATAAAATCTATCTAAATATTCCAACCTTCCTGTCAAATAAAAGGTAACAACCAAAATGACATCAGTTGGTAAAGGTTCATGTGACACGGCCGATGCCCACACTCTACCTCCCAAAACAGATGGTACCCAAAGGGACCTCAAAAGAAGTTAACTCAACAAGTCTTTCATCCAGGACTGTTCAATAAAAATAGCAACTATGCTTCAACTTTGTCTAACACAGACAAAACCTCGACAAAGACACCCAAAGACAGCCAACCTGGCAAAATGCACCATCTTTGAGTCACCACAAGAAAAGTAAGAGAAATCTGGACTCACCCACGCCTCAACACACCCCAACAGCAAACAGGTTTGATTCACTGCCTGTAGATATTACGGGTGATGATGACGGCTCTAGAAAAGTTGGTAAGACCCCACCACTGATCCTTTATGGCATAACAGACATCAGCATGCTTCAAGAAGCAACTGAAACAACACTATGTAAAGATGAATCTATCTACCTATACTTATAATAAAACTGTAACGGGTCCAATTCTGTACATTGAAGATATTTAGAATTTTTTTTTGGAGGTTACTCTGTATTCGATACTGAAGCCAAAACTGTTTTTTTTTTCATTTTTGTCTGTCTGTCTGTCTGTCTGTCTGTCTGTATCTTGGCTAGGCATCACGCCAAAACTACTGAATGAATTTAAATGAAACTTGGTATAATATGAGTATATACTACGAGGTAGGTTTTTTGATGCAAATTGACACAGTCATATATTTATAATAAAACAATAGGTAAGATAAACGCTGTACAAAGAAGATAAATAAAAAAATGCTCTTGGGTGCTTAGAAAAACGATTGAACAAGAATATATCGTTCTTTTTTGAATCGTGTCTTTCTGTCTGTATGTTATTTGTTCACGCATCATAAAACTACTAACTACTACTGGAAAACTCCTGAACCGATTGCAATCCGGTTTTCATTGTTAGATAGCTTAGGGTTTTATTTAAAAACTGGTGTAATTGGTATCTCAATCCGGCGAGTGAGAAGCCAAGCAATTGATAAAAGTATTTTTGACGGCTGAAGAAATTTTGATCAAATGTTGGTATATTGGTCCTGGAATAGCACATTATGGTACTTTGAACCTAAAGAAAAGACCACGAGTGCGAAGCCGCGGGTACAGCTAGTATAAAATAAAAATCATCACAAAAGAGCAACTGAGAGTTAGCTACATATCAGCAGAATCCTATAAAAGGCTCATGTGCTTAGTTCGTGAAAAACAGCTTATCGGTCACACATTCACTCTAAAGGAAGAACGCTGCATGCGCATAGTTATAAATAATCTCCACTATAGTACTCCTCACAGTGATATTGTGCGCGAGATAGAAAAAACCGGCTACACAGTCAAAGGTGAAATTATAAATGCTAAAGTTGGACCAGAAAGAAGGCCATCTTCTACTTTCTTTTTCTACATATAACCTAGTACCAACAACAAACATCTTAAAAATGTACAATATACCATTACCATTTTCTTCAACCATATCGATGAACCAAACGTTATCAAAGCACTCTTGTAAGTATTCAGACGCTTTGCTTCGGTCTCTTCTTGTAACCAATATGGCAGTGTCATCAGCGTAGGTGGCAGTAACATATTTAGTCATAGGCAGATCAGCTGTAAAAATAGTGTACGGGACCGGTCCGAGGACAGAACCCTGGGGCACCCAGTAGTTATTGGGCAGAATTTTGAGGTCTCCTCGCTATTCTTGATTTGGAAGATATGGTCGCTGAGGTATGACTCAAGAAGGGTGTAAAATGTATGTGGATGATATTTCTTGATTTTGTAGAGCAAGCCTTTATGCCATACCCTGTAAAAAGCTTATTGGATATCTATGAAGGCAGACGAACAGTATTCCTTGCTTTCCAGAGCATTTCTGATAGTGTCATAAGCCCGATGGATTGGCTCTGTAGTACCATGTCTTTGACGAAACCCATACTGATGTTCTGGAATTACTTTTCTATTTGCTAACACTGGAGCCATTCTGTTCAGGAGTATTTTTTACAGGCAGTACAGTACAGGCAGTTTCCACAAGGAGGGTACTGCCTAATACAGGCAGTACCCTCCTTGTGGATCATTATTATTTGTAAGACTTTCCACAGAGATGAGAAGTGCTGTACTCTTAGTAGGTATACTATTGTTACGCCGGTCGATTCTTAGAAAAACAGTAGGTACTAAAATGGCGCAATACCTACATTTAAAGGAACATTCTGGAACACACTAGTAGAGCGTAGGTACCTACAGAAGTTTCCAGAGCGCGCGGTAAGTATATACCTACGGGTGCGGCGCGACATCAAAGGTGCCGCCGGCCTTAAGTACCTACAAGCGCGGCGCGGCGCGGCAACTCAAAGGCGCCGCCGACCTTGAAAGTTCACAGACCTACCGACTACCACTAGTGCATACGAGTAGTTACGAGTACCTTCTCGAAAGGTCCGTCGCGGTATAAATAGAGCGCATCGACTGCCTGGGACAGTACTGATTTGGCTGACGAAACGAAACGATCAAAGTGATTCGAAGCGAGTATTCAACACGTATCACGCTGAAACTACTGGATGGATTTTGATATAACTTGGCACAGTCAAAGTTTATATAATGTGTTAAAATGTTGAATACTTTTTATCCCGAAAAATTAAAAGGTTCCTGCAGCCTATGGGTTCAAAGTTGTGTTAAATTTAAAGTGATCATACATCCGTTTACGACTAGACTGGTACCGAATTTCGTCATTCTGCTACGAGGCTCACTGGCCCAGTTGGACAGATGCATGGGTGCGTAATCCAGACGTACATGGATCGAAATCACGCACCGTAGAAATGTTTTGCTCCATAATTAAAAGATTTTTACATTATTTATGCGTTATTTTTACATTTTCCTTGATCTTTTTAATAAAGTTATGGTAAAACGCACGCACCACGCTGAAACTATTGGATGGATTTTGATGCAACTTAGCACAGTTGTAACAGGGTTAAAATTCAGAATACATACTGAAAAACTAGAGGGCTCCTGCGGGATAGGGGTCGAAAGTTACATTAAATTATGAAGTAATAAATATAACGTAATAAAATGAAATAAAACAGCTCAAAGCTATTATAATGCATTCGTTTTCGCGCGATGTACCTACCTACTGTATCAGGGTGCTATTATTATTTATTCTGTACTTTCTGCGTGCCGCCGCCCGCACCGCCCAGCCGAGCCCCAAGGCAGGGGCCCCGGGGGAATAAACGTGCGGGCGGGGATCGGAACATCGCTAAGTATTTGATTGACCCGAAGGCAGGCGTTGAAAGTCGTAGGACAGTATAGGAAAAAAAACAGGAATGTGTTCGAAAGTATTTGCGGTTTCTAATTAGATTCGTTGGGTGATTTGGTAGATTGTTTTGAATTATGTTTGTTTATTTTATTTGTAGTTATTAGATATTATTATTATCTATATTCTATATTTTCTATATCTATATAAGGGGGAGTTTCCAGAAAAAGGAGGTGAGAATCGTACCTTTCAAACGAATCGACCAATTTAGCTGCTGTTTTTTATGATGAGTTGATGAGAGCTGTGACACCGCTTTCCAAGACTTGAAGAAACGTCTGTGCGATACACCAATTTTGGGCTATCCTGACACCGAGAATGGATTCATCGTAGGTACAGATGCGAGTAATACAGGTATTGGCGGTGTGTTGTCTCAACGAAAAGGAGACCAGGAAGTTGTGATTGCTTACTTCAGCAAAACCTTGTCCAAACCGGAACGTAACTACTGCGTCACGAGAAGAGAGTTACTCGCTGTGGTAAAAACATTGCAGCATTTTAGTAAATATCTGCTGGGACGCAAATTTCATCTGCGAACCGATCATACTGCATTGAAATGGCTGCTCCAGTTTAAGAACCCTGAAGGACAAGTGGCAAGATGGATTGAACAGCTGCAAGAGTTTGACTTCGAAACTGAGCACCGCAGTGGGTTTTCATTAAAGGTTTTTGACTGGTTTCCATTGCTTGACAGATGAACTGTGCTAAAGGTACTTCAATTTTCCTGGTTACTAGAATACATTTCGTAATAAAAATCACCTATGGTAAGTTGCTCTGACTGAAGAATCTTGGCTAGTATTTTAGCAGGCGTCAACGATGTATAGCTACCCAACTTGACTCTGACATGTACAAGTAATCTGACGCATCTGCAGAGCAACTGTCTTTTAATTCCGTAACACGTTCTAGCATATCTACGTTCTTTACGTTCCGTGATTAAACAGGAACACTTGCGGCAGGTTTTAAGTTATTGTATACTCTGAACTGTTCTCGAATAAAGCCTGGCAGTTGACTGAACGTTGGAAACGTTGGTTCCGTACGGTTTTGTAATTCAAAAACACGAACCGTTACTTCGTCTAACTTTTTTAACGCGATATGTAATAATATAAAATCTGACAGATCGAACTTTAGTGATTTTAACGCGATCATCCATAAATAACTGGTATTTTGACAATGTCGCAGGGCCGTTCAATTTAAGATTCATTATCTGATCGTGCACTCTTCAAGGACAGGATTTCACACACAGCACTGCAGGCCTGGATTAGGCTTTCTCAACAACATCGGAGACTTGGGCAGAGGAGGAGTTCATCGAAAGGTACGCGTGCATTGTCTTTCCTTTCAAATTCTTTTCCACCTTTGGCTGCTAACCTGTCACCAATCTGTCACCACAACGCATTTCGCCCTATGAATAACAAAATACAGTCCACAAAATGCGAAGGTCACATAATTTTATAATTCGATCCTTCCGCACCAGGATAATATTCCTGGAACATTGGGACTTTCTCTGATCTCAATTTCCGCAAAACCACATCCCGTGGAGACGTTCCTCGGCGCCTCCAAGTAGTGCAATACAAAATTACCCACAACTGCAAGAGGAGCTGCTACCAGCATCAACAAACAACAAGCAGATATCACAACAGAAACCCGAGCAACAACTACCTCGAAAGCCCGAACAAATACTACCCAGAGGAAAACAACCTGACCGGCAGCCACGGGGACAAAATACTCAACAGCTTAATTATGCTACTCAATGCCAAACCTCTGTGACTATTGCTGACGTCACAAAACCTTACTGGCGAGAAGATAGGAAATAATTACTACACATGCTCCTACGCAGAAGCCATCAAATCAAGCACACCTAGAAGTGCTGAGCGAACACAGATCCTTACAGAAATCTTGATAAAACAAGCAAAAAAATTATTGAATTTCGCCTTTAAAAAATAAGCTCAATTAGTCTTATAGCAACACTTTTAGAAAAATCCCTAAAGTAAAAACTATTAAGCTAGCGACCTGGAACATCAATGGTCTAGCACCCCACAAACATGATGTAGAAATACCTTGCAACTTCACGGTCTAGATATTCTACTTTTATCAGAAACATACTTAACCAATAGACATCAGATAAAGATACAAAACTTTAATATATATATAATACCAATCATCCCGATGGAACAGCTCATGGCGGAGCCGCTGTTATTATCAAATCTTCCATCAAACACCACTTCTTTGGTGAATTTAAAACAGATGAAATACAAGCGGCCACAATAACGTTGGAAAACATAGATGGGAGCTTTAATATATCAGCAGTTTATTGTCCTCCAATACACAAATTTACATCCACATTGCTGAAGAAATATTTCGACACGCTAAACAAGCGCTTCATGGCTGGAGGAGACTGGAATGCCAAGGACATCCATTGGGGCTCCAGACTTACTTCCACCCGAGGAAGAGAACTAGAACGCAGTATGGTTGATCATGGCCTGGCTTCTCTATCATCTACAGAACCTACCCATTGGCTTACCGATCCTAATAATTGCCAGACATCATAGACTTCTTTATACATAAAGGTTTGTCTAGATATCACTTTAGTACAGATGCATCCTTGGATGGGCCTTCGAACTACATTACAGTGATATTGAAAATGAGTACTAATATTATCTTAAAAGATACAAACCCAACACTATATAATAACCGCACCGATTGGGACTAATTTCGTGATATCATTGAACAATCTCTGGAACTTAAAATTGCTCTCAAAACATCAAAGGACATAGATAATGCCACCATGACACTCACGAACACGATCCAGGACGCTTGCTGGAGATCTACTCCACTTCGGGATGCAAGTACGAGACAGAAGAACTTACCCTAGATAATCCGTGAGAAAATAAAAGAAAAGCGACGGCTCCGCAGAGTGTGGCATACGAGGTTGCTACCAAGACTACAAACTATTCACATTGGTAAATTCTAAAACATAATGATAAGAAGCCACAAAATATGTACTGAACCAGGCAACTGTACTGCAACAGGTGCGGAAAAATATCTGCGCCTAGAAAAACCCCTCAAATTACCCAATAATCAATGGGCCAAATCACCTCAAAGAACACCTGCAAAAAGTATTTACACCGAATGAAGCTGATCCTGATGGAACTACAACGAACATCAATATTATACTTACCAAGATTTTCAACTAGACCTCCCAATAAAACCCATGACACCTAATGAAATAATAATGGAAATTAGACTACTTGGGAATACGATTAAAAAGGCTTTGACTTAGTTACCAAACAAGAACTGCTACAAGAACTTCCAAAAAAAGGAGTCATGTTTTTGACAACTTTATTCAATAGTGTTACGAGCTGGGGTTCGGATAAAATAATTGTACGCTAATTACACCAAAAATTGACACCTTTATTCGAAAAACCACAAAAAGAAATTAATCCAACAAATAATGCTCAAACACTCTTTAACTTGACTGTACACTCTTATCAATTATCACTGAATACTCGCTTCGAATCACTTTGATCGTTTCGTTTCGTTAGCCAAATCAGTACTGTCCCAGGCAGTCGATGCGCTCTATTTATACCGCGACGGACCTTTCGAGAAGGTACTCGTAACTACTCGTATGTACTAGTGATAGTCGGTAGGTCTGTGAACTTTCAAAGTTGGCGGCACCTTTGATGTCGCGCCGCACCCGTAGGTATATACCTACCGCGCGCTCTGGAAACTTCTGTAGGTACCTACGCTCTACTAGTGTGTTCCAGAATGTTCCTTTAAATGTAGGTATTGCGTCATTTTAGTACCTACTGTTTTACTAAGCATCGACCGGCGTAGCACTGCCCCCTCCTAAGACATGCTCGTCCTGAGTAGTGTTAGTCCCGTAATACTGGGCCAGTCGATCAACATGAACTATTTTAGGAGCACTTCTCTGGCCCTTTCGAATCCGGTACGTGACGTCATTGATTTTGGTCACAATGTGGTATGGTCCGTCCTATTTTGCTTACAATTTCGGAGACTTTCCTTTGCTCCGTACTGGATTATGTAACCAAACAAGTGAACCTTCTTCAAATCCCAGAGTATTCAATTTCCGGTCGTATCGGGTCTTCATCTTTTCAGACATTTGTTGCCCCGATTCTCTGACTTGTTGGTAAACTTCATCCATCTTACAGCACAAGTCATTTGCATAATCTGTAACGTTGCGTGGAGAATCCGGTGGAATGCCAGTTATCAGGTCTGCAGGCAACCGCAATTCTCTTCCGAAATTCGCGAAGGCAGGAGTGACTGTTGTACTCTCATGAACTGCACTTCGGTATGACAAAAGAAACGGCTGGATGTGCTTGTCCCAATCCCTTTGCCTGGTTTCCACCACTTTTGCTAGATATCTCTCCAAGGTCTGGTTGAATCGTTTTACCATTCCATCAGATTGTGGGTGATAGGAAGTTGTTCTGGTTTTATGTGCACCCATTGCTCGGCAGGTCTCCTGGAACACTTGTGACTCAAAATTCCGCCCTTGATCGCTGTGAATTTCAAGGGGTACTCTAATACGACAGAAGACTTCGTGAACCAATTTATCTGCCACTGTAGTAGCTTCTTGGTTTGGAATAGCGAATACCTCCGGCCACTTTCTTCTCTTCCCATGAAGGAGGAATTTTAATATTATTAATTATCACCATCTGATAAGCTAACCGTCTAGTATCTTTCGCAGTAAGTCCATAAAACTTATTTGAACAATCGAAGATGTATTCTTTTAATTCTTTTTCTTGGTTACGTGTGAAAACAGAATTCACTTCATAATTTGGAACTAAATTAGCCATTTAAGCTTTTTCAAATTTTCTGACATACCTTCTTAGAGTTGGGTAGGGTATTTGGCACTCCTTAGCTGCTTTACGTATTGAATCCCCATTTTTCACCAGCATAATAGCACGTAGCATGTCATTTGCAGTGTGATTTCCAATTTTCCTTACCGCATTTTTATTTCGCCCCATCCTATAAGTACATAAGTCTGTTTTTTTTATTCTTATAATGTAGCAAATTAAAGGTGATGTACAGTGAGCTGGTTCACTGTTCAAGTAGCGTTGATGGTCCAGTGTGTACTACACCCACCATTTTAGATATTTGTTTGTGTTGAAAAATAACGGAAATACATTTAGCAATAATTTTATTTGCAAACGCTGGACATGTAATTATTTAAGAAGTGGAAAAATTATCAGTCAGAAAAACAATACCTAGCAGAGTTAAGATGAAAAATTTGGCTGGCCGCGCGGGCACTGTTAGAGCTAGCTCGCTCGCGACTGAGAAGCGGGTGGCGCGGAGTAAGTGAATCACTTTCGTGTTCGCGGCACGATCTGGCAACGTCGCGTTTACATAGCAAGATGGCTGGTTCAGTGTATACTATTGGTTCACTGTTGGACATCCTGCCCTACCCTACAGCGTTTTTTTTTTGTAAATGTGATAGCTAATGTAAAGAATAATCTTCGATTATGGCAAAAATAATAACACGTATAATTGTTAGGTAAGTACCTGACCCAGCTATAAAAACAAAAATCCTGTAAAAAAAAAAACCTGCTGCAGACGTACTCAATTAAACAGAAATTAACATTCTATAGGTATGATTGTATAGTTCAACTTCTAGAAGGTAAGTAGATAACTAGGCAGCACCTACCTACGTAATTATAGCTAACAACAACATAGGTAGGTAGATTCTTCGAATATAATAGCTACCTAATATTGTTGATAATGATATGAAATCATTTCATTTAGGTAAGTTCTCACATTTCCTCGTCCTTTGGAAATTTATGAAATCGCAATTCTCCACTATTATTATATGACTAGCTGATTCCCGCAGCGTCGCACGCGTGGTCATTTCTATAGGTTAAAAGTTATCTTTGTGCTATTCCAGGACCTAAAATACCAATATACCAACATTTGATCAAAATTGCTTCAGCTGTCAAAAATACTCTTATCGATTGCTTGGTTTCGACTCATCGGATTGAGATATAAAGTAGCCCAGTTTTTAAACCAAAACATAAGCTATCCAACAGTGAAAACCACATCGCAATCGGTCCAGTAGTTTACGTGATGCGCGAACAAACATACAGACAGACAAACATACAGACATGATTTTTTAAAATGTTATATCGTCGCTGTAGTTGGAAAACTAAATAACTAACACGTTTTGCGAAATCGACTTTATTGCATTTCTATAAAGTCTAATTCAAGTTACATATTTCTGTGTTACTAAAATTTTGATATCATAATTTATCAAAAAGTTATACGTTAATGAACATTGCAAGTCGCGATAGATGGAAAAATAAAATTAAAAGGATTGAGAAAAAAGTAGCCAAGGAAAAGTAGTTAACTCTGCAATTAACAGCTAACTGAACTCATGCGTCACTTCGAGAGCGAATAAAATACATAAAGTTGTTTATTCAGTTCTCCCTTTACACATATTATGCTCCACAGGAATAATGCAGTTCGTAAAAAACAATTTAAATCAGTTATTTAATTTTTCGTGTTGTTACGCGGGTTTGTAGAAAACACGTTTTAAAAAAAAAATTGAGTTTGCTAAAATGAAATTATTTATTAATTAATTTTTGAAAATAGAAAATGTGTCACAAAGTTAGAAAAACTATCCTTAAGCAGCCTTTTCGCGTCAGAGGGTGGAGGGAGACTGAAGTACCATTTCTATGACTGAATATACTTGCGAACAATAAATGATGATCTATTAGTTTTGTATGCCTATACTGCACTAATACATGCAGAGGGAATATATAACAACCCCCCGAAGAAGACTAAATTTCAGGGTTGAATGAGGAACTGAAGTTGTTGAAATATGCATATTATTTTTAAATTTATTAATATTTTATTTATTTATTGTTTTATTTTGATCACTCATTTCTATTCATAAAGCCATAATTCTTAAGAACTAGGTAACAAATAGAAAAAGTTTTCAAATAATAATTTTCTCATGAAATCTCTCTAAGACGGGGCAAAGGAATAGCAGCGCTGTTTTCTGATTGAGAAATTGAAGGTCTACAGGAATTTAGACTGTTAATATTTATGTCGAGACTGCGGCCGGACTTGACAAACTTATAATATAGTTTATAAGCTAAAAATAGAATAATCAAAATTAAAACAAAAGTTACAGTACTAATAGCGTAATGTGTCCCATATTTACTCAAAAACGACTCTTCGTTCAGAATTTCATCTGTTTTGTCTAATAAAGTATTTAGCAATTTTTTATTCAAACTTAAGTTTTCCAAATTTATATTTTCTAACTTAATAGGAGACACACTAGACGTAAGTTTTCTTATCATAGAAGGATTACAGCACGACTCATTAATAAGGTTAAAGTCCGTGTTTAATACCGCGAAGCTGACATTAGCATAATCGAACTTAGAAACTAAGCGAGTACTTTTACTAAAACCTAAACAATAAGTGGGCAAAGTAAGTATTCCGGTACCCAAAATTTTAAAATTATAAACAGTGAGAAACATAGAGTCTTCGCATTCTATTGTCAGTTTTGTAGGTTCCGATTACACATAGATCCATTTATTATGGCGCATAGAATTCCAAATGTTTACATGTCCGAATATCGCTTTAGTTTCGCACTGCCCTGTGGCCCAATTACAGAACTTGGCTACAATCGGATTATCACTTTTTTCATAGCAATTTCGACTCTATCGCAAGGCATTAGTGGTTGCGATACTGAGAATTCGATTGAAGCCAAGTTATGTAATCGGGCTGCCGGTAGCACAGGTAGGGACGTAACCACACGCGTTATCAGTTCAGATTCACAGGTGGGGTCAGGTTCTCGGAAGTCGAGAATACACTGGGTATGTCACAAATATAGTTTTCAGGGTTGGCACTTTCACACTTTAATATTTCATTTAATGTACAGTAACGGGTTTTGTCTTTGGTCATTGCTATATATGTACTGCTCTAGGTATAATGAGGCTATATGTGTTTGGGTTTACAGTATTATGTGGAATAGGTAAAGGTAAGTTTCGGTATACGAAATATTCCTCTGAGTTTACAAATGGTACTTTAAGAACAAAGATTATCTTATTATTATAATAATAGCAAACTACTCGCGACATACTTAAAATAATAAACATTTTACTTAACTCTAAACTTACCGGTAGGTTAACACCTGCAGACAAGTGTAAGTGATTATCGGCGAGTTCTCGGTATAGCTGCGTGGGAGTTATCACCGATGGGTGTATAATATTTCTGCTACTGAATAAGACAGCATTTGTTATGTCTTCTAATTGAAACGAAATTGTAAGTAATGCAGTTTCAAGTCGGTTAATGATGCTGTACAGTTTATTTTTTATAAGTAACTCATTTGAAATGAAAGTAACATTTTTTAAATTAGCAGAGATCTCGTCGATAGCCAGATTTAAATTAGCTTCATTCATTCTAATCTTATGAATGGTTTGGTTATAATTTGATAAAGTCAATGAAGTCAATAAAATATTTTGTTTGATGAGTGAAGCCAGTTTTTTCTCATTGTTTTGCAAAGAGTTCATAACAGAGTCATATTTTATGGCGTCATCTTCATCTAAAGTTCCGAAAACAGTTTTTAGAATAGAGCCGCCGGCACCAATACAGGTTGACCGTTTGGTTCTATCGTCAATCAAATGAGAAATTGAATCTAATTCCTTGACTAGGTCCTGATATCGAATTGACAGAGGTTCTACCGTATTATAACATACATAATGTTCTATAATATCTATTTGCCTACAAAGAAACTTAAAAGTACCTAAAACTAAATTAAGATTAGTAATATATGGTTCAATATGAGAAATATCAATGGGGACTATGATATTTAGGTTCCCATCAGTAATTTTCATCTTTCCCACATATTCGGAATATAATCTAGATCCAGTCTGGATCGGTTCAATAAAGTTTGGGCTCGCTCCAGCATAGGCGCTGAAATAAACAAATAAAATTGAAAATGTTTTATTGATTGTTTGGTATTTATATTGTTAAAATCACGTTTGATAAAACAATATTTCAAGATGGATTATTGCTGGCAAGCTTAATCTCATCAAAGTGGTGAGTTATATGTCGTCTGTTTATTAGTAAGGTTACTGTATTGTTGTTGTGAAGTTTTACAATTTTGTATGGGCCTTTCCAGATTGGGGACAAGGCCTTTCTGAGACGGAGATGATTGAAAAATAAGTCGCAAACAAAATACAAAGTTTGTATTGAACGCGACGCGTATGGGTATCATAATGAGTCTTAGATTTTTCTTTTGATTTATTTATATTTTCAATTGCTTTGTCACGGGATAGTTTAAGTCGATGGTTCAACATTTTCAAATACTCAGGATAAGTTGGATCTAGTTTCTTCGAAGATAGAATCAGGAAGGAATGGTTTGTTACCAAACAGGAGCTCATAAGGGCTGAAGTTGGTCGTGGAATGGGTGCTTGTATTATATGTAAGCATTGCAGTGTATACGTATCTGGGCCAATTCTCTTGATTCGAGTCGACAAATGATTTGAGGTATTCTTTTAAAGTAGAATGGCTGCGCTCAAGTGCGCCTTGTGTTTGAGGGTGATACGGGGAGCACCACAACTGTTTTATTTTTAAGAATTCGCATGTTTTCTTGAATAGGTCGGCTATGAAGTTACTTCCTTGATCGGTTAATATTGCTTTAGGAATAGCGTATAGTGATATAAAATGTACTAGGCATTCCATAGTTTCTTCTGCTGTTGTAGAACGGATCGGGTAGGCTACTGAATATTTTGTCAAATCATCCTGAAGGGTTAATATGTACTTTATCTTGGCAGTGCCAGATTCTGGCAAAGGTCCAACAATATCTAAGGCTACACGTTGGAATGGGCTTGTTGAAGTTGTAGTAATTTGCATCGGTGCTTTATTAGTTTTTCTTTATTCTGCTGGCAGAGAGTGCAGTTTTTTACAAAGTTTTCGATTTCAGTTCTCATACCTTTCCAATAAAATCGTTCTTGAATTCGTTTCAGCATCCTAGAAGAGCCTAAATGACCTGCGATAGGTATGTCATGGTTTTCGTGCAATATTTTTTTGATTTCACTCAGTGTTGGGTAAATTATTTTATTATGGTAGATATTAACGGTTATTTTAGTGTTGTGGAAAAGGTAAGTTAACATGTTGTAGATTTTTGTGTATGAGAGTTTTTCAAAAGGTCTTTTAAAGTCAGATATGGCAATGTCGGTAGAGTCTTGGATTACTACAAGTTAATTTCTAATTAATTTCAGAATTTTGAAGATATCTTGATAGGAACTTTCATCAAAATGATGAACTTTGGTATATGCCAAGAATATTATTTTATTGTTCAAGTTGAGTCTTTTGAAGGAGTGGAGTTCTCTTTCAGTGTTCAGAAATTCTTCCGAGTTATCTAAGTTTGCCAATATTTCTGGAATGCAAGGATTGGCTTCATCTAAGTCTAGTGACGTGGGGATGATGAGTATTTTGGAAGAAGTCTTCATTAGATTCATTATGTTCTTTCAGATTGGTATTGTAACTATAGTTTTTTGTAATTTCTTTCAGAAAGTTAGAATAATCATAGTCATTAAGAGGTTCAGAGATCGGGGATGGTATAGCAATCACATCAGGTAGAGTATCAGTATTTTCAGGACTGTCTTGAACGAGTTGTTCGAGAATTTCATCGGATTTAGGTAAGTTATTTTGATTTTCGGGATTGCTTTCCACGAAAGGAGCAGATTCAGTTAAGTTATTTTGATTTTCATTAATCAATGGGCTAGGAGTCGGAGAATTGAGCGGACTGAAATCGATTCCAAGGTTGTCGTCATGAGGACTAATTTCTAAAGGGCCAAGGTCTATTAGAGATTCTTCCAGAGCGTCTGGAGAAGGAGCATCGGGAAGGACTGGATTCACCGGAAATCGAGAAAGAGCGTCTGCTGCAATGTTAAGCTTTCCTTTCCGGTATATGATCTCGTAATCAAACTCCTCTAGTTTTAATCTCCATCTTTGAAGTTTACTACTAGGGTATTTATGGTTGAATAATCATTTTAATGGTCGGTGATCAGAAATAATTTGGAATTTGTTACCGTAAAGGTAAGGACGGAAGGTTTTACATCCGAATAGGACAGCTAACAACTCCTTTTCGGTTGTACTGTAATTGGTTTCACTCTTATTGAGGGTACGCGATGCGTAGGCTATTGGATTGTCTTTACCGACAGGTCCTTGAGAAAGGACAGCACCTATGGCATGGTTTGAGGCATCACATGTAAGCACGAATGGTTGGGTAAAGTCAGGGTAGATGAGAAGAGGAGCAGTGGTCAATTTATGTTTCAAATTATCGAACGCTAATTGCTGTTGGTTTTCCCAATTGAAGGGGACGTCTTTCTTCAAAAGATTCGTAAGAGGTTTAGCAATTTTTGAGAAATCGGGAATGAAACGTCGATAATAGGAAACGAGTCCAAGGAAGGATTTAACGTCTTTCGGCGTGTTTGGGACTGGAAATTGGGTTACCGCTTTAACCTTTTCGGGATTGGGCTTCACGCCTTTTTCAGTGATTACGTGGCCAAGATATCCGACTTCTCGTCGGAGAAATTCACACTTGTCGGGCTGAAGTTTCAAGTTGAATTTACGAAGTTTTTGGAAGATGGCCTTTAGGCTATCTATCGAGGAATTTAGATCATGACCATAACATACCGCGTCATCTAAATAGACATAGCAGCGGATGCCTTGGAGGCCGGAAAGAGCTGAATTAATCAGCCTTTGAAAGGTAGAAGGGGCATTTTTCAGCCCGAATGGCATCCGCGTGAATTGGAAGTGTCCTTCAGGGACATTGAAGGCTGTTTTGGTTTTGTCAGCTTCATTTAAAGGGATTTGATGGAACCCAGAAGCTAGGTCCAGGGTTGAGAAGTATTTACTGTTCCCCAGCTGGTCCAGGATCTCTGCAATCTGAGGAATAGGGTAAGTATCGCCAATTGTGACGTCGTTTAGTTTTCGATAATCTATTACGACTCGCCACTTTTGAATTTTTGAAGCATCTAGCTTTTTAGGTACTACCCAAATTGGAGAGGACCATGGAGAGTCAGAAGGTTCAATAATGTTTTGGTCTAACATTTGATCGATTTGTTTTTTGACTTCTTGCTGATGAATTTCAGGGAATCGATATGATTTTGTATGGATAGGAATATCAGTAGTAGTTTTTATTTCGTGTTTCAGGGCATTGGTACAGGTGAGATACTCTCCAGGTAAATGGAAGATATCAGAGAAGTCAGAGCACACCTGGTAGAGAGCTTCTTTCTCTTCACTGTTGAGGTGAGAAACACGCAACTGATTTAGTACTTCTTCGGTACGTTTGAAAGTATCTTTTGGGATCGTTGCATTTACATTGTTCACAGGATGCAGGGTCTGAGGAGTTTCATAAAATTCAGAGGGATCAACTGAGGTAAGTTTGACATTTAGCGTAGATTTCAAGGTTATAGGTTCCTCAGACTACGGATATATTTATTCTATTGTTGTCTTTCACACGAACTAGGCAGTTTGCGATCAACAGATTAGCGCATGGACTTTGATCGAGTACGAGCCCTTCTCTTATATTTGGATTTAGGACAGAGCATTCAATTATAGCTTCGGTTCTAGGAGGAATTATATAAGTAGGGCCGCAGAAATAGAGTTTCAGTGTCTTTCCCAGACGAAGTTAGTTATCATTGTAATCAATGTTACAATTATGAGCGTTAAGAAAGTCCGTGCCTATGATTCCATTATAGGGAAGGTGGATTTTGTCAATCACATGAAATTTGTGTGATACGTTGGATTTTGGAAGACACATATTTAATTGGAAATATCCTAAGGTTTATTTATTATTTATTTATTTATTTATTAAGTTTTCCATCAGACTTAACACAGTAAATTAAATATAAACATGAACAAAATCAAAAACATAGTGAAAGTCCACTAAAAGGAAAACACATCATGCAAAAAATTAAAATGCAAAAGGTCTGTTAAAGGTTTGAACAGATTTTTCCAAATTGTCGATACCTTTTAGGTGGACAACTTCTTTAGTAAGTTTGGGACGAATTTGCATACAGGATCCTTTTATTAGACTGACTGATGACCCTGAATCGACTAGCAAAGATAAAGGATTGTCCGATTCAGAAGATTTAACGAGAACATGTGGCAAATAGCAAATAATAACATCTTGGTAGGATCGTTCGTGATTTCAAAAATATTAGACATGTCCACATCGTTACGTGGTTGCTTGGATTTAGAAATCGATTCAGTATTTTTTGACTGTGGCAGATCAACGTTGTTGCATTGCTGCTTGGATTTAGAAGACGGCTTAGAATTTTGCGATTGTGGCAGATCAACATTGCGTTGTTGCTCGCGTTTGGATTCGGAGATTCGCGATTGTGGCAGATCAACATTACGTTGCTGCTCGCGTTTGGATACAGAGATTCGTGATTGTGGCAGGACAACGTTACGTTGCTGCTCGCAATATTATTTAGAGACTCGCGATTGTGGCAGAACAACGTTACGTTGCTGCTCTTGTTTGGATACAGAGATTCGCGATTGTGGCAGAACAACGTTACGTTGCTGCTCGCGATTGGATTCAGAGATTCGCGATTGTGGCAGAAGAACGTTACGTTGCTGCTCGCGATTGGATTCAAAGATTCGCGATTGGGGCAAAACAACGTTACGTTGCTGCTCGCGATTAGATTTAGAATTTCGCGACTGTGGCAGGCTTACATAACATTCCTGCTCGCGTTTAGACTTTGAATTAGAGACGGATTCAATGAATTTATGCTTGCCATCTTGTATCGATGCTAGCGATTAAGGGTTCCATGTCGTGACTACCATGTAGTGGATTCAGTTTGGATTTAGAATTTGATTGACTGCCATGTAGCGGAGACAATTTGGATTTCGAAAAAGTTCGACTGGCGTAAAGCAAACTCGATTAAAGTGATTTTGAAGTAGAAGTGTCGGATTTAGAAATGTGAGGTCCCGCACGACACCGGGACGAGACGTTTATTCGTTTTTTGGATCAGAATCTACTTCATCACAGCCCTCTTCATCTTGGGGCTCATCATAGGACAAGTCGGAATTGTCGGATATGAAATGAACACGTGGGAATTGTAATCAAGACGTGATTGAGGATTTCTATTACGATTAAAATTATTATTTGACGAAGATGGTGTCATTTTCTTTGACATACTGTCAGAAATTTTCTCTTCCGCAATGGCAAAATTTACAGCAGTGTTAAGATTTTCAGGATTACGGCATCTCACAATTGTTGCAATTTTAGGATTAAGCCCTGTAATGAAAGTATGAAGGGCAAGGTCCTCCATGGCTGCGACTCGACCACTCAGTTCCATTTTACGTTTAGTCGGAATGGATATATTGATCTCAGTAATTAGTCTGGCTAAACATGTTTCGACTCTCGAGTGAGAACTGATTGGCTGACTCGTTAGGCAATTGTTTACATTCTTGTAATTCGGAAAGCAAATGAGCATAATGCTTTTTCTCGCCAAATTGTGTTTTAAGAAATTCTTCCAATTGGTTCCAGTTGTCAAATTCTTTTATAGAACACGCGATTTGAGCTTTGCCTTCCAATTTACAAAAAATAAGTTTAAAAAGGATGTCCTTTTGCCATGGGGTGGCTAGATTAATTGCATTTTTACAATTGGTAATAAATGGATTTAATTGTTCTCGATTACCATCGAATTTGCCAATGAACTGTGTGAGAATATTTAAATCCACAGTAGGATTGGACTCTTGGCTGTTAGATCTTGACGGGGCTCTACTCCCGCTGGATTCTTGATTTGGTACAAGCACATTAACGGATTCGTCTTTAGCTTCTTTTGGCATGTTGAATTCAGAGAATCAATAAATTGGACACAATAAAAATATACAAATTGAATTATAATTAATTGGATTTAGAAGGTAACAACCCTAACGGAATAGAACAATGACCAAAGACTTACAGTACACAGAACGCGTAGGCGGCCGCGATAAGATGCATTCTCGGGCGAAGTCGCGACGACACGGCGTAACCTTGATTACCAAGGTTATTATCCGGAGTCTGGAACACGGGAGCTCGGTGCTGGATGGGGTCGCAACCACAACTATCGGGGGTGGCTGTGACTTGTTGATGCACAGTGGAGCTGAGCGACGACGAGATGCAAGATGAGTCTCTTTCCTCGAAGAATGAATACTTCAGGATTCGGCGATTTTTCTTTCAGGAAACAGCGAGCTGGATATAGCGAGTTGGATACAGAGAGCAGGATACAGAGTAGGATTTAGTGTTTTTCTGGATACAGTTTTTGACATTTTATTTTCCACTTTTGGGGTGCACTTTTTTGGTTCAGTGACCTTCACTGTCCACTAATTTCACTGTCGGAACTCAGAAGATTGGAAACGGACCGGGACCCTAATTTGATCCCTTTACGCTGCCACCATTTATGTTACGCGGGTTTGTAAAAAACACGTTTTAAAAAATATATTTGAGTTCGCTAAAATGAAATTATTTATTTATTAATTTTTGAAAATAGAAAATGTGTCACAAAGTTAGAAAAACTATCCTTAAGCAGCCTTTTCGCGTCAGAGGGTGGAGGGAGACTGAAGTACCATTTCTATGACTGAATATACTTGCAAACAATAAATGATGATCTATTAGGTTTGTATGCCTATACTGCACTAATACATGCAGAGGGAATATATAACAGTGTGTCATTATTGTTATTTATAGGTCAAATTAAATAGTACATAACTAAAAAACACGTACATTTATTTAACTATCCACGAAAGTTCTCTGACTGTTTACAAGTTCAAGACAAGATTTTGTTCAATTTTATTGAAGCAGCTGAAACACAAATTAAAAGCTATTAGTTTTGAAGATTTTAGTGAAATGATGCGAAATGTGCGCACTTGTTTTAAACTAGTGAATCAATCAATAGAGGCGAGGAGGGTGGGGTCCTTATTAGTATGCTGGCCACCACACTGTCCATCACGATAATTATTTAATTAGACAGTTTTCCTAATCTATTATTTAGTACAAAACGTAAACACTTCAGTGGGAATTGAACTCTCATACTGGTGTCCGAGCGGTCTCTCACTAAGCCAACCTGACTAACGGTATTATGACGAAAAGCAGGTATAGATCAAATGAAGAGTTGCTGAGTAACAGTGTGAAGGTGAAGTCTGTTATCGACCGGAAGGGCATAATCAATAGAGCGCGATCGACAAGGAACAACATAAATATCAGCCCAAACAATGTACACGAATTAAGCTTTAAAGACATGCTAGTCACTGGCTGGCAAAATAATAAAAAATCGAAACATCTGTACCGAAAGGAAAAAAGCCAACTGGCTTAAAATCAACTGCTTGCGAATTGAGAAACAGTTTCCAAGCATTGTTCAATTTCGATATGGGTATGAAGGTCCATATAATTATGACGATGGACACTACTACACTACTGGACGAGCGACAAGGAGAACAACGCATGGGGATACTGACATTGCCAAAGAGGTATTTACTATGGCATTCGAGCACCTTCTTCCGATTACAGAAGCCAAGAAAAAAGACCTGCTGAATCTTTGCACCAAGAATATAATACCTGCAGAATTAGATGCATGGTAGGCAAGTTTGCTTTTATCAAACACAACGATTGTTAATTTGCAATCCGGAAATGATTCTGAGTAGTGTAGCCATAAACTCTAATTATGAGTAAATTGAGAGGTTGACTTCAAAACCAGCAGTCTAAACATATCCAACTACGCAGGGGAGTGAGACAGAGGGATTCACCAATGTCCTGGAAGATATGTTTATGACGCTGGATTGGAAAGGAATGGGCATTAATTTAAATTTTGAGAGTATCTCACACTTACGATTTGCCGTTGTTATCGTCCTAATGGTGGTGTCGCTGTAAGACTTACAAAGTATGATGACCAACCTACATGATGCTTCTCGATGCACTAGTCTCAGAATGAACATAGGTAAGACCATAATCATGTTTAACAATCTTATTGACCCGGAACCGATTGCAGTCAATGGTGTACCTCTTGAAGTTATCCAGCAATATGTTTTTTACATTGGACTTATTGGAAATATTGCAATTAGGTAAGAACATTTTTGAGAAGGAAGCCAGCAGAAAAATTCTGCTGGCTTGGGCAGCATTTGGCAAGCTTCATTAAGTCTTCTTGTCGTCCATACCATAGTAACTGAAATCAGTGCTTCTTACCAGTCATGTTCTACGGAGCCGAAACGTGGACACTCTCAGTTTAACTTGTCTACAAATTTAAGGTCACTCAGCGAGCTATGGAGAGAGCTATGCTTGGAGTTTCTCTGAAGGACAAGATTCGGAATGAATATATCCGACAGAGAACCAAGGTGACCGACGTAGCTCTAAGGATAAGCAAGCTAAGGTGGCAGTGTGCTGGTCATATTTCCAGAAGAACCGATAACCGTTGGGGTATACGAGTTTAGACCACGTTTAGGAAAACGTAGTATAGGACACCCTGTGGCCAGGTGGAGTGACGACCTGCGAAAAGTGGCTGGAAGAAAATGAATGAGGAGAGCTGAAGATCGAGCTCAGTTGCGTACATTAGGAGAGGCCTATTATTTTCCTTGCACACTCTTTATAGGAAGAAATGATTGTTTGATGATTTTATTTGAATACTAGCTGTGCCCGCGGCTTCGCTCGCGTGGTTATTTCTCTAGGTTAAAAGTACTCTATGTGCTATTCCAAGACCTACAATAAACATTTGATCAAAATTCCTTCAGCCGTTTAAAAGTTTTTTATCGATTGCTCGGCATCTAATCATTGGATTAAGATACCAAGTACGCTAGGTCTTGGTCGAACCCTAAGCTATCCAACACTGAAAACTGCATCGCAATCGGTCTAATAGTTTTTACGTGATGCGCGAACAAACATACAGACAAACAAACAGACAGACACGAATTTTAAAAATGTTTTATTTTTGTTCAGTAGCTCAGACCAATTTTTTTAAATTATCTTCTTTGTACAAACTTTTACGTTATTATTGCCTATAGCTGTGCCAACGCTGCGTGCTCGCGTGGTAGTTTTTCTGGGATATAATGATCCTATGAATTATTCCAGTACCAAAAGTACCAATATAGGTACCTACCTACCTGTGTTAACAACCTTCAGTGGCGATCCGACATGGTCGTGATAGGTTAGAAGACGAAGGCGGGAGCGAAGCGTAGCGAGCATAAAGCCCCATTATAGCTAAGAACCATCTTGTTTACCTCAGCTTTGAAACATAAAAACCCGCAGTTAAATTGGTCCATTCGTTTGAAAGATACGATTCTCACCCCCCCACCCTTTTTTTCAACTCCTCCCCCCCTTTTTTTCAACTCCTCCCCCCTTTTTTTCAACTCCTCCCCCCCTTTTTTTCAACTCCTCCCCCCCCTTTTTCAACTCTTCCTCCCCCCTCCCATATAGCAAAGGAACATGATGAACCATCTCGATCACATCCTTTTTAAAACAAAAAACTGCATCAAATTTAGTCCATTTATTTGGGAGCTATGAACTTCAGCATATTCCCCCCCCCTCCCCCCTCCCCCCCCTCCCCCCCCCCTCCCCCCCTCCCTGAAAAAATAAAGCATTAAATTGTAAAAATAACGCATAAAATATGTAAATGCATAAAAATATGGAACAAAACATTTCAATAAGTACGTGATTTCGATCCACGCACGTCTGGGTTGGCAGACAGAAATACTCCCGCTAAACCACCATGATTCCTTAAATGTTTTTAAAAATAAACTACTAATGTCTCATACAGATGAATGATGTTCTCTCTAGCATTTATTGTTGTGCAGATTCATTTCATATGTAAAATTTTTCATTCATTATATTTTTTTTAAATATATTTATTTTTTAATTATAATTGTTTATTTACATATATTTCTCGTTGGTTAATGGTAGCGGATCTCTAAGTCTTATGAAAAGCATTGATAACTCTGTATTGTACACCAAAACTGAGACACTATAAATTGATCATAATTACATAGTTATAGTACAATGGGCCGTCTTGTCGCTAAAATGTGATCTCTTCCAGATAACTTTTAATAGCTCTATAAGATATCTGTGATATGAAACTTAATTTATGTATATCTACTATTGTTTTCTCAAGTATTATGGTCCGTTGCCCCATCACTGAATCACGATTTCTTCCTAGGATAAGTTTTATAATTGGGTACCTCTATCATAAATTATTTCTTTGAATAATGTTTTTAGATTAGGTACTTACATGTTCTTATAACTTAGTGGAGTTGGAGCCTTGTTGAACGGATGTGCATGTGCTTGCAAATACTTTCCATATCATATTACTTTCGCACTAATTTTTAGTTAATTAATTATTGATACATATATTAAGGCCAAGTCCATGAGTTATAGGTGCATTTACTGTTAAGGTAGTTGTTAGTTTGTCCTTTACCACTGTTTTTTTTTGTGAACGATGTATACGCCTATAAAAGGTGCACATATCGGAATCAAATATTATGACTACGGTCATAAAATTGGCAATTGTTCCTTAGTCTAATTTAAATATGTACACTGTTGGCGTATCATAAATAAATAAATAAATAAACCAGATAGTATAGTGGCGAGAGGGTCGAAATGATGATACCATTTTGATGTTTTATTTATATTACATTTAAATTACCATAACTTTGAATACCTATCCCGCAGGAACCCAATACTTTTTGGGGATTAAAAGAATCCATAATTTTAATACATAATATGTACTTTGACTGTGCCAAGTTACATCTAACTCTGACCAGTAGTTTCAGCGTAATATGTGTTCTTTTAAATAACTTTTAACCCCTATCCTGCGGGAACTCATGTTTTTTTCGGGATGAAAAGTATTCTAAATGTTAATCCATAACATACGCTATGATTGTGCCAAGTTGCATCAAAATCCATCTGGTAGTTTCAGCGTGATTTGTTCAAAGAGACAGACAGATAGACAGACAGACAGACAGACAGACAAAAATTAAAAAAATATCCTTTTTGCACTCTATATCGATTTTGAAGTTTCTCTCAATTATAATTTTCAAAAAATATTTAATGTACAGATTTAGCCCAGTTACAGTTTTATTATAGTACTAGCTGTGCCCGCGGCTTTGCCCTCGTGGTTTTTTCATTTAAAAGTAGCCCACACGTTTTATTCCAGGACCAAAAGCCAAACCACGACCAGTACTAATACAACTAATACACAAGTAAGTACAATATTATACTACATTTCTTCAAAATTCGTTCAGCCGTCAAATAGTTTTTTATCGATTGCTCGGCATCTAATCATCGGAATAAGGCACTGCCTTGCCTTTTTATAACGCATATTCTGTGAAGTACGGCACTCCATACTTCACAGAAGGTGCGTTATAACACACTTGCACTTCTATGACACTTCATAGAAGTGCACGTATTGCAATGAAATAAACGCATATAATAAAATATGAAATAAACGCATATAATACAATGTGAAATAAACGCTAGAATAAACGCACCGCGTTCCACTGCAAGGCAGTGCGTGCAAGGCCTAAGATACCAAGTACCCCAGTTTTTAAATCAGCGCAAGGGCTTGAGAGCAGGGCCTGGATTCTGTATGACCACTCACGCCAATTCCACGCCACCTGCGTGGAATTAGGGAAGGTGGGTATTTACGCGACCAAGTTTTTAAACCAGGTTTTGGCTTGTAAGTACGCTGCCCTGGTGCGGACCCGCAATACTTGCAAGACTTTCAAAGTATTTTACTCACCAACTCGCTCTTTCAACTCTCTTTTACTCGGTGGCGGGTTCGGCATGGCTTCGGCTGAGTTCGGCCGCACTCGGCCTGCCGGGTCACAAGAAGCTAGGTGGCCGATACATCACTCAAAAAACTTGCAAGGCTTCGAAGTTTTTTTAAGCAAACGCAATTGTGCTCTTTATTTACATAAGCGCACGGGTCAATTTTCTATGCAAGTATTTTTTACTTTCAATTCCACGCTTCCAAGTACTTTTTTCGCAAACACGATTGTGCTCCTTATTTATATGGACACGAAGATCAATTTCTTATGCAAGTATTTTCTACTTTCAAGGCTTCGGTTTACAAAGCACTTGAAAGTATTTTGAACCCTGGTTTTTATAATGAAAGATTCATGACATGAATGAGTTAAATTTACTTTTTTAATTAATAAATTACTATTTTACTATAAATAACTCGCTTAATTTCGCTGCGCTTTTTACAACTGAAGTCGACTTATTCTATCAAAAAACACAAAAAACATCTAAATACGTTTTAAGAGCCTTTAGGGACCATAAAGTAAAAAAATAAGAAAACATGTTGTTCGAGTTCATTCAACGTTCAAACCACTTCGTAACAAACCACTTGCGTGTTTTAAGGGTAGACAACGCCATCTAGTTTAAACGAAGTAACTTGTTATCATGAACGTCTTGTTAATGAGTAGAGAAAATTATCTCCGAAGTTAAGGTGGCACAGATTAGAGAGTAATTAAGGTGGTGAGGTAAATTGGATGGGGCATCAAGGGAAGGTCATTATTATGAGGTCCATACGATAAAATTTTAATGCAACGAACAATTGTGTTCTTAGTACAAATTATTTATTATGATGTTTCACAGAAAGACGTACTTACTGGCACTTTAACTGGCTCTCAATAATTACCTACCCTACCTAACTACTTTTTGAGCTTTTTCAACACGATATAAGGATTGATTTGAAAAATTAAAAGTTTTCTATACTTTCTCTGTGAAGAGCAATACATGTACCTACCTCTGTATGTACACATTTCAATACCGACAACTAACCATTTTGCCAGTAAGACATTATGAAGAAACCTCCGATATAATTATATAATTATGTAGGTACGTAGGTAGTACATTATAATATCTCAATGGAAGAAACAATAAAAAAACGTAGTACATATAATATATATACATACGCAGAAAATTTGCAAAACTTCGAAGTATTTTTTACGCAAAAGCAATTGTGGTCTTTATTTATGCATACCCAAGGATCAATTTCCTATGCAAGTATTTTTTACTTTCATTTCAAAAGAGCGATGGTGGCCTAATAGTGCAATTTAGAATCCAACGATACCGGGTTCAAAACCTAGGCTCCCGCACCAATGACTTTTCGAAGTTATATGCGGTTTTCCATCGCTCCGTGCTTCGGAAGGCACGTTAAGCTGTCGGTCCCGGCTGTTATTGGTTAATAGCAGTCGTTAAGCCATGTAAGAGGCCCTCGGGCGGCCTGACAAACTCTGACATCAGAGGCCAGCACTACCTCATACGACAAACAAACAAACAATTTCAAGGCTTCAGAGTACTTTTTCACACACGCGATAGTGCTCCTTTTATATATAGAGACAAAGATCAATTTGCTATGCAAGTATTTTCTACTTTCAAGGCTTTAATCTGTTTCTACAGAAAGCACTTGAAAGTATTTTGAACCCTGGTTTTTCGCCCTGGTGTTTGAAGATGGATGGTACTTGAAAGCCCTGGTTACCATACCATATTGCGAGTATGACCCATGCCTACGTGGAATTTGTTCGTGATTCCAATTTCCACGCAGGCAGCGAGTAATTGGCGTCTTAAAATTAGAGAATTAGGTCCCTGGAGGTCGTGCTAGTGAGGGCTGAATCCGAAAAACCTGAAAATATTGAATTTAGCGGGACCCTTGGTTGCAGGAATGAAATGATTGCGTGTTTTAAGGTCAAGCAGCGCCATCTAGTCAAATCGGAGGGAGAACTTTGATGCCTTTGGTTTATTCGCTTGAGTTGTTGATGCCATTGTGCTATCTATACTCGTACCAAACTCGTACTATACCATCTCGATTACCTCAGCTTGCAAACATAAAAAACCGCACCTAAGTCGGACCATTCGTTTGGATAGATCCCATTATATATATTGTTTTGAAACAAAACTTGACGGTTTACGTCAGGAAATTACATAAGCCTTAAAAAAAACAATGAAAATGTAAAAAAAGGCACAAAATATGTAAATGCTTATAAATATTGAGGCAAAACATTCATAGCAGCGCGTGGATTCGATCCATGTGCCTCTGGGTTGCAAGCTAGGCACCGCTTCCACTGTGCCACTCTGACTTGTGGCATAGGAGCCGAATTCACGGTACCGTTTTATAAACGGATGTGCAATTATTATTCCTTTCAAATTAACATAACTTTAGACTCATATCCCGCAAGAATCCCGTATTTATTCGTGATTAAAAGTATCATTCATTTTAACACATGCTATAAACTTTGACTGTGCCAAGTTACTTCAAAATCCGTACGGTAGTTTCAGCGTGATATGTGTTTTTTTAAATAACTTTCAACCCCTATCCTGCGGGAACCATTGTGTTTTACGGGATAAAAAGTATTCTAAACGTTAATCCATAACATAAGCTATGATTGTGCCAAGTTGCATCAAAATCCGTCGGGTGGTTTCTGTGTGATGCGTGTTCAAAGAGACAGACAGACAGACAGACATACAGACAGACAGACAAAAAATAAAAAATAAACCTTTTTGCACTCCATATCGATTTTGAAGTTCATCTCAATTAAAATTTTCAAAAAATATTTAATGTACAGATTTAGCCCAGTTACAGTTTTATTATAGTATAGATAGATAGATAATAATAATAATAATAATAATAATAATAGATACTTCCTAATTTTATTTAAATCTATATCCATGGAGAGGATTTTCATAGTAAAAAATAAGTAACTAAAAGTTCATTTTATAATTTTACTGTTTAAGTAAAATTAAATAATGAAACTTATCGCTTGCTTTTTGAACCTCAATGGAAAGCATTAACGAAGGAAAACTAAACAACTGACGTGTAAAAATAAATAAGTGCATCAAATATTCAAAACCTTTGCGAGGGAAAAATAATTAGTTACTTTTTATTTATTTTCTTAATAACAAATGAACCAGAATGTTTTATAATTAAATTCAAAAATAAATACAGTAACAATCTATATAACATCAAAAGATTCACGGTAAAATTGTATGCAAAAAATAAAGTTATCACCATTTTTGATGCAAAAAAACAGTATGTCGCCTTTTTCTCGCAATTTTGTTAGTTATTTAGTTATCCAACTACAGCGACGATATTCTTGTTCAGTTGCTTATTTTATGTACTCTAGACCTTTTTTTTTTATTATCTGCTTTGTACAGACTTTTTCGTTCCTATTGCTTTATTATAAGTATAGATATTGATGCATCACCATTTACTATACAGGTGGTAAGCACATTTAAAACAAATAAATAAATCACCTCGTTGCGTGAACACCAAAAATACGATATATTATATCGTGCGGGAGATTTCGTGTACCTGACACACCTAATACGCTGTACTGATTTGCAATAGACACCTGCCGGTACGCTCGCAGGCGCCGCGGGCAGGAGGGGGACTCCGCTCTCCTTCACTCCGCACCTCATCGTTGCTCTGTCAAGCGGCCGATTTATTACACATATGGTTGCGCAGTGTGCAATGGAGAGAGCTATGCTTGGTGTTTCACTACATGATAGAATCCGAAATGAGGAAATACATAGAAGAACCAAGGTTACCGACATAGCTCTCAGAGTTTGCAAGTTGAAGTGGCAATGGGCAGGCCATATAGTTCGCAGAACCGACAACCGCTGGGGCATAAAAGTTCTCGAATGGCGGCCACAAACAAGCAAGCGAAGTGTGGGGAGACCCCCCACATGATGGCGCTCTTTGGGGGAGGCCTATGTTCAGCAGTGGACTTCTAAGTGCTGACATGATGATGATGAATGTATGTTTATCAATTATCTAGTGCTGATAGTTTAGGGTATCCTAGTTTGGGGTTAGGTAATTGGTGTGAATTGTCCTGCATACCCTTCAATCAAATAAACTAAAGATACACAATCTCTATGAAAATCAAACCTCAAAAGTGTCCCCGCGCCAATGGTTAGTTGTACTTATTTATTCTGTGCTTGTACAGATATATACCTCTCCAGCTAATTTAAAAATAGTCTACAAGTGTAGAGAGAGAGTGAGAGTTCTATAGCTAATATAAAAATAGTTGACAAGCAGAGACCACGGCTGAACTGTACAATATATACAATCGATTTTGGGGGGGCGGAGGGGTGGAGGGGGTAGGGAAAGGATGTAGGAACCCCCTCTTTGAAGAAAAAGTTGCGCGGAAAAAAAAGAAAAAAAACTCGGAAAGGGGACTGCGCAACTTTTCCTTCAAAGGGGGGATTCCTACATCCCCTCCGCCCCCCCAAAATCGATTGTATGTCAAAACAAGGCATATGCCTTAAGGCAGTGCTGTTTTTCGAGCAGCGATCGGGGAACTACCCTATATTTCATCGCAGTGCATACCTATATTATATATTTTATACCAACAGGACATGCATGGTTCTGGTGGGAAGGGAGGACTAAGTATTTTTTTTTATTTGTAAGAAAATGAAATAATTACACAGGGAGGGGTGGGGGAGGGTGAAAAACACCGCAACAATATCCCCCTACCCTAGGGTTGCGCCCTTTAATTAATATAAATTATGAAATGGAATAGAAATTTGTCTCCGGTGTGGGCACTCACCAGAACTCACGCGAGTTTGCCCCTGATTGTCACCTGAACTCAGGCCTCGCAGGCTAGCTCCACTCAGGACCTCCTACGCAAGGTTCTGGCTACACACTTTTTATATACACTATAGGGGTAGGAACCACAAGACCAGGTAGAGTTAGGGTGCTCTGTGTCGGTTCTGTGACTCATTTCGAACCTAACCTACTCATGTTGGGGTGCTCTGTGTCGGTTCTGTGACTCATTTCGAACCTAACCTACTCATGTTGGGGTGCTCTGTGTCGGTTCTGTAACTCATTTAGAACCTAAACTAGGGGCCCGTTCACATAAACGTTCGAGGACGCAGGGATCACCCGCGCGTACACTCGAAATCGTTCACGGCGTCGTCCGGGCGTTCGCCTGGGTCATCCGAAAAATAGTAGTGGAGGGGAGGAATAGTATGAAACTGACACTTGACAGTTGTCAGTTCTATGTGGACGTCCAAAGTCGTTCACTAACTCCGGCGGCCCGATTACAGAACTTGGTTACAATCGGATTATCACTTTTTTCATAGCAATTTCGACTCTATCGCAAGGCAATAGTGATATCGATACTGACAATCCGATTGAAGCTAAGTTATGTGGTCGGATGATCGAGCGATAATCGCACGGATGATTCGGGCGTGTAAGTGAACACAGCCTTGGTACTCATGTTAGGGTGCTCTGTGTCGGTTCTGTGACAATCTGTCACTTAGAATCCAAAACTGACAAAAAAGTGACGTTACTTTCACTGTCAATGTCAATGTCGTGAAAAT
Organism: Alsophila aescularia; assembly: GCA_946251855.1. Classification (NCBI taxonomy): domain Eukaryota; kingdom Metazoa; phylum Arthropoda; class Insecta; order Lepidoptera; family Geometridae; genus Alsophila; species Alsophila aescularia. The sequence goes on along the minus strand of OX276377.1, from coordinate 32,652,358 downwards.
CACTGTCAATTTGCGATTTTAAAGTGATTTTTTCATTCACTTATTCTAAGGAATGTTCGAATATTTTTTTCTCAAAACTATTTGTTATCACAATACGCCATTTCAGATTTAGGTTTCCTATGTGTAGGCCTATCTTAGAAAAAAAAATAGCCTTCTAGCTACTTGTAACTTATGGAAAGTTGAGCGCAAAATATTTTTGAAGAATATTGTGAAAAATTAAACTGACCATAAAGATTCCAGTTTTTGAACTTATGCAGACAGGTTTGAGTTTTAATGACTTTCCTATGCTTTTCCCAACGGATATGCTTCTCAATATCAACCAATTTGTGGAAAGTCTCGTCGCAAAGAAGACAATGGTGGTCTGCTTCGCCACAAAGTATAAAATTCTTGTAATATTTGATGAAACACATTTTCAGGATTTTATCTTTCCTACAACAGCAGAACGCCTTTATAATTTTTCTCTTTGACTCTTTTGCGAAAACGAAAACATAGCGAGCAAATCAAAGAAAATCGACGTTTGAAGTACATATATATGTACGTTTGTCGTTGCCATTATTTTCAAAATATCCATCCCATCAGTAACCCTGCGTTCGAGATGATGAGATGGTGGACAGTTTCGAAATGTCAATTTTTAACAAGCCATTTTCTTAGAACATTTTCAACACTTTTGACATTTTTGCAACTTTTGACACTACCGATCCTTTCCAAACTGAATGAAAAACGACCCTATCCCTGACAGAATAAAGTCGATTTTCTTATGTCAACATGTCATCGAAACTTGCAAAACGAACGGTGATCGAAAACGTTCAGATCGCTAATGGGAAGTTTTCCGTAAGGCAATTAAAAAAATAAAAAAAATATTTGAGATAGATCAAAGACCACCTGCTAGACTTAGGGACTATGTTATGTTTTCTGTAGATGATATGGCTGATATGGATGAGCCTACAACATATACCGAAGTACTACAAAGTCAAGACTAGGAGCATTGGTTAAAAGCAATGAAGAATGAGATAAAATCTATGAAAGATAATAAAACCTGGACGCTAGTCGATTTACCCAAGGGTCGTAAAGCTATTTCATGCAAGTGGATCTATAAAATCAAAACAAACGCTGATGGTACAATTGATAAATATAAAGCAAAAAGGCTTGTTGCTCGAAGTTTTTTCGCAAAAACCAGGAGTGGACTATGACGAAACGTTTAGCCCTGTTGCAAAGATGACGACAATCAGATCGGTCATAAGCGTTGCGGCAAACGAAGGTCTAACACTCACACAGTTCGATGTCTCATCTGCTTTTCTAAATGGGTGTCTCAAAGAGGAAATCTACATGAAACAGCCTGAAGTCCTTAATGACGGGACTAACCGAGTTTGCAAGTTAAAGCGCACCCTATACGGGCTAAAGCAAGCACCAAGATGCTGGAATAAGTGCATCGTTGATTATTTGAAGACTATAAGTTTTCAACAAAGTCAAACAGATCTTTGTCTGTTTATCCGAAAACTAGCACAGAATAAATAAAGTCATCTTGGCACTATACGCTGATGATGGACTGGTAGCTGCAATCAAACAAAAACAAGCAGATAAGTTTGTGGCAAAACTGAAACGAAGGTTTAAAATAATCTCAAAGCCTGCAGACTACTATCTGGGTTTGCAACTACAATACAAAGATGATGGCTCCATAAGCATAACGCAGAAGCACTATACTGAGAAAGTTTTAGCTCGGTTTGGTATGAGCAGCTGTAAAACGGTGACTACACTAATAATCAGAGATTCTGAACAAGGACATTCAGATAAAGAGGTAATAGATGAGAAGTCATATCCCTACAGACAGGCTGTTGGTGCTCTTGCTTACCTTATGGTAGGAACATGACCAGATATTGCCTACGCCATTGGTGTTGTATCCAGAACCTTTGAAAACCCGTCCAAAGAGGATGTGCTAAAAGTAAAGCGTATAATGCGCTACCTACAAGGTACGTCAAATTATGGAATAACATACAAGAAGGGCTTTAATACGGGAATACTGGAAGGTTTCAGTGACTCTGATCATGGAGGCGACGTCAAGGGTGGTCGCTTTGACTAGTGGCATCCTCTGTTTATATGCTGGCGGAGCAATCGCCTGGGCAAGTTGAAAACAGTCGTCAGTGGCTATCTCAACGATTGAAGCTGAAATTGTCTCAGCAAGCGAAACCACCTGCGAGATTGTCTGGCTGCAAAGACTATTTAATGAAATTTCTGCACAGAAAGAAGTTCCTATACTGAAAATAGATAATGACGCCGCTGTGAAATTGGCTCAAAATCCGGAACTGCATCAAAGAACCAAGCATATTGCAATAAGGCACTTCTACGTAAGTAAACTCGTTGTAGATGAAAATAAGGCACTTCTACGTAAGGGAACTCGTTGCAGATGGAAAGCTCCAAGTAAAGCACATAGGAGCCCACCTACAAAGTGCAGATTTTCTAACAAAGCCTATTGCAGGCCGTCTCAATTCTATATTGGACCGAATAGGTTTACAATGTTTGTAAAACTGATTTTTAATTTCAAAGACTGCGCAAAAAAGATGTTAAAGGAGGTTATTCTCTTATCTATGTTTTGTGTTGTCTAGAAAGAAAAAAAAAGTGTCAATATATATAAATTTATTCGGGACAATTCCACACCAATTAACTAGCCCCAAACTAGGATACCCTGTACTATGGGTACTAGATAACGGATAAACATACATATATACGAATATTATAACACCCATGACTCGAAAACAAACATTTCTGTTCATCACACAAATGATTGCACCTTGCAGGATTCGAACCCGCAACCGTTTGATTACGTACCTAGGATCACTAGCCACGAGATCAACCGTCAGTTGCCGTTAGAATACGTATTATGCAATTGAATGCAGGGCTAGTAATTTCCTTGAGTCCCTATATTACACGGCCAATATTACGCCACCAAATTATGTACAGCTATAATATATAATATAATTCGCGACCGGATTACGTGGATTGGCGTCGTAATATCAGGGTGTACATTATTTGGTATCGTATTATTAGCCGTGATATATCACCCCGTTACATTTTGTACAGGCGATAATACGCAGCCAGGATTACGAAGCCAAAATATGTACATGTAATAACAGGGTGTGCATTATTGGCTGTGTAATATGGGCCAGAATCTTTTTGTACGGGCGATAATGTACAGCCAATATTACGTGTACATCACAGATTAAAATATAGAAATGTCATAGTCAAAGCCTCGTTTGCACATTCCAGTATCCTTTTACCACAGATTATGAATCGCGATTGCTCCGGTGCTGAGGGAAATGCTGCCCCTCCACCCTTGCGTAACAAAGCACAGGTACCAACGCTTGCCTCCGCAGCTTCAGCTATTTGGTCGCTTTCGGCGACCAGCCTTCGCCGCTCCAGCTTACCCTTGTACCTGCACTTTGTTACAGCGGACGGGGGCTGCACTCCCTCCGCGCCTCCAGCTTTTTAAAAACACTTTAGTTTAGGGCAGACAAGACCACGTGGAGTCAGGGTTGGCCGATTCGGTTCTGTGACAGTTCTTTTCTTCTTGACACTCGCCTACATAAACGAGGCATCAAGGAGTGATTCTAGCTTTGTCTATGGTTGGCTTCGTATTATTGGCCGTGTAATATTGGTCGTACAAAAATGGCATGGGCTGATATTACGTATCCTGTTGTACACGTAATATTGGTCCCGTAATACTGGCCGTGTATTATCAACCCGGACTGATTTTGTACGGGCAATAATACACGGCCTGTATTAGCCGTCCAAATATTACGAGTCCATGTACACGTAATATCTGGCCGGGTAATATTGGCTTTACAATACTGGAGGCGATTTTCACGAAGTGATATAAATATCACAATAGATATACATCGAAATATGTATGGAGTTTTTGACATTTATCTACTGTGATATTTATATTACTTCGTGAGAATCGCCCTCCAGGTCGTACATTATTTTGGTCGTGTATTATCGTCTCCCGCTTCCTTCTGTGGACTGTGCTCAAACATATTTTTTATCAGTCAGTCTTGACACTTGACTTGACAGCCATTGCCTGAATTCTGAAATTAGACAGTCCCAAAACGCTTTGTTGCCAATCCGAACTCAGAAGAAAAGTCATTATGAGTTTACATCAATGGGCCCGTTCACATAAACGTTCGAGGACGCACGGATCACCCGCGCGTACACTCGAAATCGTTCACGGCGTCGTCCAGGCATTCGCCTGGGTCATCCGAAAAATAGTAGTGGAGGGGAGGAATAGTATGAAACTGACACTTGACAGTTGTCAATTGTATGTGGACGTCCAAAGTCGTTCACGATCTCCGGATGATCGAGCGATAATCGCACGGATGATTCGAGCGTGTAAGTGAACACAGCCTATTATATAGACATATCCTTCGCCATTGGAAATTCTGTTCGTATCTTTATCTAGTCTGTGTTTTCGTCTCTGTTTGTATTCAATTATTACAATTATTCACTTAAATTCATTTTAAAAGCAATCAAGATTCAAGATCAACTGTTAATTTTTAGAATACAGTTACTGGCTAGTTGAAATGGCTTTAGTAGCTTACGGTAACAGTGATTCAAGTGATTACGAAGATGGTGAAAATGAAAACATAACAGTTGCCACATTGATCAAAAAACCTGAAGGTAAACAATAATCACTGAATACTAATACTCGACCATAATACTTAATTTGAAACTCTAATTTATGTGTTAGCATTCCATAAACTTCCAATAGCTGGGTGTGCAACAAAATCCTTCTGTATATATAATTTGTAAACAGTATTTCTGTCCTTTACGTACTTAGCTCCAGGGTCATCTACACCTGATCAAGCACCAAACACGATCCTTGAATCTAGTACAGAAGATGGCCCCAGCTTATTCAACTTACTACCTCAGCCATCAACAACGAAACCAGCAGTAGTAGAGGAAGATGATGAGTTTCTACACAAAAAAGAAAAAGTACCAGAGGTTGTCAAACCCAAGGCTAGGATAACAGTACCTTCTCTCAGAGATGTAAGTATTTTTGTATTTATATGGGAGACATCTATTACACTCTTTGATGAAAGAAACAAATAAAGATCAAGCACTTAATACTTACTATTATTCAAAATGTGATCATGCGTCTATTTGTTGTGTGTGTGTCGCATGGTACAAAACTGTTCATCACAGTTTGATTTAAAGGTCCTTACGCTTCCATCAATGTATATTTTTGAAATATGTGCATTTGTAAAGAAGCACCGTGAATATGTTAAGTTAGTATCTTTTGTGTTGTAAGTAAAGTAACGTTTATTTTTTATATTTTGCTTCAGATACTTTGTATTAAAGTAGCTATAATAATTTAAAGCCATAAAATATGTATGTAGTATGAGGTACTAATTTAAACATGATGATAATTATTGCACATCCATTCCGGATAAAACTGTTGCGACTCATATCATAAGACCTTGTACACAGTTTATACAATAACATTTTATTCTATTCTATTCTATAAATATGTACTTACTATAGTTGTTTTTATCCGTTCAGTCATTCAGTAGACAGATCTGTGATAACTTTATTGTGATAAAGACACAAAAAACTATGAGTCTTTTTTCCTACTAAGGCAGTACTTCACACAACAAATTGTTATTATTGTTAACTATCGTTAATATATATTTTGCTATAAATTTTGATGAAATTTTGAATGGAGATAGCTTATACCCTGGAATAAAACATAGGATACTTTTTATCCTGGAAAATTTTAAGTGTCCACGGAAAAAGTGGAAAATGATGCTGACTCGCTGTAAGGAACGGTTGCCATGGAAACGAAATAATAAGTCTGTCAAAAAGCAAAAGCCGTTGGTGCCAAAGAGAATACAATATGTTGTTGCAAAATTTTTGCATTGGTTTTCAATATCCTGGATGAACATAGGATGCTCTTTTCGTGATAAACTATAGTCCGCGCAGACGATTTGGCAGGCGAAAGCTAGTAATTACTGAAAATAACTAGCTGTAAATATTTATTTATGTAAGTATTCTAATTTCCCCATACAAACCTTCTTTATTCTTTGGTAGCAATTGTCACAAAATAGAATGAATGAACAATTAGAATCTAATTACTGTTCTGTCCCGCTTCCAGGTTCCTTAGTTTCTGAAAGATTTTTCCTCAATGTTGCAATATCTTTTAATATGAATATGAATAAACATTGTTTTAATAAAAAATGTATCATAACCACATTACTTTACTTATTACTATTGTGATTTGTTTGAGAAAAAAAGGTTATTCATATAATGAACCTCTATTTTTAAGAATGTATACTCTGTTTTTTTATTGGTTTCAGTTTAAAGATGTTGACAGCCCAGCACCAGTAGCCAAACCGAAAATAGCCAATGGGGTAAGTTCACTACACATTTTGATCCTATACAGGATGTCCCAAGAAATATGGTATGAATAAAAATGGAAGGTAGGGGACTCCAAGGCCTACCGCGGTCACACCCATGTATGTTCCATGATTTTTGTTATTTTTGGAGATAATCATTTACTGTTTTTATTCACAAAACTCCAGATGTCATCACAAACTTAGTTGTTCCGAGCAAACTAACACTAATAACATGTTGTTTTTTTTGTATGTTGGTAGTCAGTAGTAATCCTATTGTAAGACACCAAAATCATATTATAAAAATAATTTAAAAAAAAACCTTTGCGATATAGACCTTCAAAGTTTAGAGGACTCCTACCTACCAAAATAAAAACAATTAATAAGTATTATATTTTTTTGTTCATTACTCTTCCTTTATCTTTAGAATTACTTTGAAGGTGCAAAGGCTGAAACTTCCACTATTCTGGCATTATGTTATTCTAAAGGCTATGGTGCCTGGTTGTACCATTGCTGGAGAAAATCTGGAGACATGTGAAAAAAGAAACAAAATGTATTATCTCCGAAAATATAAAAAATCGCGGAACATACATGGAGGTGATCGCATAGACCTTGGGGTCCGTTACCTCCCATTTTCATTTATACCATATTTCTAGGGACACTTGTATATTTTTTATTGTAAATACTTATAATTATTTAAATTGTTTTAGAAAAAATCTGGATTGCTCAGCATGTTGCCGCAACCCAAAAATGGCTTAACCACATCTAAGTTTCTTATGCCTCATGTCCTGACACAAAAGAACAATGCCAATGCAAATAAAAAAACCCCTGGACCATCTCCTGTGAAAAAGCCCAAAGTAGAATCCAAGAAGTTACTGAATTACTATTCCGATGAAAGTGATGATGATGATGTCCAAAATGACTTCTTTTCAATACACAAGCCTGTTGAAATACCCATTGTTGATATATCTGTAGATAGCGACCATAACCTTGATAAAGAGGTTCCAGAGTACGGTACCACAGAAAGGTCGAAACTGGAGTCTTATTTCAAGAAGGACCCGGTAGAGAATCATATGGAGCAAGAATCACAGCATGTGGAAAGCTATGAAGAGTATACCAGTTCAGAAGCAGGTTCGAGTTACTGTAATGGGGATACAAAGACGGAGGATGCTGGCAATACTGACATGGTGATAGACGAAGAAGCCGTGAGTATCTCATTTAATATCCCCTTAAAATGGAGGGGAGGGAGTACTATCTTCTGATGCGCAGCTAACGCTTCTCTAAGATACAGGGCTTTTTTTTGGGAAAATTAATCAGTGTTATATACAAATTTATTATTATTATTATTATTTACTAGCTGCGCCCCGCGGTTTCACCCCCGTGAGTGATGATGATGATAAGTTTCCTATGTGTTATTCCAGGGTATAAGCTAAATACCATTCCAAATTTCATCAAAATCCTTTCAGCCATTTGAATGTGAAGGAGTAACAAACTTACACACACACATATACAAACTTTCGCCTTTATAATATTAGTGTGATTATAATAGTCATAAACAGGTGTTGGATGGATTATAGAATGGAAAAAAACATTTTATGTAATTTTTTGAAAAAATATGCTTTTTCCAAATTCGAAATGTATTTTCAATCAATAACGTAACTCATACACTTGCTTACACTATTTTAAAGAAATCTTGACATGTTTTCATATTTCATCATCATTTAAGCCTTTAGCAGTCTACTGCTGAATCTAGGCCTCCCCCAAAGAGCGCCACAACGAACGGTCTTGTGCCGCCTCCATCCACCGACTCCCTGCGATGGCTACAATGTCGTCCGTCCATCGTGTCGGGGGGTCTCCCTAGACTTCGCTTGCTTGTTCGTGGCCGCCATTCCAGAACCTTCATTCCCCAGCGGTTGTCGGCTCTGCGACTTATATGGCCTGCCCATTGCCACCAACTTGCAAATTTTGAGAGCTATGTCGATAACCTTGGTTGTTCTATGGATTTCCTCGTTACGGATCTTATCACGTAGTGAAACTCCAAGCATAGCTTTCTCCATTGCACGCTGCGTGACTTTGAGCTTATGTATGAGACCAATAGTTAGCACTGAGACGTCTCAGTGCCGTATGTGGCAACACGCACCGATTATTAACTTTCGTCTCGAGGCACTGCGATATCTGTGACGAGAAGATATGGGGTAATTTCCCGAACGCTGCCCATCCGAGTTGGATTCGTCGGTTGACCTCTTTGTCGAAGTTGGATCTGCCCAGTTTGATCGTCTGACCCAAGTGATCAACAGCTTCGACTATATTGTTCCCAAAATAGACCGGCATGGGTACGACATGGGCATTTGACATGATGTTCGTCTTACCCATTTTAATTTTAAGACCCAACTGTTGAGCAACAATATTGAGGTCACTGAGCATTGTGCTTAGGTCTTCCAGGGTTTCTGCCATGATGACTATATCATCAGCAAATCGAAGGTGAGTGATGCATTCGCTATTGATGTTAATACCATATCCGTTCCAGTTCAGAAGCTTGAATATATCTTCCAGTGCAGAGGTGAACAGTTTCGGAGAAATAACGTCTCCCTGTCTCACCCCTTTTTGCAGCTGGATAGAATTCGTACTCTGATCCTGAAGACGGCCTGTCATGGTGGCTTTACAAACACTCAACACCTCGATGTACCGGTAGTCAATCTGGCACCGCTATAATGGCTTTAGCACTGCCCAGGTCTCGACTGAATCAAAGGCTTTCTCATAGTCCACAAACTCTAGACATAGTGGCCGATTATACGAGGCATGCCTTTTAAGTTCTGTCGTTTCCATATTTCCCGGCAGTTTTGAATTTGGAACTGTCCTATATTCGAATGTGTTTAAATTTTGAATCTCAAAACAGTTGAAAGTATTAGGATTAATGCTATTGTTTAGTCACAGCGTCGATTGGAATCTGTCAGGTTACGTACGAAAATGAATCTTTCTAAGGAAAATGTTCGTGCAATAATTTTCTACAACTTTAGAAGAGGCCTGACACGGCTTCAGTGTTTTGAAGAGCTAACATCTGTGTTCAGTGATGAAGCCCCATGTCTGCGGACTGTCGAACGCTGGTATTTAGAATTCCAGCGTGGACATACTAGTGTTAGTGACAAATCTCGCGAAGGACACCCAAAATCCGTCTTCACTGAAGATAACATAATTGCTGTGAGACAACTAATTCTCGAAGATCGTCTGTGACGTATCGAGAGATGAGGCTCTATTAGGCATCTCAGGGACAACCATTCAGAAGATCTTGCATGAAGCGCTTGGTGTGAGGAAGCTAGTTTGCCGTTGGATACCGCATCTGCTTTCCGACGATCACAAGGCGGCCCGCGTCAGATGGTGTAAAAAAACTCTGCAAAGGTTCAACCGAGGAGAGTCAAATCACGTCTACGAAATCATCAGTGGTGACGAATCTTGGATCTATGCCTACGATCCTGATTCCAAACAACAATCTGGGTCTTTCAAGACGAGCCAAAGCCGACTAAAGTTGTTCGTTCTCGAAGCACTTCAAAGATGGTGGCCACGTTCGTTGGAAAATGTTGCGACTATTGCACTTGAAGATCGTAGAACGGTTAAGCAGGTATACCACAGTTTGTTTACCACAAGTCATCGCCGAACTTCGTAAATCTAACTCAAAGCGACGCATCATCCTGCACCATGACAACGCAAGCTCACACAGCGCTCGTCAAACGATTGAGTATTTGAAGCAGGAAAAAGTAGAAATTCTTGACCATCCTCCATACAGTCCTAGGTCAGGACCTAACGATTTCTTTACATTTCCTAAAATTAAGAAAAGTCTTCGTGGTCAAAGGTTCCAGTCCGGTGAAGAAGCAGTCGACGCTTTCAAGTCAGCCATTTTGAACACCCCCACTTTAGAGTAGAATAAATGTTATAATAACTGGTTTGAGCGAATGGAAAAGTGTATTAAGCTACGCGGTGAATACTTTGAAAAACAATAAAAAGTACTATAAGGTTCTAGTTGTGTTTTTTTCTTCAAACGACAAAACTTAAAAGGCATGCCTCGTACTCTTCGGTATTCTGTATAATCTGCCGGAGCGTATGGATGTGGTCTACGGTGCTAAAGCCCTTCCGGAATCCAGCTCGTTCGGGAGGCTGAAAGTCGTCAGACCTACGAGCCAGACGGTTTGTAACTACTCTCGAAAACAGCTTATAGGCAGTCGTGGCTCAGCAGCGAAATGGGCCTATAATTCTTCAAAAAGGTTTTATCACCTTTCTTAAAGAACAAAACCACTACGCTCCTGTGCCACGCCTCTGGCGTAGTACCCTCGAGGATGACGGAGTTAAACAGATTAATTTGAAACTCCAACTGAAAGCTCTCGGGGTTTTGGATTTGGGCAGGACTTGGGCGAAGAGTAGATCCCATCAAATGAGACCTCTCCAGCTTTACGTTGACATTCAACGAGCCTCTTACCATGCGGTGAATCGGTGATCACTGCCGGTCTTAACCCTGTTGATCACAGAGACATAATTGAATATATGCCGATTGGTCGTCAAAATGAAATCTATCGCTTGCTTATGACCGCCGGGGTGCAGCCACGTCCATTTCCTGGAGGGGTACTTCTTGAAAAAGGAGTTTATCATTTGAGTCCCTCCTTCTCCATGAAGTCGGCCAATCGCTGACCTCTTTGGTTCAGCTGTCCAAATCCAAACTGGCCCACTCTCAGTTCATCGCCATTCCTCATGCCCAGCCGTGCGTTGAAGTCCCCCATCACCACTGTGAAGTGTGTTTTCGAGGCATGTAAGGCATTAGAAATGTCGTCATATATAGCTTCCACTGACCGGGCGTTTCGAGTGTGGGGCGTACACCTGTATGACCTTCAACGAATACCGTTCGGTAATTCTGAGTATAAGGTATGCCACGCTTTCGATCTTCACAACGTTGTTGACGAGGGACTTGTGGACGAGAAACCCGATACTGACTGCTGGTCGCCCTCCCGGTAACAAAGTAAGTTGCCGAAATTCAGGGTCATCGTATTCTCTCCCTCTCTTCGGATTTCTGATAACCCTATAATATCCCAGCGCAACTTACTTTCTACTTCTTCCAGCCCTAGCAACTTCTCATCGGTTCGTGCGTTGTATGTTGCCAGGTCCAGAGATTGTGGGGGTTCATATTTCATAAGGCAATGAAATTCGAAAACCATTTCGAGATATTACGAAGCTGATCATTATTCTTATTTTTCCAATTTTTTTAGTGCAGTAATTACAAAGAAATGAAGTAATAACTCTCAACCAAGCAGAGTTCGGTGGAATAATAAAAATTCAGTTGACTATAAAGAAAAAAAAACTATGCTAAAGCCTGACTTTGACAGAATAAATGTATATTTTTCAAATGTGGCATAAGTAATCTTGTTCATCACCGAACTCTTGCTCCTTTTAGAATGAGCTACTTTTTAATAATTAATTTCTCGGAAAATAATAGCTTAGATTGGAAAATATAAAAATACGTAGGTATATCTTATTTTACAATATTCATTCAGAGAAAAACTTAAAATAGTAATGTTAAAAATTGTAGGTTGCATATCTGAGAAATAGTTGGTTATGTCACATGTTTTCTTTTCTTTAATGTTGAAGTCAGGATATAAAAATCCACAAAACACAGATTGGTAAACAAAATGGCGTAACTAGTAACAAAAACACGTAAGTATGACACCAACAATACGCGGCAGGCAACTGGCGAGTACCGGGCGCAGAAAGGGCTGGGGCGTTCGTTTCAACGGGGGTTTGGTTTATAGAGGCTCTGCTATTTTTTTTACTACAGTTTGTTTTTTAGATTCTTAAGTTGTGTGGAGCACGAGGCAAGCGCAGGAAAGAAGAGATCCAGATAGTAGACGTCAACCAGAAGGAGGTGTTAGCAGACGCAAGAGAGTGGCTGCTGAAAGGTCTCATGGACGACACCACCAAGAGAGTCTCGGCCAGCAAAAAGAGAGGCCATGAGCCCACTTCTCAGCAGAAACGGAAGCACCAGATCACATATTTGGCTCACCAGGTAAAATATAAAATTATTAAAAAAAAAAACCTTTCTAACAAATTACATTCAATGTGTCACGAGGTGGTCCAGGGTTTGGGCACAGAATAAATAATAGTACAAGTACAGAAGGCTAACTGAGTAAAGTCATTTAAATAAATAGCGACTCTCGCTACCAAGTGCAATTTAACTCGCACGGCGCTGCGAGCTTTCAATTATATTTACCTAGAAGGCGCTCGCCCACCGCGTGCAGGTTAGAATGCACCGTATCACAACGCGCGAGAACTGCTCTAACCGTTTCAGAATCGCTCTGTCCCTTTTTCGCTCGGTAGGGTTGTATTAAGATATTATGACTGGGTACTTGTATTACTAATTATTCTGTGATATGTTATGACTTAGATATTGTAACAGAATAAATAAGTAATAATGTATTATGTTATTACTTATTATTATAAATTAAAATAGTTCTATTACATACAATGACATTCTTATCAGAATAGACCTACTACCTCATTTTTACTACCTACCTATCCCGTTTTCAGACCGCCGATAACGTGTCGTTGGTTGATTATGATTATATCCTATAGGTATTGCACTTTGATGAATAAAGGTGCCTGTCTGAATTCCATGATTTTTAATGAGTGAAATAGTTATTTGTTATGCAAGGCTGCAAAGTGATTTTTTGGCGAGAGTACTTGTATTGAAACCTGAGCAAGCGAAGGATTCTAGGATTGAACCACGAGCGAAACGAGTGGTTCAAATATAGAATCCTGAGCGTAGCGAGGGTTTCAAATATAGAATCCTGAGCGTAGCGAGGGTTTCAAAAGTACGAGACGCCAAATAACTTCGCTGCCGTGCGCAACATAAAACTTTTCACCTCACTACAGCGTCCTCGCTGCTAGGTGCAATAGAGTAGAATAGAGTAGATGAGAGTAGAATAGAGTAGAACACAGTAGAACACAATATAACAGAGTAGAACAGAGTAGAAAGGGTAGAACAGAGTAGAACAGCGTAGAATACAGAGGAATACAGTAGAACAGAGCAGAACAAAGTAGAACAGAGTAGAATCGAGTAAATACAGTAGAATATAGTAGAACAGAATAAAATAGAGTAGAACAGAGTAGAATACAGTAGAACACAGTAGAATAGAGTAGAATACAGTAGAATATAGTAGAACAGAGTAGAATAGAGTAGAACAGAGTAGAACAGAGTAGATTAGAGGAGAACAGAGTAGAATAGAATTGAAAATGAAGAGACGAATAGAGTCGAGTAAAGTGGAGTAGAGTCGAGTAGAGTAGCGTAGAGTCGAGTAGAGTCGATTATAGTCGAGTAGAGTTAAAAAGAGACGAATAGAGTCAAGTAGCGTATAATCGAATCGGATAATAATATAATATAAATTAGTAATAAAGTGTTTTCAGTGAATTGTCGGTATAGAAAATTATTGAATAGAAAGGTTCGAATTTTAAAAACTCTTTCCACGCTAGCAGGTAAAATGCAATTTTGCACTCAGATTTCGAATGACAAACAATCTTTCCGAGCTTGTGAGATGAAAAATAAATTGCTACCTACGTAATAAAAGGTATTAAAAGTAGTTAGGTATTATACGAGACATATATTATATAAATTCCTAATTAGTTGTAGGCTACTTACTAAGTCAGCACAGTAATTCATTTTCCGATCAACAATACCTACTATAATCAATTATAAAATTACGTTGATCGATTTAATAAACGACTTTATTTCTGCGCGGAAAAACCTTAAATATGCGTAGCTTCGGTATGGAACACAAATGAAATAACATAAAACTATAGGAACCTACGTAATAAAAAAATATCAATATCTAACTACATAACTAGGACCTATTATAGGTATTACAATTTATTACCTTTCAATATCCTTTGGAAACGTAAAGAATGACAATTCGTCATTTCTATCACTATTCAAACAGCCGAATGCTATGTTGTACTTTCTAGCTTTCTTCTTGGTACTCATAATTAAAACACGAATAAAGTTTGTCAATTACGTAAGTAGGTGCTCTATCGCTAAGTACAAGGCGCGCGACTCATCGAGCGCACACTTGACACTCGACTGAACGGACCCGAATATTGGGTCCTTGCATTTATTTGTACTTGTTGCGGAGTGCGACCGCCCTGGTTTGGGTTAGTTCCACTAGCCCAGGGACCAAACCTCAGTGGACACAAAATTACAGGAACAATAGTAGTACATGGAGATGTTGATAGACAGAGATCTTGCACTCGACTATTATATTCAGTCTTCTCTCAATTTAACTTCAACTATACGGATTAAAATAACCACTTAAAATCATATATATTTAAAAGACTCATATATATTTGTAATAAACTTATTTAGGTATTTTATATAATATAATTTTGTAAAATTGCAGTTTTTGCTAATCCAAAAGACTATGGGAATCACAGGTTATTTGAATTTAGAATTAATAATGACAAACTATCAAATGGAATGAAATGGATTATGAAAGAATTAAGAGATCAAATGAGTATTATTATGAAAGAGGTTTTGACATCGTCACAAATGTTTTTTTGGTTTCAAGGAGTTCTAAATAGATTAAATGGAAGGATTTATTTTATTTTGTTTTTTATATTACATTACTTTTATGTCTGAGCAGCAATGTAAAGTTACAACTTCATAATCTTGAACGTCATCTTAATTTTATTGTTATTTTACAGGCAAAAGCAAACGAAGCAGAGTTACAGAACCAATGGGCAAACAGCAGGATGTCAAGGAGGCAGACTCAGAACAAATATGGATTCTAATTCAAACAACATAGTTATAAGCTGTAAATATAAATCATAAATAAAATATATTTAAGTAGTTTACATTTTATTTACATGCTAACATAAATATCTAAGACACATTAGTAACAGTTTTATAGTCTTCTGGCCTTCCTAGGCCTGGGTGGATTCCACGAGACGCGGGTGGCGTCAGTGATCGAGACAATGTCCAATCCTCCCATCTGTAGGCCTTTCATTGCCGACTGAAACAGGAAATACTAATGTAAACCAACTGGAATTGGTGAATATACTACTATATAGGTGGTTAGGTGTTTTCATAATATCAGCAGATTTTTATTTAAAGTATAGATGCACCTTTTTCTGGGATAAAAGTATTTTAAAAGGATAAGAACATATTCTTGTTCAGTTGCTTCTTTCAAGTCCCCTAAACCATTTTTTTGGCAGGTACTTACTGCTTCATTATAATAGTAATAGATACTCCATTTGTAATATGAGATTCTATTATATTCCCAAAATGCTTTGGTAGCATATTATATTTCTCAGATTTTGTATAAGACTTTTATGCCATACTTTTTCCAATGCTTGTGCTACATACATCTAGGAAAACCGTTGAGCCAACAGTTTTATCTTCGAGAGTTTTTCGATGATATTTGTTATTCTGTGCACTTGATATATGGTTGAGTGCTTTTCTCAAAACCCAAAGTGGTAATCTGATATTAGGTTGCAGCCAGCATTCTTTGGTTAGTTTCTGTCTTTGGAGCAACAACTTTTCAAATAGCTTTGACATGATGGGGGTAGCAAGGAGATTGATCTGGATGAAGTTGTTTCATCTTAGGCTTTGCTATCATATTAAAAATTATTTTGAAAATCAGTCTTACCAATCTTCCTGGCCCCAATCCTTGTACTCTGACTCTCACAGTTTTGACCCCTCGGTTGATGGCTTTCTGATAAATAATTATAAGAATTTAAAAAAAAAACAGAAACAAAAGCATATTTCGTCTCAGCTCATGATGATCTTTTCTCAAAATGTCCATTTCATAAAATGACCTTTCTCAACATGTCCTTTTTTTAAAATGTACTTGTCTCTATATGTCCTGTTCCCCAAAGCACCTTTCTTAAAAATTCAATTGTAATTTTGTAATAACAAACATACTATTAAACAAAAAAATACTTTTTCATACATGTCTGTTTCATATAAATCAACAACAGACTAAATAAATAAACTGTTTATTATTATTTTTTACATAAAATTAAAAGAAAAACTTGATGTTAAAGGGAATAACCCTATAAAAGCATATCTAAGGAATTTTATGTGTAATTAAACCCCTAGTATAGAGCAATAAGAACGAAAAAAACTGTACAAAGAAGATAATAAAAAAAATGGTCTAGAGTACCTAAAATAAGCTACAGAAAAAGTTTTTTTTTTAAATTTGTTTCTGTCTGTTTGTTAGTTAGTTTGTCTAAAAAACTGGTATACTTTGTATCTCAATCCGATTAGTAGAAGCCAAGAAATTGATAAAAACTTTTGACGGCTGAAGGAATTTTGATCAAACGTTGATATATTGGTAATGTAGGTCTTGGAATAGTACATAGACTACTTTTAACTTAGAGAAATGAACACGCTTGCGAAGCCGCGGGCATCAGCTAGATAGTAATAAAATAAAAACATCCATCACTAATATTATTTTTTTAAACAAAAAAGCATATCTAGAGAATTTCGTATACACAGATTCTCTAGCTATATTTTCAAAGTACAATATAATCTATATATGTTACAATGTCATTTAAAAAAAAAACAGCAAATCAAATAATTTATTTTAATTTTTTACATAAAATCACAAGTATTATTGGGTTGATGAGGCCTTTGTAACAATACTACTCAAATCCTGAAATTCTTTTATATTAAAATTATTACGAAGTAAATAATAAAATCAAAATATCAAAGAATTGTGTGCTAGATTGGACTGTTTTTATTTACACTTTGAGTGACAAGTTTGGGTTACCAGGGAGTATCCCCTTCTCTCCCGAAAGCCTGCATCTGGGTTCTAAAGTTTACCTGCAAATTTGGCATTTAGAGAAAAGGTAATTTTTAGAAAGGACCTTTATCATTTTGAGAAATTGACATTTTGAGAAAAGGCTTAGCTGAGGTGGCATATTTATTTCCAATCGATTCAATCTTCTCTACTAAATCCATGGGTATTAGTTTTATACTGAGCAACAACTGTTTGCTTTTGGTGAAAACAAAAATAGCAGAAAGTAATAAAAAAATATGTTAAGGTATGTTGTTTTAATACCTACCAACCAATATTTAAAATGTTGGTGGTGAAAATGAGTTTTTTTACAAATTATCATAATTCCCACCAGTGCAGGCATTACAATGAACCAAATAACTTACGGTGGCTAGAGCAATGGCAGTTGTCTGAGCAGCAATATTGGTTCCCTTCTTGGTGTTCTTGAAGCCTTCCATGCCACATGAGCGGATGGCCTTCACTTTGCCCACAGCATCCGTCAGAGTGAAGATTGTATTATTGTGAGACACTCGGATGTTGCAGATTGGCAGCTCCTTGTAAGGAGTGCCATCGAAGATATGGTTGTCTGACTCCAGGGTTGGGAACAGCATTTGTTTCCTATAGTAACAGTGTGGTTACTAATTCAGATATCTACTGCAGTGTTAAATTAATTGAATGTTTAAATTGCATGCTAAAAGGGTTGGGCCCAGTGTCTTTAAATTATCGTTTATTCTCATATACTTACGATTTCAAGACAGAGTCGAGATCGATGAGTTTCTCTCCTTGGACACCTTCATCAGATTGCGGTATCCTTTTGTGATCGAATTTCTCTGTTGCGACCGGCGCGGACGTTTGGAACATCCGCACTACACTGGTCACGGGTACCCGTAACGTAATTCTAATAGCATTTAACATTTTAACAGAATTTTAATTACTTTTCTCAACTCAAGTTTTCGAAATCAAAAGGTCAACAACAAAAAAAAAATAACCTATAAACTAATGACATTGACACCTACCTTGAGTTGACACTTGACAGTTTTTTTAATAGATTAGGCACCTAAGTTTTTTCGGTTTCTGTAGCCACACAAATAAAAATAAATAAAAGGTATTTGTATAAATAGATATATATATATATTCATGATGATTTAACTGGATCCCTCAGTTAAGGCCGAGGGATATACCTATAAAACATGGCCTTAGATTTAATCATGAATCTGTAATACTTCGTGGATTTCATTGATGCACACGACCAAGGCCGTAGCCAGGAATTTTGGGGGTTCGAGCTTGGACAAAGCAAACGGGGGGGGGGGGGGGGGGGTTACCTCCTCCTTCAAACTCCTGGCGTATATAAGATAGATTGCAGCTGCGGTAGTTCCTACTCGTCCGTAGCATTGCTCACGCCTCCCGCATTTCCCTAGAGAAACTTCAGATTTTACAAAATAAATTCGTTCGCGGTGCATTAGATGCCCCCTGGTATCAGAGGAACATCGACCTGCACAGTGATCTCGAGCTTCCCTCGATAGTTCAATATATGAAAAATGCCTCTCGCCGCTACTTTGACGCGGCACTCCATCACCCCAACCCTCTAGTAGTTCAGGCCTCTGACTACACGACACACGCGACAACAGACGAACGGCCCCTTCGTAGACGCCCTAGATACATCTTGAGCGATCCGGACGATGAAATCGCTGCCGCAGTGCAGGCAGCGATTGATTCGCCCACTCCGTCATCTTCACCATCTTTCAACACAATTAGACACAGACACCGACCTCGCCGGATGCGAGGTCGAAGGTCCCGTAATTAATGTCGACTTTATTCGCCTTCGAGTTTCTTGCCGATTCTTCTCGAAGGTGTATTCCGAATCGGTGGTCAGTTATGCAATTCATTTAAAGGGCTCCAGCCATTTCATGAGGGCCCCCTCGATCACTATCTAACGGTAGAGATCGAGGGGTGTTTAGTTCGATACTCCCCAAGTAATCAATGGCAACTGTCCAAGCCGAGGTTCGTACCCCCTGGGTGCCCTTGAGCAAGTGGCCAAAAACTTAACTTTGGCGTGCGCCTTCTGCGTCACGCATTGCGGCGGAGCACTTTTGCGCCCGCCCCACCGCCCGTCCGGTGACGCTGTAGAGGTCAGTTATAGACCAACAGCACATATCCTTTCTAAAAAAAAAAAAAAAAAAAAAAAGCGGTAGTTCCTACATTGGACAAACCAAGCGTACTATAGCGGAAAGGGTCAAAGAATACATTGCAGCTGTAAATAACCGCCAGATAAATAGATCTGCAAGAAGATCTGCATTTGCTCGAATCGGGCCCTAATCACTGGATAGAACTCCATGACCCGAAGATCCTCTCCACGGAACGTCACTACTACTCCAGGATTGTACGTGAAGCGGTTGAAATTAAAAAGTATCCCAATTTCAACCGAGAGGATGGTTTCAAGTTGGCTGCGTCTGGAATCCCGTGATAAGCAAGTGTTCGCGTCGCGGTTTATATCAGAAGAAATCTGCAGATGTCGTTAGTGTCGTGTGTCGTGACAATTCTGAATGTTTACAAAACCAAATGCGGGTAGTTGGAGACAACGCTCGCCCTTCTCGACGCTGACACCCGCTACTTCAGTCTTCTCATGACCCACGATCAATGCAACTTGATAGAAACGTCGAGGTAAATAAATATTAAGTTTTCAGCGCGATTAAGTCCCGTTTAAATATATAACTATGTGTTCAAATCGTGAAAGTTTAAAAATTACGATTATTAGATGTTCTGTGATTTCGTTTCCATGGCAACGTTCCAGATACAAAGACCCGTATCTCCTTCTTAGTTTGTGATCTTACGTAGTATACATATATATATACTCTTTGGTTTGTGATACAAAGTAATCGAGTTTTTTTTTCAAAATTTAATTCCTCGGGATTCATTATTGCAATTTTCGAAGGCAACTCAAATTTTTTGAAAAATAAAATCCTGCTAGTGTTAGTCGCTGATAATTTAGCTTTCTTTACGTGAAAGAATTTTTAAAATCGGGTCTATATTTTTTTGAGTTTATCCATTACAAACAATCAAATCTTTCCTCTTTATAATATTAGTGTAGATGAGAAATTAAGCAGGTTAGTCCAACTAATTCTATTATTTGTTCTACTATAGAACATATTGGACAAAAAAAACAATCTATTACCCCAATCTTTCAGTAATCGAAATTTTCCTCATCTTGTCAAAAAGCATCAAGAGAGTTGGTGCCAAAGAGAATAAAATAAGTAGGTGCTATACTTTTGCGTTGGTGTTTAATATCCTAGAAGAACATAAGATGCTTTTTTCGCGATAAATGTAGTCCGCGTGGACGAAGTCGCGGGCGAAAGCTAGTGTTCTATATATCCAAATTAAGCAGGCAGGAAAGCCTACAGACACTTTATAAATAAGTCTGCCTTCAGTTACCCACCCACGCCGCCATGCTCGAAGAAGTTTTATGTACTACGTACAACCCCACGCCAGGCCACGCGCAACTTCGAGGCTAGCTAAAACGCTAACGGCTGGTAGTGTCGTTGCCAATAAACGACTAAAGAGCTATTATTTTTGGACGGTTTAGTCTGCTTTTATCCACGATCTCACGTGATGGAAAGCGACGATATGGCCGAAGGCGAAGCATGCTTGTCTAGTAGATACTATGATACTCGTACTATTCAGTTAACTCTTGACTTGAACACACCAGAAACACTGATGAGGGCAAAGCGTTAATGCATTAATTTGCATTTCTTGTTATGTATGAATGAAGAAGGATATTGCTTCGTTCATAAGAGTAGTGGTTGGTATTCCTCCCAAAGCGAAATACTAGCTATGATTTAAGTATCGTTTTGTTACGGGCATCACGCAGATGAATATAATAAAAACAAACCAATCCTATAATAATAATTTATTCCAAGCACTTCACAAGGATAACCCCTTAAACCAAAATATCTTAATGTTCAAACAGCGCCATATTCTTGCAAAACTTGACGGTTTCGGAAAACCCTCGGAGCTGTCCGGGCACCCCAGCAGCTATGAAGTACAGGTTTCCGGCTTCCGCCAGATAATTAGCTTGGATGAGTTCGGCGGTGGCCCAGCGCACATCGTATACGTCCCCCGCGCGCGTGTCGCACGCGGCCTGCCCCACGATGTACGACACGACGTTATGGAACAGTACGGTCGGCACCAGGGGGATCAGCATCTGGCTGTCGAGCAGCGCTTTGATGAAGGTGTCTTCGATTTCTATCTCTTTTATCAATTCCTGAAAAGAAAACGAAATACTTGAAGATGTGGACTTTTTATACTATTTTTTTTTGGAAGTTCAAGATTCTAATTCATTCGATAAAGAGCCGTAACAAAAACGAGGTCGTAACAAAAACACACTGAAACAAATATTTTTCACTAGTTGAGCCCTGCGTTGAGCTCAGTGCCTGCGTGGACAGTACCTTGCCGCGTGCGCACGCGCAGTATGCGCGCAATGAGGCGTATTAAGGCAATATATCGCCACCCATCGACTAGATATGTCTTGTTTCTATATATTTATGTTACAAAAATATAATACAACCTCCCACCCTAACAACTAAAAACCTTATTCGGATTTACGAATATTAAAAAACAAAAACCGGCGGTTCTCAAATAATGCAACAAACTGCATTAAATTTTTATTTATTTCCATAGTGGAACGCATTGACATTAGTTCAATGGCGGAACGAGACGAACTCTTCTAACAAAGCTGGTTTTGACGGGGTTTCGTTCGGACCCCTAAAAGCTATAATTGTGTTTTGACCTGGTGTTCTTGAATATGTCTGACGATGTCCTCCCGCGCCGAGGGTCCCTGGTTGAGCAGCATGATCCACAGCACGTTGACGACCGCCTCGGCGGGCGCCGTGCGCGCGATGTGCCGCACCTCCTGCGTTAACATAACTATAAGATACACAGGTTGTGGAAGAACTTGCAAAAATAGCAGTAATAACAGAGACAAATGTCAAAAATAACCACCGCTGTTCGGTTTGGTCATTTGTTGGCGTAATTAGAGATTTGAAATGTTTTAGATCGCCGTTCGTTTTGCATGAACAGTTCTAAATTACAACGGAAACTGCTACTTTAACCCACTTCTAATGAGCCGTTTTCTTGTAGGTGAATAAATGTAGTTTGTTTTATCCAAAACATGGCGTTGTAATGCTGTACGATGTCACGTTAGTGTATAAATTCCTTGCGCTTATGTCAAATTTAAACTAACCCCAGAGTAATAATGATCATTTTGTTTGTTTTTGCCTATGGTTTTTGTATAAAGTATGCACAAAAAGTAATTGTATTTTACAAATAGAGCTTTAGTGAGTTTTTAGATAAAAATATATAGTAAAAATTCAAAATACGAGTTCGTGCTGACGTGACATGTAAAAACATGGGACGCTATAAATTCTCACCTGGTGACATTGTGTGTGACTACAGGGGATTAAAGTCATTTTGAGTGTAAAATCCTTGCAGTTTATTACAACGCCATCTGTTACTTTTAGTCTGTTTTTTTTAAAGTAAACGCTTTTTATTCTTTCTCTTTCGAAGGATAGTTAGTGGCAAAAATTACAAAATTCTGCCTCATATTCTTAAATAATATCTTTCTCATTCTACATTATTCTTAAATAAAATGCACATTATTAAAACATGCACATTGATAAATAATGTACAACATCATCATCATCCACGCGGGTGAAACCGCGAGGCGCAGCTGGTATATAAATATAGCTCAGATGTGACTGTAGAGCTGACTGTACCTACTTAGCTACTCACTTGTTTGTAGGACAAAATAGTCGTAGCGTCAATTTTATTAAATTAATTAATCGTCGAATATTAGACAATCTTCGTATTTGACGAAATGCATGTGGACCAAGTGCATTGATCATTTCGAAACTGCTAAAAACGCCATCAACCCAATTCCAACAAGGTCATTGATTTGGTATTATTTATTACAACAAGAGTCAAGAATGTACCTAAGTTAGAGATATCAACCGATGAAGATGAATAAAAGCGGACTGTTCAACAAAGGTCGATAAAATGGCATTAGACAAAAATTAAAAAAAAAACTGCCAAGAGCGGCAAAGTGGTCGCGAGCGAAACTGAAGGCGACTATAAATATTAGAAGTCAAATCGAAAATTAATTTTGTAAATTAGATTTTGCTATGATTTGTCTAGGCTTACATCTATTCACATTTTTACAAAACAACAAATTCTGTTATAGAGCTATTTTTACTTTTTTCTATTTTTCTCGTATTTTTCTAATACTTGTCTGCTATTTATTTTATATTTTGCTGATTTTAGAAATACCTAGTACCTATTCCTAGAACATATACTTACCTAGATACTTTTCTTATATTTCTTCCATATTTTCCAAATATTTTCCCTTATTTTTCTATATTTTGCTGAAATTTTTCTGTTTTTTTCTGATGTTTTTCTCGTATTTTCTTGTTTTTTTTTCTGATCGTTATTTTGACGATCGTAGCTCCTAAACTGAAGGAACGATTTTTATGTTTGAAGACTGATTTGATCGAGATGCTCCTTAGCTATAATGAGGGTGAGGAGTTATATAAATTTTTAATTTATGGTTGTTCTGATATTTATTTCATATTTTTCTGTTTTTTTTCTCGTATTTTTCGCGCTCCATCTCGGGGTTGTACAGCATCGAGTGCAGGAAGTCGCAGTGCAGGCTGCGGGAGTCACTGTCAAATGAAACACCTCTTCTGTGAGCAGCGGCCGGCGCAGCAGCATCTTGATGTAAACGAGCGACTCGCGTTCCACCTCGGGGTTGTACAGCATCGAGTGCAGGAAGTCGCAGTGCAGGCTGCGTGAGTCACTATCAAATGAAATACCTCTTCTGTGAGCAGCGGCGCGTAGCAGCATCTTGATGTAAACGAGCGACTCGCGTTCCACCTCGAGGTTGTACAGCAACGCGTGCAGGAAGTCGCAGTGCAGGCTGCGGGAGTCACTGTCAAATGAAATACCTCTTCTGTAAGCAGCGGACGGCGCAGCAGCATCTTGATGTAAACGAGCGACTCGCGTTCCACCTCGGGGTTGTACAGCATCTCGTGCAGGAAGTCCCAGTGCAGGCTGCGTGAGTCACTGTCAAATGAAATACCTCTTCATTGAGCAGCGGCCGGTGCAGCAGCATCTTGATGTAAACGAGCGACTCGCGTTCCACCTCGGGGTTGTACAGCATCGCGTGCAGGAAGTCCCAGTGCAGGCTGCGGGAGTCACTGTCAAATGAAATACCTCTTCAGTGAGCAGCGGCCGGTGCAGCAGCATCTTGATTTAAACGAGCGACTCGCGTTCCACCTCGGGGTTGTACAGCATCGCGTGCAGGAAGTCCCAGTGCAGGCTGCGGGAGTCACTGTCAAATGAAATACCTCTTCAGTGAGCAGCGGCCGGTGCAGCAGCATCTTGATGTAAACGAGCGACTCGCGTTCCACCTCGGGGTTGTACAGCATCGAGTGCAGGAAGTCGCAGTGCAGGCTGCGTGAGTCACTATCAAATGAAATACCTCTTCTGTGAGCAGCGGCGCGCAGCAGCATCTTGATGTAAACGAGCGACTCGCGTTCCACCTCGAGGTTGTACAGCAACGCGTGCAGGAAGTCGCAGTGCAGGCTGCGGGAGTCACTGTCAAATGAAATACCTCTTCTGTGAGCAGCGGCCCGTGCAGCAGCATCTTGATGTATACGAGCGACTCGCGTTCCACCTCGGGGTTGTACAGCATCGAGTGCAGGAAGTCCCAGTGCAGGCTGCGGGAGTCACTGTCAAATGAAGTACCTCTTCTGTGAGCAGCGGACGGCGCAGCAGCATCTTGATGTAGACGAGCGACTCGCGCTCCACCCCGGGGTTGTACAGCATCGAGTGCAGGAAGTCGCAGTGCAGGCTGCGGGAGTCACTGTCAACGGAAATATTAAATATTTTTATTGTTTTGTACGACTTCCAAATCATAATCATAATCAATTTATTGGTCAAATATAATTTGACATCTCAGTCATATTATAGATAGATACAATGGTTCAAAAACAAAACAAAAAAAAAAGTTTGAAAATTAAAAATTACAAAATATTACACAAAAAGAACTTCTTATCATGATCTAGGGTATTGACTTGCCAGTCCTTCCAATAAGTGTCCAGTTTATCCCGCCATCTCCTTCTGGGCCTGCCAAGACGTCGTTTAACGTTGCGTGGGCTCCACTCAGTGGTCAGTTTAGCCGTCCGACATGCGGCAGATGAGTCCAGCCCAGTTCCACTTCAAACTGGCGGCTTTTTGACTAACGTCGGCGATTTGTGTCTATATATTTTATATATTTTGTATGCTGTTTCTGATGCGGTCAGATAGTTTGACTCCCAGAATACTGCGCTTCATTGCTCGCTCGAAGAGTGTGCTTTTGATGTTCCGTCAAAGACCAAGTCTGAGCACCGTAGGTGAGGATGGGGAGAATGCATATGTCCATGAGTTTATTTTTAATGGATAATGGAAGTTTACCCTTCATAGGTCATTCATTCATAATAGTTCCTCCAGGCGTTTTCGGTACGACGAGCAACTTATAGATAGATAGATCTATAAATCTATAGTACGCTAAATCAGATTCGTTCCTGTTTTACACGACTGCCCAATAAAAGGAGTGTATATTTTTTTAGCAGTCGTATGTAATGTCAAAAGCGCGCGAAGTCTATGTATTTTTGTACGTGAGTTTTTTTATTCCACCATAACTTTTGAATGCCTAAACAGATTTAGATGTATGGGGTATCGTTAGAATCATTACATTTCCCCGAGTAACATAAGCCATTTTTTTTAAATCGTTTTATATGGCGGCAGTATGGAAACATTAAAAAATATAACTTCGAAATTTACGATAGGGGTATCAAATTGAAGGCCTTGAATAAGCACATTCCAACAGTATATAATTTATCGGCAAAAGCTCTTTTTTGACAGGGCAGGCGTGTTTTTTTAGCTTTTAAGGTAGTTCGTAGGTACTTATTTATTAAGAGAATAATGTCGGAGTGACAAAATGTAGTTGGAAAAGTGCCAGTCTCTAGTGTAAAGTTGAGAAAAAGATTGGTTTTAAATTTAGATAAAGCAGTAAGTAACAAATAATCTGTAGGAACAATATAATTAAAAAAAAAGGCAATCGGGCACCGAGGGCTCGTATAAACTTGTAGGTATGTATAGTGTTAGTCCATCACGGGAACCGAGTCTCGAAGAAAACTTTTTTACTAAGTAAATTAAGAATCATAAATTAAAAATGTACACAGCCCCGACCCTCAATTATAGCTAAGAACCATCTCGATCACATCAGCTTTCAATCAGTAAAAAAAAACGCATCATAATCGGTCCATTCGTTTGGGAGCTACGAAGCGTCAGACAGACATGCACACAAACACACTCGCAAACTAAACTTGTAACACCCCTCGCGTTTCTAGTTCAGGGGTTAAAAAAGACGGAGCTTTTTTGCAAAGAGTGAAATTAAAACCCTCAAAAGTGGCTACAGCGCCCGGAAAGTCCGTGGAGCTTTTTTGCAAAGAGTGAAATTAAAACCCTCAAAAGTGGCTACAGCGCCCGGAAAGTCCGTGGAGCTTTTTTGCAAATAGTGAAATTAAAACCCTCAAAAGTGGCGCCCGGAAAGTCCGTAGGTACTAAAATAAAGATTAGGCACATTGTAGGAAAGAAAAACTTCTGGAGCTCACAGCGGTACTCTAAACTCTAGCACAGAGCAAATGAGAGTGTTCCAGGTCCAGGATCGGATCCAATCCGACCGATGAAATGTCTACGCCAGAATTGTACGCGACATTTCACTACAAAAAATCAGCCGTGCGCCCCGACACAGCCCCACGCGGTTTCCCGTCCCGTAACCCCGCCTGACTATCGTCAGCTCTTCTAATAGTCGGTACGGTACGGTGGTAGCGTAGCGGTTATAGCGGTGTTTGGTACATATTGGAATGATTACAGCATATAATCGCTGACATTTGCGATCTAAGTATATGCTCTCAAAAAACTTCGAGTTACATTATTGCAAACCGCATATCATGGACGCTTGCTTTTAACGTCCATGTCAAAAGTGCGATTCTCGTCACCGCGAGCGAACTTGCATACTAACGCCATCTAGTTCAGCTCGTGGCCAAACTTAGTCCCTGTTGAGAAAAGAGGGGGGAGAATCGTAGCTTTCAAACGAATGGACCGATTTAGCTGCGGGTTTTTATGTTTGAAAGCTGAGGTAAAGGATAAAGGTAGGTAAAGGAGATGGTTCTTAGCTATAATGGGGGGTGAATGGGGGTGATGATCGTAGCTCCCAAACGAAAGGACCCATTTTGATGCGGTTTTAATGTTTGAAAACTGATGTGATCGAGATACTTCTTAGCTATAATGGGGGGTGGGGGGACGGGGGTACATTGTACATCATAACACCAAAAAAAATAGAAATTGCGGTAATACAATCGGCGGTCTTATCGCTTACAGCAATCTCTTACAACTTTTGAATGAACTTATGTGTCTTTCGGATGTTACTTATGAGTGGTAGAAGCCGAGCAATCTATACAAATACTATTAGACGGCAGAACGAATGTGGATAAAAATGAAGTATATATTGTCTATCTATTGTTTGTTTGTAAGGGATATACTCAAAAAATACTGAATCCGTTTTAAAAATTCTTTCACCTATGTAAAGCTACATTATCAGCGAGTAACATGGGCTGTATTTTATTTTTCAATAAATTTGTGATCTCTACGACAATTGCAATAATGGAACCCAAGGTATCAAAAATTTGCCTACAAAAATGTCGATTTCTTGCTTAAGGAACGGAATGATATGTTACCGTGGAAACGAAATAATAACAAGTCTGTCAAGTACGTGACTAATAACTAATAATGCAGTTGCCTTTGGTCAAATAGCACCACGATCGTTGCTGCCAAAGATTTTGAATTACGCTTACAACAGTTTTTTTTTTAGTATATACGACGGTTTTAAAAATGCTAAAAGGTAAATGCCGCGGTGTGAGCGCTACACGTGCGAAGCCGGGCGAGTCACTAGTTATAAATACATTTCGTCCTGGAATAACACGGCTTTACTTTTAACCCAGAGAAATAACCACGCATGCAAAGCCGCGGGCACAGCTAGTCTACACTAATATTATAAAGAGGAAAGCTTTGATTGTTTGTTTGTTTGTTTGTTCGTAATGGATAACTGAAAATTACTGAACCTATTTCAAAAATTCTTTCACCTCATTATTAGCGAGTAGTATGGCAGTATTTTAATTCTATAGGAATCTACAGATTCCTACGAAAAATTAGAGATCCCTACGAAAATTGCAATAATGTAACCCAAGGTATCAATAATTAGCAAAAACGACGATTACTCGCAGTGGAACGGAATTACATGTTGCTTTGGAAACGAAATAAAAACAAACCGTTCAAGTACTTAAGTAATAATGCAGTTGTCTATGGCAAAAAGCACTGCTGCCAATAATTTTGTATTAAACAAAACAAACAAACAAAAAAGTTTTTATTTGCACAACAAATAAAACATACAAAATATAATTAGTACCTAATAATTAAAATTAACATTATAAGCTACGCGAGTGTACCAAAAGAGCCAGTGCTCAGCAAAAATGTCCAGTGCTAGACACGACGCTGGTTTTCAGAAAGGCCTCACGCGGGTGATGTTAAAAAAAGGTGCGAATTTATTTAAAATACATAAAGGGTTATATCATACATATATATACATAATAATAATAAATAAGTGAATGCTAAGTGCTTTAAGTGAATAATAATAATAATAATACAAATACAAATAGAAATAATAAATACACTTAAGTAATTAAATGACATAAATAAAATACATAAATAATCTATATACTTACTTAGAAAACAAGAAACCTAAATTACTGCCAGTAGGTAACAAAATCATTTTATGGTTAAATCACGTGACCTTGGACTAGTCTACCTTTAAATTGTGAAATATCCCTGAACTTGGAATATAAAATTAAAGTGAACTAAAGAAAGAAAAAATATTTAAGTGAACCAGGAAAGGAACAATAATAGCGTAACGAATTATGTACTAATAAAATAATTAAATTTGCAAATTATAGAACCCAATAACTATGCAGATAAAATAAAAAAATTATAAAAAAATGATTGTTTTTTTTTGTCTCATATGAATGACATATCTATCAATATCCGTGCTTTATCTGCTCGTCGACCAAGTTTTTTTTAGATTGCGTCTAAACATTACGCTTACTGACGTTTATTTATAAGTTAAGACGAGTATAAAAATGCTAAAAGTAAGAAAATTGACGCGGTGTGAGCGCTGCCCGTGCGGAGCCGGGGCGAGTCACTAGTTTAGAATAAATTGCTTTGACTTACAATTAGTGCTATCAAATAAGCTGCAGCCATCTAGTTTGTGGTGCATTTATTCAATGTTAAAAGCAACTATGAGTACTAAACACGACATCAATATCAAGAACTTTTCAAAATTATCATCTTTTCTAAATAGACAATCAGCTGGGCACAAAAGCAAAAAGTCAAAGGTTTTTACAGCGCAAGACGTGAAAACATTCATAAATGAAGCCCCTGATGACATATATTTAGCTGTTAAGGTACGTAAAATAACAAATCACCTTATGGTAATACTTCATCATTTATCTTTTAAATTCTTACAATCCTATAAAACATACTTACTTATTTTTATATTTCGCTTGTTTTAGGTGGTTCTTATCTTCGGTATAACTGGCGCATGCCGAGGTATTGAATTGACAAATATAACAATAGAGAACATAGAACAACAGGGTCAGTTGTTAGTAATTAAACTACCGAACACAAAAACTAAAATTGACCGAACATTTGTAGTTCCTCATGAATTCTCTGAATTCGTACAAAAATACAGAAATCTTCGTCCTGAAAATGTAAACACCAACCGATTTTTTTGAAGTACCACCAAGGCAAATGCTACAAACAAGTTATTGGAAAAAATACCATCAGAAGTATGCCGAAGCAAATCGCAAGTTATTTAAAGTTAGATAACCCGGAATTGTACACAGGTCATTGCTTCCGGTGAAGATCGGCTACACTTTTAGCCGATGCTGGGGCTAATTTAACCACTATAAAAAGGCACGGTGGGTGGAAATCCAGCAAGGTGGCTGAAGGTTACATCGAAGATTCCATACAAAATAAAAGTAAAATTACCAACCAAATAACGGAAACTATTCAGCTTTCAAAAAATGAAATTTCTTTCTCAAGAGATGATCCGCAACCATCAACTTCTGCTGAAGAAAGCTTCATCCCGTTAGATTTTGTCCATGACCAATAAATATTACAATCTCAAACTATTAACATACCCAAAAAACACATGTCCCTAAAATTTGAAAATTGTTCTCATTTCACTATAAATTTTAATTAATAAAATGTTTTATTCTTGTAATGCCGGTTTTTTTCTACTTACCTCACAATCGAAATGTAAAGCAGAGTAGTTAGATCGGGTGTAAGCATCAATTGCACCCTCTAACTATAGGCCCTCTAACTATAGGCCCTCTAACTATAGGCCCTCTAACTATAGGCCCTCTAACTATAGGCCCTCTAACTATAGGCCCTCTAACTATAGGCCCTCTAACTATAGGCCCTCTAACTATAGGCCCTCTAACTATAGGCGCCCTCGCTGCGCTCGTGCGCCTAAATATCTCGGGCTGCAATTGATGCCTTACAGCCCTTGGCTACTAATCTACTATTATCTTTCTCAGTAATTGAAACTAGTATGTCCTTAAATTTTAGAGGTATCTATGTGTTGGAATCTATATATATATTACTAGTTTTCCCGCCCGCGACTTCGTCCGCGCGGACTAATGTTTATCGCGAAAAAACATCCTATTTTCTTCTAGGATATTAAAAACCAATGCAAAAGTAGGTGCTCCAATGCTCTTGATGTTTTTTGATGGACTTGTTATTTCGTTTCCATGGCAACCACAGACCATTCTGTGATGACAACCGTTCCTTACAGTGAGTAATTAACATTTTCCAGTTTTCCCGTGGAAATTTTCAATTTTCCGGGATAAAAAGTATCGTATGTTTTATTCCAGGGTATAAGCTATCTCCACTCTAAATTTCATCAAAATCCGTCCATTCGTTATCGCGTTAAAGCTCCCCAAACAAACAAACACAGAATGTTTCACTTTTATATATTGGTATGAATTATTATTTTTATTGATATTTGTTTAATTTTATTATAGTATGTGTATTTGTATTTAATGGCATGTATGTATATATTTATAAAAAAATATAAATATATAGTATATATATATATATATATATAATATATATATATATATATATATTATATATATATATATATCATCATGTCATCATGTCAGGCTTGGCCTCCCCCAAAGAGCGCAATGACGAGCGATCTTGTGCCACCTCCATCCACCGACTTCCTGCGAAGGCTACAATGTCGTCGGTCCATCGTGTGGGGGGTCTCACTACACTGCTTCCTTGTTCGTGGTCGCCATTCGAGAACCTTTATTCCCCAACGGTTGTCGGTTCTGCGACTTATATGGCCTGCCTATTGCCACTTCAACTTGCAAACTCTGAGAGCTATGTCGGTAACCTTCGTTCTTCTACAGATTTCCTCATTTCGGATTCTATCACGTAGTGAAACACCGAGCATAGCTCTCTCCTTTGCGCCCTGCGCAACTCTGAGCTTGTATATGAGACCAATAGTTAGCGACCACGTCTCAGTGCCATATGTCATCACTGGCAACACGTACTGCTTTCGTCTTGAGGCTCTGCGGTATCTGCGACGAGAAGATATGGCGTAATTCCCCGAACGCTGCCCATCCGAGTTGGATTCGTCGGTTGACCTCTTTGTCGAAGTTGGATCTACCCAGTTGGATCGTCTGACCCAAGTAGACAGTGATCAACAGCTTCGATAATATCGTTCCCAACATAAACCGGCATGGGTACGACATGGGCATTTCACAAGATGTTCGTCTTGCCCATGATCATAAGACCCACCTGTTGGGAAACAATATTGAGGTCACTGAGCATTGTGCTTAGGTCTTCCAGGGTTTCAGCCATCAGCAAATCGAAGGTGAGGTGATGTATTCGCCATTGATGTTAACACCAAATCCGTTCCAGTTCAGAAGCTTGAATATATCTTCCAGTGCAGAGGTGAACAGTTTCGGAGAAATAACGTCTCCCTGTCTCACCCCTTTTTGCAACTGGATAGAATTCGTGGTCTGATCCTGAAGACGAACTTTCATGGTGGCCTTGCTGTACAAACACTTCAACACTTCGATGTACCGGTAGTCAATCTGGCACAGCTGTAATGACTGTAGCACTGCCCAGGTCTCGACTGAATCACAGGCTTTTTCGTAGTCCACAAAAGCTAGACATAGTGACCGATTATACTCTTCGGTCTTCTGTATAATCTGCCGGAGCGTATGAATGTGATCTACGGTGCTAGAGCCTTTCCGGAATCAAGCTTGTTCGGGAGGCTGAAAGTCGTCAAACCTACGAGCGAGACGAAACGAGACGGTTAGTAACTACTCTCGAAAACAGCTTATAGACGTGGCTCAGCAGCGAAATGTTCCTATGATTCTTCAAGAGGGTTTTATCACCTTTCTTAAAGAACAAAACCACTAAGCTCCTGTGCCACGCCCCTGGCGTAGTACCGTCGAGGATGACGGAGTTAAACAGCTTCTGAAGGACTTTAAGTACCGGTGTTCCACCCGCTTTCAGTAGCTCTGTCGTTATTCCGTCCTCCCTTGGTGGCTTGTTGCTTTTAAGCTGTTTGAGAGCCATTCTGATCTCGTATAGGCTGACGTCCGGGATATCTTCGGTATAATGTCGGGTCAAACGGGCTCTTGCATCGCTAGTCGTGCTAGGAGGACTACGCGATGAGGTGTATAATTGTCCATAGAACTTCTCGAGCTCACTCAAAACCCCTGGCTTCGACAAATAGATGCTGCCACTGTCGGTTTTCAGCTTCGTCAACAGGCTTTGCCCAATTGACAGATCTCTTGCGAACACTTTGGTGCCCTTGTTGCGCTCTATTGCGTTCTTAATACAAGTAGTATTATAGGAACGCAAATCGTGTCGCATTGACTTGGAGTTCTGTTTATTAAGCAAGCTGTAACTCGACATATCCACTGAAGACTGCAGCCTCATCTCGCCTCGTTCTGCCATAAGTTTGAGTGTATGCTCAGATAGTTCCCGTTGTTTAGTTCGTCCACTATAACGCATTGAAAGGATTTGAAAGCGATTTTGGAGCTCCAACTGAAAGCTCTCGGGGTTTTGGATTTGGGCAGGACTTGGGCGAAGAGCAGATCCTATTAAACGAGACCTCTGTAGCTTTACGTTGATATTCAATGAGCCTCTTACCATGCGGTGATCACTGCCGGTCTTAACCCTGTTGATCACAGAGACATAATTGAATATATGCCGATTGGTCGTCAAAATGAAATCTATCTCGTGCTTATGACCGCCGGGGTGTAGACACGTCCATTTCCTGGACGGGCGCTTCTTGAAAAAGAAGTTCATCATAAAGAGTCCCTCCCCAACTAGCAAATTAGTGAAAATCACAACTCTCCTTATAGCCTTAAGATCTAAAGGGATGGTATAAGGGGATCAGAATTAAGCAAAAGTTCTACAACACGTAATATTAAATCTTACGACCGCAACAAGAACCTAAGATATTTTTGTGTCACCTTATGACATCATTAACTGCTCAATAGTTAGAAATATATCGCTTTTGCCCCTTTCAGCCGCATAATGGTATCACGTAGTATTTTATACCACCATTGATTGCACAATAGTTAGAATTGTATCTCTTTTAGCACTTTCAGCTGCAAAACGGTCCTGCGTGGCATACTATGCAATGCAGTGCTGCATAGGATATAAAATGTGCAACTGATTGACTTCTTACAGCTATTGTTATGCATATTAGTTAAAATTAGCACTTCATCTCGTAAAATTCCTTTTTTTAGAACTACTACGAGCCTGCAGTGCTTCAAGATAGGGAATAATAGCTTTTAATAAATTGGAAGAACCGTGATGGCTGCCGTTATGTTTACGGCTCAAATAAGTAATACACGAATTTGATCTATATATTTATTTATTGTAGTAAAGGAGACTCGCCTCACATTTACAGTAGTTATTAATCATTTATATGTAAAGAAAGAAACGGCACATACTTTATAAATCCATAAACAAATGTTTAAATAATGTATTAGTGCCTATACTACTTCAGCTTTACAAGCAAAGGTTATAAGTATTAGTTTAGCTGAACCCTAAATTATGTTTACTGTCTGTGTTTTACGTGTGCTGCGATGCAGGTGTAAGCTTTATATGATATCAAATTCACACTCTCGGTTATTATATTAACTCTATTGGACCTATGTGGAGGTGATGGTTCTCGAGCTAATAATTTTGCAACTAACGTGGAACTAAGAGCTTCTTAGCACTGAATTTTAGCACCAATTTCTACAAAATAGGGCTTTTGTAGTGAAAATTAGAATCCAAGGCTGCAATTGCAGGAACGCCATTTTTGAGATAAAACCTGTATTTTATTTTATATTTTTGTTTATTTAAACACACAGCATATTCAAATATGATCTCGAACATCATGTTTTTGTTAGTTAGCCACAAATTAACTTATTTCTGCGATAGTCTTCTCAAAATTTTGATAAAAATGTTATACCATGCTTTATATACATATTAGATTTACTATGATATCTTCAATAAATTGAGGGCCCATTTATTTAATTCCAAAAACACCATACATGTATCACAGTAAATTAAATTTGCCGATGTTTTTCACCTGAATGAATCATGCAAACTTAAATCTTAAATTTACACAATAAATCCACCATTTTGATATTTTAATACACGATACCGCAGCCATTAACTAAAAACTGCAAGGTTATACTCACCATATAAAAACACCGAAATCACTCTGCGTTGTGCACCAAATCGAGTGAATGATTAGCCAATTAGAGTGACGTTCGTTCATTCAGTTAGCGCCAATATCGGCTTTTAACTGCTATTTTCACCGTATAAGCACCTGTCAAGCACTATTTAGCAACTCTACTGGATCCGTTATAATGGTGCTATAAGGCGCCCCTTTAGAGCTTTAGCAGCTGCAAAAGGTCTGCATAGCGCGCTATAGAGCTACCACTGGCAACCTTTAGTTATAATTACATACGCTACAGAGCTCCTACTTTGTGCTCGTTGGGTCCTTCTCCATGAAGTCGGCCAATCGCTGACCCCTTTGTTTCCACTGTCCAAATCCAAACTGCCCCACTCTCAGTTCATCGCCATTCCTCATACCCCGCCCTGCGTTGAAGTCCCCCATCACCACTGTGAAGTGTGTTTTCGGCGCATGTATGGCATTAGAAATGTCGTCATACATAGCCTCCTCTTCATCGTCCGGGCGTTTCGAATGTGGGGCGTACACCTGTATGACCTTCAATGAATACCTTTCGGTAATTCTGAGTATAAGGTGCCTCCCTGCTCGAAACGCTTTCGATCTTCACAATGTTATTGACGACGGACTTGTGGACGAGAAACCCGATACCGTGTTGGGACTGCTGGTCGCCCTCCCGGTAATAGAGTAAGTTGCCGGAATTGAGGGTCATCGTATCCTCTCCCTCTCTTCGAACTTCTGATAACTCTATAATACCCCAGCGCAACTTACTTACTACTTCTTCCAGCTCTATCAACTTCTCATCGGTCCTCAAGGTGCGTGCGTTATAAGTTACCAGCCAGGTCCAGAGATCGTGGGGGTTGGTAGGATATATATATATTTTAATTGTGTACACCGCCATCCTCTCTTACTCCATTATTTCTTTCCAGCCAAAGGTTTACTGGAAGAGATCGCTTTTAGCGATAAGTCCGCCCGTTGTACTTTAGTTATAAGATTTTTCCTATTTGTTGTAAATTATTGCAAACTGGTGTACAATAAAGTATTATCTATCTTTCTATGTATGTATGTATGTATGTATGTATGTATGTATGTATGTATGTGGGTTTATTTGTTCCACCATAACTTTTAAATGTCTAAACAGATGTATGGGGTGTCGTTAGAAACCTTAAATCGTTACGAGTGACATCAAGTAAATGATTTTGAAAAGTTCGCTTTTTGGCCGAGTGTTTTTTGTCTAAATTTTATGATTTACTTGTAATATTAAGAAACTACGCTTAGGATCTATTTATTTTTCTAATTTTATAAGCCAGCACATCGACCAGCGCCTTCCTCTGGTGCAGAGTCTCTACGCGTCAAGGAACCGCCGGAATGTCAGCTATGCTAGTCCTGCTGGTGCAAACTGACCCTTTCCTGACGGGCGGCCAGGAGGCCAACACGTCGACCAGCGCCTTCCGCTGGTGCATTCTCCGACACGTCCAGAAACCACCGGAGTGTCGGCCATGCTAGTCCTGCTGGTGCATACTGACCCTTCCCTGACGGGCGGCCAGCAGGCCAGCACGTCGACCAGCGCCTTCCGCTGGTGCAGAGTCTCCGACGCGTTCAGGAACCGCCGGAATGCCGCGCGCCGACCCGCTGCTGTCATGAGTATCTCCTCTGTAAACACAGATGATGTAAATTAAACAAAGCAATGGCACCTTCTACTTTTTAAAGAAAAATAAATAGAGTAACAATATTTTTTCATTCTTTGTGATGTTTAAAATTCATAATATTTGACACTCACCCGTGAGTTCCGTCAGGTAGGGCTCGTGCGGCCACTCCGTCCGGAACAGATCGAGGCTGAACCGCGCCACCTTGCCCATGTCGTCGCTCTCGTCGACATGGGCGCGCGAGGACAGCGCCAGGAGCCCTATCTGCTTGTGCGGCGGCAGGCCCAGCTCGCTGGCGCGCTGGAGCACCCGCTCGATGAGCTCTTCGGACAGCTTGACGCCGTCCTTGTGGTACTGAGTGAGGCGCGCCACGAGGAGTTCCATGTCTCTGGAATTGAACACCAAGGTTAAAATGGACTGTCCAGAGGTGCTAGAGCTTTAAATTGATATCAGTTTTGAGTGTGTCGTATTGCATTTGACCCTGACAGGTACAGCAAGCAGAGCGAGCCATTATCTATTATCAATTAGATGGGTTTATGTAGTTTTATCATTCTAAAACATGTCAAGGGTATAATAGCATTTGTAAACGAGCGCAACGGTAAATTATAAGTACATGCGAGTAATTAGGTATAAAATAGGAACACA
The DNA here is from genome assembly GCA_946251855.1 of Alsophila aescularia. Taxonomy (NCBI): domain Eukaryota; kingdom Metazoa; phylum Arthropoda; class Insecta; order Lepidoptera; family Geometridae; genus Alsophila; species Alsophila aescularia. Next base: position 32,614,956 of record OX276377.1, on the reverse strand, counting down.
GTAAAATAGGCCTAGGTGTTACGAACACTTTGTGCTATTCAGCATGTAAGCAAGTTAACGCATAAGCGAGATAAATATTATTTTGTATGGGCATAGGAAATAGGAAAACGTAGTGTAGAATCTACGTGCCATCACATATGACATCTAAAGCATACGGGACGGCCGCGTACCTCTTTAGGAAATAATTAAGAACATGCAGCCATAGAGAGACTCTCATGATGCATGGGATTGTTGGTACAGGTTGCCTCAGGAAAGCCGCGCTCTGTAAAAGGTACTGATTTACAAGCAAAGCGATCCTGAGCCAGCCTAAAGGTAAAATTAACAAGGTATCACTTAGAAATCAATAAAACATAGTTAGTAAGAGCGAGAGGAAGCTCACTGGGAGAAACGTTTCTAAATCAGTCAAGTGTGTTGACTTTCGATTAATCATCACACATAGGAATGTCTCTAAACTGGACAAACTTTTAGGAACATGCCTGAAGTTTGGGTACCGTCTTCGTACGGGTGCGAGGAGATCACAAGATCGGGAGTTCTCCTCGCACCCGTAGCAAAGCCATAAAAATTAGGCTTTCTTCTTGGTGAAGATTCGAGGTACGACCGTAGCGAACTTATGGGACAACTTTTTATGCCTGTTTTCGAGCTTGGGAAAATAAGGATCGAGAACAAAAGAATGAACGTATGTAATAAATAAAGTAGAATAAATCGCCCAATAGGAGAGCTTCGCTTGTTTCGGGTAAACTATAAAAACCCATACTTCTAAGAATTATCGGACATTCATCAGTTCCCGTTCGCTGAAGCAGTCGAAAACAAGAAGCTCTCCTACAAGCGACCATAACGTAGGCATTCAGTACATCGCACCACAGTGTATCAGGGCTCCGATAGCCAAACTCTGTAACCGGGCTATGCTATAAATTCTAATATAATCCGTGTTGTTTCTTTTATTGTTGAAGACAATAAACCATTTATAAAGTGTCACCGAACTGTGTTTCTCTTCATCTGACTCCTGAACGTACGTCCTGTGCTCGAAGAAGTCTCATTATCTCTCAACTGCGACCCCGCACCTACGCGAGAGTCTGCATCAACAGTATTTGTCAATAAGAAAGCTACCTTTGCGCACTACTGCGCGTGCTAGTGTTGTTCAGGTAGTTTATTATTTATTTTTACTGCCATTATATTTGAACCAGGACTTTGGATTTTTAATAATTTGGAAAGTAGAACGAATGTGCATCAAGAGTAAACAGCAAAATTTAATTGCTTTGTTTTGTGCATTAAGAGGAATAGACAGGATTTACAACTGTTTGGTTGACAGCGGTATATGTGCTACTATTTGGCACCGGTGGCGGTTGGATGTGCGTGTTTGGCCGGCGACGCGCAGGTTGTGCGTCTGTTTGGCCGGCGATAGCCAGATGTGCGCCTGTTTGGACACCGGCGACAGGATGTGCGCTTCGCTGGCCGGCGGCACACAATACATACTAGACGGTGTGCAGCCAGCCGTCGGCGATGTAGTGGAAGAGGCGCGTGGGTTCGACGTCGACGTGCAGACACTGCAGCAAGCTGGTGAGCGCTGCGCCGCGCATCTCGCACTTCATGACCAGCTTGGACACCGGCGGCAGGATGTGCGTTTCGCTGGCCGGCTGCACACAATACATACTTGACGGTGTGCAGCCAGCCGTCGGCGATGTAGTGGAAGAGGCGCGTGGGCTCGACGTCGACGTGCAGACACTGCAGCAGGCTGGTGAGCGCCGCGCCGCGCATCTCGCACTCCATCACCAGCTTGGACACCGGCGGTAGGATGCGGGACACGTCACCGTGGCTCTTCTCTATCTCTCTGAAAAAAATATGTATATTTTTCTATATGAATATATCTTTTTCTGCGTAAGTATCAACATTTACTGTGCTCACCAGGACGACTTGCAGTCGTCCAGGTGCGGATTTTTCGAATCTCTTTCTTAGGAGAGTAGTACAGTATTGAGGGTCATGTTGTGATTAAATTAAAGTTTTATTCTCAGTATAAATAAGGTTGAAATTGTGTTTGGTAAAAGTGTAAATACAACGTGCCACTGAATAGCCTTATAAGTACGTAGCAGGTTTGTTTCGATCAAGCATGTAAATTCGTTTACGTGCGCAATGGTTGTACATAGTATTTAAAATTCCCATACAAAAGATATAATAAAAAAATTGCGGCAACCCTAAATGTTTGTTATAACGTTGCTTAAAAATGTAGGTATGTATATACAAACTGCTCCACCTGCGGGTTCAGCTTGCTAGGCCTCTCCTCGCTTGCGCGCTGGTGGAAATACCCCGTTGAGTTGAGATTGTTCGCCAGTCCGAGAAGATGTGGGTCGAGCCAGTCTATTGTCTCTCAGCACGAGCAGATGTGGGTCGAACCAGTCCATTGTCTTTCAGCACGCTGTTACATTTTAGCTCAAGAAAACACCGAAGGCTTAAGAAACGATAATTTTATGTAACACTTGAAACTGATCACAAATCTAAATATCTATTATGACATTTCCATAAGGTCGGACTGTCCCGAATCTGCCGCGGGGACGTGCTCGGGGGAGGCGACCAAGTCGCGGTACTCCTGGTACTCGCTCTCGCGATCGTACAACCTCTCTGTCACCTTCAGGGAACTCCAAAAGCCTCGAGCGACTGAACGCCCGCTGCCTATCGCTCAAACGCCTCTTCCGCTCTTCAACCACGGGCTCTATGATTTACATACTCGTCGATACGACCATCAATATCTCGTAGGTCGTCGAACATTCGGTACAGAGTGTACCAAACGTGAACTCGAAACGTGAACTTCATCTCTGTGAGGCTTTGGATAGGATAGAGATCCTGTTCAAATAATCTCTCGCGCCGTATTCGAACCACTTCACTTCATCCCGTTTTCTCCCGACTCGTGGAAGAAAAGATTCACTTTAAAATTCTATTCGACGTATTTTGACTCTGACATTCAACTGACTATTGCGCAATGCGCAAGTTCTGTCAAAACAGAGTATAGTCCGACCAACATGTCTGTGAAATGGCGAAAAAAACAGCCACGAATGAGGTTCACATTTTCTGTTTTACCACGTTTTTATTAAGTCACTTTCTTGTTTGTCGTTCCGGGTGGAATCTTGCAACTCATTTTTCGAGCACTTCCTGCCCCTTTACTCTCGAATACCACTCCGATTCAATCACAATCCCAACAGTGCGATTCAGCTACGTCGCACAAGAACGAAGCGTTACGCTTCTTCATTTATTATAAGAACTGCAAAGGAGTGTAATGCCCTGCCCTCGTCAGTTTCCGGTAAAATATAACCTAGGTGTGTTCAAGTCAAGAGTGAATAGGTATCTACTAGGCAAGCGTGCTACACCGTAGACCACATCATCGCTTTCCATCAGGTGAGATAGTGGTCAAACGATTGCCTAGTCCGCAATAATAAAAAATAAAAATAGAAAATCTAACCTGCACTGCAACGTGATCGTTACCTTTCGGTGTGGCAACATGTCCACCGTCTTGGTTTAAAAAAATCACATCCTTCCTTCACTTCCCAACCTTTCTCCCACTTCCCCCCACCCTTCCCCCTTTCTTCCTACCATTTCCTTGTCTTTCCCCTACCTTCCTCCAAATCCCTTCACTCTTTCCCCACTTCGCCACCCCTTTTCACTTTCCCCCCAACTTCCCCCTACCCTCCCCTCACAATCCCCCACCTTCCCTCACTTTCTCAAACCTTCCCCCACATCCCTCCACGTTGCAGTGTAGTTAGGTGCATTTAGGTTTTATAGCTGAATCGCACAGTTGGGATCGTGATTGAATCGGAATGGTGTTCGAGAGTAAGCCAGCTGATTAGCTATCCGGCTGAAACTTTCAGGGTAGCTCACAACTCGATCACAAAGGAATTTAAAAAAAAACGATATAAAAATAAAACGATTAGATTAGTTTTTTAATCTACATTTGCTGCTTGTTCTGTTTGTTGATTGGTCTACTTATCGATTGACTGGAAAACTCACGCCACCATTCAGTTCACAGATAAGTTGGTGGCACTGTAGCACAAATTCTAGGTCAAGAGCGGTATTGTTATTTTTTCAGCTGATTACTAGGCAGTACTATTATTTATGGCGAAGGGGACCACTGACCATGGATGGAATGCATGGTAATACTGCTGTATTGGTATGTAAGCTGTGGATGATCAGAGGTCTCAATTCCGAGCACACACCTCCCCGCGGTGCCCCCCCCCCCTCCCCCGGTAACTTTGTTGTACAAAAACAAGAATGCCGTCTTGTTCTTTGTACACCAAAGGCAAACGTGTCAGGAAGACTCGCCAAGACGAATTAGCCAGCGTGGCGTTTTACGGCTATCAACCCTCCCCTTAATGAATTACGCCAATAAGACAAGGCCCTCAGTCCCCAGTAGCCCCACTAGTCCTGGACAAGGTGGCATCCAGGGAAACGGTGGGGTAGGGGGTGCTAAGAATCACTGGAAGCGATCTGGCCACCAAACGACGACCCTGACCCTGGCATGTTTTAACACTAGGACGTTGCGCACGGACGAGAGACTTCACGAACTTGAATTGGAAGCTAACAACATCAAATGGGATTTAATCGCACTGTGAGAAGTACAAAGTAGAGGAGAAGATTTGATGAAACTACCTTCTGGCAATTTACTGTTTTTCCAGGTCACGTCGTATGGAGGAGTTGGCTTTTTAGTAAGCAAGAAACTAGCCCCCGCAATACAGGAATTCAACAGCATTTCAACTCGTGTATGTTATACAATAATTACAAACGCTACGCATTAAAAGTAGTTCAAGTATACGCTCCAACTTCCGAACATGACGATGAGGAAATCGAACAATTCTTCGAAGACGTGGAGAAAGGTTTCAAAGAAAAACCTTGTCACTTTTTTACTATCTTCAAAAGTCATTTTCTATCGTTCTATCTACTAAAGTGGGTGACTTTAACGCTAAGATTGGTCAACGGCTCAGTACAGAAAAGTCAGTTGGAAAATTTGGTCTAGGCAAAGAGAAAAAACTTTGGAAGACTTTCTTGAAATGAACAGGCTTTTTGCTATGAACACTTTCTTTTACAAAAGACCTTCAAGAAAGTGGACCTGGGCACAGAATAAATAATAGTACAAGTACAGAGAGAGAGCTGCGAGCTTTCAATTATATTTACCAAAAGGCGCTCACCCATTGCGTGCAGGCTAGAATGTACCGTATCACAACGCGCGAGAGCTTCCATTGCTCTAATCGTTTCAGAATCGCTCTGTCACTTTTACGCTCGGTAGGGTTGTATCAAGATATGCCTAGGTACTTGTACTAGTAATTATTCTGTGATATAATATTACTTTGATATAGTAACCGAATAAACAATTATGTAAAAATGTATTATTTTATTACTTATTGTTATAAATGTTGATAGTTCTATTAACTACATATAATGACATTCTTATCAGAATAGACCTAGTACCTCATTATTTGATTATATCATAAAAGGTTACACTTTGATGAATAAAAGGTGCCTGTCTGACTTCGATGCTTAATAATGACTGAAAAAGAAATGCTACGTAATAAAATGTCGGTATGTAAGTATTTTACGAGATTTGTCAGAGCGAATGCTATGCAGTACCTTCTAGGTTTCTCCTTGGTATTCATAATTAAGAAAAGAATAAAATTTGACAAAAACTTTACGTAAGTTTACGTAAGTAGGTACTTTATCGTTAAGCACACGGCGCGCGACTCATTGAGCGCACACTTGACACTCTACTGAATGAACCACAATATTACGGCCCCGAAGTTTAGGTATAATATATTTGTACTTGTTGCGGAGTGCGACCGCCCTGACCTGGGCTAGTCCCGACGGTTACACCAAAAACGAGGTAGATTAAAGTCATTGCCTCACAGAGGCACATGGTGACTGACGTATCGGTACTCAAATGGTTTATAACCGGCAGTGACCACACATTAGTCAGAGCTGAGTTCAGATTTAACTTGTCTATGGAAAGAAAGAAATTGATAAAAACACCTAAAAGATAAGAATGGAACTGAAAAATAAATTCGAGGGCTTAGACTTGACATAGACAGTCTGAACAAAAAGCTATCTGAGACCATTATTCACACTGCAAAGGAACATATTGGTGCCATACCGAAAAAACAATCAGCACTAACACCAGAAACTTTGGCACTAATAGATAAAAGACGTAAACTACCACAAAACACTGTTAACTATCAGAGGAAATTAGAAGAAACCAACAAAATTATACATAAAGCAGTAAGAAAAGATTTAAGAACGCATAATAAGCTCACTATAATGAAAACAATTGAAGAACGCAGAGGGCCAAAAGTTTTCAGGAAGAAATTAAATTCAGGAACATCACAGATAAGAGCATTAACGAATAAAAGTGGAGTTAAAACAAGCAATAGAGATGAAATGTTGGAAATTGTTGAGGAGTTCTGAGTATATGCCTCTACAATGGTAGCACCGGAAACAGAAGACAATCCAAGAGCTGAACCCGTCGAATGCCGAAGTGACAATAATTTACCTCACATCTTGCCAACAGAAGTGGCATAAGCTCTCAATAAAATGAAGTCAGACAAGTCACCTGGCGAAGACGGCATGACAGTTGAGCACCTAAGAGCTGGTGGGGAACCTGTTTTTAGAACTCACGTAGAACTCTTTAACAAAGTTCTTCCAAGCAGTCACACGCCAAAAGCGTGGAAAAACGCAGTAGTCACGATATTGCCCAAGAAAGGAGACACCTCAAAATTAAGTAATTACAGAATAATCAGAATAATCAATTTATTGGTAACAATTATTACAGGTCAATCAGACCGATAAGCTTCCTCCCTCAAATATACAAACTATTTGCCAAAGTTCTGAGTCACAGAATTACTAGTCAAATTGGTGAATGTCAGCACCTCGAGCAAGCAGGTTTTCGGAGCGGATATTCTACTATCGATCACAATCACACCGTGAAGCAGCTGATGGAGAAATGTGACGAATTCAACCGGCCCTTGTGCTTTGCTTTCGTAGATTACGAAAAGGCTTTTGATAGCGTCGAGCACTGGGCCGTGTTTCATTCCCTCCATCGCTGCCAAGTGGACACACGGTATGTGGATGTCCTCCGAAAGCTGTACGAATCAGCGTCGATGCAGGAACGGATGCAGCACTCACTGATAGTATTCCAATCAAGCGGGGCGTGCGACAGGGAGACACCATATCACCCAAGTTATTTACCGCAGTCTTGGAGGAAGCCCTTAAATTACTCGATTGGGAGGTTAAAGGCGTCTTAGTTAGTGGTGTCCACTTGAACTTTGTTAACCACTTTTCACTTCCACTTGTCTCGCCTCCGTTTTGCAGATGACCTGATTATTATCAATGAAAAGCCGTCACATCTACAAGTGATGTTACAAGACCTAAACTATGCTTCTCTTGGAGTTGGTCTTAAGATGAATATGTCCAAAAAGAAGGTGATGACAAATATTTCCAGCATGTCACCACCAACTATTAAGGTTGGTGGTGAGGCTTTGAAGGTGGTCACTATGCCTATCTTGGACTTGGACACATCCAGCTGGGATGGGCTGCATTCGGCAAACCTGATGACGTGCTCAGGGACCGAAAAATGCTGCAATGTCTGAAGACCCGTCTGTACAACCAATGTGTTTCACCCACAATGACGTATGGTGTCGAAACATGGGCGCTCACTAAGGAGACTGTGCACAAGATGCGAGTCGCACAACGAGCCATGGAGCGCACTATGTTAGGTATCACGTTGAGCGACAGAGTTCAAAATACGGAGATCCGAAGAAGAACCAAGGTGGAAGATATTGGATCCCGTATAATTAAACTGAAGTGGCGATGGGCAGGAACTTGGCAAGATGTGGTGATGGCAGGTGGAGTAAGTCCCTGACGGAATGGTGGCCACGTGACGGTAAGCGTAGCCGAGGAAGACCGATCCAACGATGGGTCGACGACATAGAAAATCACGCTGGTAAGACCTGGAAGAGATTGGCTCAAACCAGATGAATGGCGTAAGAGGGAGGAGTGCTACTATAGGGATGATGATTTTTTGTGTACAGTGTTTTTGCGTAAATTTTACAAGTTAGTGAATGAAAAACTTCGAAATCTCAAAACTCGTTAAACTAACGTAATTTACCACGCCGCACCACATGCCCCACCCCGTTATCTAATAGGTAATTATGTTACATTATGTATACTACTTAGGGGTCAATAATGTATTACTTCATCCCATGTCCAGCAGTGGACGTCTTCTAAATGAAGATATAAATAAAGCGGCAAAAAATTCAAGAAATAGATGATTGGAAATATTTCGACCAGTTTCGGACTATTTTGAAGTCCTTCATCTACCGAGCGATCATTAAAAAACGATGATGCTTCAAAGAATTGAACTTGATTGTGCGAAAGCTACCATATCTGTGTTGAGCGGAAATGAATATAAGAGGCCTGACATGTCGGAGGCCAGCCTGGTAAATTCTGAAATCAGAGGTCAGCATTTGCTCACAAGACAAGCAAGCAAGCAATCTATACCTATAAAAGTAGCGTGACTGACTGACAGACAACGCACAGCATAAAACCGGTGACATAGAGATTTGAAATTTGGAGGATATGCTCCTCGAGTACCGTATGGGTGCACTAAGGTGTTTTTTTAATTTCCATTTCTAAGGAGATGAACCAAATTCACTGACATAGCTCAAAGGATTAGCAAGCTGAAGTGGCAAAGAGCTGTCCACATTTATCGAAGTATGGACAACCGCTGGGGTACACGTGTCCTCGAGTGGAAACCGCGTCTTGGCAAACGTAGTGTAGGACACCCACCGGTCAGTTGGAGTAACGACTTGCGGAAGGCGGCCGGCAGAAACTGGATGAGGATAGCTGAAGATCGGGCTCTGTGGCGTTTAGAGGGCTATGTCCAGCAATGGAGGAACACAGGCTGATGATGATGATGATGATGATGATGAAGGGGTTGAACGGGGGTGGAAAGTTAAAGCTGTAACTCTCGTCACCTCGCGGCAGGGCGCTGTTGTCGACTACATTCTGCATGGTGGCCGAGTGGAAGTTCTCCAGGAAGCGTGCCCACCGCGCCAGCTCCTGTCCCATTTGCGCCCACGTTTGTAACTTACGGCCAGATCTCGTCGCCCCGCGGCACGTCACTATTGTCGACTACATTCTGCACGGTGGCCGAGTGGAAGTTCTCCAGGAAGCGTGCCCACCGCGCCAGCTCCTGTCCGATTTGCGCCCACGTTTGTAACTTACGGCCAGATCTCGTCGCCCCGCGGCACGTCACTATTGTCGACTACATTCTGCACGATAGCCGAGTGGAAGTTCTCCAGGAAGCGTGCCCACCGCGCCAACTCCTGTCCCATTTGCGCCCACGTTTGTAACTTACGGCCAGATCTCGTCGCCCCGCGGCACGTCACTATTGTCGACTACATTCTGCACGATGGCCGAGTGGAAGTTCTCCAGGAAGCGTGCCCACCGCGCCAGCTCCTGTCCCATTTGCACCCACGTTTGTAACTTACGGCCAGATCTCGTCGCCCCGTGGCACGTCACTATTGTCGACTACATTCTGCACGGTGGCCGAGTGGAAGTTCTCAAGGAAGCGTGCCTACCGCGCCAGCTCCTGTCCCATTTGCGCTCACGTTTGTAACTTACAGCCAGATCTCGTCACCCCGCGGCACTTCACTATTGTCGACTACATTCTGCACGGTGACCGAATGGAAGTTCTCCAGGAAGCGTGCCCAACGCGCCAGCTCCTGTCCCACTTGCGCCCACGTTTGCTCGCTGGAAAGAATTACAGAGGATAGTTACTTTAAGGTGCAATAAATCTACAAACATGTTTCATGAGGGAGTGCGCGCGCAAGACGCGGAACATAATAATTGTAGGTAATATTGTGCGTGCAGCGCTGAAGGCGGAAATTCAGCACACGTCTTATGTTGATAAGGTCTGCGACCGGACTGACGAAGGCAACAACAAGTTCTGATGCCGTTTTTTATGTAAAAAATTATATAAAAATGCCATATGTTATGTAAAGTTTTTTGACTTCATTAGCTCGATTACTAAATGTTACAGTCGATTATTTTATCGAGACGGCATATTTTTTGTCGAGCTGACAGACCATAATGTCAGTTTGTAAAATAATATTGCGGGTTTTTTTTTTAAAACCATCATTCTGTCGATAGAAGTATTTCAAATTAAGTTATGAGTCAAGATTTCATTAGATCTAAACGACAGTGAATAGTCTCGACGTTTCGATTTTGCATCGGGCATCGTGCATGACCTATTATTTGCTGTAGAATTACATTGGGTTGGTGGTTCCTGTCTATATAGCAAAAATGAAAAAGCCCAAGAATACCATTATATTTTTTTGAACTCTTTATAGTATTTCATGAACGAGTTGCATACAACAAGCGCGACTGGCGCGAGGACAGGGAGCCTCCGCTCTTAAAAGTCACTAGCTGATGCCGTGGTCATTTCTGTAGGTCAAACGTACTCTATGTACTATTCCAAGACCTAAACTGCCAATATACTAACATTTGATCAAAATTTATTCAGCCGTCAAGAATATTTTTATCGATTGCTCGGCTTCTACTCATCGGATTGAGATACCAAGTACCCCAGTTTTTAAGTCAAACCCTAAGCTATTCAACAGTGATTGCATAGCAATCGGTTCAGTAATTTTTACGTGATGCCCGAACAAAAATACAGACAAACTAACAAAGAAACAGACGGACACATTTTACCTCAACTTCCATTCAAAAAATCACAAATGACACACGAACTATAATTTGTTATGCTTACATTTTGAATTCATGTTGTAGCATTGTTGCAAACAAAATTGGACTAGCGCGCCGTACAAACTGTTAGGTATGTAAATGGTTCGTCACAAAAAAACGCGTTACGTAAAATAGAAAAACCCTTTACTCGAAAACCTTTTTCCCTTTACCCCTTACCCTTTAGATAGAATAAAAAAAACAGAAAAAATATGATCGTTTATGCCGTATATTTTGATACTCGCATAAGAGTGTCAAAATATACGGCATAAACGCAGTCAGTCGCAATGGAATCAAAATAGCTTTTTATAAAATTTCATGATTCTAGTCTAGGTCAACAAAACGATACGGCATTAAACGGCCGTATCTTTTGATGGCGTTGACTTATAGGCCGTTCGTGTTGAAGCAAAATGATCAAAAATAACAGTTAAAACCGCTAAATATGTTTCGATCACCTTTTGTTTTGGGCATGAAAGTAAATTTTGTCATAGGAAAAGCGAATTTATGCCGTAGTATATAGGGTCGTATTTCATTCGACTTGGTAAGGATCGACAGTAGCAAAAATGCCAATCGTAATTGTCCAAAACGCCACTGCTTCATCTCGATTGCAGGGTTAGAAGCTACGAATAAATAATAAGTCAGGAACTCTAATTCAGAACAAATGTCACAATAAAAGTGCCCCTACTTCAAACCAAAACGACGTAAGATTCAAAGTACGAATCACTTCCGAGGTTACAAATATACATGCTTGGTGATTGGTTTAAATTCAGAACGAAAGCAGGGATTGGTTCACGCGCGTAATGCAATGTCTGCTATGACAGCTGAGTCATAGCGGCGTGGACGATGTTATGCAATAAGTGGACCGGACCAAGTCAGTAATAAAACAATATTACTGTACAATGTTTTTTTTTTGGCTCACTTTTTACAATTCATTAAATTTTTTGTCCCACGAAATATAATTAATTTATTAAGTTTTTGTCCAGAAGACATTAAAAGAGAATCTTTCTTCGCAATGTAGTGAAGACGGATTCTGAGAAATTTAAAACGGAATGTCCTCCTGTCAGCCTGTGAATTTAGAGCTGAGATTCAAGTTCAGTAAATTATTTTTATATATTTCCATAAACTGTCAGGCGTTTGGGTTATTGTTGCAACGGCCGTGGTTGCGGATCACTCCAAAAACAACTCAATATTATCTTGGCTTAATATGGTTAAATAAATTTCTATAATTGTAACTCTACTAGCCGTGAAAAAAGTAATTTAAAACTTGAAATACATATGAGGAGTCCTAGAAGTCCAGTTTTGGACTGAGTTTTGGTCACTGGTTTCAAAGAGTTAGTATATGTTGTTACTCTTTGTCCATTTACTGTTCAAGTTTTTTTTTGACTGCATATTGATTTAGAGACCTTTAATATATTTTTCGCTTTGATCCAAAACGTCATGTAGTTTTTCTTTTCCTACCACTGAAAAAGAAAATCGGTCTTGAATTTAGTATGTCGAAAAGGTTGTTAAACGTTTCTAAAAAGCTAACAGTTGCATATGTTTCTTGAAAATCAGGCATGTTTAACAGTTGCGAACCAAACTTAATCGCATCAGCTACACTTTGACTTAAGGTTTGAATCGCTAGTTTCACGTTCATGATATTATTTCGAAAGTATAGATGCCGATTTGACAATTTATTCCCAAAATGCAATCCAACGATATCTTGAACATTTTTCAGTTTCTGCAAATGTGCCCACTCAATTTTTTTTCTTGTTTTTATCTACGAGTGTCTTATTGCTCTAACGTGTTACGCACAAGTTTCACCATATGAAATGGATCTAATATTACAATTACTGGGTCTCCGGTAGATGGGTGGTCAAAAAACGATTTTGAATTGTTTGTGTCTTCAAAATTGCAACCCAACATCTTAGCCGTAGCGATGTTAGATGCACAGCCATCAAAGATCAAAGTAACTTTTGACTTTTTCCTTTTAAGGGCTAAAACTATATCGTCCGAAAAATCATTCAATGCAGTATTTTCTGTAGTATCGCCAAATCCATTTTTCTTCAATTGGGATAAAATATTTTAAGTGAAATATTCAAAATATTTTATTTTAATTGTATTTGGGCGTTGTAGATTTCTGATCTGTGATAGTCGTTATACTGCCAAAATAGTTTTTTTCTTAGTTTTTGTTTTAAAATGTGTGTTTTAGGAGTATTCAGAGCAGATTCAATATCTGACGATGGTATATTTATCGGCGTAACGCATGATTCTCTTTCTTCAAAACTTCGGTTGAAATAAGATTATTTTTTAATTTTGTTTTTCTTGGTTCTTTTTCTTGGTTGGTAAGGTTATTTTCAGGAGAATAATATCAACACTGAATGTAATGACGGTGTTGTTTTCAGGAGAATAATGTCAACACTGAATGTAATGACGGTGTTGTTTTCAGGAGAATAATGTCAACACTGAATGTAATGACGGTGTTGTTTTCAGGAGAATAATGTCAACACTGAATGTAATGACGGTGTTGAATTATTCTCCTGAAAATAACCTTATTGAAGATCAGTTTCAAATCTATGAAAGACTGTCTCTAATTGAAATAGATACACATATACAGCTAAAATAAAAATTCCTATCAAACCTAAATATTAGTGAAATCTTACAAGTTTTTGTGCCTTATTCCTTGAGGGTTTGCATTATTTGTTTTTTTGAGCAACTCAGGTAAATCAAACACTTCAAAATTTCCAGAAGGTGAATTTTTATTAGCCTGAAAAATTAAACGTGCTTTAATTCGATCAAACTATGAACTGTTTTTTAATGCTATTGTTATTCCCATGAGTCGAAAAATCCGAACCTACATTACATACCAACTGTAATCGTTCATTACTGTTTATTTGCTCATTTTGTTTAGTATTCTCCTAAATCTGTTGACGTTTCTTAGGTATGAATCATCTGCGTGAAAAAAATAACAGGTTAATTTCAAAATTTCATCGAGTAGAAATTAAACTTTAGTGCAAAAATTGACTGACTTCATTTTGCATAGTATTGATCATCGCGGTTTGATAATGTATTTGAACGTCTTTGAATATAATTATAATTTTGCAACTACTACTAGTGAAAAGTGATCCCTGGACATTTTAATCTTGTATGGCTCCTGCACCACTTCACAACACATGCTGGTATGATGATTCACAGCTGTAGTTCACAATGATAAAATTAAAACGTACGCGAAGATATGACGTGTGCTCGCTTGCATGAAAAATGTACGACTGATGACGCGCTGGACACGACTTTTAAGCCCCACCTACTTGGGCACGACTTTTGTTGGGTCATTTTATTAACGCTGTTACGTTTCCTGACTTATTACTTATTCGTAGGTTAGAAGTATTTTTTCACATTTCTAAGGGATAGTAGACCTGTGCATTTGATATTTCAACTTGATACCTCCCATTCGTTCCTGAGAAAAAGGATCTTGAGAGACAGACTGACGGACGGACAACGAAGTGATCCTATAAGGAATCCTTTTTTGCTTTGCTCTAAAAATAAACTGTTTATTATGCACGTGTGAGATTTATAAACATATGTATTATAATTATACGTACTGTAAGGTTATCAAAACCTAAGTTTTGTAATGTTGGCCTTCAGTTGGTTAGGTTTGTCGAGTAGGAGATAGAACTTATCTGCACCAACTATAGTACCTAGTAGCTACAGCTACAGAATAAATAACTTAAGGTGTATTCATAAAAACAAAGAAATGTAATTGTTATATTTTTATTGATTCTACCACCAGATTCGGAATACACTACATAGAAGAACTGGCAAGAAACTATGTAGCAAATATATTTTTATCATCATTATTTACAATTATAATTAACACATGTTTATTATAATACTAACAACCTATAAGTGATACTTGGTCATAGTGATATTTTATTATCATTTTACAATCACCACAGTTACACCTGGCACAATAATAGCATTTAAACAATGTGATCCTGACCTAATCATTTCGGATACAATCACATTGACCATATTGGTTATAATAACATCACATTGAACCGACAGTACCTATGTAGTATTTATATACTCTTTGGTACCTATTTGCAAAATACTCAGTTACACACAGTAAATATGAGACAAGGAAACAGTAGCAGAACAATAAAGTAATATAAATAGTACTTAACTTGCCAGAGTCCTGTTGGTGCGACGGCCACAGTAATAGTGAACATTAAACTTTGCCAAGTCGAGAGAGCCTTTAGAGCATTTTCGAATATCCGACGCTGTCAGAAGTCATCCGAGACGAAGACTACCGACATCGTCCGAGCTATATGAGTCGTTTGAAAACAGATCAACGAATATCTATCATTTACTTTATTAATTACATTAGTCATGTCTGATAGTTGTATTGGAATACATTATAATAATTATGGCATAATAATACAGATGTTTCATAGTTATGGATGACATAAATCGTAAGTTTACACGTGGTACTTTACTTTTCTTTAAAGTACGAGCTTTCAGAACGAAGTATTCGTTCTGAAACGAAGTATTGACTACTTCGTTTCAGAACGAATACTTCGTTCTGAAAGCTGGATACATAACATTTACATGTACCAAGTATTATTTTTATACATTTCTATATTTACAATAAGTAGTAATCTAACACACGCGTGTTTTCTTGTCTTCGTAACCGCTAACCCTTAATGCGGACCAATTTACAAACGAAAACTCAAAACGTAAATAAAGTTAAAGATAAAGTTTTTCTTGACGCTAAATCAAGTGGCTCGAAATGCACACGACACCGCCTTATGTATAACTTGGCAATATTTAAATGTTTGTTTATTTGTTTAGGTCAAATCTTGCGAGTTGAATTAGAACCACTTCCTCTTATCCTACTAAGTTGAATGTTTGCTTTCAAAAACGGTTTTGTGTTTCAGTTCCGATGACAATGCATTTTTATGGTAAGCATGACCTGAATCAACATCCAGGAACAGCTACAGATAAAAGAACTCTTCAACGGTCAGCAGCACAGACACGAAATGTTGCATACGCATTTAATTGTGATAGCCCGTTCTAAGTTTCACCATAACATGGCTACAGCATAAAAGCTTGTTTTTAAATTAACTTATTTTACTTACTTTTTATTGAATTTAAAGTCATTTTCCTGTTCTTGTTGGCAGTAGTCGACGGCCTGCAGTATCATCAGGTTCCGGGTACCAGCAGGGACCCTGGCAAAATAAATATAACGTGCTGATTATTAGCAGAATTCGAAAATTATAATCATAATCGTGTGTAGGGTAAACTGTCCTAAAGTTGGCACCCCCACCACAATATTGGCATCATAGCATGACACTGAATATTAAGACTGAAGCTTTATTAGCCCTATATTTTAGATCTATAGATAAATAAAACAGTGTGGCTTCGTAGCAAATAATCCTACCACACTCGTGTGTGGTAGGATTATTTACTTTACTTCGCTAGCTCGCGTACTGGCGATACTTATGCATCCACTTCTTGGTGCTCGCTTGGTTCGGAGGGATCTGTTAGGGAACAAGCAAGCTATGTTCACCGTTCGAGCGCCGAGTCTGAGAAGCAGGTGTCGTTCACGAACCGCAGCAGCTCCTCTTTGGACAGCTTGTTGAAATAGCTCGCGCACTGGCGATACTGCTGCATCCACTTCTTGGTGCTCGCTTGGTTTGGAGGGACCTGTTAGGGAACAAATGAGTACTATAGAATCATGAGCGGCCATGTCAATGTCAAAGTATTTTATTGTAAATAGGCAAAATTATAGCAATTTTACAAGTCAAAATCAACATCTCGTGAACAAGGAAAACCATAAAATATTGTTACGAGCTGGGGTTCGGATAAAATTAATGTACGCCAATTACACCAAAAATTAACACCTTTATTACAAAAACCACAAAAATAAATTAAAACGACAAGTAAGACTCAAACACTCTTTAACTCGACTGTACACACTAATCAAATATCACTAACTCGCTTCGAATCACTATGATCGTTCCGAGTTCCGAATGCCAAGTCAAAAACTGTCCCACCAGCCAGCCGATGCAGCCAGCCAGTTCAGGCAGCCGATGCGCGCCCTATTTATACCGCGACGGAAATTTCCAGAAGGTACTCGTATGTACTCGTTTGTACTAGCGGTAGTCGGTAGGTATTTGAACTTTCAAGGTCGGCTGAACCTTTAATGTCGCGCCGCGCCTGTAGGTACCTAAGGCTGGCGGCGCCAGAAGGAAGAAGAAAGAAGGTTCCTGTAGATGTAGGTATTGCGTCATCCAACCGCGGCTTCTCGAACATTTTAGTACCTACTGTTTTCCTAAAAATCGACGACGGCGTAACAATATTATAAATATATCGAACCTATACAATTTGGTAACGCTTTCAGTTTGAAAAGGAAATTTCCCTTTCAAACTCAGAGTTGAATCTTGCACAGAAAAAGGAAATACCCTTCTGACTCTACCGGTGCTTCGGAAATACGCCCGTTAGAGTAGAGAGCACCAAGGCTGATAATGGCTGAGGCTACGGGGATGTAATTTTTTCCATATACGTCAACTTTTTATAACTTTTTCAAATTTCGGTAATTATAATAATACACAATTAAATTACAACTATCTTATAATATAACTCTGTAACATGTCCAATTCTGTACATCAAAGATATTTTGAAATATTATATTGGAGTGTAGGTACTCTGTATTCCATACTGAAGCCAAAACTGTAATTTGTTTCATTTTTGTCTGTCTGTCTGTATGTCTGTATCTTGGCCGCGCATCATGCCGAAACTACTCAATGAATTCAAATTAAACTTGGTACCTCGTAGTATGATTTGAGATCATACTACGAGGTAGGACATAGGTTACTTCACATCCCGAAAAAATAAATTGTTCCCGCAGGACAGGGGTTCAAAGTTATTTGCTGAAACTACTGGACGGATTTTGAGGCATTTTTTTTTTATCACTGTCTAGGCAATCGTTTGACCACGATCTCACCTGATGGAAAGCGATGATGTGGTCGAAGGTGTAGATACTACTTATTGTAAATATAGAAATGTATAAAAATAATACTTGGTACATGTCAATGTTATGTATCCAGCTTTCAGAACGAAGTTTTCGTTCTGAAACGAAGTATTGGCTACTTTAAAGAAAAGTGTAAACTTACTATGTATGTCATCCATCACTATGAAACATCTGTATTATTATGCCATAATTATCAGAATGATGTTAAAATGTATTCAAACAATTAAATACAACTATCAGACATGACTAATGTAATTAATAAAGTAAATGGTAGATATTCGTTGATCTGTTTTCAAACGAATCAAATAGCTCGGACGATGTCAGTAGTCTTCGTCTCGGATGACTCCTGACAGCGTCGGATGTCCGAAAATGCTATATAAAGGCTCTCTCGACTTAGCAAAGTTTGACCGACGACGTAACTCGCTCGATCGATGCCCTCACCAGCCACCTCACCACCGTCGTAGGTGAGTGCTCCAGGCAGGTGCCAGCGGTGGACGACCGCCTCTGGAACCTGCCTGCGAGCGTGAGGCGGCTGATGACGGCAAGGAACGCAGCAATCAGACACCACGACGCGGAACCCACCCCGACTACCAAATCCATTATGCAAGGCCTTCATCGCGCGGTAAAGAAGCTCATAAAGGATTTGCGTAACAATCGATGGGACGAACAGTTGACTGACATTTCGCCATCTCACCTAGCGTATTGGAAGCTGGCGAAAAAGTTCAAGTCAGACACCCAAACAGCTTTTCCCCCCCTCGAAAGGGTCGACCTCCCTCCGGCATTCGAAGACGACGAAAAGGCCGAGTGCTTGGCCGAGAGCCTCGAAGCCCAATGCTCCCTCACCGACGATCACGTCGATCATGTCCACATCGCCGCGGTGGACCGCGAAATCGAACATAGAAACGCCCAACCTCCGACTGACCCACCCCTCGAGCCCGTGAAAGCGGCCGAGGTCGAGTCGATAATCAAGGGTCTCAAGGTACGGAAGGCCCCTGGTGCTGACGGCATCAGCAACAGGGTGCTCAAACACCTCTCTGTCCCATTAGTTTACCTCTTAGTCAGCATCTTCAATGCCGCTATGAGCAATCACTCGTTCCCCGACGCCTGGAAGAGTGCCGACGTCATCGGCATTCACAAACCAGGCAAGAAATCTACCTTGCCCACTAGCTACCGTCCAATCAGTCTCCTCAGCTCTCTGGGGAAGATCTACGAGCGACTCATTCTGAGACGACTCTGGTTCACTGTAAACTCAAAGAAACTCCTCCCCGACGAGCAGTTTGGCTTTAGAGCCAAACACTCTTGCCCCCAACAGGTGCACCGCATCACGGAGCACATTCTCGCTAGCTTCAACAGATATCCGAAACCCCAAACCACGATAGCCGTCTTCCTAGACGTGGCTAAGGCTTTTGACAAAGTCTGGCACGCCGGGCTGATATACAAGTTATACCAGCTCGGGTTGCCAGACCGTCTTGTGCTCATAGTACAAGACTACCTCAAAGGCCGCAGCTTTCGCTATCGTGTCGAGGGAGTCAAATCAAATCCTCACCCCATCAGAGCCGGAGTCCCTCAGGGCTCCGCGCTCTCCCCGCTTCTGTTCTCACTGTTCACAAGCGATTTTCCGCGCCCCCCTAACGTAGAGATCTCCCTCTTCGCCGACGATACCGCGATTTACGCGACCGGATGGAAGCCAACCCATCTTCGGAAACGCATCCAAAAGGCGCTCGTCGCCCTCGGAGAGTGGTTCCGAAGATGGCGCATCTTGGTGAACCCTGAGAAGAGCGCAGCAATGCGCTTTACTGAGGACATCAAGCGGAACCTTCCATCCGGTCGTCTTACGATGTTCGATCAACCCATCCCGTGGACCAAACAAACCAAATACCTAGGAGTTACCCTTGATTATCGACTGAAATTCGACAAACACGTCAAAGTAGTCCGTAACAGGGCGTCCTTCTTCCAAGGCCGCCTCTACCATCTCTTAGGCAAGCGGAGTAAAATGTCCCTTAGGAATAAGGTGACGCTTTACAAAGCCTGCATCCGCCCCGTCATGACTTACGCGTCTATAGCATTCGCGCACGCCGATCCGGAAATCCTGGAGCCGCTCCAGGTAGTCCAAAATAAATTCCTTCGAAATGCAGTCGGCGCTCCCTGGTATCAGAGGAACGCCGACCTGCACCGCGATGTCGAGCTTCCCTCGATCAGTCAATTCATGAAAGATGCCTCTCGCCGCTACTTTGATGCGGCGCCCCACCACCCCAACCCGCTCGTAGTAAAAGCCTCCGACTATACGACAGACAGTATCGCCCTCCGTAGACGTCCCCGCGATGTCCTGGACGATCCGGACGACGCCATCGCAGTCAAAGTACTGGCAGCGATGGCCTCGTCCAATTCGACCACCTCTGGCAACCCGCCAGGGGGTATCAACACACTTAGACACAGACACCGACCTCGCCGGCGAGGTCGAAGGTCCCATAACACATAGTCAGATATTATTCGCTTTCGAGTTTCTTGCCGATTCTTCTCGAAGGTGTATTACGAATCGGCGGTCAGTTATAATAATCAATGAAAGGGCACCTAGCCATTGTTCAGGGCCCCCTCGATCACTACTTAACGGTAGCGATCCAGGGGTGTTTAGTTCGTTACCCCCGTAATCAGACGGCCGTCCAAGCCGAGGGCCGTACCCCCTGGGTACCCTCGTGCGGGTCGTCTAAATTTTAACTTTGGCGTGCGCCTTCTGCGTCACGCATTGCGGCGGAGTGCTTGTAAGCGCCCGCCCCACCGTCCGGTTCAAGCTGTAGAGGCCAATAAGGCCAACAGCATTAGTCATTCCTAAAAAAAAAAAAAAAAAAAAAAAAAAAAAAAATAGCAAAGTTTAGTGTTCTTGTAACCGCCGCACCGAGAGGACCTTGGCAAGTTAAGTGTTTTATATATTACTCTGTTATGCTGCTTATTTGTAACCGTGTAATTATAACAGTGTATTTGTTACTGTGTATAACTTCATTGCGGGGTGATGAAATAATGTATAAGATTATAGTTAACGGGATTATCATCTATTTGATTGTGTTTAAATGCTGTTTTCGAAGTTATTATGCCTAGTGTAACTAAGGCAAATATAAATGTTTGTCTGTGACTAATTATCACATTTAAATCGTTAATTACTATGAATCTAAATAGTTATTGGTTTAATAATATTACAAAACATATTCGCCAGTGTCTTGCCAGTTTCTTTCTATAGTGGTGTATTCTTAATCCGGTGTTCAAATAAGTAAACAATATACAGAATTGCAAACCTATTTCCTTGTTTTTATTAAATATTCCTTAGGTTATTTATTCTGTAGCTGTAGCTACTAGGTACTATAGATACCAACTATAGGATAAAGCAACTTGCTTTTATTACTAGGTGCAGATAAGTTTTATTTCCTACTCGACAAACCTGACCAACCGAAGGCTAACAATACAAAACAGGTTTTGATAATCTTACAGCACGTATAATTATTATACATATGTTTATAAATCTCACACACGCTTGCTAGTAGAACACACCGGGTTATATTTTACCGGAAACACTGACGAGGGTAGGACATTCCACTCCTTAGAAGTTCTTATAATAAATGAAGAAGCGTAACGCTTCGTTCTTGTGCGAGGTATTTCAACCATAAAAGGATGGCGCTTTGCCAATCGTCTAGTCGCATGGTAATGGAAAGGTGATGGGGGAATCAGATTGTGCAGTTCTTGTGCACACTCATAGTCACAGTCACATATCAACTTGGCACAGTCATAGTTTATACTCGTATGATGGGTTAAAATCGTGGATACTTTTAATCTCGTAATAATAAAGTCTTCCTGCGGGATAGGGGTCCAAATTCTGAACATTGAAAATATTTTGTAAATATTTTTTTGGATGCTCTTTTGTGTTTGGTACTGAAGCAAAAGCTGTTCTTTTTGAATTTTTGTCCGTCTTTCTGTCGGTCTGTCGGTATGTAACTTGGCCATGCATCACGCCGAAACTACTGAATTCAAATGAACTGGCATGATTTGAGTTCATGCTACGATACTTCGTAGCATGAACTCAACAGGACAGGACACAGGTGAGTAGGACACTGCATATTTTTCATCCCGAAAAACTGAAGGGTTCCCGCAGGAGAGAGGTAGAAAATCATTTAAAAGAAGACGTATCACGCTGCATTTTTTTTTTATTTCGTTGAATGAGGAGACGGGCATGTTGCTCGCCTGATAGTAAGCGTCACGCCTGTCCATAACAGTTGCAGTGCCACCCAGAACTTTGATTGCAAAGTCTTGCGCGTCACTGCACTGCGCACGTCACCCTGAGACATTGGTTGTTAAGTCTCATTGCCCAGATTGTCTACTGGTCGGATTTTGATGCAACACGGTTACATGCCACAAACATAGTTTATATAATGGGTGAAAATTGATTGAAACATATCTATACCGTATAATAAAGCAATAAGTATGGAAAATTCTGTACAAAAAAGATAATTAAAAAAATGTCTAGGGTGCTTAAAATAAGCAACAAGTTTTTTTTTTATTATGTATGTTTGTTTGTTCGAGCATCATGTAAAAACTACTGGAAAAATAAAAGTGACAATGAGATTGTCCCACAAACAAACAAAAAAGGAAAAACAAAATACTTTTGACTGATAAGACACCAGGCTGGACCAGTCCCTACAAGCAGCACCTGTTCACAAGTTTGACTTGTGCACCAGGCATCACCCTCCTCAACCATGTGTACCTGTACCTCGGTGTATATGGTCGCTTTTGATTCTATACTACAAATATATTGTTCAAATTAGGCAATGAAGGAATGAATTTTATTTTTATAACGATAAAGGTACATTATAAAGACAAAATACATGTACTCGTACATACTTATTTTGTTACACAATTCTATGGATTATACATTTCACTAATTTTAAATGTATTAGGTCAATGTAAAAACTATCACAGACAGCGCAGGCACGGAACGCCAATCTCCGCGCGTCCATTCTGGGCCGACGCTCTCCGGCTTCATGACGCGCAGCATGTGCGCCGTGAACTCTCTTAAGTTAAGACGTGCCATACTCACGCTAAAGAAGTATTTAGTGAGCCACTTAGTGTAGAGCTGGTGCACGGGCACCGGCGTCCTCATGTGCGGCGGTAGAGTGCGCAGGAACTTGGCGATCATGCCAACGCTCTCCGGCTTCATGACGCGCAGCATGTGCGCCGTGAACTCGCCCGCACTAGGCGCAGACAGGATCAGCTTGTAGTCCAGATCTAAAAATATAGTTATAAGCACAATTCATATTTCAGGGGTCTGGTAAAAACTCAATTTATTGTTTTAAATCTTTTATTTAACTTCACTTCTATTTATCTATGTATGTATCTATCTATCTATGTATGTATATATGTATGTATCTTTGTATGTATCTTTGTATGTATCGATGTATCTAAGTATCTATGTAATTTGTCTATCCTGGAATCATGCAATTCAAATTTGGAGCACTTCCCGATTAGCTATCCGGCTGAAACTTTCAGGGTAGCTAACAAACCAAAGACAATGAAAAAATATATATGAAAACAAAAAATGAAAAGAAAAAAAAGAAAAGGAAAAAAAATGAAGCCGTAATAGGTATTTCTTTATTTATTTATTTTAAATTATACTTATTTTGTTTATTTTTGCGATAATTTTGTCTATGGCATTTTGTTACGTGTAGTAAATTCACTCCACTTTTATGAAACCTTTAGCATAAAAGGCAGCTAGCTACTTCCGTAAACGCACCTATCAATGACAGAATTACACCTATCGAGCAGCAATCTCCTTCTAAATGACGATCAAATGAAACAAACTTCCAAACATCAGTAACTGAAAATATATAACCCCCCCCAAATATAGCTAAGAAGCATCTCGATCACATCAGTTTTCATAAACACCGCATCAAAATCGGTGCATTCATTTTGGAGCTACGATCCTCACCCCCATCCGCCCCCCCATTATATCTAAGAACCATCGCGTTTAACTCAGCTCTGAAATATTAAAAACCGCAGCTAAATCAGTCCATTTGTTTTCTCACCCTCCTTTACAATACTCTCCCTCCCCCCCTTCCCTCCTTCCCCCATTATAGCTAAGAACCATCTCGTTTACCCCAGCTATCAAACATAAAAAACCGCAGCTAAATCGGTCCACTCGTTTGGAAGCTACGAGTATTACCCCCCTTTTCTCACCTACCCCCTCCCCCCCCCATCCCCCGTATATCTAAGAACCATCTCGATCATATCAGCTTCCAAACAGAAAAAACCGCATCAAAATCGTTCCATTCGTTTGGGAGCTACGATGCCACAGACAGACACACACATCCAGTGATACACACCGTAAACTTATAACACCCCTCTCATTGTTCGGGGGTTACAAAATAAAGATTTTGACTTCTCCAAACATTATATACCAAACATAGACTAGCTTATTCGTCCGCTATTATCCCCGCTATTTCATCCGCGCAGAACACAGTTTATCGCGATAAAAAGTATTCGATGTCCTTTTCTAGAGTAACTAACTATCTCCATACCAAATATTATCAAGATCGGTTCAGCCGTTTATTCGTAAAATGGTAAGAGACAGAGCTACTTTCGCTGGTATGGATATTAAGTTAAATGACAAAGAGTGGTGAAGCCACGTTCCAAACAGAGACAACATAGAACAGACGAAGTAGGGTCAGGAAGGGAGTAATGTGCAGTTGTCTATGGTTGGGACGCAATACAATACTAGTGATGTGACATTATACGACAATTAGCAACACCTCACAGTTTATGAAACTATTATCTATATATACATATAATAAAGCAGTAAGTACGAAAAAACTATACAATGAAGCAAAAAAAAAGAAGTTTGTTGTCTGTTCGCGCATCACGTGTAAACAACTTGACCGATTGCGATTGGGTTTTCGCTGTTAGAGAGCTTAGGGTTTGACTTAAAACCTGTACTACTTGGTATTTTCATCCGATGATTACAAGCCGAGCAATCGATAAAATACTATCCGACGGCTGAACGAAATTTGGTATTTTGTAATTTATACTTTTGGTCCTGGAATAACAACACACAGGTTACTTTTAACCCAGAGAAATAACCACGCGGGTAAAGCCGCGGGCACAGCTAGTGAAACTATAAAATTTTAAGAACACAGTTTTCTAAAATAGCTTCATCTTAATCAACAACTTGATTCTCTCTTTCCTAACATTACATAAAGTCTGTTTTTAGGGACCTTTATAGAATCACTTCGTCGTCCGTCTGTCCGTCTGTCTGTCAAGACGCTTTGTCTCAGGAACGCGACGAGGTATCAAGTTTAAATTAATATCAAATACTCATGTATGCAATCTCTTGGAACTCTAAAAAAAACTTCCAAGTGGTTTACGACCGGTTGGTCAAGTGTCTAGTAACCCTAACTACGAAATCAAACAGCCGCGGGTTCGAATCCCGCTAGTTGCAATCATTTATGTCATGAGCAGAAATGTTTTAATACGAGTCATGGACAACATTCGATGGCGTGAGGATCGTAGCTCCCAAATGGATAGACCGATTTTGGTGCGGTTTTTATCTTTGAAAACTGATGTGATCGAAATACTTCTTACTTCTTCTTTACTTCTATAATGAGGGTGGGTGGTCGGGGGTCGTATATTTTTTTATTTTTGTGCTTGTTTTGTCTTTATTCCTTGTTTTATTTCTTTGACACACAGTGGGAATCAGTTTTAGTCAAAGATAATCGAAAGGAAAGATAGCTATCTCCTTACTCTACTCACAGTAGTTTAAAAAATGTTGCTAGATGGCGATACTTGGCTCGCTAGAACTAAAATTTACGTGAAATCGACGAAATATCGCATTTTACTGTTCTGGTTTATCATATTTATTTATTTTGAGGATAAAATACAAAAAAATCATATCATTAGTAACGAAATTTGCAAATTCATAAGCAGGTATTTTTAACAGTTGATTTATTGAACCAATATCACGATTTAGCTGAAGGAGCATGCAGTTATACAAAAAAAACAGAAGATGGCGCACATTTGAGTGTTAAGATTTTCGCGCGTTTGTCATTGTTGGTGTCATAGGCGTCAAGCGTTTTATGTACATACCGTAGTTTGGTATCAAACATACAGATAGACAAATTCACTTCCATATTTATTAGAGATAAAAGAATGCCTATCAACCTCACTCAATGAAAGATGGTCCCTAAAAATACGTATGGTCCCTAATAAAGCCGACCTACCTACCTATTATGTACCTGTTTTGGAACGCTTCATAAATACCTAGGAAGTTATAGTACCTACCTACAGTTTATTAAAGTTCAAGCTTTGGAGTCAAGTTATTTATGCTTTAGTTACATAGTTACCTTTCAAAAAGAAATTGTAAACAATCCCATCCCTGTATATCCACACCAATATATAAAAGTGAAACGTCGTCTGTTTGTTTGTTTGGGGAGATTTAACGCCAAAACGGCTACTACCCTAGAATTGTTAATAATTTAATCAAAATCCGTTCCATCTGCGTGAGTGATGATGATGAAATGTATCCTATGCGTAATTTCATGGTATAAGCTATCTCCATTCCTAATTTCATAAATACCGTTCCACCCGCGTGAGTGATGATGATGATGTATTGATGATAATGATGAAGATAAAAAGTATCCTATGTGTTATTCCACGGTATAACCTATCTCCATTCCTAATTTCATAAATACCGTTCCACCCGCGTGAGTGATGATGATGATGTATTGATGATAATGATGAAGATAAAAAGTATCCTATGTGTTATTCCACGGTATAACCTATCTCCATTCCTAATTTCATAAATACCGTTCCACCCGCGTGAGTGATGATGATGATGTATTGATGATAATGATGAAGATAAAAAGTATCCTATGTGTTATTCCACGGTATAACCTATCTCCATTCCTAATTTCATAAATACCGTTCCACCCGCGTGAGTGATGATGATGATGTATTGATGATAATGATGAAGATAAAAAGTATCCTATGTGTTATTCCACGGTATAACCTATCTCCATTCCAAAGTTTTTAAAAATCCGTTCCACCCGCGTGAGTGATGATGATGATGTATTGATGATAATGATGAAGATAAAAAGTATCCTGTGTTATTCCACGGTATAACCTATCTCCATTCCAAAGTTTTTAAAAATCCGTTCCACCCGCGTGAGTGATGATGATGATGTGTTGATGATAATGATGAAGATAAAAAGTATCCTATGTGTTATTCCACGGTATAACCTATCTCCATTCCAAAGTTTTTAAAAATCCGTTCCACCCGCGTGAGTGATGATGAAAAGTATACTTTTTGATATGCCAGGGTATAAGCTAACACTCACCCGCGTGAGGAATTAATGATGACGATGAAAGTATCTTACATGTAATTCCAGGGTATAAGCTATCTCCATTCCAAATTTCATCAAAATCCGAATCGCGTGAGTGATGATACATTTCATCATCATCATCATCACTTGCAAGATTTGACCTAGACAAACATACAAACATACATACAAACATTGCAAGTTAAATAAAAGCTTTTAAACACAGTTTTGGCTCCAGTATCGAATATAGAGTAGAGGGTTCCTGCGGGATAGGGGTCCAAAGTATTGTTAATTTGAAGTAATTAATATCTAAGTATACTTACTCGTATAATAAAGCAACAAGTACGAAAAAGTCTGTACAAAGAAGATAATTATAAAAATCTAGGTAAATGATCTAGGGCAGGGGTTCCTAAACTTTTATGGTAACGGAACACTCGCTATATCCCTTCTATTTTGTGGAACCCCACACCAAATGGGATACGTACGAAATGTAGTGTCCTCGTAGTCTATTCATCGAATAGTTATATCCTCGAACGGTCGTTTCTGCGAATGGTTAAATTTGCGAATGTACGTTTGCTCAAATGGTCAAAAACTGCGAAAGGTCGTTTGCTCGAATATTCTAATAAACGTGTTATACTGTCTGCATGTTTTATTCCTGATTGTATTTTTAGATGTTCTTACCTGTAAGCTTTACATTTTATGTACAAAAACAACAAAAAGAACCAGGACAGCATATATTGCTAGCACGAGTCGATGTTTTTTTCAAGTCAAGACTCACTTGGTGGCAATAAAGTCAAAACAAGGTGTAAATTGGACTTGAGGACAACAAAAGTCTTATTTGTTTTGTTTTTTTTTGACGCTTTTAGGTGGATACCGTTACTTGGAAATCTCGTACACGTAACTGATCCTCAGTAGTGCCAACTTTAACGTAGTAGAGATGTAACGACGTCGTCGCTCAGCCGCTTCCAGTGTTGAAGCACCTAGCGCAAATGACTCCGGCCGGAGTACTGCGGGGGGCATCTCTTTGTCACCTTGGTCTACTGGGAACTTGTAATCTTGCTTACCGGTAGATTGATAGGCAGCTCGTTATCTATAAGAACTGCTTGCTGCAATAAGCAGGGATCAGAGGACGTCCTGTTGATAATAAACGGACAAAGCAGAAATTGTATAATAGGCGATCCAGCTTATTGGTACGGCTTTACCTGCTCTTCCTTAAATGATTCCCGATGCCCTCCGGCTAGGTGGAGCGACAATATATATTATAATCATGCAAAATGGCTGGCAGATAGTGGCACCAATAAACTTTCGCAGTATTGACCATTCGAGAAAACGTACCTTCGCAATTTTGATCAGCAGTAACGACCATTCGAGTATGTTAGCATTCATTGAATAGACATCGAGAAAAATTCTTGCAGTATTTTAATTTCCTTTGCAGTATCGGCATTCGGAGTTGACTACGTACGTATCCCACATCAAAATGATTACATATGAAAGACACTGCAATTTAAATATGAACAAAATTTCTTTCTCACTATAGCTTTTAATATGAAAAATTAAATTGTTTCACTGTTTTATTAATAATTGCTTTATATAGGTATTATGTCCAACAGTTCACACTCACGTCCGGGATAGCATCCAATCTCGACTTGTTTTTTTTTTTGTATAAAGGGAGCAAAGTTAAAACAGCTTTTTTTGGCTTATTCAGGGTATTCACTCCCAACACCAATCCAAAACTCTTTCACAGACACAGACTTAAATGTGTGTTGCTAATGTGTGGATGAAAATTGAATGTCAATTGTGTGGATGAACTCTGAAGATCTATGAATGCTTCGTAATCCAGGACAGTTAGCATCGCAGGTTGACTTTTGTTGATAAATGGATTTTGTACCCATTCAATATCAATTTCACTATCCGGAATGTAATATGACAAAGATTTCAGGAGATTTACCAAGAGACGTATCACGTAACCGCCGCACCCGCACCGCAGCGCCCGTAGGCTAGGCTGAATTCTCACTACCAACCTACTTACTTGTCAGTAATGGGTTCTTCTCGTCACATATTTTGCGCTATTTCAAAATAATATTTGTTATTGTGGAATTATTTAACAGCCAAAAATAAATAATTTCGTGGTACCCTGGTGACTTTTCCACTGAACCCCTAGGTTCCGCGGAACCCACTTTAGGAATCGCTGATATAGGGTACTTAAAATAAGCAATTGAGCAAGTTTTTTTAATATCTTGTCTATATGTTTGTTTGTTCTTATATCACGTAAAAACTACTGGACTGATTGTGATGCAGTTTCTACTGTTAGATAGCTTAGGATTTAATTAAATCTGGTATAATTAGTATCTCAATCCAATGAGTAGAAGCCGAGCAATAGATAAAAATATTTCTGACGGCTGAATATATGGTATTTTCCCTTCGGACTCATTCGAAACCAGTTTCAAGAAAGTTAGGTCTTGGAATAGCACACAGAGTACTTTTAACCTGAAGAAATGACCACGCGTGCGAAGCCGCGGGCACAGCTAGTCTATTATTTAGTGCACCGCACCACAGAATAAATAATAGACCGCACGCGCGCGCTGCTACTTGAACTATTATTTATTCTGTGGCGCTGCTAAGAACATACAGAATAGAAAACTAAAATAAAATGACGTACAGGTAGCACAGATTAACTAATAGTTACTTCGTAAGAGGTAGCTCAGCCGGCAGATGTGCCGAGAAGTCTGGCAACCTCGCACACAGGTCGAGGCGAGGTCCACGCGCCATGCCGCGGGCATGCAACGTCGCTATCTCATGCGTATACTAATTCCTGATCATATTTTACGAGCAAAATACGTTCGTGAAAAGTTGCGTTTTAGTAGGCGCAAATAGTTTTTACGTTAAAATCCTTAAGTTTAATTATATATTTTTTTATATTTTCGCCAGGAAATGGTACGAAAAACGCCTCGTTTTTGTGTTTTCTCCTAACCCTTCACCTTAATTTATCAATTTTACTTAGGCAAATTCTAGTTATCTAGAATATTCTAGAAAACCCAAAAAGTGTTAACAGAATCGAACCTAGGGTAGATGTCCTAATCACTGAGCCGTGGCATCATTGGATAAAAACAGTGATATTTTGATTCACACGCTAGTTGACTTACGCTCCATCACACCCACTATATCACGCTATAAATACCTTTACACACACTTACAACAAAGTTTTAGTTTCCAATTGTTCGATAGATGACACTAGGTGTATCACACTTCAGCTATTATAGTAACGCCATCTAATATATTAAGGCAAACTACTAGGTACTGGCGACGATAATAAGTTTTACGTGAGCTTTGTACTCATGTATGACGTTAGCTATCTTTCCTTTCGATTATCTTTGGTTTTAGTAGAAAAATCCATGTTTTCAATTATTTATATTTTGTACCATTTAGGACGTCCATTATTTATAGTTGTCACTGTGGTAAAAATATTTCTACGATTGATATCGTTATTTTACATAGATATTATTTTCGTTCTTTATGGGGTTTGGAATTACTTATTAGCCTCGGGTTTCTGAAACATTTGTTAACTTTGACAACAGATTAATTCTAATGCTGCCTTTATCTGGCACTACAATCTGACAGCAATAGACTTAATCTGTTGTCAAAGTTAACAAACGTTTCAGAAACCAGAGGAAAGTGTTCTGCGCTGTTACTGATTATTCTAGTATGAAAACTAGTTTCAGGTAATAAGCCGTTACATAACAAATCAATTAACAAAACAATAATTATCGTAAAACAATAAACAATTATTATACCTTCACCTCGATTTTAAAAAATCGATTCCTGGTATTTTTTAGATAATCGTTTGCCATGTCATCTAGATTTCTATGATTTATCTATGTCTAGAAGAATCGACATCACTATTTATCATAGGGATGTCGATTCTTCTTGATAAAAATCGATCATTGAGATGATTCTAATCAAACGTAACTTATCAATATTCGATTACATAGGGCACTGAAAGATATATAATATATATGTTATAATTTATTTTTTTATTATTATATTCGGGAGGTTGTACGTCCCAAATAATTTACGGCCTATAATGCACGACTTTATAATCAGTGCATGAAGATTTGAAATACTTCCTGGCTGCGAATTATTACCCGTACCAAATCACTCGAGTAGTTAATAGCAAGAATAGCTATAGATAAGGTTAAGTCATCGGCTTCGGTCTCTGTATCGTCTACACAGCCATCCTCGCCTTTGTATTACACCCTGTACAATTATTATTGGATAGGGATCACAGATGTTCATTAAAAATAAATATATAATAAATTGTTTATAATTGTGGTATTGTTTTTTTTTTTACTTACTGCCGTACTGCTAAACGTCTCAATCGTCGTATAGCGACGATCCATGGCTATGTTTTCGGTGCAATTATTGTGGAATGTAATGAGCCATTTCTGATCAATTCAGCTAATAAAAGAATAATTATCCAATGAAATGAACAATTATAAACCTCGAATAATAAAAAAACGATTCATACAAAATATTTTACTATGACAACACTGAAATCCGGCGTTAGTCGATTTTGACATTATTGCTGTCAGCGACATGGAAGTCATTCAATGTACGGTTTAAAATGCGCACATGGTGCTGAGATTACAAATACTATTATAGATCGGTTTAAATCATTAGTCAACATAATAATATACACATCCACAAATTGTTGAAGCCAGAATTGAGCTAAAGAGGATTCTTTGAGTATTTTATTCATTGTTTTTTTATATAGAAGTAATGACAGTATAGCATGTTTGACAAATTCAATTTAGAATTTGTCATTGCGGTGTTCGGTGCAATACCTACCTATTTTTTGTGAGCGCCGTTAGCACACCAAATGTCGTCACTCATGATATTATGTCTGACAAGGAGAACACGGTCCATTTTTTTAACGCTGAAGTGCAGAAGTGCACATTTTAAACCATACCATTAGCGAAGTACTTTACATAAGTACATTTGACAAGTACTGTCTGTACTTGTCAAATTGTCATTGTCATGTCATTCAAGTACAGTGCCACCTAATTATCTGTGAACTGAATGGTGGCGTGAGTGTTCCGATCAATCGATAAGTAGATCAATCAAATACCAGAAAAATACAGAAAATGTGAATGTCATGCGTGGCTGCAGTCCCTTTTTTGCCACTGCACAGATAAGTTTGTTGCACTATAGCAACTGATCCGATAATTTTTATCTGTGTTTTCAAGTGATTTGTGTGGTGATGTATTTCGTTTTTATCTAAAACGACGGCCCCTGGCTATGTTTTCGGTGCAATGACTTTTGAAATATGTTTCTAAGAAGGCCTAACGTGGTAAATACATCATGATTATAAACAGTAGGTAAGTAAAAAACTCAAAAACTCGCTTATACTCTGTAGGGTTATTCCTGTCTTAATATGTGTGTCAAAATCTTTAAGAGCGTTGGTGCTATACTTTTGCATTGGTTTATAATATCCTAGAAGAACATAGGATGTTTTTTTTCGCGATAAACTGTAGTCCGCGCGGACGAAGTCGCGAGCGAAAGCTAGTAATATATATTTCACAGAGACTGTACATAACGTGAAACTGCCTTTGATAGATTCGAAAATATTCGTAACTAGGTGCGCCCTGCGGTTTCACCCGCGTGAGGGATGATGATGAAAGTATCCTATGTGTTATTCCATGGCGTAAGCTATCTTCATTCCAAATTTCATCAAAATCCGTTCAGCCGTTTGCGAGTGAAGTATGATGATGATGACAAGGAAAGTATCCTATGTATTCCAGGGTATAAGCTAACTCTATTCCAAATTTCATCAAAATCAATCCAGCCGTTATCGCGTTAAAACTCCCCAAACAAACAATCAGAAAACATTTCACTTTTATATATCGGTGTGGATTTTCGGAAGTTACCTGGCCGCCTTGGCCTTCTTCAACAGTTATTCGGTTAGCTCGCGAGGTCGCTTTGGCCTTCTTCAAAAGCTTTTTGTTACCTGGCGAGGCTGCCTTGGCCTTCTTCAAAAGTTTTTTGTTACCTGGCGACGCCGCCATGGCCTTCTTCAAAAGTTATTTTGTTACCTGGCGAGGCCAAGGCGGCCTTCTTCAACAGTTATTCGGTTACCTGGCGAGGCCGCCTTGGCCTTCTTCAAAAGCTTTTTGTTACCTGGCGAGGCTGCCTTGGCCTTCTTCAAAAGTTTTTTGTTACCTGGCGACGCCGCCATGGCCTTCTTCAAAAGTTATTTTGTTACCAGGCGAGCTTCAAGGCAGCCTTCTCCAACAGTTATTCAGTTACCTGGCGAGGCCGCCTTGGTCTTCTTTAAAAGCTTTTTGTTACCTGGCGAGGCTGCCTTGGCCTTCTTCAAAAGTTTTTTGTTACCTGGCGACGCCGCCATGGCCTTCTTCAAAAGTTATTTTGTTACCTGGCGAGGCTAAGGCGGCCTTCTTCAACAGTTATTCGGTTACCTGTCGGGGCCGCCTTGGCCTTCTTTAAAAGTTATTTTATTACCTGGCGAGGCTGCCTGTGCCTTCTTCAAATGCACTACAAAACCTACATAACAAGTGGATAGTCTGAATTTTGGCTTATAACTCCAAATACTCCAAATACCAACAATTAAACAAAAAAACTAGTTTCCAATGAACTTTAGTCCTTTAATATAACTCCCCATTCGATCGGATTGTCAAAAGTTTTTTCTTACCTGGCGAGGCCGCCTTGGCCTTCTTCAACAGCTTGACATGATCGGCAGCAGTGAGGCCCGCTACCAGCGGCTTCTCGTCCACGGCTTTGATCAACGTGAACAGGGTGATGAGCGCCGCGTGGTCGTCGCCGCTTATTTGGGGGTACAGTGTCTCCATCATTCTGGAAATGAAGTGTTATCCATATTAATATTATTTTTTGCACGACCAAGATGACTGGCAGAAAATTCTGTCATAGCATTAAGTCCTCTGTATAAAGTATAATTTAAATAAATACTGTAAACAACGTAAATAACTCCGTCTGTTTGTTACGTTATCACGACTAAACGGCTGAACCGATCTTGATGAAATTTGGTATGGAGATAGATTGCACCCTGGGGAAGTACATAGGATATCCTTTTATCCCAAAAAACTGTAGTCCGCGCGGACGAAGTCACGGGCAATAGCTAGTAGTAATCTATAATTGTACAAATCGTACGCCCCGAATTGTGACTGCGCCATTTTTTTCTTGCTTTATACTTCAGTACTATGAACCCTAAAAAACTAAAACCTAAGAAACTAATAATAGTTTTGTGTCGCCCAGCAATTGAGAAGGCCCTGTCTGACGAAAGTAAAAACATCTTCTGGCAATACCGTCACGTCACAGCCGGAGATTCTCGCCGAGATAGAGGACATCTATAGCCGACTGTACGACTCGCATGCTCTATGACCTGAACCCAGACCGACCGACAACCTGCCGGAAGTCAGTCTAGACGAGATCGAGATAGCCCTCAAACAGCTTAAAAATGGAAAAGCCCCAGGGGAAGACGGAGTGTTACTTCGGAACTTTTGAAAGCGGCAGAAAGACTGAAGTAATTCGAGAGTTCCAGAAGCTGTTTAACTCTGATCTGAACGACGCGATGGGAGAACTCCAAAGGCGTAAAACAGAATCAAGGTAGTTCAGTTTTTCAAAGAGGAGATAAAACGCTCCTCAAAAACTACAGGCCCATCTCGCTTTAGAGCCACGTCTATAAGCTGCTTTCGAGGGTAGTATCGAATCGTCTAGCGAGAAGACTTGACGAGTTTCAGCCTCCTGAGCAGGCCGGGTTTCGATCGGGTCACGGCACCGTAGACCACATCCATACAGTGCGGCAGGTTATACAGAAGACTGAAGAGTACAACCAGCAATTGTGTCTTGCTTTTGAGTACTATGCGAAGGACTTTGACTCTGTCAAAACTTGGGCTGTACTCGAATCGCTGCAGCGATGTAAGTGTACTGGCGAAACACGAGGTGATGACGCCGCGACTATGTCCGTTCATGTCCAGAACCGGCAGACAAAACCTATCCCAGTTGCACAGGGGAGTGAGACAGGGGATGTTATATCCCCGAAACTGTTCACTAACGCCCTGGAAGATAAAGACTCTGGACTGTAAAAGAACGGGCATTAACATAAATGGCGAGTACATGTAACAATGTGTAATGCAATGGTGTGCTGTTTTTATTAAATTAAGTTTATTAATTGTATATTTCTGTATTGTGTCAAAAGAGTTCATCTATCTATCTATCTACCTCACACCTCCGTTTGGCCTATGATATTGTCCCCATGGCGGACTCGCTGCAAGATCTCGAACAAATGCTGGCCAACCTAGCTCATGCCTCAAATCGCATCGGTCTCGGGATGAACATGGACAAAGCCAAGCTTATGTATAAAGACCTTATTACCCCGGGACCGGTCATCGTTAACGGAAGTTGTTCAGGAATATGTTTACCTCGGGCAGATAATGCAATTGGGTAAGAACAACTTCGAAAGGGAACCCGATAGGAAGATTCAGCTAGGATGGGCAGCATTTGGTAAACTACGTGAGGTGTTCTCGTCGTCCATACCACAGTGTCTAAAGACGAAATTCTTCAAAGCGTCCGTCCTACCGGTTATGACATACTGAGCCGAAACTTTAAAGCTGTGCAATGGGGAGAGCTATGCTTGGAGTTTATCTAAAGGACAGAATCCGAAATGAGGTGATCCGCATGAGAACCAAGGTGACCGACATAGCTCAAAGAATTTGCAAGCTGAAATGGCAATGGGCCGGTCACATAACTCGAGGAACCAACAACAGTTGGAGTGAACGAGTTCTGGAGTGGAGACCGCGGTTAGGTAAACATAGTGTGGGGCGTCCGCCGGCCAGGTGGAGTGACGGCTTGCAAAAGGCGGCTGGATGAGAAGAGCCGAAGATCGGGCTCGGCGTTTTGCAGCCACACTTCAACTGAGTCCAGGGAGTACTTGCTGGCCACAGACATTGCCATCTCTAGATGCTCTTTTTATATAATATAATATTGTATTACCGTTCGGCAATGTCCGGCGTCCCCTCCACAGGCAGCGAGTTGGTGGTGAGGTGCGGCTTGTGTATCGCCATCACGGCGTGTTGCAGCCACACTGCAACTGAGTCCAGGGAGTACTCGCTGGCCAGAGACAATGCCATCTCTAGATGCTCTTTTTATATAATATAATATTGTATTACCGTTCGGCAATGTCCGGAGTCCTTTCCAAAGGCAGCGAGTCGGCGGTGAGATGCGGCTTGTGTATCGCTATCAAAGCGTGTTGCAGCCACACCTCAACTGAGTCCAGGGAGTACTTGCTGGCCAGAGACAATGCCATCTCTAGATGCTCTTTTTCTGGGGACCTGGAAGCAAAACCGGAGAATATAAGAGTTGGAACTTCTTCTAGTGCCTTTCGTCAATGCCGTTCCTGTAGACTTTATTGTTTTACTATAAAACTTGTCATATTCATCGACTTACTGACTGACAACGCACAGCCTACACCGGAGGACCTACACATTTGGAATTTGGAGGAAATATTCCTTGAGTTTGAGTATCCTAGAGCTGCACTTATGAAAGATTTCTTATGGGGGTGGTGGGTGGCGAAGTTTGCACGCGAGCAAAGCAGCGAGGCGCATCTACTTAATGATAATTAGAATTAATATGTCAGAATCCCTAAAAAACGATTTAATGCTAACTCAATGTTTTGTTTAAAGTCAAGCGTTTAATCGACTCTAAAAAAAAAGTATAATTATCAGACTGTTTTTATTTTCCCTCATATCTCCGGGATTACTAAACCTTAACAGTTTTTTTTGGCAAAACAGGCCTATGTTCTGCAGTGGACTTCTAAAGGCTGAAATGATGATGATGAATATTTTCTTGATTTTGCTGGTAAAAGCTCGTTCGTCATGTTCGTTGCTGTTTCCGTGATGTCAGGTGGAGTTAAATTCTACTCACTAACACCACAGAATAAATAATAGCAGAAGTTGCACTTCACGCAACCATTAATAGAAATAGCGACTCTTGCAATTCAGCAACAAAGTGCAATTCAGCTTGCATAAGCGCTCAGTGCCTAACGTGATAATCACCTAAACGGCAACGTTTAGGTGATCATAAAACGCATCTCTCTTCTAACGCGTAACTCTGTCGCTGTCTGGCGCGGAGTGACGCGCTAGCTGTGGCGCTAAGGTTGTCGGCCGGCTTGCCGCTGCTACTATAATAATCATCGTCTATCTACCTACTTGACCACATAATCTATCTTAAGTTTGATGCGTATGATGACACGGTCAATTAGGTAGATAGAAAATGAATATTAAAGTCCGTCTTTTGTAATTAACAAATGAAAACAAACCTTAAATCTTTAGGCTACCTAGATACCTCTTTGTTTAACATTTCTCATTAACTTACAATAATAATATTTTCACATTTTGCACTAATTAAAAAGTTCGTAGAACAAAAACATAAAAAATCTGGTTGTTTACATTTTCACTATACTAATTCTTAATTATCTCCTAAAAATGTGGATGTAAATCGGTTACATGATTCAAACGAATAAAATTGTTTTAGACCTAGACCTTTCATTTGACACCAAAATCGTTAAGATATCTCTACAAATAAAAAATCTTATTCAAATTTTATTTGTGAACAGCACGATAATCTAAAATAGTTAAGTAGGTAGGTAGGTAGTTCTAAAATACAACGCAAAAATGTGTGTGACATGACTCATTGATATGAAAATAAGTTTTGAAGTACCTAAGTACCTACTGTTTTTTTATTTAATTGACAAGTTTTGATTAATGTCTGCGATTAGAAGCACTCGCAATTGCAGCGAATTTTTAGTCTTTCGGGTAGTATAGTTACCAAAAAAGTATGCATGTAAGTAATTTTTTGTTAGCACGCACATAGACTGTTGAAAATAGTCAAACGCCAAACAAAACAATGTAGGCACCTATCTAGGTAGGTACAAACTAACGGACTCCGCTTGCAAAGTCGCGGGCAAAACATAGCACACCTATAAATATGTACTTACTATAGTATTTTTTTATCCGGTCAGTCATTCAGTAGACAGATCTGTGATAACTTTATAGTGATAAAGACACAAAAAACTTTTTGCCTACTAAGGCATCCCTTCACACAACAATTGTTATTATTGGCACGTTTCGTCATTACTAGCGAAAGTTCAAACAAGCGACGCGGTAAGCGTCTGAATGCAAGCTCGCGGCGGCCTGCTTCGCCTGATTCGTAGCGCCAGGGCTCAGCAATCTGTAGGTTATTAGCTCGCGTAAGTATGCAGAGTGACGGATGCCTGCTAACACTGCTGTCGGACATTTTTAATCAGGATAAAACTTTTAATCAACAAAATACTAATTAAATGTAAAGTACATTATGGCGCCAAAATCCAGTCCACGATGAATTCACGCGCATACGGTCTAACATGCACCCCCAAAGATAATAAATGGCGAAAACCCTCGTTGTACGGAGCCAAACCGGTATTTTTATGGGGAGTAGATTACAGCATCGAGCGGAAAGTGAATTATTATAAATTGGAACTCGAGCTTTAGCGAGGGCTCTAAAAACTCGAGTGCAGCAAGAAGTCACTTGAGCGAGTTTCAGTAATCTACTATTACATTTAATGTAAATTTAACGGCGAGCGCGATAAGGGAGTCGAGTGTGTAATGTTCAATGCACATGCGTTTTATACGATGTTTTTCAATACACTTGCGAGGAATTAATTTTTAATTGAAACAATTACAACAAAACAATTAGTGAAAGTACAATAAAAAAAATGATTGAATATAATAGAATCGAACAGAATCGAATAGAATCGAATAGAATCGAATAGAATCGAATAGAATCGAATAGAATCGAACAAAATCGAACAAAATCGAACAGAATCGAGCAGAACCAAACAGAACCGAATAGAATCGGAAAGAAACGAATAGAATCGAAAATAAATACACAGAATCGAATAGAATCCGACATAATCGGACAGAATCGCACAGAAACGGACAAAATAAATCAGAATCGAATAGAATCTAATAGAATCGAATAGAATCGAATAGAATCGAATAGAATCGAATAGAATCGAATAGAATCGAATAGAATCGAATCGAATATAATCGAATAAAATCGAATCGACTAGATACGATTCGATTCAATTCTGTATGTTTGATTCTGTAAAAGAATGAGCCGTTGCGGGACACCTGGCAGATGTGAAATATCGAATATGGCCGAGCTGAGGCAGAAAGAGCCGACGAGACATGAGCGAAGAGTAACCATCCGCTCGAACGCCACGCCAAGAGTCGGCCTACCCTCATAACGCGCCATTAGATGTTACACATCAAAACTCTATGCGGAGATAGAAATAGTAGATTACTGCATCGAGCGGAAAGTGACTCATTGCTGCACCGAGTGGTTAGATTGGAATAGTCACTTGAGTGAGTGTCAGTAATCTGCTTTTCTTTCCACTACAAAGTAATATCACAATTGTTCACCTAAATGTCAGCAGAAAAATTTCAGTCACATTGACTTTTAAATTCGCGCCAATTCCGTCGCACTCTCATTAAAAAAATAGAACATTCCATTTTTAAATCACTAGACGACGAACGAATGCATTGATTCAATAATAGCTGCGTCTCGTGGTTTCACCCGCGTATTGGATGATGATGATGATGATGATGCTGATGATGATAATGATGGTAATGAAAAGTATCCTATGTGTTATTCCAGGCTACAAGCTATATCCATTCCAAATTTCATCAAAAGCCGTTTGATAGTGAAGTAAAATGATGATGATGATGAAAAATATCTTATGTGTTATTCCAGACTATAAGCTATCTCCATTCCAAATTTCATCAAAATCCGTCCAGCCGTTAAAGAATGAAGTAAAATTATGTTGATGACGATGATGAAAAATATCTTATGTGTTATTACAGGGTATAAGCTATCTCCATTCCAAATTTCATCAAAATCCGTTCAGCCGTTCAAGAGTGAAGTTAATAAAAATAATGAAAATAATGAGTGAGATAATGATGATGAAAAATATCTTATGTGTTATTCCAGGGTATAAGCTATATTCATTCCAAATTTCATCAAATTCCGTTCAGCCGTTTGAGAGTGAAGTAAAATGATGATGATGAAAAGTATTATATGTGTTATTCCAGGGTATAAGCTATGTCCATTCCAAATTTCATCAAAATCTGTTTAGCCGTTTGAGCGTGAAAGAGTAACAAATATACACACACACACACACACACATATATATATATATATACAAACTTTCGCCATTATAATATCAGTATGATGAATCATGTAAGTAAAAAAACAGTGCAGTAATGGATTTCAATACTTACTTTCGTGCATTGTTTTTATTGAGCAGGAATGGTGTACTTTCTGCTTACGTTTTAGGAGAACAATGGTGATATTTTTTCCCCAAATTAAAAAATATATTGCAAAGTAAAAAACACTAGTGTTTAATAAGCTGAATTATGAACCTAAATGCGTTGCCATAAAAGTCCCTTTATGAGCAAGTGTGTTGAAAAATAGTTAAAACTTTTTTTTTCGGGTAGAGAGAAGCCAAACTTCCTGGTTGACACTTGGTAGCACTTTCTTCGTGTAAATTGAGTATAAGGATAGAATAAGAGACCCGATGCCCACACTTTCTTAGTTGTCTGATGTTTTTTTTTTGTTTGAGTGGGGTCTCGTAGAATAGGTATTATAAAGTGTCACCTGGCAACCCGCAGGACGATCTCCCGCCTGTAGTCCGCGTCTGCGTTGAACAGCAGGCCGTTGACGGAGAACCCGAGCGAGCGCAGTGCGTTGGACTCCGCCATGCCCGACAGCCGCGAGATGCACTGACGGATGATTTGTAGCTGCTCTTCTGTGCCGTTCTGCTGCTTCAGGCTCATTTCTGCCATCTGTGGAACAAGAGTTTCTGATATTTTAGTATGTAAGGAAACCTTTTCTATACCTTAGTTAGAGAATACTGACGGCCGCGTCCGTGTGGTTGGTGTCCACGAAGCACCTCGTCGTCAGTTCACTGTGAAGTGTGTACACTCACCGCTCTCGGTTTGGTGCGGTACACGTTGTCCCGCAGCTCGGCGGAGTTGCACTCTACAAGCGTGGCGTAGAGTGCGCTACTGACGGCCGCGTCCGTGTGGTTGGTGTCCACGAAGCACCTCGTCACTTCACTGTGAAGTGAGTACACTCACCGCTCTCGGCTTGGTGCGGTACACGTTGTCCCGCAGCTCGGCGGAGTTGTACTCTACGACCGCGGCGTACAGGGCGCTACTGAAAGCCGCGTCCGTGTGGTTGGTGTCCACGAAGCGCCTCGTCAGTTCACTGTGAAGTGTGTACACTCACCGCTCTCGGCTTGGTGCGGTACACGTTGTCCCGCAGCTCAGCGGAGTTGCACTCTACGAGCGTGGCGTAGAGTGCGCTACTGACGGCCGCGTCCGTGTGGTTGGTGTCCACGAAGCGCCTCGTCAGTTCACTGTTCTGTGTCGCACGGAGTAGACACGCGACACTTAGAGCGGTGTCTTTGTAGAGAAGCTCTTCGGCACATTTTTGGACGACTGCAAAGGACTTCAAAATGATGAAAATGCGTGGATATTGAGACAAAAAATAAAACTAAAGTAGAATACGCATTTGACAATTTTAATGTCAGTATGGAGCCGCAACGCAAACATTAGACTTTCAAAAGCACATAGGACTATCTCAACATCAATTAATTTTGAAATGAATTGGAAAAAAACAGTGAGGCAAATTAACGATATTGAACGACAAAAATCGACAAGAGCTTAAAGCAATACTCTCGAAATTTTACCGTAAATAAAAGGCAAATTAAGGATGATGGATGAATCATGAACGACAATAATTTGACAGTAAATGCACTCGTATTTTACCGTAAAGGAGAGAAGAAAATTAAAGATTAACGAAGAACAATAATCATAATTCGACAAGAACTTAAAACAATACACGCGAAATATAGTTCTTACCTTCACACTGAGGTGAGCGATGGTGGCTTAATGGTTCTATAGTGCAATTTAGAATCCAACGATACCGGGTTCAAAACCTAGGCTCCCGCACCAATGACTTTTCGAAGTTATGTGAGGTTTTCCATCGCTCCGTGCTTCGGAGGGCACGTTAAGCTGTCGGTCCCGGCTGTTATTGGTTAATAGCAGTCGTTAAGCCATGTCAGAGGCCCTCGGGCGGCCTGACAAACTCTGACATCAGAGGACAGCACTACCTCATACGACAAACAAACAAACCTTCACACTCCATCTCCTCGTTGTACCCATCCTCCAAGCTGTTCTGTATGTAGAACCACTTGAGCACGGCGTGTCCGACGGGCGCGCGGCCGTCTAGTGCGTCCGGGATGGAGAACCGGTCGTACCGGTAGTAGCTGTCCGACGTTGGGTGCTCCGGGTACAGGGACTTGTAGAACTCTTGTAGGTGGACTGTGCGCTCCGACACGTCGGCTGGACTGGTTTTATTGTCACTGAAATGTGGAGCTTATTGCAATTGACGAAAAATTTAGTTTTGCCTGCATGTTAGGTTATTTAGGTCGGTCGCAAGGGTGGTAGCCGCCTAATATCGGATGTTCCGCGGGTACAGGCGAGATTGTTAGAATTCCTGTACGGTTTATTTCTCTAAAAAGTGTAACTTATGGCAATAACTAAGAATATTCGTTCGTTATGTACCTCAAAGTGAATTTATTCTGGAAACTGTCTAGTAGGTAGTTGAAGAGTGGAATTTTCTTCTCATACTGCGCAGGCACCAAATCTTTCTTTTCTATCACAGGCTAGAACAAAAACAAAAGAATTATTGATCAGTTAGTTTAATACTGTAGTTTAACTTTATTTGTAAAGAATGATGGCCGATATTTACCGTTGTAATGGCGTCCGCGAATTCATCGTCAGTGGACGGCCAGCGTTCGGACAGATGATGGTTCGTTTCCTTCAGAGTGACTCCCATTTGTTGCAAGCCTTCCAATTCTAGGCTCAGTCTGAGACAACAAATATTTGCTTCTTTTGTTATGAATAGTAAAAAGTGTAGAGTGCGCTAGCGATGGGCGAGTCCGACATGTTTCAACAATCGAAACATTCGCATTCGGTGCAATATTATAATCGAGTCTCTACATCTCGCTCGCGGCTCGTTTTTAGATTATTCCGAGTTTACTGACTCGCCGCAACATTCTCGCTCGTCTCGTGTCGTTCGTGTCGCTTGCACACTCGAGTCAGAGTACTCGATCGCTCGCTTTCTGCCGACCCGAAATCTAGGTTATTCAGTTCAACAACAACTTTCGACTGCGAGAGAAAATCATCAAGAGGTTTGAACAATCAAAACAATGAACTAAAACGGACTAGCCCATCGCTAGAGCACGCTATCGAAAAGAATATTTTTACTTTATAAATTATAATTTCGGCTCTAAAAATAATATGATGATGATAATAATAGAGAAAAGAGATCATTTTCGACACAAGTAGTTTAACAATCACATACGTCAGTTAGACAGTAGGTATATGAATTCAGTATTTTTAAATACACAATCGAAGCCAATTTCAAGGTTATCCGAGACCTCATCAATTTCGGCCAGCATTCGCTATCTGTTCGACGAAGCCACTTCACGTCGCAAACTCTGCTCTTTAAACAATTATTCATTCCACAAATAAATTATTCATAAGCATGTAATCACAAATAGTCTTTCCTGTTATGATTTACCATTAACGTAACGCCTGCTTAGCGAGAACATACCTAATATGTTTCTAAAGTAAAAACAGTCCACGTTACGTAAGACAGATAATAAAAGCTAAAGAAAAAATTTGATGACCATTACAAGTGGTCACGGTGACTGATCTGGTAAAAACAAGTGCCGCGCAGAGGCATGCACAATGAGTTCAAGTCTCGTCCGTGATTCTTTACTTTGCAAATTATAAACTAAAAATGCAGGGTGAATAGTGTAAAGAGACTTTGCGAAGTGCGCCCCAGAACTCAACTAACCTAGCTTTCAACATGTCCTCAATATCGGCGGCGTCGCAGTTGGTGAGGGCGGCGGCGTACAGGTCGCGGCGCGTGCTCCGGTCAGCGTGCGCGTGCGCGTGGCGCGCCACGTGCGCCAGCAGCGGCGCGGCGCGCGCGGCTCGGAGCGCGGCCAGGCGGCGTGCCGCCGCCACGCCGCCGCTGCAGCCGCCGTCACCCGCCAGGATGGCGTACTGGCAAACCAACTGGAGCACGCCGGCCTCGCTACAACACAACGGTAACAGTGACCTTAGGTACGCATACACGCTGACTCCCACACAAATTTAGACGTGTGTCTAGACAATCAATTTTGTGATGACATCTGTATAAATAGACAAATGGGCCATCATATCACAATAATACAGTGTCCAGTGGCAGATATCAAACTTTGTTATGTTTTTAACGAAATTGTGTCGCTTTTGGCTTATCAGGAAAGCGTTGGGACTCACTCACCGAGCGAGCTCGTCGTCCCCGGCGACCCTGAGCAGCGTAGCTAACTTGAGCAGCTTGTGACTCTTCAGGAATGCGTTGGGACTCACTCACCGAGCGAGCTCGTCGTCCCCTACGACCCTGAGCAGCGTAGTTAACTTGAGCAGCTTGTGACTCTTCTGGTATGCGTTGGGAGTCACTCACCAAACGAGCTCGTCGTCCCTGGCGACCCTGAGCAGCGTAGCTAACTTGAGCAGCTTGTGACTCTTCAGTAATGCGTTGGGACTCACTCACTGAGCGAGCTCGTCGTCCCCGGCGACCCTGAGCAGTGTGGTTAACTTGAGCAGCTTGTG
Source organism: Alsophila aescularia (assembly GCA_946251855.1). NCBI lineage: Eukaryota > Metazoa > Arthropoda > Insecta > Lepidoptera > Geometridae > Alsophila > Alsophila aescularia. The sequence goes on along the minus strand of OX276377.1, from coordinate 32,570,026 downwards.
ACTCTTCAGGAAATCGTTGGGACTCACTCACCGAGCAAGCTCGTCGTCCCCGGCGACCCTGAGCAGCGTAGCTAACTTGAGCAGCTTGTGACTCTTCAGGAAAGCGTCGGGACTCACTCACCGAACAAGCTCGTCGTCCTCGGCGACCCTGAGCAGCGTGGCTAACTTGAGCAGCTTGTGACTCTTTAGGAAAGCGTTGGGACTCACTCACCGAGCAATCTCGTCATCCCCGGCGACCCTGAGCAGCGTAGCTAACTTGAACAGCTTGTGACTCTTCAGGAAAGCTGGGGGACTCACTCACCGAACAAGCTCGTCGTCCCCGGCGACCCTGAGCAGCGTGGCTAACTTGAGCAGCTTGTGACTTTTCGGGAAAGCGTTGGGTATCAGTCACCGAGCAAGCTCGTTGTCCCTGGTGACCCTGAGCAGCGTGGCTAACTTAAGCAGCTTGTGAATCTTCAGGAAATCGTTGGGACTCACTCACCGAGCAAGCTCGTCGTCCCCGACGACCCTGAGCAGCGTAGCTAACTTGAGCAGCTTGTGACTCTTCAGGAAAGCGTCGGGACTCACTCACCGAGCAAGCCCGTCGTTCCCGGCGAACCTGAGCAGCGTAGCTAACTTGAGCAGCTTGTGACTCTTCAGGAAAGCGTCGGGACTCACTCACCGAGCAAGCTCGTCGTCCCCGGCGAACCTGAGCAGCGTGGCTAACTTGAGCAGCTTGTGACTATTCAGGAAAGCGTTGGGACTCACTCACCGAGCAAGCTCGTCGTCCCCGGCGACCCTGAGCAGCGTGGCTAACTTGAGCAGCTTGTGACTCTTCAGGAACGCGTTGGGACTAGATTGGAGACAGTTCTCGATCAGGCTCATCTTGTCTTCGCACAGACGAACTAGAAGAATACATTTTTGTTTCAGAGAAAGTTAAAAAAGGACTTTTAAAGTCATCAGAATAGCAAAATGTTTTGTCGTACATACTTAAATAATACTCAGTTCAAATAAATTACCCTTTAAAGAAATACCATGATTATTATATTGTTACTAATCAAGCGAGTTCCCCTCGACTAGTAGCGGCAAGGGATAAAGTTGAATTCGAAATGCAGCGGGGTACTTTACCCTTTTCACACAGGGGTAACGTACCCCGCTGCATGTAGAAAGTTACCTTGTATGGGCAGAATGTTTAAATGAAACGTGTGCAGAATTTGTAACGCGGCTATTAGATCCAATTCCTCTTGTATTTCAGGGTTATCATCTTTGATTAGCAACAAGCAGCATCTGGAACAAGACAAATTGAAATGATAAAAAACACGCCTGCCCTGCCAAAAAAAAAGAACTCATGATTATATACTGTTGGTATTTGATCATCAAGGCCTTCAATTTGATACCCATAATGTAAAATTCGAAGTTTTGTTTTGCATTTGAATTTGACACTGCAGCAAAAAGAATAAAAAAAAACTCTTAATGATATATGGATTCTAAAAATACGCCATACATCCAAATTTGTTCAGGCATTTAAAAGTTATGGTGGAATAAAGATGCTCACATACATACAAACATACATGAACCCTGAAAACCTTACATTCCTTTTTAGGGAAGTTGTGAAAAAATAATAGCATCATGTCATTTCTTATTTCTCTCATGTCTGTCATGACAATTATCTTTAAGCTAGCTAGCTGCGCCTTCACAGATGGAATTTGTAAAAGTATTTTTTAGTGCATCTCTAGGATACTCAAGGAATATTTCCTCAAAAGACTGTGCGTTTCAGTCAGTCAGTAGCAGACAGCAGGGGAACAAGGTCGCTCCGACTCACTCCGCCAGCTTCAGAGCGGGGTCCACCAGCGAGGACGCCGAGTTGAAGTACTCCTTGGCGGCAGCCGACACGAGCGGCACCGCCGCCGCCGCCGCGCGCGACATCACGCCGGACGACAGCTTGATGCTAGCCGCGTCGCCGGACGTGAGGAGGGCTGACGCGTAGATCTGTATACACACTAGTATTATAAACTAGCTGCGGATAGCAGTTTCGCCCGCGTGCATGCTTTGCCACCTCCGTCACCTCTTTAGGAAATAAATTACAAAAAATCCCTACTTATTGCTCGTCACTTAAAAAAATCGATAATTTATTTTTCCTAAGACAGGATGAAAGCTACCTTATGTCCTTTTCTGTACCCCTGTCAAAATTCCATTAGATAGTCAAACAAAACTGTCGCATTTATAATATTAGATAAGAAGCGAAAGTAACGTTGTCTATCTGTCTGATTGTCACCTTGTCCGACAACGACCGAACCGATCTTGAGCATACCTAAACTTCCACCATTTTGAAAAAAGTTCGATTTCATGGCCACAAATGAAACAAGTATCAATCCATAGGATATATCACATAATTTATGAGATTTTTGGGCTTATAAATATTTTACACGCGTTAGTAACACATGCTGATATGTCGTTACTCTTATGTACTCCAAAAGAGAGGGGTGTTATAGCTAAGAACTATCTCCATCACTCGGTAGGGGGTGAAGATCGTAGCGTAGCTCCCAAACGAGTGGAGCTATTTTGATGCGGTTTTTTTATGTTTCAATTAGGCAATATTTTCATATATAACATTGTAAGATATAAAAACACAGGTTTTTATAATTTCTCTATCGATTGACCTTAATTACCATAATGCCCAAGAAATCAAGCTTTTTAAAAACTGGTGCAATAATTCTGTTATCACAAAATTACTATTAATGCATTTATATTGAGTTCTTAAGACCCAATCCCTGTATCTAGGCTTTGTAGCTTTACTTGGCAAGTATTTTGTGTTTTGTGTCATCTCACCTCATAGCACTGCTCTTTGGTGACACATTCGAACAGCGTCGCTTGCAGCTCCAGGATGTCTTTCAGCAGCTTCTCCCAGTCCGCCTGCGTCGGCTTCACGCTACTGGAACATATTGTCCACGGGTTAGTCGGCAGTTGTATTCTGGGAGGTATCAATAGTATAGTATATAGGTAGTAAATCAAACATCATTACACTAAGGACCGGGATTAAAACGTTGAAGATACGTTCAGGCTACCCTAATAGAAAATAATTTATACCTTCATAGTGGAAAGGGCATCTAATGAAGAGTATAAGGTTTTCGGCCACCATCAAAGGAGTGATAGTGACCGTGGGTCCCGATTGCTGACAATAACTAGTCAACAGCGGTGGTAGCCTAACGGCTCAATAGTGCAACTTGGTAGACCGTTTAAATTTAGCCTTAGAAGCCGTGTCCAATTGGGGCGATGCTAACCTGGTTAAGTTTAATGCTACTAAAACGCAAGCGTGTTTATTTTCTGCTAAAAAGAGTCCTCTACACCGATCTCCGTCTTTCCAAAGTGTAACAATACCAATGGAGCTTTTGGGTGTCGAACTCACATCAAACCTCAATTTTGGGTCTTATATTGAATCCAAAGCCAATGTAGCTGCAAGAAAACTTAGTATTTTGTCTAAGGTTAGGCGGTACTTCACACCGGGACAGCTTTTGAATCTTTATCAAGCACAGGTCCGATCTTGTATGGAGTACTGCTGCCACCTCTGAGACGGTTCTGCCAAGTATCAGCTAGTCTTTGGATTCAATTGAGAGACGTGCTATCAGGCTCATTGGGGTTGACACTCTGGTAAAGAGTAAGCTTCAAAGTCTGGCGCATCGACATGAGGTAGCAAGCCTGGCGGTATTCTACAGATTGCACTATGGAGTGTGCACAAGAACTGCACAACCTGATTCCCCCATCACCTTTCCATCACCGTACGACTAGCCGATCAGCAAAGCGCCATCCATTCATGGTTGAAATACCTCGCACAAGAACGAAGCGTTACGCTTCTTCATTTATTATAAGAACTGCAAAGGAGTGGAATGCCCTACCCTCGTCAGTGTTTCCGGTAAATTATAACCCCGGTGTGTTCAAGTCAAGAGTGAATAGGTATCTACTAGGCAAGCGTGCTACACCTTCGACCACATCATCGCTTTCCATCAGGTGAGATCGTGGTCAAACGATTGCCTAGTACGTAATAAAAAAAACTTAGAATCCAACGATACCTGGTTCGGTCCTAGGCCAATGACTTTTCTAAGTTATGCGCGGTTCATCGCTCCATGCTTCGGAGGGCACGTTAAGCTGTCGGTCCTGGCTGTTATCGATTAATAGCTGTCATTACGTAATGACAGTGGCCCTAGGGTGGCCTGACAAAGTCAGACCAGAGGCCAGCACTACCTCATACGACCAACAAACAAATAAACATTAGTTCATAAATTCAAACATGGGACATGAGTTTTTTTTTATATCATTTTTAAGCTTATAGGCACTCGCGGCTTTGGATTGTTTAATGTTGCAAGTCAAAGTGACCCTATAAGGCGATCGACCGCTCGCGGCGGAAGGCGGACTTTAGCAGCTGCTACTATGCGCAGCGGATCTTGGCCGCTCTGAAGCGAAAACTCACCTGGCGGGCAGGTCACGCGCCAGCCGCGTGAGCAGCATGTGCGCGTGCTTGGGGTCTGTGCGCGTGTCGCGCAGGTGGCACGGCGCCGCGCGCACGCCGCGCCACGACAGCTTGCTGCTGCCCGCCACCAGCCGCTCCAGCTCCGACACGCGGCGAACGAGCGAGCTCTCCGATATCGTGCCGTCGCTGTAAAAACGCACATTACACATAAATATCCCACAGTACACATGAGTGTTCTTACTAACGAGGAGTTGACGGAAAATTGAAGCACGCGGTGTGCGCGGGCCGGAAAGCGGGCCTTGGAACCATTTGTTCTTTCTTCGATGCATCAGTCTTTTATTTATTCTTCAATCAACAAAAGACGCCTAATAGTAGTGCTTCTCTCCTTCGCTTGTTCGCGGGCCTCTTGAAACGTCACGGGTAAACAAATAAAATGGTCTCAGATAATTATTGCAACGTGTATGGATGTCCACTCAACTCAAGAACTCTTAAATATTTTACATAAGTCTATAACTTTCTAAACGTTCCACGACCGTATTGGTTTAAAAAAAATACGTGTACAATCGAGACGAATTCAAAGATACCTTAATGAGATTTAATCGGTTAAGTACTTCAGTCGCTGTGAGTGAACACACGAACATATACATACATTCTGTATACATATGAACGCTGTTAAAATCATAAACCTTTTTTGACGTACCATGGGTACCATGACTAAAAGAGCGACCATAACGGTAAGAGGTATGTCGCCTATCTTTTATAAATCTGTTGCTGTAAGGTCCAGATATCTAATTTTGGTGTCATTTTTTACACTCAAGAGAGACAGACACAGACACTAACAGAGTTTATTTAATATTCGCTGAGAACAGTTGTGTCGCTCGCGTGACCGCGTGATCTAGTATAAAGTGCAATTCAACAATAAATTCGAGGCGCGATGTCCCAGTAAATATAATTCGCCTTCATCGCAATGCTTGCGATGAAGGCGAATTTTAACGCTAAGTTCACACTCTCTTTAATCTTGTAAGAAGATTGGGAAAAAATGGGTTCCCTGAGGCAAATCAAAATAGATATAACAACAGAAAATGAACGTCTGTTGTACGATACTATATACGAAGAACGAGCCGAGCATGAAAAATTGCAACCAATTAAATTGCAGTAAAGGACTTAAAAAGTCAAATAGAGATTCTTCAGCAACAGCTGAAATGTTTTGCGGAGACTAAAACATTGGAGCCTGCAGCTGCAACAATGGAGATTTCTTCCCCACGCGCTCCATATAGCACGGACGAAGAAGATCTAGCTCGAGAAACTGAGTGGATTCGAACAAAAACAGGAAAGAAAAGAAAAATGAACAGCTCACCTCGCTAGACGAAACTAGCAATGACGAACAAACCATTAAAGATAAAATTTAAAAAAAAACCTTTGCCGGCACCCATTATAGTGGATGGCATTAAGGATTATCAAGGTTTCTTTGACATTTTGACAGAGAACCAGACAGTGGACACGTTCAATATGAAAATGATGAACGGTGATACTGTCAAAGTGAATGCCACAAATGATGACTCTTACAAAGCAATAACCAAAGCACTCACAATAATTGTCTCTGGCACTTCTACGAAAACAAGCAAGAGAGACCAATAAGAGTCGTGGTAAAAAAAATGCACTTTACTTGCAAACTTCAGAGAATCATAGAAGATCTTAAGAATAAAGGATATAAAATTATAGAAGCAGTTAACAAATTGACTTGAAAAACTAAAGAGCCGCTCAATATGTTCATGCTGACCTTCGAAAATGATAAAGTCTACAGTATTTCATAAATAAAGTCTACAGTATTTCAGCTGTGTTGGAGTACAAAGTAGAAATTCAGCCAATAAAAACCACAAAATTGGTCACACAGTGTAAAAATTGCCAGGCTTATGGACATACGCAAAAATATTGCTCCAAAGAACCTAAATGCGTAAAATACACGGGTAAACATCATACTAAGGACTGTAAAAAACCAAGAGACGAGAAACCAAAATGCGTCCACTGTGGAGCTCCACATCCAGCTAACTATAAGGGATGTGCGATAGCCAAAGAAATCCAGCAAATTCGTAATAAAAAATCGAACCCTAAAATAGTAGTACCGCAACAAAACTTACCTACTGTAAGACAAGGTGGCTATAGCCAAAATGAAACAAACATTAAAAAAACTACAGATAAGAACATCTCGTTTGCCCAAGCTGCCGCTAAGGGCACATCACGGGTGCCTCAGCCTGATAAGATTGTTAAAAGTGACAATAAGCTAGATGATATCTTTAAGTTCATGGCAACATTCGACGAAAGATTGAAGAAAATTTAAAATAGCACTAAATCGGCTACATCCAAGACGAAAAAATGAATCACACACTTAAAATAATGACATGGAACTCGACTCTACAAAAACATCAAAATAAATTACAGGTAGTCCCAGATATAGAAAACGTGGACGTGTGTCTAATATCCGAAACGCACTTCACAAAAAAATGTTATGTAACGTTTAAAGGATACAAAATTTATCATGCAATACACCCAGATAATAAAGCAAAAGGTGGTAGCGCGGCCATTGTAAAAGAAAACCTTGATCACTACGAAGAAACTAAATACGAAGGGAAAGAAATTCAAGCTGTAGCGATATGTCTCAAAACCAAGAGATAACCTATAACAATCTTAGCCATCTACTGTCAACCTCGGTATGCGATAAAAAAATAACAGTATCTCAGCTTTATAGAGCGCCATGGTAAAAGATTTGTCTTAGGAGGTGACTTCAATGCTAAGAACATGTATTGGGGCTCAAGATTAACCACTACTAAATGCAGAGCTATTCAGTGCTATAAAAGAGTAGATCTGATCTGACTGATCCAAATTAAATTATTGACCTCTTAGAATTTTTCGTAACGAAAAATTTATCAACGTGCTATTTAAAAACAGAACAAAGCTATGATATGAATTCAGATCACTCTGCAATATATTTATTAATAAGCATGAATAACATAAGGAAAAACTCTGACCATAGTTAATAAGTCTACAGATAGGGAAAGCTTCAAGATAGACCTAGATTTTTGTATAGATCTCAAGTTTCCACTCAAAACATCTAAATAAAAAAGTTCGTTGAGAACATCCAACAAATAGCTTAGAAAAATACACCAAACGCATATAAGAAGACCAAAGGAAACACATACCCCATAAGGATCATAGAACTTGTAAAAAGAAGCAGCAGAGAAGGTTCAAACAGCGGTCAATCGAGTTTATGACTGGACTAAACAGTGGAGGACGAAATTAAACGAATCCAAATCAATTCACATTGACTTCAGCAACAAGGAACGGGAATATTCTCCAGTTTATATAAATAATAAACAGATTCCATACGAGAATACAGACAAGTATCTCGGTATGACGCTTGATGCGAAGCTCTGCTGGAAAACGCACGTCAAGAAGAAAAGAGAAGAGTTAGAACTGCGATACAAAAGAATGTATCGGTTGCTTGGAAGACACTCCACGCTGTCATCATCATCATCATCTACAGCCTTTAACTTCTCACTGCTGGGTATAGGCCAAACGGATGCCAAACGGATCCAGGTTCGACCCGCGATCTTTACAATATCGTCGGCCCATCTCGCCGCAGGACGACCAACGCTTCGCTTCCCCTGTTTCGGCCACCACTCACGACACAGCCTTGCTCCACCTATCGTCACTTATTCTGGCCATGTGTCCTGCCCAGCTCCATTTTAGTCTCATACTAGTAGTTCCGGCGTCCCGAACTTTTGTTCTTCGCCGAATTTCGACATTACGGACTTTATAATGGAGTTTGATGCCTAGCATGGATCTCTCCATGGCTCTCTGTGCTACTCTGATTCTGTGCACAGCCTCATGTGTGAGCGTCCACGTCTCGGCACCATAGGTCATGGTTGGCAGGCAACGTTGGTTAAACAGGCGAGTTTTCAGACATTGTGGAATTTGGCGTGATTTGAGGATATCGTCAAACTTTCTAAAAGCGGCCCACGGCGCCCACCCAAGCTGTATTCGCCTAGAGATCTCTCTGCTCTGATGTTCATTGCCAAAAGACAAAATATGACCAAGGTACACGTAGTGGTCGACCATCTCTAAGCTCTCGTTACCAACCATTACTGGATTTGAGATTCCTGATATGTTCGACATAACCTTGATCTTGGTCATATTCATCCTTAGGCCTACCCTCAATGAAGCATCTGACAGGTCTTGCAGCATGCATTGGAGATCGTCTAGGTTTTCGGCAAACAAAACGAGGTCATCTGCAAATCTAAGATGAGACAGGTAGGCCCCGTTGATTTTTATTCCACATGTGTCCCAAGCAAGCGTTTTTACGACATCTTCCAAGACAGCCGTAAAAAGGGTGAAATGGTGACCCCCTCTTGATGGCAATAGGGTTGGTTAAGTCGTGCAGTTTTACTTGCATCGTTGCCGAAATATAGAGCTCTCGGAGCACATCTACGTATCGAGCGTCGATAGAACAACGATGAAGAGAGTTAAACACGGCCCAGTGCTCGATACTGTCGAATGCCTTCTCGTAATCGACGAAGGCCATGCACAGAGGCCGGTTATACTCATGACTCTTCTCCATCAGCTGTTTTACCGTGTAAATGTGAAGATCGTGGAGAACTGGAGACCCACGCTGTCAACACACAATAAACTATTATTATACAAGCAAGTCCTAAAGCCAGTCTGGACTTATGGTATACAGCTGTGGGGCTGCACCAAACAGAGCAATACATTAATTATTCATCGCTTCTAGAACAAAGTACTAAGGGAAATAGTGAATGCACCTTGGTACATAAGAAACAACGATCTCCATCGGGACCTCAAAATAGAGTTCGTTGACAAAGTAATTAAAAAGTATGCAGAAGCTCACGACCATAGACTTCATCACCATGTGAACATAGAGGAAATCCAGCTCCACGATCACACTGACATAGTTAGAAGACTTAAAAGGACAAAACCGTTTGAGTTAGTGTAGTATATATTATTGTATTAGTGTTGTGTAGTGAATTATGTAGGGCTACCATATGAAGACCGCCGACGGTGCAGTTGCACTTTGCACTTGTTATTGTGGAAACATCAAATAGCCGATGCAGCATGTCGTCAACCGACGGAACTTGTTATTTGATTATTGTAATTAAAGGCATTCCATATTCCTATTTCGATGTGGAAACATTCATTTATAACTTAAGTAATTCATTGTAATTTTGATTTTGATTAAATTAGTAAACCATATTTCGTTTTTTTTCGATCCCCTTCTGCTGCTAACGTATTTGGCGCAGTCGGTAGGATACCCGCGGGAAGACTTCAGGACTCTTCTAATATCGATAAACGCGTCGCGAGTCACCTGGGTGGCTATCAAGCTCCATCAACGGGTATCCTGAATCTACGGACCTGCAGCAGACCGGACGGAGAATCCAAACCTTGATTCACGGAGAGAAACCAGATATGCAGTATTTGTAAGTATACTTGAATTATTCTCGTGTTGCTTCCCTTAATCCTAATCCTAAGTCAATCTTAAACCTCAAGATTTACCATCCCCGAGCCTCTAGTGCGCGGAAACCTGAATCACGACAACGAGTACTTGATTGTAATAGAGATATAGAGTTAGATAATTTTGAATTAGATAAGTTGTTTAAATTACACATAGAAATGGCTCATGACCCGGACACGATATTTAAGGCCCTCTGCCTTGTCCCGGAATTTGATGGTAACCCTAACATTCTCACACGTTTTATTAAAATATGTGATCAGTTAGCCATGACTTATTTGAGTACTGTCCCCGGTAGCGAGTTTCCTAATGCATGTCTATTAAACGGGATACTTAATAAGATCACCGGGACCGCTGCATGCACCATCAATGCCAATGGAATACCAGAAAATTGGTTAGGCATTCGAACTGCCTTCATAAATAATTTTTCGGATCAGCGTGATGAAACAGCGTTGTACAATGACCTCTCCCTGGCTATGCAGGGTAATAAAACACCTCAGGAATTTTATGATCATTGCCAAACTTTATTCGGTACGCTAATAACATACGTTACTTTACATGAAGCTGGCCCGACTACCATAGAAGCGAAGCGCGAATTATATCGGAAAGTCACCATGCAGGCTTATGTTCGCGGCTTAAAAGAACCCATAGGGTCCCGTATACGTTGTATGCGCCCCGCCACCATCGAAAAAGCGCTTGAGTATGTTCAGGAAGAGCTGAACCCCCGCGACCTCATAATTTCCAAATGCCATCGCCTTATTGCCTGTGGGAATGCGCCCCATGAGGCCTTCGCCTCAACCTTTTAAATTTGCAGACTCAGATCATTATCGCATGCCCACAAATACACAGCGAATGTTCGCTGCACCACCACCTAACGACAACCCCCGTAGTAACGTTTTTCGTTTACCACCCCGAAATAATCCACCTCAATATCAAGGCCCTCAGCCTATGAGCGAAGTTCAGCGTTTCACTCCCAAACACTTGCCCCATACTAAAATGGCAATGGGCCATGATTGGAGCAAGTACGGAAACCCGACGCCAACAAATTATTTTCAAACTCGCGAAACAAATATGAATGAGTGTGCGGCTTACGACGACTCGTATTACGGCTATTACCAGGAACCGGAGTACAATTAATATACCGATTATACTGACAGTGGTTTTGCCCCCGGTTTCACTTCTGACTCAACTTATTACGACATGACCATGGATAACCAACTGCTTGACGATTCTCAACCACAAGCAGGACCTCGCCATGCTGAGCAGGATTTTCAGGAGGTTTCGACGTCACAAAAACCAACATAGAATTAAACCTCCAGACGCAGAGACACCTACCCTATATTCAAATCGCGGACCCCCCTTTAAAACTCCTAATAGACACGGGTGCTAATCAATCTTTTGTAAGCCCCGAGGCCGTTGAGAAATACTTATCTGAGTATCCCCTCAATTTTGATCCGTTTGAAGTAACCAACATACACGCGACAAGTAGGAACAATTATTTTATTACCTTGCCGTTCTTCTCAGAATTTAATGACGCTGATAGCATGAAGTTATTAATTTATCGGTTTCATGACTATTTCGATGGGCTTATAGGTTTAGATTTACTGAGTAGTTGGGGAACCCGCATAGATTTGAGAGAAGGTCAATTATTGACTCGAACTTCGTTAAATTCCATCAGAATATACAACTCGTGTAACGTGTAACTCGCTGGAATAATATCTTCGTATAAAGATATTATTCCAGCGGGGACTTCTAAAGTCATTCGTATCCCCGTGGATATACCAGACGGCAATGCTTTTTATACGCTTTATATTAGCTTCACTTGTATGTTTGTATGTTTGTAACCAACTCCTTTGGACGCTATTTTGACCCACTTTAAACGGTCAGATTTCATTCAAATTTTGCACACCTGTCAAAGACCGATGACAATGCAATAATTAGAAAAAAAACCCAATCTAAAAAGTAGAAAATAAATAATAGTTTAAAAAAACTAAAAAACACGCTTTATATAGAAAACCAAACTAAAAAATAGAAAATAAATTTTAATAGTGTAAATAAGAAAAAAATGTTTTATTTAAAAAAAGCGTGGGGTGCTTCTCATATCTGTCAATTAAATATTTATAACTATTGACCCACGCACCCCACGATTTTTTTTAAATAAAACATTTTTTTCTTATTTACACTATTAAAATTTATTTTTTAGTTTGGTTTTCTATATAAAGCGAGTTTTTTAGTTTTTTTTTTAAACTAAAAAACACGCTTCAAAATTAACCACGAGGCGCCATTTCTGCTTTCCAGAGGGGAAAGCAGAAATGGCGCCTCGTGGTTGATTTTCGTAAAGTAAACGAAAAAACTCTGGACAACAAATACCCCATTCCAAATATTAGCTACGTTCTTGACAAATTAGGGAAGTGTCAATATTTTACAACTTTAGATCAAGCAAGTGGCTTCTATCAAGTAGAAATGGATCCTCATAATGTTGAAAAGACCGCATTCAATGTCGAACACGGGCACTTTGTATTTCTCCGAATGGGACTCAAAAATTCGCCGTCCACGTTTCAACGTGATAGGGACAGGCCATAGAGGACTTCAAAATGAGATATGCCTAGTCTATTTGGATGATATCATAGTGTTCAGTACATCCCTCCAGGAACCCATGATTAATCTCGAAAAAGTCTTCCAGAGACTTCGAGAGTCCAACTTTAAGAACCAGAGTACAAATCTGAGTTCTTAAAGCTTGAGACTGCCTATCTAGGCCATATTATTAGCAGAGATGGTATAAAGCCAAACCCCAACAAGATTTCAGCAGTTAAAAAATACCCCATCCCTAAGACTCCGAAGGAAATCAAACAATTCTTGGCCTTCTCGATTATTACCGAAAATTCATCCCAGATTTTTCTCGTACCACAAAACCCCTTACGCAGTGCCTGAAAAAAGGTAGAAAAATCATCCTCGACAGTGAATATCTCAACTATTTTGAAAAATGCAAGACTCTCTTAACTAATGACTTGCAATACCCAGATTTTAGTAGAGAATTTAATTTGACGACAGACGCTTCAAATGTAGCTATTGGAGCTATACTTTTACAGGGTTCAATAGGTTCAGACAAACCTATCTGTTATGCATCTCGAACTTTAAATGAGAGCGAGATGAATTATATTACCATCGAGAAGGAACTCCTTGCCATAGCCTGGACCACAAAATATTTCAGGCCCTACCTATTCGGACGAAAGTTTAAAATCTTGACTGACCATAAACCATTACAGTGGATGATGAATTTGAAAGAACCAAATTCTCGTCTTACGAGATGGCGACTAAGACTGAGCGAATATGACTTTAATGTTATTTATAAAAAAGGGAAACCTAACACAAACGCGGACGCTCTTTCTCGCATAGAAATCTATACAAAAGAAGCAATGTCATTACTAGAAGAAATTGACGTTCTTAATTCCTTGATGGGCAATCCATCTGACACCATAATCGCCCTAGCAAACTCTTCCACTGAAACGGTACATACAAGCAATGAAAATCCAATTTAGAAATTCCTATAACAGACGAACCCCTCAATAAATTCAATCGACAGATATATCTTACTCTTGTTAATGACGTAAAGAAACGACCCACAGTGACTAAACCATTTGACACTCACACAGTATCACGTATCGGAATCCAATCTGGAGGAAGATGTGATAAACGCGGTAAAAGAGTATGTTAATCCCAAGGTCAAGACTGCTATTCTAATAAATCCACCATTGGCCATGTATTCAATTATCCCGATCTTACAAGAAAAGTTTAGAAGTTCACCTATAATCTATGAATATCTCCGACAGCAAGAGATTATCCGCCACTATCATGATGGGAAAACTAACCATCGCGGAATCAGTGAATGTCATTTAGCCATTTCTCGCAAATACTATTGGCCAAAGATGAAAGAGCAAATAACAAAATTTATAAGTGAGTGCACCATCTGTGGATAAGCTAAATACGATAGGCATCCGATCAGACCTCAATTCAATATTGTACCCCCCGTCACTAAACCATTTGAAATAATCCATATGGATTTATTCACCGCATAAAATGAAAAGTACGTAACCTTTATTGACATTCTTATCATCTGCGTGACGGAACAGCTGTCAGCATTTTACAAGCTCTTTTGCTATACTGCACCCACCATGGCGTTCCCATGACAATCATCACAGACAACGGAACAGAGTTTACCAATCAGCTGTTTATGGAATTTACACGGCTCCATAAGATAAACCATCATAGAATATTACCTCATTCCCCTTACGCTATTATAGCCTACAGCAGCTTAATACATAGATTTACGCGATGCAGACTATTTGACTTATTGACTGGACATTTTGATCCCAGAGACTGCCTTGACATTGACATTACGCAACAGTTATTACAACAATACGTACAAGCCCATAAGGAACAGATGAGGAAAGTCTATGACATAGTAAATTCTTCATCCCTTGCTAATCGTACCGCATTAATCGAACTCAGAAATAAAAACCGGGAACCTGAGAAGGAATACGCACCCCAACAACAGATTTTTATAAAGAATCCTCTTGCTAGTCGACAAAATGTAGCTCCACGCTACATACAGGACACTGTCTTAGCTGACCTACCAATCCACATATACACTTCCAAAAAACGTGGCCCCGTAGCTAAATCGAGACTAAAGCATGTCCCTAAAAAGCCAATTTGTTACAGGATCCTGCTAGTAACGATCCTCCCAATGATTTGACCTCAAGAGATAATACTTGAGAGCCTAGATGACGGACCGGGACCTTATAAACTCGGACTGATGAAACTCACTACTCACCACCATACATTCCTGCAGTACGTACAATTCAATGAAAATAATCGTTATGTCCACACTTACACTTCTCTCCACGATACTTACTCCCTATACGAGATTCAAATAAATTATCTTACTGACAAGCTTGGCAAAGTTTTAGATCAATTACAATCTTTAGAACCTAATCGAGTTAAAAGAGGCCTTGTAGACGGACTGGGTTCCATTATAAAAAGTATAACAGGAAACCTAGATCACACTGATGCGTTAAAGTATAATGAGGCAATTAAAACTTTGGAAAATAATCAAAATAAAATAGTAACTGAATTCAATGACCACATAAGTATGAGTAAAGAGTGGATGTTCAAACATAGTGACGTACTGGCACAGTTAGTTGACAATCAAAATAGAGTTAATAATACGATAGAATTAATATTAAGAAGTAACGCATTAAGAGAAAATAGTTTAATTAAGTATGCTTAGTTTGCCCAGCTCCTAGAAGTAATAGGCGAAAATGTAGATCTTACTCAAGAGCTACTTAGAATAGAAAATAGTTTAGCCTTCATTCGTGATTCTAGTACGCACCACTCCATGATAGACATTGAGGTACTAGGATCAATGGTTAATAAGCTAAGAAATATATATGGTAGAGAGCAAATTTTAGATTTAGAACTTAGAGAATAATACGACATTATAATACCAGGATCATACTATGCCGATAAAATGATAGTTTTCATTTTTAAGTTTCCGATAATCTCTAAAGATAGTTAAGACTTATATAGATTATCGATAGTACCTAGCAAACACGCGCAGGCTCTTATCCCATCCTTTCCCTTCATAGCAACTAACGAGATGTCGTTCGTGTACATAGAGGCAGAATGCCCGAAGTTGAAAAACTGGTATCTCTGTGCGGAGGGAATCACTCATCAGATTCGCACCAAATCTGACTGCATTTAAGAATTAATCACTAATCAAGTCCTTCAGGAATCCTGCCAACTCACGACAGTCACCCTTATAAAAGAAGCCATGGAGAAACTAGACGACCAGCACTACATCCTGTCTTTCCCCCAACATACGAAGGTACAACTCATCTGCAGCCGAAAGGAATACAAATGGCTTCAAGGAAGCTACCTTACCACGATACCCGTTGGATGTCGCCTGAAATCTGCTAAAATAGTGGCCGTTCAAAGGGTACGAACCATATTTCGTTTTTTTTTCGATCCTCCTTCTGCTGCTAACGTATTTAGTGTGTAACAAGTGCTACTTATAAAGTAAACATTAACAATGTGACTTCACCTTAATAGAGACTATAAGAAAAGTGTTAAGGGACACATTCTTAGAATACACAGTGTAAAAGTTTAAGTTATATTCAAATTACTTATTAGCCAAATCTTGGCTAGATTGTAATAAAAATAGGGTGCGTAAGTCTTACGTACCCTAAGAATAAGGAAAAAATAATAATTGTACACTACTGCCCAAAAAAAGGAGTGTATTGTTTTTTTTTAGTATTCATGTATGTAAGTGAGTTTATTTATTCCACCATAAATGCCTGATCAGATTTAGACGAATGGGGTATCGTTAGAATCCTTACATCCCCCGAGTAACATAGGCTATTTTTTTTGTAAAACATTCAACCTATTATTGGTTTAGGTGTCTTAAAATAAGCTAATGAACAAGAATAACGGTGAGCGATGGTGGCCTAACGGTTCTATAGTGCAATTTAGAATCCAACGATATCGGGTTCAAAACTTAGGCTCCGCACCAATGACTTTTCTAAGTTATGTGCGGTTTTCCATCGCTCCGTGCTTCGGAGGGCACGTTAAGCTGTCGGTCCCGGCTGTTATTGATGATTTCTACGTGGGGCGTAGACGTTTCACGACAATCAAACGGCCGTTCGACCCGATACAGCCACATCCGCTTTTTTGGAGTCGGGTAAACCCCAAACAGTGGCAACCCTCGGTCTCCGACTGACAGAAGGCATCAAACTCGAAAACAATGCTTCGATACTCTACTGTCCGTAAGGATCTATGTCAGCGGTAAGCAACAGACGGACCGTATCCGGACGGCGGAAGGTTGCAACTCGGACCGCCAAGTAGTGTTAAATATACCTACATATTATTTTATTTAATATTTTCATACAACTAGCCCTATATTCATACGTTTGCAAGCCACATAGAATCTAAGTTAGTAATTATTCTAGTTACTTAGTAGGTACCTATTTTACAAGTATTTTACCTGACCTGTGTACTAACTGACTACTGATGACTGATGTGTTTTGATTAGTTGTGTGGCCTACACACACACGCTTTGATTAAACTTGAAAAGATCTTCACTTCAAATGGAGAGAATTGACTTGCAAAAAGATATTTCCTTGCAAATTTATAAAACTGTATCCACTGAAGAATTTTGGGGTAAACATTTTTCAGAAAATAATTAAATTTGCAAGAAACTAGCTATCAATCTGGCCACTATGTTTGGTTCGACATATGTATGCGAATTTTAATAAAATATTTTTTTAAAGAATAAATATAGTTCGAGATTAACGGACACCCACGTTAAAGACACACTTCGCATTTGCTGTTCCCCTCGTGAACCAAACTATAAAAAAACTGGCTCAAGACCGTCGGTGTAATTCAGCGCATTAATTTTACTTACTCACCTATTATGTTTTATATGATAATTTAATTTGATAGCAAAATAAAATTAGTAACTACCTATTTAATCATTAACAGTTTTTTTTGCATGACCGCGATAAAAAAAAAACAAAAGTATCCGGACCCCACTAAAAACTACTTGCCGACCCCTGTTCTGAGTGAACTGTGGTAAAAGTTCGATTAAACCGTGCCCGCCGCCTGTCATGTGTCACGTGCAACAGGCGTAGATGCGGCAACGCTAGCAACAAAGCCACAAGCGTTAGTCGGTTGCTACGCGCGCACCTATTGCGGAATACGGAATTCACACTAATATATAAAAGTGAAGCCGAAGACCGGGCTCAGTGGCGTGCTTTGGGAGAGGCCTATGTCCAGCAGTAGACTGACACGGGCTGATGATGATATAAAAGTGAAACGTGGTCTGTTTGTTTGTTTGGGGAGTTTTAACGCGATAATGGCTGGACGGATTTAGGTGAAACTTTGTGAATAGGTACTTTACAATATAGAGACCAGCATAGAATACTTTTTATCCTGGAAAATTATAATTTTCCACGGGAAAACTGCAAAATATCGATTACTCGCTGTAAGGAACGGTCGCCATGGAAACAAAATAATAAAAAATTCTGTCAAAAAGCATCAAGAGCGTTGGTGCTATACTTTTGCATTGGTGAAGATAGGATGTTTTATTTCGTGATAAACTGACGTCCGCGCGGACAAAGTCGCGGGTGAAAGCTCGTTCAAAATAAAATAGAAAAAACATAATTAAAAAAAAAAAAGATTTTACTGGTATTTTTTTATTTAATGTCACTTTTTTTTGTTGCATTGTAAATTAATTTTTGCCTTTTTCATTCAATTATTTACTATTCTATTATTTTTTTCTTATTTTCTTCTTTTTTTATTGCTTTGTCATCGGTTTGTGAGCTATCCTGAAACTTTCAGCCGGATAGCTATCCGGGAAGTGCTCGAAATTTGAATTGCAAGATTCCAGGACAGACAAAATACATAGATACAATGATATATAGATATATAGAAGTGAAGTTAAATAAAAGCTTTTAATAAACAAAATTGCTTAGCATAATAAAAATAAATCTCCCCGCTTTCACCGCCCTCCGCCAGCCAACAACGATCATTCACCCGCAATCACCTTTGTAATTCTGATAATGTTTTCTTATCCCATAGAATGACAGAAAGTACTAATCATTAAACTTTAAAATTAAAATAGATCAAAGTTAAATCAAATGCTTATAAAAGATTTTAACATAGATAATAAAACCAACCTCTCTTTCAGTATAGTGTCGAGAAGATCGCAAGCCATTTCCAGTTGGTCGGTCCCGGTGTACGCGAGCAGACAGCGTTCGGCCAACTCCAGGTGCGTCCGCACGTCCAACTTATAGTCGGCCGATTGGAGCAACTGGGAACAATTCCAACTATTATCATCCCGCCCGTACATCTGCTCGCAGAATTGCGGCGTTGCCACTCCGCGCGTCGCGGTGCTCGGTGTCCGCCATTAACCTCGCGACATTACAAGGTGTTTTGTTTTCCTGTCCAAGATTTAGCACTGAATCGGCCTAGAATCGGCACATAAAAAAACAAAAGGATTTTTTTCCTTTTCAAACTCTATGTTGTATTTATTCATTTGGTCTATTCAAAATATTTTTTTTTTCACATTGTTCATGAGACATTTAATTATATAACTTGTAACAGTGCTATGTTATGTTGCGTAAGTAGTTACAATTACAATTAATGGTTTGAAATTTGATTTTATTATAAAATGCATGTGTGCTTAATCTGTATAAAAAAGAATATTGTCTTGCCTACTTACCAAGAGAATAGGCGACAGGTCCTCTTCGCTGATGCTCTCGAGGTAGTCCACGAGGCCGGAGAAGCAGAAGTCGGTCTGCTTCGTGTACAGTTCGTGTCGCTTCAGGAACGTTATCACGAACCGTTGCAAGTCTGCGACGAACGTGTCCACCGTCGACTGGAATGTACAACGAATAGAGTGAAACATGAATGAAAGAGATGGGTGATACTAATCCTAGAACATGGACATTGGACTCTTCTTGAAAATCAGCCATACGAAAACTTTACATCTCTGTCTTTGTGCTGTAGTGATAAGTTTTGTCTTGCAACGAGAATGGCAATGGATAACTGTTACAAGAACCGCTTTGCAATTCGATTGCCGCTGTTCGAACCTCGGTCCTGCACCAATGACTTATTTCATAAGTTATATGCGAATTTTGGAGCCAACGACTCCAGCTCTCAAAACGGTGATGGTTAAAATCGTGAAACAACTTAAATTATAAATCCAAACTCACATAAACTCCAGCACTCATTAATATAGACAATCTCAAATTAAAAATGTATATAACCCCACATATAGCTAAGAATTATCTCGATCACATCAACTTCCAAGCATAAAACACCGCATCCGAATCGGTCCATTCGTTTGGAAGCTACGATGCCACAGACAGACACACGGATACAGTGATACATACATACACACCCTAAACTTATAACACCCCTTTGGAGTTCGGGATTTGAAAATCGAAGGCGATTTGTTTTCTTGCAAATTTCGATCCTTGCTGCCTCGCAAGAGTGATGAGGTGAAGTGAGAGACAAAGCTCTTCTATCTCACTCGGTCTTAAGTGATGTTAAAGTCTTACCATCATTGACATCACTGTGCTAGCCTCCAGTAGCGACATCTTTCGATGAGATGAAGAGAAGTGAGAGCGAGACAAGTAAAGCTCTTGTATCTCGCTCGCACGGCGGTCAGTACATGCGGCTATTTAAAATCTTACCATCGACATCAGCGTATTGCAAGTCTCCAATAGCGACATCTTCTCCAACTGCTTCAGCGTGATGTTTTCCAAATTGACGTCGTAGACGAGCGTGTGCAGCGTCACCAGCAGGTACATGATCTTGTCGAGTCCTTCGACCGCGCCGCCGACCGCCGCGAGCGTGACGAGGTGGAGCGAGTAAGACACGAGGCCGCTGCGCTCTTCGATCTCCCTCGCACGCCGGTCGTACCACGCGGCTATGTTATCTGCCTCGGAGATCTCGGAGGCTGTTTCCGCTTCCGGAGTCGTTTCTTCGGACCAGTTGGAGCTCCAAATTGAACTGGAAGAGAAGATTGTATTAGGTTCAGCCCACAGCCGGACCCATTCGCTAGTTGATTAAATTTCGTAAACTAATCAAAGGGTGCAGAAGAATCTATTTTAGAAATAAAATACGCATTATTTATGAATGTACGGGCTCACCCGTACAATTGTATTAATTAGCAATCTAAGCAAAATGTATCAATCAATTCAGTACCTATTAAACCGTCAACAGCAAGCACGTATTTTTATTATCATGCTAGCTTATGCACGCGGCTTCGCACGCGTGGTTATTTTAATATATTATAGCCTATGACACAAATAACGTGGCTTTCTATTGGTAAAATAATTTTCAAAATCGGTTCAGTTCAGAGATTACCCCCTACAACCTCACAAACTTTACCTCTTTATAATATTAGTATAGCTAACGCGACCCGGTTAGGTGCTCCGATCATGTCAAATCAAGGATGCGAGCAGCAGCCCTTAGCGCGAGTAATTAGTGAACTTTTATAGTGATTCGTGTAAGGTATCACTGAGGAACCAGGAAGGAAGCCGTAAGCAAAATCAAAATCAGTCTCTGGCTTGGCTTTCGCCGCCGGGACAAGCAGCACCATCATTCCTCGGCGCACCATCAGCCAAGATTTATCAGCAACAACTCTTGGCATAGTATCAGCCGCCAGGAGGATTATCAACATAGGTCCTCGTTACATCAGCAGTGCTTGGATATCGAGCAGTACTTGGCTCGGTTTTGGCCGCCAATACTCTTGTCAAATCAAATCAAGTAAGACCTTTCCATATATAATTCCATCTTTTACCACTCAGTGTCCGACGAGATATTTCCGATATATTTAATAAAAAAATAATTTTTAAAATAACTTCAAATCAAGTTGATAGTCCCGATTTAGTCGGTATAATTAATATAAATGTTCCCCTCAAAAATATTAGATTCAACCTCCTATAAGCTATCCACTTGTTAATACTAAGTATAGGCAGAACTCATTTTTGCACAGGACGAGCAAGAAATTTAACAATCTCTATAAGGATAACCAATCAGTTGACTTATTCTGTACAAGCGTACCCTCGGCGAGGCGGCTGCTGAGCAGTCAATTCTTTGTTTAGTGTGTGTTACTTAGCTTAGGTATAACTTGTTACTAATCTAATGGTAGTAGATAAGGTATAAGGTGTGGTTCGGAGCAATAGTTCGGGATGTACTCATCCCAAACTATTGTTTTGATTTTACATCTCGTTAGTATAAAGTGTATGCTCATGTGTTTTGTTTTAATTATGTTTTTAAACGCGAGGACCTGTAATTGGCTTTCTAGGGCGTATAATAAAATTTCCACTTTGTTACCTAAGCTGTTGGTCTTCCTACGAATAACAGACAACAGACAGACACGATTTAAAAAAATGATCTATTCTTGTTCAGTAGCTTACTTTAAGTACCTACCCTAGACCATTTTTTTTTTTATTATTTTCTTTGCGCAGTCTCTTTCGTACTTATTGCTTTATTATAAGCATAGATTTGGAAGACCAACAGCAGATATTAAATTAATAACAACAGTTTAATGTCCTCTAATGAAACGGAAGCTAATTAGTTTGTGAACATTGTACAAACTTACAAACAAATAATAGAGAAGAGGTTAGAGGACTCATGAGATATCCTCTTATCATTATATTTATGCAAAAGCATTCATTTCGGGAGGAAAGCGGAACTGAATGGGAGGAAAGAATTCTATAGTTTTTTACAGAACGCTTACACTGTTGTCCAAAAGTCTATATACGTACAAAGTATAGACATGACCTCATACACGTGTTACAAACAATTTCTTCATTGTCTCTGGTCTTTCAAACAACATTGAGTACGTCAGTAATAATGCAGTTCTCTATGCATTAAGGGATAGGCGTAGGATGAATTTTCCATACAAACGCAACACCAAAATCATTTGTAATTGGAGCATATTTTCAGTGTTATGATAAAAAAGTTGTATTTTTTCAAAATGCTTACCTAAAACGATATATAAGCAAATATTGTATTTTCCTTATTTATATGCTAAATGGAATATTCGCTTATATTTCGTTTCATATAAGTATTTGAAAACAATATATAGTTGGGAACCTAGATAAACACTATCCGAATGCAAATAGTATCATAACACTGTGGAAATATGCTCCAATTATAAATGATTTTGCTATTCTGTTTGTATGGAAAATTCATCCTCCGCCGGACTCTTTACCATAACTTACCTAAACATCTGCTTCCTGCACCAATCCGGTTCAAACTGCATCTCCGGGACAGGGATCGAGGGGTCCTTGTCAATGTACTGCATCGGCTGCTTCGTCGGCAGCAAATGTTGGTAGTCTATGGGGTTGATCGACTCTGGCAGCTTGTCTAGAACCGCCAACTTCATGGCTTGAGTCTGTGGATATTGAAAATATTGTTACCCCGGTCGACACCTACGACGCCATCTAACGACGACTGGCATAACTTCTACATGGGAACTTGTAGCTACTCCATACTAGATGGCGCCACTAGTATGAGGTTACGACGGTCCACTTGGAATGTTCAGGAATTGGCTACTGGATTACGAAATGTGCGAGTACCTACAAGTACTTTCCAGACAGCTCGGGATGTGTGGGGTCGGGGTATAAATAAGGCGCGAATCGGCTGCGTGAGTAACGAGTGCGATCAAAGTGATTCGAAGCGGATATACAGTGCAATAGTTGAATTCAGTGATAAGTGATTACAGTACCAGACCGCCCATTGTAACTATCGTTTATGTTATTTATATTTATGTGATTTGTTTTTAGCTGTGTGTCAATAAAGTGTTATTGTAGTGTACACTGTACAATACGGTACAATAGAATAATAAAGTGTTATTGTAGTGTACACTGTACAATACGGTACAATAGAATAACACTTTATTGACACACAGTATAGTGTAGTCGAGTTCAAAAGTGATTGATTGTTATTTGTTGATTCAGTTTAGCTTTGTGGGTTTTTCGTGTTAATTCTTTGTTTATTTGGCATAAATAAATGTTATCTGTAAATTTTATCAGCTTGTAACAATAATAATAAACACTTTATTGCACCAGAATTAAGGGAAAAAAATAAATACAAGAAATCATTTTAAAAACAGGCACATTGGGCGGTCTTTTCGCTAAAAGCGATCTCTTCCAGACAACCTTTGGATGGACAGAAATTACAAATTAAAAAAGGACGGTGGTGCAAAACAAACAAAAAAAACAAAATAACAATAAACAATAATGAATAATATTGTCTTCAAAGATTTTTAGGGTTCCGAAGGCCAAAAATAAAATAAAGCTGAAACCAGCGACTGAGAAACCAAACCTTCGGGCTCTATCGCGGGTGTGCAACTGCTATCGTGGAGGCCAAGATCCACCGTGCATACTGTATCGTACCTTCAACTGTGGCCAGAGACACGAAAGCGCCTCTATGCAGTCCTCCTTGGTGATCTCTATACTGCTGCGCATCACGCTGTGGCTGCTAAGATCCACCGCGCGTGCTGTTTCTTACCTTCAACTATGGCCAGTGACACGAGAACGCCTTTATGCGGCCCTCCCTGGCGATCTCTATACAGCTACGCATCACGCTGTGGCTGCTATGATACACCGCGCGTACTGCATCGTTCCTTCAGCTGTGGCCAGAGACACGAGAGCGCCTCTATGCGGCCCTCTCTGGCGATCTCTATACAGCTGCACATCACGCTGAAGCTGCTATGATCCACCGCGCGCGCTGTATCGTACATACCTTCAGCTGTGGACAAACATGAGAGCGCCTCTATGCGGCCCTCCTTGGCGATTTCTATACAGCTGCACATGACGCAGAGGCTGCTATGATCCACCGCGCGCGCTGAATCGTACATACCTTCAGCTGTGGCCAGAGACACGAGAGCGCCTCTATGCGGCCCTCCTTGGCGATCTCTTTACAGCTGCACATGACGCTGAGGCTGCTATGATCCACCGCGCGCGCTGAATCGTACATACCTTCAGCTGTGGCCAGAGACACGAGAGCGCCTCTATGCGGCCCTCCTTGGCGATCTCTATACAGCTGCGCATCACGCTGTGGCTGCGGAGCCGATCGTACTCGTCCTTCTGGTATGTGGACTTCTCGAACTGGAGGATGCACTGGGAAACAACATGATTATCAGCTTTCATCGTCGTCAACAACACACAACACAAACGACAATCCACAGATCTTCTTTTCTTTTGTATGCTGCCCGGCTGGTGGATGAAATAATGTAGCTTATATATACTTATAATAAAGCCGTAAGTACCAAAAATATTGTACAATGAAGATGATAAAAAAAATTGTAAAAAGTACTTAAAATAAGCTACTAACATAACACACACATATAACATTTTTTAAATCCTGTCTGTATTTGTTTGTCTGTCTGTTTGTTCGCGCATTACTTAAATACTAGTGGACCGATTAAGACGCAGTTTTCAATGTTGGATAGTCTAGGGTTTGACTTAAAAACTGATGTACTTGGTATCTGTGGTGGTCTGGGTGACTTAAAATAATCTACTGAAAAAGAATATAACGTTTTCTAAAATCGTGTCTGTCTGTTTGTTAATTTTTTCGCGCATCACGTAAAAACAACTGGACTGATTGTGATGCCGTCACTGTTAGATAACTTAGGTTTAGACTTAAAAACTGGTGTACTTGGTATCTCAATCTGATGAGTAAAAGCCGAACAATCGATAAGAATCTATTTGTAAATCTGTGTATTTTATCATTACGTAGGAACTATAGATCTGTTCATAATGAGTTCCACTGTTAGATGGCTCACAATTCAACATATACCTCCACACCTTGCAATTTTACTTTTTGCGGGTAAGCTTGTGGGTTCTTGGAAAATGTGGGGTAGACATAAGTTAGTTATTAAGTTTCTTTATGAAGGAATTGTGCTAGTCGGAATATATCTGTTATAAACTACGCGTCTTCCCTTATTTACGGCTCCCGAACCTTACTAGGTACCTCTAAGAAACCGTGAAATTGTTAAAAACGATTGAGAGCTAGGTTCGCTCGGTTTTTAGTACACTGAAATGAATCCAGATGGCGTTAGTATACAAAATAGATCCGGTGACAAGATATTCACTGGACGCATAGACAACTGCATATTACTCAGTAGTAGAGGGGACCCACTGGACGTCAGAAATTAACAACTGCGAGCGTCTTCCGTCTGTGCTTTCCGTCTCGAATTTTTTCTCGAATTGATTTGTGGTTGTTTTATTTCTCTCTTGATTTGATTTTGGCTTGGCTTTGATTATACTGTTGTCTTTGGATTTGATTTTGGCTTGGCTTAGATTCTGGGTTGAACGATTTTACTTGTGGCTTGGTTGTTGTTGTGTTGAGGGAGTAATTGAATTATTGAATTGTACAATTAGGAATAGGAATACGCTATTACTATAATAAAGAAAGCAGTAAGTAACTAAAATTATATAAAATGACAATAATAAAAAATGGACTTTAAAATAAGCTACTGAACAAATATATAACCTATCAAAAAAATGGCTTTTGTCTGTTTGTTCCCGCAACAAGTAAAAAAGACTGGACCGATTGCAACTCGTTTTTCAGTGTTGGATAGCTTAGGGCTTGACATAAAAGCTGGTGTACTTGGTATCTCATAGCCCCATAAGTAGAAGCAAAGAAATCAATAAAAAACGATTTGACGTATGAACGAACTTTGAAGAAATGTAGTATTATGTACTTTACAGGTACTTTTAGCCCTAGTTAAATTTATATTAAATTTTAATTAAATTTATATATTTATATACATAGGTTACTTTTTACTGATAAATTACCGCGCGGGTAAAACCGTGGGCACAGCTAGGTGCCACCAAGTAAAGCATCTTTTTGAATTTGGATTTCCGCAACACCCGAGTCAACTATGTCGTTATAGGTAAATAATTTGATGTATAATATTCCGTTTACCTCATAGAGCCACAACCTCTCGACGTAGAACAGCATGACGTGACGGCAGCGCAGCAGCTCGCTGGTGTAGGCGTTCAGGTGCTCCGGGACTATGTCTTCTGCTTCTTTGATCTGCTCGTCTTCAGGCCGGTCCTTGTTTATTTCTGCATTAAAATTGCAAATTGTAACCGTAATATCATGTACAGTGTCTCTTAAATCAACGTCCATCCAGTGAGATGGTGATCTCCCTTCACCAGGTGCATGCTGCCTTATGGGACATCTTTTATATAACACTAGTTGCGCCCCGCAGCTTTGCCCGAATGTAAACTCGGCCTACCGCCTAGATCATCTTACTCACTTTACTCTGGAAGTTGAGTGCGGCATTACCTTCGAGTATCTTCTCGTTGGTGAGCTGCAGGCCGAACTCGAGCAGCTCCCAGGCGGCCGGCAGCGACTCCGGCAGTCGGTCCACGCACTGGTGCACCGCCCAGATCTTCTTACATACTTTACTCTGGAAGTCAAAGTCAAATGCATTTATTGTAAATAGGCTAAATAATAATTTAATATATATAGTTATTTCAACTTTAGGTTATAGTTAGTTCGCCCATTGTCCCATTTATTTTGTATAAATGTTTTATTTATTATTGTATTTTTTGTTCTATGTGGTGTACAATAAAGAGTTATCTATCTATCTATCTATCTATTTCATAAGTCAAAACTTAACATCTCATTAACACGGAGAAAAACATAAATATTATAAATAGATCAGTCAAAAAAGATCAAGGATCAACGGACTTTGACTTTGAAAAGGAAATATCCATCAGATGTGCCGACTCAGATGAATTTCGCTCAGGAAAAGGAAATACCCTACCCTGGTACACGAGGTCACTGTCCAGATTAAACGTCTCGGCGAGCGCGAGTGCCTCGCTGTAGTTGGTACTCTCTAGTCAGAGCAGTACTCACCAAGTACTTCTGAATGGCCTCAGTGGAGACGGGGTTCTTGCGCCACTGCTGCTGATACACGAGGTCGCTGTCCAGGTTGAATGTCTCGGCGAGCGCGAGTGCCTCTCTGTAGTTGGTACTCTCTAGTCAGAGCAGTACTCACCAAGTACTTCTGAATGGCCTCAGTGGAGACGGGGTTCTTGCGCCACTGCTGCTGGTACACGAGGTCACTGTCCAGGTTGAATGTCTCGGCGAGCGCGAGTGCCTCGCTGTAGTTGGCAATCTCTAGTCAGAGTAGTACTCACCAAGTACTTCTGAATGGCCTCAGTGGAGACGGGGTTCTTGCGCCACTGCTGCTGGTTTACGAGGTCGCTGTCCAGGTTGAATGTCTCGGCGAGCGCGAATGCCTCGCTGTAGTTGGCACTCTTTAGTCAGAGTAGTACTCACCAAGTACTTCTGAATGGCCTCAGTGGAGAAGGGGTTCTTGCGCCACTGCTGATGGTACACGAGGTCGCTGTCCAGGTTGAATGTCTCGGCGAGCGCGAGTGCCTCGCTGTAGTTGGCACTCTCTAGTCAGAGTAGTACTCACCAAGTACTTCTGAATGGCCTCAGTGGAGAAGGGGTTCTTGCGCCACTGCTGATGGTACACGAGGTCGCTGTCCAGGTTGAATGTCTCGGCGAGCGCGAGTGCCTCGCTGTAGTTGGCACTCTCTAGTCAGAGTAGTACTCACCAAGTACTTCTGAATGGCCTCAATGGAGACAGGGTTCTTGGGCCACTGATGCTGGTACACGAGGTCGCTGTCCAGGTTGAATGTCTCGGCGAGCGCGAGTGCCTCGCTGTAGTTGGCAATCTCTACTCAGAGTAGTACTTACCAAGTACTTCTGAATGGCCTCAGTGGAGACGGGGTTCTTGCGCCACTGCTGCTGGTACACGAGGTTGCTGTCCAGGTTGAATGTCTCGGCGAGCGCGAATGCCTCACTGTAGTTGGTACTCTCTAGTCAGAGCAGTACTCACCAGAGCAGTACTCTATGTATTTGTTTGCAAAATATTCAGTCACTACATTCAAAAACTAAAAAGCTCGAAGTGTTACTGAAACATACTTAGCATGTGACATTTTAGCAATAACTGAACATTGGCTACTAAAGAAAGAAATAGAATGTGTTAATTTGAATAATTATAAACTAGCCTCTTATTTCGGTCGCTCTAATGCTGAGCACGGCGGCTCATGTATATATGTAAAGTCAAATATAAAAGCGCTAGAAATTGAGGAATTGTGCCAATTAAGTTGTGAAAAATGCTGCGAAATATCTGCTATCAAATGATCATGTTACGTAATGAAAGGACATACTATTATAAAAATATGATATTAAAAAGTGAAACAACTATAAGAACAATGTGGCAAATTGTTAATATTGAGACCGGAAAGAAAAACTGCCCTAAAGTAGATTACACCGATGTTATTAAAACATCCGAACATAGTATGTATAATTCAAAAAAGGACATAGTTAATCTACTGAACAGGCAATTCATATCTGCCGCTGAACAATGCGGTGCCCCAAAAGCAAACCTTCGGATGGTGGTTGCCACAATTAATATAGCGTATCCACCTTGTGACCGCTCACTGCGACTGATTTTCTTCACTCCAGAAGAAATACACAATATAATAATGAACAGAGTAGCCAACAAACCTACTAAAGATATTTACGATATCTCCATAGAAAATATGCGTCTCATTGCAATACCAATCGCAGGGCCCCTCGCTGTCTTATTTAACCAATGTATAAGGGAAGGCACATATCCAAAATATCTTAAAGAGGTTCGAATATGCCCTCTGTATAAAGGTATAGGCAAAAAAGAGGACCCGAATTGTTATAGGCCCATAGTAATTATTCCAGCTATTGCGAAAATTTTCGAAAACGGGATAACGACATGAATCTCAGATTTCTTGAAATCCATACTGGTTTTATCTGATCGTCAATTCGCTTATCGCGAGGGGCGATCGACAACAATGGTTGCAAGAGAAGTTGTCTGCAGAATCTTGCAAGCGAGAGAGCGAAAACAAGAGGTCGCCGTTTTGTTTTGCGACCTCTCAAAAGCTTTCGATGTGGCAGATCATGGCACGTTAGCAGTAAAACTCAAACATTATGGGATAACAGGTACATCACTGGATCTGATCGTTAGTTTTATGCGTGACAGGACACAATATGTATGTGGGGATAACGGTGAGATAAAATCGGATGGGATGTCAAGTGAATTAGGTGTTCCACAAGGGTCATCTCTCTCAAATTTGGCTTTTTCTCTTCTGCTCAATGACCTGCCGGGAGCCACAACAAAGGGAGAGGTGTTTATGTATGCTGATGACGTCGCAGCAGTTGTAACCGCTCCTAAACTTGACGAGCTGGAAACACAACTAAACACCGTAGCCTCCGAACTCCTGTTGTGGTTCACAGTTAATGGTCTTAAACTTAATATTACAAAAACGCAATATATTACCTTCAACCTGTCAGGACGTGTCCGACGTAATCTAAACGTGTATCTTGAAGGTGTTGCAATACAGCAAGTCCAAACGGCGCCGTTCCTTGGTTTTCAATCGGACCCGGCACTGACATGGGAAAGCCATAAGCCATATAAATGTTTTGTGTGGAAAGCTAGGCAGGGCATGTTTTGCGTTAAAAAGGGTCGCTTCAACTCTGCCAAGGGAGGAGGTTCGTTCGTGCTATTTTGCGAGCGTGCAGTCACTGCTCCAGTACGGGCTCGAGCTTTGGGGCCGCGCTGCCGATTGGGAACGCGTCTTCCGGTTTCAAAAACGAGCTGTTAGGGTGATTGCACGTATTGCACAGGATGAGACAGCAAGACCACACTTTACAGAGTTGGGTATCTTGACCCTACCATGTCTCCATATACTACAGGTGGCGCTATATGCGTGAGAAAACCTGAGTTCTTATACCAAACGTGGAGAAAGGCACAAATATAACACACGCAATGCGAATAAGCTTTCCGGTGTGCCACGTCATCTAAAGAAAACATCGAAGACAATCCACGTGATGGGACCAGAAGTTTATAATAAGTTACCCGATGAAATTCAAAACGCAAATAGTACAACAGTTTTCAAAACGAAATTGAAAAACTGGCTAATCCAAAAGGCATTTTACTCTTATCAAGAGTTTAGGGACATGAAATTGATGTAATTGTGACATAATATTTTATTTTTATCATACATGGCTGTATTTTATTAAATAGTAATAATTATTTTAATAATTATTCAACTTTATTTTACTTTTGTATTGTGACTTGTAACGGAAAATTACCAATAAAATTATGTCTATGTCTATATGTCTATGTCAAGTACTTCTGAATGGCCTCAGTGGAGACGGGATTCTTGCGCCAATGCTGCTGGTACACGAGGTCACTGTCCAGGTTGAATGTCTCGGCGAGCGCGAGTGCCTCGCTGTAATTGGCAATCTCTACTCAGAGTAGTACTGACCAAGTACTTCTGAATGGCCTCAGTGGAGACGGGGTTCTTGCGCCACTGCTGCTGGTACACGAAGTTGCTGTCCAGGTTGAATGTCTCGGCGAGCGCGAGTGCCTCACTGTAGTTGGTACTCTCTAGTCAGAGCAGTACTCACCAAGTACTTCTGAATGGCCTCAGTGGATACGGGATTCTTGCGCCACTGCTGCTGGTACACGGGGTCACTGTCCAGGTTGAATGTCTCGGCGAGCGCGAGTGCCTCACTGTAGTTGGTACTCTCTAGTCAGAGTAGTACTCACCAAGTACTTCTGAATGGCCTCAGTGGAGACGGGGTTCTTGCGCCACTGATGCTGGTACACGAGGTCGCTGTCCAGGTTGAATGTCTCGGCGAGCGCGAGTGCCTCGCTGTAGTTGGCAATCTCTACTCAGAGTAGTACTTACCAAGTACTTCTGAATGGCCTCAGTGGAGACGGGGTTCTTGCGCCACTGCTGCTGATACACGAGGTCGCTGTCCAGGTTGAATGTCTCGGCGAGCGCGAGTGCCTCTCTGTAGTTGGTACTCTCTAGTCAGAGCAGTACTCACCAAGTACTTCTGAATGGCCTCAGTGGAGACGGGGTTCTTGCGCCACTGCTGCTGGTACACGAGGTCACTGTCCAGGTTGAATGTCTCGGCGAGCGCGAGTGCCTCGCTGTAGTTGGCAATCTCTAGTCAGAGTAGTACTCACCAAGTACTTCTGAATGGCCTCAGTGGAGACGGGGTTCTTGCGCCACTGCTGCTGGTTTACGAGGTCGCTGTCCAGGTTGAATGTCTCGGCGAGCGCGAATGCCTCGCTGTAGTTGGCACTCTCTAGTCAGAGTAGTACTCACCAAGTACTTCTGAATGGCCTCAGTGGAGAAGGGGTTCTTGCGCCACTGCTGATGGTACACGAGGTCGCTGTCCAGGTTGAATGTCTCGGCGAGCGCGAGTGCCTCGCTGTAGTTGGCACTCTCTAGTCAGAGTAGTACTCACCAAGTACTTCTGAATGGCCTCAGTGGAGAAGGGGTTCTTGCGCCACTGCTGATGGTACACGAGGTCGCTGTCCAGGTTGAATGTCTCGGCGAGCGCGAGTGCCTCGCTGTAGTTGGCACTCTCTAGTCAGAGTAGTACTCACCAAGTACTTCTGAATGGCCTCAATGGAGACAGGGTTCTTGGGCCACTGATGCTGGTACACGAGGTCGCTGTCCAGGTTGAATGTCTCGGCGAGCGCGAGTGCCTCGCTGTAGTTGGCAATCTCTACTCAGAGTAGTACTTACCAAGTACTTCTGAATGGCCTCAGTGGAGACGGGGTTCTTGCGCCACTGCTGCTGGTACACGAGGTTGCTGTCCAGGTTGAATGTCTCGGCGAGCGCGAATGCCTCACTGTAGTTGGTACTCTCTAGTCAGAGCAGTACTCACCAGAGCAGTACTCTATGTATTTGTTTGCAAAATATTCAGTCACTACATTCAAAAACTAAAAAGCTCGAAGTGTTACTGAAACATACTTAGCATGTGACATTTTAGCAATAACTGAACATTGGCTACTAAAGAAAGAAATAGAATGTGTTAATTTGAATAATTATAAACTAGCCTCTTATTTCGGTCGCTCTAATGCTGAGCACGGCGGCTCATGTATATATGTAAAGTCAAATATAAAAGCGCTAGAAATTGAGGAATTGTGCCAATTAAGTTGTGAAAAATGCTGCGAAATATCTGCTATCAAATGATCATGTTACGTGAAACAACTATAAGAACAATGTGGCAAATTGTTAATATTGAGACCGGAAAGAAAAACTGCCCTAAAGTAGATTACACCGATGTTATTAAAACATCCGAACATAGTATGTATAATTCAAAAAAGGACATAGTTAATCTACTGAACAGGCAATTCATATCTGCCGCTGAACAATGCGGTGCCCCAAAAGCAAACCTTCGGATGGTGGTTGCCACAATTAATATAGCGTATCCACCTTGTGACCGCTCACTGCGACTGATTTTCTTCACTCCAGAAGAAATACACAATATAATAATGAACAGAGTAGCCAACAAACCTACTAAAGATATTTACGATATCTCCATAGAAAATATGCGTCTCATTGCAATACCAATCGCAGGGCCCCTCGCTGTCTTATTTAACCAATGTATAAGGGAAGGCACATATCCAAAATATCTTAAAGAGGTTCGAATATGCCCTCTGTATAAAGGTATAGGCAAAAAAGAGGACCCGAATTGTTATAGGCCCATAGTAATTATTCCAGCTATTGCGAAAATTTTCGAAAACGGGATAACGACATGAATCTCAGATTTCTTGAAATCCATACTGGTTTTATCTGATCGTCAATTCGCTTATCGCGAGGGGCGATCGACAACAATGGTTGCAAGAGAAGTTGTCTGCAGAATCTTGCAAGCGAGAGAGCGAAAACAAGAGGTCGCCGTTTTGTTTTGCGACCTCTCAAAAGCTTTCGATGTGGCAGATCATGGCACGTTAGCAGTAAAACTCAAACATTATGGGATAACAGGTACATCACTGGATCTGATCGTTAGTTTTATGCGTGACAGGACACAATATGTATGTGGGGATAACGGTGAGATAAAATCGGATGGGATGTCAAGTGAATTAGGTGTTCCACAAGGGTCATCTCTCTCAAATTTGGCTTTTTCTCTTCTGCTCAATGACCTGCCGGGAGCCACAACAAAGGGAGAGGTGTTTATGTATGCTGATGACGTCGCAGCAGTTGTAACCGCTCCTAAACTTGACGAGCTGGAAACACAACTAAACACCGTAGCCTCCGAACTCCTGTTGTGGTTCACAGTTAATGGTCTTAAACTTAATATTACAAAAACGCAATATATTACCTTCAACCTGTCAGGACGTGTCCGACGTAATCTAAACGTGTATCTTGAAGGTGTTGCAATACAGCAAGTCCAAACGGCGCCGTTCCTTGGTTTTCAATCGGACCCGGCACTGACATGGGAAAGCCAGCAGAGCAGTACTCACCAAGTACTTCTGAATGGCCTCAGTGGATACGGGATTCTTGCGCCACTGCTGCTGGTACACGGGGTCACTGTCCAGGTTGAATGTCTCGGCGAGCGCGAGTGCCTCACTGTAGTTGGTACTCTCTAGTCAGAGTAGTACTCACCAAGTACTTCTGAATGGCCTCAGTGGAGACGGGGTTCTTGCGCCACTGCTGCTGGTACACGAGGTCGCTGTCCAGGTTAAATGTCTCGGCGAGAGCGAGGGCCTCGCTGTAGTTGCCGCTTTCTATCTAATAGGAGAAAGCGGTATAATTAAATTGTGATAGTGCTAGTGTCAAATTAGATACAAAGCCAAGGTAGCTGCAAAAAACTTGATATTTTGTCTAAGG
This sequence comes from Alsophila aescularia, assembly GCA_946251855.1. NCBI lineage: Eukaryota > Metazoa > Arthropoda > Insecta > Lepidoptera > Geometridae > Alsophila > Alsophila aescularia. Next base: position 32,535,783 of record OX276377.1, on the reverse strand, counting down.
TTAGGCGGTACTTCACACCAGGACAGCTTTTGAATCTTTATCAAGCACAGGTCCGATCTTGTATGGAGTACTGCTGCCACCTCTGAGACGGTTCTGCCAAGTATCAGCTAGAGTCTTTGGATTCAATTGAGAGACGTGCTATGAGGCTCATTGGGGATGACACTAGTAAAGAGTAAGTCTGGCGCATCGACGTGAGGTAGCAAGCCTGTCGGTATTCTACAGATTGCACTATGGCGAGTGTGACAACCTGATTCCCCTGTCACCTTTCCATCACCGTACGACTAGACGATCAGCAAAGCGCCACCCTTTTATGGTTGAAATACCTCGCACAAGAACGAAGCGTTACGCTTCTTCGAGTGGAATGCCCTGCCCTCTTCAGTGTTTCCGGTAAATTATAACCCAGGTGTGTTTAAGTCAAGAGTGACAAATTTTAGCAGGTGTTTAGATAGGACGAGAGAATCTGAATAGACTGTACAACATGTGCATAAAATTATCAGCCCGAGCCGAAGCTGAGGGTAGATACTGAAGTCGAGGATATTTTAAATAACCAAACCATTTAAATACTGCTAAGAAAAGACTTTGGGTTCTTTACCCCCAATTGTTTTATTGTTTCTTATTTATTCATGAAAAATTAGGCTCGGGTCGGAGACCATAGAGATTAGAGAAGTAAAATACTTTTATTCCTAGAGCATAAAATTAAGTTTTATGTCGCCTACACCCAGCATAAACAAAAACTTTACGAGCACGAGAACTGAAAACTATATTTTTGAGAATGGTCTGTGGGTTTGCATCTCGTACTTTTGAAAGTATTTTGAAGGAGCTTTTACAGAAATAATCTTTGGTGGTCCAGATGTTTGATTGTAAGCTGTTTTTTTATGTCATTCACAAGTATATTTTCTGTGGGAATTCTACATGTAAAATCATGAGTTGAGTTGGGCGCATCTGTATCACCGAAATCCCAAGATAAATTGGTACTAGGACAGTTATAGTTTTCTTACTGAAACACACGCAAGAGAAGTCACAGTGCTTATTACAGCTGCTGCTCAAATTTTCGAATACTCACCTTCCTAGAGAAGAGTTCAGTGGGCGTGGTGCTCTTGACAGCCAGCAGTCTATAGACGCGCGACATACACGTGATGCGCCGCGGCTTCGGCTGGAATGTCTCCATATCGGTGATAGCAAACAGCACAGATTTGAACAGCTCCCTGACTAGGTCGAATACGTTATCGTCCATGTCTTCTTCTAATTTCACCACTTCCATCTAGAAAAGACGTTGTTGTATTAAAAGAAACTTGGCTGGTGGAGTGTCACTGACGGAATGCTTGTCACTCGTAGAGCAGTGCAGAAGAAGAATCTTGGCAAGATAGATCGATAGCATCGAAAAAGTAGTAACCCGACCAAGATTGTCTCACAACCGCTAAACTGCCATGCAACATATAAGGAGGAGATATTGTGCTCTACAAAGCACAGAATGAGCGCATTTTTTTTTTAAATGAGTAACGTGTTGTGAATTTCAATACTGTAAGATAGAAGAAGACATGTTAGAGATTAGCACACATTAGATTAGCATTAGATTAGTATTCACGCTGCTCGTCTAGCTCAGATTAGGTCGGAGACATTTCGGTAGATAAGACAGAGCGGAATGTTAGTGTGTGAGATAAGATCTGTAAGTACTTACAGTCTCATCGCTGGAGCTCCGCTTGGCCGGCAGCACGCTGGTCTCGCACTCCAGTGCCATGAAGGCGGCGTCGTGCGCGCGCGTCACCCGCGGAGCACCCTGGAAGAACTCCGCGCGCGCCAGCCTGTTCACCAGGTCACTCACGTGGGACACCGATACCAGGCCACTGAATCGGGACAGGATCACTTCCTGGGAACACAAATGAGGGCTTTAAAGACAGAAAACTGGTTAAAACCCGTTGAATTAGAATGTATCTGGTTTCGACGCGACAAGTTTGGAGAGTGGCTAAAAAAAAATAGCCAAGAAATCACCTGGCTTATAATTTACCGGAAACACTGACGAGGGCAGAGCATTCAACTCCTTTGCAGTTCTTCTAATAAACGAAGAAGCGTAACGCTTAGTTATTTCTTTTTCTCAATGCGATAAGTGTGAGACAGAAAGTATCACTGTACTTTTCTTTAAGGAATGTATCATTATTAGCTGTGCGCGGTTTCACCCGCGTGAGGCATGATGATGGTGAAGACATGAAAAGTATCCTATGTGTTATTCCAACGTAAAAGCTATCTCCAATCCAAATTTCATCAATTTTCAAAATTCTGCCGATTGAGCGTGAAGTATGATGATGATGATGATGATGAAAGTATCTTGTGTTATTCCAGGGTATAAGCTATCTCCATTCTAAATTTCATCAAAATCGTCCAGCTGTTATTGCGTGAGTGATTCCCAAACAAACAAACAAACAGACAGGCAAAGTTTCACTTCTATATATTGGTGTGGATAGCAAACTAAGGGGTCAATTCACACATGTGTTTCAACTTTAACATTAGCACAATAATACAATCTACTGTCCAAGAACCTATAAATTTCAAAGCATGTGACATCCACCAACTTGCCACCAGCAGTTAAGTTTGTCACACCTCATTGCTCCACCAGTTGACATCAGCCGCGTAGAACGGCGCCACATCCTTCTTGGGAACCTTCTCCTCAGCGACGAGCGGGTTCCTGAGGTCGTGTCCGGGCTGTGTGGCCAGCGGGAAGCGCTGCAACAGCTGCAGCAGCGGCAGCCGCCAGACCGACACGTCACCGTTGCAGTGCAGGCAGACCAATTTGCTGCCGTCCGGGGATAGCACCATTTCTATCACGAAAGCCTGGAACAGGAGTTAGAAGCTCCATAAAATTATGCATTACTTCGCTTCTAATACAGGTTTGTAAGAAATGGGGTTTCACTAAATTCGGAGTTGTCCGTTAAAGCTTCGCTTCTGCTTTCGCAGGCGTTCGTCAGGACCTCGGACATTCAGGACTGTCTAGGTTACGTCTGAAATGTTTTGTCAAATAAGACCTGCTTGACTTTCTGGTTCGCCTAGATCTATCATCCAAATAATTTTCATGATCCTATTAATAAACTACAACTCTGATTTATTTATAGACCTATCACCACTATCACTCAAAGTTTGTAACTTCAACCACACCCGAGTATACGCGGACACTACACACATAATATGTAGTTTTGTACACGCGCAATTGTGTTGGTGTAGTATAGGGTTGATTTACGCAAGAACTTACGCGTGCGAGTGAGACAGTTGCGAAAGTTTTAGCAAACGAAAATAATTTTAAAGTAGGTAAAATCAATTACGCTTTTTTAATTTCTTTTTTCTTTTTTAGAGTGATTTGATTTCAAGTTTGATTTAATTTGGATTGTTCAGAAGTTATTAGAGAGCAGATTTTAGAACCATCCGCAATTATTACAGAATTACATCGTTTTTATCGTGAAAGAGAAGTATTTTTTATTCCTGGCCCACATTCACATCGTCGAAAATGTGTTCTGATGGAGACCCTATCCCATTTTTCCTTACCAAATTCTTAGCAGAAACGAATGGAATGAACAGCTGAAACTTGTCATTGGCATGTCCTTCGAGTTGGTCGGAGACCATCGACAGTTTGTAGTACGGCTCATCGTTGAGGATCCTCCACGCTGTGATACCCGCACTGTGAGCGCATTTCTGATCCTGAAACAAACGTGACAAAGTAAATATAGTAGTTTATGAAACGGTTGCATAATAAGGAGTATTAAAACACGAGAGTGAGTTTAAAAACTCGCCTAATAGTATCACTCGAGTGTTTTAATAACTAGTTATGTGCCGTTTCATACACTACTTTTTCTACACTCATGCAATAGGAACTTACATTTAATGAAAAAAAATATGACGTAATATTTTCTTGATTTTTCTGGTAAAAGCTTGTTCGTCATGCTCGTTGCTGTTCCGTGATGTCAGGTGGAGTTCTCCTCACTAACACTGCAGTCGGACATTTTAAATCAGGATAAAACTTTTGATATACAAAAACACATTAAACTGGTTAGGTACCGACTAATGTGAAGTAAATTATGGCGCCAAAATACAGTCCACAGCGAATTCGCGCGCCTACGGTCTAGCACACGCCGCCTTAGATAATAAATGACGAAAACCCACGTAGGTGCGGAGCCAACAGGTGATTTTATGGTAAATAATATATATTATACATCGTTTAGTTCAAAAAACAGTGTAATAACTTTTAAAAAAACTTATTAGGGACGTACCGTGCGTAATGTATATCATTCTATGCCCCATTTTCGAGTTCATAATCTGGATTTTACGATATGAGTGTAGATAAAATATTTTTCGATAGAGTTAAGTTTTTTTCTGGCAATGGCATACGGCCACATCGGCAAGCGTTTCGACCATAGATTATTTCATAGTTCGCGTTCCTTTCTTATTCGAGATGGGGGGGTAAGGCCTGCACCGCCTCCATCGCATTCTTTGTTCATATCACTTATCACGTTATCCATATCTTTTCACATATATATACAAATAGCTGTGCCAGCGGGTTCGCACGCCTGGTCATAGTACTCTCAATGCCTAAAATACCAATATACGAACATTTGATCAAAATTCCTTCAGCCGGCTAAAAGATTTTATCGATTGCTCGGCTTCTAATCATCGGATCAAGATACCAAGTATACCAGTTTTTAAGTCAAACCCTAAGCCATCCAACAGTGAAAATCGCATCGCAATCAGTTCAGTTGTTTTTAAGCGATGGGCGAATTAACATACAGTCAAACAGAAAGACACGATTTAAAATAATGATATATTCTTGTTCAGTAGCTTATTTTAAGTAGCCTAGACCATGATTTATTAAAGTATCTGTTTTGTACAGACTTTTTCGTTTTTATTGCTTTACTAGCTGTACCCGCGGCTTCACACGCGTGGTTTTTTCTTTAGGTTCAAAGTACCATAATGTGCTATTCCAGGACCAATATACCAACATTTGATCAAAATATATTCAGCCGTCAAAAATACTTTTATCAATTGCTTGGCTTCTAACTCACCGGATTCAGATGCCAATTACACCAGTTTTTAAATCAAACCCTAAGCTAGATAGCTTAGGGGTTGAATTGCGGTTTTAATTGTTAGATAATAATTAAAACCGCATTGCAATCGGTCCTGTAGTTTTTCGTGATGCGTGAACAAACAAACAGTCAGAAAGACACGATAAAAAAGAAGTTATATTCTTGTTCAATACCTTTTTTAAGCACCCAAAAGCATTTTTTTATTTATCTTCTTTGTACAGCCTTTTTTTCTACTTATTGCTTTATTATAAGTATAGAAAATATGATGAGTGTGTCAATTTGTATAAAAAAATCCGTCCAGTAGTTTCAGCGTGATAAGTGTTATTTTTAATAACTTTCAACCTCTATCTTGCGGAAACCCTTTAATTTTTCGGGATGAAGTGTCCAATGTCCTCCTCGTAGTAAGAACTCAAATCATACCAAGTTTAATTTGAATTCATTCAGTAGTTTCGGTGCTATGCGCGATCAAGATACGGACAAACACACAGACAGATAGACAAAAATAAAAAGTAAAACAGTTTTGGCTTCAGTATCGAATATGGAGAACCATCCAAAAAATATTATTTATTACTTCAATGTTAACATAACTTTGGACCCATATCCCGCAGAAACCCTTTACTTTTTTGGGATAAAACGTGTCCTCAATTTTAACTCATTATATAACTTAAGACTGTGCCAAGTTACATCAAAACCCATCCATTAGTTTCAGCGTGGTACGTCTTCTTTTAAATAAGTTTCAACCCCTATCCTGCGAGAACCCATTATTTTTTCGGGATGTAGAGTATCCTATGTCTTACCACGTAGTATGAACTCAAATCATAAATCGCATCGCATACCTCCAAAAAATATTTTCGAAATATCTTTAATGTACAGAATTTGGACCCACATCCCGCAGGAACCCTTTATTTTTTCGCCATAAAAAGTATCCATAAATTTCACCCTTCTTATAAACTATGTCTGTGCCAAGTTGCATCAAAATCCGTCCATTAGTTACAGCGTGGTACGTGTTCTTTTAAATAAGTTTAAACCCCTATCCTGCGAGAACCCATTAATTTTTCTGGATGTAAAGTATCCTATGTCCTACCTCGTAGTATGAACTCAAATCATACCAAGTTTCATTTGAATTCATTCAGTAGTTCCAGCGGCGTGATGCGCGGCCAAGATACAGACAGACATACAGACAGAAATGAAAAAAAACATACAATTTAGGCTTCATTATCGAATACAGAACAAACCCAAAAAAATAAATTTCACAATATCTTCAATGTCAGAATTTGGACCCATATCCCGCAGGAACTCTTTATTATTTCGGGACAAAAAGTACCCATAATTTTCAACCATCTTATCAACTATGTCTGTGCCAAGTTACATCAACATCAGTCCAATAGTTTCAGCGTGCTACCTTTTCTTTTAAATAATTTTTCACCTCTTTCCTGCAGGAACCCTTTAATTTTTCGGGATGAAAAGTATCCAATGTCCTATCTCGAAGTATGTACTCAAATCATACCAAATTTCATTTGAATTCATTGAGTATTTTCGGCATGATGCGCTGCCGCCAAGGTACAGACGGACAGACAGACAGACAAAAAATAAAAAAATACAGTTTTGGCTTTAGTATTGAATATAGAACGACCTCAAATAAAAATTACAAAATATCTTCAATATGCAGAATTGGGGACATTATCCCGCAGAACTCTTTATTTTTTCGGGATAAAAAGTATCCTCAATTTTTTTTTCTAATAATAAAAACTATGACTGTGCCAAGTTGCAACAAAATCCGTCTAATAGATTCAGCGTGATACGTGTTTTTTTAAATAACTTTCAACGCCTATCCTGTGGGAACCCTTTAATTTTTCTGGATTAAAACTATCCTATGTCCTACCTCGTAGTATGAACTCAAATCATACCAAGTTTAATTTAAATTCATTCAGTAGTTTTGACATGATGCCTAGCCAAGATACAGACAGACAGACACACAGACAGACAGACAAAAATGAAAAAAAAACAGTTTTGGCTTCGAATACAGAGTACCCTCTAAAAAAATGTTCATAATATCTTCCATGTACAGAATTGGACCCGTTACAGTTTTATTATAAGTATAGATTATAAGAATAGATAGATTCCCATATTCATAAGTAACAGATTTAAATAAAAAATCTATTTAGAAATTTTAGACTTTTTGCTAAAACCGTGTGCTGCAATCACCTCGGGTTTCTGATCACCTCGTTTGTTAACTTTAACAACAGATTAATTCAAATGCTGCCTTTGTCTGGCACTAAACAAATGACAAAGACAGCAATAGACTTAATCTGTTGTCAGAGTTAACAAACGTTTCAGAAACTCGAGGTCAGACCAACTTTAATTGATAGAGAACACAAATACAAATACAATCCCTGTGGTCTAATGGCGGCATGTAATTTTAGAAAAAGGTCAAAATGGGCACTGTGGCCTAATGTGTTTTGTCTTGTTTTACCCCGTGAATTTCCACGCCAGTGAAAACTTATTGCAACTATAGAATGTATGAAGGAAGTTGATGAATAGAGTATAAAGTAAAAAAAGAAGAAAAAAAGTTATTTTCTTTTGTTTTTTTTTAATGTCTTCATAACTTTCATGCATTGTCATCGAGTTGTGAGCTACACTGAAAGTTTCAGCCGGATAGCTAATCGGAAAGCGCTCGTAATTTGAGTTGCAAGATTCCAGGACAGAAATACATACATAGATACAAGTGATAGACCAGGGTAGAAGCCTTTAAAAATAATAAAAAGTGAAAAAAAAATATTGTAGGATGAAACCCATTGGAAAAGGAGGAGAATTTTATAAAAATGAAAGGAAAAATAATTTACAGGCGATCTGAGTTCGGGAAGGGGTAGGGGGTGAGTTTATAAGGGTAAAAAAGGTTTATCTCGATTTCCGGCAAAACTACAAGTCCTATGGAAAAAAGTCAAATGGCAAAGTTGTAGCTAATAAAAAGATCTACAACTTTTGTATATACACTTTTTTCACATAACGACTTAGGCACACTGCGTTTTAGGTACGCTGAGAGCAAACGCTCAAAATTTATGTGAAAAATTCAAAACCAAGTTTTTGGTTTTTTATTTTTATCTTTTAAAGATATAAAGATAAAGATAAGATTACATGTTACATTGATAAACAAAAAAATTGCAAATTGAAATACACTACTATAATTAACAAACAAATAAGTTAATAAAGTAAATATTTAATAAGACATGTACAATATTTTGAGAAAGTTGTAGAATCTTCTTTAAATTATATGCGTAGATGCCTATTTATTACTATTTTAAGATAACTTACATACCTGAGTGACCTACGAAAATTTTTAGTCTATCAAAAGGTATTTTATAGAGAAGTGGGGAAAGGGGCTAGGAGGGTTTTTAAATACCTTTTATTTCGTAACAGCTGTAAAAACCGTTATCCAGTATTCGAGATATTCCGATTAGCTATCCGACTATTCTCCTCCTTTACCAATGGGTTTCATCCGACTATTTTTTTGTATGGTTTCAAAAATTATCGACCCTGGTCTATGAAGTTAAATTAAAGCTTTAAAAAAACTGTTTACTAATTTTCAAGTACCTTGTGGGACCTTGGGACGCCAGCCACATACAGGGTGGCATGCAGCTCACAGTAGGCCACGCAGGCAATGCCTCCGCTGAATGTGTATGTGTGGTGCAAAGTAAAGCCATCCATTTGAGATACGAGGAAGCCTCGCACCTTGCCGTCGTAGTTAACAATGAGGACTTCCCAGCTCCTATTTAAGGAGAACAACAAACCATTTATAATGAGAAATTATTACATGTGATTCAAATCTGCTTGCGCGAGTTCGGTAACAAATGTTACCAAATTAAAAAACCGTGCGTGTGTCGGACACGCAATACTTCGGGATCTATAGCTAGGACCCTAAGCTACTCAACTGTTAAAACCGAACTGCAATCGGTCCAGTAGTATTTAAGTGACACGCCAACAAAGTTGTATTTACGGTTGGATTATGTCCAACCGTAAAATGTAAGGATGGAAACCAAATAGAAAAAACCGGCCAAGTGCGAGTCGGACGGCGCATCGAGGGTTCCGTAGATACTTGTAGCTATGTCAATAGTTCATCCATCACGGGAATGAAGTGTAGAAGTTTTTCTAAATTCGTATTTTTTTTGTGATCTACTTAACTGCGGTTTTCGGTTTTTTTAACCCCCGAACAAAGAGATGGGTATATAAGTTTAGGGTGTGTATCACTGTTTTTGTGTGTGTGTTTTTGTGTGTGTTTGTGTGTGTGTGTTTGTGTGTGTGTGTGTTTGTGTGTGTGTGTGTGTGTGTCTGTCTGTGGCATCGTAGCTCTCAAACCAACCGATTTGATTTCAAATCGGTTTGACCGGACCGATTTTGATTCTTTTTTTTTTTGTTTGAAAGCTAATGTATTCGAAATGGTTCCTAGCTATATGGGGGAGGGGGGAGAGGGGAGGTGAGAAAAGGGGGTGAGAATCGTGGCTTCCAAACGAATGGACCAATTTAAAATTTTATAGATTAGCTAAAATCATTAAATAAGCTTAAAAAAACGGCATTTTTAAACAAAATTGAAATAATTTTAGAAAGACTTCAGTAGTGTTATTGTATGAAAACATCGTTATTTTTTTACCATTTGTTGATACGTCTGTTAACTATACAAATGTAAAAGAAAACATATTTTTTTATAATTAATTTTATATCTATTATTTTATATACTATACTATAACGGACGGCGGCAATTTTTCTTTTTTATACGCTTTATATTAGCTTCACTTGTATGTTTGTATGTTTGTAACCGACTCCTTTGGACGCTATTTTGACCCACTTTGTACGGTCAGATTTCATTAAAATTTTGCACACCTGTCAAAGACCGATGACAATGCAATAATTCGATAAAAAAAAAAACTAAAAGTAGAAAATAAATATTAGTTTAAAAAAACTAAAAAACACGCTTTATATAGAAAACCAAACTAAAAAATAGAAAATAAATTTTAATAGTGTAAATAAGAAACTTAGTTTGGTTTTCTTTATAAAGCGTGTTTTTTAGTTTTTTTATACTATTATTTATCCGCATTAATATTGCTGCAGAAAATTATTTTTAACATCTATGAGTTAAATTGCCGTCCTTGGTAGGACAACACTTCAACAGGCACACCGTGGTTATCAATTTATATCACGCTTTTACTAATTCTGAAAAATCTCAAGTTGTTTGGACCGGAGCGCAATTTCCGTGCCGGGGCGCTGTATAAGTCGAAACCATTAATCCTCTTTACTTGTAGAGAGTTATAAGCCGTTGAACCGGCCAGAGGTTTAAGTACCTAGACCATTTTTTTAATTAACTTCTGTGTACTTATTGCTTTATTATAAGTAGTATAGACAATCGCTTACCATTTGGTGTCTTTCACTCTCAAAGGCATAAAAATTATATCAGCTACTGCGTGGGTGTTGTCTGTGCATTCTAAACCACCTGGTCTTGAGCAATCCTGCAAAATATCAATTATTACTTAATTAAGTGTACATGTAGTCATTAAGCCATGTGAGAGGCCCTCGGGCACCCTGATGAACTCAACACCAGAGACCAGAACTAACTCATACAACAAACAAACAAAAAACTGTGTGATGAACCCCATGGTTTTATATATATATTTTTTAGCTTTCAGTACATTATCTGCATCATTCTTAAGTTTCTTTAATATAAAACTGTATAAGTTAACACTTTTTTTTTACTTAAGTTTTTTATTTTCCAGTTATTTATTTAGTTATTTCTAAAGAGTACTGTGTTCTATTTATCAAGCCCTTTTTAATTGATACCCATATTGAGGGTATTGAAAAAGTATTCCGCCATTTTGTGGTGGCGGCCATCTTGGATTTGGAATTTTTTCATGGTGTACTAATCTCTAGTCTAATCTAAGTGTGTGGTCTACTAATTAAGCCCTTTCATTTGATAACCATATTGGAGGTGTTGAAAAAAATAAGTAATCCACCATTTTGTAGTGGCGGCCATCATAGATTTACAATGATACTGAAATAATTGTATTGTCATCAGAACTAAAGGTGTGCTATCTAAACGTGAAAACCGCATCGCAATTGATCCAGTAATTTTTATGTGAAGTAGAAACACAGACAGAAAGACGCCATTTTTTTAAATGTTATATTCTTGTTTAGTAGCTTATTTTAAGTCCTATGAGACTTAGACCAATTTTTATTTATCTTCACTGTGCGATTTTTTGATACTTACGTCTTTATTATAAGTATAGAATAGACAAGTAAAAGTATAGATAAAAGAAAAAGTTTTATTTTTATCACAAAATGTCAGCTTGGTTTGCCTCATAGGCTTCCTTCAGCTATCTCCGTTTAGATCTATATTAAAATAATAATAAATAAATATATTTGGGACAATTCCACACCAATTACCTAGCCCCAAACTAGGATACCCTGTACTAGTGGCACTAGATAACGGATAAACATACATAGATACCAATGTTACATCCATGACTCGGAAACAAACATTTCTGCTCATCACACAAATGATTGCACCTAGCAGGATTCAAACCCGCAACTGTTATATTGTGCAACCCTTGTCTAATATGGCCCCAATGTCAGGCATATACCATCCTTCCATCTCGTTTTTAGACATCCCTGCCTTCTGGTGCCATCTCTTGGAAATCAGATTGTGAATCATGTACGCTATCTTATCTTAATAATGTACATAACTTTAGTCAAGTCTTCTTATGTGATAATATACTTACAATAGGAATGTTGAATAGATTGGATGCTGTTAAATCGAAAAAGCTAACCACTCCGTTACCATAAGCCAGGGCCACAAAGGCACAATCTGGGCTCCACACAAGCTTACGCCACTGAGCATATGCATCACGGCTCACTGTAGAAAAAAGTTCTTGATTTAAATAAATAAATATACAAACATAGGGGCAACTGCAGATACAAATTTTAATGGTGAGCATCTCATAGCTTAATGTAATTGATGTATTTAGTATAGTCAAAATGACAAATTGAATAAATTATGTTTAACATTCTGATGTGTCTCGACAGCAGCAACAGTGCTGCAGTGTTTATTCATAAATCAATAATTACCAGTGGTTCTTGCAGCAATAGTAGCATATTCAGATCTTTTAGTTCTGATTTCTAAAATATTATCCGTCAAAACAGCTATCACTTTGGCTTCATCTCCTAAAGCAATGTGCCACTTTTGTTGTCTCTCTTTGTGCCTGAAAATTATTAGATTTTTATTTTATCCTTGCTTTCTGTGGTAATAAGCAAGTTGATTATTTGATATGATAAACTTACGCAGTCACACTGTCTATCAGACTTTTTTTAGGCCCCAAAAACTTCATCCATCTCCACAGCGCCGATATATTCTCTGGAAGGAGACCATCAGGCTTTTGCTGAAATTCAAAATGATACTGTATTGAAACCAAAAACTATACCCAGTTAGGAATACTAGAGTAATATTTCTTCTTGCAAAAGTGGCTGAATAGTTATTAAACTCTATATTTATGCTTTAAACACAGTAAATATGTTTAGTACTTACTATGTACTCGGGTTCCGGTTTCCACTCAGAATACACATACAATTCGTGTAGAATTGATTTAGGCTCTTCCATCTTCAAGTATTCTCTCGATTTTTATTTAATTTTCTCACTGAGAAAATAAATTCACTCGATCGATCGACTCTACATACGTGCGCATGTTATGACATTTCCAATCCATGACGGGGCCGTTCGTTTTGATGATAAATGATCGAAAATAACAGTGGCCCAATTACAGAATTTGGCTACAATCGGATTGTCACTTTTTTCATAGCAAAATCGACTCTATCGCAAAGCATTATTGAATTTGACGGTTTGAAAACGTCATGATCAACATTACGTAATCGCACTGCAGTTATAACGTTAGATTTATGTTGGATTATTATCGAAATTTCGATCAGCGTTCGCTTGCCAGTTAAATTTGACATCAGAAAAGCGACTTTATAACGTCAAATATAATAAAGGGTCTTCTTCTTCTTTTTTTTTATTGGATGGCTTCTGCGGAGGCACTGGCCTACTAGCAATTTCGCCAATGTCGTTTTTCATTTGGTTTGGAAAGGATCGGTAGTGTCAAAAGTTGCAAAAATGACAAAAGTGTTGAAAATGTTCAAAGAACGGTTTGGTAATAATGTACATTTCGAAATTGCCTACAACGCCATCCTATTGAAGACAGGTTGATTGAACCTTTTCATCCCAAATTAGTATAGTCCTGCCTTACAGGACGATTAATAGAAGTTTACTAGGATGAAAAACTAGCGTTTCACTTTACGGCATATAAATAATTAAATTCTGATCTATTATTTTATCAATTTAACATTTTCTGAGAAATACGAGTATTTTTTCTCTCCTAGACTAAACATGACATAATTCTATGACAACCAACTTGTCTTCCAATTGTCTTCTTTATTTGAATGGTGTTAGAATATACAAAACACTGCAAAGGTCGGTAACAATATTATAAAGGTTAGACGTGTTTTCGCCACACCACTCGAAGATAAAATTCTATTAGTTTTTAATTATTAATAACTTAAAAATATACTACATTACAGGTCTAATATATCCCTGAATCGAACTCTTCTGGCAGATCTATTAACAACAGGAGCAGGACGAGGTGAACTAGAAATCGAATTATTTGCCGATAACTCAATAGGACCAGAAGTTGCAGTAGATCCCACAGGATCACCTGAAATTACCGGACGCGATGCGTAAGGGGCAACAACATCAGCAGATAAACCAGTGGCCCAATTACAGAACTTGGCTACAATCGGATTATCACTTTTTTCATAGCAATTTCGACTCTATCGCAAGGCATTAGTGGTTGCGATATTGAGAATTCGATTGAAGCCAAGTTATGTAATTGGGCCACAGATTCCATATGTGCAGGTCTAACTCGATCAATACTGACCGTTGATTCACGACCCCTAATGTCCACAGTAATAGTCTTGTCCCTTCTCCTAATAATACGATACGGACCAGAATACGGAGGCTGCAACGAACGACGAGCAGTGTCGTCTCGTAACCAAACATGCGTTGCCGTCGCTAAGTAATTGAAAACAAAAATCAACGATTTCGAGTGATGCGAAGCAGGAACAGGACGCAATGCTTCGATGTGCCTTCTGAGTTCAGAGACAAAATATGTAACATCCGTAGTAATAGGAACATCTGGTGCCAAAATAAATTCACCAGGCAAATAAAGAGTTTCTTCATACACGAGTTCAGCGGAAGAAGCGTTAATGTACTCTTTAAGCGCTGTCCTCGTGCTGAGAAGAACAAGTGGAAGTGCTTTCATCCACGTCGTTGAATGACACATCAAAGACGCTTTAAGTTGACGATGCATCCGCTCTATGCCATTAGCGCATGGATGATAACTAGTCCCGAATATATAACTAGTGGTACGAATCCTTTTAGTAGCGCAAACATCCGAAAAAGAGCGGATTCAAATTGACGTCCCGGATTGGTCGTCAAAACACTAGGTACACAGTAACGAGACACCCATCCTCAGCAGTGATCGATTTCATTGGCCAACGAGTGAATCTATCGATCGCTGTGAGGCAATAAGTAAAACCATTAGAATGCGGCAAAGGACCAACAATGTCCAAATGAACGTACATAAATCTTCCAGTTGGCGCATTAAAATTGCCAAGTGGAGACACGAAATGTCTAGTCACCTTACAACGTTGACAGTCTGGGCAAGAACGAACCCATCTACGACATTCCGCATTAATATTTAACCATACTTAACGTTCAGTCACCATGCGAGTGGCAGCCCGTTCACCAGGGTGGCTAATGTCAAGGGCGGATCCAGCCTTCGAGTCAGGGGTGGGTCACACTTAGGTTCTTAAATCCAGCCTACTACTAGCTGCTACTGCTAGCTGTTCCCCGAGGTATCAATCGCGTAGCCAATGTCACGAATGCGAAGCTATAGATACGTAGGTATAGGTGGTAGGTAGGTAGGTACGTAGCCTATGTCACTTGACAGCTGACGTTACGCGGTGGGACGACTGAAGTGGCGAGTGGGCGCGCGTGGCCACTTCGTCATTCCCGGACTGGACAGCGCAGGCGCAACACCAGCTTCTCTCAGTAAGTGAGCTTGTCATTTATCAGTACATGCATTCTCAGATATAGCCATGTGTCTTGTGTTGTGTACCAGAAACCGATGCGTTCGGACTGTTTTTAGACAGTGATCAGACTTAGCTCAGCTCAGACTCAGATTTACCAGAACCAGACTCAGGCCAGCAAAGCGAGGCTCGGGGTGGCTATAGGGGAGGTCGGAGGTCACTTGGGGGAAACCCCAAAACATTTCTGCTCAGTATTCAGCTCAGAGACACACAGACATGGTTATCTCAGTATTAATGACATTATGTACTTTACAGCGATTTTATAGTTGCATTTATCTCAGTGACATATCGATCGGCTCAGATATTCGTTGGATACCTACGGCTTCGGTATTTACGACAGCCAATGCCACTCAGGGTCAGGAATAGTGTAGCCTTGAATGGTGAATCAATTTTCAAAATCAGGCTAGTTATAATAATCTCGTACAAACACAATTTTTACCTAAAATTTTGAGCCTCTAGGTATACTTTTATTGTTGTGTTATGTAGTTATTTGGAAATTATGATCGATTTTCTATGAGTGCGAAACATGCTATACTACAAAGAAGGCGAAAAGAAAATTTTGTGCTTCTTATAATTTTATTAGGGTACTTATGTCAAAAAACTGAAAGTTTATGATCGATCTTATAACTATGCAGAACATGTAATATTATGAAGAAAGCGTGCGCGTAGCGAGTGCGAAAATTTTCAGATATTTCTGACACATTATACGAATGAGTAAAATTAGAATTAGCGTGCGAAAATAGGTAATATCATAAAGGCTCGAGCTAGCGCGGGCTAAAGCTAGCGCAAAAATGTTGAACTACCTATATATGCCAGTGTGTACAAATGAAGAAAAATTACTTTGGATCCATTGAGTAGATATAGATTTATAAACGCAGCCAACAAAAACAAGGTGCGCGATAAATTCATGTTATTTCTTGAAATATTTGTTAAAAACTGAAGGAAAACATGATGCGCCTTAATTCCTATTCTAAGTATCAGTGTTGATCACGCCAAAGCGTGACTTTAGCAGCAAACGTCTGTTGCTGCGCCCGGACGAAGTTAATACTCGATGAGTTGGCTCGCGAGCGAGAAGCGAATTAAATACGCGCGCGCGCATCATTATAATTATATACCAATAAACTTAGGTGATCAGTGTGTGTGAAGTGTATCAGCCCATAATCATCAGCTCGCCACATCATCACCTCAACGTATCAGCTCGATATCAGCCCTCAACATCGGTCCTCAACAAACCAAGGGAGCCGTGTGATCGGCAGACCAAGTGAGTTTCCCATACTACATTCCGGACCCATATCCCATCTAATCTGCCTTCCGCGGTGACCGGGTGGTGTAACAGCCATTTTCCTTCGAACCGGATTAAAAATCCGAGCCGTTCCAAGCCCATTTAGTTTCAAAGTTGCGTCGGTAGCCATTACAAGGCGACCGGCAACCAAAATTGATTTGAATCCAATATTCTTTTGTCTATTTCACCATATAAATATACAGTCCACTGAAAAGTCTCAACAGATCATTAGTTCAATCGTATTTTATTTGCCCAAAATCCCATACGTAAATTCCTTCATCTCAATACGAGAAACATTTCAATCTACCCTACATCATCCAGAAAAACGAATTGACAAACTCATCTATAAATTCGTACCGGACCGAAAGATTTCTCGGTTCGTCTCGTCTACGAGTTCACATTGATATCAGAGCCCATTGAAAGTCTATTTACTTATTGTCATTCTGTTGTTTGTTTACATTTCATATTTGTGCAAGAAACAATTAATAATTCTGCTCGTTTGTTTTTAGAGTGTGTTTGCTATTTTTATTAATTGTAAAAACGTTGACCAACTCAGAATACAGGTCGGCCCAGAGAATAAATACTCCAAAATAATTTACGATAACTTTAGGGTACCGTGATCAGCTCAATAAATATTCATAGGTTCCATAAACACGATACTTTTGTTTATCATTGGTATTTCGCGTTTCATGTTGCTTAACAAAACGATTAAGAGGTACAATTTTCTGAACAAATTATTTATTCCCTCTTGAATTTTTTGTTTTAAAAAATAATAATGAAAATTGTTGTTTCTTATTCATTTTCGTGCGTTTTCATTGCATAATAATGCCGACCAAGTCACAGGCCGCCCGCTTCAGAGAAGCATCTAAAGCCATTGTAAATGTACGGGACATAGGTAGCAAAATCTTTGTCTAGCGCGGATGGAATGCATTCAATTGCTGAGTTTAAGTCCAGATTTGCTGATATAGAGGAGATTAAAAGCAAACTGGATACGGTATATTATGAAATTCTTGACGACACAAATCTAGACTCAGCTCAAGAGACGTCATATACGGACAACTATGACACCGCTGTTGACGACTATTATAAAATACGTACGCAAACATTGGCCTTGATATTGCAAGCTCATCGGCATCAGCTCGAATTATGCCGACTTCAGTCCTGCCCAAAATTGAGCTTCCAAAATTCAGCTCAAAATTAGAAGATTGGCCCGCATTCATAGCTATCTTTAAGAGCTTGACAAATACAATGGCCTACCTAACGGGAGCCATTAAACTCCATTACGTAGTATCGTGCCTGTCAGGAGAAGCTTCGTCGCTCATTTCATACCTACCCATAACCAACGAGAATTATGAGGTAAAAATGAGCATTCTCACAAAGCGGTTTGAAAATCGTCGTCTCCTTATCGACCGCTTTTTAGACATAATTCTGGAGCTGCGCGTAATCTCCATCCGCTCTGAAATAAGTTTTCTTACGCCCCTGTTCTCAGCTCAATCAGCGCTAAAAAACTTTAAATTACCAACAGAAGGTTCCGACTGTGTGTTCGCAAATTAAAGGGCGCTCACTCTTCGAGAGGCAGCATGGGTCAGAGGACTGTCTGCCCACCCTCAACAAACTAATAGATTTCCTTGAGGAACGCGCTCGGCATAACGAGACCACCGCGTCGAACTCGCCCACTCCTCCGCCCATCAGCAAGGCTGCCAAGCAAAAATCCCCGCCCCGCACACCGGTGCGGTCACCAGTACCGCATAGGTATCAACCCGTCCGTACAGAATATATGCGTCCGTACCAGTCCATTCACATGCAGACGCGTACCGTAATGCATACTTCACCCGCGCCAATTACCTCGGCGCACTCCGCTCAGTCAGCTCGCTCGGCGCCACCACTCGGAGGGAACCCCAACATTTACTGCCCTTGGTGAAACCTCCCCCCCCCCCGCTCCGCGCCCCTGCGCTCACTTCACTTACAAGATCTAGGCAATGACAGGCTGGTCGCACTCCGCAACAAGTACAAATATTATACCTACAGTTCGAGGGCACAATATTCGGGTCAGTTCAGTAGAGTGTCAAGCGTGCGCCTTGTACTTAGCGATAAAGTACCTACTTACGTAAAGTTATTGACAAAATTTATTCGTGTTTTAATTATGAGAATCAAGAAGAAAGCTAGAAGGTACTGCATAGCATTCGGCTGTTTGAATAGTGATAGAAATGACGTATTGTCATTCTTTACGCTTTCAAAGGATATTGAAAGGTAATAAATTGTAATACCTATAATAGGTCCTAGTTAAGTAGTTAGCTATTGATATTTTTTTATTACGTAGGTTCCTATAGTTTTATGTTGCTACACGTCGTACAGTCACAATCACCGCGCGCCCAGATTCGGCAAGTCGTGGCAAGTCTTCATGCAACAGTGATGTATGACAGGTCTCGTATAATACCTACCTACTTTCAATACCTTTTATTACGTAGGTAGCAATTTATTTTTCACTCATTATAAAGCATGGAATTTAGACAGGCACCTTTACTCTTCAAAGTGCAATACCTACAGGATATAATAATAATCAACCAACGACACTTAATACGTAGGTAGGTATCTCACTAAACTTATCGGCGTTCTGAAAACGGGATAGGTAGTTAGTAAAAATTAGGTAGTAGGGCTGATAAGAATGTCATTGTATGTAATAGAACTATTTTAATTTATAATAATAAGTAATAACATAATACATTATTATCTAATTACCTATTAATTCTATTACAACATCTAAGTCATAACATATCACAGAATAATTACTAGTACAAGTACCTAGTCATATCTTAATACAATCCTACCGAACGAAAAAGGGACAGAGCGATTCTGAAACGGTTAGAGCAATGGAAGTTCTCGCGCGTTGCGATACGGTGCATTCTAGCCTGCACGCGATGGGCGAGCGCCTTCTAGGTAAATATAATTGCAAGCTCGCAGTGATGTGCGAGTTAAATTGCACTTTATTGCGTTGTAGTGAGAGTCGCTATGTATTTATATGACTTCACTCAGTTATCCTTCCGTACTTGTACTATTATTTATTCTGTGGCAATGACAGTCAGCTCATACTCTGCACACACTCAGCCCAAATTAGGCTCACCGCACACTCAGCTCAAATTAGGCTCGCCTCACACTCAATGCAACATACATTCAGCACATGTTGAACCTAAACTGGATTCAATCAGCTCAGCACAACCCATAGTAACGAAAAACAACACAACACTTAGTGACACACCTGTGTTGTTGCCAACAGTCATTCTAGAACTTGCAGATAGCCAAGGAAAATTTCACAAAGGAAGAGCGTTGTTAGATTGCGGGTCAATGATTACCTTAATCGAACAAAATACTGCGAAACGGTTGCATCTACCCACTCATCACACTTCATTACGTATAAAAGGCGTAGGCAACCAACTCACACGACCTTCTGGCTAGGGCATGCATTTCGAAATTTCGAAACTTCATAGTCTCGCATGTACAAGCTTTTTTGCAAACAATCTAGCGGTCAACCAAGGTCAACCAAGGTCCTCCGTCAATCCCTACCTAGTAGTTAAAGGGCTGATTCCACTGGTATAAACCTAAAAGTGAGATATTTACTGCATTTTGAGGAGCTATTCTGCTCATCACGCCGAAGATCCTCATCAGATCTTCACCACATTTTATGAAACCATCTTAATCTTACTACCTTTCAAATGAAAAAGAACCATCGAAATCGGATCTAATAAGGAGGAGATATTCAGTAAGCCCCTTTTTTTTTTTGGCGAATTAATTAATAAACCCAGAAGACTTTTTGTTTTTTAATTAATTTGACCTGAATACCAAGTTTCGTCTAGATCGGTTGAGAAATGCGACTTATAGAGGAGAACAGAGATCCGGACAGCCTGACATACGAAACCATATGTGACCAAGCTGAATCGGAGACGCTTCGCGCTCGCTTGATCAATGAGCTATAAAGATGTAATTGAAAAGTTTGAAAAATTACCCGGATGTTTCGCAAATCCCCAAGTAAAAACGATATACTGCAGAACAACATAAACTAAGAAAAGGACATTGTCTAAATCTAATACTTGATTGCAAAACTCGCTGGAGCTCACTATGTGATAAGTTAGGACGGTGTATTCAAATGAAAGACTGCATTAATTAAGCTTACATCGACTTGAAATAAGATTTCTGTATATATGACGATAAAATTCAGACACTTGAAAAAGTATATAAAAGGCAATAAAGTCATGAGCTGATACGGCATTAAAAATTATGTTCCAAGCTTTAGAAAAACAGAGACAGTTTCCTCTGTTCTGATGTATTTACATGATTCAGAAACCTATTTTGAAGACGATTACGAAAAATATACTTTTATTAAACCAGATTCAAGTTCAGTATTAAAAGAGTCAGAGATGTCATTTATTGGAATCCAAAGACGTATTTAAGTATGATGAGTCTGTCGCCAACATGAGTCAGAGTTTTATGGGGAGCGATCATGCGAGTATATCTACGTACGTCATGATATATTCAAGAAAGAGAACATATCATGACGTTGCTTGGCTTTAAATAAAAAATAATAGAAAAGAACTCATCCACTAAAAATAGCAGCCTAAAAAATTTAATTCGCGTAGAAATGGCACTTTCTGCGAATGGTGGCGAGGGGAGTACCTGGATAATGCCTACAATTATTTATTATCTTTTCTCCCCACAAGTGTCATATCTGAGAGAGCTTTTTCCGCATCAGGCTACTTTTGTAGTAGGCTGAGGAGCTCTCTAACCAGTAAAATGCTTGATAATCTCCCTATACCTTCGTATACCTATAGGAACATGGTATTTTTAAATAGGCAGTCGTAATAATTATTTGAAGTAGGTAAGTAGAAATAATATCAATGTTTAGATTATCTTTCAGAGACGTACAATCTACAAAAAGGTTATTGGTTTATTATTAGATCACTACAAAACTTACGATGCTAATTAACTTTTAATCATACTTAATATCTACACGGGAACCAAATTATAGATAGATAAAAAGCGAAAGAGAAAAAACAGAAAATAAATTCAGACGATGATTGTTGGAGGGCGATTGCCGCCATTGGTTGGCTGGCGCGCCACCCACAGAAAATCACTAGAACATAAAACTCGGCAAACTCTGAAAAGTCCTTTTTCTGCTAGAAGTATTTGTAGACTAGTTTTAGCTTAATTCTGTCGCATAGTTACCGGTTTCCCGGTATTAGTGTTGATTGCGGGTGCTTGACGGGTGCGCGTTAACTGTTTAGTGAATTCCAAAACCTTCACGACCTTCAAGCGCACCCGCAATGGGTGCTCGGTGGCAATCACTCAACCTCACTCCTTATGGAATCAGCCTGCATGACTCAGGCTATGACACTGCAAACTCAGCTCATCAACTTACTCGCATTGGGTGGATTTAGTCTACGTAAGTGGACCTCCAACTCGCGTCAGCTCCTTGCACGATTCCCAGATGACCAGTGTGACATGCCCAAAGACTTTGACTTCAGTCCAGACCATAAAGCCATCAGGGTACTGGATATGCAGTGGATGCCTCAGACAGACGAGTTCACTTATAGTATCTCGGTACCTGTTGTGGATACCATAACAAAGATATCTATACTCAGCACTATAGCACGAGTATATGATCCAAATGGATGGATCAGCCCTGTCATCTTCCGCGCAAAGCTCCTAATCCAAGGTCTCTGGACAATGAACTTGGATTGGGATGAACCCGTACCTAATGACACTGCACAACAGTGTCTGCAAATTTACGAGGACCTACCTCAGTTCTCGGCTCTCAGGCTTCCCAGAAACGTATGCTCAAATAAACTCTCCAGCTACGAAATACACGGCCTATTGGACGCTTCTAAGCTAGGCTATTGTGGAGTGGTTTATCTGCGCAAATCCACACCTGACGGACAGGTACATGTTCATCTGCTCACTTCAAAATCTGAGGTCGCCCCAATCAAAAACCGCCAAAGCATACCCAAATTAGAGCTTTCGGGTGTTCATCTCTTAGCTCAGCTCGTTGCTCGCGTCTCAGCTCAGTTGTCAGCACATATTTTAATACAACAGTACGTCTGTTGGTCAGACAGTACCATAGTACTCGCTTGGCTTTCAATGATTCGATGATTGCCCAGTTCAATCACTTCAAACATTTGAAGCCAACCGAGTAGCTGCCATTAAGGCTAACAAATGTAATCTCACTTGGAGATACTGTCCAACAGCACTTAATTCCTCAGACTGCGCCAGTAGAGGAATGTCAGCTCAGGACTTACTAAAGCATGACCTATGGTGGTCACCACCATGGCTCAAGGGTTCACCAGAAACCTGGCCCACAATACCTCCAGTGCTAGGTCTTCACGCCTTGCCAGGCCTTAAGCCAAAAAAAGTTATGGCTCACATAGCCATCCCGGACCTAGACACATCGTTACTCACACGATTCAGTTCACTCGACAAGCTCATTGGCGTGACTGCTTGTATATGGCGATTCGCTCATAATTGTCGAAATCCTAACACACGTATCACAGGACACATCACAGCAGGTGAGCGTAGGGAAGCTCTCTTACACTGGGTACGCTTCACAACAAAAAACAAAAAACGCTTCTTCAGCAGAATAGTTTTGCTGATGACATCCACTGCATCCGTCACAATAAAGACTGCACGGTGCGACTGCAGCGATTATCACCGTATTTAGAAAACGAACTGTTAAGAGTCGCCGGGTGACTGACTAATTCCGCACTTTCCATACGAGGCTCAGCACCCATTCATTTTACCCAGCTCGAGTCCTTTGGTAGATCTCATTGTTGATCATTATCACAAAATCTACTGTCATCCAGGATCTGACACACTTCACTCACTTCTGCGTCAGCAATTCTGGATACTCTCAGCACGCAGAGTAATACGACATCGTGTTTACAAATGCATACGTTGCTTTCGGTACCGCGCTCAGCCCAAGGCTCCGTTCATGGCAGACCTACCTGCCGATCGAGTCAACTTGCAGCCCGTATTCAGTAAGGTATCAACTGACTTTGCCGGCCCATTCTTGATCAAGTCTAGCACATTACGTAACATCAGGCTGCTCAAGGGATACTTCTGTGTTTTCGTATGTCTCGCCACGAAGGCGATACAATTAGAAGCGGTATCAGAGTTAACCATAGAAGCATTCCTTGCGGCATTACAACGCTTTGTTTCCCATCGCGGCGTTCCTGACTTAATTGGGTCCGATTGCGGTACAAATTACGTCGGCGGTAGAAATCAGCTTATGGAGATTCAAGACTTTCTTAAATTAAACAAGGATAGAATTGCACACACACTCGTGAAACAGCACATAACATGGTGTTTTCAGCCTCCATCAGCCCCATCCTTTGGAGGAATCCATGAAACGGCAGTGAAGTCAACCAAAAAACTGCTCTTTCGTTTAATCGGTGAACAATGAACCTTTGAGGAGTTCTCAACAGTCCTTGCCAGAATTGAGGCTGTCCTCAACTCCAGGCCCATCTGCCCAATCTCGCCAGATCCTTCTGACTTCAGTGTCCTGACAGCAGGCCACTACTTAATAGGCCGTCCGCTCACTGCCCTACCTCAGCACTCAGTGGAAGGCAAGCCCATTTCAGCCCTAAGGCGCTTCAGATTGATCCAAGCTATCGCCCAACAGTTCTAGAAATCCTGGTCCCAAACCTACCTCCATACTCTCCAAACACGATCCAAATGGTTCACGTCACGCCCATACGCATCGGAGAACTGGTCCTCATCAAGGTGGACAACCTGCCACCACTTCAATGGAAGCTGGGCCGCATCCTCAGCACTATCCCCGGATGGGACGGAACCACAAGAGTTGTGGAGATCCAGACTGCCAATGGAGTGATGAAGCGGCCTGTACTCAAATTGGCCAGGCTCCCGCTGGACTGAAGATGCCAGCCACCCTTTTGGGCCTGGCGTCCCAAGATGATGACGCCAAAGCGTGACGTTAGCAGCTAACATCTGTGGCTGCGCCCGGTCGAAGTTAATACTCGATGAGTCGGCTCGCGAGCGTGAAGCGAACGAATTACGCGCGCGCGCATTATCATAATTATATACAAATAAACCTAAGTGATAAGTGTGTGTGAAGTGTAATCAGCCCATAATCATCAGCTCGCCACATCATCACCTCAACGTATCAGCTCGATATCAGCCCTCGACATCGGCCCTCAACAAACCAAGGGAGCCGCGTGATCGGCAGACCAAGTGAGTTTCCCATACTAAATTCCGGACCCATATCCCATCTGATCTGCCTTCCGCGGTGACCGTGTGGTGTAACAGCCAAGTGATACTGTGTGTGTTTAATCTGTAATATTATTAAAAAGGCGCGAGCGAAGCGAGCCCGGAAATTTTGTGATATTTCTATCAGTGAATCAAATGAACATGATTACAAAACATATGAAAATAGGAAATGAAACTAAAAATCCTTTCGTTGAAATAAGCCCAGGGGGGTCATGTCCGTTGCTGCAAACAAGAACCAACATATGAGGCAGAAGCATCGGTAAAAAGTCCGAGTGAAGCATTACAGTTTGGATGAACCAAAAGTGCAGCTACTGATAAACTCTTCTTGCAAGCCTCGAAACACTCCTCCAATATGGGAGTCCACACGAAAGGTTTAGCGCCTTTGCCTTAAATAGCAGCAACAGCGTCTATCAAAGGTGCTTGATACTTTACAGCGTCAGGAAGAAAACGACGATAAAAATTGGCCATGCCAAGAAAACGACGCATACCTTGAACGGTCTTGGGAGGCGGGAAATCCTTTAGGGCTTGAATCCTATCTTCAGGGTGCCCTCTGCAGTAATCCTACTCCCTAAAATGGTAGCTTCCGAAACACCAAATACACTCTTGGTATTATTAATAACTACACCATACTCATGAAGCCTTTTAGAGAGTATGTCAAGGTGATTTGCATGCTGTAAGGGATCTCGAGAATAAACGTCATCAACGTAGGCAAAACAGAAATCTAGCCCCCGTACGATTTCATCGATGAATCTTTAAAAGGTCTGACCAGCGTTTCGTAAACCAAAACTCATGTACGGAAATTCATATAAACCGAATGGTGTAATTATTGCCGTCTTACAAACGTCACCCAGATTGACAGGAATCTGCTGATAGGCCTTAATAAGATCAATCGTACTGAACACAGTGGAGCCAGCTAAATTCTGAGCAAAATCTCCAATGTGTCTAACAGGACAGGATATCGAGCCGGAATGGTGCGGGCGTTTAAAGCTCAATAATCACCGCAAGGACGCCATTGCAAATCTTTTTTCTCCACTAAATGCAAGGCAGAAGACCAAGGACTACTTGAAGAACGAGGAGTTCCGGCATGAACCATGTCATCAAACTCTTTTTGTGCAGCACAACGTTTTAACTGAGCGGGACGACGCGGCCTCGTAGATACAGGAGGTCCATCGGTCGTATTAATCAAATGCACGGTCGAATGCTTCGGCTCTTGAAGTGCTTCAGGAGTTTGCGTTATATTGGGAAACTTACGAAGGATTGCAGAGTACTGAGATTCAGGAAGTGAAATTACCTTCACACTGGATTGATTCATTTCTGAAAGTTCCGCGGAAGAGCACAAACCTTTTGTTCCATCACGAAGCCTTCCATGAGTACAGTCAGGAAGTAGGTGGAAATGCGACAGGAAATCAGAACCTAATATGCTACTTTCCACATCCGCAATAACGAAATTCCACTTAAAATCACGCCTAAGACCGAAATTGAGATTCAATTGAATCAATCCATAAGTGCAGATCTTCGTCCCATTTGCCGCAACTAAATCATAAGGTTGTGGCTTATTATTGTGACCTTTAACTTGACTAAATGGAACGCAACACAAATCAGAACAGGTACCGACAAGATTTTTTAGTTGAGAATACCGATCAATGACAAAAAGTCGGTGACTTGAATCAGAGCGGTCGGAGGTCACCGTCAACGAACGCTCTTTTAGTTTAACGAAGAGTTATTATTTTTATTACCGCTAGGTGGCGGACCCGTCCAGCTGCAAGGAGGCACGCGTTTGTGCGCCTTGGTTACAACTGGTATAAATACCAGTCACGATAAAAACACAGGGTAGTATCACGCGACCTAGAACGCGACCTAAAATTTATAACCAAAATTTGGAAAATAATAGAGTGGCATGGGCGAATGGCACAACCAACCTTCAAATTTAAATTCAAATTCAATTGTTTATTGCATTCCATAATGTACAAATAAGGTGGTAAACATAACTAATAAAGTAACAGATCATTATGGACCCTGTTGGGCACAGCAACCAGAAGAGAGCAGGAGTAGGAGTAGTAGGCATTTAGGTGTGTACCTTGTACAGTAATAGGGCATTAATAGTAGGTACCTAGCTAATAATATAGTTCTAAATAACATTAGAACACAGAACCAAAAAAATATTTTTCACTCTGAGGAAAAATGTCACGCGATAAAAAACAAAAATGGTCCAAAAAAAATAACAAAACATTGTCTAATGGAAAAAAAGGTCTCTAAAAATTATTATTTCACTTGCTAAACTTTGGATTAAAATTTCACCTTGTGTAGAACCGGCATTAGTTTTTCACGTTACATTCACCAGCGGTATTTTATGCACAAACTGTATTCACCATTTAAATCGTGTTTTTATTTCGAACAGCACTTGAAATTATGTTTCAAATTTTAATTATCTAAAAATCTCTGAGCTTCAGTCCGTAATTAGGTACCATCACAATAAATACAACGGGTAGGCACGAGACGTCAGGAATGAATGCTGGATACGGCAGGCAAGAAACGGGGCTGGAACTGCTGGTGTCTGGCCAGGTCCACGTACTCCACAGCCAGGAACTCTCACGCAGAGTTCCAGTGGGCAGAACAGTAAGCGGCAGGCAGGAAAATGGCACCGGCACGTGGCTGTTCACTGAACAGATACAGACTTCTAAAAAAAAATAAGGTGTTCGAAGGGTCACCAGTTGAAGAAAGGTTGATCTAATAACAACAGGAGCAGGACGAGTTGAACTAGAAATCAAATTATTTGCCGATAACTCAATAGGACCAGAAGTTGCAGTAGATCCCACAGGATCACCTGAAATTGCCGGACGCGATGCGTAAGGGGCAACAAAATCAGCAGATAAACCAGATTCCATATGTGCAGGCTTAACTCGATCAATACTGACCGTTGATTCACGACCCCTAATGTCCACAGTAATAGTCTTGTCCCTTCTCCTAATAATACGATATGGATCAGAATACGGAGCAACGAACGACGAACAGTGTCGTCTCGTAACCAAACATGCGTTAACGTGAAAACAACAAAAAAAACATCATCACGAACGCAGGGAATGACAAACATAATAAGGCCGTTCGCTTTGAAGCAAATGGCGAAAATAACTGCAGCCTGATTCCATAACTTGGCTTCAATCGAATTCTCAGTATCGCAACCACTAATGCCTTGCGATAGAGTCGAATTTGCTATGAAAAAAGTGATAATCCGATTGTAGCCAAGTTCTGTAATTGGGCCACTGATAAAAATGCTAAATATGATCACATTAGGCGTTCGATTTGGACATTTGTGGGCGAAATTAGCGTTCTGAAATGTTTTCGATCACCGTTCGTTTTGCATGTTTAAATGACAGCACAGTTAAATTTGACACTGAAAAAACTTTTCATTCGCTTTGGGAATGATCGTTATTGTCAAAAGTTGCATAATGTTGAAAATGTTCAAAGCGAGCTTGTTAAAAATGCACATTAATTTTCAATCAATCTGAATCGTCAGGCCTGAGGCTGGATTGGGCTTCGAAGATAGCCTCTTTGCCCAGGCATAATCTCATGTACTTGCATACACCCCGTGCAGGTTCTTGGTAATGACTCAATGTGTGTAAGTTTATTTTCGTAACAGCCCACAACGCCATCTCATCATCTCGAGTGTAGGGAAGGCACTTTGTCTAAGAATCAAATGGGCAAAAATTGCCATTTTATTCGAAACATCCTTTTTTTTAAATCTGCCATTTTATTCAATACGAATGCCCTTGCTGTTCGTTTTGAAGCAAATGTGCAAAACTGAAAGATAAAAATATCTTAATATTTTACCAAGAAGCTTATCGCTCATCGTTCGTTAAGCATATTTAGATGACATGACAGTAAAACTTTTGAAATTGGAAATGCGATTTTATATTATTTGGGACGGATTGTTAGTGGCAAAAATGGTAATCGAATCTACCCAAAACGCTTTGTTGCCAATCCGAACTCAGAAGAAAAGTCATTATGAGTTTACATCAATGGCGAACGAAATGTATAATAGACAGGACTTGTCATGTCACAACGTCCATGACGCATAGCAACGAAACAAACAATGAATTAAAAATGGCCGACCTCATAGTGATGTGACCCAAACAACTGAAAATGGATGTCCAGATTTTAAAATCATATGTACAACTTTAACTGCGGGTTTCTGAAATGGTTGTTAACTTTGACAACAGATTAATTCTAATGCTGCCTTTGTCTGGCACTAAACAAATGATAAAGACAGCGATAGTCTTAATCTGTTGTCAAAGTTAACAAACGTTTCAGAAACCCGAGGTAAGTGATCTATTATTAATGATAATACTACGTCTTCTTACTGTGACCCTCTACTTCACACGCATCATCATCATCATCATCAAATCACATCATCTGCCGACGAAAGTCTATAGCTGAAGATTGGCCTCCCCTATACCCGCCACAAGCGGTTGCTCGTAATTATCATTGGGGGGGTTTTCCTATGGTATAATATTTTATAAAACTTTGTAATATATGCACCTACAACTTTGTAATAGAGGTATATACGCCCACTCATATCTACTAACTATCATTTTATCCAAATTATAATATTGTTTACCATCAGACATTCAACATTTATTAACTGTATCTATTTACATGAATTACATATAAGCAGTACCTACATAAATAATAAAAAAACAGTAAATTTCACATATATTTATATTTTCCATGATATGTAGATTGATTTATTTGATTTATAATTAATATTGAAATTCCTAATAGCAAAGTTAAAACAGACACTTAACAATAACCAAAATGCACACTTTTTCAAGTTAGCTTTAGCTAAGAGCCACAATTTTATTATTCCTATTCCAATGCCAATCTGGCTGAATCTAAATGAGCGAAAAACATCGAAGATCCTACAGCCAACAGGCAGCCTTCGTAGTAGTCTTCCTCTTCCTTTTGAATTCATATCTTGGTATTCTAAACAGAACATTTCAAATTATTAGAAAGATATTACACATATAAAAAAAACTACTTTGTACACATATACAGGTAACTTAAATAAGGCCTCCACATGTGGCCCGAGCAGTGGCCCTGAGGTAATTCTCGGACGCCTGAGATTAGCTTTCATACGAGAAGAGGTCATGTCTTCTTTACTTCGAATATTTGTTCGATAGATGGGACATCATCTCGTATGAAACTAATCTCATGCGCCCGAGAATCACCCCCAAATGTTCAAGCGTATCTTTAAAAAAAAGTCAGTTCGTATATTTTAAAAAGCACGTAATTAATTATACAGGACTAGCAATTTACTGCAAATACCTGAAGTAGGCATTCAGTCCGTGATACTGAATCTAATAGTAAATGTGATAATAACAACGTAATAATAACAGAAAAGATAGATCTCATCTATATCTCCGTTTTGGGTGAAATCTGACAAACTTAAAAGGGCTTAAACTCGGAAACTATTGATCCTGGACTAGTAGTTTCTTTACAGAAGTGATAGATCTCATCGATATCTCCGTTTTGGATGACAGCTGTCAAACTTAAAAGAGCTATAACTCATAAATTAGCGATCCTAGAATAGTAGTTTTTTACAGAAATAATAGATCTCATCAATGTCTTCGTTTTGGATGACAGCTGTCAAACTTAAAATGGCTATAACTCTGACAATAACGATACTAGATTAGTAGTTTCCTTACAGAAGTGATAGGTCTCATCGATATCTTGGTTTTGGATGACAGCTAATGCAAAGAAACTACTATGGATCAATAGTTTCCGCTATAAAGCCTTTTAAGTTTGACGGCTGTCATATGAAATGAAGATCTCGAAGAGATCTATCACTTTTGTTAAGAAACTACTAGTCTAGGATCAATAGTTGTCGAGTTATAGCCAATTTTAATTTGACAGCTGTCATATGATATAAAGATCTCGATGAGATCTATCACTTCTATAAAGAATTTACTAGTCTAGGATCAATAGGGTCCAAGATAAAGCCCTTTTAAGTATGACAGCTGTCATATGAAATTGAAATCTCAATGAGATCTATCACTTCTGTAAAAAACTACTGATCTAGGATCAATAGTTTCCGAGTTATAGCCATTTTTAATTTGACAACTGTCGTCCAAAACGAAGATATCGATGAGATCTATCATTGCTGTAAAATAACTACTAGTCTAGGATCAATAGTTTCCGAAATGAAGCCCTTTTAAGTTTGACAGCTGTCATATGAAATGAAGATCTCGATGAGATCTATCACTTCTGTAAAGAAATTACTAGTCTAGGATCAATAGTTACCAAAATAAAGGTCTTTTAAGTTTGACAGCCGTCATATGAAATAAAGATCTCGATGAGATCTATCACTTCTGTCAAGAAACTACTAGTCTAGGATCAATAGTTTCCGAGATAAAATCGTAAAACACAAGTTTAATTTGATGTCCTTGTCATTACATAATTTACATACTAAAATGGTTAAGAGACTGGTGGTGAATGGTAGGTTTCGAGTTATAGTCATTTTTAGTTTGACAGCTATCATCCAAAACGAAAATATCGATGAGATCTATCACTTCTGTAAAGAAACTTCTAGTCTAGGATCAATAGGGTCCGAGATAAAGCCCTTTTAAGTTTGACAGCTGTCATATGAAATGAAAATCTCGATGAGATCTATCTCTTATGTATAGAAACTACTAGTCTAGGATCAATAGTTTCCGAGATAAAATCGTAAAACACAAGTTTAATTTGATGTCCTTGTCATTACATAATTTACATACTAAAATGGTTAAGAGACTGGTGGTGAATGGTTACTGATCTACTTATGACACTAACACAAGACTTACACTCGACAATTCTGTTTAAATCGATAACAGATTAATCTTCAAACCATATCTATTTATTTTCAGACTATCAAATTGTCACAACACTATTTTCAAAAATGAAACAATAAATGGTTCCTAGCAGCATCATAGCAACATATTATAACAAATATATGGCTAGAAACCTTCCCTGCGTTCGAGATGATGATGATTTGGCGTTGTGGGCAGATTCGAAATTTACATTTTTAACATGCCGTTTTCTTTAAACATTTTCAACACTTTTGTCATATTTGCAACTTTTGACACTACCGATCCCTTCCAAACTGAATGAAAAACGACCCTATTTGTGACGAAATACAGTCGATTTTCCTTTGTCAATATGTCATCGAAACTTGCAAAACGAACGGTGATCGAAAACATTCAGAACGCTAATTTCGCCCACAAATGGCCAAAAGGAACGCCAATTGTGATCATATTTAGCGTTTTTAACAGTTATTTTCGCCAATTGCTATAAAGAGAACGGCCCACTTATAGCCACTCTAGTTACTTTGTGGTTTACATTGATCATGGGCTGTGTGTTCACATACACGCTCGAATCAGCCGTGCGATTATCGCTCGATCATCCGGAGATCGTGAACGACTTTGGACGTCCACATACAACTGACAACTTTTAAGTGTCAGTTTCATACTATTCCTCCCCTCCACTACTATTTTTCGGATGACCCAGGCGAACGCCTGGACGACGCGACGCCGTGAACGATTTCGAGTGTACGCGCGGGTGATCCGTGCGTCCTCGAACGTTTATGTGAACAGTGGCCCAATTCCATAACTTGGCTACAATCGGATTATCACATTTTTTCATAGCAAATTCGACTCTATCGCAAGGCATTAGTGGTTGCGAGCCTGAGAATTCGATTGAAGCCAAGTTATGGAATCGGGCTGCTGGCCCATTACCTTAGAATATTTATGCTGCCCTATATCATGACATAACATTACGGGTGCATTCCGATTCACGATATTATCGATATGAGCGATCACAGTACTAATTTGCGTTCTGATTCAGATATCGTGCTCATGACAGTCGAGTGCTGCAGTTGTCGCAGTTGATTCCAAACGCTCGTGAGCGTGATTACAAGATCACAACAACATAACCTCAAAATTTGCTCAACATACAAGGTATTACGCGTGGGGAAAGTAGTCTATCGTCCGTGTACTACAGATATCTCCTAACTAACATTTATTGACAAAACAATTTTTCTTTGCCATCAGTTGGCAATAATTTGAACCAATCGAAAGAATTAACCTCCTAATTAAAATACCCTCTAGTAGTTAGGTTGCAATCCATGCAATGAAATATCTGCTAATTCTGACCAGCCCAATTTCGCTGGAAATTTCGTCTAACTAACAATTTGTGTGGAACACTGCATAGACGCATAGGCAGTGGGTCGATATTTTGGTGTGTTGAGGCTATAAGGTATGTTTAAACTGTTTATTGCTACAAAATTCTTATTCAAGTACTGTGATAAATATTAGACAGTGTTTTGGTAGTTTTTTTTTGTAGAAAACTAGAAAATTGCTAGTTGTAAGGTCATTTTATCAAATAGGAGTATTTTCTTCCAATAATTTTAACATGAACTTCGTACAACATGTTCTCATTCTGAAAAGATAGAGATTTTTGTTTTATGTTTTAGGGTTTCTATTTGGGGCAAAAATCATTTTATTTCCTAGAAGTACTTACTTTTTTAATTGCTTGCTTTGCAGACTTTATAATTACTGTGTCAAAAACCGGTCTCTTGCGTCTTATTTCATTGCAAGCATACTGGATTATAAGACCACGCACCAGCACTTACAATATTAATTCTTCCTGCACCAGTCCAAGCACAGATTAGTATAGCAGAACCACTTTCAGCAGTTGAACCCCATTTTGTGATGACTAAGATCTCATTCAACTAGAAAATCTGATTACAGCTAATCTCTCGACACTGTTGTGTGCACTACCAATATCAAGACCATCATCAGTGGCATCAGCTACGCGAAGTTCTGATACTTTTTGTGAATACTTTTTGCCAAACAGAGACAGCGAATATTAACCACCATGATGACCATGATGCTCTAAGCTCTGAATCTAAAAAAGATGAAAATCAACCAAATGAAGAGGCAGATGTTATAAATTAAGATACAATTCATTTTGGAGATAATGACTGAAGACCAGCAAAGATAAAAATTGGAAGAAAAATGTATCGAAGCGACTAAAAATGGACACGTGGACACTCACGGTCAGACTAGTCTACAAATTTAAGATCGCTCAGCGAGCTATAGAGAGAGCTTTGCTTGGAGTTTCTCTGAAGGACAAGATACTTAATGAAGATATCAGACAAGGCAACCGAAATAGCTCTAAGAATAAGCAAGCTGAACCGATAACTGTTGGGTTAGACTAGTTCTTGAGTGGAAACTACGTTTAGGCAAACGTAGTTAAGGACGCGCCCTTTGACCAAACTAAGATGTTGTAATGAAATAAAGGATGGGAAAATATATAAAATAAATTCTGGAGTGAAATGGATTGGCACCAACGGTGTACGTAGCTCACAATGTCACTTTTCTGGGAAAGGCAGACTAACATCGCATAATTCTAGGTCAGGGACCTTCGTTTACATGTTTCCAGTTAGTGATCCTGGTGATGGAACCACAATCAAGAAAAGAGTATGTCGGGAGATGTATTTTCAGACCATATGTTTTGGATCATTTTCAGTTCAAATTTGGGCTAAAATAAGTCGTTGTGACGTGTATACGGAACTTTTATATGCAAGATGAAGTGTCGATAGTTCAAAAGAGGTTGGACACTCAGATGGAAGGAGACTTTGTGCAAAGCATCATAGAAAGATACCAAAAACCACCTACTAAGTGAAAAATCTTGTGAAGATGAAGCTTTGATCGTTGACTATACGTGTTTCAAAAATATTTCAGAGCCTTCAACATGCCTATTCACGTCAATCACTCTGAGCCGCAAGGCCAGATATCCAAAAGTAACGGATATAAAGACAATCCCTTACACTAAGAAAGGCATACTCGTAATTAACGTTAAATTAGACTTTGATTCCGATTGGGAAAGCATCTCCGTTATAAGAGAATACGCCCCATTATATAGAAATAAAACATCCATCAGATATCAAAAGTACAAACACAGGAACTGAAATCTGTGATCCTTTGGACTGCCATTCTTTTTATGACGCTATACCCCGTCATGATCATTCATAGGTACCTATGATCGATATAGATTTTAAATAGCCTGGGTATGACAATTAAAGAAAGTCAGGCGTTAATAATGCGGGTAGTACAATATAATTAATATATTTTATGCATGTATGAAGTTTTCTTGATTATTCCTATGTTTGTTACTATACTAGTTAAATATAATTGGTGGATACTTTGAAACATTTTTATGCTTTTGAAGAGTATTTAAATAATAAATATCTACTCATGTATATATATAAGTAATATTTTTTTTATATCGTTTATTTTCTTCTTTCAGACCTATTGCATTCAAACCTTTCTTAATATTCTGGACATTCTAAATGCACTTTGGGGACGAATTACTCCTACATTACAAATGGAAATTTCTCCTACTTGTTTTTTGGACCAAAATTTGCAAGGAAATATATCCTATATACTTTAAAACCATTTAAACTCAAAATTTACCTAGTTTTTTTCTATGATTATTATGAATACCTAATAACGGACCAACTACTTTTTTGTTTTTTCAATAGACGTATAGTAGGAACCAATCTTTATGGCGGCTGTGAAGCGCGCTGTGAGTGTGACTGGTACAGTAAGGTTCGCAATTGTTAGAGTATTATTTTTACTACCTACCTACTTGTGGAACATGCTAATAATAAGTAACACTTTATTACACCAGAATTATGGAACAAATATACAAGAACTTATTTTAAAAATAGGCAAAACGGGTGGTCTTATCGCTAAAAGCGATCTCTTCTAAACAACCTTTGGATGGACAGAAATTACGAATTAAAAAAGACGGTGGTGCAAAACAATACAATAAATCATGCAAAATAAAAATGATTATACCTACATACATATTTAATAAACTACATAAACCACTTACTCACATATCACATGCAAATAATGTTATGATTGAAAAAATATATGTGTTAAGTACATCCAAATAATTGAATGATAAAAAAATGTATACCTATAGCTATGTTTCTAGTAGCTAAATTAGCGTCGACAGTTAACGCGTTAACCTTTTCATTAACTTTTAACCAATCATGAAATTATGTTAACATACATCAACACAATAAATTTATATCGGAATATGTGCTGCAGCCCGATTACAGAACTTGGCTTCAATCAGATTGTCACTTTTTTCATAGCAAAATCGACTCTATCGCAAAGCATTATTGAATTTGATGGCTCGAAACCGTCATGATCAACATTACGTAATCGCACTGCTGTGGCCCAATTCCATAACTTGGCTACAATCGGATTATCACTTATTTCATAGCAAATTCGACTCTATCGCAAGGCATTAGTGGCTGCGATACTGAGAATTCGATTGAAGCCAAGTTATGGAATCGGGCTGCTGATATCGTGTTGGTGGATTGTATTTGTTGGTAACAAACAACTTTACTTGCCTCTTGAACAGAAACGCATGCATGTGTGCAGGGTACGGATGTCACGGACGCTATCTAAAAATTGGTCAATTGTCGAATGACTCGGTACGCGTTTTAGCGCGATAATATCGATTTTATCGATTTTTGCGCGTCTCGGAATGCACCCATTATTTTATTCTCTGACAAACAAAAGTTAGGTTAAATTTGTACTTATGTACATATTTTTATTTACGATCCAAATATTTCTGACATTGTGCTAATTTTGCGGTTAACTGTTTTGTAATTTATTGAAGTAACATGATCTTTATTGATGAATTGTATCAGAAGGTAAGTTTATAATGAAGCGCTAGGTAAATCATATCGCCAAGTTGATAACTCATAAAACTTTATTGATTACAGGCTGTAGCGGACAATGAGAAGAACCTAAAATTCTGGGAAGATTATCTCAACAGCCTAAAATCACTCAATTTCGACGTGTACGCCGAAAAACTAACGGTTCCCGTACTTGTGCCAATAGGAAATAAAATATTCTTTAGAGGGGAACTGAAACATACAAATGAAGTTACAGTGTCTCTAGGAGCAGATTATTTCGTCAAGTGTTCGATTGCACAGGCTGAAGTTTTGAGACAGCATAGGATCAAAGGTAAATTACATAAGTAGTTTAAAATTGAGCACAACTTTGGAAGCTTGACCCACGATTTAAGGGGTGGGGACAGGGGACATGTAGGGGTAAGTGAGTACAATGAGTCCCTATATCACACGATAATACACAGCCAGGATTAATTATGTACACATATTTTTGTTTGTGTAATATAGAAATGTCATAGTGAAAGCCTCGTTTGCACGCTCCAGTATCCTTTTACCACAGATTATGAATAGCGATTACTCCGGTGCTGCAGGAAGTGCTGCTACCACCGCGCCTGCGGCTTAAACACTAGTGTAGGGCAGACATGACCACTTGGAGTCGGGGTTGGCCGATTCGGGTCTGTGACAGTTTTTTTCTTCTTGACACTTGCCTACACAAACGAGGCATCAAGGAGTGATTCTATCTTTGTCTATGGTTGGCTTCGTATTATTGGCAGTGTAATATTGGTGGTACAAAATCGGCACAGGCTGATGTTACGCATCCAGTTGTACACATTTTATTGGCTGCGTAATACTGGGCCGTACATTATCAATTCGGACTGATTTTGTACGGGCATAAATACACGGCCAGTATTAGCCTTCCAAATATTACAAATCCATGTACACATAATATCAGGCTGTGTAATATTGTCTGTACAATACTGGTACAATACTGGTTGTACATTATTTTGGCCTTGTATTATCATCTCCCAGTACAATCTCTCCTGAGAGTTGTGGGGGCTAGATCTCACCCCACCTCTCCCCCCTGAGATATGATTTGTTTAATAAGTTTTATTTGTTATTTTTTTCATAGCTTTTGACCTACGATTATTAGGAGGGGAGAGGGAGAGCAACACCCCCATGAGAGTGGTCCGGCCAGTTCTCGAAACGAGATATATTTTTTATATATTTTATTTGCAACTTTTTTCATAGCTTTACCCTTGAGTTAGGCGCTGTTTTTTATTTTGCTTTCTCAATAATATAAACCAAAGATGTTATGTATGGCCCCAAAGTCCCCATCCCCCCACTCCCCAACTCCTGCCCGTCAATTCTATATATTCCCCTTGCAGGGCATGGAGCGGCCAATATGTCCAATAATAAGAATTTATGCTTTGACACATTTTGCTTAACACAAGTGTCAGTAGTAGAAATTTGCAAAAATGTTTATTTGGAAATACCAACAGTTAATTTCCCCTTTACAATTGCAGATTGATTCCACAGGATAAGTCAAACTTTATGATACAATAAGATGCACCCATGCACATTATTCTCGCAAATTAATTTATGACCTCTGCTTAAACTCTGCTGTAAGAAGACCCGAGTTCTAGTATTGTGTAGATTAAATAAAATTATCTTGTTAATTTCAGATGCACAATCAAAAGCAGACCTCTACAAAAAAAAAAAAGAACATCTTGAAAACCGGATATCATTCACCAAAGAGAATTTGTATGAGAAAGATGCTCAAGAAATACTTGAAGTGTACTCTGAAGAAGAAGATAAAACTTGGAGAGAGAAACATAAAGAAAATGTAAGAAAACATAAAGAAAGCAAAGCTAAACAGGAAACAATGC
Source organism: Alsophila aescularia (assembly GCA_946251855.1). Taxonomy (NCBI): domain Eukaryota; kingdom Metazoa; phylum Arthropoda; class Insecta; order Lepidoptera; family Geometridae; genus Alsophila; species Alsophila aescularia. The sequence continues at coordinate 32,497,350 of OX276377.1, read as the reverse complement.
CAAAAAATGAGATACCCGATGATGAGTTATGGGAAAGACTTGAAGAACTTGAACTACAAGAAGAACTAGAAAATGAACTTTTGGATAATTATAATGAAATTGTAGATAAGAGAAAAGAAAATAAATTTCTGGGAAACCAACAAACATTGCTCTTAAATTCGTTCAAAAAACAAAACAATGAACATAATGAGCAAGACATTAAAAAAATGCAACAGGAAAAAAAAGATGAGAACATCGAAGCCAGAAACCAGAAAGATTTAAAATCAAACGGAAATAAATTAATAGAAAAAGCTTCATTAGAAGTATCAAAACATGATTTATTACAACAAGTACTAGATAAACAATATGAATTAGAAAATAAGCTGCATGAGTTAAGATACAGAGAAAGAGAACAGAGCAAAACTGAAGGAGATTTGATTGCAAAACTAGATGAATTGGAACAGCTTGATGAACTTGAAGATGAAATGGAGAGGTTGGAGGATATCTTACAAACAGAAGATGAGGAAATAGATGATTCCGATGAACATACAAATAATTCAGAGGAAGACTCTAATAAATCAGCTCCCACAAAATTAAAGAAAAGCATCACCTTTGCAGACGATGATGACAGTGAAACACTGGAAATTAATTTCACTCACAGTGATGCAGAACTAATTATAAATCCATTTAATGCAGAGAAAGGTATTTCAAAACCAAGTGATTTGTATGACGCTTATTCTCATCTCTTTGACAATAAAACAACATCAATACTAAAGAAATCTAAATATGTACCTGGAGATGAACAAGAAGGGAAAGCCACTGCAAAACAACACAAACAAGTTAAGTTTGAACAAGAAGATCTTGAAATTGCTGAACAAGAAGATATATCAATAGATAGGACAATAGTAATCAAAGATGTAGTTGAAAAAGTTGCAATTAATCAACACAAGATAGAAGGTGGGGCCAGACCTACAAGTCTTTTTAAGCAACGGAGAATGCAGTATAAATCATAATAAAATTATTGAGCAGAAGTAAGGGAGGTGTAATAAACATGATTAATTTCCATAGCCTGTTTTATTAATAGCGTAAAAATATTTACTCGTAGTATACACCTATTTCCTAAAGTGATATCCAAAGGGATACTAGGTTCTCCACCTGGGTGAAGCATGGAGTACTTTTTGTATGGCGTTTAGGTCAAAAGCTGACGAACGTAAGCGAAAATGGTTCGTTTTAAGAAACAGTAAATGGCTTTTACACGTCCTCGAGGTACTATTGGATACCAAGGTACTTAACTTACTCACAGGGAAGTGGATGTGCAAACTTCATTTTTTTCTGTAGAGTATGTTTTTTTTTTTTTTTTACAGACTAGGCAATCGTTTGACCACCATCTCACCTGATGGAAAGCGATGATGTGGTCGAAGCTGTAGCACGCTTGCCTAGTAGAAATATAAGTTACAGTCTTATAGATAGCTAAAGTCACCCAGTAACATCAAAGGCTGTCACAGTCGAAATATTTTTTATTGAAAGAAAGTTGGTTGTAACTCTCTGCTGCCTATGCAAAGTCTGTAGGAAATTCATATCCATCCATCATGATCATCATCAGCCTGCTGAAAGTGGGCCTCCCCATACAGCCCCATTTTCAGCACTGGGGAGGACACTTGGTGATTGCATTAGGTATTAAACTTACACAGGAAAATACTGGTACCCATTTAATGAATTCCCTTTGCTGATTTTCATATCCATTCATACTCCATATTAATATTTACTCTGTCAATCTGTCTGTTTAACTCAGTTTGTAGATAACACGATTAATCGGCTGCTGAACCGATCTTGGATGGAGCTAGTTTGAACCCTGGGGAAGGACATAGTATAATTTTAAAAGCGATAAAACTGTAGTCCGCGTGGACAAAGTCACGGGCGAAAGCTGGTTCATTTTGTTTTTTTCTTTCTCTTGAGTAGGTAGGTACCTATGTAAGTATTTATTTATAGGTACTTTGGTCTTTGCATAGCAAGGAGGATTTTGGAACGGAACTTTCAGAACGAAAGTTTGACATTGACATCTGTCTGTATGATCTGTATATTTATCAGCTGTCTGTTAGAAAGTTTGAGGTTAAATTGTGATTGTTTTCGTTTTTAAATTACAAATTTTTAATTATAAACTGTCGTTACGTCTTAAAAGTGCGAAATGTTGTCTCGTAATTGGCGTCAGCTATGTCGGCGGTATTCACAGGCAGTCACATTCAGAACTACTCAAGCCTCTCCAGTAAGTAACCTAAAAATTACAAGTATTTTTACCATATTTTCAGAGGCCAAATAATTCCTTTACTCTTAGTCTTACATCTCAGCCCTGGTAACGTGTTTTTTTTTGTTGATAATACTTCTACTGAAGTATGATTTCCTCCAATTAATATTATGAACAGCTCAAGTATATTTTTTCAGGCTCAGCACAATGATAATCAACTCGGTCTATTCTACACACTAAACAAAGATATCTGCAAACAGTTATTTGGCCATGGAGGCTTCCCCCGGAGCTTCCAAAAGCAGACAAAGACCTTTACAGAGACTGCTATCATGGTGCGACAGCCAGCACTGGACATCATCAACTGTATTAAGGCTTCAGATATGGATAAGCCTGTCATCAGATATGTTCTATGTATCCTTTTAACATTTACAGTTAGTACTAGTAGCCCAAACAGGCCATCTGCAATATTTATTTGAAAATAGTATGCTAAATATAAATAAATTAATCAGCAGTTCAATCACCCTTTACAAATTTAATCCAGATGGTGTGTAGCAAAGTTTTTGATCATCTGTGTCAAAACAATAATAAAAAAAACTAAAAAAAAACTACTAAAACACATAGAGACCACATTAAAGATCTATGCATATGTATAGAAAAGGGTTTTGTCGCTTATTGCGAACATGCCACCCTGGTTGTTACACATACTTACCCACCTGCAGACAAGCGCGATCAGTTGAATAACTAATGGTGCCTATCCACAAGCTTTCTGGCATCACCTGAAAGTGGATCTGCTATTACATCTACCTATTCCAGTTATATTACAACGATTTCTAATACTAGAATTCCGGGCACATTCCATTGATATGTGGTATACGTCATCAACAAGTCCACAAGTTTCACAATTCGGCGATGTCGTTTTGCGCATCAAATAGGAGAATTTATTGCATGGAATGTGTCGGGATCTTAATCTTAAGGCTATAACAAGTTTTTTTGTTTTCAAAATGTTATTGTCAATCCATGGAGAATTCAAGGGGTGTGGTTGGATCATCCGATACCATATTCCCTTTTCCTTAGACCTCTCATCGAAGTACTCCTTCCTGCAGGGGTATTCAAGGTGATTTGATAACGGAAACGTTTCCAATATGGTTTTTTCCGTGGGATTTCTTTCAGTGCAAAACGATAATTTTTATCGTTTTGCACTGTAATCTTCAAATTTTTAAACTTCCGGATGCCCTTCCGACAGCAAATAGCTCTCGGAGAACTTTCCATGAATTATCAGCTGTTCACCCGAATGAAATTGTCAAAAGTCTTTGGTAACGGATTTATGAATAGCGCGTGGAAGATTCCGTGCAGAACTTTCCGATATTGATTCCCGGCAGCCTACAGATCTTTTAACAATCTTTTTTAACCATAGGCATATAGTCTGAAAATGAAGGTGTTACATTTGTAGGTATAGCGTCAGTGACAGCTTCTTTAGCTAGCTTATCTACGCATTCATTTCCTAAAAGACCTACATGTGACGCAATCCATTGTAAGATGATGTTTTTATATACAGACTGTAATTCTAAAAGTAAGTAAGTAGTTGTGTAGGCTACAGGTAACCCTCGGTAAAGGTTGAGGTACAACGAGCTAGGTGTTGAAGCGAACTTTTTGAGTCTTAAAATAACTACATCACCATAATTTGAAGATTTAACATTAGATAGGGCTTCCATAATTGCTAAAATTTCAGTTTCCTTATTGCAAAAATTTGATTCGATTTTAATTACTTACATTCAGAAAAAATATGTGTATTTTTTATGAAGAAAGTTAAAATTTCTAAAATGAAAAAAGTGTTAGTCCATTAGATAAAAACTTGTAATTTTTTGCATAATGACAAATGCTTAGATCTACCAACTATTCCTTCACTCTGCAATCAGATGGTGAGAAAGGTTCTGGCAAATCCCTCACTATGGCCCACCTCCTTCACTATGCACATGTGCAGGGCTATCTGATAGTCCATGTTCCATGGGGTAAATAACACTTTTCTACTATTTGATAGTTTTGAAGCGGTAAAAACCAGTTTTTAATAATATTTTTCTAAAAGAAAATTTTGGATTACTGATTGGACTCAAAACTGTACCTTCTGTGCCCCTGCGCGGCACATCGAAATTCTTCCTCCACTTTCTAATTAACTGCCCCCATCATCATCATGTCAGCCTTTAGAAGTCCACTGCTGAAAGAGCGCCTTGATGAGCGATCTTGTGCCACCTCTATCCATCAACTTCCTGCGATGGCTACATACTGTCGTACATGTGTCGTATTAACTGCCCTAGGGAGATGTAACTGATTGTTTTCAAAATTAATCAACCAACAAGGCTAATAATGATATGCATAGACAACTGCATATTACTCTGTACTATAGTGAGGGTCCACAGAACTAACATACTGTACTATTATTTATTCTGTGACTAACGTTAGGACAAGTGAAAATGAAAATTTTAGTTCCAACAACCCTTGAACCTTGACCTTGCTTTGAATCAGCACAAACGAAAGTACGGCAAAGCAAATCCATACAGATCAGAGTCACAGACGGTGATGGTTTCGAGTCTCATCTGGAATCTAAGTTATTCCTTCAGAAAAATATATTTATATAAGACTAGCTGTGCCCGCGGCTTTGCCCGCGTGGTTATTTATCTGGTGTCCTATAAGTTCTTCCAGAACCAAAAGTACCTATAAGGTACTCACAATATACCAATTAAGTTCAGCCGTCAAATAGTTTTTATCGATTGCTCGGCTTCTACTCATCGTTTGAGATACCAAGTACACTAGTTTTTAAGTCAAACCCTAGGCTGTCCAACAGTGAAAACAGCAGCGCTATCAGTTCAGTAGTTTTAACATGATGTGCAAAAAACAGATCAACAAACAGACAGACACAATATTTGGAAATGTTATATTCTTGTTCAGTAGCTTATTTTAAGTACCATAGACCAATTCTTTTTTTATTATCTTCTTTGAACAGACTTTTATAGACCGATTATATTTCTAAACACATTAATCTGACACTTCATTTAAACATCCGGTAAACATCCTTATTGGCCTACCTCATATACACACAACAATTATTTGGTTGCTGTTTGTTTTTTAATAAGATGGTGGGAGGAGAATTTCCGTAATCACTTGATTCTGCATCTTAATGTCGTAGAAAACTAGAAACGCTTCAGAGCTTAGTGCGAAGTGGCACTGATAGAGACTTCTTGCAAGACTTGGGAAACTCCAGCAGTAGGACAGCAAAGTGTTGGCAATGCTGGTAGTTTGATTCCAGGATTTATTAAGTAAGGTGTAAGGGTACTTTTGTATGTTAAATAACATGGATCATTTATTGTAGGTAGTAAAATAGCATTCTCAGTTATAATGCGTTTTTAACCCCCGAACAAAGAGACGGGTGGGTATCAGGGTGAGTGTGTGTGTGTGTCAGTGCGTGTTTGCGTGTGTGTATGTGAGTGTGTGTGTATCCGTGTCTCTGTGTGTGGCATCGTAGCTCCCAAATGAATGGACCGATTTTGATGCGGTTTTTTCTGTTTGAAACCTGATGTGATCGAGATGGTTCTTAGATATATGGGGAGAGGGAGGAGGAAGGTGAGAAAAGGGGGGGTGAAAATCGTAGCTTCCAAATGAATGGTCCAATTTAGCTGTGGTTTTTATGTTTGAAAACTGATGTGATCGAGATGGTTCTTAGCTATATGCGAGGGGGGGAGGGGTTGGAGTTGAGAAAAGGGGAGTGAGAATCGTATGTTTCAAACGAATGGACCAATTTAGCTGCGGTTTTTAATGTTTCAAAGCAAATAAACATGATTGTTCTTAGCTATAATTGGAGGGGGGTAAAGAATGGGGGTGAGGATCGTAGCTCCCAAACGAATGGACCGATTTGGATGCAGTTTATGTTTGTAAACTGATGTGATCAAGATGGTTCTTAGCTATACGGGGGGGAGAGGAGTTGAGAAAAGGGGGATGAGAATAGTGTTTTTCAAACGAATGGACCAATTTAGCTGCACTTTTTCATGATTCCAAGCTGAGGTAAACAAGATGGTTCTTAGCTATAATGGGGGGGGGGGAATGGGGGTAACGATCGTAGCTCCCAAACGGATGGAAAAAAAATATGTTTGAAAACTGGTGTGATCGAGATGCTTCTCAGCTATAATGGAAGGAGTCGGGGGTTATATAATTTTTTTATTTGTGCTTACCATAGTCATGTTATCAAATAAAGCTGCATTGACAGGACAATTTCGAAGCGGTAAACCAGTTTAGCACTCGCATGCATGCTACTATAGTTTTATTGTGTAGCCCGGACCACTGAATAAATAATAGTACATGCCCGGACAGAACCATTATTCTAAAGTCCCTTTTCTTGTCTTTGCAGCTAGAATGCTATTTTTCCCATTCAAATTCTGATCTATTTTAAAAGCTTTGATTATATGGATGAAAGGTGGAATCTTGCGAGCTGAATTCCTCTTATCGTACGGTGTCGAATTTTTACATGTTGCTTCAGTTCCGATTTCAATGCATCTTTATGGTACGCATGACCTGAATCGACATCCAGGATTAGCTCCAGATTAAGGAACTCTTCAACGGTCAACAGCACAGACAAGTAATTTTGTGTGTAAATTTTATTATGATAGCCGGTTTTATGTTATATCATGACATGGCTGCACCCAGAGTTAGGTCCTGACTAGGGAACTCCTTATCGCTTAACAGCACAGACACGAAACATTGTATACGCATTTAATAGTGTTAGCCCGTTCTAAGTTTCACCATGACATGGCTACTGCGTAAAAGCTTTTTTATTATTATAATTTTTTGTTCTTGTGCTTAGTATCAGAGTGGCTCCGTCGGCTGACGCGACACAAAGAGATGGCGAACTCGCAAACCCGAGAAGGATTCGTAGACCTGCCGCTTGAAGCTGCTGCGTGGCTTATACACTTCAAGACTCAAAATCTGACCCTTCTCAAGAATCCTGAGGTAAGTTTATGAATAAAAATGAAGGGCCTACCAAAGCATTTTATATCCATATTACTTATTTTAATGTCTGGTCCAAGCAACATGTGACCAAAATGCTGGCTTTTATTTTGTCTCTAAGACTAAGCATTGGTGTTGGCTATAGAAACGAGGGGCAGGAGTTGAGGGAGGGTGGAGGGCGACCCCCTGGTACCATTTTGGTGCGTTTATTTCTGTTTGAAAGCGGACTAGATCGAGACGGTTCTTAACTATGTGGGGGAAGGGGTAAGGTCACTAGGGTAAGGTACTTGTACTATTATTTATTCTGTGGTAAGGTGAGGATCATAGTTCCGAAACGAATGCAGAGATTTTGATGTGTTTTTTCCAGTTTGAAGGCTGATGTGATCGAGGCCATTCTTATAGAACGAGCGAGCGCAAAGCGTCTCCGTTTCAGCTAGGGCAAAAATGCTTTCGTAGGTCCTTCCGAATTCCTTCCGAATGTCCAGATCTCTGTTCTCCTCTACAGGTCGCATTTCTCAACCGATCTACACGAAACTTGGTATACAGGTTAAGTGTTTTTTTGTGGATATTTGATTGGGGGTGTACTTCCCCCCAAAAATGGGTAAAAAAGGCTACTGAATATCTCCGCCTTATTAAATCCGATTTCGATGGTTATTTTTTCATTTGAAAGGTAGTAACTTTAAATTAGTCTCATAAAAACTTGGTGAAGATCTGATGAGAATCTTTGGCGTAATGAGCTGAATAGCTCCTCAAAATGCAGTAAATTTTGTCACTTTTAGGTTTCTACCAGTGGAATCAGCCCTTTACCTATTAGGTAGGGATTGATGGAGCACCTTGGTTATTGATGTTAGTTGTACAATAAGGTAACTAGATGGCGCTACTGTGCACCGCTAGATTGTTTGCAAAAAAGTTTGTACGCGCGAGGTCTACTGCTCACAGAGCTACTATAGTCTATATGTGGGGGAAGGGAGGTGAGGATCGTAGTTCCCAAACGAATGGACCGATTTAGATGAGTTTTTTTCTCTTTGAAAAATTATGTGATTGAGATGGTTCTTAGCTATATCAAGGGAAAGTGGGGGAAGTACGATCCTCACCCCGCGAGAGGATCGTACTTACCAAACGTGTTCTGTGTTCTGGCAAATAAACAATTTGATTTGAATTGAAGGAATGGATCGATTGTGATGGGTTTTTTTATGTTTGAAAGCTTAAGTGATCGAGATAGTTCTTAGCAATAATGGGGAGGAAGTGGGTCGGGGGTTATATTATTTTTATTTTTTCGGTGAACAAATAAGAACACAATAATTTGGGGAAAAAATATATATTGACCAAACATAGTTTGTAACAACCTTGTTATGTTCAAAACTCAATTTCAAAGCTTCTTGATGCCACAGGTACCCTCTTTTCTGATCTTCATAATTACTACTATCATTAGACCCTCATTATGTGTGTGTGTGTGTGTGTGTGTGTGTGTGTGTATGAGGGTGTGAGTGTATAGAGCTAAATAACTAGGGAGAGCCGAATGGCTGTAACCATTTCTTCCAAACAAACCTAAGTACCATCTTGCCAACCCCAGCCTTCAAATAAAAAAACTGCATTGTAATCATCCATCCGTTTGGGAGCATTTGCCACAGACAGATAAAGGCTTCAAACTTATAACATCCCTTTTGTTTCGTTGTGGGTTAAATCTATCATTGAAAGTTTTTTTTTATAGAATACTAAGACTATTATATAGTGGACATTTTCCTGGGATAAAAGTATCTATAAAGTACAAAATACCGAATTTCATCAAAATTTGTCACATTTTACTCATCACACCAAGATTTTAAGTTCATCAGATATTAATTCAACGCCTAAGCTATCCAAAAGTGAAAACCGCATTTCAATCGGTCTAGACAGACAAATTAAAAGAAAATATATATTCTTGTTCTTTTAAAGTCCTACAAACTATTTTATTTAAATTATCTTCTTTGTATATTTTTTGTCACTTACTTCTTTATTATATCTACTAGCTGTGCCTGTGGCTTTGCCCCCGGGGTAATTTCTCGGGTTAAAAGTAATATGTGTTATTCCAGTACCAAAAGTACCTTTATAGTACATTCTTGTTCAGTAGCTCTCAGTTTTAAGTCCCCTAGACTAGACCATATTTTTTTAATTTTCTTCTTTGTACAGATTTTTTGTTACTTTCTGCTTTATTATAAGTGTACATTAACCCCCTTACTTATAAAATAATAATATAACCATCTTTAGTATTACTAATCATTGCATAAACATTGCATAACTTTTTATAAGTAAGGGGGTAGATAAATAGATTAGGTTATCATTTTTGCATCTTATTGCAGTTGAAGGTGTCCAGAGAGTACGTGTGGAGTAAGCGCGAGACGACACCGGCGGGCGCTCCGCTGGCGGAGCTCGTGGAGCACGGCATATCCCGCGTAAAGTTTGCCTGCGACGTCATCGATGCGCTCGTCCACGAGATCAAAACTCTCTCTAATAACAAACAGTAAGAAAAACAAACCTGTTATTTTAAGTCACTTCTTGATTGTCATTCCGGATGGATCTTCCAACTCAAATTTCGAGGACTTCCCGATTAATTATTCGGCTGAAACTTTCAGGGTAGCTCACAAGTCGAGGACAATGAATTTAAAAAAATAACGTGTTTTTAGAAATATATTTTTTATCTACATAAATTTGCTGCTTGTTATCAGACAAGCCTATTAAGCCTAGCTTGTATCATTATTTATTCTATGGACTAGTTCACTCTCCAAGTCTCAAGGACTGCTGCTGACTGGAACATCCTAAAAACAGCTAGGCGATAGTGGTCTGCTAGGCGATAGTGGTGTGTGGAATTGTCCCGAATATATTTATAAAACTAAAAGAAGTACTTTTAAGATTCAGCAGTAAATGAGTAATCTCCTTTCTGGACAGTGGTGGCAGTACACAGAGCTCAGTATTGTGTAACTTAAAACTGGATAAATAATAATTCCTTAACTTCTATCACGGCGTGATGAAGGAATCTTTTTGGGTGAATTTTTTTAGAGATGGTTTTTTAAAGCTCGCCCTTATAAATATTATCCATATTTATTTGCTGATTTGTTATTTGCGTCACATTTGATAATCCTTTAATTAATTCATCGTTTCTACCACTTGTACTAACCTCCTGTCAGTGTAAGAAATCGGTATTTGACAAATTAATTAAATTATCATGACACAGATATGTTACTAACACCATTGAAGCCGCAATATTGGGGTTCATTCAGTAGGGTGTCAAGCGTGCGCTCGATGTGTCGCGCGCCTTGTGCTTAGCAATAAAGTACCTACTTACGTATAGTTTTTGTCCAATTTTATCCGTTTTTTTAATTATGAGTACCAAGAAGAGACGTAGACGGTTAGTGCATAGCATTCGGTCTGAGAAGTCTCATAAAATAACTACTTATACCTACTTTCAATACTTACCGACATTTTATTAAGTAGGTAGCATTTTCTTTTTCACTCATTATTAAGCATGAAATTCAGACAGACACCTTTATTCATCAAAGTGCAATAGGTACCTATTACGATATAATCATAATCAACCAACGACACTTAATACGTGGGTAGGTATCTCACTAGACTTATCGGCGGTTTCTGAAAACGGGATAGTAAAATAAAAATGATGTACCAGGTCTATTCTGATAAGAATGTCATTGTATATAATAGAACTATCATAATTTATAGTAATAACTTAATACATTATTATTTATTTATTCTGTTACAATATCTAAGTCACAGAATAATTAATAGTACAATACCTACATAGAGCGATGCTGAAACGGTTAGAGCAATGGAAGCTCTCGCGCGTTGTGATACGATAAATTCTAGCCTTCACGCGATGTGCGAGGGCCTTGTAGGTAAATAAAATAATAATTTTAATAAAAGTGCAAGTTAAATTGCACTTTATTGCGTTGTGGCGAGAGTCGCTATGTATTTATATGACTTCACTCAGATATCCTTCTGTATTTGTACTATTAATTATTCTGTGCCTATTATGTATCTTGTTCCTAGTATAGGCATGTTGTTATTCGACGAAACGAAAGCGTCCTGGCTCCTATAGCACGTGTTTCGAGCCTAGTGTGGGAACCAGGTGCTCCACTATTCTGTATGTCCCTTTAAGCCTTTTTCAAATAAATATTTCTTAATATTCTTATTTCTACTACTTACAACCTTGTTATGATTTTAGAATGAAAACCTTTGTAGCAATAGATGGGTTCAACAGTTTCTTCTATCCTCTGACGCGGCTGAATACCCCCACGAAGAAGAAGGTCACGCCAGACGAGGTCACGCTGACCACCTCCTTCAAACAACTCACTAACAACGATTGGGTGAGATGGAATGCTTATTTTGTTTCTTGATGAGCAATGTCAGGGTGAGGAGATTGTATCCAGAGAGATAGGTAAATATAAGTTGATAGCCCGGTGTTCTTTGCCAAACCTACTCGTACTTACTAGCTTTGACAGGATCTGGCCTAGGGCAAATAGGGTGGATTATAGATAGACTAGCTATGCCCGCGTGGTCATTTTTCTGGAATATAAAGAATCCTATGTGTTTTCCAGAACAAAGGACAAAAGTGCCAATATCATCAAACTTTTTTAGAAATCAAATAGTTTTTTACCGATTGCTCTACTTCTACTCTTTGGATTGAAATACCAAGTACATTGGTTTTTAAGTCAACTCCTAAGCTATCCAACAGTGAAAACCGCATCGCATTCGGGCCAGTAGTATTTACGGGATGCGCAAACAGATAGGCACGGTTTTTAGAAATATTAGATTCTTGTTCAGTAGCTTATTTTAAGTATCCTAGACCTTTTTTATTATCTTCATTGTACATACTTTTTATATTATATGAATAGACTAGCTTTCGCTGCGACTTCGTCCGCGCGGACTACAGTTTATCGTGACAAAAACATCCTGTATTCTTCTAGGATATTAAAAACCAATTCAGAAGTGTAGCACCAACGTATAGTATCCTCTTTGGCACCAACGCTCTTGATGCTTTTTGACAGACTTGTTATTATTTCGTTTCCATGGCAACCATGGTGAGTAATCGTCATTTTCCAGTTTGCCCGTGGAAACTTACTATTTTCCGGGATGAAAAGTATTATATGTATTATTCCAGAGCATAAGCTATCTCCATTCCAAATTACATTAAAATCCGTCCAGCCGTTATCGCGTGAAAACTCCCCAAACAAACAAACAATGTTTCACTTTTATATATTGGTGTGGATAGATAGAAAGAATGTGACTTTAAGAAAAAAAGAGAGGGTGGCTTTAAGAGAAAGGAAGAAGGTGGATTAAGAAAATAGAAAGAGGGGCATATAAGGGGAAAGAGTGTGGCTCGTGCATTTAGGAAATAGAAAGAAGGCGGAATTAGGAGAAAGAGGGTGGCTTTACGAGAGATAGGGTGGGGTAGGAGAGAAAGAGAGGCTTTTGGAAAGAGGGCTTTATTTACGTAAGACAATAAATGGGTGGCATTACATTAGGACAGAGAGGAGGACTTTAGGAGTGAAAGAGGGGCTTCTGGATAGTTAGACATAATTCTAATAGGTATGTAATCTTGAGTGTTTTTTTTTTTTCAGAAAAATGGTGTGATCCTTTTGACAGCAGATCAGCTGGCCGTGCCTGAAGATCATCAAGAAAGCTTTCTACCTAAATACTTACTTTATAAAAAGGTACCTAATGATTATAATTGCTTCTCTTTTTATTATTTGAGTAGTTAAAATGTGACTATATCAGAAATATGCTAAGAACAGTCTTATGTCCAGCAGGGGATAGATTATACCTATGGTATCTGTATGGATAGTGATAGACTATTATCTATCACTATCCATACAGATTATATTTTAAATCTTATGAAGAGAGTATATAGCGCCCATGTCCATACAAAAAAAAACGAAATACTTCTAAATATTATCGTTTTTTTTTTGCAGTATCCTTCGCTTTTATAAATTTATTAAATATTTTAAAGTTATAAGCTTCACTGGCGGTTTTTTGCGCCGAAACTATGACAAATTAAAAATGCTCTTTTTAAAAAAAAAAAACTTTCTTTAAAAAAATGGATTATATTATATTGAAGCGATTGACACTAATAATAAGAGATTTCCCCATAATTAAGGAATTTGAAAGTGCTTTCCCCAAAACACCAGTTCTTTCAAAATATGTACTACTAAAACTCATGAGCAGCAATTCTATTTATCGCTCGTATAAGGGATCACTGGGAGGAGGTGAGATAGCAATACATTCCTAATAATTTTCACTAATAAAAAATAATAATATAATGTTTTAATTCGCAGAGACACGGACTGATGAGGGTTCGAACCCTATCTGTGATTCAAAATTTCCTTTAGAAAATTATTAGATATGTTTTCAACATGTAAGCTAAAAATCATTTTTAAGCAATACATTTACTAAATTACCTACTTTGCGAAGATTACGTCAACAGACTATTCTCTTTACTAGTAAGGGCCTTTGTACACACCTAGGCCGGCAGCACGTGCGACACGGCATAGCCTAGCAAACTAATCAGCCGAATGCTTCGGAGTGTAAAGCCCTAATTTATTAACCCGCCATTTGTGATGTATATGTCGTAAGACCGGGTGGTACGAAAAAGTCGAATAACCTTTTTTTATCCGCCATCGAATTGAGTTGTGATTTCATGTACTTTCCTCATTGGACGTCCCCCACTTTTCGACCAACCAGCGCTGGTGCCGTGGATGCACATCTCAGTTTTTGGCACCAACCCATTGCGTGTCACCTACTTACCTGTAGCTTTTTTTGTTTCTAACATCATAAAGACTGACAAAGACTGATTTAGTTCGTCGAATACCATGTTTGGACCTTAAGGACGTCCATCCTCAGGAGTTTGCGCAGCGAGGGCGCGACGCCATCTGCTGCGGATCGCCACGCGTGTCGCTCGTTGTGTCAGCGGGCGCTGGCGACACAGGTCCTGTAGGCGGGGGAGCCCCAGCCTAGATGCAGACACACGCGCTGCCATCCGCAGTACGCGTCGCGCCCTCGCTGCGAAAATTCCTGAGGATGGACGTCTTTAACGTCCGAACACCGGTCGTATTATTCGACGAAAAAAGTCGTGAGTGACAGTCGTAATATATCTCTAAAAAGTATGATTGTTAAAAGTATAGATATTTTACAAAGCATTTTACGAACTTTTTAAATTCTGGTGTTCTAAGTACATAAGTGTAACTACTTCATAAAACATTCTGGCAACCTTCAACACCCATTTGAATTTGCTAAATTCAATGAGCCAAATAGGTACCAGTTTTTTGGTCACGTTAGTTACGTCTAAATAATAATTCATATCAATATGTAGTACCAATTGAACTGTTTTTCTTCACAGGGCTTCGAGCACTTAGACCCCTTCGTCCCAATAGAAGTAGGAAAATATAATGAGAAGGAGTTCCTGACGTGTGCCAACTACTACAGAGACAGACTGTGGCTGAGAGGTCCACCCGAGATCGAAACTGAGCTTAAGCTGACTAGTGCTTGCAACCCTTATAGGTTTATGGAGCAGTGTGCACCTTTGTAATGTTAAGATTTGTATTATAAATGTATAGTAGTAAAAGCGGTTTGATTTGCCTTGGATTATTTTGGTAACTGTTAGTGCAGCATAATGGATGATAGCCTAGCAATATACTAGTGCGACTTAGAATCCAACAAAACAGGGTTCAGTCCTAGGATCTGCACCAATGACTTTTATAAGTTATATATGTACAGTTTTCCATCACTCCATGCTTCGGAGGGCACATTAAGCTGTTGGTCCTGGATGTTATTGATTAATAACAGTTGTTAAGCCATGTCAGAAGGTCTCCTTGAAAAACTTACACCAGAGACCAGTTATACAAGCATAACAGATAAAATAAATGAGCAGGTAAGGTACTAGACCACTTTTTTCCAGAGGCAGGAGAATTTTTAACTCTGTCCTTATTTTTAAAAAGTCCATATGATTTCCGAATAATTTATTCACTGAACATAATATCTACAAAGGTGCACGTATATCATAACTTAAACATCATAACCAACAATGTGACGCTTGCCAATGCATTCTCCAACGTAGAACCAGAACAACACTTCAGCGCCGACCAGGGCATTGAGGGTCCCCTGCTTGACGGTCTGGTTCTTCCAGGCTCCAGTTCTGGCACTGTTCAAGAGCTTGCCGATCCCAGCCTTGATCTGGGGGATCTCACTTAATTTAGGAGGCGCCAGCTCCACTCGCGCGTACTTCATAAAGATGGCGAACTTCGGACGGGCCGCGGCGAGTGCCGCTGAAAATATAAATTATAACCTACATCACCAATAGGATGCGGGGAGACTACACCTTATAGAGTATTTGATGTGGGTAACTGATTGTTTAATGTATTTTATATATACAAATTATAAAATTTGTGGATACGGACACCAAATTTACACAACTTTATAGATTACTATTGAAAATTTGATGGGAAAATAAAATTACATAACTCGAACATAACCAAAACAAATTAATGTACATGCATGAAACTTAGACTTACAGTTAATTAGTGCGGGCACTTTGGCTGCTGCTGCTGCCATTTTGTTAATTTAATCAAAACAATTAAATTTCCAACAAGCAAGCAAGAAGATGCGATTTTCAATTTTGGAATGAATTCGGAAAATGGATGGCAATTGGCAATTTCGGAACTGTCAGAATCAGATAAATCATTGTCAAGATGACAAGATATTAAAAAGGTACCACATGCGAAAATACAATTTTAGTCGATTATTTCTTTGTATATTCTGTGGTAGGCAACATCGGCAGGTCGACCGCGGTTGAGCGATCGTTATGGTTTTATTTACGTTTACCATTGACGATTACTATCAAATAAAAATTGGTATCGGGCTGAGTAATCGTATTGTAATGGTTTATTGAACGAATGAATAGTTTTCAATCGTATGCAGTGCGACCGCCGATATGCAAAGTAAACGTAAACGTTATTAGTTTGTCATTTTAAAACCATAAACCTCTATATTAATACTGACATTCGGCGGGAAACGAAATCCAAACGGGTGTTTTGCCTTGTTTTATTTCTCAAACTGCAGGGCGACAGGCGACAGCGGATACGCAAAGTAAACGTAAACGTTTTCAATTAATTGAAAAAAAAAAACGAGTGTTAATGTGTACTGGTGGAATATTAACCATAAGGTATTCGGTAACGTGCACTAGTGTAGGTAAATTTTACAAGCGTGCCATTTTGTGCTCTTTCCGGAACTCCCTCGGAAGTTTCAGTAAAGCTCCACCACTTTACTGAATCGTGACATGACTAGACTTTTGACTATCTGACTGATTGAGACTAGACATTTTGAATATCTGTTGAAAAAACATACAATTTGCTATATCTCTTTACTTGGCACTGGCTAAATGCACTGGTCGTGCAGAGTCAAATAATAAATATAATAATAATTTAGTACCGCCAAACTGTCGCCGGTAGCAATTGGGGAATTATTTTCTCGAACAACCCTTGCTCAGTCTGTAATTGGCTCTATAATGTTCTTTCGGCATTTACAATGGGTTGTTGAGGTCGCGTAAGACATATACGCCTCTTTCTATGAGCTGCCTTCTGACGCTCCTCCTCTGCAGCCCCAAGCAAATAGGCTCTTGCCGCCACTTACGTAGGTAGATGAACTAAAATTGATTTATCGATCACCTTTCATTAAGGTAGTAGATATTAATACTACTAGGTACTTTATTTATTAACTGGGTCTATGTTTAGACTTAACATAATCTAAAACCAATAACATATCTAAAATGAACACATTGACTTCGAATATAAATCGGTATATTCATAGTATCAACTTGATAGTATGTAGCATAAAAGGTTGTTCATTAGTCACCGTTTTCAACAATCACCATTACGATCGTTTTCAAAGCCGCGAAAGCGTTCGCGGTACCCTTTTATGTAACAACTGTCATTTCGTAGGATATCATTCGTTCAATAGTTTTCCAGCAAAAGATTTTTCGTAATCGTTTGTCAATGGTAAACGCGACCGTTTGGTGGTACTAAATTAATGGTTTATTGTTTTAAAATGTCAAATTGAAAACGTTTACGTTAAATTTGCGTATCCGCGGTTGCCCTGCAGCCCTCCAATTCAGAACCCTTCGTTAACTCAGCAGTGCTTTACGCAATATTGATAATATTGGCAGATTACCGAAAGGTTCTGAATCGGCGGGTCGCAGACTCAGTCTTTTGCGAAAAAGTCTCGTTCTATCTATTAATTTGTATCGGGCGTTCATTTTGAATGAAATGGCAAAAATAACAGAAATGGGAGGCATGAGAGGTAGATCACCAGGTTCTAGCTGTTACCGTCAATTCCGTAAAAGGCGAAATGAAATGCATGATGCCTCCGACTGCATCTTAAATTTCAAAATCAAGATTTTAAAGCTCATTTGTTAGTTACTAACAAGATGCAAATGAGCTTTAGCATAATGTAGACGTTTTTATAATATTTTACTTAAATATTTTCGATAACCAACCAATTTTCGAAAGCAAACGAAAAAAATGTTCTTGTCGTGAGGACGACGGCTATTTTTTTTTGTGTAAGTATTGTTATGTATGTACATTTTAAAATTTAATAAAACGCCCTCATGACAAAATCAGAACGTAACCATAATGAGGCCGTTCGTTTTGTAACAATTGGCGAAAATAACTGTTAAAAACGCTAAATATGATCACAATTGGCGTTCCCTTTGGCCATTTGTAGGTGAAATTTGCGTTCTGAACGTTTTCGATCACCGTTCGTTTTGCAAGTTTCGATGACATGTTGACATAGGAAAATCGACTTTATTCCGTCAGGGATAGGGTCGTTTTTCATTCAGTTTGGAAAGGATCGGTAGTGTCAAAAGTTGCAAAAATGACAAAAGTGTTGAAAATGTTCAAAGGAAACGGCTTGTTAAAAATGTTCATTTCGAAACTGCCCACAACGCCAAATCATCATCTCGAACGCAGGGAATGTTGGCAGCATTGATCATGCTACGTCGATGATTTGCTGTCAAACAGTTGTCAAAATTTATTTAGTGAATGTGAATTATATCTCACCACCGGTATCAGAGTATTAATATATTCCACGGTTATACCACTAAATTGGGATTAAAAGGAAGAAATCAGGGCTTGCTCTGAATTAATAATCTCCTACAATGCATTTCCATGGTACGAATTCATATCAAACACATTTTTAAAGCAATGTTGGTATTGCACTTTTTACTTGATTTGTTACTGTAATATCCCTAAAAATCTAACAGTTAGCATTGTAAATACCTGTCTAATGTAAGTTTTACTTCTAAAGCGAAGTATTTGTCGCCAACAGTTAGTAAAAAATGGTTTATGCTTTGGGACACGTCATAGTTTTTCGGGCGTCGCTGCCGGTATCTATGCGTTTATTTGAGGTTACAGCTACATAATCTTGTAATCCACAGGTTTAAATAAAATTGTAGGAGGATGTATTAGGAAACATATTATGTGCAAAGATAAACAAAAAAGCCCTTGTAGGAATCTATATATGGTGTATCAAAAGATAAACAAATAATGTGTTTTCAATTTCAGGACTGTTCCTCCTACTTTTAAGTACACTAGCATTAAGCAATGGTAACACGCTGCAGAACACCATAGATTTAAAGCGCTTGCAAACTATCCTTCAGGACAGTACTAAAAGCAAAGATATTGGCACTCTGTATCATGCCATCAAAGGCCTCAAGATACTTAAAGCTACTGTACCAAATATCTGTGAGGTAAGAACCATTCAATGTTGTTGAAAACTTTTATGAAGGTATAGAGAGAGGAAAATAATAGTAAAAATTAACAATTAGTATGTTATCTTACATTCAGCTATTCCTAAAGTACTGTATTAAAACTTCTCAGAAAGCCTGTACAACAAATATAAGTGAAAAATTTGAAAAAAGAACTAGCAATTTAATTGCTCTCTACAAATGCAGGTTAAACCAATCATTGATCATGGTATCTTCATAATATATTATCCAAGCAAAACCCCAACACCTTTGAAAAATCAGAACTTAATAAAATAATAATAGTGTGAATTATTCTTGGATAATTACATTAAGTATTTGAAATAATAAAACTCCTATGGACATGTTTTCAGGAGCTCAAAACAATCAAATATGATCTTAAAAGTGTAGAGCAAATATACTACCTCACCAATGCAGCGGCTCTGACCAGCTGCCAGAACTCCCTGAAGCCAGAGATCCTCTCCACCGCCACACAGACTTTGGACAAGAAAGATGTGACCATTCCTGAGTTGTACCACGCTGTGTACTCACTGAAGGCATTAGGCAAAGGATCAGTCTATGATAAGGAAGACGCGCTGAAGAACCTTATTCAGTTGTTGAAGAAGGATGATTCTCCAGCCAAGTGAGTTTGTTTTATATGTAGGTAAAGTACTCAAATGTTATTGTGTTATTGTTATGTTGTAGTATGTTTTTTTTTTGTTTTTGTTGTTGTTAATTATTGTGTTTTTTTGTTATTGTTGTTGTGGTTTCTGTTCTTGTTCTTGTTGTTTTTCTTGTTGTTCTTGTTGTTTTCGTTGTTCTTGTTGTTTTTGTTATTTTTGTTGTTTTTTGTTGCTATTGTTGTTGATCTTGTTGTTTTTGTTGTTGTTCTTGTTGTTGTTTTCGTTGTGCTTGTTGTTTTCGTTGTGCTTGTTGTTTTTGTTGTTCTTGTAGTTTTTGTTGTTGTTGTTCTTGTTTTTTGCTGTTTTTGTCGTTCTTGTTGTTTTTGTTGTTTTCCTTGTTGTTTATAATGTTATTGCTGTTTTTGTTGTTGTTCTGGTTGTTCTTGTTGTTTTAGTAGTTCTTCTTGTTTTTGTAGTTCTTGTTGGACCTCCACCCAAATATTGGCATGTCTCATAGCACCTAAAATTTAGACATTATTATTATTATTTGTGATACACTTGCAGCTGTAAGCTGATGCATGTATATTGTTTCAGTGCACTTTTTTATAATTATCCAGTCTATTTTTAAAACAGTTCACTGAGGGAGCACTTATCACAGTTTCGAGTAATTCATTCCAGTCTTTCACTACTAAAAAGCTTTGAAAGTCATATTTAGTAGATTTTAAGATTTAAAGTGGTGTGTTGCGATTGTTTACTTTCAATGTTAACAAAAACTTGATCTACTATGGTTTCAAAGTCTATATTTGAGGGCAGTGCCAACATTAGAGCATCTTCCCCTATGTCAATAGATTTTGTTATAAATAAACGACTATAACATGATATGCGGTGCCAAAAATAAACTGCAACCAGCAACATGTATGTGACAAAATGTATAAAGCACTCACTTTGTAATGCATTTGTGGGTGCTGAGTTCTGAACTATATACAAAAAGTAAAAAAAACTTCTACACAGAAAAATAATAAATTTCAATTTAACAGCTATGGTTACGTATTTGGCCTGTGCGAACACATGGGTTGCCGAGCTTGGACCACTACACATGCAGAGGGAGTCCTGCTGGCTGCTGATGAGACAGACTCCAAGTCTCTGCACTTCGAAGGAGGCCTGCCGGTTACGGCACTGCTGCTTACCACTATCACAAGGTATAGACATTAAGATTTTCAGTTTAAATTAGTTTTTATTACGTACTAGCCAAATGCATGCATCAGAAAGACTAATTTTTTAATATATTTTTTGGTTTAGAACCTTTCACGCCAACAACAACCGCACAAGTACTGAACTTAATCTGGTGTACGAACAATGTGTGAACCCATAGAAAATAACTTTTCTATGGGTTTCTGACACCCACATGGCCGGTTTTTTAATATCTGAAAACTTCACTCAATCAACACAAAATTTACAAGGATAAGCGATGCTTACAGGCATGAAAATGGACAAACAAACAGACAAACATTAATTTGTGTACTTTATTTAAAAATGTTTTAAAGGTGTTTGTATTGTGTTAGTTAGCTCTGTTACAAAAAAATATGGATTTAACATCTTTCTATTGAGAACAAGACATAATCGAAAGTGCTAAAAAAACCTTAATGTTTTTTAGTTTTGTGAACAAACCTAAAAAAGAGGCAAAAAAGTGAGAATGGTTGCCAACCAACTTTAAATCTTTATCAGAAACAAAGATGATTTTCAAATACCTATTCAATGATACCACACTTCATAGTTCATCAACTTCTTTCTTTTCTTTTTCACAATGTGGCTTCTGGTTGTCGCATTTGTCGCCATATTGAGTTTTGATAACTATCATGTATAGTGACTAGTGATGCAACGAATACGAATATTCGTATTCGCCGAATAGTAGACATTTACCGAATATTCGTATTCGGCGAATACTAATACGAATATTTAAAAACTAATATTTTACGTACAAACGCAACTCTAATTACTGGCAGACTTGAAAAACGCGCGTGTAAAAATACGCACGTGTGCAGAAGGCCTTAACCGCAACGACGACGCAACGGGGGACTCCCCGGCCATAGTTTGTACAGTACCGCAGCTCCGGGAGTTTCCCTATCATTACAATTACGAACCATTGATTGATTGATTCATTTCTTTCACTTCATTTGTTAGTCGAAAGCAGAAGTCAAGCAAGAGAGTATTGTTTTATTTATTTTCTGAGGTTGCTGCGAAGTAAAAGAAGTTAAAGTTGAATTGAAAATGTCTTCTCGTAAACGAGATCAAAGTGACATATGGAAACACTTTGATAAATTACCGAGTAAGTAGTTATATGGTCTGTATTTCTTTGGTATCAACAAAAGGTAGGATAGTAAGTAAGTAACTTAGACGAACGTTGGTAGTTAATGGCTGCGTCAATGTAGTACTAGACTTTGCCCGCAACTTCGTCCGCGCAGACATCGGTTTTACTTTCACATGTAATATTATAGTGGGATAGGGTTTTAAATTGTGTTGTTTTTATTTTAGACAATGAAAGCAAAGCTAGATGCAGATATTGTGCTTGTGAATTGTCTCGGGGAGGGAAAAATGCATATATTAAAGGATTTACTACGACCGCACTGTGGACTCATGTGAAGAGATTTCACGAAAATGAGCTTGCTGCCAGTATAAGTACTGCAGACGAAACAAGCACTGAAGTTGAAGTAACTCCAGCGAAGAAACAAGCGTCCTTAAAGGAAATATGGGAAAAGCGAACTACGTATGAAACGGGTGATCCTCGGGCTGTCAAAATCACATATTTGATTGCTGAACAAGTTTGTCTAGACATGGAGCCCCTGAATTTGGTAAATAAACAGGGATACCGTCGTTTGCTCAGTGAACTAGCTCCAAGGTTTGTTTGCTTTTATTAAAATGCTATACATTTGTTCATTCATACATATCAGTGGGATTTTATTTCAACTTTCACAAAACCCTTTTTAATTCCTGACTGCTATTTTTTTTACAGATATAATATTATATCTAGAACCCACCTTACAGAAAAAAATCTGCCGGATATTAATGAACGTGTTAAAATAAAATTGAAGGAGCAGTTAACAAAGACCCCATATCTCTCTGTCACAACAGACATGTGGACCAGTGACGCTTCCTCATAAGTCAATGATTTTATAAGTCTTACTGGACATGGTGTCAATGAAGATTTCCAGCTCAAATCTTATTGTCTGGAAGTGTTTCCCTTTGAAGGTGACTCACATTCAGGAGAAAATATTGCCCACAATATGCATATGATGTTTCTGGAATGGCAGCTATTGGGTAAAGTTGCAGCAGTTGTAACGGACAACGCACGGAATATGTTTAAAGCAAATGATGAGCTTGGTCTTAGTATTAAACATATTTCTTGTTTGGTACACAGCATCCAATTAGCGCTGAAAAAAAGTTTATTTGGTCAAGAACGCTTGACCGAAATGTTAACCACATGCAGGGGAGTTATTACTCATTTTAATCACTCAACCTCCGCACTCAAACAACTGAAAGATTCTCAACAAGCTAACAATATACCGAAATATGTTTTGTTTCAAGATGTTGAAACTAGATGGGACTCAACATATCAGATGTTGAAGAGATTACATGAACAACGCATAGCGATTCAAGATGTTTTACCATCTCTACCAAATTGTCGTCATGAAATCACAGCAAGGCAATGGGCTCTTATGAGCCAAATCATTGATATTCTGGCCAATTTTGAAGAAGCTACTAAAGAGCTAAGCAAAGAATCAATGACGTTATCTCAAGCATTCCCAATAATACAAAGTCTAAAATCTTGCCTCAATAAAATTTCAAATGATCCTTCTTCTCATCCTGATGTAAATGATCTGGCAAACTCCCTATTCAGTGGACTTTCGAATAGATTTGCCTTTATGGAAAGTGATGAAACTTATCTATTAGCAACGATCCTTGACCCACGGTTCAAAACAAGGATTTTCAGCTCAACAGTGGTCGCTGAAACCGCTCGATCAGTTCTTAGCGCTGCTTTTGATGGCAGAGAGGCCGTAAGACCGACAAGACCTCCAGAAGAACCTCAACCGTCGACAAGTAGAGGAATTTGGCAAGTATGCCAAGAAATAATTGAAGAGGCTGAAATGGAAGAGCCAATTTCAATATTTTCTGGTGAGTATGAAAAAAGTTAGAAAAGTTATTAATAGGTAATAGGTACTCTTTGTCATCTACATAGTATACTAAAAGTTAAATTTAATTTCAAAATGTCTTTTTACAGGGGATTCGCAAACTAAAAACGAAATAGATGCTTATCTAAAGCTCCCAAATTTATCGCCGACTGCTGATCCACTGGCCTTTTGGCGAGAAGATGTCCATTTTCCAAGTCTGAAAAAACTTGCCCAAAAATATTTTTCACTGAAGCCATGTACAGTCGCCTCAGAAAGACTTTTTTCAACGGCTGGGAACATTCAGACTGAAAAAAGAAATCGCCTTAAACCAGAAAACCTACAAATTTTATGTTTTTTAAATAAAAATTTGCCTGTTGTAAATTTTAATTATTAGATGAATAGAAATTTATCAAATAAATTAGTATTTTATTACCATGGCGAGATATTCGTATTCGTATTCGTAAAAGTACTATTCGTTGCATCACTAATGTTTATCCGTTATCTAGTAGCCATAGTACAGGGTATCCTAGTTTGGGGCTAGGTAATTGGTGTGGAATTGTCCCGAATATATTTTATTTAATAGCACTCCCAAGATGCAAATAAAACAAAAGATGTAAGAATAAAAACATTTTATAAGCAATAATTAATACATGTATGTACATAAAAAACTTTACAATAGTTACTTTTAAACTTTCGCGATTCGAACACATAGTTAAATAACTATGTAACTGTACCAGGCCGGGCGCACTTCGCAAATAGTACAAATATTATACCTACACTTCGCAGCCGCAATATTGCGTTTAAATCAGTAGCGTGTCAAGCGTGCGCTCGATGACTTGCATACAGTTTTGGTCAAATTGTATACTTTTCTTAATTATGAGTACCAAGAAGACACCTACGAGGGCTGTTTGATAAGTCGTTTTAAAAAGTTACAGTTAAACAATTTACATTTATTTCTCAACATAGTCTCCTTTGAGGGCCAAACACTTGTTCCGGCGAGTTTCCAATTTTTTATCCCCTCCAAAAAATACGTTTTGTCGAGGCCTTCAAAATAGCCGTTTACACCTGCGATGAGGACTGCCTCATTTGTCAAAAAAAATTGCCCTCCAAGCCATCTTTTCAGATTAGGGGAATAGGTAATAATCGCACGGAGCTAGGTCCGGCGAATACGGAGCATGCGGAACCAGCTCGAAGCCCAATTCGTGGATTTGGGCCATTGCAATAGCTGACGTGTGCACTGGGGCATTGTCTTGATGAAAGAGGACTTTCTAGGGGGACAATTTTGGTTGTTTTTCCAACAATTCGGCATTAAAACGGTCCAATAACTCTGCGTAATAACGGCCAGTCATAGTCTTTCCTTTTTCCAAGTAATCAATCATAATGATTCGCCATCCCAGAAGACTGTCGCCATCACCTTCCCAGCCGACAAAACACTCTTGGCCTTCTTTGGGGCACGTTCACCAGTTGCCATCCATTGTTTTGATTGCTGTTTTGATTCAGGTGTATAATGATGGACCCAAGTTTCGTACACAGTGACAAATCAACTCAAAAAATTCCGAGGATTACGCTTCGTCATATCCAAACACAGTTTTGAAATTATCTTTCGTTCGCGTTTTTGTTCGATTGTCAACAAACGTGGCACCTATTGTGCAGACAGCTTTGTCATACCCAAATCTTCATGCAGGATTTTATGTACTCGCTCAGTGGAGATGCCTGTGTTCTCAGCTATTTCACGCACCTTCACTCGGCGGTCGTCGAGTACAATATTATGGACTTCTTCAACAACATCCTCAGTAGTGACTTCGATTGGGCGACCAGAGCGTGGAGCATCAGATGTGCTTGACTGACCACGTTTAAAATCATTTATCCAGTTATAATCAGTCTGCAACGTTGGTGCGTTAGTGCCATGAACAGAATCAAGTTCAGTTTTTATTGTGGCAGCACTGCAACCCTTCATAAAACAATGTTTTATAACGGCACGAAATTCAGATTTTTCCGTAGTTGTTGAATATTTACGAGTGATCACAGTTGAACAATGGTTAAACTGACAAAAACTAGTTTTTTTTTCCTGAATTTTAGACAGTCTTCATTTGAAAGATTGTGCCTGCCAGTGTTAATGCCATTTACCAGAAAAAAGGTTTTATAAATAGTTTTTAAAAGGACTTCTCAAACAGCCCTCGTAGAAGGTACTACCTAGCTTTCGGTCTGACAAGTCTCGTAAAATACCTACATACTGTCATTTTATTACGTAGGTAGCCATTTCTTTTTCATTCATAATAATGAATAAAGCATGGAATTCAGACTGGCACCTTTTATTTATCAAAGTGCAATACCTATTATGATATAATCAAATAATGAGGTACTACTTAGGTTTATTCTGATAAGAATGTCATTATATGTAGGTAATAGAAATATCAAAATTTATATTAATAAGTAATAAATTAATACATTATTACATACTCAATATATTTTTAAAACTGACCACATACACTATAAGTATAAACATAATGGTAGAACCACACTTCGTTATGTGTCATTTGTTATGCGGGTACGATGTATTCGCCCAAATATTTGTTATCTGAGCGAACAACAAACATGCCATCCACACTTGGTGCCAGCGTGTCAAACATGCCAAATATATGTGTTCAACAAAATGGACGTGTTGACTGTGGCAGCAACTTATTTTTACTTTAATGCATCTTACCAATACCTGTTGTATAAGTACAAAGGTACTAAAAGACCGCGTAGAAAACGCTGGTGGATGATCACAAGTCATAGGAAACGAACTCCATCCAAGTAGCATCCATTAGTAAAATTATAATTGATTTTGTCGAGACCCGACCGCCGTAAGCGAGCGAACACGAGTGAATGAGTAAACGAAGTGTGGGCAGTCGACACACATATTCGGCTTATTCTTGTCCTTTGAAGTGTGAAAAAAACGACAAGTGGACGGATACGCGTATTTGCTATTCGCGCTTATGCGTTATGCGTGCGAATAAAGCAAATATAGACGAATGAGCCCTTTATACTTCGTCGTATGCGGCCGAATAACGCGTATAACAAATAACACATAACGAAGTGTGGTGGCGCCATAAGAAACGGGATATTTACCATGGAAACTATTTGTATTGAGTTTCTGATATTTCGGCACTGTTGCAAGCGCCAAAATAGTTATAACAAATAGTTTCTATGGTAAATATCCCGTTTCCTAAGATTATACTTATTACATACTTGTTTATTCTGTTACAGTATCTAAGTCATATCATATCACAGAATAATTACTAGTAAAAGTACCTAGTCATATCTTGATACAACCCTGCCGGTTGAAAAAGTGACAGCGATTCTGAAACGGTTTGAGCAATGGAAGTTCTCACGCGTTGTGATAGGGTACGTTCTGGCCTGCACGCAATGGGTGAGCGCCTTTTATTTAAATATAATTGAAAGCTCGCAGCGCTGTGCGAGTTAAATTGCACTTTATTGCATTGTAGCGAGAGTTGCTATGTATTAAATTTATTAATGACTTTACTCAGTTATCCTTCTGTACTTGTACTATTTTTTATTCTGTGACTGTACTTTACAACACTTCAAGCATCATTTTATTTTTGCTTAGCTTGAACTGACTGATCTAATTCAGCCAAAGTTTCAATGCTTCCAAGTTTCTCTAAATATCATGACATTGTTAATGCTCCCCGATTATTCCTCCACAGGAGCTACAAGGAACAGAAGAAGGCGTCCCCGCTGTCAGAGCAGCAGCGCGTCAAGTTTGCAGAGTACCTGGTGTCGCGGCGCTCCGTGACCACGGCGCGCGGCGCCGCGCTGCTGCTGGACGCCACCACCGCCCTCGCTGACGATGAGGTCACTTTACTAAATCATTTGTAACTAGTTTTTGCCCGCGAGTTCTATCCTATGTACTTCCCCAGGGTTCAATCTATCTCCATTCCAATTTTCATCAAGATCTGTTCAGCCATTTAGTTGTGAAAAGGTAACAGACAGAGTTACTTTCGCTTTTATAACATTAGTATTGATAAAAGGAGCATAAGGTGTCCCTAAAGCAGGAATAGTTTTCTCTCCAGCGTAACCACAGTTACCGATCATGCACCAAAAGTAAGAGTCAGCCTGTGGCGCGAGACGTACTCTCTGCATACCTTCGTCCTACCCGAAGAAAAGCTTCCACCCGGCCACAAGCTACATTGGCTGAAGTGGAACTCTTTGAAGCTTGTGCAAGTGGGGTTACGCTGGCGAGCATGAAAACCTGTGCAATTGCGGTGCCATTGACGACCGGTTGGTCTCGTGGCTAGAGATCTTATGTACGAAATCGAACGGTCGCGGGTTCGAATCCTGCAAGGTACAATCATTTGTGTGATGAGCAGAAATGTTTGTTTCCGAGTCATGGATGTAATATTATTATCTATGTATATTTATCCGTTATCTAGTGCCCATAGTACAGGGTATCCTAGTTTGGGGCTAGATAATTGGTGTGGAAGTGTCCCAAATATATTTATTTATTTATTTTTATTTTATTCTGACCATGGTTCACTTTACTAAATGCTCCTCATGTTCCGATACCTGTTCCCATGAGGACATGTATACGAGATTCCGCAATATGGGTGGTGGAAGTCCAGACAGGTCAAATTAAAACATTGCCATCGAATCGCAAAGTAAGTACTGTTGGAGGACTGTTGCAGAGTGTCAAGTTTATTTATTTGAACACCTCTTTGCCTACTACGGGGTGAGCACGACTCGATGGGATGTGGCAGTGGCCGTCGGCTTTTGTTCACAGTCGCCTCAGATTTACTGTTACGTTAGCCTTTCGTCGCCTAAGTACCGAACATCCTTAAACTGAGTCTTACACTGTTACTTGTTAAAGCCCTAACCTAACAGATTTATTTGAACACTACCACATAAAACTGTCTGTCTATACTTATAATAAAGCTGTAAGTAACAAAAAGTCTATACAATGAAGATAATTAAATAAAAAAGGGCAATAATCTAGAGTACTTAAAATAAGCTTCTAAACAAGACATAACATTTAAAAAATGCTGTCTGTCGGTTTGTTTGTTCGCGCATCACTTAAAACTACTTGATCGATTGCGATGTGGTTTTCATTGTTGAATAACTTAAACTGGTGTATTTGGTATTGAGTAGAAGTTGAGCAATCGATAAAAATCATTTGATATCTGAACGAACAATGATATTGGTACTTTTGTTTCTAGAATAACAAATAGGATCTTTATATCCCGGAACGATGCCCATGCGGGTAAAGCCGCGGGCACAGCTAGTTCTAAATAATTAAGTCATGTCACTTTCCCAACAGCCCACCCCAGTCAGCATCGCAATCAAAGGCAAGAAGTACGTCACCTCCGACTCCGACTCCATCGAAATCGCGATCACCGACATCCTCGGGCGCCCCCTCAAGGACCTGAGACCCGACGAGGTGGTCGCGCAGTCCGGCACGAGGCTGGCGGACGACGTCGTCGTACTGTCCAAGCAGCCGCTCACCCCCAAACCCAACGAGCCGGCGACTTTCGTTCTTAACTTGAGCAAGATCAAGGCACAATATGGCTTGTACAAGATCGCGCTCAGCGCGGGCAACAAAGCAGCCAGTGTTAATGTGGCCGTGCTGGGAGAGATCCAAGTCAGCAGCGTGGAGATTGGAGTTGGGGATGTGGACGGGACCACGAGCCCCAAAATCTCTACTGTGGCGCATCCTAACAAGCTGGCCGAGAAGCTGCAAGCTGATCATTTGCAGAAGTGAGTATTAGACGCAAGAATTTATAAAACAAGTATATCATCAACGTAAGAGAAAACAAATATGATTGCCCTGCCAAAAAACAACTTTTCATTTTATAGCCTATTTCACTCGGGACGATGTAAGGATTCTAATGATACCCCATATATCCAAATCTGTTCAGACATTTAAAAGTTATGGTGGAATGAAGAAACTCACATACTACACGAACCTTAGAAAAAAACCCAACTGCCCAAAAAGCAGTCAGATAAAAAGACTGATTCCATACTACCAAATGGAAAGTGAAGCACCAAAGATATGCCGGTGAGCTTCAACGCATAAGCCTCACGCACACACACATATCATGTTAAGCCGATCGGCCTCCACATTGCAGCAAGATCTCCTCGTTAGTTGTCTTAATTGTGTCAAGTTCTCACGGCAAGATCTCCTTGTTAGTCGTGTTAATTCTGTCAAGTTCTCACGGCAAGATCTCCTTCTTAGTCGTGTTAATTCTGTCAAGTTCTCACGGCAATATCTCCTTGTTAGTCATGTTAATTCTGTCAAGTTCTTACAGATAATCAATTAACAACAAAACACCACAAATTATTCTCTCACGCCCACATACGCAGCTGGCATTTGCTATGCGTCACTCGTTTTTTTGATGGTGTAGACCTCCAATGCACACTAGTATGGTTGGTTGGTGTCAGTAGTTATATTGTATGAATTAAATACAGCTCACTTGTCTAACGACTTATCAAGAGAATTCTGTTTCGCTAATAGCCGACAACTTGCGAGGCCTTTGACCAACAATGTGAATGTACTTATCCAAATATTTGTTTGATCCAGGGTGACGCTGAAGTTCACAGTCCGCGACAAGTGGAACAAGCCGGTTCTGGTGCAGCAAGCGTTCGTGCGCGTCGCCAACGAACATACGGAGACCATCTTCGTCGCCGAGCCCGACAACGCCAAGGCCTACAAAGTTGAACTGGTTGGTACACTGTTTTTTGAACTGGTTGGTACATGCAGCAAGCGTTTGTGTACATCGCCAAAGAATATACAGATTAGTGCCGCGCAGATGCACGGATGCTGTTGGTTCGAGTCTTCGAGTTCTGTCTGTAATCCATAGTTATCCACACCAATATATAAAAGTAAAACGTTGTCTGTTTTTGTTTTTTGGGGAGCTTTCACGCCAGAACGGCTGATCCGATTTTAATGAAACTTTGTGAATAGGTACTGTACAGTATAGAGACCAACATAGGATACTTTTTATCCCGGAAAATGCTAAGTTTCCACGGGTAAACTGGAAAATGACGATTACTCGCTGTAAGGAATGGTTGCCATGGAAACGAAATAATAACAAGTCTGTCAAAACACGCAAAAGGGGCCGATGATAGGCCTAGTTGCGGAAAAGAAGCCCGACCACCGAGTAAGTCTGTCAAAAAAGCATCTTCAGCATTGGTGCTATACTTTTGCATTGGTTTTTAATATCCTCTAGGATATTTCCAATGCAAAAGTATAGCAGAACATAGGTTTGCGTTTTTCCGCGATAAACTGTAGTCCGCGCGGACGTAGTCGCGGGCGAAAGTTAGTCCTTTATAAAAATTAAAGAAATTGGAAAGAACATATGAACCAGTCAATATGTGATTAACCCATTTCAGAATGTGGGCGCAATATCGAAGCACCTGAACCAACAGTCGGGCGCGTACTCGCTGACCGTGTACCTCGGCGACAGCGCCGTGTCCAACCCCGTGGCTTGGCCGCTGGGAGACGTACTGTTCAACTTCGGACAACAGGACAACGCTGTCGGTAAGTGCTGCTACAGTGCTCGCTGTGAAGATCTTTAAATTTGGTCATATAATACCGTACAACAAACCTCCACAGTTTTCTAAGTGCACAATAGACCTTCTAACTAAGGAAAACAATATTAAGGACAAAAATGATGCGCTTGCAATATTTGTTGATTTAATAAAGGCTTTCGGCACGGTCAGTCATACCTTACTTTAACAAAAACTTAAATGTTTTGAAGTAACAGGAAAAGCATACAATAATGTTGAATCATTTTACAATAACAGACATCAGATAGTAAAAACAGTAGTAGTAGATCAGTATTGAAGTTCTTCCTTGCCTGTCATATGCGATGTGCCACAAGGATCCGTCCTGGGCTCGCTGTTCTTTTTATTAATGATATTTGTAATAAATTTTTTCGCTCGGCTCTGTTGAGGAGGTTGTTCTAACCATAAGGACTGTTCCATTCCCCAGGCGAATCAGTAACAACTCCGCAGACGAGCTACCGCGGCGCGCTGCCCGAGATCGCGCACATCTTCCGGTCGCCAGAGCCGCGGCCGGCGCGCCTCGTGTCGGACGTGTTCGCGTGCGCATGCGCGGCGCCGCTGCTACTGCTGCTGGTGCTGTGGGCGCGCCTGCGTGTCAACTTCTCCAACCTGCCGCTGTCGCTCAGCGCGCTCGTGTTCCACGCGGCACTCGGAGGTTAGTTGTTGTGTAAGACGCCTCTCTCTTCATTACTCGCGAATTTCTTCGAGTGAAATACTCGCCACTATAAGCCGAGATGAGTTACATCTACACTCAAGGCACTCGCTTCGCTCTTGCTAATTTAAATACAAAGATGTATTGAAATTGCTTGTTTTCATGTACTCAACAGATCCACTATCTCTAATTTTTTAGCGACTTCAGAAAAGGAGACGGTTATGTGTTTGACTGCATGTTTTTTTTATTTTTTTCTTATCAGTGGTACAAGTTTTCGTGCTCGCTTAGTTCGTGATTATGCAATGTCATTACCGGTTCTGTGGATATCATTGATAAATTAACTATGCTATTTATGATTTCTGAAAATAAAGGCTCAAAATTTTTGCGCACGCTTTGCTTTTGTCTTTCCGGTAACTTGATTAATGTTTTGGAAACTTTGATGTTTGACAACAAAACCACGGTAATGTTATCTATACAGTATTCTATCTTCATACAAGCGGCCGGAAAGTGAGTTATACCTACGCGCCTCGTGTCGGTACCCACTCGGTACACGGCCAGTCGCGAATACGCCGCAGCTCGGTGTGGCTCGGTAATGTCGTGGCCGCAGTGACGAACGAACGGTGTGTTTTTTTTGTAAGCAGTAAGCGTGCGATTTGTGAATATTTTACTTAAATAAGTACAAGTACTAACTTAATATGGCAAAGAGCACTGTTAGACTATATTGTGCTGTTTTTGGTTGCTTGAATTCTGCAATAACGCATCCAGATATAACATTTTTTAAATTACCTGCAAACTCTGAAAGGTTAGACTATTAAAGAATATTATAACCTAGTACGTAATTTGTTTCGTTTTTTAATATGTAGGTATTTCGCTTTTGAGGTGATACGTTGCGAGTACGGTATCCTCCTTGTCCATGTTTACCAAAAGTATTTTTAATTAAACTATTTATCCGAATGCGGATTTTTTATACTGTTAAATTTAACAATAAAGCTTTTTGTACGTCTCAGTCGAGGCGCAAATGCTTTTCTTTATGAAATTTATAAGTGTGTATTTTTTTATTAAATCTACTAATTAAAAAAACACATGTATTTTTATTGAACAGTTCCTATTTCATTCACAACGAATTTCTTTCTTTTTTACATATTAAAATATACAATCACAAAACTAGAAAGAAATTCAAGTAGGTAGATGAAATTAAAATACTGCAGGCGTACAGCCCTATCGCGTGTTTACGTACCACGCGGCTGTAGGTAGTTATTTCAAGGACAGAGCCGAGTCACAATACTGATAGATATGGTCATGTTAAGAAACTATTTGATTTGGCGACATACATATCAAAAATATCAAAGTTTTTTTTTTATTTGGCTTGAGTGACGAGACGAGAATGTCGCTCGCCTGATGGTAAGCATCACGCCTGCCCATAACAATTTCAGAGCCACTCAGAACTCTCGTTGCGAAATCTTGCTCGTCACTGCATTACGCTCGTCACCCCGAGACATTAATTTTAAGTCTCATATTGACACAAGGATCACGATCTGTATTGCAGATGTAACATCGCCCATTAATCGCTCCGTCCCCGCAGGTTCGCTGGCGCTCTACGGCGTGCTGTGGCTGCAGCTGTCCATGTTCGAGACCGTCCGCTACCTGGTGCCGCTCGGAGCCGCCACCTTCCTCTCGGGGCACCGCCTACTGCGCCGCCTCGTCAAGGACAAGGCCACCCGCTAGGTGGAATGGCGTGGTGCTCGTGGCCACCTGTAGCAGTAGGCCACGAGCTAGGGGGAATAATTACCTCTAGCAGTATGCCACGCGCTAGGGGGAATAGTTACCTCGAGCAGTAGGCCACGCGCTAGGGAGAATAATTACCTCTAGCAGTAGAACACGCGCTAGGAGGAATAATTAACTCTAGCAGTAGGCCACGTGCTGGGGGAATAATTACCTCTAGCAGTAGGCCACGTGCTAGGGGGAATAATTACCTCTAGCAGTATGCCACGCGCTAGGGGGAATAATTACCTCTAGCAGTAGGCCACGCGCTAGGGGAAATAATTGTCTCTAGTAGTAACCCTCGCGATACCCACTTCTACGTTCCGTTCCAAACAGGAAGGCACTTAGGTTAAGTGGTCGGCGAAGGAATAATGTCCATACAACAAATGATTTTGGAATAAAGTTTGTATGGACAATTCATCCACCTCCAGCCGTTAAAACACATTGGTTATGATATCACTACCAAAATGACAAAGTAGGTAGTGAAATGTAAAGCATTTTCAGATTCTGTGAGTGGTTTATAATGTACTTCAAGATTGATTCTACAACTACTTAAAAACATGATAAAATGAAAATTTCCATTGTGTCTTCCTGTTTAGTGCGGCCATTTTATTTTGTCGGGTAGATTTTTGATACTACAAATCACACGGTAGGTTTAATGCAAGTTTTTGTTGATGGGTTTGCTACTACTCTCAGCATTTCAGGTCCATCTTATTCTAGGCGGGGGCGGTAAGGACTGTACGATTGGGGTTATATTGTACATTTCCCATAAATAATAATGTATAAAGTTGTAGCACCATCCTTTTTAACTTTAGAACTGATCACCTATTTTGTATGTAAGTTCATAGAATATAAGTAACAGTATGCAGGGACAGCGCGCGGTGCCGACAAAATAAAATTGTTGCACTGTGATGTTAATTTTTAGTTAATATTATTTTTTATGAGTGAAGTGTGCGAGTCGAAAGAAATGAATTAATAATATAATATTTTTTGTTTTATTTGTTTTGAAATTTTCTGTCATTGCTCCTAACTGATCATGTCATAGTAAATGTGAAGCAGGTAGTGGCGTGCTCAGAAACAATATTAAATTATAAATGTGAAGCAGGTAGAGGCGTGCTCAGAAACAATATTAAATTATAAATGTGAAGCAGGTAGAGGCGTGCTCAGAAACAATATTAAATTATAAATGTGAAGCAGGTAGAGGCGTGCTCAGAAAGAATATTAAATTATAAATGTTAAGCAGGTAGAGGCGTGCTCAGAAACAATATTAAATTATAAATGTGAAGCAGGTAGAGGCGTGCTCAGAAACAATATTAAATTATAAATGTGAAGCAGGTAGAGGCGTGCTCAGAAACCATATTAAATTATAAATGTGAAGCAGGTAGAGGCGTGCTCAGAAACAATATTAAATTATAAAAGCGAAAGAACTCTTATGTCTGTTACCTTTTCGCATATAAACTGCTGGACAGATCTTGATGTAATTTTGTATGGAGATAAAGCTAGTTATTATCATGTAGAGCGATGAGAGCCTAACGGTTCAATAGTGCGACGAATGCTAACCACCCTTTGAATTAAATAACTCTTAATGTAAGCAAGCACTATGATGGCTTTATTTGGGCACTACAGAGCACTAGTTTGGGTTGCATACAAACTAATGGCAGGCTGTAGTGACGGACACTGCAACTGAATCCAACAATACCGGGTACGGTCCTAGGCTCCGCACCAAATATGCGTGTCTCCGTTTCCGTGGTGGAGGGCACGTTAAGCTATCGGTCCCGGTTGTCAATAACAGTTGTTAAGCCATGTCAGAGGCCGTCGGGCGGCCAGACAACTAACACCAGAGACCATTCGACAAACAAACATTTAAAGTCTTTAAAGAAACAAAATAACAGCGTAATTCTAAATCTTTAATATAGTCGAAGAAAGTGCCATATATACCAACCTGCTGACGCTCATCATCAGCCTGTTCGTCCACTGCTGGACATAGGCCTCTCCCAATGAACGCCACAGAGCCCAGTGTTCTCCCGGCCGCCCTTCGCATTTCGTCACTCCACCTGGCCGGTGGGCGTCATACACTACGTTTGCCAAGACGCGGTCTCCACTCGAGAACACGTCTACCCCAGCAGTTGTCAGTCCTTCGAGAAATGTGGCTAGTCTATTGCCACTTCAGCTTGCTAATCCTTTCCTGACACTCATCTGACGTAAAACACGATTATAATAATGTAGTCAGTTAATAATAAGTAATCTAATAGCTAGCATATCTAGTAGGGGAATTGTCGAACTATATGTGATTGTAACGTCCGTCAATACAGTATCTGTTTTTACTCGAGTACGGCGATGCATGTGAAGGGTAATGAGATTAACAATATTTTTATCCTCACACAAAGTAATAAAAAAAACTGCAGGACGCTCGCCTGCTGATAAGCGTCACGCCTGCCCATAACAGTTGCAGTGCCACCCAAAAACTTTGGTTGCAGTCTTGCGCGTCACTGCACTGCGCTCGTCACCCTGAGACATTGGTTGTTAGTCTCATTGCCCAGTAATTTCGTGATGTTCCTCCATAGCGTCGCCTCTATTGTTCCGATTTGGACAAGCGAGGTATTAATCGGTTCGACTTCAATAGCCCGAATACAGGTCTATAATGCAACCAGTTGCAATTACATTTTCAATAAATTTTTTTTTAATCGGTAACTGACAATCTTTTCTCGTTCGGGGGTTAAAAAGGCATGAAAGTGGGGCAAGACAAGTTCCATAATTCCAATAAACGACTTAATTAGGATTGCAATTGTTGGTTATAAGTTACAGAATACGCATGCAGGTGTCATACTTCTTTTTATACGCTTTATATTAGTTTCACTTGTATGTTTGTAACCGACTCCTTTGGACGCTATTTTGACCCACTTTAAACGGTCAGATTTCATTCAAATTTTGCACACCTGTCAAAGACCGATGACAATGCAATATTTCGAAAAAAAAAAACTAAATAGTAGAAATAAATAATAGTTTAAAAAAACTAAAAAACACGCTTTATATAGAAAACCAAACTAAAAAATAGAAAATTTTGAAATTAAACTTTTTTTTCTTATTTACACTATTAAAATTTATTTTCTATTTTTATTTTGAGTTTTTTAGTTTTATTTAACTATTATTTATTTTTACCCGACTCCTGCGAAGCAATGGAAGGGTTATGTGTTCAAACTAAAAACTTGGTCAAGCGAGGTATCAATAGATTAGGCTTCATCGCAAGTGTCATAGGCTATTTTTTACCCTACCGTAGTTAGTTTTTGAACATATGTCATGTTCACACAACATGCTAACATTTCTAAATGCTCCATTAAAAATTGCTCCATCCAATGGCCAAATTAGGGACCGTGGAACTGGGGGGCAGAGTGGCCAAATGCCCCCCCTAAAATCAAACGGGGTGTGCCGTGCCCTCCCAATTTTTACACGACTGCCAAAAAAAAGGAGTGTTATGTTTTTAACATTCATGTATGTTTGTATGTGTTTCTTTATTCCACCATAACTTTTAAATGCCTGATCAGATTTAGATGTATGGGGTATTGTTAGAATCCTTACATCCCCTAGAGTAACATAGGCTATACATTTTTTTGAAAACATTCACTATGACGGCAGTGTGGCACCATTTTCAAACTAAAAAAAATAAATCGAAATTTACAATATGGGTATCAAATTGAAGATATTGTTAAGCCCATTCCAACACCAAAAAAAAAGCCCAAGCAAAAGCTCTTTTTTGACTGGGCAGGCGTGTTTTTTTAGCTTTTAAGCTAGTACTACCTGGTAAAGGTTTCTCTGTGCTATCCATACAGAGCATTGTTTATTCTAATAAAATAAAAAAGCGCTTATACGGAAGTAAAATTTCCGGAGAGAGCAGAGCATACGGATATTTTTACACGTTTTTATTACTTCCACAATATGTATGTATGTAATATGTTTATTATTATATGTTTATATTATATATATTTGTTTGTAACCACGCCACGCGCCGTGCCGTGAGGACGTATTGTGCGTATTTTCGTCTCATCACGACCAAGTGTGAAGCAGAAGCATTGATATCGACTGTTGAAAATTTATTTATTTTAATTCTTCTTTTAGTTTATTTTAATACCGACGTTTCTTTATCTTCTCAAAAAATCAAACGTCTGCGCTAGGGTCACGGAATTCCTGATTAGGAAACCGCATACGGAAAACGAACATGTGCGGCCAGCCTAACTGTAACGGTATTAAATTACTGAGAGCAAAAATCTTTATAAGTAACTATTCAAAGCCCTGGGCCCCAATTGTACTACAAAAATTGTAATGACAATTATCAACAATTTTCGCAAAATTTTCGCTTTTATCTCTTAAAAGTATTAGAAGCGAAAAACTTGTGAATTTTTTTTTATTTTGAGTTTCACTTTTTTGGATATATTTTATTTTGAAAATTTTACAAAAAAAAACTTTTCTACCACTTTTAAGAGGTAAAAGCGAAAATTTTGCGAAAATTGTTGACAATTGTCATTACAATTGTTTTAGTAGAATTGGGGCCCTGTAGTGTACTAGTGTTTCTAAAAAACCGGAGGCGCGGAGGGAGAACAGCTTCCGCCCGCTGTAAACAGAAATGTCATACAGTT
Source organism: Alsophila aescularia (assembly GCA_946251855.1). Lineage (NCBI taxonomy): Eukaryota > Metazoa > Arthropoda > Insecta > Lepidoptera > Geometridae > Alsophila > Alsophila aescularia. The sequence continues at coordinate 32,458,962 of OX276377.1, read as the reverse complement.
ACCAACGCTCTTTAATTTCGTTCAGTATTAACGAAGTTACGGACCAAAGTAATCCAACACAACCTAGTTATTTTATATTGATTTTATGCCTCAACTACGAAATGTAGCTTCGATGTTATACTTGATTTTTGATAATTACTAGTTGGGAATCCTGAACTAGGTGTTTGTTTCATCAATTGAGTCATATTTGGCGAAATAGAAATGACGACATCACGACCTGACGTCATCACGACATTGAAATTGTAAAGTAGGTAGATTGGTAGTGTTCCGCACTACAATTCATGTAATTTTTTTGGAAGTATTATTGTTGGTACATAAGTGGTACAAAAATACAAAATACAAGTTCAAAATAAGATAAAGTATTTTGGTCGGCTAGATATGAGTAGGTACATAAGTACCTAACTATTAACTTACCGTGGTCTCTAGATGGTCTCTAGAGAGATTATTTGAGAGTTCCTGAGATTTGTATTTTCCCGCAGAGTATTAAGAAGAGATAGACAAAACCTTTTTTAGTGAGGCCGTGAGCCGATACCGTTGCACAAAGTTAGTGTAACAGAATGTGACTGGGTGTAATTAATCTCCGCCTACGTCAAGCTCCTTCACGACGGTCAGCTCCTACAGAACTAGGCGAAACTACATTTCGTTTTCAAAAACTATAAAAACTTGTACTAGGGGTACTGTATTGACATTTGAAGCTATGTTTCATTTAAATCTGTTCGCTGGATTCGGCTCGTCGACATCGACGCGCTGAACGCAGCGTCACCCCGTCAGGCCACCCTTTGAATTGAAATATCTCCTAAAGCAGGGGGCAACCGGCGGCCCGTGGACTATCTTGGTGCGGCCCGCAAGCCTGAGGTCCGTAAGAAAAAAATACCAAAGCAAAAGGCCATATAAATAAACTAGAATTTATACGGCCATGCTGCTGGGCCATGAACTCTCACTTGAAAGCTCGCTCCCACGCGGGGTGATAAAATATGTAACTATTTCATTTCTTAAGAACTGTTTATCAAGACTACAGTTGCTCGCGGGAAAACTTTGGAAATATTCCTTGGGAATACTTCGTAATAATTGGAAAGTTTCGAGCAATATTGCAAATACTTCGATGGCTGGCTGACATGGACATAGGTAGGTAGATAGGACTCTTTTACTTGGATAGAGCTACCTACCTAGCTCTATCCAAGTAAAAGAGTTCCCTTGATACTTACCTAAGTACCTATTACCTACCTAGTACCTATAGCCGTATGCAGCAGGGAGGTAGGTACGTACCAGATCAGCGACGATACAAATTATTGTATTTGAATCAGTATTACATACACATAGAAAGTTTCAATCGATACGACTGTTAAAAGTAAGAAAAACCTAGTTTTAAGATTTCAAAATATAGAATAGTACATAGTTATTACCGAGCGACATTTGCAAAAGCGAGCCGTTAAAACACACTGCGCGCGCGCGGTTCCTTGGCGGCTTTTTTTCAAAGGATGCCCGCCTTTCTGCATTGCCAAAAAGTGCCACTAAAAGTCACCGTGCGCGTGTGTGTCCTTGGCGGCTTGTATGGCAAGTCTCTTGTTCTAGCTATGTTTAAATGCAGATTCTGATCTAGGTAACTGTATTAACCTCAAGTACACACATGTAGGTACACTGCAAGATACTATTAACACTTGACCTACCTCATCGCCGCCATTGCGCCAACCGATTTTGATGAAATTTGGTATATCTACACACCTACATAAATATAGGACGTACGAACTGGATCGAGCTATAGGCTACTTTTAATCCTGGTAAAAAGCAAGCAAAGTCGCGGGCAGCCACTAGTTTAAGTAGATTAGATAGGTACCTTGTAGGTTTGGAATTACGCACATACCTACAGAAACTCTTTGTTTTTTTAAATCTTTTGAATAATCCTGAAGTATTCATGAAATTATTCCGAAGTATTCCGGAGTTTTGCAACTCTAATCAAGACTGTGATGTTATGTATTGTTTCTACCGAAAATATAGATTGGCTGTATTCAATTCTTGGCAATTTCTTTTGCGCTTATCCGCCACACGTGGCCGTCGGCGGCGGCTCCTTTGAGACAATAGGCGGCGGCACTCTTTGATTAGACGCAGGTGTGCGGCGGCGAAAAAATTCAAAGCGACCGGCTTTAGTTAAAATGTCAGCCGCGCTCAGCTCTCGCCTTGCCCTCCGTAGACGTCCCCGCGATGTCCTGGACGATCCGGACGACGCCATCGCAGTCAAAGTACTGGCAGCGATGGCCTCGCCCAATTCGACCACCTCTGGCAACCCGCCAGGGGGTATCAACACACTTAGACACAGACACCGACCTCGCCGGCGAGGTCGAAGGTCCCACAACACATAGTCAGATATTATTCGCCTTCGAGTTTCTTGCCGATTCTTCTCGAAGGTGTATTACGAATCGGCGGTCAGTTATAAAAATCAATCAAAGGGCACCTAGCCATTGTTCAGGGCCCCCTCGATCACTACTTAACGGTAGCTATCCAGGGGTGTTTAGTTCGTTACCCCCGTAATCAGACGGCCGTCCAAGCAGAGGGCCGTACCCCCTGGGTACCCTCGTGCGGGTCGTCTAAATTTTAACTTTGGCCTGTAGAGGCCGATAAGGCCAACAGCATTAGTCATTCCTAAAAAAAAAGCTCTCGCCTCATTCCGTTGTGAAAATTCGCCGGAAAATCACATCTCATCTGGTTGCCAGCTACGCGTTTCGTTTCACCTTTCTTCCCTTCGCTGATAGCTCCTCGACGTATGAGGTAAGTACGTTGTATGCACTCGCGAGCAATTTGTTATATTTTGTTTACTGCTTGTTTATGTGAACCTTCAGATTGATGGGTAAATATTATAAGGACGGGGATAGCTTGGGGGATAGTACTAGACATGACATGAAGATAGTTATGTCTTCATTATTTTTTGAATGGGGAGTTGAATTTGTAGGTGCCAAATCGGACATATTTATTTTTAATTTTACATCGAATTTAAATTTCTTCATTATTGTTACAGAATAATTATAGAAACATGGCTTCAAGAAAAAGGAAGATAGAAGAAAAAAAGAGTTTTTAACGAATTATGGACAGAATTATACTTTTTATCGAGTTTAAAGGAAAACCGTTATGCTTGATTTGTCAAAAGAGTATTTCTGTGGTAAAGGAATATAACCTGAAGCGACATTACGACACTGACCACAAAGCTAAATTTGACTGTCTTGAAGGAGAAATACGAAAAAAGAAAATTTCCACTTTGAAATCGTCATTAAATAATCATCAAAACATATTTAAGGTTGTGGCAGACAACAGCGAATCGAATGTTCGTGCCAGTTACAGAGTAGCAGAGATTCTAGCTAAAAGTGGACGTCCGTTTACCGATAGTTAATTAGTAAAAGAGTGTGTCTTAGCTATCGCAGAAGAAATATGCCCAGAGCAGAAAAAAATGTTTGAAAGTCTTAGTCTCTCTGCCAGAACTTGCACCCGACGTACCGAAGACTTGGGTGCTAATTTGTGTGAACAAGTCAGGGTTAAGGCGCAGTCTTTTGACTGCTTCTCTTTAGCGATGGATGAAAGTACGGACGTGTCAGATACAGCACAGCTACTCATATTTGTGCGCGGCATTGACGAAAACTTTACTGTTTACGAAGAGCTTGTGAAAATGTGCAGTTTGAAAGGTACAACTACGGGAGAAGATTTATTTCACCATTTGGAACAAGCTCTGGATTCATTGCATTTAAGCTGGGAAAAGTTAACAAGTGTCACTACCGATGGAGGCAAGAACATGAGCGGTCAAAACAAAGGTGTTGTTGGGAGAATCATCAGCAAAGTGAAAGATTCTGGATCTACTGTGCCATTGATTTTTCACTGTATTGTCCATCAAGAGGCATTGTGCTCCAAGGTAACTATCCTGGAAAGAAATAATGGATACTGTAACATCCACTGTTAATTTTATAAGAAGAAATGGGCTCACACACCGTCAGTTCCAAAAGTTTTTGGAAGATCTGGAAGCTGATCATGGTGACGTGGTTTACTACTGTGAAGTGAGGTGGCTCAGTCGAGGTGCCGTTTTGGAACGGTTTTTTGATTTGAGGCAAGAAATTGGCAACTTCATGGAGATGAAAGGAAAGCCAGTGGAACAGCTTACTAACAAACAGTGGATTATCGATCTTGGTTTTTTGACTATGGAACTGAATCAGCTCAACAAACGCTTATAGGGAAAAAATAAATTGATTTGCGATATGTATTCAGATGTAAAGTCATTTGAGATGAAACTGAAACTGTTTATCAAGCATATTGATGAAAAAAAGCTTGACCATTTTCCTAATTGCAAGAAAGCCGTGGAAGAAGCTGGAGATAATATTGAGTGGCAAAAAATTACAATGAGAAACGTGTTAACACAACTACAAACTGAGTTTGTAAATCGATTCACGGCTTCAAAAAGATCTCCCTTAACATGGAAATATTCCAAAACCCTTTTGCAATTGATATTAATGATGTACCAAGCAATTTCCAAATGAACATAGTAGATTTGCAAAGTAATAGCACACTTAAAACGCCATTTAAGGAAAGCACTGACTTGGTACAGTTCTACGGAGGTTTGAGTTCTGAAAAAAGTTAATCACATCAGTTAACATCAGATAATCACTGTTTGGTAGTACATATTTGTGTGAGCAGACTTTTCAATTCTCAACTACCGCAAAAATAAGAATTGTTCGCGGTTAACGGATGAACATTTAGACGCGATACTGCGCGTGTCTATGACTAAAATGAAAGCAGACGTTAAAAAACTTGCAAGTCAAATGCAGCCGCAAAAATCTCACTAGTTGTTACTTTTATGTTAGTATAGTACCTAATTCAATTTAAATAGATATGATTGTATGAATATATATGCGTTTTATTTCAAATATTAAAAATACATGTCCGAAAATATAAACATAAGTGCGGCCCGCACTGATACTCTGGCAACATATGTGACCCTGCTATAGCAAAAGGTTGCCGACCCCTGTCCTAAAGCGATCGAGAACTAATGGCCATATTTGGGCACTACAGTTTGGCAAGTTTTGGGCTGCGTACAAACAAATGGCCGGCTGTAGTGACGGACACAACATTTGAAACCTATCATTTATTTTTCATGCATTGCTTTTGAAGGAATGTGAATGTAGGAAAAAAAAACTTGAAAATTAAATCTATTAACTTTATTGTAGTAAACATAAATCTTATCAATCTTATATCACACAATTTTACCATAGTCTCAACTTATTCTAGACTGCGGGCCATTTTCAGATCAGGATTTACATAGGTAGTAAGCTAATGTATAACTATTAAATATACATTTATTACTATTCTATATACAGCATGTCACAAAAGTTTAATTAAAATAGTTTGTTGTTTATTTGTAGTTGTTAGTTTAGGAAGGCATTCTGTAAGATTCTTAAACACATCGATTGTATTACTATACGGTAATAAATAAAAGATTCAACATTTTGTAACATGTTTTAGAGTATTACACACATAGGCAGATTTAGTAGGCAAGTGAGTCAACAAATAATCATTATCATATTCGGCGATGAACACATGATCCGAAGTCTAAAAACGGCCACTTATTAATAGAAGTTAAACAACTTATTTAGTTTGGTATCACCATAATAAAAAAAGAAAAATTGTAATCAAGCATTCATTCTTACATACAATTATATTCAAAATACATATTTCTCGATATACTAGGGAAATTACAATGTCATCAGGAACATACATTTTCTTAGAAAAATATACATAGTATTCATTAGTTCATTACAAATAATAGTAGCATGAATATTCAACATCGGTTCAACCGATACTAAGTACCTACCGCATGTTTCACCTTAATCTATACTGGGATATTCTTTAGTGAACTTGGAGCTGCTGAATTATACAGATAATTTTATGTATGTTAGGTTAGCATTACAGCGAAATAAAGTCGAAGTAAAAATCTAAATTAAACCAGTGTTACTTTTTGTTAAAAAAAAATTAAACAAAAATAATACTTGCTACAAATAGATTTATTATTATTATTGTATTTGCACCATTGTTACAATGCATAATCATGCCACCCATCCCAGACGCACAGTCATCATTATGTTATTGCATACGTTTGCTGGAACTGGCCAACGGCGGCGAAGAAGTTTCGTATTAAATTCAACGAACGTAGTTACGTCTAGGTTATGTATTGTCTTCAGTATTGTTTTTTGGATAAATTTCATGTTTACAGCCTTCTTGAGCTTGGTGTTGTTGACAAAGTATGTTAGAGGACGAGGTTCCTCCGTGCTGTCGCTCTTCCTTCATTAGAAGGACGAGCGATAGTACAGAGGACACTAGTTCTCCGTAAATTCTCCTCGTAAATTTGAGATTTCCATTGTGAAAATAATGTCATTTCGGAATAGGAAAATTCTACGTGCATAGGAAAATTCTACGTGCGTGCTGATAGAGTGATAAACAAAAGACAGGCCAGCTGTGATTTCTATAGAATTTGCAATAGAGGAATCTCTTCGGATACATACTTTCAAATATTTCTTTTGTCCTGGTCTTTCGAGTATTTTTGGGAGGAAGAGCAGAACTTGAAGGTCGGTCCCTGGCATTATCTTCAGCCCTTTCATCATGAGGATGAATACTTAGAACATTTTTCCAGTACAATATCTTCATTAGCAATTAAATTGTGCATTATCAAACTCACTCATAGCTCTAAGAAAGCACTCCAGAAACATATTTAGGATGTACTTGTCATTTATAAAAGCATTCATTTAATAAACCTTGTTGAATTGAGAACCTCCTCGTTTGAATTGTTAAAAAGAGCTACATCTTATATCTGCATATTTTCAGTAAAGTCAGCAGCAAAAGAGGCTAAACACTGAATCATCCCAATTCGAGTGTCCAACTCATGTTATTGGAATCAATAATACTGTCAGTCTCCGTCAGGCAGCGCGCGGTTAGAACTCTGCGTCGAGTGTAAACACATTGTCGTTGGGGTTCGCCATCACTCCCCACTTCTGGTATTCTCCCACTTTCTTCTCAAAGAAGTTGGTCTTGCCTTCCAGAGAGATGTTATTCATGAAGTCGAATGGGTTCTTCGTGTTGTAGTGCTGCAACAAAGTAAATTAGGCTGTAAGTTATACGTATAAAAAATCGTACAAAAACTTATGTAATGTATGGAATTCTTTTTAGCTACATTTGGTTTTAGATACTCAAATATCTGATTAGATTAATTCTGAGCGCCTATATTCAGAATATATTCGATGCGTTACCAAAATGCTGATAGAGTAGGTTCCCATCTTTATGGCGGCTGAGAAGTTAGGCGCTAGGCGCTGCGCAATAGCAAATTTTAGGTGTAAGCGGGCTTTGGAGAGGTGAGAGGCCGGGGCACACCGTCCCGCTAGCCCGCCGCACCCCACGCGCGCCCTCCGGTTTTATGTTTGTGTGCACGCTACATCCATACGCTGCACACATGCATGCGATTCTGTTCAAGTACAGTCTAGATAGTTATTTTAAAGTTGTTTGTTACCAACCAATACAATCCACCAACACGATATCAGCATATATTCCGATATTAATATTGTGTTGACGTAGGTATGTTAACATAATTTCATGACTGGTTAAAAAATAATGAATAGGTTAAAGTGTTAAGTGTTGGCGCTAATTTAGCTACTAGAAACTAGGGCATGCAAAACTCGGGTTGTTTAAAAAACCCGGGTTTTTCGAGTTTTCAATTTTAAAAACTTTTTTTTTTCGAGTTTTACGAGTTTTTCTTTATTTGGGCCTTAAAAGAACAATTATTAGTGTGTGTAGGTAAAGAAAAGTCTGAAATGTAATTAAAATTTGTATTTACTTTCGTATTCTTATTTTTTAGCTTTATCAAGAGATCAATCAAGTAACATTTGGTTTATGAACTACGAGTATTAATAATCAAAGTAAAATTTGGTACTTGTAATAATAAAAAACTGACTGTCCGTCTCCAAAATCAGAGCACGAATTCTATCGAATTGCAAAAAGGGGTGAGATAGGGAGACGTTATTTCTCCGAAACTGTTCACCTCTGCACTGGAAGATATATTCAAGCTTCTGAGCTGGAACAGATATGGTGTTAACTTCAATGGCGAATGCATCACTCACCTTTGACTTGCTGATGATATAGTAATCATGGCAGTAACCCTGGAAGACCTAAGCACAATGCTCAGTGACTTCAATATTGTTTCCCAACAGGTAGGTCTTACGAGTAAAATGAACATGGGTATGTTGAACATCAGTTCAAATGCCCATGTCACACCCATGCCGATTTATTTTGGGAACGGCATTATCGAAGCTGTTGATCATTACACTACACCTCATCGCGTAGTCCACCTAGCATCGCTAGCACGGCTAGCGATGCAAGAGCCCATTTGACCCAACTTTATACCGAAGATATCCCAGACGTTAGACTTTACGAGATCAGAATGGCTCTCAAACAGCTTAAGAGCAAACGAGGCACCAGGGGAGGATGGAATGACGACAAAGCTACTGAAAGCGGGTAGAACACCGGTACTTAAAGCCCTTCAGAAGCTGTTTAACTCCATCATCCTCGAGGGTACTACGCCAAAGGTTTAGCATAGAAGCGTAGTGGTGTTCTTCTTTAAGAAAGGAGATAACACCCTCTGGGAGAATTATAGGCGCATTTCGCTGCTGAGCCAAGTCTATAAGCTGTTTTCTAAAGTAGTTACTAACCGTCTCGCTAGTAGGTTTGACGACTTTCAGCCTCCTGAACAAGCTGGATTCCAGAAAGGTTTTAATTAATGGTCATGAAAATATCTAACTAGTGAGGCCTGAACTGATCCTATGTAGAATTACCATCAGTGTTTAATAGAAAGAAAGATTACTTCACAATACAAGTTCTATTTTATTTTTTCAACAACGAACACCATTTAAGTTACATTGACACACCACTGTTTTTCTATGTGATGACACTTCTCTTTGGAACTATGGAAGAGGTCGCACATTGCAATCTATATGCAACCTTATTATCTTCTCTCAATGAAGACCTATTAACTTTAAAAGCTTCTGCAGCCTTGGTCTGGCTAAAGCCTTCGTGAATGTATCTGCAAGCTGGTTCTCAGTCGTGACCTTGCTAACATTCAGCTCTCCATTTGTTACCATCTCTCTGACAAAGAAGTGTCTTATCCGAATATGTTTAGTACGTTTATGGTACTCCGGATTTTCAGCAAGCTTGATTGCAGCTTCATTGTCCACTCTAAGGATAGGCAGGCCCTTCAAATTGGTCATATCTCCAATAAGTCTTGATAGCCAAATTAATTCCCGAGCGCCTTCACTGGCAACTACAACTTCCGCTTCGGTGTTAGATATAGCCACGCTTGTCTGTCGTTGGCTTATCCACGACACGGCTCCTCCAGCATACATGCACAGTACACCAGTGGTTGAACGTCCAGTATTCAAGTCCCCACCATGATCTGCATCACTGTAGCATTCTATAAAGCCGGTCTTGTAACCTCTTTTGTATAATATCCCTCTTTCTGGGGCATATTGTAAATACCGTAGTATTCTCTTGACCCTTACGCAATCCTGTTGATTGGGTTTTTCAAGGCTCCTAGAAACTACGCTGACTGCGTAGGCAATGTCTGGCCTAGTCCCGACCATTAAATATGCTAATGCACCAACAACTTGTCTATAATTCTTCAACAAGATGCTCACATCACATGACTGGTCTTGACCTTGACATTGATCCTCTTTCACTATTGGTGTCATTACTGGTCTGCAATGTTCCATACCAAATCTCTTAAGAACTTTATTTGCATACGATCCCTGTGATATTTTGATTCCATCATCAGTTTTCTCGATTTCTATTCCAAGAAAATACGAAGCTGCCTGGGTTGTTATTTTAAACCTATTTTTCATTTGTCCTATGAACTCGTCAATAAGGCCTTGGCTCGTTCCAGCGACTAACCCATCATCAACGTATAGGGCAACTATCAGTTTACCACCAGACGGCGTCTTCCTTATGAATAAGCAAGGATCTGAGTCACTAACTTTGAATCCAATTTGTTTGAAAAAGTCCAAAATCCGCTTATTCCAACATCTTGGAGCTTGTTTCAAGCCATATAGACTTTTTTTCAACAAACATACCCGACCAGAACCATCATCATAGCCTTCAGCCTGTTTCATGAAAATTTCTTCTTCAAGTGACCCATACAGAAAAGCTGTTGAAACATCGAATTGCATCATCGACATGTTCTCACTGGCTGCGACGGCCAATACTCTTCTAACTGTTGCCATCTTAGCCACGGGACTGAAAGTTTGATCATAATCGATCCCTTTCTTTTGACTAAATCCCTTTATCACAAGTCTGGCTTTGTATTTATCTACTGAACCATCAGAATTCAGCTTTATTTTGTACACCCACTTGCAAGGTATAGCCTTCCTGTTCTTAGGAAGAGGCACTAGGACCCAAGTCTTATTCTCCTTCAAAGAATCCATCTCACAGTCCATTGCTTTTTCCCATAGATCCCGTTCAGAGCTTTTAATAGCCTCTGTGTAACAACTTGGTTCTTGGTATCCACTGCTAGCCATGTTCAGAACATAGTCCTTGAGTTTCTCAGGTGGGCGAAGTAATGATCTATCTCTGAGTATCATCCCACCATGTTCCATGATTTCCTGTTCAGAAATTTCATCTCTGGCATGAATTTCAATCTCATCTTCATTTACTTCCCTTATTTCCCCCCCTAACTCAATACTCTGTTCTGAAATGTCACTCCTAGCATCATCAAATGCATCAAAATCTCCAACAGAAACATCTTCTCTACCACGAAAGTCTGTTTCTTCATCTTCTCTACCAATGAGTTCAGCGTCCCCAACAATTTCAGTACCAACACCTTCATTGACATTCTCTTGAATAAAATTTCTGTTGATTGTTCCTCCGTTGTCTAAATTTTCTGCATTCTGAGCAACTTGGGGTTGATCCGTTGGATTCAATGCTTCATTTCTAATCCCAAGCATATGTGGAAATTCTAAAGGAATTTCAATTTCAGCTTCAGTAGAAGCTTTCACAGAAGTTTCCGCACCCAATTGCTTTTCATCGAAGGATAAATCCCTCTACCTTGACTCATCCTTGAACAGTACAAAGTAGCGATATTTGGATATCGACGATAGAGAGAATGGACCACACAGATCTGTGTGCATGCGTTCTCCAGGTTGAGTGGCTTTTTCCCGAACACCAAACTTCAGTCTGTGGGATTTTCCAAATATACAACCTTCGCATAATTCTCCAGTTTCCTTGGTTTTTATACCGAGTTCCCTCTCAATCAGACCCTTTACATGCCTCTTATTTTGATGACCCATCCGCTCATGGTAGAGTTGCAGCATATCTACTTTCTGTGCCAAGTTAACAGTTACTTTAGATGGAGGTACGATTCTACATTACAGCTTGTACATACCTCCATACCTTTCTCTATTTCCCATAACTGTAATTTGTCCATCAATTTTCATTGAACAAGTAGTGACCCGCGACTCAAACACGCTTCCTGGATTTTTATCTTGTGTAGAAAGAACCGAAAACAAATTCTTACATATCTGGGGAACGTACCATACATAACAAACTCTCAATGTTGACTTGACAACTTTTTTGTTAACTGTAGCTTCAATACATAGTGATCCTTGCCCAATAGCCTTAATCACATTTCCATTAGCCGTTGTTACAGTGTGATCCACATCAAAATATTTAAAATCTTGATACCAATCTGCTCGCATCGTAACATGATTTGTAGCTCCGTTATCTACGTACCAGTTTTCACAATCAGTGTCAGATTCAGTCGAATTCACTGACAGTAACACCATGTTAACTCCTTTGTTGGCTTCCACAACTTGACGAGATTCACTCCTCTTTGGACAATCTTTCTTAAAGTGACCAACTTCTTTAGTTGTAGCATCTTACTTTCTTACTAGTCCTTGGAGTTACGTCATCACCCTTTTTTGTAAATTTCTTTCCTGTTTTCGCCGCAAGGGCATCACAACCAGACTCACCATCTTTACTGTTGCTTAGCGCCTTTTCGTGTGCACACAACTGACTTGTAATATTGTCAACCGTCCAATCATTCTTCGACATTAACAACCAGCTCGATTTAAACGAAAAATAACTTTCTGGTATTGTATCCAGGATTTTGCAAATTAATAAAATTTCAGGTAGTTCTTTAACTTCTTCCTCTTTTAATAATTCCTGCCGTAACCTGTACCAGACATTTTTCAGCTTTGAGATGTGTGTAGCCATGTCGTCAGCTAGATCTTTCCTATATCTGAAGAACTCTAAACATAAATCATACAGACGATCTTCGCTTGCGCCTTCATATAGTCTATGTAGTTCATCCCAGACTTCCTTGGATGTTGAGAATCTTAAAACCTTGTCTAATGCATCATCAGCAATATTGTTCGTTACAAGAAGAAATGCCGAACTATCCAATCTATTGAACTCCTTCACCTGGTTCTCATAAAGTCCCAAAGCTGCAGCAGCTGCATCACCAGCCCCACTTGCAGGCTTTTCCGGTTTCTTTATTTTGCCTTCTACAATGTCCATCAAACCATCCATGCCCTTCAGAAGAGCTGACATCCGATATTTCCATTGTACCCAGTTTTGTCCTCCAAGTTTCGCTATCTGAAACTTTGACAACTCCATCTTTGGATTTAACGGCCCATAACCAATTAATGGTCATGAAAATATCTAACTAGTGAGGCCTGAACTGATCCTATGTAGAATTACCATCAGAGTTTAATAGAAAGAAAGATTACTTCACAATACAAGTTCTATTTTATTTTTTCGACAACGAACACCATTTAAGTTACATTGACACACCACTGTTTTTCTATGTGATGACACTTCTCTTTGGAACTATGGAAGAGGTCGCACATTGCAATCTATATGCAACCTTATTAGTTTTAGCATCGTAGACCACTTCCATACGCTCTGGCAGATTATACATAAGACCAAAGAGTATAATCGGCTACTATGTCTAGGCGTTTGTGGACTACTAGCCTTTGATTCAGTCGAGACCTGGGCAGTGCTACAGTCATGACATCGGTGCCAGATTTAATATCGATACATCAAAGTGTTGAAGTGTTTGTACAGCAATGCCACCATGACTGTCCGTCTCCAAGATCAGAGCACGAATTCTATCAAATTGCAAAAATGAGTGAGACAGGGAGAAGTTATTTCTCCGAAACTGTTCACCTCTGTACTGGAAGATATATGCAAGCTTCTGAACTGGAACGGATATGGAGTTAACATCAATGGCAATTGCATCACTCACCTTCGATTTGCTGATGATATAGTCATCATGGCAGAAACCCTGGAACACTTAAGCACAATGCTCAGTGACCTCAATATTGTTTCCCAACAGGTGGGTCTTAAAATTAACATAGGTAAGACGAACATCATGTCAAATGCCCATGTCGCACCCATGCCGGTCTATGTTGGGAGCGATATTATCGAAGCTGTTGATCACTATGTCTACTTAGGTCAGACGATCCAACTGGGTAGATCCAACTTCGACAAAGAGGTCAAACTACGAATCCAACTCGGATGGGCAGCATTCGGTAAATTACGCCATATCTTCTCGACGCAGATACCGCAGAGCCTCAAGACAAACGTTTATAATGTGTGTGTGTGTGTTGCCAGTGATGACAGTGCCGTATGTGAGACGTGGCCGCTAACTATTGGTCTCATACACAAGCTCAAAGTCGCGCAGTTGCAATGAAGAGAGCTATGCTTGGTGTTTCACTACGTGATAAAATCCGAAATGAGGAAATCCGTAGAAGAACCAAGGTTACCGACGTAGTTCTCAGAAATTGCAAGTTGAAGTGGCATTGGGCAGGCCATATAGTTCGCAGAACCGACAACCACTGGGGAATAAAGATTCTCGAATGGCGACCACGAACAAGCAAGCGAATTGTAGGGAGACCTCCTACACGATGGACCGACGACATTGTGCCCATCACAGGAAGTAGGTAGATGAAGATGGCACAAAATCGCTCGTCAGGGCGCTTTTTGGGGGAGGTTTATGTTCAGCAGTGGACTTCTAAAGGCTGACATGATGATGATGATGATAAAATAACAAATTTCTTCCCTTTCATAGATAACACATTTAGATTAAGAGACGGTACATTACGTACACACAAACACATACACACACATATACACATCACACACAGATACACATGAGATAATCTAAGCAACACCTTATCTATAATTAACTATTAAGTAGCATTTAAAAACAAAATCAACAAAATAAAATGCTTTCCAATAATTGTGTGTGTTTTCTAAATGGTAATTAAAATAAAGTGTTTCATATCATATCGTATAGTAAATCACATAAAATGAGTCTTATTTCTTGTTTATTTAGTACCTTTTAAAATAAAAATTAATTCTATCTCAAAGAAAATCTTAAAAAAAAAATAGCTTAAGACGATTCCTACTCAAATTAAAGTAGAAATGGTGCAAAAATATTATTAAGGTCCTCTGTCATGTTGTCATGGGACCGTAATAATAAATCTGCACAATATCTACTATTTTATTGAACATTTTGTGACCCTAGTCAAGTTTTTACTTTGACAGTTAAAACTAACTAGGGTTACAAAATGTTCAATAAAATCCTCCATTACCAGATGACTCCCGTAGTCTCGTAATGCTTGCAGTGCCTCACTCATTCAACGTCAGACCAAAGCCTAACAAGTAACAATATATTACTCCCTAATACCTAATTATTATTATAGATTGTGGTCAGCATGTCCAATTTATTCGCTCAATAGAGTAGAAATAGGGAAACTAAGTTTTTGAGAAGTTTGATTCATTATTAATGTTCAGGTATTTTACATAAACCATCATGAATGAAAAACTAGTAAAACCCGGGTTTTCAATCTTAAAAATCAGAGTTTCAAATCAGTCGGTTATTCGGGTATCCGGTTTGCATGCCCTACTAGAAACATTGCTATAGGTATAACATTTTTTTATCATTCCATCATTTGTATGTACTTAACACATATTTTTTCAATCATTACATTATTTGCATGTGACGTGTAAGTAAGTATGGTTTAGGTAGTTTATTAAATATGTATGTAGATATATTCATTTTTATTTTACATGATTTATTGTATTGTTTTGCACCACCTTCCTTTTTTAATTCGTAATTTCTGTCCATCCAAAGGTTGTCTAGAAGAGATGGCTTTTAGCGATATTTGTTCCATAATTCTGGTGTAATAAAGTGTTTCTTATTATTAGCATGTTCATATGTTATTAGCATACCTACCTGTAGGTAGGTATGTTATGTAGTAGGTAGTATAAAAAAAACTCTAATAATTACGAACCTTACTGTACGAGCGCGAAGTCACACTCGCAGCGCGCTTCACAGCCGCCATAAAGATTGGTTCCTACTATACCTATTTGATTGACAAGTTTTCATATTTCATAATTCAATGAAACTTGAAAACCATTTCGAGATATTGCGAAGCTGATCATTATTCAAATTTTTAATGTTTTAGTGAAGTAACTACAAAGAAATTAAGAAATAACTCTGAACCAAGCAGAGTTCGGAGGAATAATAAAAAGTCCGTTGCCAGTAAAGATAGAATGTTCAGAAGTTCTAGAAACAGAGTTTCAGACATATCAAATCTAATTTGGCACATCCGTCACATCATCAGCACATTAGCAAAACTATTTGTATAAGCCATTAGAAAAAAAAACAGGCTCACCAAATTGACACACTGATTGTAAATGGTGAAATACAGAACAATTTTTCTAAGCAAAAAATAATTACCATAGAGAACTAGCCTTTCTAAACTAACACGGCCAAGTCAGATCTGCTCCTGATTGACAACGCTATTTGGCGACCATGTGATAACTGTTTTGGTGAAGCTCGATTGATTTTTTTGGTGGCCTTTGATCTATTTCTCCCTAATTCTTGCCTAGTTGAATAATTCTTGATAGCTAGTTTTTAATCAGGCAAGACGATAAAGTGTCGTTCTACATTTATATAACTAAAGGGAGTTTAATTAATCATCTCTAATTTAACAATTTTAAGACCCTTAACTTGGCCACTGGTTAATTTATTTATTTACACAAATGTACCATAAACATCGACATTTTGCTTTATCAAGTGGTGGATGTTGACAAGTTTTTTAATTAGTCTATGATTTCAGATTTTGACAAGAAGAACCATCGGCTTCCACATGTACCATACACAGATATTTGAAAAATCAACGGGTACACACTGCTCCAAACTTTATGACCAATATGAATATGCACGCGCCTTACCCCCTCGCTCTTGTACGTCCCCACTGGATCTAAAACAAGCTGCGGCGAACTCGTGAAACTTCATTACAGTCATAAACTTTAGCGCGACTTGAAGTAGGTACCTTTTCTCCGATCAAGTCGACCAGCAGTCTGTCGGCGACGAACTCGATGTAGTCGGACATGAGCTCGCAGTTCATGCCCAGTAACCGCACGGGGAGGGCGTCCGTGAGGAACTCCTGCTCGATGGCAACGGCGTCGCGCACCACGCGCAGTACGCGCGCCGCGCTCGGCTTCTGCACCAGGTGCTTGAACATCAAGCACGCGAAGTCTGTGTGGAGACCCTAGACGATACGTGTGTACACTTTAGCACACTATTATACAAGGGACATTTACAAAGGGACATCTTGAGTCATCGTATTTTTACCTGACTGGCGGTCTGCCCAGAAGGAGGGTTATGTGTTACGGGTATATGTATGTATGATCATTCAGCTTTGTTTGATATGTTATCATTAGTTTCAACTTAATCTCGAGTGACATAAGATAGGTACCTATATGAATTGAAAAAAAAAAAAAAAAAAAAAAAAAACGGTGGCCGGAATTCAGATCATATTACTGTAAAAAATATATATCAAACACTATCGAGTGGGAGCTCAAATTAAAGAGCTTTAAATGACGATTCCGAAAATAAAGATACACAGTAAAAAATAAATAAAAAAATACTGACTATGCAATCGTTTGACCACAACCTCACCTGATGGAAAGCGACGCTGTGATCGAAGGTGTAGCACGGTGGCCTAGTACCTATTCACTTTACACCTAGGTAATAATTTACAAGTAGTAAAAAAATACTAACGGCTGAAGCCTACCACCAGGTAATTTGGTTGCTCTGTTGGCATCACCCGAGGGGCACGTGTAGGCCATTGAGGGCCGAATCCAATGGAAATAAGCAAGGTATAAACCCTCAAAAGATGGAGGGCACCAGGGCATTATACTGTCAGATTCAGGTAAATATTTTAAACTAGCTGAGCTGTGTAGTCATTTCTCTGGGTTAAAAGTAACTTATATAGTTATGTTATTCCAGGGCCAAAAGTAACTATAATAAAGTTCAAAGCACTAAATTTCGTAGTCGTTAGATAGTTTTTATCAATGGCTCGGCTTATAATCATTGGTATCAAGATACCAAGTACCAGTTTTTTATCTAAGCTATCCAACAGTGAAAACCGCGTCGTAATCGGTCCATTAGTTTTAACGTGATGCGCAAACAAACAAACAAACAGAAACCATTTAAAAAAATCTTGTTCAGCAGCATAGTTTAAGTCCCCTAGACCATAGTTTTTTTATACGCTTTATATTAGCTTCACTTGTCTGTTTGTAACCAACTCCTTTGGACGCTATTTTGACCCACTTTAAACGGTCAGATTTCATTCAAATTTTGCACACCTGTCAAAGACCGATGACAATGCAATAATTAAAATTAAAAAAAAAAAAAAAAAAAAAAAAAACAACTAAAAAGTAGAAAACCAAACTAAAAAATAGAAAATAAATTTTAATAGTGTAAATAAGAAAAAAAAGTTTTTTTTTTAGTTTTTTTTAACTATTTTTTATCTTCACTGTTGACTTCATGTTACTTATTGCTTTATTATAAGTACAGATAATATGTACATGCAGCTACAAATCAAAGTAGACCATTGAGTTCAAGGAGTGGAAGTATAACCACAGACCATATCTTATCAATTCAGTTCTTACAAGGCATGATTTGAGCAATTATTCCATATACTTAATAATACTCTGACACCAGCTATAAAACCAGAAAGACTTAAAAGGCTTATCAGGGATGTACTAAGTAGGTTAAGTACAGTTATTTGTTTTTATCATGATAAAGCTATACGTGCGGAAATGCGCAGCTGATCGATAACTTGGTATGACTATATAAGTTTTAAAAGCGGATTATTTATACCGGTGGTATACAAAATACCTACTATGGTATCTACAACATTTTTGAATTGTGAACGCAATTATAACTCATTTTATCTTGCAGAAAGAGTAGATTGCTATAAAAATAATAATATGGCTTACTGATGAATAGCTGATAAGAGTTAGGGCATGAATGACTACAATGTTTACGCCAGACGTATGCTAGGCTACTTAGTCTAACTGTACCTGTACTATTAAATATTCTGTGCTGTACATGTGATTTTATTGCTTACCCTATAGTGAGGTTCATTGTTTAGAAAGCTTCAACTTGAAATTATTTACTGTATTAAGAACAGTCAAGTACAGTAACTATTTAACTTAGGGCAAGTGTTACAACAGGTATTAATATACCATTAAACTATGAGTTTCCTCAACCAATGTTGTGTTTGCCCCTAGAAGGTTACTCTTCGCATTAACTTGACTTGTATTGACTATTCGAAAGACAAGTGTGTAGCCAGTTTGGCGAACAAAATAATTTAAAAAAGCTACATAACAGAAAGAGAAAAAAACGTAATATTGTAGACCAAATTAATAAATTAGAGTTAATTTAACTAATTATACTATAGAGTTTGAAACAAGATTTTCCTTTGGAGACTGGCGGCAACCAACTTTTTTTTTTCGTGTCTTTTGTTCTTTGACACAATGAATTCTGTGCTGATATGGATAAAGGGCCCTACCCATATTAGATAGGTAAAATTGTGGACGGCAGACTTAGAAAAATAAGATGCCTGGTATACTATAACAAAACTTCCCCTTAAACCCCTTTCTTTTGTCAACTATTATTTATTCTGTGCGTTTGCATGCTATACAATAATACCAACCTCATCCCTGGAAATGAGCTCATTACTGAAGGTCAGTCCGGGCATCAGGCCGCGTTTCTTGAGCCAGAAGATGGAAGCGAAGCTGCCAGAGAAGAAAATGCCTTCTACGGCTGCAAAGGCCACGATGCGCTCGCCAAAGGTGGCCGTCTGGCTGCCGATCCATTGCAGTGCCCAGTCAGCCTTCTTTTTGATGCACGGGAGGGTCTCAATAGCGTTGAACAGGAAATCCCTGGTACAAAAACATCAAGTGAATACTAAACAACATCTAAGATAAGATACTTTTAGCATGTGAGTTTTCATGTTAATCTCGTATTGTAGAAAACTATCATACCTATTCATCTAGTACTTTAGTAATGAACTGAGTATCGTCTGTTTGTTCAGTGCAGTGATCTTTTGTTGAACACCTTCCCTTAAAGAGTCACTATTTGAATAAAAAAAACAACTTAAATAGATTAACTAAAATAAACATACTAAGCCAATTTTGATGAAATTTAATTTATTAGGGACTACACTGAAGAACTACCCCTTCAAATAAAAAAAACATCTAAATCTGTTGTGAATGTACACAATAAAAAAGGGGTTATAAGAATTATTATTAATTGAGATTCTCATACACACTGAATGTACATTAGCAGTATAGATAGATGTTAAGCTTGAAAAGGTCTAACAATGAGAAGTTAAAGCTGACTACTTAACAAGTAGGTATGTGTAAACAAGCTTATTTGATACTGGAAATTTTACATGAGTCACACAATGGTGGAATAACTTGCAAGGGCAGATTTTACATGAGTTTTATCAACCAACTTACCTCTCCTTAGGTTCTCTGATGTATGTGTCAATAAGTAATGAGTACATCTCGGAATGTACATTTTCCATAGCGATCTGGAATCCGTAAAAGCATCTGGCTTCAGTCACTTGTACTTCTTGAGAGAACCTCTCCACCAGGTTTTCATTGACAATGCCATCAGAAGCCGCAAAGAATGCCAGAACATGCTTGATGAAGTGTCTCTCACAATCCTTGAGGCTTTCCCAGTCTGATAAGTCCTGTAAGGAATATATTAAGAAACTAAATTTAACAATATAGTAATTTTGAAAAGTTATCCTATCTGGGTTTAGTTTTATTGAATAAGTATCCTATGGTGAATGAATAATACATAGCCTGACCTATACGATAAGTAGGTAGATAATTTTAAACATATTCACAGCTATAGGTATGAAGCACCCTATTAAAACATTGTTAATTATTATTGTATAAAAACAAATAACAGGAAATGAACATGCAATTGTCATTTATTTAGTACATATTTATCTACCTTTACTAGTAAAGGATGTACGGAAAAGAAATGTTTGTGAAATACTAACAACTTTTCATAGATATATAGGTAGAAAATAAGATAAATAGCTACTTGTGAACCTACAACATCAACAGGAAGTTTCTGGTTTTTCACTCTTCAATAACTTACCTTTGATAGGTCAACTTCCTCCACAGTCCAGAAGGAAGCTTCTGCCTTCTTGTACATTTGCCAGATATCGGGGTACTTGATGGGGAATATCACGAATCTGCGGGGGTTCTCTCTGAGAAGCGGCTCCTTCTGCGGGTCGAACTCCGTCACCTGATCATCTTTTTCTACTTCCATCTTCTCTTCGGTCACGTTTCCATTTCTCGCTGTCAATACGTTATTCTTCACCGGAGACTACAATGGAACAAGGACAATTAGAAAATAACAAAATGGACTGGGTCAAGTTACTGAAATACAAATAGAACGTGTAATTTATGACAACTAACCTTAATGTGCACGTTGTTAATTCCATTGAGCAGATTTTCCTTGCCGTTTACTTGAGCCATAGTTAATTGGTAATTAAATCTGTTGTTTTTATAGTTAAATTACTTATTACGCACTGTCTATACACTTGAAGAAAATGCCGCAAACTGAATTTATTTACCCGCGCAGCGCGCACACACTCCACCCGCAACTTTACAAATTGGCGGGAAAAAGCAACGTTCCAAATTGAGATCTTGATTGAAATCGGTACTGGTTGCTTGTAAATCATTTTTATAGTATATCTATTTAAAAAAATTCGTAACGATTAATTATTTAAATATACTATATTTTCAAATCGAAGTAATTTTATGCCTTAGCATAGGGTTTGTAATTAATTATCAAAAGTATAAATTCGACAGATCCGTGAGTTAAAATTCAAAATAAGGTAGATTCGGTCCAATAATAAATGGGACATCTGTTTCCGAGTTCAATGTACTTTTCATAATCAGCTGTAGTTAAAAGGCGCGAAATTACTCCTTCCAAAAAATACTTATAAATCGTCAAATATGCAACAAGTAAAATGCAAGGCAGTTATTTCATACATTTTTCTAATCTGTATGGGTAGTAAATACCAAAACTTAAATAGTCAATCTGAGTTATTTTCACATAGATTTTTCCCGCAATTATATTATTTCAGAGTCAGCAAGCCTATTGGTGGTATTTCCAACCAATCAAAGATTTCCTACTAAAGGTGCGTTCAAAAGTAAACGTTTACCTCTTTTGGTCAAAAATAACAACGTCACGTTTTCGCGTCGCATATATACCTGTACAAGGCGTTCGTTTTAAGAAAAATTGCAAAAATAACAGCTAAAATCGCTACTATAAACGGTTTCTAATTTTGAGGGTTAATTCCAGACTACAGCTCTATTAAAATTCAGCCAAAGCGTGTCCTCAATTCTGAGGTATCGACAGCTCTTCGTGTCGGTTGAGGGAGCTGACTCAGGACACAGACAAATACAAGCTGCCTATCAGTCACCGGCTCATTACGCTTTGTGTACTACCGACATCCCCAATCTGGAATCCTGACGAACCCAAGAAGGGTCACGGAGAAACAGAATAAAGCTAGGTAGCTTTGTTTGACGATTACAGTGCATATTTTGCTTCATCCCACCGGGCACCCAAAGCTGCCAACTGGATCCAGAGGTTGCTAGATCTCCCGCCAGGCTGATTTAACTAATGGCACATTGCTGTAATTGCAGGAACGGACGTCGCATTACTTACCACCCAAAGCATTACTTGGTGCCCAAAGAATCCTGCCTCCATATTATAAAAATAATATATTTAAGAAAATAAGAAATAAAGTGGGAGCTGACTGTACGTACATCAGAGAACTTACTGCTAAAAATTCCCATACATAGGACCTCATTCTATGATCATTCCTTTACGGTTGAATCAGTTAGATTGTGGAATGATTTGCCAGTTAAAATTAAACGTGCACCTTCTATTGATGCTTTTAAAAGTCAAGTAAAAGCCTACTACCTTTCACACTAGCTACTTTTTTAACACACTGTATATATTTAAATAAATAAAATAAAAATATACATAAACAAGTATATATGATTATGTATGTATAATGGGTATATTTATATATATTATTTATATAATGTATGTATAATGTGTATATTTATATGTATATATCTGTATGGTTGTTATGTTTTGGTATTTATTTGTCATTTCTATTAAAGTAGATATAGTTATGTTGTTGTTGTAAGAAAAACCACCGTTCGTAATTTATTTAAGTAATAATCCTCTCCATGCACGGTTGTCTGGAAGAGATCGCTTTAAGCGATAAGACCGCCAATTGTAACATGTTTTTATTAGATTAAGTTTATTAATTGTATATTTCTGTATTGTGGTGTTTCAATAAAGAGTTCATCTATCTATCTATCTATCTATCTATCTACGTTACCTCGGGGTGTATATCGACTGGACGATGAGAATGTGGCCCGCAGGTACGAGGGCTGTTTGCTAAGTCCTTTTAAAAACTATTTATAATCCTTTTTTCTGGTAAATGGCATTAACACTGGCAGGCACAATCTTTCAAATAAAGACTGTCTAAAATTCAGCAAAAAAAACAAGCTTTTGTCAGTTTAACCATTGTTCAACTGTGATCACTCGTAAATATTCAACAACTACGGAAATATCTGAATTTCGTGCCGTTATAAAACATTTTTTTATGAAGGGTTGCAGTGCTGCCACAATAAAAACTTGATTCTGTTCATGGCACTAACGCACCAAAGTTGCAGACTGTTTATAACTGGATAAATGATTTTAAACGTGGTCGGTCAAGCACATCTCATGCTCCACGCTCTGGTCGCCCAATCGAAGTCACTACTGAGGATGTTGTTGAAGAAGTCCATAATATTGTACTCGACGACCGCCGAGTGAAGGTGCGTGAAATAGCTGAGAACACAGGCATCTCCACTGAGCGAGTACGTAAAATCCTTCATGAAGATTTGGGTATGACAAACCTGTCTGCACGATGGGTGCCACGTTTGTTGACAATCAAGACAATGCCCCAGTGCTCACGTCAGCTATTGCAATGGCTAAAATCCACGAGTTGGGCTTCGAGCTGGTTCCGCATGCTCCGTATTCGCCGGACCTAGCTCCGTGCGATTATTACCTATTCCCAAATCTGAAAAGATGGCTTGGAGGGCAAAAGTTGTTGACAAATGAGGACTGCATCGCAGGTGTAAACGGCTATTTTGAAAACCTCGACAAAACGTATTTTTTGGAGGGGATAAAAAAATTGGAAACTCGCTGGAACAAATGTTTGGCCCTCAAAGGACTATGTTGAGGAATAAATGTATATTGTTTAAAAATATATTATTATTTTTTTACTTTTTTAAACGACTTATCAAACAGACCTCGTAGATCATGTTAACCTCCAGACAAAGGCCACTTGGGCGATGCTCCGTCCAGTCCTCGCATCGAGGTTACCCTTGCACACAAAGGTGAGCATATAAAATACTTTCGTTCCCACCTAACTTATGCTGCACCTCCGTGTTACGCGCTTTGCCTAGCCCAGCCATACAAAGAAACTGCCTCCAAGCGACGATTGTGCCGGTAACGGACGGCACGTGCACTTCCGTAATATCACCCCACTCCACGCTTGGCCACGTTCTTTTAGAACTGGAATAGCCTACCCCTAGCTCGTGAGAATAGGGTCTTACACAATAACCTAACCCTTCACTTGAAGACAACCCTGGTAATCTCCTTACAACATGGTAATCTCGACTAGCACTGTTGATGTTGGTAGAGATTACGAAAGCCTGGAAGTTGCTGAAAATGCCACTACAGCGCCAGGAGATACCATGAACATTTTGAAGACTGGCTGCTCCAGGGGCTTGATTCCGTAGAGTTAAAGTGGTGTTCGATAATGCGACTTGGACTATTGATTGCCACCGATCGTTTCGAATTCACTAAGTTCAGTGAGCATGTCAACTGACGTAATCAAGGCGATGAGCATTTAACTTTAACTCAGCCGCACTTTAACTTTAAATTTACCTAGAAATAGTAAATCTGTAATTCATAATCCAAATTCACACAGAATTCAGTGGCAATGAGGTTTAGTCTACTGAAGAAAACCCAAGTGCTTTGATTGCATCTACTATCCAGCAGTTTTCGTGAGGATCATTGATAATGCTTAGCATATTGTATATTGTTACTATGAACCAAATTGTATAAAAACCTGTGTAGGTACGGTTAGTTTTATATTTTATCTTGCCTTAAAATTGCGTTGTTGTTGTGAAAGGTTTCTTCGTGACATTTATGTATAAGGTATTGCATAACCTACCTAGGTAGCTAATTCATAGCTAGAGTAGGATTTTTGTTGTTGATGCTGAAGGAGCAGCAACAACGGTTGCTGCCGAGGAATCAAGATAGAAGTAGGTAGTTTACTAACAATGATAGGTCAAGGCAAGGATAAGTAAAACAAAATCAAGTGTATTAAATATCATTTAATAATGTTATAATTATCATATAAATTGAGGTTGGCCTCATCCTATGAGCTTGGAGAGTGGAGATACATTATAAGGAACCGTGCAAGAATTTCTATTTTTCAGGCGCAATCCCAATGATGAAGTTGAAAACAGCATTGTATAACTGCCTCGCTCCCTCACGCTTACGTTTTTCGCGTATTCTATCTCGCTCTTACTTTATGCTGTTTTATCCTTATAGCAGTACCTGCGCAATCGTTCACAGAGCCTAACTTCACAATCACAAAGATCCGCTGCGACTAGTGTATCATATTATTAGTTTAGTCAAGTAGAGTTCAACATTCAATAGACAGTTACTTCTCTGTCAAATCCGATACCATAAAATTATTTATTAATGGATATTCTACATAGTAAAACTTTAAACAATAATAAAATATATTTCTTTACCGCAATTATTTCTTCGTTATTAAAATCGTCAAAAACAACGAAAAACGCACGGTCGCTTTACCTCATAAAATCTGAGTTGAGAAGCACTATAGGTACACGGTATTTTTAAAGAAAGTTGTAATAATTATTTGAAGTACTTAATGCTGAGAAATAATATCAATGTTTATATTTTCTTTCATAGACATACAATGTACAAAAAAGTTTCTCCCCAGTAGACCGGTTTCGGCTAAATCCGTATTGCCGGTCACTGAGAAGATCATTGTCTTCAAGGTATGCCAAGAGCCTAATGCACGCTCCATACACTTACAGAGTAAGGAAGTAATCGAGATGGGACGATAATTGGCCGGATTAGCACGACTACCCTTTTTTGGTTTTGGTTGTACATTGGCAAACTTCCAGCTCTTCGGAACTTTACCTGAGTGAAGAGAGAGGCGGTACAAACGCGTTAAGATGGGAGACAATTCGGGCGCACAGTTTTTCAACACAAAAAAAAACCCTGCGTTCGTGATGATGAGATGGTTGTGGGCAGTTTCGAAATGTACATTTTCAACACTTTTGTCATTTTTGCAACTTTTGACACTACCGATCCTTTCCAAACCGAATGTAAAACGAACTTATGATTAAAGGAATAAAGTCGATCTTCCTATGTCAACATGTCATCGAAACATGCAAAACGAACGGTGATCGAAAACGTTCAGAACGCTAATTTCACCCACAAATGTCCATAGCGAACGCCAAAAGAGATGTTCGGAAAATGTATGAAGGCTGGTACTAAAATAATTTAAAATTCTAAACAATATATTAGATATATGTGAAGAAAGGGAATATTTTGCTGATAATGACTAGCAAATGAAAACAAAAAAAATGCCTCCTATTTTATTTCATTCGAGTTTTGTTTTTCCTTTAGTAGAAAGAATAAACTTGCCACACTAGGTTCTTTACTTCTGGCAACTCTGATTTGACACTATGACCACAGTGACATTCAACACGGCACAACACAGATTGGCTGTGTTCACTTACACGCTCAAGTCATCCGTACGATTATCGCTTGATCATCCGGAGTTAGTGAATGACTTTGGACGTCCACATACAACTGACAACTGTCAAGTGTCAGTTTCATACTATTTCTCCCCTCCACTACTATTTTTCGGATGACCCAGGCGAACGCCCGGTCGACGCCGTGAACGATTTCGAGTGTACGCGCGGGTGATCCGTGCGTCCTCAAACTTAAGTGAACGGGCCCATTAAGTATCAGAAACTTAATCTGTGCGGCACAATGTATGTAGATCTGGCACTGACAGCTGATGGATGACAGATGACAGTACCTTAAGTTTTTTTTCTATGGGCTTCACACGGGTTATTTTTTGATGACATTGCACTATAAACGTTTTGTTATTTTATTATTATTTATATGCACATGGTATAAAATAATAATTGAAATAGCAAAACATAAAATATAGACATCTGTTTTATTTTATTCCCAGTGCACGAAAAACGCACTAACTCATTAGAATGGAAAATATTAAAAGTTTTGTTCAATTTTATGTGTAGGAAAATATTTTCTCTTTTGTTTAAGAAATGGAGGCTCAATAAAATATAAATTACATATATTTATGTAGTTCAGTATATAAGCTTTTAAATGAGGTATATATCATAGCTGCTGGAAGTTTCTCGGAATAAAGTACCACGCCTGACCATCTCCTTTGATTTTAATTAGCGTTTATAACAGTTAATTTCGCCATTTGCTACAAAATGAACGGCCCCTAAGTCATTTGACATTGACAATGACAAATTCAATTGACAAATGACAAACATTATGCGAATTGATTTTGTGGTATGGTTTTGTATTGTCGCTTGCGTTGTTTTTCTGTTTTTTGATTGAAAAATTAAATAAAATACGCAAATTATGTCTGATAATGACGATGATTATATGTGCGAGGAAGAGGAGGATTATGGTTTGGTAAGTTTGTCAATATAGCTGCCGTAAAATACATCGAAACTGCTGATACATCTCCTTCTCAAGAAGTATCCCATTGCATTTGTTGACTATTGTGCATATCAGAATTTTGATTACCGGTAAAGCTAAATAGATATAATCTGACCATATTTAAATAAGCTCTGATTATTAAAATTTTGGAGTGTCTACTAATCTTTTCTGTCATTATAACCAACAAATATAGATCTTCATTAAGACTATACTACACAGTACCTACAGCTAGGGGTACAAGACAGGAGCGTACGAAAAAATCGAGCGGATGAAATCATTGCATAGCAATAAGACCAATTAAACCTGGGGTGTGTCTCTGAGTATTCAAGAAAAGTAAAACAAAAATGCTAGGAAATAAGAGATACCTCCCCTTCTCTCAAGCTGTTGGAAAAGTTACATTCAAGTGCACCATGTGTTGTAGTTTTGTCATAATAAGCACTTATTGGTCCATAGTCAGATAAAAAACAAAAGTCTGCACTAACACGAAAACTGCAGATTTTCAACCCTCGGTCCTTAAATCAATGTTGCAAATCACAGATGAGAGAGTAATATGTTTACGGGGTCTACCATATAACCATCTGCAAGAAAAAGGTTGATTTAACAATTACGGCTATAATTTAACCTAATTTATTATACCTTCTTACTTATATATATTCGAGGTGCTGTGCCTGACAGGCTCCATAATTATCTGTTACTTTAACTTGACCATTAATTGTGACTTTATGGAATTGACATAATAATATACATTTCAATCACGTGCATATAAAATACACAGGAATATTCAGAAGACAGCAACTCAGAGCCAGATGTGGATCTGGAGAACCAGTACTATAACAGCAAGGCACTAAAAGAAGATGAGCCCAAGGCTGCACTCCTCAGCTTCCAGAAAGTGCTGGAGCTTGAGGGTGGGGACAAGGGCGAGTGGGGCTTTAAGGCACTCAAGCAGATGATCAAGATTAACTTTAAATTGGTTAGTGTATAAATTTTATTGAGCTTTTCTGTTTTTATATCTACTTTTAGGATCCACAATTCTTGTTTTATTTATATAGCAAAAATACTATAATAACTAATTGATATTCTAAATATAATAATAATAATGTACTATCTACCCTATAATATTATAATGAGGTATAGATAATCTCTGTATGAGGTAATCTCTGGAACTACTGAAATGATTCTGATAATTATTTCACTGATTGAAAACTGGGTACATATATTACTTTATTCCCAGAGAAAATGCAAAGTTTCCCTGGGATAACGGGCGAAGCCGTAGGGCAAACAGGTCGTAATATATACATATATTCATGTATTTTTTTTTTATTGTCCCCCCTCCATTAGCTGGGTAGATAACCTGATGTGTTGATATTCATTATATTCTCTTCTCTGACAGGGTAACTTTACTGAGATGATGACCAGGTACAAGCAGCTCCTCACATACATCAAGAGTGCTGTCACCAGGAACCACTCGGAGAAGTCCATCAACTCTATACTCGACTACATTTCCACTTCTAGAAATGTGAGTAAATTATTTAAATACTTGTAAGGTTTTTGATCTTTTATATAAGAAGTTGTGCAGGCAGCAAACAAAGCCAATGCGTTGAAATCCTTCCTCCTTCATCCTTTTATATAAGAAACTGTGCAGGCAGCAAACAAAGCCAATGCGTTGAAATTCTTCCTCCTTCATCCTTTTTTAGTCAGGCCACTTTATACAACACAAATAATACACTACATTAAAAGTTATCCTACTCTATTATGTCAAACCTCTTTTCTAAAATCATTATTATATTATATCTTAAGGTTCTTGGAAAAGGGCATTTTTTTTGGCAACTATGTAACCAGTGCAATATGTTAAGCAGAGTGCACACTAACATTGTTGCTCAATGTATTTTTTTATTCACATTTAAAGGGCTTTTTCGGAAAATATAAACAATATAACTTATCTCTAAACACTAGTTTGTACAGCATTTCGGCTGAGTCTGAGAGAGGCTCAGCCGGGATGCTGTTACAACAGCCTACCTGCAATCTAACAATGCACATTTCTATGTTTTTCCTTCTGGGCACATTACATGGTAAATATCACCCAGTATGTTACAAACAGGCCAATTAGGTGCGGGGGGCTTTTCCACGGAATAGAAAAATTGTTTATCCAAGGATAACTCAAGAGATGTGGCTGTAACGTCGTATACATTAAAATATTCTTAGAATAGGTTGTAACACTGAGCTCTTACTGAATAATTAGTACAAGCACAAATTAAAAAATAAATATAACCCTGTCTCCCCACCTCCCCATCATGTCTAAGAAGCATCTCGATCGCATCAGTTTTCAAACATACAAATCGATCAATTCTTTTGGGAGCTACAATCCTCATCCCCATTCCCCCCCTCCAATAGCTAAGAACTATCTTGTTTACCTCAGCTTTGAAACAATAAAAAAACCGCAGTTATGTCGGTCCATTCTATTGGAAGATAAAATTCCACCCCCCTTTTCTCAACTCCCCCCTCCCCCTATATAGCTAAGAACCATCTTGATCACATCAGTTTACAAACAAAGAAAACCGCAGGGAATGGAGGTGAAGTTCGTAGCTCCCAAACCCCACAACCGAATTGGTACCCCTATGACTCCACTAAGCTCCACAGAATTTGAGTACAGTTATAGGTTGCGTCATGTAAAAAGAACACTGGAAGAAAGTGGAGGGAGTGTGTTTGCGCATGGGTATAGTAGTTGCAGCGGATGTATTTGTCTCGGAAGTTATCTGCTAGTTGCCCCGCAAACTGCTATTTTTCAGGCCCAATCCCAAAAAGCGAAGACAGCATTGTATAACTGCCTCGCTCACTCGCTTGCGTTTTTTCGCATATTCTATCTCGCTCTTACTTGATGCTGTTTTATTCCTACAGCAGTACCTGCGCAATTGTTCACAGAGCCTAACTTCACAAACATATAGTTTGGCTGCGCCTACTGTACACTCTCGCACAAAAGTACTAGGCCTATTGTTTCAAATAATTATTAACCCGCCCGCCCCGCGCCGCACCTCATGCCACCAAATAGACTGATAAATCGCCTAATGCGCAGCCTAACCACCAGCGTTCGTTTTACATGACGCGACCTATAGCAACGTAATCGGCAAATAAATAAAATAGGTAATGGGTATCATTATTTATTATTAAAAATCATAGCATCAAATTAATTAATAATATACTACTAAATATATAACTAATAAAAGAAGAATAAAGTTATACCTAGTATGTAAAAATATCAAAAAGACCCTTTTGCCTCTTTTTGGGGGAATTACCCCCTAATCAAAAATCCCCGACGATTAAAAAATACAAAAAAAACGTTTTACCTGTATACTATAAGTTTTGTCTAGATCAGTAGAGAAATGCGACCTTTAGAGGAGAACAGAGATCCGGACATCCTGACATACGAAGGCATTTTTGCCCTGAAGCTGAAACGGAAAAACTGCTTCAAAATCGGGTCATTCATGTGGGGTTTGGAAGCTACGATCCTCCCCTCCCTCCTCCCCCTTCCCCCCATTATAGCTAAGCATCTCCGCATCAAAATCGATCCATTCATTTGGAAGCTACGATGCCACAGACACACACCGACACACACACACACAGTGATACACACCCTAAACTTATAACACCCGTCTCTTTGTTTGGGGGTTAAAAATAGCGGGAATCAATCGGAATACTATTGAATGTAGCCTGCCTGGCTGCTGTTAACATTCTCATTTCCATCTTGACTTATTCTATGTTGCAGTAGATTTTTGTCGAGGTGTACAATTGCGGCAATTATCCATTTCTGAGGATTTTTCACAGTTCACTCAAACCATCCTCTTTGACTTTGTATTATAATACTCCTCTTTGGACGCAAAAGGGGCCGATGATCGGCCTAGTTGCGGATAAGAAGCCCGACCACCAAGTACCAAGTACTCCTCTTTGGTATTTACAGATGGAGCTCCTGCAAGACTTCTACGAGACCACCCTGGAAGCTCTGAAGGACGCCAAGAATGACCGTCTGTGGTTCAAAACTAACACTAAACTAGGCAAGCTCTACTACGACAGAGGTGACTTTAACAAATTAGCCAAAATATTGAAGCAACTGCACCAGAGCTGTCAGGTAATATCTCATGCTCTGTCAATAATAGACCTAGTCGAGAATGGCTCACATGTTATTTTGTGATAGGTACTGTCTGTTTTTTTTTGTACTTATAGTTAATAATCTCTCCAGTTTTTTGAATATATTTTTTTTTTTATTCGTAAAAATAAAACAATGAGAGCATGGAGGCCAGGGAACAACATAAATAATAGTACTAAGTAGCCAGAGAGTCTTTAAAAATTTAAAACGTAATCGCACGATATAACGTGTGCCCAAAAATCGCTCGCGCTAAATTCTGCTCGCCGCGCCTTAGTGATATATAAAAAAAAAAGTATATTTACTATTTATATTTTATAATTATAATATTTTTATTGTCGAAATTGCATAATGATATTTAATTATCGGGTATAGGTATTCTGAATATAGTGTTGTGACGACGTGAAACCTCTTTCATAAATCTGATCTAAATAAGAAAAAAAAAACTAATAAAGATCTGCTGGAGCCCAACTCACAAAATCGGCTTCGCTTGTCGTAGCACTTGTAGACCGTCGAAGTCGTACTACGGGCGCTACGACTTCGGGACCGTTCGTTTTGTAACAATTGGCGAAAATAACTGTTAAAAAAGCTAAATATGATCACAATTAGCGTTCCCTTTGTCCATTTGTGGGCGAAGTTAGCGTTCTGAACTTTTTCGATCACCGTTCGTTTTGCAAGTTTCGATGACATGTTGACATAGGAAAATCGACTTTATTCCGTCAGGGATAGGGTCGTTTTTCATTCAGTTTGGAAAGGATCGGTAGTGTCAAAAGTTGCAAAAATGACAAAAGTGTAGAAAATGTTCAAAGGAAACGGCTTGTTAAAAATGTTCATTTCGAAACTGCCCACAACGCCATCTCATCATCTCGAACGCAGGGATACAGCGCTACCAGATGCAATTTCTTAAAATCTAGCATCGAGCTACGACAATCGTCGTCGATTTTGCGAGTTATATGTGAGTGACGTGACACAGCTCAATCTAACTACAAAGTTAATTTAAGATCTGCAGCCCGATTCCATAACTTGGCTTCAATCGAATTCTCAGTATCGCAACCACTAATGCCTTGCGATAGAGTCGAAACTGCTATGAAAAAAGTGATAATCCGATTGTAACCAAGTTATGGAATTGGGCCACAGACTTGTATTTTTGATTGAAACTGGAACTTCATTTGTTTTTCTCACCATTTCGGGCAACTTCAAAATCATGATTTCAACTCGCGAATGTTTAGTCCTACTTATATTGTTTAAGCTAAAGTAGTAGTGTAGTAGTTGTACTTACACTGAAACGTAACGTAACACGAATTTTGATGAAATTTGGTATGTAGATACTTTAAGTGCTAAAATAACACATAGAATACTTTTTATCCCGGAAAGTGGTTCCTGTGGGATAGTACAAAACGTAACTCATCATCCACAGCTTTTACGATCATTGTCCACGCGGGTGAAACCGCGGGGCGCAGCCAGTAAGCTCTCTATCGTTTCAGACTGACGAAGGTGAGGACGACCTAAAGAAAGGCACGCAGCTTCTAGAAATCTACGCGCTCGAGATACAGATGTACACGGCGCAGAAGAACAACAAGAAGCTGAAGGCTCTGTACGAGCAGTCGCTGCACATCAAGTCGGCGATACCGCATCCGCTGATCATGGGCGTTATTAGAGGTTCGTTACGGAGCTTCCACGATTACATGGAAAGCTAGCAATAAAACAAACAACGAAGAAATCAGTGGGTGTGGTTCCCACAAATGCATGTGAGCTTGTTATGTTAACAAGCCTCACATGCATTTGTGGGTGCACTGGGATCTGTGAAACGGATATTAAAATCTATACGACTAGTGGCTCTGTGAACTGTAGACCTTGCGAGCCTGTCATTGGAATCTTTTTTTTTTTTTTTTTCATTATTTTCCTCCCTCTTACAAGTTATGCGTTTTAATAAGGGGTCACAAAAAGTTTTGTGTAATGTTTCGCAATGGCTGAAATATGTATTTTTTTTTCAATCCCCATATATACGCCATTTAGAAAATTTTCGAAAAACTGAATCTACAAAAAAGAACATATAATTGTCGAACTTGCTCACAAAATTTCACGAGAATCGACCTGTAGATGAGAACAGCCGGACATACGAAAGCAATTTTGCCCAAGCTGAAACGGAGAAGCTTCGCGCTCGCTCGGTTAACAAGGGGACCTTACATTTATTATGAAACATAGCATAGCAGCAAGTGAAAAAAATAATAGTCGCGGCCACCGACTAACATCACACATTAATAAATCGATAGAGATCATCATCATAAACAAATAATATTTTCATACGATCTATTCGAAAAACGCTGATTGGTTCCTCAAAAAGAGGGAGCAAATTAGGTCTTTTTTGTTCAATATTTTCAGAGAGGGTAGTAATGAGTTTCCATGGCTCGTCGGCTCTTTCCGCCTCAGCTTCGACCATATTCAAGGTATAGGGTTATATATTTTTTAATTTGCTCATGTTAATATGAGTTGTAAAGTATCTAAGAGAGCGTTTTATTTATTTTTCTCATAGAGAGGGATGAAAAGTAGTGTGTATCACACGCAAAATTATTATTTCTCGGGCGACGTATATTGAATCCCTCGCAACGATCAAGATTCTACTTAAGAATGCCTCGCTACGTTCAGGATTCTACTTAAGAATTCCTCGCTACATTCAGGATTCTACTTAAGAATTCCTCGCTACGTTCAGGATTCTACTTAAGAATTCCTCGCTACGTTCAGGATTCTACTTAAGAATCCATCGCTGAGCTCGGGATTCTACTCCAGAATCCTTCACTCCGCTCTGTATTCAAATTAGCGCCCTCGCCGGCAAAATATTATTTTGTTCCCTAGAAATACACACTACTATTTCACACTAGTATCATGAAGTGTCGCGATTCTAAGACATATTGGACCTCAAAAATAGCAAAATGAATAAAACGCTATCTTTGAGGTCCAATATTCTACAGTTTAGGATACTAGGGTGCTAACATTTTTTGTTTGCATTTAAGTCCTCTTTCGATTTATTAACGTTTGATCAATGGCCTTGATTTTTCGTTTTTTTTTTGTTTTTTTTTGCCGAGACAGGCTGCTCGCTCGCCTAATGGCTGCCAATAACCTTTGAAAAGTGTCGTTGTTGTCACTGGCTTAACTGGTAAAAGCATTATGCCATTATGGCATGGATGGATGGGTTCGAGTCCCGTCATTAATTCAAAATTTTCCATTAAATTTATTGGCACTTCATAAATTTTGTAACATATTCCAGAATCCATATCTAATCCGTGATACAAATTTTTCTATTACTAAATTATTATATATGTTTAAGCTAAGCAGGCGCTAACTGCTATAAAAAAACATAAAATAGGCCAGTGGGGAACTTATGAAAAAATAATAAAATATCCACCAGTAGAGATTTCTGAAATAAGATCTAAATATTCATAGATGAATTTTCTTTAGTACAGCTGCGTGTCATGTATCGTTTTACCTATTAAATTTTTCCTTAGTAATTATCTATTTATATAACTATCTCGACTTGAACAATAATACTTGGAGAATATCGATCGATTGCTGTGGAAATCTTTACTCAAATCAACGCTTGAAAAACAAGCGCAAATTAAAAATACCATAAAGATAATACCCCCCATTATAGCTAAAAACCATTTCGATCACATCAGCTTTCAAACAAAAAAAGCGACCAAAATCAGTCCATTCCTTTGGGAACTACGATTCCGAACCTACCTATTATAGCTAAGAACCATCTCGATCAAATCAGCTTTCAAACAGAAAAAAAGCGACCGAAATCAGTCCATTCCTTTGGGAACTACGATTCCGAACCTACCTATTATAGCTAAGAACCATCTCGATCAAATCAGATTTCAAACTGAAAAAAAAACTTTTAAAAATCAGTATATTCCTTTGGGAACTACGATTTCTATTCCCTATTATAGCTAAGAACCATCTCAATCAAATCAGCTTGCAAACTGAAAAAAATACGCATAAAAATCAGTCTATTCCTTTGGGAATTCCGAACGGTAGGTTCGGAATTGTAGTTCCTTATTTTATTATAGCTAAGAACCATCGCGATCAAATCAGCTTTCAAACGAGAAAAAAAAACGCATAAAACTCGGTCCATTCGTTTGTGAGCTGGTATGCCCCAGACAGACGGATACATACACAACCTAAACTTATAACGCCCGACTTTTTCGTCGGAAGTTAACAAAACATTGACCTAGCAGAACTTCTTTAGTACATTTATTTTACATTTCAATGCGGGGACATATCAGGTGATTAGTAATTCTACTAACTAATAAACTGAGCGCGGAGGAGAACATCAAGCGATTGCAGTGGAAATCTTCACTCAAATCAACGCTTAAATCGAGATACAAATTGAGCGACGCGACGCGACGTTCTGGAATCACGATAATCATGCCAGCCTTTAGAAGTCCACTGCTGAACATAGTCCTCCCCCATAGAGCGCCACGACGAGCGATCTTGTGCCGCCTCCATCCACCGACTCCATGCGATGGCTACAATTTCGTCGGTCCATCATATGGGGGGTATCCCTACACTTCGCTTGCTTGTTCGTGGTCGCCATTCGAGAGCCTTTATTCCCCAGCGGTTGTCGGCTCTGCGAACTATATATCCTGCCCATTGCCACTTCAACTTGCAAACTCTGAGAGCTATGTCTGGTTCTTCTACGAATTCTCGTTTCGGATCCTATCACGTAGTGAAACACCGAGCATAGCTTTCTCCATTGCACGCTGAGCGACGTTGAGCTTGTGTTTGTGTACGTTCTGGAATACGGACCTTAAATTAAAAACTAAAAACCCTAATTACTTTTATCTGCTATTCAGAATGTGGCGGCAAAATGCACTTGCGCGAAGGTGAATTTGAGAAAGCACACACAGACTTCTTTGAGGCGTTCAAGAATTACGACGAGTCCGGGAGCCCGAGGCGGACTACTTGCCTCAAGTATCTTGTATTGGCAAACATGTAAGTATCTAGTGTTGGAGAACATGAAAGTATCTAGTGTTGGCGAACATGTAAGTACTCACTCGTGTCACTGCCCGCTCCTTTTGTACCTGGGCCCGATTCTCGTGCAATATATATTATGATAAAAAATAATTCTAAAATCCGTCATCTCGGTGACAATAGAAATGTTCATCGTCATCATTTGCCACATGACATCCACTGCTGCACATAGGCTATATATTTAATGTTGTCTATTTATGTTGACCATGTCAATGGTGTCAATTCACCACTAAAACTAAACTACACTAAAACTAAATTTAGTGTAGAGATTCGTAAAACCTATTTCATCATTTTAAGTAAACTAAAAAACTTGCAGGAGATGTTGCATTGTGCACTGCTAAAAGCGGGGAACGGGTCTGGGGGATTAAGGGGGGAGGGGGATAAGTGCGATTAGGGGAGGGTGGAATAAGATAAAAAAAAGTGAAGGGAGGTAAGGGTAATTTAGACCCCATCCTCCCCTCATATTTTCCCTACAAAAGTGAAGTTTTCGAAACTTATCTTCCTTTCCCGTCACTTTTTATTAACTTCCCCCACCCTCCCCTCACTTCCCCACACTCCTCTCACTTCCCTCTACCTTGTCCGACTTTCTTCACAAACCCCTCACTTTTTTTCATCTTCCCGACTTTCCCCTCACTTTTCCCCTAATCCCCCTCCCCCGCCGGTGCCTCTTTCCCCACCGCCGGCCGTGCACAACACAACACCCGCTCTCCCAAGTCCCTTAGTTCCGTCGCAGAATTTAAATTTAGTCGGAAAGCTAAATTTAGGCTAGTTTATTGAGTTAGTAACAAAATAATCTGTTTGACAGGACTAAACTTAAATTTAGCGTAGTTTAGTCTAGTTGGGAACAACAGAATCGACACCAATGTCTCTCCCATGGAACTAAAAATAAATATTTACTAAATAAAAAAATATGTCATGACAGGCTAATGAAGTCCGGCATCAACCCGTTCGACTCGCAGGAAGCGAAGCCTTACAAGAACGACCCCGAGATCCTCGCCATGACGAACCTCGTAATGGCGTACCAGAACAACGACATCAATGAGTTCGAGTCCATTCTCAAACACAACAGGTACTGTACCATCAAACCGTTCGAACGAAGCTTTACAAGAACGACCCCGAGATCCTCGCCATGACGAACCACGTGATGGCGTACCAGAACAACGACATCAATGAGTTCGAGTCCATTCTCAAACACAACAGGTATTGTACCATCAACCCGTTTGAGCGAAGCTTTACAAGAACGACTCCGAGATCTTCACCATGACGAACCTCGTGTTGGCGCACCAGAAAAACGACATCAATGAGTTCGAGTTCATTCTCAAAACTGTACCATACTTGACGCTTTTGCATCAATGTTTTATGAATGTGATATGTTATAAAAGCCTATAAAACATTTATAGTATATTTTATTTCAGTATTAATTGTGTGTAATATATACCTCTTTGACAGAGAGCTGTTTGATTTGAACTATAGAGAAACTCTTCGGCTCATCGATAATATTTCGAAGTGCTTAACTTGTCAGGACTGCCCTGTGCCGTGCCTATTTTCGTAACGCCTCAACCGATTGAAATGCTGTTTTTACTCAACTACGGCGAAGCAAGGGAAGGGTAATGAGTTTAACAGTCTATGTATGTATGTATGTATGTATGTATGTATGTATGTATGTATGTATGGTAATGTTCCACCATAGTGTCGCCCCTATTGGTCCGATTTTGACAAGCGAGGTATCAATCGATTCTTCCTCATATAAATGACTCAACACAACAGACTATATACACACACATAACACATGCATACATATGTTATAGACTGTCATAGGCTATTTTTTTCACCCGATTACGAAGGAAACAATGGTTATGTGTTCAAACTAAAAACTTTGGTCCAATTTTGACAAGCCAGTCATCTTCATCGCAAGAGTTGTCATAGACTTATTTCTTGTTACTGTTGGTTAACTTAGGATTTGACTTAAAACCTGATAGAAACCGAGAAAATCGAGAATTCGATGAGAAATTATTTGACCGCTGAACTAATTATTGATGAAATTTGATCTAAGGTACTTAAGACTTTAGGTCCTGAGAGAAATAAATATGTATATCTCTTAGGATAGGCACATATAACCCAGAAAAATGTTGACGTGGGCAAAGCAGCGTGGAGCAACTAGTATATGTAATGTTAATACATCTTAAAAGAAGCAGAACAAATATTCTATCTGTACTAATATTATTATCATACAGTTGTTATAATTAACTGTATAATATTAGTAGGATTACAGTACAGCAAAATTATACCGAGATTATTTCCATCCCTTAGGAACAACATAATGGACGACCCGTTCATCCGCGAGCATATCGAAGACTTACTACGCAACATCCGCACACAGGTGCTCATCAAGCTCATCGGGCCCTACACGCGCATACACATACCCTTCATATCCAAGGAGCTCAACATCGACGAGAAAGAGGTCGAGAATCTGCTCGTCACCTGTATCTTGGACAGGTGAGTAATGTGGTTCTATATAGGACTCACTGCGCAACATCCGCACGCAGGTACTCATCAAGCTCATCGGGCCCTACACGCGCATACACATACCCTTCATATCCATGGAGCTCAACATCGACCAGAAAGAGATCGAGAATCTGCTCGTCACTTGTATCTTGGACAGGTGAGTAATGTGGTTCTATATAGGACTCACTGCGCAACATCCGCACGCAGGTACTCATCAAGCTCATCGGGCCCTACACGCGCATACACATACCCTTCATATCCATGGAGCTCAACATCGACCAGAAAGAGATCGAGAATCTGCTCGTCACTTGTATCTTGGACAGGTGAGTAATGTGGTTCTATATAGGACTCACTGCGCAACATCCGCACGCAGGTACTCATCAAGCTCATCGGGCCCTACACGCGCATACACATACCCTTCATATCCATGGAGCTCAACATCGACCAGAAAGAGATCGAGAATCTGCTCGTCACTTGTATCTTGGACAGGTGAGTAATGTGGTTCTATATAGGACTCACTGCGCAACATCCGCACGCAGGTACTCATCAAGCTCATCGGGCCCTACACGCGCATACACATACCCTTCATATCCATGGAGCTCAACATCGACCAGAAAGAGATCGAGAATCTGCTCGTCACCTGTATCTTGGACAGGTGAGTAATGTGGTTCTATATATATCATCATCATCATATTCATGTCCACTGCTGAACATAGGCCTCCCCCAAGCGCCTGTATCTTAAACACCTGCCATCACCACGCCTCGCCAAGTGTCCTCTCAACGCTACTCGAGCCTAATAATACGGTCTCCAACGTCTTGAACTTTGGTCCTTCGTCGGGTTTCCGTATTTCGGACTCTGTCTTTTGCCTAACATAGTACGCACAATGGTTCTCTGTGCAACTCGCATTCGATGCACTGCCTCCTTAGTGAGAGTCCATGTTTCGGCTCCGTAAGCCATGGTGGTCAAAACGCACTGGCTAAAAAGCTTGGTTTTCAGGCATCGCGGTATCTTTCGAGCCCTCAAAATGTCGTCCAACAAGATTAGATTAGTAAATTAAATTAGTGTACAAGTCAAGAGCCAATAGGTATCTACTAGGCAAGCGTGCTTCGCCCTCGGCCACATCGCCACTTTCCATCAGGTGAGCTCGTGGTAAACGATCATAATCCTAGTCTGTCAAAAAAAGAGAGTAGCTAAAAGTACGAGAGTGTTCATAATATGAGAACCAATAGGAACAATTCTTTGGTAATAACCACACAAATTCCATACAGTTGTCATTGAATTTACAGAATTAGAATCATACATTTACAGAATTAGAATCTCAACTCGAACATCTCCTTTTTGTATGGCTGCATTAGGACCACTCCCTAAATTAAATTCATACTTTCTTACACAGCACTATAAGCGGGCGCATAGACCAAGTAAACTCCGTGCTAGAGCTACAAAGCAGCGCGCGCGGCGCCACCAGGTACTCCGCCCTCGACAAATGGACCTCGCAGCTTTCCTGTCTACATCTTGCCTTAGCTAACAAGATGGCGTAGAACCCGGTCTACACCTTGCCTTAGCTAACACGATGGCATAGAACCCTGTCTACACCTTGCTCGCCTTAGCTAACAAGATGGCGTAGAACCCTGTCTACATCTCGACTTAGGTAACAAAATGGCGTAGAAACCTATCTATATCTCGTCTTAGCTAACAAGATGGCGTAGAACCCTGTCTACACCTCGACTTAGCTAACAAAATGGCGTAGAACCCTGTCTACACCTTGCCTTAGCTAACAAGAAGGCGTACTCTTCCAGGCGTGCTGAAAAGTGAAATTCGTGAACTCCCTGTGATTACTATGAAATAATGACGAAAGATTCTTTTGTAATAATTTGTAAGTTAACGGACTATGATCCATGTCAAATACTTTTAAAAATAAAATGTGCGGTATGTATTTAATTTTGTGTATTTCTTTTTGTTTGATATAAGGTCTACCTACTACAATTATTCACTTTCTGACATCATGGGAGAACCAACAGTAGCAGGAAATGTGGTAATAAAAGAGGCCTAGTATTGGAAGCCCCAGATAATGGTCCCACTAATCGTTGAGATAACAGTTTCTAGAATAATCCACTGCCTTAGACCGCACGCGAATAGCGGCGAAATAGTAAAAAAATATGTTATGGAGCATCAATACGCTTGATTTTGTACGCTTGCTTGATTTTTTCTTTTGGAAAAAGCGTCGGGTGTGCCAAATTGACCAGTTAATAAAGGATTCCTTCAGAAACTTGTTAAGGGAGCTCAGGAAGAAAGTGAACATACTAAAAGTCCTGAATGCAAGGAAGTAAGCCGGTGTAGGGAGGGGGGCACACAGTTCTCACTTTTGGGTATTTCGCTTATATCTCAATAACGGCGCGTTGTAAGGAAAATGACCACATCCTCACCAACGACAACCATAGAAGTATGAGTGGATTGTTACACAGCATTCTTCACGATAATGACGACAGCATCATCGGTGGCCTGGAGTCTGCAGCTTTGTCTGAAGTAAGGAGATGAACTGAATGTTGTTGGTAGGATTGAACAAAAAACTTTTTGTTTCTCTCAAACGGTTACCTTCACCGCGTGGAGGTAATCCCAGCTTATCTATACTTAGAATAAAGCAATAAGAACGAAGTCCATCCCCAGGCCCCAGGGCTCAATCCGCATACCAAATTTTATCAAGTTCGGTATAGTCATGAAAAGGTAACTAATAGATAGACTAGAGTTACTTTCTCTAATAGAATTTATACCCTGTTTCAAAATCTTAGATATTTTATGTAAACAAAGGGGATAACAGTGCAAAAAAACCGCTTTAAAATCGTGCAATCCATAATTTGAGATAGAAATTTGTTTTACGTAAAAGAATAATATGATATTATTTAATTGTTGTATAAATATTATACCTGGACGGCTTGAACTCGGTGCTTTGAAGAATGGTTACAGGAGATTCTGCCAAAGTTGAAGAAAGATTCTGTTTTGGTGATGGATAAAACGCCCCGTACCACAGCCAAAAAGTGGAGTGGGTCCACAGAGTACTTTGTTTACTACTACCGCCTGGAAAAAATACAGCGAGAAAAACAACTTTTGATAAAAATATGATAAAAGCTCAATTGAAGAACACAAATCATAATTTAGTAAATATCTGGTGGATGAGTTGGCCGCGCAGTAAGGTGTCACTATTCAGCGACCTCACCACTGTGAACACAACCCGATTGAGCCAGTGTGGGCTCAGGTTAAGGGGTACGTCGCACGAAATAGCAAGATGAATGAGGTGAACCAAATGTAAGAAGGTTTGAGAGAGGTGACACCTCAGAAATTGGCTGACTGCATTAGCCACACAATAAAAGTGGAAGATGAAATGTGCCAACTCAACCACATAATTGATGAAGTTAGCGATAGATTTATTATAAATATCAACGCTTTTCAGAATTGTCAGAATAATTTATAAGGTGTCTGTTCAATTCATAAAATTAAGTATGGTGTTTTAATGTTTTATTTACATCTTCCTAAAACTATATTACCTTTAGAATTTTGGGGTTGAAAAGTCCTTCATATCCTACTAATCTTTTGTATGCCAGAGTTTGAATGTTTGTTAATCACGTTGTAGCTCTTAAAGGCAAAAATAATAGAACAAGATAGATCACAATTAACATGACACAAAAAATAAGGGTTATGTTTTTAAAGTTCATGTAGGTATGTCTGTACCAATGTGGGAGATAGAGCGTGTGGTATTGCTAGAATCCTTAGTTTTTGTCGATTGACTTTACCCCGCATTCCTATAAAAATGAAACGAGTCGTTTTTCCAACGTCTCGTTACTTTTTGACGTTTTTTGTATGGCGTTTATGTCAAAAGCTGACGGACAGTAAACGTAAACGCTTCTTTTTAAGATATACGAACCGGCCAATAGGATATATAACTATAGAATTGGCATAGACAATTCAATTCATTACGGCACGGCAGTCATATTTGTTTTAATAAAAGGTTTTATTTAACTTGTTTAATTGTGCCGCGCGAGAGCAAAGCCCTCCGGCTTTAAACAGAAATATACTTTTCACAAGTGACAGTTTTGGGCAACTGACATGCCACTTTGTCAGTGACTTTTCGTGACATTGCTTTGTAATAAAATATCTAAGATTATGGGAACAGGGTTTATAGTACCTGTGGATATTGGATATGGATTATTAGCGCGGAAGCGTTCTGTTAAAGAAAATAAAGTCGTATATAGTATAATATTTTTTATTTATTACATTGTAGTAAGACTACATAAATGGACGGATTGATATATCACAGGTTAGTTATATACATTTTCCATTAGCTTGTATTATAGAACATAGTTTATTAATAAAACATCTAGCACATACAATTAATACATCAAGTAGTAAATTATACTTATTTTACAAATTCGTATAAAATAAACGTAGGTTTTAGTAAACTTTAAATGGCACAGTCCTTTTAAGTACAAATCCAATCACTGGTTACGGATGCCCAAAGATCTATTAAAATCTTGAGAATGATATGTGTGAAGCATTTGAGCGTGTCATCATGTCAGCCTTTAGAAGTCCACTGCTGAACATAGGCCTCCCCAAAGAGCGCCATGACGAGCGATCTTGTGCCACCTCCATCCACCGACTTCCTGCGATGGCTACAATGTCGTCGGTCCATCGTGTGTCGTCTCCCCACACTTCGCTTGCTTGTTCGTGGTCGCCATTCGAGAGCCTTTATTCCCCAGCGGTTGTCGGTTCTGCGAACTATATGGCCTGCCCATTGCCACTTCAACTTGCAAACTCTGAGAGCTATGTCGGTAACCTTCGTTCTTCTACGGATTTCCTCATTTCTGATTCTATCACGTAGTGAAACACCGAGCATAGCTGGCATGGAGAGCCATTGCACGCTGCGCAACTCTGAGTTTTTGTATGAGACCAATTGTTAGCGACAACGTCTCAGTGCCGTATGACATCACTGGCAACATGCACTGATTATAAACTTTCGTCTTGAGGCTCTGCGGTATCTGCGACGAGAAGATATGGCGTAATTTTCCGAACGCTGCCCATCCGAGTTGGATTCGTCGGTTGACCTCTTTGTCGAAAATGGATCTACCCAGTTGGATCGTCTGACCCAAGTAGACATAGTGATCAACAGCTTCGATAATATTGTTCCCAACATAAACCGGCATGGGTACGACATGACATGACATGGGTTTGAGCGTGTAATAACATACATTACAATATTTTGGCAGTGCTCATTTTCTTCGGTCAGCTCTCTGTTTTATTCGACGGTTTGATTTCCCGGATAAAGTAAGAAATCTAATAAAAAAATTGAGATTCAACTTTGACTATCATTGCATTTATCCATTTTGAATAGAATAGGTACATTATAATGTAGCCGAATTAACACACAAAGCCTCTTATTCACTAGGCCAAAAATGTCCCGCGACTTGTCGCGGTCGGGCTCGCGCTCGGTAAAGGTCGCGAGGAAAGATGGCTGTCGACATCGCCCGACACCTCCAGCGACACTTGTCGTGGGACGTGAGTCGCCTAGTGAATATGAGGCTTTACTGATTTTACTGCTGATTGCATTCAGCAATAAAATCACTGCTAACTTTTATTTTTTTCACGTGGTAAGTAGTATGATTAATCATTAACTACTAGGCACGAAC
Organism: Alsophila aescularia; assembly: GCA_946251855.1. Classification (NCBI taxonomy): domain Eukaryota; kingdom Metazoa; phylum Arthropoda; class Insecta; order Lepidoptera; family Geometridae; genus Alsophila; species Alsophila aescularia. Next base: position 32,414,341 of record OX276377.1, on the reverse strand, counting down.
AGACACTTAGGGATTCTAGCTGAGAGTAACTTCTTTCAATACTGAATAAAGGATTGATAATTATAGTGCAAACATATCAACTTGTGAGAACTTCATGATTCTTAGAGCCCAAGTAATAGCAATAATATGATTTGAGCCTATTAATTTTGCTCATAAAGAAGTGACAATTGACTAAAATCCCAAATACTATGTAGAGACGACCATCTAATCTTAAAATGAACGCCCCTCCACTAAACTTGATTGTTTCAACGTGTGTGAGGAAATACTTATTGCAACACTTTAGTTGTGTGCGTACGGCAATTTTACTGTAAACTTAAACTCGTCCGCGAACCTAGAGGTTAACTAATCGTGCGACCAGTCCAGGTGGCTGGCATTGTATGGCGGGAGCGCGCGCTTTTCATGGAACGACACGTTCGCTCTGTCGTGCGTTCGGGTCACTTATGCACTAGTTGGCCAACAGATCCGGCCGTTCGGGTGTAGCATTATTAGTTAATCTGTGACTGAACGACCAATGACGACGACCAATTTGTGTGTATTGCGTCTATACACCTACTTTACATTAGAGGAGCGTTCAGTTTTAGACCAGACGATCTCTACAACAAATACACATTTTCGTTGGGCGTTAATAATGTAATTTCAAAACGCACCTTGTTCGACATTGCTTATCCTAGTTTTAGTTACATTTTAGCTTCTTCATAAGTTTTCTTGGGCCAACAATGGGCGTACTCTCACTAGACGACACTATAACGGTTGTGTCGGGCGAGCACAATAGTACGTATATTTGCGTAAACAAATTGATAGTAGGTACATAAAGCGAGCAAGTAAGCAAACGCAGATCTAGTATAAGTTCTCAAATAGCAGACCTGTAATTGAATATTCCGCCGATTTTTTTTTGTTTTTCTCAAAAATAATGCTACGAAACACGCAAAAAAAAAAAATTGTTGCCGCCGTTTTTTTTGCCTAAATCGTACTAGGATCATTCTGATTCTGAAAATATTTTGTTTAGTGTACTCATAAATTGCATAGGCTGCACCATTTTTGCCCGGTCTGCGTACGCGCAAGCCACGCTGGCGCTCTCGAACGTTTGCGCTGATCCTATTTGTTACTGTGACACTATCAGCGCCTTTATTCAGACTATTTGTAAGAAGCTAACAGAGAGTCTTTGAGGAGAGTATCTAACCTCTGAATCTGTTAGAGAGTATCAGACCTGTGACTTCGTTAGGAGAGTACCAGACTCTGACTATGTTACAATAGTATCAGACTTCTGAATCTTTAAGAAAGTATCAGGCCTCTGACTCTGTAAGGAGAGTATCAAACCTCTGACCCTGCGCAGACCTCTGAATCTGTTAGAAAGTATCAGAATATAACTCTGTTAACAGGGTAACAGACCTCTGACTATGTTAGAGAGAATCAGACCTCAGACTCTGTTCGTATCTATCCTAACAGAGTCAGTGTTTGATACTCTCCTAACGAAGTCAGGTCAGGTCTGTTTTTTCCTAACAGAGTTCCGACTCTGTTAGAAAAAAAGCAGACTTCTGTCTCTGTCAGGAGAGAATGAGACCTATACTTTCTCTATGCCTACTTATGAGTTATATGTCGTCTAGAGTGAAAACGGCGTTATTCTTAGTCCCGTCGGGCACCTGTCTCACGGCTCCATGAAGCCACCAGTGTCGTGGTCCCGGCGTCAGTGGCTCTGCTTCTCGTGCAGCCAGGGTCTGAAGATGGGCAGCGTGGAGGGGTAGTGAGTGGGCGGGGCCTCGGCGCTCTCGTCACGGAACGGGTACGTGCCCAGCAGTATCGGCAGCTGCAGCTTCACTTCCTTCTCCAGGCTTTTTGGCTCGATTATGAACTGTTAACAGAAGTTGAAGTGAATATCTTATTCTAGCGTGCACAGTTTGATCTGTAGTATTCTACTCAGTTATTTGTGGACTTCATGAGATCGTTTCTTATGCAGGTCATATGTGCGGACGCGCCCGCGCCGGGGAAACGAGAAGATGCGAGACTATCATACTTTGATAAACTACGACGTGGAATAGACTAACGACGCGGAGCCTGTTACCCTACTAGTGTCGTTCCTTATAACTATAAACTGGAGTCAAGTCACGAGTGAATAAGTTCCAGAAAAGCGTCCGCTATCGGCGTATAGGATTATCGCACAAAATAAAAATTAAATTTTAAATTTTTTATGTTTGACATTTAGGAAACCAGATGATTAATTTTGTTCGAGCCATGTTTTAGAAGATATTACATATTTAGATTTCTATCTTTATGGCATACATACAAATTCGCCATTTAAAAAACGTGGCCACTGTAAACCTTAAAAATCAATAGAGGACTTTTAAACTCGACTCTTCAGGATACAACATAATAATTTGTTTTGTATTTAAGTCTTCTATCGATTTGTTAAGGTTTGATCAGTGGCAGTGGGTAAAACTTGGTATGTCAGGTTCCACAGTAAAATGTAAGGACTCCTTTTCTACTACTACTAACTACTCTAAATTACCGATGACTCCTTCAAACAAACTACTTACAAAGACGTCGTACTGCACGGAGATGAGATGGCAGCCACGCAGGTTAGTGGGCGGCAGCGGCGGCACGTACAGCAGCTCCTGTCGCCAGGCGTCCGTGTCCCCAGCACGGGTCTTGCCGTGCGCTAGCGCCGCCAGCTCGCGCACCTCGCGCGCCGCCACCTTCCCGTGCGCAGAGTACTGGATCGTCTGGAATAGGACGAGGCGGTGAGCACGATGCTCTGTCCCGGCACGTACAGTAACATGTAGCTAGGTACCTCAGTGGTGCGCGAGTGGTTGCTGAGGAAGGCGGTGAGCACGATGCTCTGTCCCGGCACGTACGGTAACATGCAGCTAGGTACCTCAGTGAGCGCGGCACGCGTCGCCTTCACAGTGGTGCGCGAGTGGTTGCTGAGAGAGGCGGTGAGCACGATGCTCTGTCCCGGCACGTACGGTAACATGTAGCTAGGTACCTCAGTGGTGCACGAGTGGTTGCTGAGGGAGGCGGTGAGCACGATGCTCTGTCCCGGCACGTACAGTAACATTTAGCTAGGTACCTCAGTGGTGCGCGAGTGGTTGCTGAGGGAGGTGGTGAGCACGATGCTCTGTCGTGGCACGTACGGTAACATGCAGCTAGGTACCTCAGTGAGCGCGGCGCGCGTCGCCTTTACAGTGGTGCGCGAGTGGTTGCTGAGCGAGGGGGTGACCACGATGCTCTGTCCCGGCACGTACGGTAACATGTAGCTAGGTACCTCAGTGGTGCGCTAGTGGTTGCTGAGGGAGGCGGTGAGCACGATGCTCTGTCCCGGCACGTACGGTAACATGCAGCTAGGTACCTCATGAGCGCGGCGCGCGTCGCCTTCACAGTGGTGCGCGAGTGGTTGCTGAGGGATGCGATGAGCACGATGCTCTGTCCCGGCACGTACAGTAACATGTAGCTAGGTACTTCAGTTGTGCACGAGTGGTTGCTCAGGGAGGCGGTGAGCACGATGCTCTGTCCTGGCACGTACGGTAACATGCAGCTAGGTACCTCAGCGGTGCGCGAGTGGTTGCTGAGGGAGGCGGTGAGCACGATGCTCTGTCGCGACACGTACGGTAACATGCAGCTAGGTACCTCAGTGAGCGCGGCACGCGTCGCCTTCACAGTGGTGCGCGAGTGGTTGCTGAGGGAGGCGGTGAGCACGATGCTCTGTCCCGGCACGTACGCGCCGCGGTCGAGTTCGACGCGGCACGTGACGGCGCCGCCGCCCACGCATCCTACGCCGAACTTGTGCTCCACGCTGCACTCGAATGGTTGCTACAATGCAATACAAACATAGACAAATTAATATATGCATATTATAATCACTTAATATAGATGTCAGTGCCCGTATTGGATATGGGATCAACGCTATGCCAAATTATTCTTAGCGTTTGTTCAAAACTGAACCTCTTAAGGTGAACCTTAAGAGGTTTATAAAATATGTGCTAGAGTACATAAATGTTATGATATTTGAGCTTACTGTCCTCTTGTACATGTTTGTATAGATAAGACCAAGTTAGGTAAAACAAGGAATCACTGAGTCCTACAATGACATGGCTCCATGAGACCAAGTACAGTTCCATTACATAACTATGCACACTGCAATGGCGCTGTAAGCCTACAGTCGCATGTAGCCTTACTCAACTAGACCTAGTGGTCCGATTACAATGGACAATGAGCAGGCGAGGCGACAAGTTTCTCATGACATCACTGAACAATGCTCCTCTATTGAATAATATTTGAGTAACTTGTGTGTGAAGTCTGCTCAGTGTTACGAAAATACTATTGTTTTATTTATTGCATATTTTATAAAGTTAACTGAATTTGCATAATAATAATGCTATGCTGTAATACCAGATTTTGAACAGGTGTCTAATCAATAAATAAATACTAATAATGCAGTAAGTACCAAAAAGTCTGTACAATGAAGATAATAATAAAACAAACATAAAAAAATTAACTCTTACTTCAAATCTTATAAATCTTAGAAGAAAGAAATAATCCAAAATGTTTGAGGTCTGTGCTTCGCCCAAACGAACTAAAGTTAGTAAGCAGGCATATACCTGTTACAGACCTGAAACAAAATGAAATATATCTTTCTTTTAAGTTTTATATGATGCGAAGGCCGTTTAATTTTTGTTAAATTAATTTTTATTTCTTACTTTTTAGTTTCGTTCAAGTAGGCCTAAGAAAATGAAGCAGTTATTCCGTTTGCTATGAAAAAAGCCATACTGGAAACAGTTAACAGTCCATACTACTAGACCGATTTTGATTAAACTTAAACTATTTCCTATGTTGAAAGATACCGAAACTATTACAAAAAGAATGATTGCAATCAGACTTGTATTTTCCGAGAAATACATGGACAAACATACATACATACATACATTCGGAAAATTTCCTATATTTGTTCAGATACTCAAAAATAGTCAAAAAATAAATACCTAGTAAGTGTATTTTTTATGATTTACAATCAATAAGATGCGCGCCATAATGCACAACACGCAACGTTGAGCGTTTATGCGCAACGTTAGCTTTTATACGCAATCGGTGATGCAAAACAAATGGTTGGCTAGTATTTACAAAGCTTTTGCTACGCAATGCACAACACGCAACTTAAACTACAGATTAAACTATAGGCTCAATACCCCACGGCTGCTGCAGCAGCCAAAACTCAGTACAAAAACCGGTTTACGCACGCGCGTGGTTCACCTACTGGAGGGGTGGTGGGGAGTGTGCACAAGAATTATTTCCCTTTTCACCGTACGAACAGACGATCGGCAAAGCGCCATCCTTTTATGGCAGCAATACCAAGCTTATGAATGTTCATTCATCATTCATCATTTATTAAAGAACTGCAAAGGAGTGGAATGTGGAATGCTCTGCCTCGTTAGCCTAGTCAGTAATAAAAAAAAATGAAAAATATATAAAAAAGGTTTTATGCAGAGCCAAATCATGGTGACACTTAGAATCACAATTAAATGCGTATACAACATTTCGCGTCAGTGCTGTTAACCGTTAAGGAGTTCCCTAGTCAGGACCCAACCCTGATTGGAGCAACCATGTCATGGTAAAACTTAAAACTGGCTATCATAATAAAATGCGTACACAACATTTCATGTCTATGGTGTTGACCGTAGTTCCTTTACCTAGAGCTATTCCTGGATGTCGTTTCAGGTCAGGTGATTACTATAAAATGCACTGTGATCGGAACTGAATACCAATGTAAAATGCACTGTGATCGGAACTGAATACCAATGTAAAATGCACTGTGATCGGAACTGAATACCAATGTAAAATGCACTGTGATCGGAACTGAATACCAATGTAAAATGCACTGTGATCGGAACTGAATACCAATGTAAAATGCACTGTGATCGGAACTGAATACCAATGTAAAATGCACTGTGATCGGAACTGAATACCAATGTAAAATTTTACTCCGTAGGATAACAGGAAGTGGTTCTAAATTCAGCTTGCAAGATTTGACCTAAGCAAACTAACATACACAAAAGAATTGCAAGTTAAATAAAAGCTTTTAAAATAAGAGTTAAGTCCATCAACCTGGCTATTAAAGCCCAGGAGCTGTTATACTTACAGATAGGACTGGTGGCTCCAAATTCAGGTCAATAGGGTTCATCACTATAAAGACTTGCTGGTTCTTGTGTGTGAGTCCATTAGGCTCTCTCAGCGCCGCCTTGCAGTAGTACTGCACCCAGCCGTGGGTGCCGAGGAAGGTGGACGGTAGCCCCATCGGCAGGCCCAGCTTGAAGGGAAAGCTGTGGATACCTGGAGACAGGATGGAGCTGCCGTGACCTGGGGTGAAAAATAAAACATTTGATCAATGTATAGCCTAATCGTCTCATACATAGCCCTGACCCTATAGGTACCTTATAAGAACCCAAACATTGACACCGCCCACCCAAATATTGGCATGTCACATAACACCTAATATAAAGACTTTGAAGCCATATCAATACATAGTCTAAAACAAAGTCGCTTCCCGCCGTCTGTCTGTAACGCTTAATCATTTAAACTACGCAACAGATCTTAATGCGTTTTCATCATTAGATAGTGTTTTATGAGGAAGGTTTATACATATAGTTTGATATTTTTTAGAGTTAATTTGTTGAAATTTATGACGATAATTGTTCAAGATGTCGGAAGAAATCAGGCCAACTGAGATCTTTATGAATTTGGAACGGCGTAGTATTATTACACTAAGGCAAATCGTCAAATCTTTTGGTTTTGGTAATTTGAGTTTATAGCATTAAGCGCGTTTGGTATTTTGCGTGAGTATTATTTCACTTACGCAAAACGCCAATCTTTTGATTTTGGTGTTTCACGTTTTTGACATTCTGCGTCGAAACGCGTTAAAGTTCGTATGAAAACTCACAATAGATACGGGCATTGTAAAGTTAAATGAAAACCGAACTAGCCACCATAGGCAGAAGGCAAAAAAACGGTTTTATACATAATATGACGTTTTGTATGGACTGACAGTTCTAATGTATGGAGTTCTGACTAGGAAGTTTTCCGCTCGATAAGAGATAGATTACATATCCATTTTTAAAACTCTAAGTTCTGATTGGCTTGTTTACGACAGTGGCCAAAGAGTATAATTAAATACTACGTAACAGGCTACACTTCTCTGATTTATAATATTAGTGTGATAATGTCAAGGAAGTTCTATGTACTTACGTACAACTAGCGTACAAATACTACGTAACAGTGGCTACACTTCTCTGATTTATAATATTAGTGTGATAATGTCAAGGAAGTTCTATGTACTTACGTACAACTAGCGTACAAATACTACGTAACAGTGGCTACACTTCTCTGATTTATAATATTAGTGTGATAATGTCAAGGAAGTTCTATGTACTTACGTACAACTAGCGTACAAATACTACGTAACAGTGGCTACACTTCTCTGATTTATAATATTAGTGTGATAATGTCAAGGAAGTTCTATGTACTTACGTACAACTAGCGTACAAATACTACGTAACAGTGGCTACACTTCTCTGATTTATAATATTAGTGTGATAATGTCAAGGAAGTTCTATGTACTTACGTACAACTAGCGTACAAATACTACGTAACAGTGGCTACACTTCTCTGATTTATAATATTAGTGTGATAATGTCAAGGAAGTTCTATGTACTTACGTACAACTAGCGTACAAATACTACGTAACAGTGGCTACACTTCTCTGATTTATAATATTAGTGTGATAATGTCAAGGAAGTTCTATGTACTTACGTACAACTAGCGTACAAATACTACGTAACAGTGGCTACACTTCTCTGATTTATAATATTAGTGTGATAATGTCAAGGAAGTTCTATGTACTTACGTACAACTAGCGTACAAATACTACGTAACAGTGGCTACACTTCTCTGATTTATAATATTAGTGTGATAATGTCAAGGAAGTTCTATGTACTTACGTACAACTAGAATAGTACATACAACTTCCTTGAATATAGTTGAATGTTTTGTAATTTATTAACAAACAGGTGTTAATGTTGGCTTCATTCACGTCTGTGTCTGTTTGTCTTCAAATATGACTAAAGTATTTCCTGATTGTTGGAGTGTGTCGGAAGAGAAATACCATCTCACTGCTCCAAGCCAACCTCTCCTGCACGCGGTCATCTGCTGGATGACGAACGAGGCTCTGGCAACCGACAGATGACGGTATAACCATCTCAAAACAAGCGTAGCGAAATTACACAGGCCGGTGACGGGCAGCACCGGCACCGGTGCGAAAAGCTACGCTCTGCGATCGCCAACCCGCATGCCCAGCAGCGTGGCGATTATGGGCAAACCCTCCTGAATGAACGACACAACCAAAAAATGGCCCCCATTTCCCAATCGCCCTGCTAGTCCTGACCACGGTGGCGGTCACGGAAATGGCAGGGCAGGGGGTGCCAAGAATCCCCGGGCTACCATAGGCGGCCACCCAAATTAAAAACAATAACCCTGGCTACGTACAACGGACGAACGATAAGGATTTACGAGCATATTTTATGGTGCAACTCGATAGGGAACTTACTAAGATCAGGTGCACATTCTAGGGTTAAGTGAAGTACGAAGAGAGGGGGAGGATACAGTAACCCTGGAATCAGGCCACCTATTCTACTTCTGCGAGGGCGATTAACAGTCTCAGAGTGGAGTGGAATTTTTCGTCCACAAAAATTCATTGATAATGTTGTAGTTATATCCAATGTGTCCACCAGGGTAGCGAACCCGGTTCTTAAGCTGACCAAAAGGTATATATAGCTTTATATACATTTCCCGAAGAACCGATAACCGTTGGGGTAGACGAGTTCTCGAGTGGAGACCACGTTTAGGCAAACGTAGTGTAGGATGCCCTGTGGCCAGGTGGAGTGACGACCTGCGAAAAGCGGCTGGCAGAAAATGGATGAGAAGAGCTGAAGACCGAGCTCAGTGGCGTGCGTTAGGAGAGGAGTACGTCCAGCAGTGGACAGATATAGGCTGACGATGAAATCGTAAGTGTGAGATATTCTCGCCATTAGTATTAATGCCCATTCCTTTCCAATCAAGCGTCTTAAATATATCTTCAAGGGCAGTAGTGAACAGTTTCTGGTATATAACATCCCCCTGTCTCACTCCACTACGCAGTTGGATATGTTTAGACTGCTGGTTTTGTACTTGAACACTCTAGTCGCGGCGTCCTAAAGAAACTTCAGCACTTTGATGTATTTCCAGTCCACTTGACAACGCTGCAAAGACTCCAGAACCGCCCAGGTTTCAACGGAGTTAAAGGCCTTCTCATATTCCATAAAAGCAAGAAACAGGCGCTGATTCTTCAGACTTCTGTTAAACCTGCCTCATTGTTTGTATGTGATCTAGCGTGCTAAATCCTCAGCCAAACCCAGCCTGTTCAGGAGGCTGGAAATAGTCTTCTTGCGAGACGATTTGAGATGTCGAAAACAACTTATAGACGTGGCTTAAGAGTGAAATAGGTCGGTAGTTCTTTAAAAGGGTTTTATCCCCTTTTAAAGAACTACCGACTTTTTCAAAGAAGAGTACTACCAAACTCCTGCTCCACGCCTCTGGAGTTCTCCTACTGTTAAGAACGGTGCTAAATAACCCCTGAAACTCTCAAAGTACGGGTCTCCCCCCTGCTTTCAAGAGCTCTGAAGTTATACCATCCTCACCGGGGGCCTATCCATTCTTAAGTTGTTTGAGCGCCATCTCAATCTCGTCTAGGTTGACGTCGAGCAGTTCGTCAGTGTAGTGGCTGGTCAGTATTGCTCGGGAAACTTCTGTGCTGGGTTCGGGTCTAGAAGCATGCGAGTCGTACAACCGGCCATCTTCAATCTCAGAAAGGATCTCCGGCTTAGAGACAACGGTTGTGACATTATTGGTCTCGAGCTTCGTCAGATGGGAACTACTCAATTGCTGGGTTAAGACTTTTGACCCCCGATCTTGCGTGTATTTGAGCATCGGAGGTCACGTCGCACCAGCTTGCTGATCTTTTTATTGAGCTCCCTTTTCTCCCTTTTTTCTTCTTGCTGTTGCTCCCGTCTCTCGTCCATAAGCCGAAGAGCCTCATCCGAGATTTTAGTCTTCGTGCCCACTTACGATTTGCCGATGATATACTATGAATAACAAGAAAAACCTGAGAGGACACTCTCTTAAACTGTTTACTGTGCCATGTGCCGGTGTAGAGAAAGAAAAGAACAAATTACAAGAGATTGTGATAAAGTACCCTCTCAACTGGTTCAAAAATATACATGACAAACATTTTAAAAAGTGCACTGAAACTATTATTTATCTACACTCATATCGTAAAATCCGGATGATGAACTCATACATTATGGCATAAAGACATACTTTACGCACGGCTCGTCTCTATTATGAAAAAATAGTAGTTCATGAAACGTTTACATAATGAGGGGAAGTAAAATACGAGTGAGTTTAAAAAACGAGCCGTAGGCGAGTTTTTTAATAGTATCACTCGAGTGTTTTAATACCTAGTTATGTGCTGTTTCATATACTACTTTATCTACACTCGTTCGTTCCTGTTCCGTGATGTCAGGTGAAGTCAAGTCAAATTCTCCTCTAGAACACTGTTTTCACAAGTCGCTGCCTTAATTCGACAGTGGCATATAACCAAATGTGACGATTTTGAGAGATGCAATTCGACGCAAAATTACCTGTATTGTATTGTGAGTAAAGTTCATTTTTCTATTCGCAGACTTGGCGGCACGAAATGGCGTTATCTGATTGGTGAGATTTAGACACAATATTTGGTCAACATCGGCGCATGACCGGTTGCTTCACGTTTTTGGAACCGAACGCATCGATGTTTTCCAGAACATAGTCATATCTCAAATTATTTCTTAATAACGTGTGCAATTTTTCTTGTATAGTGGCATATTTTGAACTGTGTCAGTTTCTAAGAAAATATGTGAATCAACCTGCAGTTATTTTAAAAAAGCTAGTGTTTTTTGGTTATGCGATGTTCTTCTAAAAAGTAAGTACATGAACATATTGGCGTATTTAGTGATAGTGTTATTTACAATAAAAATATTGTTTTGTTATTTTATCTATACTGAAACTATAGGGACGTGGCATATTTTGAACTGTGTCAGTTTCTAAGAAAATATGTGAATCAACCTGCAGTTATTTTAAAAAAGCTAGTGTTTTTTGGTTATGCGATGTTCTTCTAAAAAGTAAGTACATGAACATATTGGAGTATTTAGTGATAGTGTTATTTACAATAAAAATATTGTTTTGTTATTTTATCTATACTGAAACTATAGGGACCCACCCTATCGTAAAAAAATAAACAAAATTTATTGCAAACTATTTACAAAGTACGACCTTTTTCCATCAAATTTTAAAACATTTTCTAATAGCGCCAATATTGAATAAAAGCTAATTATTATTTATTTTTAGTTGTGTCCTACTTTTTGAATAGTTAGAACTAACTTATAGCAGTTACTTGCAAGTACAATCTTAGTCAGCGTTTTCTAATTAAGTTATCCTGTTTTTTCAGTGGCGAATCGACGTACCCTCCAAATATTTCAAAACTAGCTATCTTGCTCGCGACTTCGTCTACGCGGACTACTGTTTATCGCGAAAAAAGCATCCTATGTTCTTATAGGATTTTAAAAAAATATTGCAAAAGCATTGCAAAAGTAGGTATATAGCATCAATGCTTTGGATGTTTTATGACAGACTTGTTATTTCGTTTCCATAGTAACCGTTCTTTACAGCAAGTAATCAACTTTTTCCAGTTTTCCCCTGGAATTTTTCAATTTTCCGGGATAAAAAGTATCCTTTGTTTTATTTCAGGGTATAAGCAATCTTCATTAAAAATTACACCAAAATTCGTTTAGCCGTTATCGCGTGAAAGCTCACCAAACAAACGAACAAACAGACAACGTTTCACTTTTATATATTGGTATGGATATAAATATAATGATTCAGAATAACCGGGTTACGGACGGACCCATAAAAACGAGAAAAAACAGGTAAGTTATAATAATACTACATAATTACAACGTCTTTCTATCTGTCTGTCTGACTGTTTAAATAACTTGTAATATAATTAAATTGTAAGTCGTCAACAAACTCGCGTGTGGAAGGTTTTTTTTCTCTAGAATCTTCAATTGATAAAAGACGAATAAGGACATGACAGGTATTTGTCACCGTTGCCAGTTAGAAATAACAAGATCGACAATGATTTACCTGCAGACGGGCAAGATTTTTGTTCCGACAATAGTGTCAGAGATCCGAACTACAAAAATATTTAGATATTTCTAGAACATCTTCTACACATCAGCACAAATTAAAAGTTTACCAAAACCAGAGGAGCAACTTCATAAAACACAAAGTGTTGGTCGTCTCAAGTCTTTACCTACTAGGCCAAACAAATATTTCTCCGATTTTAGAAGTGCTAAATCAGGTTCATCTAAAGAACAGATTGCTATAATACCAGTATTTCGACAGAGCACACTACCACAGGTTTCTGTATGGAATCGGTGTCTGAATCGAAGACAGTCAAGCCAAGTACTTCAAATTTATTAGAAGAATCTCAAGAACCAAACACAGTCGAGCCAAGTACTTCAAAATTATTAGAAGAACTAGAACCAATTCACAATGAAGAAATCCATTCACTGCCAGAAACTGTCTTGGAAAACATGGACCTTATTCATGAGTCCAATCAAAATTCAAAAGTTGAAACCAAAGCTCTAGTTCGAGAAGCTCATCAGATTCTAGCAGTTCCTCAAATTCTAGTAGTAGTTCAAGTAGTAACTCAGGTTCTGAACCTGAAAATAGCCACGAGAGTATTGTTTCTTTCCCTGTTTTGAATGAATCCAAAAAACATGAATTATCTAGTGGAGACATAGTTTCAGAAAATATAACGCATTTTGCTGTATCGCAAGTCACACCACTTAAGTTGTCAAAGAGAACATTGATTCTGCGCCAAAATAGGAAGAAAACGAAGAGCGCATCCTGAAAATTAGGTATGTGTACAAGTGAAAAGATTGTAAAATAGTGGGACGTCATTCTGAGCTTTTACACGTCATTTTATGAGAATCTCTAAAAAAAAGTGTTCCTACTTTCACCTTAATCCTGGAGACTTGGATGTATAAGTGGAGAAAGAGTGTATTTTTTTTGCTATTTTTTTTGGGCTTTTGTAAAAGGGTAAAGTTTATTTTATATTAAAAATAACTGGCGATTTAAGTCCAATTACTTCGTTATATGAAGAAAAAAATGCCATTGTTACTGTAGTGATTAATATTATTATAACGAACTAATAACAAATGTATCGGTGTTCATGAAAAATAATATGTAAAAATTTAATTTAAACCTGAACGTGTCATTGTTAAAAAATAAATCAAGGCGGCACATTCGTCGTAATTCCAAAAATGACGTTCTCTGCTAAAAATGCAAGCAACATTCAATGTCACATTGAGGTATGTGTCAGTATTTAGAATATAATTTCGATTGATGTTTTGTCCTATGTCTGAAGGGTTGTGTTTTTTTAAGTTTTATTAGTTATTTTAGATTCAAATACCAAACACTAAGGTGTATGCCAAACACTAAAGTTTGATTACCATCCATTATTTTTGTGTTGCTTTGGACCGATTATGTACACTACAATACAAGTTATGAGTTCCTAAACTTTTAATTTTATTTGATCTCTTCTCCTGAAAAAAGTGTGTTTTTGTTTTGTGACATTGTCAATTATTATTAATTGTCATAATTTACTTTGCATTAGTACCTAACAAATTTAATGTGATATGGGTCATCAAAAGTTTTGTCCGGTTTTTTTTTTTTTTTTTTTTTTCCAGTTTTATCTGCAATCAGTTCATAAACTTTTAGCAGATGTGTTGGGCGTCTGTCTTGTGGGAGTATCGGGTCCATCGACCCGTCCTCCTCTCACTTCACATCCAGTTTCATGATGTGGTTTCTTTTCAATCTCTTTGGGAGATTGATTGTCAGTAACTCTGCCGCAAGGGGGTTTGGGTGGATCGCTAGTCTTTGCTTGTAGTTAGCAGAGAACTGCTTAATCTCCTCACTAACTGTGTTAAAGCTTAGCTCTTCGTGAAGTTCACAGTTTCTTAGGAACCACGGAGCGCTGGATAAGTTTCTCAGGATGCCATTTTGAGCTCTCTGTATGATTGCGATGTTGGAATTGCACGCCGTTCCCCAGAGTTGGATGCCGTAAGTCCAGATTGGTTTGAGAACAACTTTGTATATCAGGAGTTTGTTGTCTGTGCTCAACACGGAGTTTCTACCGAGCAACCAATTTAGCCCTCGATATCTCTGGTTTAATTGCTCTCTTTTCTTCTGCAGGTGATTTTTCCAGGTGAGCCTTCGGTCTAGGTGCATGCCTAGGTATTTCACCGACCCATTGTGTGGCAGGGTGGTATTTCCTAGATGTACAGGTGGACAGTCTCCAGGGCGGAGAGCAAATGTGATCTGGGTCGACTTTCAGGCACTAGCTTTAATTCTCCATTTTCTGAGCCATGCTTCAATTTTATCTAGCCCTTGTTGGAGATTCTGCGAGGCTTGGTCTCGGTCCTTACTGCTTGCGAGGATAGCAGTGTCATCTGCGAATGTGGCAGTTACTACATCGGGTGTTTCGGGTAGGTCGCATGTGTATATAGTGTATAGGATTGGACCCAATACAGATCCCTGGGGTACTCCCGCGTTTATGTTGTAGAACGTAGATGTATATTCACCATCCTTGACTTGGAATAGTCTTTCTGAGATGTAGGAATTAAGTAACCCAAAGTAGGAGTGTGGTAGCAGGGTTTTAATCTTATAGAGTAGACCTTTGTACCATACTTTATCAAACGCCTGCTGTATATCTAGGAAGGCTGCCGAGCAGTACTCTCTGTGCTCTAATGTCTTCCTTATTTGGTCAATAACTCTGTGCACCTGTTCAATGGTGCCGTGCTCCTTTCTGAATCCAAATTGGTGACCTGGGATTATTGATCTTTCATGTAGAATTTTTGATATGCCTTGTAATAATATTTTCTCGAAGAGCTTGGATATTACAGGAAGGAGGCTAATCGGTCTATACTAGCCCACTTCGTTGATAGGTTTTCCATCTTCGTAAATCATTATGATTTGAGATATTTTCCATATGCTTGGATAATAGCCTACTCTCATAATTCCATTAAAGAGTGTTGTGAGGAAGACTATTCCTTTTTTTGGGAGTCGAAGAAAGACTTCCTTGGTAATAAGATCAAATCCAGGAGTCTTTTTGTTATCAAGTCGAGATAAAGTTCTAGATACCTCTTTGGGGGTTGTATGTTTAATGGGAACATCTAGTTGGAAGTCTTGGTTTAGTGTATCATCTATGTCCGAGTCTTCACCATGTCTGCCATGGATTATAAATGTCTAACAGCAATGTTAGTGAGGAGTATTTGACTCCACCTGACATCACGGAAACAGCAACGAGCATGACGAACAAGCCTTAACCAGAAAAATCAAAAAATATTTCGACATTTTATTGTAAGTTCCTTTTGCATGAGTGTAGATAAAGTAGTGCATGAAACAGCTCTTAACTAGGTATTAAAATACTCAAGTGATACTAGGTATTAAAATTACACTCACTCTCATGTTTTAATACCCCTCGCTATGCAACCGTTTCATAAACTACCATTATTACTACATCAGCTTTTAATTATAGCTGCAAGAATATTCATACTAATATTATAAAAGCAAAAGTAACTCTGTCTTTCTACTCGGTATTCGGGCTCTTTTCCGAAAGTATGCCGATCATCGACCCCTTTTGCGTGATTTGGGCGGCAACCGCTTATTCAGCCACATGAAGTCCCTCAGGACCTCACATATTCTGGCGCGGGCTTCCCTCTGAGTTGGAGTTGTGCTCAGGAATTGTTCTCACTCTGTCTCTCTATCTGTCTGTTAAATTTTCACAACTACACGGCTGAGCCAAAGTCAATGAAATTTGGTAGTTTCCTGGGGAAGAACTTTTTATAAGCGATAAACTGTAGTCTCCAAGGACAAAGTCGTGGGAAAAAGCTTTTCAGAAATAATATTAGTAATGGTTAGTTTCTATGTTTACCAGGTTCACCCAGAAGCCTCATTCTAAAGTCTATGTAGTTCTCTTTATCAAACAGCCTCTCGTGTCTGCCGGAGCCAACGCGCACCACTCCCTCACCAACCACATGGAAATGCAGACCTGAAAAAATATTTAAATAAAATAGTTTCTAAATTAAACAGAATTAATCACGCTTAAACATTATTTTAATTCAACTTTCTTGATGTCTTGATCAATTTGGATTGAGAAGTCTTCTTAATGTTTTTAGAGCAGGTAGCAACTAAGCCCCATATAATTTAAAAACTAATTGAATTGTGACAGTTTATTAGTTCAACTGTATATGTATTTATTTTTTTGTAAAATTGTATAGCACTACTATAATGAAACAGTATTTATGGAGTTAGTTTTCCTTGAGGGTGCTTCATACACAAGACAGGTATTACACCACACACAAACATACACTAACAACTAAGTTAGTGCTTTTCATTCTGTTCAAAAAATATTCAGTGGTATTAGTCGGAAGAGGGTATTATGTAGGTAAGCAATGTGTTAATATTGTAAATTTATGGCAAGAATTGTGCTGTTGATCTTAAGCAAATTGAGAACCTCCTTTTTGATGTTATAAATAGCACCACTAGCACACATGGCAAGGTGTTTTAATTATTTTACCACACACCGTGTCCATGACACCGACTGCCAATTGAAATGTGCATCCACTAACTGTTATTAACTTTTTTACATAAATTGTATGACTCATTGAGCTGTACAGTTTATGAGAAAGCAATTTGAATTACAAATGAGTGACACTCACCAAGTACCGGGGTATCGTCTTGCAGTTCCATCAGCACTTTTCCTGACAAGAACTGACCAGGAAAGTACAACAGCGAAGTGTTATCAAACACTATCAGGAACTTCAGGAGCTTCCGCGGCATTTTGTCTAAATGCAGTGAAGTCAGATGCTTATACAAGTGATTTTGATTACCTATGCAACAAAGGAATGCGATTACCAAAACAGGAGGAATAATATTTTCAAACAATATTATTTATGTAAGATTTTATTTATTTCTAAAGCTGGAAGAGGATTCATTTCTTTTAACACTTCACATTAATTGAGGTAACAAGCATTTCTTGTAGTAATTTAGGCATCTTATGGGATAATCTGAGGAGACCTTGCATGCACGAAAGTCACGCCCACGGAGACTCCTCAATTATTCTTACATAGCTTGCTGTGTACAATGTTGAGAAATATGTTATTCGAAGGCCATCAACTATATCTACACACAAAACTTACTTAAAAATCGAAAACGCGTAACCTCTGAATAAAAAAAGATTTTATAAGATAAGAAACATTTTAATTTAATGAAAAAACACAGTAAAAGCCTTTTAGAATCTATTTTAATGTTGCAAAAATATTAAAACAAAACTTTTGAAACTTTTTTGAATAATTTACTTCACGAAACGAACTTTGACATTTGTTTGATTGATGAATTTGATGACGTATGACAGCAATTACACAGGGGCCGCTCGTTTTGTAGCAATTGACGTAAATATGATCACAATTGGCGTTCCCTTTGGCCATTTGTGGGCGAAATTAGCGTTCTGAACGTTTTCGATCACCGTTCGTTTTGCAAGTTTGGATGACTTTTTGACATAGGAAAATCGACTTTATTCCGTGAGGGATCAGTGGCCCAATCCGGGATAAAAAGTATTCTATGTGTTATTTTAGCACTTAAAGTATCTACATACCAAATTTCATCAAAATTCGTGTTACGTTACGTTTCAGTGTAAGTACAACTACTACACTACTACTTTAGCTTAAACAATATAAGTAGGACTAAACATTCGCGAGTTGAAATCATGATTTTGAAGTTGCCCGAAATGGTGAGAAAAACAAATGAAGTTCCAGTTTCAATCAAAAATACAAGTCTGTGGCCCAATTCCATAACTTGGCTACAATCGGATTATCACTTTTTTCATAGCAAATTCGACTATCGCAAGGCATTAGTGGTTGCGATACTGAGAATTCGATTGAAGCCAAGTTATGGAATCGGGCTGCAGGGGCCCGACCACATAACTTAGCTTCAATCGGATTGTCAGTATCGATATCACTAATGCCTTGCGATAGAGTCGAAATTGCTATGAAAAAAGTGATAATCCGATTGTAACCAAGTTATGTAATCGGGCCGCAAGGGCCCGACCACATAACTTGGCTTCAATCGAATTCTCAGTATCGCAACCACTAATGCCTTGCGATAGAGTCGAAATTGCTATGAAAAAAGTGATATTCCGATTGTAACCAAGTTCTGTAATTGGGCCACAGTAGTGCTATTACGCAATGTTAATCATATCGGTTTCAAGCCGTTATATTCATTAGTGCCTTGCGATAGAGTCGAAATTGCTATGAAAAATGTGACAATCTGATTGAAGCCAAGTTCTGTGGTGGGGGCCATGGTCATTTTTGTTTCAGTTTGGAAGGATCGGTAGTGTCAAAAGTTGCAAAAATGTCAAAAGTGTAGAAAATGTTCGGAGAAAAAGGCTTGTAAAAAATGTACTTTTTGAAACTGCCCACAACGCTATTTCATCATCTCGAACGCAGGGATACAGCGCTACCAGATGCAATTTCTTAAAATCTATTTAACAAAAATTGCATCTGCCCCCGATTCAGAACACTTCGATAACTCACTTGTCGATCGATATGGTATTAGTTATTCTGTGGATTCTTTTTGAAATCGTTCAATTAAATACATTTTTCATTCACAATATCGAATCGAATCGATTCGGTTCGCTATCAAAAGGTTCTGAATCAGGGGGCTGGTATATTTATCTATTTTACAAAGACCGACACCGTCACCGACACCGTCTGCAAGCCTGCCGAGTTTTATCCATTACATACCAGTGCACGTATTACTTTACTTCTATCCTACATTTGCAATTGACATTAGTTAGTTTATTGGGATTATCAATTAGTTTAATGGGAGTACGCAACTTGTCTTGCCCTACTTTCATGCATTTTCAATCGATAGTTAACAATTTTGTTATAAATGAAAACGCCGAGGACACATTATTTTCTATTTGTATTTATCGTAATTAAGCGCCTGCTGTTGCGGAGGCTGCGTCCTCACCTCATGCCACGGGAGGAACAGTTCGGCTTCCGCTCGCTGATGATAGCGCGATGATGAGATGGCGTTGTGTGCATTTTCGAAATGTACATTTTTAACCAGCCGTTTTCTTTGGACATTTTCAACACTTTTGTATCATTTGCAACTTTTGACACTACTGATCTCTTTCCAAACTGAATGAAAAACGACCCTATCATTGACGGAATAAAGACGATTTTCCTATGTCAACATGTCATCGAAATATGCAAAGCGAACGGTGATCGAAAACGTTCAGAACGCTAATTTAGCCAACAAATGTCCAAATCGAACGCCAAATGTGATCATATTTAGCGTTTTTAACAGTTGTTTTCGGCATTTGCTACAAAACGAACGGACCCGTAGACGCGATGAAACAAGATAGGTATACGCGAGTACGCTCTGCAGTGCTATTACGCAATATTGATCATATCGGTTTCAATCCGTCAAATCCATAAATGCTGAAATAAAGTGACAATCCGCATGAAACCAAGTTCTGTGGTCAGGGCCCTGCAGTGCTATTACGCAGTGTTGATTATATCAGTTTCAAGTCGTCAAATTCATTAGTGTCTTGCGATAGAGTCGAAATTGCTATGAAAAAAGTGTCAATCTGATTGAAGCCAAGTTCTGTGGTCGGGCCCCTGCTGTAATACTTCCCTGCGTTCGTGATGATGAGATGGCGTTGTGGGCAGTTTCGAAATGTACATTTTTAATTAGCCGTTCTCTATGAACATTTTCAGCACTTTTGCATTTTTGCAACTTTTGACACTATCGATCCTTTCCAAACCGAATAAAAAGTGACCCTATGTTAAAGAGAATATAGTCGATTTTTCTATGTCAACATGTCGACCCTTTGAGTCTCAAATGTAGTAAAAGCCGAAACAAGACTTTATGGAAAACGCAAAAAACTGAGAATGTGAAAAATCTTTTTATTATAACTTTTTTCTTTTTAGAGCTATTTTCATACTATTGAGGTACACTATTAAGAATAAAAAACTCTATAAAATGAAGTATACGTGAAATAGGTAACTATAATAATATAAGAGTTAGCGTGGCTTTTACTACATTATTTTTTACAACTACTGGTTTCTACCACAAAATTCTGGACATCACGAATTGTCGAATTTGTTGTAAATACAGTTTTTTTTATATAATATCCTATAATTACGGAGTAAAGACCAGGTAAGTTTGAACAACATAAGCTTAATTGTAGTAAAAAAAGGTAAACGTACTTAAGGAACGTTTTTTTTAAAACATTACGTTACTTTAACAAGTGTCAAATATTTAATACTAGCTGATGCACGTGGCTTTGCACGCGTGGTCATTTTAATATAATATATTTAATATATTTTTTCTCCAAACGTAAACACTCATTACAGATGTTTTGACATAATTATCTCAAATTTGCATAAAACTACAATTCCGTCGATTTTCCACCAGATGAGCGATATAGCCTATGACACTCAAAAATAAAACGTAACTTTCTATTAGTAAATGAATTTTCAAAATCGGTTCAATAGATCTAGAGATTACCCCCTACCACCTCATAAACTTTACCTCTTTATAATATTAGTGTAGATTATCACAATTTGACTTGTTAAATTCTACAGTGAACATTTGTAATGTAATATCATCGTTAGAACGTGATAATATCTCTGATATGAATAAAATTAGTTGTATTATAATCAACGTACCTTTCATTGTAAGAAATGTTTATGACCAGTATTAATGTACTTATGGATGAGACCAAACTAGAATTCCCAGTACCTGAAGAAAACAATAAAAACTAAAACAACTGCCTCACTGGCTAAATATTTCTAAGAAAAAACATGTAGTCTCTTTCCAATAGATCCAACATAATCAACGTTTAATAGTATAGTATATATGTAATAACATAGCTTATAATATACTATGAGGTAATGTATGACACATCTTGAATTTTTGTGAATGTGTTTTGCCCGGCAAAAAAACAACTTTTATAAACAAACACTTAAGAAGAAAAATAATATCCGTACTCCCATGCGAAACTAAACGGCTAACCGTGCACTTTTGTATGAATTGTAAATTTTTTGATTTCCTTTTTCGAAGTATGTTTCTTTGGGAAAGTTTTTCAGTGCTATGGGTAGAACCCACTAGTTTTTTTTAATAAGTGTTAAAAATAACCCTGTGATGCTTACATTAATCGCAAAAGTTCTTTAAAAACTTAAAACTTCTATAAGTCCATTGGTTAACTTCTTCCTCATCTATATTGTCATTATCTTCCTAATCTGTTTCGAGAAGTGCATCAGTTTTATTGCCATGGTTGGGCATCTCCAAGTTTTCTCATTAGAACTGTTAAGAAATAGTATAACCTAAACACAGTTTTATAAATCCATGTATTTAGTTTTTCTAAATACATTGGCCGTAAATTAAATTCACTTAAATCTTGTTGATAGATAGATAGATAGATAGATAAATTCTTTATTGCACACACCACAAACAAAATCAACAAAAAATAAAGGAAAAATAGCAGAAGAAGTGTACAATGGGCGGCCTTATCGCTAAAAGCGATCTCTTCCAGGCAACCTTTGGATGGAGAGGATTTGTTATAGTTGTGAGGGACGGGGTGCATTATGATATAAAAATACTACTTAGTAAGAAATAGTGTATAATAATATATAAATTTCCAATATATATACATACATATATAAATAAATATATATTATATGAATACATAAATACCCAAATATAATTATGAGATGATAAAAAACAAAAAAAAAACTGTAATACAAGCAACATGACAAACGTGATAATAAACATAATATTTGCTAGACTTCCAAGTAAAACCTCTTCACTTGACACTTAAAAACTTCCAAAGATGGCGCACGCCGTATAGAAACAGGCAATTTATTCCACAGACGAACAGCTTCTACCGTGAAAGAACGTCCGTAAAAAGTGCTGCAATGCAAAGGTAGCTTGAGGGTGAGATTTTCGGATGATCTAAGATGGAAGGTGTTGGATGTGTAGAGGAAATCAAAGCGTTCTTTAAGATAGCTCGGGGTAGAAGGATTAAACAAGATATTATAAAGAAGGTTAAGGATATGAGCATTCCGGCGAAGGCGAATGGGTAGCCACTTGAGCACTTGTTCATTTTCTTGACCGCGACTTTCTATGTCTGTCTTTTCCTTAGTTTTTCCTATTCCTCTTCCTTTACCCTTTCCTTAATTGCGTATTTTTTCAAAAAGCTTTACTTTTTTACTTACTGTTTCTTCCTTTACAGAATATTTAACTTCCATTTGATTTATATTTATTTTCTGAAATTAGTTTCTCGGATATTATTGAATTTTAGGTTTTTGGCTTCTTTCTACATACTATAAGATTTTAATCTCAGATTCAATAGTCACGTAGACTTAGTCGGCTGGCATATACTCATAGGTATGCCCAGGGAGCAACTAACTACTCGTAATTTGAATTACTTGTAAGCTTTCCGATTTATGCAAAAAGAAGTTAAGGACTGATTAGAAGATTATATTTTATTTTGCACAGTGCAAGTATCACAATGTAACACTTACAAATAACGTGGATTTCTATTGGTAAAATAATTTTCAAAATCGGTTCAGTAGATCCAGAGATTATCCCCTACAACCTCACAAACTCACAAACTTTACCTCTTTCTAATATTATATTACTAACTGATGCCCGAGGCTTCGCACGCGTCACGCGTGGTCATTTTAATTTTAATATATAACCTATGACACTCACAAATAACGTGGCTTTCCATTTAAAATAAGTTTAGTTGGTCCAGAGATTGCCCCCTACAACCTCACAAACTTTACCTCTTTATTATATTAGTATATATAACCGATTTTATAAATTCGAAAGACTATTACTATGCAATTTTGTACTAATTTTACCTTCTTCACTTCTGTACTGTGCAGTTTTTGTACTAATGTTACGCGTAAGATAATTTACTCTAGTTATTTAACAAAACAAATAAATATTGTTAGTGTGTATAAAATATAAACAGTGACCATTGCTTTATTATTATTTTTTGGTATTATCTGTATTGTGAAACCAAAATACAAAGTAACTAATTGTTGATAATCTAAACTGAAATTAAAAAGGATTCTATTTTTATCTGGTAGTAAAAGCCAATGTGTGTCTTCGATAATCTAAATGTAACCCAATGTATTTTTAAAAAACAATTACTCTCATTTGCCTAGGATTAAAGTTATTAAAGATCGTTGTATAAAATAATTCGTAAATTGCAACTTATTTCTAGAACAAATTTATTTATCTAAAGTGAAATTAAAAAGGATTCTATTTTTATCTGGTAGTAAAAGCCAATGTGTGTCTTCGATAATCTAAATGTAACCCAATGTATTTTTAAAAAACAATTACTCTCATTTGCCTAGGATTAAAGTTATTAAAGATCGTTGTATAAAATAATTCGTAAATTGCAACTTATTTCTAGAACAAATTTATTTTAATTTTATTGAATTAATTACGTATAAGCCATTTACAAAAACTGACTTTTCTTTACTACTAATTAATGATTACTTGCAAAATGTACATTTCCGTAGTCTTATGTTGTAAAATGTATTGTTTTCTCCACATTGTTTCTTACGACAAATATTTCGGGTTATTTGTCTGGTTTCCATTTTGAGATAATGTGGTAAAAGTAATAGTATAAAATTATTTGTCTCTTATGACAATCGTGTATTTTCAAAGTAATGGTCTTCATTTAAAAAAAATGTTGTATTAGCCATGTTCCAACAAAGACTTAATTTACGACAATTGACCTACGACTAGACATTCTACAGGTACGACAATAAATTTAAAAAAATAGGTATGGTTCCTAAAAAAACTGAGTAGTATAAGACATTTTTATTGAGATAACAAAATTTTAAAAATACAGAGCTCGTGAACTACGTAAGTGAGCATTTAAAGTCGATTTTAGACAAAGTGGCTTTTACTACATTTGAGACTCGAAGGGTCGATGTCATCTAAGCATTCAAAACGAACGATGATCGAAAACAGTTCAGATCGCTATTTTCGCCCACAAAATATGTCCAGAGCGAACGGCAAATATGATCATATTTAGCGTTTTTAATCGTTATTTTTGCCATTTGCTACAAAAAGAACGGCCCATTATAGGTTCGTGTTTCTTACAAATAAACTTTTTTTTATTTAGTCTGTTCTCAGTGGATAATGAAGTTATCACTTTTATTGGCTTTCTAATAAATGCTTCTATTTATGACCAATCATTAGTTTCATATCACTTGAAAAAATACATAAACGTTCGAGGACGCATGGATCAAAGAGAATATAAAGCACGGATCACCCGCGCGTACACTCGAAATCGTTCACGGCGTCGTCCGGGCGTTCGCCTGGGTTATCCGAAAAATAGTAGTGGAGGGGAGGAATAGTATGAAACTGACACTTGACAGTTGTCAGTTGTATGTGGACGTCCAAAGTCGTTCACGATCTCCGGATGATCGAGCGATAATCACACGGATGATTCGAGCGTGTATGTGAACACAGCCCATGGGCCTGTTCACATAAACGTTCGAGGACGCACGGATCACCCGCGCGTACACTCAAAATCGTTCACGGCGTCGTCCCGGCGTTCGCCTGGGTCATCCGAAAAATAGTAGTGGAGGGGAGGAATAGTATGAAACTGACACTTGACAGTTGTCAGTTGTATGTGGACGTCCAAAGTCGTTCACGATCTCCGGCAGCCCGATTCCATAACTTGGCTTCAATCGAATTCTCAGTAACGCAACCACTGATGCCTTGCGATAGAGTCGAATTTGCTATGAAAAAAGTGATAATCCGATTGTAGCCAAGTTATGGAATTGGGCCACGGATGATCGAGCGATAATCGCACGGATGATTCGAGCAGTGTGAGCATTTGTGGCAGATTTCTGCCATTTTGGCAGATTTCGCTCCTAAAATTTGTCTGTGGCAGATCATGCTGACGATTTACAAAAGTGGCAGATTTAAAAGATTCAAAGAAAATTCACACTACCAAATTTGAATTTTCAATGAAGAAAACCAATGTTTTCCTTGATTATTGATGAGACCACATTTGTTACAACCACTTCGATGCTTGCAGTTGTAACCAAATATTATTCTGAAAAAGATCTCCTAGTAAAAACTAAATTTTTAACTTTGTTGACTTGAATGGGGCTGATTCGCAGTAATTGTTTGATGCACCCTCCGGGGCTTTGACTAATGCTAACCTTAATATTAAACACGCTTTTGGTTTTGGGGCTGACACCACTAAAGTTATGTTTGGAGAACAAGGTGGTATTGTTGCAAAATAAGAGATGTAAATCCACATTGCATGTTTATTAAGTGTGTCTGCCATTCTACCGCTTTGTGTGTATCGCACGCTATTAAAAACACCATACCACGGGCTATTAACCAAATAGTACAAGAAGTTTATGGATACTTTTCACATAGTAGCAAAAGACAAAGAGAATTTTCCGAATACCAAGATTTCATTGGCACTGAAGAGCATAAAATATTAAGGCATTACGAAATCCATTGGCTATGTTTGCATGCTTGCATCAAAAGAATTTTAAAGCAATGGGATGCCCTTAAACTATTTTTTCAGTCGCAGTTTTTGGAAGACAGCAATATTTCATCAGAATTCTTGTTCAATAGTTTGAATGACCAGATACATAAACTGTACTTTTATGCCATGGATTATATGTTGCAAAAATTTAACAAACTGAACTCTGGATTTCAAGCAGATTACATAACAGTACTCACAGCATTCAAAGACATTTCCGAAGTGTATACGTGCCTTTTGAGTTGTTATATGAATGGAAATTATTTGAACACCACAGATCCACTTTCAATTGATCCAAAATCCACTGTGAACTTTTCCCCTGAAAGATATGTATTTAGGCGTTACCGTGAACACTGAAATCGATCGCAAGTAGTTTGAAACCTGGAATCCACTCGTTCCTTCAAAGTATGCAAACATTTCTGATGAACTTTGTACTCAATTAAAGACACGTTTGCCACTGAGCAATATTTTCAAAGATTTACAGTTCTTGGATCCACAGCATGTGGTTTACAAAGATTTTGCATCAATTTTAAACGTTGCAAAGAATTTTCCCAATATAGTAGAAAACAACATTCAAAAAGTTGATGACGAACTAAGACAAATTAAATTTGATAAAAGTCTAGGAGACTTGTTAGAATCAGGTGGAAGTTGCACCACTAGCACAATTTTGAGTGTAGTCAAATTTTGGGGAGTGATTGGAAAAATCCTGGACTCGATTGGGGCTACAAAATATCCAAAAATTACAAATTTTGCGAAAGCTTTAGTATGTTTGCCCATGTCAAACGCTATGCGCAAGAGATTATTCTCTCAGGAGAATCTAAACAACACAAAAATAAGGAAAAAGTTCCTAAACCAACTTGTTTCAGCTATATTTACCACAAAAGAGGGGATAGAGGAACACGGAGACCGTGTCTCCTTTAAACCAACTAAAAACATGATCAAAAAGATGTCTTCAAAATCTATGTACACGGAAAATGAACACGAAAATTATGAGGCAAATATTGATACGTAGAGTAAGTAGTATAGGTATAAGAATTTTTTCCATGAAGGCATATTTTTGGCATTTTTGGCGTCAAGTGTGGCAGATTTGGCAGATTTTTTACCCAGTCTGTGGCAGATTCCCTATTAATGTAATGGTTACACTGGATTCGAGCGTGTATGTGAACACAGCCAATGTTTTGGTTGACGGGACGTAAGAACATTGAAAACGAATTTTTTAAATGAAATGAAATTTAGCGGCTGATGTATCTGTAAATACATTTTTGAAGGTATCTAATTGGTAGTAGTTGCCTCAGATTTTATGTTCCAATTCCAAATATACCACTACCAAGATGCCAAGTGAAATGATAACTCTCCAACTCGGCCAATGCGGCAACCAAAGTGGGTGTGAAATTGTTTTCTTGGTTTGAAGCGGTTATTTTCAAATTGTTACGCATTTGTTCTAATGATTTAACTGCTCATCAGTCGGTTTCGAGTTCTGGAAGCAGCTTTGCATAGAGCACGGGATATCTCCGGAGGGTATACTGGAGGAGTTCGCGTCAGCCGGCTCGGACAGGAAGGATGTGTTTTTCTATCAAGCTGATGATGACCATTACATCCCTAGGGCAGTCCTCCTGGATTTGGAGCCTCGAGTCATTAATACTATCTTGACATCGTCCTATGCTAAGGTAAATTCAACCTACTAATCACAATTCGTTCATATATTGAATACAACCCTCTAGAATCGATAAACATTTATAAAATATATATTGCAGTTACATAATATGTAAACATTTTAATTACCTCCTAACTATGTTGTTTTATTGTATGTTTAATGTAACATTTGTTTTTTATTCCTAGCTGTACAACCCTGAAAATGTATACCTATCAAAACATGGTGGAGGCGCAGGCAACAACTGGGCATCAGGCTACGCACAGGGAGAGAAGCTCAGTGAGGAAGTGTTTGATATAATAAACCGAGAAGCAGATGGCAGTGATAATTTAGAGGTAGAATTTCTTTCATTTTCTTGTTGTTTCATAGAATTTATTTATTCAACATTTTATTATGAAAACAAATGAGGTTTTTTACATTACATACATTTTTATAAGGCAAAAATGGGAGTTACTAACACATAGCAGTTGAATTACTCCAACTATAGTTTGAAAAATACAATAAATTAATTGAAAATATTGATAAATTATTTGAATTAATTAATTATTTAATTGGTGTGGTGACCAGACCCGTTCCCAAGTGTTCTGCACTCCCATTTAGAAATACCACCGGATGGGATTGAAACTATAGTTGAAATAATTTAACATTCTCCTGATTTTGTCTTATAAAAATGTATTCAAAATGTTCAAGCTATTCTATCAATAATTTTATAAAGTGTTAAGAATTAATCAGTTGATACTTAATATAGTGACCAAATGTTTTTTGTTTGTATAAATGCATTTGTTTGACAACAATCTCATCTGGTTCACGTGGTTGAAGGTAGTGCTACCTTCAACCACGTGAACCAGATGAAGTCAGCTTAAAAAAAGTTTTTGTTGTCTGTTTAGGGATTTGTATTGTGCCACTCGATTGCTGGAGGGACAGGCTCAGGCATGGGTTCGTACATCCTGGAACACCTCTCAGACAGATTCCCAAAGAAACTCGTACAGACATATAGTGTGTTCCCCAATCTAGATGAAATCAGGTAAGTGGTTATGCAAAGTTGAATTAACAAAAGCTACAGTAGATCACACACACACACACACACACAACAATACTTCTTTAAAACCTTGAAATCTTAATTATGAAATCGTGTTTACTTCCATTGATTTATATTAACACAAGAAACCTGTAGATTATCAGGAGATAAAGTTAACAGGCTTCTTTCTGTCTAAAAAAAACACAATTTTCTTGTTGTTTTGTTGATATTGCTTGTATTTTTTTAAATGAATTCTGTATTTTTTTACTTGAGTATGGTGAAGCAAGTGAAGAGTAATGAGTTTAACAGTCTATTTTTGTATGTAAGTATGTATGTGGGTATGTGGATGTTCCACCTAATTTTTTTACTTGAGTATGGTGAAGCAAGCGAAGGGTAATGAGTTTAACAGTCTATTTTTGTATGTAAGTATGTATGTGGATTTTCCACCATAACATCGTCCCTATTAGTCCGATTTTAACAGGTGGGGTATCAATTGACTTGTCTTTATAGCAAGAGGGTCCTCCTGTTTTTGACCCAACAGTAGTTGGGTTTTAGTTTTTGAACTTATGTCTTGTTTATTTTTTAATTGAATTTAATTTGAAGCGTTTTATTTGTTGCATGAACTATTATATGTTCACAGTGATGTAGTAGTCCAGCCGTACAACTCCCTCCTCACACTGCGCCGGCTGACGGAGAGTGCGGACTGCGTGATGGTTCTGGACAACACGGCTCTTAACCGAATTGCCAGTGATCGCTTGCACATCAAGAACCCTTCGTTTGCACACATCAACACACTGGTATCAACCATCATGAGCGCCAGCACTGCCACATTGAGGCAATTACATTTTATTATAGCGGCTATTCATAAAAAGTGGTGTTCAAATTCTGCTGTCACACTGTTGCCTAAAATTTAAATAAAATAAGTTTTTTTTTAATGAAACATTTGTTTGTATTAAAATCTAAAAATAAAATAAAAATAGTGTAGCTATAGTCAATCTTCTATTACTCAGGGTAAGCTATGCCGCACCATTTTATTTTATTTTGTAGATTTTAGTACATACACAAATGGATAATTTAAAAAAAGAAAAAAAAAAGTTTTTTGTTTGGGAGCGTTCAAGTACTACTTATCAAAAATGGGATTATTATCAAAAATGGGATTCGGTCTTGTAAAACGTTATAATGTGTTACAGGTAGGGCTTGGGTATTAACTAAATTCCGGAATTCCGAAATATTTCAGTATCTTTTGTAATTCCGGAATTGGTGTGACCAAAACCGGAATTTGGATACTGAAAAGAAAAACAATATGTCACGGCTTGAAGCGCGAAAGCGTTACACGAAAGGCTTCTTGTTAAGATAACCTTAGGGTTGCTTTGTCAGACAGACGCTGATTTGATGACGGCTGATATAGCCCTAAAGTTCATGTTAAAGTCTTTAGATAACCAAAACTATGACATCAGCAAAAATCTGGCACAAAGCCTGCAGAACCACATTAAGAAAAGACGTCTTCCTATAGCGTCTGTAATGGCGTATCTTTACGATCCAGAAGATTATCACAAAAACAACATTGACCAGGAGACAATTTTAAAACTGACAAGCGAGGAAATTAAATATAAATAAATCGGATAAAAACTCACGAAATAGAAGATCGGAAATACTCCGACCAGTTTCGGACTATTTTGAAGTCCCTCATCTGGGAGTGTTATGCTGACAAGCTGCGACGAGCGCTACGAACGTCAGCACGTAACCGATGCCGACAAGCCGCGACGAGCGCTACGAACGTCAGCACGCAACGGTTGCCGACAAGCCGCGACGAGCGCTACGAACGTCAGTACGAATACCAGCAAAAAAGGTGATAAGTCTGATTTACGAAACTATCGACCTATCAGCCTTGTATCACACCTATACAAAGCCTTTATTAAGGTTTTAGAGAACAGGATATCTGGTACACTAGGTAAACATCAACCCCCCCGAGCAGGCAGGATTCCGTCGCGGACACTCCACTACGGACCATTTTCAAGCTATCAACCAAATTATAGAAAAACACGTAGAATTAAATCTTCCTCTATACTTAGCATTTGTTGATTACTCCAAAGCGTTTGACAGCAGAACACACAATTCCATATTCAATGCACTAAAAAAACACGAAATAGACGGCACATATATTCAAATTTTACAAAACATTTATAGAAATAGCACTGCAGCAATCAAACTAAACACCATAGGCCCATATTTCCATATTAGAAAAAGAGTAAAGCAAGGCGATCCACTATCTCCTAAGCTTTTTACAGCCACTCTTGAGGAAATCTTTAGAAAGCTTACAGCAGGATGGAAAGATGAGGGCATCATCGTCGGAGAAAAGAGGTTGACAAACCTTCGATTCGCTGATGACATAGTTCTCTTTTCTTCTTCGGCTTCTGGATTACATACCATGTTCGAAGACCTGAGCAAGGCAATCCTCGAGGTCGTACTTCGGATGAACATGTCGAAGACCAAATTAATGACTAATAGCGTTAAACGCAAAACCTACGTTGATAGTGTGAAGGTAGAATATGTTCAGGAGTACATTTATTTGGGCCAAATAGTGTCCTTCCAGGCGAGGCAACACAAAGAAGTTGCTAGACGCACCGAGAACGCCTGGAAGTGCTTTTGATCCATGAAGGACCTAATGAAATCTCCCACTATCCTGATTGATTTCCTGAGATTTGCCGATGATATAGTCCTTACGGCGGAATCGCTGGAGGAACTTGGAATGCTAAACGGCCTGGCTCATGCTTCTCGACAAGTTGGTCTCAGGATGAACTTAGACAAGACCAAGGTCATGTTTAACGATCTTATTACCCTGAAACCTGTAGTCATCAATAGTGAACCCCTCCAAGTTGTTAATTAATACGTCTATCTCTGGCAAACTTTGCAGTTGGGTAGACACAACTTCGATATAGAAGCCAACAGAAGAATTCAGTTGGGCTGGGCGGCATTCGGAAAACGTCGTCAGGTCTTCTCGTCGTCCATTCCACAGTGACTGAAGACGAAAGTCTTTTAATGCGTGCGTCCTACCAGTTATGACATACGGAGCCGAGACATGGACACTAACAGTGGGACTAGTCGACAAATTTAAAGTTGCTCAGCGAGCTATGGAGAGAGCTATGCTCGGGGTTTCTCTGAAGGATAAAATAAAAAACGAAGTAATCCGCCAGAGAACCAAAGCTCAAAGGATTAGCAAGCTGAAGTGGCAATGGGCTGATCACATTTCTCGAAGGACGGACAACCGCTGGGGTAGACGTGTCCCCGAGCGGAGACCGCGCCTTGGCAAACTTAGTGTAGGACGCCCACCGGCTAGGAAGAGTGACGACCTGCGAAAGGCGGTCGGCAGAAACTGCATGAGAGGAGCCGAAGATCGGGCTCTGTGACGTTAATTGGGAGAGGCCTAAGTCCAGCAGTGGACGAGCACGGGCTGATGATGATCAGAACTAAAAGTGTGTACCAAATTTCAAATCAATCAAAAAAAAGTTAACAGGAAGGGGGTAAAATTTCAATTACTAAATTTGACCCAAACAAATAAACAAAAATCAACAAACAGGTCAAGCTAAATAAAACCGTTTAAAAAGAAAAGCTATCAACGTAGTTTGTTCTGTGATTAATAAAAAAAAAGATCAGAATTACCGACATATTGGATTTGGTTATGGTTTAGTATGGTAGAAACGTTTTCTCCCGAAACTCAAATTTCACGGAAATGTAAGGCAAATCCTGTAGCAGCCGCGCGGCTTCCCTATCCTCTTAGTTCACGACATCATTTTTTTTATTATCTTTTTTGTACAGTTTAACGCTTTATTTCCCAATAAACCGTTAAACTGTTTCTCCCGAAAGTGTTCTCATATGCACAATCAGGATTTAACTTTGTAAATGGATGGCTAAACTGTAACTTGCTTAGTTTGAATGCAGATAAAACGAAAGTCCTAACTTTTTCAATTTTAAGCAATTCACAACCTCCGAAAGACTTCAATATAGTGGCTCATTCTAATCTCTGTTCTGAGAATACTTGTGATTGTAAAATCCTGGAAAGGGTTGACTCTCTGCGTTATTTAGGTGTCATTATAGATAGCCGATTAAACTTTCAGTGTCACATAAAAACCCTCACTAATAGAGTCCGTAAATTAATTGCGGTGTTCAAGAACATACGTCATGTCGCTGACACTAAAATCTTAAGAACTACATATTTCGCAATTTGTCAGTCTTTAATTATGTATTGTATTGATACATGGGGTGGATCTGCTAAAACCCATTTGTTGCCTCTCGAAAGAGCTCAACGGGCAGTTTTAAAAGTTAGTAACTTTCTCCCATACAGATATTCTACATCTTTGCTTTACAAAGAAACTAACGTACTATCTGTTAGACAAATATTCATACTTAGACTGTTGTTGCTGCAACATAAATTATGCCCGCAAATCATACCTATAGATTCCAAACATAAGAGGCGACGCACTGTTAAGATTTTCCAAGTACCCAAATACAATAAATTTTTCGCTAAGAGATTTCCATGTTTCCTAGGTGGCTTTATTTATAATAAATTATCTAAAGTTAAACAAATTCATAACCTTAATTATTTTAATTTGAAAAAAACTGTCACAAATTTACTGAAATCTTATTCCTATGACCAAACTGAGGAGCTTCTTCCGGCTTTGAGATAGTGCTATAGTATACTTCTCTCTACTTCCTTGTTACCAACACATTCATACAAACATATTAATTTCCAAATCTTCCCAATACTCAACCTCAACATAACTCACACATAATTCATACATAACTTTATCTTCCGTTTACACACCCTAATGTAGGATACATTTTTGACACACTGTACTGCGTGATATTATAGTTTTCTACGAGATTTTAGCAATTGTAAATTTTAAATGTGAATATTTATATACAAATATATTATAATATAATAATTAAAATCAATTAGGTAAATATACTTACATACAATTTTTTTATTTAATTTTTATGATTTATTAATTCAAATTTTACGTCTTAATACACTTAATTACTTAAGTCATATAGTTCGGGGAGCACAGATCCCTATAACACAGGCTTTTAGCCTAGTGTAGGTTTCTGAGGCTTATATAGCTTTATAGTGAACAATATACATGTAAAATTCAATTATAAATATGTGTCATGTTAATGTTAATGTTATTGTTAGTTTACGAGTAAATAGATAACATCATTGCCTTGAGAAAAGTCGATAAATCCTACTAACATTATAAATGAGAATGTTTGTGTGTGTATGTATGTCTGGATATTGGTCTTCACGCTTAAACGGCTAAACGGATTTTGATGAAATTTGGTATGTAGATACTTTAGGTCCTGGAATAACACAGGATTTTTTTATCATTTTCATCATCCACGCGGGCGCTAGTAATAAATATATTATTATGTTTATTCATAGGTGTCAGGATCAGGGACCGCGGAAGTAGTCCATGACGGGGGGCGCAAACTTCTTTGTCTACCAGAAGTTTCTCCCACCCCCTCCTCCCCCCCTCGCCAGGATAATAGGATAACCTTATCAAATTATTGTATTGTCATCGGTCTTTGATGTGTGCAAGTTTTGAAGTGGGTAAAAATCACGTTCAAAAATTCCGTTACAAACATACATACAGGTGGGACTAATAAAAGTGTGATGAAAAATACTGTTATGCTCTGCTCTCTCCGGAAATTGTTCTTAAGTACGAGCGCTTTTTCATTTAAGAAAAAACAAAGCTTTGCGAGGGATAGCACAGAGAAACCTTCTTTACCAGGTAGTAAAATTGGAGGGGGTGCGGCACCCCCCAATTGATTTGCGGCGGCATTTGGCCCTTTCTGCCCCCCACTTCCGCGGTCCCTGGTTAGGATTCGAGAACACAAAATATACATCTTTGCATTCTTCTTCTTCTTTTCAGCCTTTATCATCCCACTGTGGGGCATAAACCTCCTCATCTTTACATTACTTACATCGAAATCAATGACATGTTGTATTGTAGCAGTTTTGAGTATGTAGTAATAATTAATTGTGGGTATTGCTAGTTCATACAATATACAATAATCCCTGTGTTGTGTTGTGTAGTCTCTTCCAGGTGTTACAAAGTTCCTCCTAATTTTGCCTCGTTGTAGCTTTGTTAGCAGTCACCTTAATAGGCCTACGTATGCACTGCACAGGTACCCGTCGTTCATGAACAACGACCTCATCAGCCTGGTGGCGCCGCTGATCCCGACGCCGCGCCTGCACTTCCTGATGACGGGCTACACGCCGCTCACTGCCGACCACGAGCTGAACACCGTCAGCAACGTATGTACTGCTACAAACAGGTGCCCGACGTTCATGACGATCTGGCGTACTGCTAATGAAAACTAAAAAGAAAAATGCTCTGATATCCAACATTTTACTGTCATTAATTACCACTAGTTAGACTAAAAAACCGCAAGAGCTTTCCCAGCAAACTTTAAATTATTAAAAAATTTGCAATCTGGAATCCCTTATGTATACTTCCCTTCTCCTTCCAACTACGTAGAGCAAACCTTCACCCTTCCTGCAGGCCACGACTTGACCTGGCCGGTTTGATAATCATTAAATTGTCTTCGTTCCGGTTTTGGACGCTACAAACAATATGTACAAATGGGGCCATAACAGACCCGCGCGTTCCAAGAGCACTGTGACTGCGGCGTTGCGATCCAAACGATGACGCATACATTTACTTGAATGTCCGCTGTGTGTCCGCCCAAACGCCTGCACTAGAGATGACCTTATGAAGGCCACTGGCAATGTAGTTTCAGTGGCAACCTTTTGCTTTAATTTCATTTAGATCAATTAACAAAAAAATATCGATTGACTCGGTAGAAGAAGAAGAGCCCTAAAGAGATAGTCAGGGCCTTTCCAAATCCAAACCAACTAAGCGTATATTTGAACTGTTTTATTTTTTAGTTTATACTAGTTATCCGCTTTGCTAAGTCGTTAGGTCTTTCGTAGACCATGTTCAAAATAGCGTGCCCTAACAAGTAGTTGTACGCAGGCTCCTAAGATCCGTAAGACGACGGTGCTCGACGTGATGCAGCGGTTGCTGCAGCCGAAGAACATGATGGTGTCGCTGAGCCCGGACCGCGCCAACCAACACTGCTACATATCTATACTCAACATTATACAGGTATGTTTTTTCACACCAATTGCTCATCACACATATGATTGCACCTAGCGGGATTTGAACCATTCGGCCAACCGGTCGTCAAATGCAAAACCTAGCTCCTATGGTCATATGAGAAGCAGAACGTGGGGTTTATTTTGTAACCCCCGAACAAAGAGTAGGGTGTGTATCACGGTGTGTGTGTGTGTGTGTGTCTGTATGTGGCATCGTAGCTCCCAAACGAATGGACCGATTTTGATGCGGATTATGTTTGAAAGCTGATGTGATCGAGATGGTTCTTAACTATAATGGGGAGAGGGGGGAGGAGAATCGTAGCTTTCAAACAAGTGGACCGATTTAGATGCGTTTTTTTTATGTTTCAAAGCTGAGGTAATCGAGATGGTTCTTAACTATATGGTGGAAGGGTGAGGATCGTATCTTCCAAACCAATGGACCGATTTAGCTGCGGTTTTTTATGTTTTAAAGCTGGGGTAAACGAGATGGTTCTTAGCTATAATGGAGGGGAATGGAGGTGAGGATCGTAGCACCCAAACGAATGCACCGATTTTGATGCGGTTTTTTATGTTTGAAAACTGATAAGATGGAGATGGTTCTTACTATAATAGGGGTTTGTTTGTAATAGGCTAATAGGGGTGGGGGTCGGAGGTTATATATAACCCTAACCTATCCATCAGAGAAAACCGCATTGCAATCGATGCAGTAGTTTTACGTGATGCGCGAACAAACAGACATACAGCCAAACAAACAGAGACACGATTTAAAAAAATGACTTGTTCAGTTGCTTATTTTAATACCATTACCCTAGGCCATTTTTTTATTATTTTCTTTGTATAGACTATATTTTGGTTCTTACTGCTTTATTATATGTTTAGATGTGATAAGCTAATAATGATGAGGTTGCCCCAGAGAAGTGCCGAATTTCAGGTTTTCACACCAAAGTAGTTTCCGTAAAAAAAATACAAGTCAGTCATATGGAAACCAATCTTTATAAATACAGCCTAGCTGTGCCCCGCAATTTTGCCTCGTTCACCCCCTGTGGGTCAAAATTCCCTTCCTTGTGCACCTCTAGTAAGGAAAAAATCTCTAGGTCTATCGATTTTGGCTCTGTGTTGTCTGTCATTCAGTCAGTCTCAGTACTGTATTAATAGGTATAGATAGATAGATAGAGCTATATAATGTCCAGGCTTGTATCGTTGTATTGTTTCTAAACAACGAATACTTGACCACATTGGTAAAAACATCAACACGAAAAAATTAAACATAAAAACATGTTAAGAGATCCATTCTCTAACATCAAAAGTTCAATGGTCTATTATGTTTTGTGGCGAATTGCTTTATGATAATAGACATGTAACAATTGCTTTATGATAATAGACATGTAGCACGCGACGCGGTCTGCGGTTCAATGTCGAACCAAGACAATAACTTATCCATTAACTTTAAAAACGTTCACTATTTATGTTTCACGCCACTTATATGATGCCGGCCATGTACGTAACTGCATACTTGCAGAAGTTCGCATAGTTTGATGACTTGCACGAGTACAAGAACATAAACGTCGAGTGTTGCACACTATTGTTGAGTGTTGCACTTTACTCGATCAGCAAAATAGCTTTGCACAAATTGGACCATCTAAACTTATGTGTCACTAATATTTTTTTAATAGTTAATCTAGTTAGTTAGTTGATCTATTTTCCTTAGATTAGATAATCTAACTATAACAGAAAGGACAACCAGTAATTAATGCCCCAAAATCGAGCGCTATCCTGTGAACTTGCAAATATTGCTGTCATAATCATCAACATCTTTATCAGTCCACTGCTGGATATAGGCCTCTCCTAAAGCACGCTACTGAGCCCGATCTTCCACTCTTCTTATTCAACCGCCGCCAGCCATCTTGTGTATGTCGTCGCTCCACCTAGCTGGAGAGCGTCCTACATTACGTTTGCCGAGTTGCGGTCTCCACTCGGAACACGTTGATCGGTTATCGGTCCTTCGGCAAATATGACCAGCCAACTGCCACTTCAGCCTGCTAATCCTTTGGGCTATGTCGATAACTTTGGATCTCTGTCGGATCACCTCGTTCCGGATTTGATCTCTCAGAGAAACTCCGCGCATAGCCCTTTCCATAGCACGCTGAGCGACTTTGAATTGGTGAACTAGTCGTACCCAGTCCACATCTCAGCTCCGTATGTCTTAACACAAGGACGCACTGGTTGAAGATTTTAGTCTTCAGGCATTGGAGAAGAATTGGTGATGAAAAGACTTGACGAAGTATACAGATATTGCTATACATTAAGTTATTACTGCAGCGGACTTTAGATATATTATTCAACCATATCATCATAATTTTGACTTTATATTTACCTTATTTATACTTTGTTTATGCTCATACAAACTGTGTTTATGTATTTGCAGGGCGAAGTGGACCCGTCGCAAGTTCACAAATCATTGCAGAGGATTCGTGAAAGGAAACTAGCGTCGTTCATACCGTGGGGACCGGCTTCTATACAGGTAAAGAAGAAAAATACTTAATATTATACCTATTACTACACTACTATCGTCATAACAATAGCTCCTTTTTGGAGTAGACAAAAAGAGAGGAACACCACTTCAGTATGTGTATTTGGCTTCAACCACTTTCTACAATATTTCTAATCAATTACGTAATACTTTTGTTCATCTTACAAAAAAAAAAAAAAACATCGCAATAAGACTGTTTTTTTGTTGTTTTTACGATTATTCATGTCGCCTGGATTTGTGAACCGATTAAGACGATTATTTTTTATTTGAAAATCCTCCAGAGTGTCCCTTTTTTTTATTATTTAGTATATCTGAAGTAGTTTGAACACAAGTTGGAAAATCGATTAGATGCCTTGGAACCCACAAATGACGTGGAGGAACTCTAAAAAGTTGTGGGAATCCTTAGGGAAGAAGGCACTAAATTATGTCAGCTGCAGCGTACGGGCACGAAATCTAAAATCTTGGATTAAGCTCTTCGGCGTATGGACAAACGGCCGGAGCAACAGCAAGCCACACCGTCAGAAAAAAGGGAGCTCAATAAGAAGCGACTTGCCTTCCGCTAGATAGAAAAAGCAATTGCAATTGTCTTCGCCCAGGGCCCCAATTTTACTAAAACAATTGTAATGACAATTTTCGCTTTTACCTCTTAAAAGTGGTAGAAGCGAAAATTTTGTGGAAATTTCTAAAAAAAAAACTTAAAATAGAAAAAACTCGAAATGCTAAAATTTTCGCTTCTACCACTTTTAAGAGGTAAAAGCGAAAATTGTCATTACAATTGTTTTAGTAGAATTGGGGCCAGCAATTGAGTAGATCCCATCTGACGAAGCTCAAGACCAATAATGGCACAACCATCGTCTCTGAGCCGGAGATCCTTTCTGTGATCGAAGACTTCTATGGCTGATTGTACGGCTCGCATGCTTCTACACCCGAACCCTGCACAGAGGATTCCCGCGCAATACTGACCCTCCACTACACTGACGAACAGCCCGACGTCAGCCTAGACGAGATTGAGATGGCGCTCAAACAACTTATGAATGCTAAAGGCCCCCGGTGAGGATGGTATAATTGCGGAGATCTTATAAGCCTTAAAGGCCTTTGACCCCGTTGACACCTGGACGGTTCTGGAGTCTTTTCAGCGTTGTCAAGTGGACTGGCGATACATCGAAGTGCCGAGTTTCTATATGACGCCGCGACTATGAGTGTCCAAGTACAAAACATGGGATACGTGACACGTATAGGCCTCTTTTTATTATTATTATTAAGAGCCTACGGTGTCCCACTGCAGGGCAAAGGCCTCCCTACCCTCTCTTCACTTTTCACGACTCTGTGCAACGGATGGCCACTCCTTCAAACAGGAGTCCAGGTCATCCCGCCATCTCCTTCTTGGTCTATTGCGACGCCGTTTTTTGTTTTGTGGGACCCATTCTTAGGGATTTTTTAGGGAACTAAAAATATTACCTCTTTCTTTCTCTTTACATAGAGGAAATGGCGATATTTGTTAATTAATATCCTATTTTTTGTAACGTGATCGTTCGACTCGCTGTAGAAACAATCTTGTTATGCCAAAAGCTAACATAAAACTGTACAAAAATAATACATTCTGTATGGCCATCCATACTAATATATAAAAGTGAAACGTTCTCTGTTTGTTTGTTTGGGGCGTTTTCACGCGATAACGGCTGGACGGATTTTGATGAAATTTGGAATGGTTATCCCGGAAAATTGTTAAGTTTTCACGGGAAAACTGAAAAATGTTGATTACTTAGGAACGGTTGCCATGGAAACGAAATAACAAGCCTGTCACAAAACAACAAGAGCATTGGTGTTATACCTACTTTTGCATTGGTTTTTAATATTCTAGAAGAACATAGGATGCTTTTTTGGCGATAAACTGTAGTCCGCGCGGACGAAAGCTAGTAAAATTATATAACTCAATTACCCTTTGAAAATGGAAACCTAATATTGATTGATCACTATTATCATGACTTTTGTCTTATTTAAATTATATATTGTTTCTTTGTTTAATATTATGTCATTTTGAAATAATACAATTACAATTTGTCCATTTCTTAATGACTTAAAATACTGTTTCTTTTTATGTTATACTAATGTTAATTTTATACTTACCTTATTACAGTAGTAAAATGTATGATAATTTAATAATTATTGTTTGAAAATGTTAAAATTGTATTGTAATTTTGTATATTTGTACGCCGCAAGGCAGAGCGTGCTGGAAACTATATTTAAGCCTAAGACCTTCATCTGTACCCAAATAAACGACTCATTCATTCATTCATTCCACTGCGAGCGGAGCGGACTCCGTTTAACTCGCAACGGCAATCTTCATAGAAGTGCTTCCGCTGCGAACGAGTGAACGGAGCGGAGCAAAAGAGTACACAGAGTTACAAAAGTGGTCGCAGAGTTGAGCGTATTTCTAACGGACTCCGTAAGGATTCCGCTCGACTAGCGACGTTAAATTTCATAGTAGTGATTCCACCGTGAAATTCTACTGATCGGATTGAGATACAAAGTACACCAGATATTTAATCTAAACCTAAGCTATCCAACAGTGAAAACCGTATTTCAATCGGTCCAGTAGTTTTTACGTAATGCGCGAACATACAGACAGACACCAATTGTTATTAATGTCGTTGTGCATAGATAATAGTGTCGTGTTTTTGCCTGACTTGGATCAGAAATATAATGATTGCATAATGTAAACTTATTATTATCAGTACTTAACATAGCCTTTGGCACTCGGGAATAGTTTATCTTCCTATTTATGAAAGTATTTTCAGAATCGAATTAGTAGTTACAGAGATTAGCGGTAAACTAGTGTGACAAAACGGTGTGACCACGGGTCCGTCGCCAACATACAAACTTACAACCAACTATACTATAATATATTTTAAATGTCAAGTCAAGTGAAGAGGTGTTTCTTACAAATTTAGCTAATATTATGTTTACACGTTTTTCATGTTGCTTATATCCCTATTTTTTATTTTTTGGCTTTTTTGTTTTTATCTGAATTATATATATATATTTATGTTTTCTGTTATATAATATATATTTTAAATATATTTTTGTATGTATATTATAATATATCATTCATCATAAAATAGTTTTTAGTATTAATACAAAGATTTACTGTTTCCTTCTAGTATTTTTATATCATAGTACACACCGTCCTTCACACTTGTAACAATTCCTCTCCATCCAAAAGTTGCCTGGTAGAGATCGCTTTTAGCGATAAGGCCGCCCATTGTAACACTTCTTTAATTTTTGTTTATCGTCATTTCACCCTTTTGGAGTCTACTGCAGAACATAGGCCTACCCCAAAGAGTGGCATGACGAGCTATCTTGTTAGGATAAGTAATATAAT
Source organism: Alsophila aescularia (assembly GCA_946251855.1). Taxonomy (NCBI): domain Eukaryota; kingdom Metazoa; phylum Arthropoda; class Insecta; order Lepidoptera; family Geometridae; genus Alsophila; species Alsophila aescularia. Next base: position 32,372,821 of record OX276377.1, on the reverse strand, counting down.
ATATTCGGGACAATTCCACACCAATTACCTAGCCCCAAACTAGCTCTGCACGACACTGACAAGCTTTAATAATATAATCTCTTAGTTTTGTATTTGTTGTGACTTATCTATGCATATGTATATGCGAAAATAAAAAGTGTTATATTGTTAACTGCAGGTGGCTCTGTCGCGGCGGTCGCCATACGTGCAAGCCACGCACAAGGTTTCGGGACTGTTGCTCGCTAACCACACTAACATATCTTCAGTAAGTATACATTTAGTTGCTATAGAACTACTACTAATACTGCGAGTACTTTGTACTTAATGTGCAGCTGAGTGAGGAGGCAGGTCATCAGACTGTGATATATGTGGACAACATAGGGAATATTTAGTTTCACAAGTTCAGTAATTTTGGTGACTAATACGACTTTAAATCTGGCAGCAACTAGCGTCGAAACTGGGCCTTGACGCCAGAATTAATTATTATTTAATTATTAAAAGGCCCACCTCTTCCTAATGGTCAGCAGCATTTTCCTGTGCTATCAGTATACTACTATATCGTGGCGGTTTGGCACCCCTCCCTTTCGTCGGAGGTTAAAAAACCGCGTCCCGTACGTCCGCAGGCCTGCTCTTGCACCTTGTTCAGGCTCCCCACTCTCGCTGCCGATCATCATCAGCCCATGTTCGTCCACTGCCTTTCTAGTGAACTCCACTAAGCTCGGTCCTCGGCGCTCCTCATCTAGTCGCTGGCAGCAGCCTTTCGCACTCGTCACGAAGGGTTTGCCATAATGCTCCTCGCAGCACCCGCGACATAAGAGGTGGTCTTATTTTTAAACCGGGCACCACACGGCGGACTCAGGTCTCAACTATTTGCTTGGAACTATAGTAGATTTTTGTTACAGTTGTTCGACAGATGCGTCCAACAGTTCGACAAGCTCCGCAAGCGCGAGGCGTTCCTGGAAGTGTTCCGCAAGGAGCCCATGTTCAAGGAGTCCCTGAAGGAGTTTGACGAGTCGCGCGCCGTCGTCGACGAGCTCGTCAGCGAGTACCAGGCCGCCGCCACGCCAGACTACGTGCACTGGAACCCAGGTACAGTACCGGGCCGCAGCCACGCCGGACTACGTGCAGTGGAACCTAGATACAGTACTGGACCGCTGCCACGCCGGATTAATTGCACTGGAACTCAGGTACAGTACCGGACTGCCGCCACTCCGGACTACGTGCAGTGGAATCAGGTACAGTACTGGGCCGCCGCCACGCCGGACTACGTGCACTGGTACCCAGGTACAGTAACGGCCCACCGCCTCGCCGGACTACGTGCACTGGAACCCACAGGTACAGTACCGGGCCACCGCCACGCCGGACTACGTGCAGTGGAATCAGGTACAGTACTGGGCCGCCGCCACGCCGGAATACGTGCACTGGAACCCCATTTGCGCAAAGGATTTTACATAAAGAAAAAATACTATAATTTTGTTTAGTTTAATAACGATTTTTTAACTTCCTATGGTGTATTGCTTACAAAAAAAAACTGTTTGTTCGCGCATCACGTACAAACTACTGGACCGATTACGATGCGGGTTTTACAGTTGGATAGCTTAGGTTTTGACTTAAAAACTGGGGGTTAGTTGGTATCACAATCCGATGAGTAGAAGCAGAGCAATTGATAAAAATCTTTTTGCTGGCTGAACGAATTTTGAAGAAATATAGTAATAATAACACGTATGGGCTACTTTTAAATAAAATGACCATGCGGGCAACGCTAGTGATGAAATTAAAATAAAACCTATCACCTGAGAATAACCGTTTGATATACCCATACATCTCCTAAATAGGTTTATGCATATATCTGAAAATCTCATTTCACAACACTATTTTTGTTCTAAAATACTAAATTATTCCATGATAAATATTTTAGAAGGCCAGTGAGTGGGGAAAATGAGAATAACAATAGTTTACTGTCACAATCCCCACCAACCGACTTTGATAAATGGTGATGGGGAAAATTATACAACTTTTTGACATAATTCCTACCAGTGTGGACTATGAAAATGAACCCAAACAGCGAGCAATCAGCTTGTGGCGTTTTATGTGGAAGCCTATGTTCAGCAGGCGATGTCTTTCGGCTGATGATTATATTAAACTTTGTTTGAGAGTTGTGGATAAAATTTATCTTTTTAATCACTTTCTAATTATCTGGTATCTGTTGCATCTCTAGTGTATACCATTGGCTCCCGCAAGGGCGTGCCCGAGTCATAAAAGGACGTTTTTACCCGCCTACAGCAAAGCATGGGAAGGGTTTAGAGTTTCATAGTCTATGTGTGTATCTATATGTGGTTATGTGGATGTTCCACCTAGTCGCTTCTATTGGTCCGATTTTGACAAGCGTGGTGTCAATCGATTTGTCTTCTGTACCTGAAGACGAATCCATTCTGATCTGAAGGAGAAGCATATTATGAGTTTAATGTAAAAACTTGGTCCGATTTTGAAAAGCGAGGTGTCAATCGATTCATTTTCATCGCAAGTGTGTCAGGCTATTTTTTACCCAACCGTAGTTAGATATTAATTTTTGAACTTTTAAATTAGTAGAGATGCATAGAAAGTGATTATCATAGTATGAAAACTGTCAAGAGTTAGGTACATTACTACTATTCTGTACTATAGTAAACAAATAGTATACAAATTATATTTTCCATGTGACAGATGTTTTAAACTTAAAGTTACTGTTTATTTTCAGAGAGCAGCCAAATTTAACGAGCCACGGATATGAAGATATTGCACTAACATGACAAGACGGAAAGAAAGGCATTCCAAAATGGAGAAATCGAAAAGTATTATTGAAAATGTTCACTCACCGTTTTAATAAGATTGTAACATGTGCCATTTGTTATTGTTTAATTATTAGTAATCTCAATTGTTATCATTGTTTCTCGAATATTAGCATAAGTAACATCACAAGTTGAACTCACTAAACGCACAGAAGCGAAATAAAATGAATTTGCTTTTTTACCAAGAATTTATTTCAATTTATAATCACTCTCTTCAACATTACCTTATTCCGTACACATAATCACTCTCGTGCAACTACACACATTGTGGTTTGTACGTCCCTGAACTTTCTTATATAAACTACTGGGATATAACTGGAATTTTACACATCAATATTTAGAGAGATGACTTGCTATGACTGATTTGGTGATAAGAATTTAGCTACAGTACAGCGTGAAGGCACATTCTAGGAACTATGGATGCAGCTTCTATAAAGCATCGACAAAAGTTAATAAAATATTGATCTATGCTCATCTCCTAGTCCTAGAATGTTCTGACACAGCTGCTTGTACAGAAATTTCAGAATACATTTTATAATATAAAAATAACTTTTCAATTGCTTCTACATCTGCAAATATTTAAGTAGACTAGTGCATGATTATATCAAATTGGGGTTTCTTGATGTCCTTACTGTCTCAACTACACTAGTGTGGTGGGGATATTGTGTAATACTTTTTGGATTTTTCCTGTGCGGGGGGAGCACGCACAGGAAAAATCAGTGGCAAAGCTGGTGGGGCTGTCCGGCATGACCCTTTCACCAAGAGAGCAGATCTAAAAATCCATTGCCCTAATTCGATAATTGAAAAGAAATGGCAATACGTACGAGGTTCTATCGCCAAAACAGTTATCTAAATGACGTTAGATACTTCCATGATCAATATGTATAAAAAAAACTTGCACAAGTCCATCAAAAACTTAAATTGCTGTATAACAATATCATGCTTAAAATGTTATACAATACAGCATTGGTTTACCCATATTTCTTGGTCATTAACTCTAAATAGTTAAGGCCAATGCCCATAGTTACTTGTTATGTCCTATACACAGGCTGTTAGAGCAAGTGAGCTGTTAGATTCTATAAAACACTAAACTAAAATATAGGACAGTAATGTGATAACTTTTTCCATAAAAACTATTGATTAAGATAATGAACAAAATGTGGCAAAATTCATGCATTTATGGCGGGTCTATCTTTACGTATAATTGAATAGTGTAACTATGACATTAATTGGAACAATTATAAACATTACATTTGTACCAAAACTCAGTTTAATTCATATTAAAAAGAGACTTTAATTCCCATAAAAACAAGTTGGTTTATGGAGCACACTTGAATGTGTAGAAAAACTACAAAATTAATTTTAACATGTTGCAAAATGTGTTGTTTCAAATAGTTTCAATCATTGCCTTGGTTACAATACACACCCAATATGGTAAAGGCAGTAAAATAAAATAATTGCAACTTTATAATGCACACACATCCTTAAACACACATCTATACCCTAATATTTATACATTAATATAACAGTTGTTCTTATAAAAGTTTTTTAATTTCAACATAGGCTACTAATTAAGACATAACATCAAAATGTTGATATCCATAATTTTAGTGATGGAGAAATGAGTCTTAACTAAAGGTTTCATGTTTTGACTGTGCCAACATTAATAAAATTAAAAGCGATGCATTAGTGCGCTGATAGGCAAAATGATGATGTGGAATGAATTAATGAAATGGCCACACAGACGACAGGGATGGGTTGTTGGCTAGGACGTCTGGCTGGAGGACTGGAACTTTGGCTGGATGATGGATGTCTTACGGATGGGGACGGTTTCAGGCGTGGGAATGGCGTCGCCGGTTGATATTTTGGCAGGCACGGCTGGCGTTTTGAAAGGAGCTGAGAGGTTCCCCGGCCGCTGTTTCGCCATCTGGTAGTCACCCGAATCAAAGAACTTTTGCTGAAATGTAAATAGAATGTCATTAGTATTTTTACTTTAGACTTTTTATAATCTACTAGCTTATGCACGGCATGTCAAATTCGGGCTGCCATCGTCTATATTGCTGAAATTGGACACAGATTTCCTAAACCCCAGACATTTTGTAGAAATCGAGTTTTTTTCCCAGGATGCCCTTTAATTATTAAAAATATGAATAATTATTTAATAAAATAACTCTCTACTAATTGGAAATGTCTTAAATAACTTGCAATAACATAATTAAATTATATCTATTATACTCTACATATGAAAATTAGGTAGGAACTTACCAAACCAAAATATTAATAATTTAGAACTCTGTTCTTTTTGGCATCAAATTCAAAACAAATTATAAAATAAAATCATCAGGTTATTACAATATTTTGAATGACTCATGCGTCATCGGTTGAAATATGAATGAAAAGGGATTGCTCGACACATGAAGGCATTTTTCCTTTTAGCTTGTGTGGAAGTAATTTTTTGATATTTTAAATGCTGTTCCCGGAAAGTGCTATGCACTATTTGTGTCTGATGAGGGACAGTGTGTGTTTGACTCAAGACATATATGTTACATGCGTCATATAGTATACATAACTAATTAATGGAATAGAAAACGAACAAAACTGTCAACACAACTAGCATCCTGGTTTCACCCAGACACTTCTTGAAAAACCCCCCCGGACGACCTTCATACTGGTACAAATCTGGCGAAACCAGGACAGATGGCAGCCCTAGTCGAAATGACTCTTTCATTTTTTTGTATAAAAAATAAGAATGATGTACCTACTAGCTAATGCTTCTTTCAACTTTTTGAATAATTTTTAGTAAAATCTTTTAATTATTTACTAGTCAAATGCCCTGAATGCGTTGCAATGCCTTTTTCGTTATTTTTGTAAAATTTTTCTTTCTTTACGAAGTCAGAAACTTTCACACAAGTTTAGTACCATCATCAACTGTACAAAGTTCCACCATCACTGTACGACTAGACATTCGGCAAAGAGCCACCCTTTTATGGTTGAAATACCTCGCACAAGAAAAAAGTTACTTTTTCATTTCTAAAAAGAACTGCAAAGAAGTGGAATGCCCTGCCCTCGTCAGTGTTTCCGGTAAAAAATAAAACCAAGGTGTGTTCAAGTCAAGAGTGAATAGGTATCTACTAGGCAAGCATGCTACACTTTCGACCGCATCATCGCTTTCCATCAGGTGAGATTGTGGTCAAACGATTGCCTAGTAAGAAAAAAAACAATCTCACAACTTATTTGTAATCCCGGGATTTTCTACGGGCAATCCCCAGGACTGACGAAAGTAAATAATGTTGTTGTGTGGAGTATAAGAAAAAATACCAAAATAAATATTAAATGTGAATTTAATTTGAATCTCACAACTGTATTAGTTGCCAATACCACACAAAAGTTACATCAAATGTTTATAAAGTGAATGCTTGTGACTTAGAGTGAAAGTCACTTTTTCTGTTTGTTACCTTTTCACAACTAAATAGCTAAACCAATCTTGATGAAATTTGGTATGGAGGTAGTTTGAACCCTGGGGGAAGGACAGGATACTTTTTATCCACAATAAACTGTAGTCTGCATGGACACAATTTTAAAGTACTCGGTATATTTTTGAAAATAAATGAATTAGTCAGTTCCAGGACTATAAAAGGATGGGATGAACAAGAACTGGAAGGGCTTTCCAATAATTACAAGTCGTAAATGGGTAAGGGAGGGGGAAAAGGGGTGGGGATGGGACTCTTATATACACTCTAGGGGTAGGGACCACAAGACCAGGTGGCATCGGGGTGCTCTGTGTTGGTCCTGTGATTCATTTAGAACCTAACCTACTCATGTTGGGGTGCTCTGTGACCTTTTTAGAACCTAGCCTAAAATTACAAATAAGTAACATTTTTTTAACTGTCAATGTCAATCAACTGGCAAAGTAGTGAAATCAACTGTCGATTAGCGATTTAAAAGTGTTTTTTTGTTGTATGGCTACTCCACAAATGCTATAAAACAAAAAGAAAAGTGAAGTGCATTTGTATAAATAGCGATAATTATGGAATATTCAAACATATTTTTCTCGAAAACTATTGGGTATCGCAATACGCCATTTCTGATTTAGGCTTGCTATGTGTAGGTCTACCTTCTAGCTACCTGTAATTTTTGGAAAGTTGAGCCCAAGAACTTGTTTGACCACAAACTACACAGCCTTAGCTAAACTTACTCCTTTAGCTAGCCTCTTCTGTAGGAATGCTGAATGACCGCTAGGCCCTCGTCCAAGCATTGCATTTGGGAATTTTGCTTTTAGTTTGGCTTCTTCCAACTTTTCCAATTCTTGTGGCTGCAATATATTAAAATGCATGGATTTTAGTAACTATTACTAAATTATTTTACTGCCAATGACGAAACATTTTGTACTTGTATACTTACACCCTTTGGAGGCTCATTCTGATCCAGTGAGTCACTCATGGTAATGTCTGAAATCTTAGAGAGAAATTAGGTACCAAAGGCGCCCGGCAAATAAGGTGTATATATTTTGTTTACCCTCAATACAAAATCAATGCCACCTATGTATAAAATTATCTAAAAAAACAATATTTATTTTGTGGCATGATGCCAAATCGAAATTCTACAACTTCTGTTGTTGAGTTGAAATCTTAAATAAATTATTTTCACAACAAAACACATGGTTCCGAGTCGTATGAGAATTATTATTTTGTCTTTGTCCCTAAAACGTCCGCATAACGGAAAGTTGTTTACCTTGATGTTTCTCTTCGCTTGACAAAAATAAGCAAATAGCTTTTTAACTATAAGAGCAAATGGATGGTTTCGATGTTTTTATGACAAGAACGATGTTTGCCGAAATATAAAATATCAACAACAGCAAAACTCTTGTGATTGCAGTGAAAATGGCGTTTACAAGTGTTACCATATTCAGCCTTATTAATAATACCACAACTAACTAAAATAATATTATGGTATCATTTCATGTGGCACAAAAGTTTACCTCCATGAAATATTTTATTTTAACAAACTAGCATTTTCATTGCATTGAAGAAAAATCTGTCTTCAGTCAGTCTTACGCATTATTAATTATGTAGAAAATTAAGTATTTATTTTAACTTAATTTTCTACATAAATTGAAGTTGATATTCCTTTTGGCAACTTTAAACAAAATATCCGGTAGGATATGGTAGAATTTGCTTAGGAAAGGAAGTAAGCGTATAATAGGGATAGCTTGACAAAAATATCGCTAAGTGACCGAACAATATACTTTTTTAAACTGACATGGTCACGTACACTCCGCTCGATTGTTTTATAGCGCTACAGTCACTTTTTTTGTTTTCATCGATCATTGGAACTAACGCTACAGTCACATTTTTTGTTTTCATTGATCATCGGACCACTCGATAGTGACGTAAATTTTGCCACTCGATTTTGAACATTATTGACCTCAATAATCATTCAAATCTAAGCGTGATTATACAATTATTTTGCTCCGAAACCCACAACATAAACACTTGAAATATGTGCCTTACGTATTTAGCTCCATAAATCACCAGTTTGTTTATCTAAGCGCACAATGAAGTGGTCATAAAAACTGTTTGTTTACGCAAAGTCGGCGCGGCCAGATGTGTCACACAGACCTTCTTTTTTTGTGGGTTGACAATCAGATACCTGTGATCTCAGCGCGTATACAATAAATCACCAGTTTGCGGCCAGATGTGTCGCGTCGACCTTTTTTTTGTGGTTTGACAATCAAGTACCTGTAGTCTCAACGCGTATACAATCAATCACCAGTTTGCGGCCAGATGTGTCGCGTCGGCCATTTTTTTTTGGGTTATCAGTTTGGTCCTGCGGTCTTCAGCACGTGGACAACCGAGCGGATAAGTATAATCATAAGAAACGGTATAAATAGTATCCATGGTAAATATCTCGTTTCTTATGATTATATTTATTATGTGACCGAACATTGTAAACGGGATAATAAATATTATATTTATGTGTTTGAAATTAACAAGGAATGTGTATGAATGTGTTTGTTACTATTCATACCACGATTCTAATGAAGTTTGGTATTATAGATACTTTAGGTCCTAGACTAACTTTTAGACACTGATATCTTGAACTCAACATCATCTAAACCGATTCAATTCATATCAATTGAACTAAAATAACTAGTTTAAAAGCTAAAAAAAAACACGCCTGCCTAAAATGAACTTATGCCAATAAATTATATACTATTGAAATGTACTTATCAAGGCCTTCAATTTGATACCCATATTGTAAAATTAGGAGAAAAAAAAAACTATTTTTGCAATTTAAAATGGAGCCACACTGCCACCATATTGTTTTTTTTTCAAAAAGAATTGTAGCTTATGTTACTCGGGGGAATGTAAGGCTACTAACGATACTCCATACGTCTAAATCTGTTCAGGCATTTCAAAGTTATGGTGGAATAAATAAACTCACATACATACAAACGTACAAACATATATGAATGCTAAAAACATAACACTCCTTTTTTAGGCAGTCGTGTAAATAAACTATTATTGTAACTACATACAGAATTTCCAGCTCTAATGCCATGCACGTATAAAATATACTAGTACAAAACAATAACAATTTCCATCACGCTCATAAGCTAGGCCACGTTTGAGAGAGACAGAGAGACTTTACATTTTCATGATGAGTATTTCGACGTCGTATTACCATGCGAGTATTCATAGACATTACTCATACCTCATAATATTGTTACGAGCTGGGGTTCGGATAAAATGAATGTACGCCAATTACACCAAAAATAAACACCTTTATTCGAAAACCACATAAAGAAATTTAGCTGACAAGTAACACTCTTTAACTCGACTGTACACTCTTATCAATTATCACTGAATACTCGCTTCGAATCACTTTGATCGTTTCGTTCCGAAGGCCAAGTCAATACTGGCCCAGGTAGCAAATTATGCGCGCCCTATTTATACCACGACGGAAGTTTCTAGTAGGTACTCGTATGTACTAGCAGTAGTCGGTAGGTATTTGAACTTTCAAGGTCAGTGGCGCCTTTGATATTGCCGCGTCGCACCGCACCCGTAGGTACCTAAGGCCGGCGTTGCCTTTGATGTTGCCGCGCCCACAGGTATATACCTACCGGTACCGGTATTGCGTCATTCATTGTACCCATCACAGAACATAAACCAAAGAAGTACCCATCAAATTCAAAGTCAAAGTATTTTATTGTAAATAGGCAATATCAATTCAGTCTCGCGCGCGACACTAACAGCGACGGTTGTGTTTGTTGCGTTATTGCGTATCGAGTAGTCTGACTCATCAACTCATGATGACGTCTAATATTGTTAAGTGCAGTAATTGCAACATAGTAATTTGCGAAGTCCTGGCTTTCATACAAAATAAAGTGGATGTTATGGACGAAGAAAGTATAGTGCGGGTGTGTTCTACATCCTTTTCTGCGGAAGACATCGAATGTGCTAAGAGCTTATTGTTTGATTCGATAAAGACAACGAAACGGAAGATATCTCGGAAGAAGGATGGGCGAACACAACGAGATCTCTATGATGTGATAAGTGTTTTCAAGGTGACAGATCCCGAGGAAACGCCAATATTTGTTGCTAGAGAGCTGCATAAGTTACCCCCCTTGACGTTTGATCATATTGATTCAACCCGTTTGTTAAAGGACATACTTGTAATTAAAAATGACCTGAAAACAATAAAGGAAACTTACGTAACAGAAAAAACATTGAATGAGGTTAAAATGGACCTTATTAATTTAAAACAAGCGTCACTGGTAAATAACCATGATTGGTACGTAAATAAAAATCGTGGTGGTGGTGGTGTTAATATTTCTAACAGCTATTTGGACAGTGGGCCTATGGGCCTACCTCACATTATTTCGCAAAACCGCACAGCTGAGATTACGCCAACCGATCAAGCTATTGTAAAGTGTATCCCTCTCGCACGGACACAATCAGATAAGGACGGGCGGCACACGGAGGCTCTAAAATTAAATAGTACCTCGGTTTCAAACGTCGAGTCTCCGTCCAAACCAGTATCTGGAAGTAGGCTAAATACAGGACCCGATTTCGGTTTGATACATCAAGCTGCGTTTACGCCGCCGCCGGCGGTAAATAAAACGTTTGCGAGTTTGGTGAGTGCGGTAGGACAATGGAAGGACGAGGAGCCTAAAGAGGAGTGGATTTTAGCGCAAAGAAAGAGGTTGAAAAATCGCTTTAGTACTGTAAAGGGTAAAGCGATAACGAATCCCAATGAAAAGTTTAAAGCTGCGGACATTAAAACAGCTTTGTTTATTAATAACGTTGATAAGAATACGTCAGAGAATGATATTATTGAGTACATATTGCATAAGACGGAAGTCATAGTAACATTGCACAAATTAAACATGAAAGTACAGAGACAATATAATGCGTTTAAAATATATGTACCTAACACAAAGCTATCACTTTTCTTAGAGGACAGCCTGTGGCCTGAGGGCATCTCCTTTAGGAGATTTATTGAATTTAAAAACAAAAATATTAATGGACAGCAACAGTACAAACAACCTAAAGAATAAAACGAAGCTAGTAACTTTTAATTGTAAGTCAATCACAAGATCTATTGACTTTGTGCGTTCATTATGTCAGTCTGCAGATATTCTTGCTCTTCAGGAGACGTGGCTTCTTCCTCACGATATCCCATATCTTGGAGGAATTGACCAGGATTTTGCTTACACTGGGAAATCTGCGGTGGACACTTCGGCGGGAATGCTGCGGGGCAGGCCGCACGGCGGAGTTGCTATACTGTGGCGTAAGAGTGTTTTTCGGACTGTGTCGGTTGTCGAGTGTGCAAATGTGCGTATAGCATGTATTAAAGTAGTGCTCGAGAGCCGACAATTCTTAGTGTTCTCAGTTTACATGCCGACGGATGCTACGGAAAACTTACCTGAGTTTACCGACTGCTTGAGTGAGATAAGCGCAGTGACTGACAGTTGCGCTATTGATTCGATATATATACTGGGTGATTTTAATGCTGACCCATTTTCGCCATTTGGTAAGGAGCTCATGAACTTTTGTACCGAACAGAAATGGATATGTGCGGACATTGATTTCTTAGGTTTATTATCTGGCTCGTACACATACATTAGCGATGTGCATGGCACTACATCGTGGTTAGATCATATAGTTGTGACAGAAGCTACTAGAGGAACAATTATGGACGTTAAAATTAATTATAATGTGTCCTGGTCAGACCACTTTCCAGTAGAATTTATATGTGACTTAAATAGTTTGTTACCTAAAAGTAATATTAATAGATATGTGCCTAACACTGTAGTTTGGGGGGAAAGAGACAAGTCACAGATAAATAACTATTGGCAACAATGTACTATCAATCTACGGGAGATAGATTTTCCCCCTGAATTTTCAAAATGTGGAGATCATAGTTGTAATAATGTAGATCACAGGAAAATAATAGATTCAATGTATAAAAAAATAGTAGACGGATTAAGTGGAGCTGCTTCTAGCTGTTATAAAATAAATAAGAGTAACTACAAATTTAGAAGAAAGAATAAATGTGTTATAGGTTGGAATAAGTATGTTGGAGAGGCTCATGGGGAGGCTCGACTTCGGTTTCATGATTGGGTCTCATATGGGAAACCATCAGCTGGACTCATTTATGTTAAAATGCGTGAGTCACGGATAGCTTTCAAATCCAAATTAAAATGGTGCCAAAACAATCAAGCACAAATTAAAATGGATATTTTGGCGACGCAACACAAAGCTAAGAATTTTATGAAATTTTGGAAGGAGACTAGTAAGTTAAATCCGAAACCGAGTGTCCCAATGAGTGTGCAGGGTATTAGCGATCCCGTTCAGATTGCCAACTTATTTAGCCAGCATTTTAGGGTTCAGTCACCACTGGATCAGTTGAGAGGGTCGGAGACAGGTGTGATCGATGCAGGAGAACCAATCGTCTTCATCTCGGCAAAGGAGGTTGCTCGGATAGTGAGGGATATGAAAAGAGGTAAATCCCCAGGCCATGACTCATTGAGTATTGAACATCTGCAAAATGCAGGCGTTCATTTGCCAAGGGTGCTCGCCATGTTGTTCACCTTCTGCGTAGGGCATGCATACTTACCTGAGCCGATGATGAGGACTTTGGTTGTCCCTATAATAAAGAATAAAACGGGGGACATGTCATGCTTGAATAATTACAGGCCAATATCACTGGCAACAGTGATAGCTAAGGTATTAGACGGTGTGATTGGTAAACACCTCGATAAACATCTAAAGTTTCACGATGCACAGTTTGGTTTTAGACCTGGCTTATCCACCGAAACAGCAATTTTAAGTCTCAAACACACCGTCCAGTACTACACTAGCAGGAGCACACCTGTCTATGCCTGCTTTCTGGATTTATCGAAGGCGTTTGATCTTGTGGCATATGACAGGTTGTGGCATAAATTGGCTTGTGATACGGAGTTGCCCCGTGAGTTCATATCGCTGTTTAGATATTGGTATGGCAATCAGAGCAACAATGTGAGATGGTCGGGATCGCTATCGGACGAGTACGGGTTGCAGTGCGGGGTGAGGCAGGGTGGCCTGACTTCACCCAAACTCTTCAACCTGTACATGGATCGCCTGGTCCGTGAGCTCAGCAGTGCCAGTGTTGGCTGTTCAATAGATGGTATTTTTGTCAACAATATAAGCTACGCTGACGATATGGTACTGCTGAGCCCATCGATCAGTGCCCTTCGGAAACTCGTCAAGATCTGTGAGTGTTATGCGGAGGAACATGGACTCAGATACAATGCCAGCAAGAGCGAACTGATGGTATTCAAGGCGGGATCAAAAAGCTACAATACTGTTCCGCCAGTCTTGCTTAATGGTAGTGAGCTTGGATTGGTATCACAATTCAAGTATCTGGGTCACTGGGTCACTGATTCACTCGCAGATAATATGGATGTGGAAAGGGAGCGCAGGGCATTGTCAGTAAGGGCAAATATGCTGGCTCGTAGGTTTGCACGGTGTACTGCACAGGTTAAAACAACTTTGTTTAGAGCATATTGCCAGACCTTCTACACCTGCAGCCTATGGGTCAAACGTACGAAAAGTGCATACAATGCTCTGCGCGTCCAATATAATAGCGCGTTCAGGATGCTGATGGGGCTGCCACGCTTCTGTAGCGCATCGGGAATGTTTACGGACGCACGAGTGGACGGCTTCATGGCCATCATGCGAAAAAGAACAGCATCCCTGATGCGCCGGGTGCGGGGCAGCGCCAACAGCTACCTGCAGTTAATTGCTGGACGAATGGACGTAGATGGTCCGTTCATGAAGCACTGGACAAGTATGCATATTATGCATTCTTGATCTGGTGCTTTAATTTTCTCTATTTTTCTAATGTATTTTTATTTTATTTTTTGTGTGTATTTATTTCAATAATTGTGTGCTTTTATGGACTTTGGTCTGAAATAAAAATATTTGAATTTGAATTTGAATTTGAATATATGGCACTTTTACAAGTCAAAATTAGCTTCTCATGAATAACGAAAAATACACAAAATATTATAAATAGATCAAATCAATAATATTTAGGTAAACTAAGTATGCACAAAGTTTGAAAAGAAAATTTCCCTTTCATGTGCCAACAGAGTTAAATCTCACACTGGAAAAGGAAATAGCCTTCTGACTCTATCGGTGCTTCGGAAATACGCGCGCTATAGAGAAAAGAGCCTCGACCGCCACTGAGCTATTACACCACAGAATAAAATAATAGTATGAACGAAGAATTGGTCGCGCATAATTCGCTTATCAAGTAAATCGTCAGAAGATTACTGTGATTTGAATTTGATAAAGTTTTAGCACAAAGAGCTCTACAAAATAACACCGCAACCTAACGCAATTTTTAATTAAAGTTTTTTTGAAAGAAATGGTTACTGTGAGTTAACCGTAATAGATAAAGATATGCCATCCCGTAATTTTCTTTAGGATTTTAGAAGAACTACAATTCTTTAATACATCATTTATATGTATCTCTTAACGTTTAGCGTACGTAAGCCATGTACATTTTCGGCAAATTGGTTGCAAAATATTGTTTTTTCTACTAACATAAAAACTTAATAAACCCCTTATATACCTATATATAAAAACCTTCTGTGAAAAATTATCTTACTGATGGTGAAAACCGCATCAAAATCCGTGGCGTGGTTTGGGAGAAGTTAGCGGCTAAACAGACAGGCAGATAGACAGACGCGGAAAGCGACTTTGTTTTATACCATGTAGAGAAAAGTGAAGAAATCATCTTGGAAAATATCGCTTTTTTAGGAACTCACTTCACTTCTTGTTTTATGGCATTTGTGGAGTTGCCATTCCACAATTCCGCCAATGTCACGTAAGTCGTATTCCGAAAAATAAGGGAGAATACATACCAGAAGGATATTAATCGGTAATTTTAGGAACTCTGTAGGTATTATTTACTCAACCCTAATTATTTTATCAGTTGTCACGTCATGTCACTTTCAAATGTCAATAATAATACTGTCAGTCATTTCTGTCAAATCAAATTCAAATTATTTGTTCAGCGTTGCTCTTTGAGCGTTGTTTTGTTTTTCTGCAAACTGTGTTCGTTTGGCGGAAAATCAAACGAATTAAATTAAAATGGATAGTGAAAACGTAGAAGAGGATATAGATGGCTGTATCCACAGTATCCATGTTAGGAATTTCTTTTGCCATGACAATTTGGAAGTGAACTTAAATAGGAATGTTAATTTTATTGTCGGGCGGAACGGTAGCGGCAAAAGTGCAATTTTGACCGCCTTGGTAGTTGGTTTGGGAGGCAGGGCCTCTGCGACTAACAGAGGAAGCAATTTACACTGTGAGTTTGAATTTTATTGTATATAGAAACCCACTTATTTTTTTTTTTTTTTTTTTTTTATTTTTGATTATTATTTCCGCTTAGGAGAAACACCACCGGAAGAGAAGTTTAGACACAACTTCGGAAGCTTGACCCACGATTTTAGGAGTGGTGATGGGTAGGGGTGAGTGAGTGCAACCCCCTCTGAGAGGGGGGGACTAGATCTGGCAGGAATGTACTTGCTATACCGTTGATTTTGGGGGGGCGGAGGGGGTAGGGGGGCAGGAATGTACTTGCTATACCGTCGATTTTGGGGAGGCGGAGAGGTGGAGGGGATAGGAGGATGTAGGAACCCCCCCTTTTTAAGGAAAAGTTGCGCAGCCCCCCCTTTCCGTTTTTTTTTTTCCTTTTTTTTTCCATCCTTACTTTCAAATTTACTTCTAAACACCCGTAAATTGTCTTTGGTGACGTGTAGTCATGTTCTAACCTAACCTACCCTAGTCTTTGGGCAACTTTTAATAAACTAAAAACTCAAATATCTCATAAACTAAGGGTGGAGGGAGGGGTAGCAGGGGGTAGCCCTCCACTTCCCCCATCCACCCAACATCTTAAATCAATGGCATAGGAAGTACATTTGGAAGTAAGGATGGAAAAAGAAGAAAAAAAAGAAACTGAAAGGAGGGGGCTGCGCAACTTTTACTTCAAAGGGGGGGACTAAACTACACCCTCCACCCCTTCCCACCCCCAAAATCGACGGTATAGCAACTACAGTTTAGCCGGTAGGGGGATGTAGGAACCCTCCCCCCTTTGAAGGAAAAGTTGCGCAGCGCCCCCCCCCCTTTCCGAGTATTTTTTATTTTTTTTCCAATCTTACTTTCAAATTTACTTCTAATGCGATTGATTATAGGTGGGGGGTAGAGGGGGGAGGTGAAGGGCTACCCCCTGGTACCTCTCTCCCCCCGCTGAGATGCTTAGTTTATGAGATATTTCAGTTTTAAGTTTAATAAAAATTGGCTGTTTGGTCGCCGAAATGTACGGGACATTATCTTTGGCGCCAAATTAAATTTGAAAGTAAGGATGGAAAAAAAAAAACTGTGGTGGGGGGCTGCGCAACGGTTCCTACCTCCCCCCTACCCCCTCCACCCATCCCCACACCCAAAATCGACGGTATAGCAACTACCGTTTAGCCCTAGATCTCACCCCTCCTCTGAGTTATGATTTGTTTTATATATTTTATTTGTTATTTATTCATAGATTTTGACCTACGATTTTTGGAGAATGGAGGGGGGAGAGAGTACAATACCCCCTGAGAGTGGGCCGGCTGTATCTTGCCCCCCCTCTGAGATATGATTTCTTATATATTTTATTTGCAAATTTTTCATATCTGTACACTTGAGTTTGGGGCTGTTTTTTTTATTTTGCTTTCTCAAGAATATAAATTGAAGATGTTATGTATGGCCCCAAAGACTAGGGTAGGTTAAGTTAGAACATGACTACACATTGAAGTCAAAATTGAAGCCATGAGCCAAATTGAATTTACGGCTGTTTGGGCGACCAAACGGACGTTTATTAATAAATTGTTTGATGATTTTTAGTAAACTTAAAACTGAAATATACTAATAAACTAAACGTCTACACGGGGGAGGGGTACCAGGGGGTTGCCCTCCACCCCTCCCCCCCACTCCCCAACTCCTGCCCGTCAATTCTATATATTCCCATTTCCCCCCCACAGGGCATGGAGCGCCAAATATTTCCAAACATAAGAAAAAGTTAAGAAAAAATATTTCATTAATTCATATCTCAGAGGGGGAGGGAGTTCAGCTCCCCCCACTTTCAGGGGAGGTTGTGAGAAAGCCCCCAAAGGTTAAGGCGTCACAAAAATGTCCAAATATATGATACAAATTTTAAGCAAGTGTATAAAAAAAAAACTAGCTCAGAGGGGGGGGGGGGAGATCTAGCCCCCCACTTTCAGGGAGGGTTGTACTCCCTCCCCCCTACCCCCCCCCGTAAAATCGTGGGTCAAGCTTCCGAAGTAGTACCAAAGTTTAAATTAAAAGTGTAGAGCCACAGCAGTTTTGATAATTTATTTGTTTTGTTTCAGCTTTCATTAAGAAGGGACAAAACTCTGCAACTATTGAGATTAAAATAAAGAACAACAGTGCAAAAGCATTCAAGCACAGTATTTATGGAGATATTATTACTATAGTAAGGAATATAAATGCCTCGGGCGGGTCTAATTATAAGGTCAAAAGTTCTTCAGGTAAAGTTACTTTAAAAGTTTCACATGATATATTTCTGTCATTGTTTGCCTGGGTTGCACCTAGTCTGTGGTGGCACCCCATAGCTAAACTACCAGTTTGCCCGTTGAATCACCCATAAGGTTCCAAGTGTGTGAAAAGTATCCTATTTAATTTTACAAATAAATATTTGTTTTTCTTTTGTTGTGAAAAAAAAAAAAAAAAAAGAAAAAAGAAACAATATATATTGATGGAGAAATAGGCATTCAAACTTTCACATGTATAATTTTTGGGAAGTGATTATGAGTTAGGTACCAACAAAATATTATAATCCAAGATTAGCAAAATTACATTTATAATATATTTTTCATTCCTAGGAGAAGTAATTTCAACAAAGTTTGAAGAAGTCAATGCAGTGGTACTTGCTCACGACATTCAAGTGGACAATCCAATATCTGTGCTCAACCAAGATGATGCAAGAAGTTTCCATGCATCAGATTCCAAAAAAAAGTATTCCTTATTCAGGAAAGCAACCAACTTGGACCAGACGGAGACTAACTATGTACGGGCTCTAGAGAACTGTAACAAAGCCACTGCCGTATGGACTAAGAAGAATGAAGTAAGTTGTTAGATTCAAGATAAGAGGTATTTTGATTCGTAGTTACTCATTACTGTTTCAATCTATTACAACTTCAAAGGTTGCCTGGATGAAATTGCTATTTAGCAATAAAACTACCCAATTGTACTATTTTAATAATCTATGATTCAAATTTTGATATCATGTCTTCACCACAATACTGTCTGAAAAAATGTAGGTACTCAAAATTCTTATCAATACAAAACTATGATTATTATACTATTGTGCTTTTAGAGTGATGAAATTTGTCTCTGACTAGTTTTGTTGTTTGTTGTGAAATCAATAATCCATTCAAACTAACATAGAAATACTCTACAATAAATACTGAATCAAAGACCATCTCACCAATCTTATTATAACTTTTAATTCCAGTCTTGCATAGAACTAGAAAAGGAATACAAAAAGTGGAAAACAAGCCATGAACAGTTGCAATCCCGTGATGAGATAGAAGCGCAGAAACAGGCACTACAGAACGAGTACTACTGGAGCGAAATAGCCGACTTCGAGAAGGAGGCCAACACCATACAGACTCAGTATGATAAACAGAAGGCCAAGATGGAGAAACTTGTGGAAAAACTCAGCAATATGGAGAGTAATTTTGGTAGCAATACTGAAGCTATCCAGTAAGTATATTTTGACAGTTTTTTTATTAACTAGCTGTACACGCGGATTCGCACTCGTGGTCATTTCTCTAGGTTAAAAGTACTCTATGATTCTAAGATCTAAAATACCAGTATACCAACATTTGATCAAAATTACTTCAGTCGTCAAAAAGTTTTTTATCTATTGCCCGGCTTTTACTGATCGGATTGAGATACTAAGTACACCAGTTTTTAAGTCAACCCCTAAGCTATCCAACAGTGAAACAGTACAGTGGTTCAGTAGTTTTTTCGTGATATGCGAACAAACATACACACACACAAACAAACAAACAGACACGTTAAAAAAAATGTTATATTCTTATTCAGAAGCTTATTTTAAGTACCCTAGACCATTTTTAAATTATCTTCATTGTGCAGACTTTTTCGTTCATATTGCTTTATTTTATGTATAGATAGATAGGAAAATAAGCATGTGATTATAATTAAAAAGACAAATATTGCTTATTGTATAATTTATATAAAAAAGGAAAGAGGTTCTCATTTAAACACTTGCTTTTTTAAGCTCACTCGTAACTGTAGGAAATTATAAATATTTTTTATAATTTATTTTTCATATTAAGCCTTCCAGTGTAAATATAATCTTAATATTGGTTCAGTCGTTTTTTGATACCATCTCCTCGGGTGTGGACTACATAAATTGGGTGCAACACACACAATTGGCCTACATTGGCCTTAGTCACAACAGCAGTGACTCTTGTTCGCACTACAGCTGTTTATGTCTCTCTATTTTTGTGGTTGATGCACACGAAGCAAGACTATGGGAATGTACCTGTGTGGGTGTTAGCCAGCAGTTGTATCTAGTCCAGTTTTTGGTTACTTGATATTAAAGCATGCACTATCCTCCCCTCTGTAACTAGATCTATTGTTTAAAGTCAATTTTTGTTTCAAAGAATTGTTATCATCATCATCATCATCATTTCAGCCTTTAGCAGTCTACTGCTGAACATAGGCCTCCCCCAAAGAGCGCCACGAAGAACGGTCTTGTGCCGCCTCCATCCACCAACTCCCTGCGATGGCTACAATGTCGTTGGTCCATCGTGTGGAGGGTCTCCCCACACTTCGCTTGTTTGTTCGTGGTCGCCATTCGAGATCCTTTATTCCCCAGCGGTTGTCGGTTCTGCGAACTATATGGCCTGCCTATTGTCACTTCAACTTGCAAACTCTGAGAGCTATGTCGGCAACCTTCGTTCTTCTACGGATTTCCTCATTTCTGATTCTATCACATAGTGAAACACCGAGCATAGCTCTCTCCGTTGCACGCTGCGCAACTCTGAGCTTGTGTATGAGACCAATAGTTAGCAACCACGTCTCAGTGCCTTATGTCATCACTGGCAACACGCACTGATTATAAACTTTCGTCTTGAGGCTCTGCGGTATCTACGAGGAGAGTATAGAATTGCGCCTAACGCTCAAGACGGTCGTTAGCGAGCGCGAGACTATTATATTTTTTTAAATAGAAACAATTTATTAATTTATGTATAGGGTCTCAAAAGTTTATTATAACTGAGTGATTACCATGTACGAGTGTTTGTAACGTGTATAATAGTGAAATAGTGGAGAACTTGAGAAAATAATTTGGGCGATAACAGTTTGTAAACAAATCTACGTAAATGCTTTAGACAGCAAGTTATTGCAGTTTTATCTAGCTGGGACCATAAACGTGAGTTAAAACACGTAAATAAACACGTAATTTATTCAAAAACAAGTCAAATTTTAATATTTTAACCAACTTTTTTTTAATTTCAAATGTGGGTATTTTTAAAAGAAAAAAGAATTTCATCTCTTTAACAACTACTGATAAAAAGCTACACAGGGTAATGTACAACAATTACAATAATGCTGTTACTAAGTGTATGTTAGTCGAGTGGAGACACTTGCTGATTGAGAAGATTGTACACCTGAGTTTATAACCACTTGAAGGCAATTTATTTTGCTATTTTAAAATTATTATTGACACTACGAGACTGACTATTGCACTCCTGAGTTTGAAACCAGTTGAAGGCAAAATATGTTGCTTATTTAAAATTATTTGATTGTTATAATGAGACGGGCCGGCGAAGACGATTGTACACCTGAGTTCGAAACCAGTTGAAGGCAAATATAGTTTGCTAATATAACATTATTTTATTTTAACTACGAGACTAACCGACTGAGGCAATTATACACCGGAGTTCCAAACCAGTTGAAGAATGAAGACTAGACAAGCCAGTATTAAAGACTTGGAACTAAAACTAAAATCAACCTACAAAAATTATTAGATGTTGAAACAGATAATAAAAAAATATTACAAGAGAGAGAAGACAGTGAAATGGATATACAAAAAATTATAGACAAAAATACACAGTTAAAAAGACAACTTTCAAGCCTAGACACACAATTACTAGGGGTAATTCATGAAAGAGATGACCTTCAGTCAATAGTAAAGCAAAATTAACAATGCAATAATATGTTTGATATTGCAATAGGTAAAATACAAGATTTACAAAGTCAGCTGAATAAGTCAGAAAAATCTATAGCTGAACTACAAGACAATAATCACCATAGGGAACAATTAGAAACTGCTAGCATGTACAAAGTAGTTGTAGAAAACACTTCGCAATCGCCAGGGAACTCAATGTATACGAATGAAAAATAGGCAAGAATTAATAAAGTGAAGAAATATATTAATATAAAAATAATTATCCATAGAACCAAGAAATATATTAAACAACAAAGTAGTAATATTAATACAGTCACACTAAGAAAGGAGAAAGTTAAAATTAGCAGAGACCCTGCACACTATAAAACAGTGACAGAAGGATATGAACAAGAATATAAAATAAATATGGAGAAAGTAATGAGACTGGAAGGTGAACTGAAAAACCTGAATTATAAATACACAATTGTCTCAAAGTCAAATTAAAGAGCAAATTTCATCAATTAATACATTGCTGAAATTGAGCTCCGGCTGCAACGTCGAGCCTACAGAGTTAATCACACACCAGCCGTCATTATATTCAGACAGCAGCAATGAGAAGAAGGTGGAGGATGCCAGCTCGCAGTCAATACCTGTGAATATGAAGGTATACAGTACGACGTCACAGAAAACAGCAAATAACACTGATAACATTTATAGTAAAAGTGTCAATTTAACTGATAATAATCTTCCAGCCGCAAATGATAGAGAAATTAAGATATTTTGTGATAGCATAGGTAAGGAACTAGGCATAATTACCTGTAAATATAAGTGGTTCTGTAAATAATACATGTATTCCGGACATATCATACAACCAAATTATGACCAAAGTTATAAAAGGAAAATATAAGGAAGGGACTGATATAGTAATTTTAATGGGTGATAGCTCAGACGTGAGCAGAAGTAATCAGTCAAAGTGTAGAAGTATTCCGGACATATCATACAACCAAATTATGACCAAAGTTATAAAAGGAAAATATAAGGAAGGGACTGATATAGTAATTTTAATGGGTGATAGCTCAGACGTGAGCAGAAGTAATCAGTCAAAGTGTAGAATCACTATTGAAATTACACAAAGCTGAAAAATTAAGCAAAATTGTACTATCTACTTTTCCGTATTTAAACTCTCTACAAGCAATTGAGAATGAAAGGATTAACAAATTAAATTTAGTTTTATATAATTTGACATCATTATATAGTGACGAATTTGTATTATTAGATACAAATAAATTTATTTATAATTATGATTTGACCTCAAAAAATATGTATTTAAATAAAAGACAAAAAACTGATACAGCTAAATTAATTGCCCATATTTTATGTTTCTATCAGATTACATGTGCTGGAGCTAGCCAGAATAGAGCAGGAAACCTTATTGTTATCAAGACTTTAAACCAATAAGTTTGACAAAAGGACTACCTAGTTACGTTGCAAAGCATTCTGAACCAGGTCAATCTTGCAACTCATTGAATAATACGATCTTAAATTGTAATTCTAAAACATCCAGTTTAATTAGGTTAATGTATCAGAACATCAATCGGTTACCACGTAAACTTTTAGAAATAGAATAATTTTTAAAGAAATATCTATTTGATATAATGTGCATCACCGAAACCTGGATGGAATCTGATGCTAAAATACTTAGTTTAAATAATCTTAATGTGATAAGTTCGTTCTATAGAAAGTCTGCACAGGGTGGAGCCTGCTTAATATTTATTGACAATCAAATTAAAGCCAAAGAGAGAAAAGATGTCGTGTCGCTTTCTAAGGACCGAATCTGTGAAATATCATGTGCAGAGTTAGATAATCATATCACTTTATGTATATACAGTCCACCGTCATCTCACTTTGAATCTTTTTTTAGGATTTTGGAGGAAGCTTTAGAGAAAGTATCAAGAAAAATATATAATAATATGTGGGGATTTTAACGTTGACTTGTTGACTAAGTTAAGTTGTTGTTGAAGGGAATCCCCTTCAAAAACAACTTATCTTACAATTTAATTAATCTTTTTAATGAACCTACCAGAATTACTTTGAATAATGCTACTTTTCTGGATAATATTTTTCTAGATTGTGACTTTCAGTAGAAATCATTGATTGATAAGTTGCCCTCTGATCATATGGGACAGAGTGTAGTGTTTAGTGGAAATAAGCTATTAAACGATTGCAAAGCTATCAGCAAGGGCGGATACAGCCTTAGATTCAGGGGGGGGGGGGGGGGGTCACACACTTATCTTCCAAGTTCCAAAATTATACTATTCTAGATGTTCCCCGCGGTTTCACTCGCGTAGCCTATACCCAAAGGTGGATCCATTTATTTATAGAGATTATATTGTTTTGAAATTTTATGATAAGCGCGAGAGTAGTGAGCGGGAAAATTTTGAGTTATTTCTATCAGTGTGAGTATTAAAACGAGAAATATGAAGAAGATTAGAAATATGCACTGACGTGATTTAAACTTACGAGAGTAGAGATTAATAGAATACTGAGTTATATCTAACAATATAGTAAATGAAAAAAAAACAAATCGAAAAAATATATATGAGAAAACTAAAATACGCAGAAATGTTGAGCTATTTCGATCGGTGTACAAGTTAAATAATATTTTTAAGTCATAAAAACAAACATTGAAATAATCGAACGGCGCGAGCGAAGCGAGCGCAAAAATTTTGACCTGTTTCTGTATACGTTTCTAATAACACAATTAAAACATAATTCTAAATCACATAGAATTTTTGCATTGAAATGATCAAAAACATATGGGCGGCGAACTCGAAATTTCCGATCAATTTATGTTAATAATGAAAAATAACCACAACAGCGAGCGAAGTAAGCGCGTTTTTTAACACTTCTGTCAGTTAAATAGTTCTAAAAACATAACTCAAAATAATATTTTACTATGCATAAGAACAAAACATGCAAACGCAGCATGCATACTGTACGAAAAGTTTGCGATTTCTTTCAGTGTAAAAATAGAATAATTCTAAATCATACGTAACTAAACGATTTACGTAACTTCTATATCTGAATACAAAGGAGCGCGAGCGTAGCGAGCGCGAAAATTTTTAAGTTTTTCTTC
The DNA here is from genome assembly GCA_946251855.1 of Alsophila aescularia. NCBI lineage: Eukaryota > Metazoa > Arthropoda > Insecta > Lepidoptera > Geometridae > Alsophila > Alsophila aescularia. Next base: position 32,348,104 of record OX276377.1, on the reverse strand, counting down.
AACATAAATTTAACATAATTAAAGGATGAAGCCCCTGGTAAGTTTATGACCACAACAGAAGCGAGCGCGATAATTCTTGGCTATTTCTATAGATTTTTTGTTTGTCTTATGAGGTAGTGTTGGCCTCTGGTGTCAGAATTTGTCAGGCCGACCAAGGGCCTCCGACATGGCTAAACGACGGCCATCAATAACAGCCGCGACCGACAACCTAACTTACCCTCTATAAAATTTCTATAGTGTAAAACTAAAACATAATTTGAAATTGCACAAAAACGAAAACAGAGAATCAAAAGCGCAAGCGCAGCGAGCGCGGAAATTTTTAGTTATTTTTATCAGTGTACAAAATGAACATAATAAAACATGTGAAAATAACAAATGGAACTAAAAAAAAAACTGATTGACATATGCCCAGGGGGGGGGGGGGTCATGACAACCCCCCCCCCCCCCCGTTGATCCGCGCTTGGCTATCAGTAGACCTCTAACATCAAAGCGAATTAAATTGTTGGAAAAATCTGTTGCTAAAGAAATTGATGTTTTCCATTATGACAGCGATGATCCTAATCATAATTTCACGATTTTATTTGAGATAATAAAAATTAAAAATAAACCTTCGTTTTGCAGAATGGGCGACTCCTGGAATAATTAAAAGTAGACATACTACTTATAATTATTCCATACTTTTATACTTTATGCTAAAAGAAACAAATCTTACAGCACTGACACTGCTGAACATGTTAAGTTGTACTCTAAAGTATTCAAACAAGTATGTTATCAGGCCAAGTCATTATTTATAAAAATAATGAACTCCAATAACAAAATAAGAACAACCTGGAATATAATAAAAAAGGAAACCGGTAAAGCTCAATACTTTAACAAAATTGAGTCACTGAAGTTTAATAATGACGTTATTACTGATAAACTAGAAATAGCAAATACATTCGAGAACTATTTCGCAGAAATTCCAGTAAAGTTAACTGTTTCACTAAACTCATCTCCAATTAAAGCTCTAACACTATTAGCTGAAAATATACAGTTATTGTCAACTACTTTTGCTTTCATTCAATTGCTGCAACTACAATAGTTAAAGTTTTCAAGTCGCTTAATATGAAGAAATCTGAAGATCTCTGGGGGTTGTCGGTTAAAGCAATCAACAGTATTATTTTTTCAATTGCTCATAATCTAGCAGCTATATTTAATAATTGTATAGCAGTAGGCGTTTTTCCAAATTTGATGAAGCATAGTAAGGTAATACCGCTATTCAAATCAGGCAGCAAAAGTAGTCCATCCAACTATAGACCTGTATCTATTTTGCCTTGTCTTAGCAAAATATTTGAGAAGATAATGCTAAGCCAACTGTTGGACTATTTTAATGTCAATCATATACTGCACAAACGACAGTATGGCTTTACAAAAGGAAGTTCGACTATTGACGCAGGCTGCAAGCTAATATCGTGTGTCTTAAAAGCCTGGGATAATGCAAACGACGCCATAGGTGTTTTATGCGATCTTTCTAAGGCGTTCGATTGTGTTGACCATAATACATTACTGACTAAATTGAAACACTACGGTATAGCAGACTTAGCGCTTGGTCTTATCTCATCCTATTTAACAGGAAGACAGCAAAGTGTTGCAATAGGTGATATAAGTTCTTCAGTGAGGCCAATTTAACTAGGAGTACCGCAAGGCTCAATACTTGGCCCATTTTTATTTCTTGTTTATGTTAATGATCTTCCATTTATGGTGGAAAAGCAGACTAACACAGAAATTATTTTATTTGCCGATGACACGTCATTGATTTTTAATACTAAGAGAGGTGTGACTGACCTCAGTGATGTAAATAACATAGTGGATTCAGTGTGTGAATGGTTTTCAGCTAACAATCTTCTATTGAATCCATTCAAAACGAAATGTGTGAAGTTCTCTTTACCCAATGTCAAGAATGTGAATGCTGAGGTCAAACTAATGGGTAAGAAACTAGATTTTGTGCGTTCAACAGTGTTTTTGGGGATAGAATTGGACTCTAAAATTCAATGGGGACCTCACATTGCAACTCTGGGAAGTAAGCTAAGCTCTGCTGTCCATGCAGTACGTGAGATTAGAAAGATCACTGATGTGGCAACTGCCAGTCTTGTATACTTTGCTTATTTCCATAGCATCATGAGTTACGGAATTTTGCTGTGGGGGACAGCTGCTGACATCAGTGTGATTTTCATCTTGCAAAAAAGAGCTATTAGGTCAGTCTACAAGATGAGCTCAAGAACATCCTTACGTGATCATTTTAAGAAAATTCATATTCACACAGTGCCATCCTTATATGTCTATAAGGTAATCATGTACACTCGCAAGAACATCAAATCTTATACTAAACGAAGCGACATACATTCAATAAACACTCGTTATAAAGATAAATTATTGAATACCAAATTTAGGCTACAGAAGTGCAACAAGTCATTCCTAGGAAATGCAGTACGGTTCTTTAATAAAATTCCCAAAACCATAGTTGACTTAAATGAAAGATTGTTTAAAAGTATTTTGTTGAAAAAAGCATATTACAGTGTTAATGACTATGTAGAAGATAAGAACGCGTGAACTGATGTAAATCTGTGCAATAGCAATAAGTCTGACAAAGCCCATGTACAGCTGCAGCAAATTATGTAATTTATTTTTAACTGACAAGGCCACTTTACAGCCGCTACAATTTTAATTTTTAATATTTAGAACTTAGGATGAATTGACAAAGCCCCTATACAGCTGCTTAATTAATACTGTACTACATTGACGATACTAAGAGGTCCAATGGTGTAAATAAATTGAATTGAATTGAGAAGATATGGCGTAATTCCCTGAACGCTGCCCATCTGAGTTGGATTCGTCGGTTGACGTCTTGTTGAGAATTGTTATATAATAGTATATTATGCAATTAGTGAATAAAGGATGGATTTAAAGCGAGGCCCCACAGATGAATCACGAGCAAGTGAAGGGTTCTAACGACTGAATGACGACCGTAAGGTATAGTACGCGCCACAAAAGATGAGACTTGAGATGCCACGTGGTTTGACTTGCGCAGTAGACGATTTATAGGTCGGAAAGGGCGCGGGAGGACGACGGGGGGCCGTAGTATGGCGCTGCGCATGCGCGTTAGTTGCCTCTCGTTCTCCTCACCCCGTGCACGCCCCGCTTGACTCCGAAGTACAGACGAGTGCAACGTGCGTTTATAAATTTCTACGTAGTTTATAGTTGTGTTATATACGAGTGTAAATTTGTGAAATATTGACTATGCCTCGAGGTAAAACATTAAGAAGACAAAGTAGGAAGAAGGTTTACGATGTTTATACCTATATGTTAAAATAAGCAAAGGAAGGCGTACAAAATTTGAAGCAAGTACAAATGCGTACTGCGGCTGCAACTAAAACATCATTAATTACAGTAAAAAGAAGAAGGAAGCAAATAGTTCCGATTTACTAACAATTTTCCGTAATTTTGACAGTGACTAGGTCAATCTTCCACTTTTTATCTTAAAATTTATTATTTCGAAATAAATATTGTAAAGAATTTTAATATAATATTGCTATACACCTAATTCCGAATGTCATCGAAAAATCCCAGAATAGATATACAAATAATGGAGAACTATTTCGTACGCGAATATACCTGCGCAGGCTCCCCACTACTGACGCTCGTCAAGTCTCATCTTTTGCGGCGCATATTATACGTACGCATGTGATTCAAGTGTTAGAATCCTGAGCGGCGCGAGTGATTCATGGCCTTCGATATAAATTCGTTTTATTCAAGAGTTGTATGCTATACTTTATATCATGACTACGAGAAAAATAAAGATTCAAGCAAAAATAGACACTTAATAAAGAAAAAAAAAGAATGTTAAATCAATTAATACGCACATTAAAATTGGAACAAATACTAAAATTAAGAGTAATTTTCTTATTATTGTTATAGGATGGTCAACTTGTAAACCGATATTTATTTCCTGTCGATAGTACAGAACTTTCTGCTGGAGGAAACTCTTGGGACGTTGAAGGGCGTGGAGTCCATGGGTCTGCAGGTTTCTTCAGGTTTATGCTGCTTGCTATCTGAAGGCTGCGTTTAGATTTATTTTCGATAGAATCTTCGATATAACATTCAGCCACGGTAGTAGACTTCCATCCGCCATGTCGCTTTAATTCCGTCATATCTGCACCAGTGTTCGCTAATAACGTTGTAGAGGTCCTTCGGAAAGAATGTCCTCTATACATCTCGGGATTTGGTAGCTCCAAAAATTATGCAATTTCTTTTGGCATGGAACCACTTTTGTTTATTCCAATTGGGTTTTTTGTACATTTATTTTTAGAATAGAACAAAAATAATCTATTGTTGTTTGCATTTGGAGGACGTAAAACTTTGATACTTTTCTACGATTTTTATGTAATAATCTCGGATTACGAAGGGTTCGGTCGATTTTCGTTGTCGTCTCCCTTAAAGTAATCAGTAAAGCGGTGTCAGAGATCGGCACATCATCCACTGTCAGTTCAAGCTCATTTGAACGACAGGCTCCACTAAAGCCCAGAATCAACGCAACCTGTAAACAAATATAGAAAATCTGTTACAAAATTGATGTTGATAGGTTTACAATTAAATAGTTCTAAACTACTTGTATTAAGTAGTATTTGTTGAAGATTACTTACTTTTACTACCAGAAATTGCGAGTCTGGCGCTTCATTCAAAAAGCGTTCAACATTTTGAGCAGTAAAAACCGGGGATATTTTTGGTTTGTAGCCTTAGGATAGATAGCCTTTTAAGGTAGGCTTGCACATTCGAGTATGTTTTTATGTCAATGTTATGCCTTATTTTTATAGTACACCGTAGCATAGAATACATACTCCATAATTTCGATGACTTATTTTTCTTCGACAGCTGCGAATGGGACATTCTGCGAGTAAACCTTTTAATAATAAGGCATAAAAACAGATTCTGAAAATGTGCCAGTAGCTTGATTTTCATTTTTCCATTTGCAAAACTCATCGTAGGCTATGATGTAAACCATCCGTGATTTGTAGTAAGTTTTCTACAATAGCGGCCGCCCTCTCTTTCATAAACTCAGGTGTGATTTATTATTAAGTAACACTAAACTTCGTGTTCTTACAACTTACATTTTTCAAAATAGCGCCAATTTACTAATGACAGCAAAGAACATAAAACAGTTTTTATTCTAACGCTATACTCCTCGTCGAAAATGTCGACCAATCAAATCTCGAGGATTTATTTGCACAAGGAGTTTGTATGTCGAGTATTCTATGCACAAGGAGTTTGTATCGAGTATTTTTTTGTGCAAGGAGGTTGTATAGCATTGAGATGGTGGTCGAATATATTGGTGTGTTCTAAATTCAAACACCAAAATAGTCATTAAAAGTGATTTTTATTCACTGTTTTCAGTGTTTTTTTTAGCGGGGGAACGGTTTATGATTAATTTGTGGTTGCACAGTCCTGAAAGCTTATTATTAGTTTCTGTTTCTTCATAGAAATTTTTAATATTACTTGTCTTAAAAGGCCTAATTATTATTTATTCATAAACTATTGTGATTTATTTATAGAGGTCTAAAAGATCAACTCAAAGAGAAGTCTAAAGAGAAGGCTACATCAGAACAAGAGCTGTGCAGACTGGAGTCGGAGGTCCGCGAGGTGCAGTCCACGTGGCGGAGTGCACAGAACTCCATCGGGAAGCAGAAGGAGTTGCTGAACCGAGAGAAGAGAAAGGTGATTGATCTCGAGCGCGAGATACAAAACATTGAGTGAGTAAACAACTAACTTCTTATTATGGTTACGTGGAATCTGTGTTGCGATATGGAGTAATGTTTTGGGGAAATTCCGTGGAAAAAGAAAGAGTATTTAAAGCTCAAAAGAAATGCGTTCGCTCAATGTGTAGATTGAAGCAAATAGACTGCTATAAGCCATATTTTTTAAATCTTAATTTCTTAACCTTACCTTGCTTGTATATTTATAAAATTTCGAATTTCGTAAGATGTAACTTAGGTTTATTTAAGTCACTAAATAGTAAACGTCACTGTAATAAAATACGCTTCCCAGTAACAAAAAGGCTCTGTTTAATAATAGTGTGTTTTGTATGGTCCCACGTATCTACAATCATATACCGAAAACAATTATAGAGAGCACGAATATCAATATTTTTAAATTTAAATTAAAAAGTTTTTTAATTCGAAAGACAAATTACAGTGAATTGACTATTTAGTTTAGATGACAAGTCTGATATATAAATTATTAACATTTTATATTTATTGGACTGTATCAATTTTTTATATGTTCTGAGTTCTGACATTATCCAATCATAAGTTGATTATATAAATAACACATGACCATCAATTTAATTATTATTTTAAGATGACATTTTACTTTAATTATTTGACCTGTGTTTATTATTGTGTGTAAGACTGATTAAGAGATTTCATATACCATTAATATTAATATTATTATTTGAATTGTTATTGAAGTTTTTATGTTGTTTTTTTTTTAAATCAGTTTTAATTTTATTTGTGATTATTGAAAGCCTGAAAGACCGAATGTAGTGAACTATATATAACAATTTATTTTTACCACCATTTGTTACATCTATATTCTCAATAAATCATTTTGATTTGATGTGAACACCCGAACAAAGAGACGGTTGTTATAACTTTAGGGTGTGAACTGTGTGACTGTGTGTGTTTGTCTGTGTGTGGCATCGTAGCTCCCTAATGAATGGACCGATTTTGATGCGGTTTATTTTGTTTGAAAGCTGAGGTAATCGAGATGTTCCTTAGCTGTATGGGGCGGGGTGGAGAGGGGGGGGGGGGGGTACTTGAGAAATGGAGGGTGAGAATTTCCAAACGAATGGACCGATTTAGCTGCGGTTTTTTATGTTTCAACGCTGGGGTAAACGAGATGGTTCTTAGCTTAATGGGGGGAACGAGGGGACGAGGAAAGTAGGTCCCAAACGAATGGACCTATTTTGATCCGGATTTTTAATTTTGTTCAAACGCACGCGGGCGACGTCACGCAGTTATTTGCGGTCGTACTCCTACTGCATGCCGATATACAGGGTTACAGTACTAACAACACATAAGTTCAAAAACTAAAACCTACGTAAAATATAGCCTATGTCACTTGCGATGAAGTCGAACCGATTGATACCGCGCTTCCAAACAAATGGACCGATTTAGCTGCGTCACACCAATAGAGGCGACGCTCTATGGCGGAACATCCACATACCCACATACAAACATACATACATACATACATACACTCATACACTGTTAAACTCATTACCCTTCCCTTGCTTCGCCGTATTCGGGTAAAAAGGGTTTCAAAGAAGAAACACTGTTATGTCGTTGTAGTAATAGAAAATCAAAAATGTGCAGCATGGATAACTATTTATATATGAGATATGGATATTTGAGGCAACGACAGTCGCGCCTTCGACCGCGCGACCGCGTGAAGTTGAGCTGATTTGCATAAGGTCGTACCTCGAACGCACGCTGTCGAGGGCGACAGGCACAAGGAGTAGCTGTGCTCGTAACTGCACACAGCATAGATTCGTCTGATAGCGCCCTTAGTTTTGGCCAGATCAGTCATAAACTCCTACATACAAAAAAACTTTCTGTCCCTCTCTGTTTGCCTGTTTGGGTTTTTGGGTATGTCATGGTGGTTCATCAATAAAACATAAAAAAAAAGTGATTTTTGATGTGAAACATCTAATGGCGTGGTACGGGAGTAAGGCCGACTCTTAGCGTAGCGATCGATCGCCATGGGGCGTGGTACCGCGTCGCTTGTGTCTCTTTCCGCCTCAGCCCGGCGATATTCGATGTTTCACATCTACCAGGCTCATTTTTTTAAATATATGTACGTAAGGTTGCCTGGAAGAGATCGCTTTTAGCGATAAGGCCGCCCATTGTACACTTCTTCTGCTATTTTTCCTTTATTTTTTGTTGATTTTGTTTGTGGTGTGTGCAATAAAGAATTTATCTATCTATCTATCTATCTACATAAAAATTATCTATCCATTCATTAAAAACATAAATAAATAGATAACTTTGCTCATACATTCGCGGCTTTAAACTGAATCCTGACACAAGTTTAACAAAGAGCAGTAAACTCGCAGATCGGGCAGTGCCACGGACCGGCGCGGCGCGCTGGAGGCGGCAGCGGAGGCGGCGCGGAGCGCGGCTGACGCGGCGCAGGCGCGGTACGACACGGCGCAGCACGAGGCCACGCAGGCGCGCGCCAATGTGGCGCACGCGCAGGGGCAGGCCGACCAGGCGACGGCGCGCGCGCAACGACAGAGGGATTCTATTAGTATGTTCGCTTTTATTAACCCCGACGCGAAAAGAGAGGGGTGTTTAAAATGTGAGTCGGTGTATGTCTGTCTGTGGCATCGTAGCTCCCAGATTTTGATGCGCTTTTTTCTGTATAAAAGCTGATGTGATTGAGATGGTTCTTATCTGTAATGGGGGGTCGGGATTGTAGCTCCCAAACGAATGGACCTTGATATGGTAGATAAAAACCTTCATAAATCCTTCTTACGCTGCAGAACAGCTAAAGCAGCAGCTGCGCGAGCTGGAGTCGCGCGGCAACGACTCGCTGGCCGTGTACGGCAACAACATGGTGGAGCTGTGCCAGCGGCTCAAGCGGCAGGCCAAACAGTTCAGCGCGCCGCCCAGGGGACCCGTCGGTCAGTGCATACGTCACTTATGTCTTGTGTATTTTAGTCACTAGATTTAGCGTCAGCATTGTTGAACTTTATGATGTTTGGCTTTCGGTGTAAAATGGTGCACATTATCGCACATCGACAAGAAAAAAACTGTCACATGGAGTAGCGCTCTCAACGCTTCTGTCACTCTCCCTGCTCGCACTTAAAACTTAACATTTAAAATCTAGGCAACCATGGATGTGACACACTTTTTACAAGGCAACCTAATACTGTCGGATAGGGAATAAAATAACCTTACATTTCATTAAATAACTGTCGAGGGTATATAAATAACACCTGTTTGTGCAAAAAATAACATTTAAAATGTAGGTAACCATGGATGTGACACACTTTTTACAAGGCAACCTAATACTGTCGGATAGGGAATAAAATAACCTTACATTTCATTAAATAACTGTCGAGGGTATATAAATAACACCTGTTTGTGCAAAACATAACATTTAAAATCTAGGTAACCATGGACGTGACACACTTTTGACAAGGCAACCTAATACTGTCGGACAGGGAATAAAATAACCTTTCATTTCATTAAAAAAACAATTAAATAACTGATAAGGGTATATTATTGACATCTGTTGTAGCCGGCAACTTCATAATTATGAAGTTGCCGGCTACAAACAAAATCGAAAAGAAATCGGAAGAACCCAACTTTAACTAACTTTTTTTATCAACTTAAACGGGTTAATTATTTATGAAAATCGAGCATTAATCAAGAAAATTAAGTATTCTCTTGATTAAGGCGAGTCACCGGAAGCAAAGCGGAGAAAAACTGGTTTGCTAGCTCAAATGTTATAGCTATTTTCTTTTAAATAATGGTGTTACAAAAAATACACGATACACCTAAGGATATTGTCTTAAGAATGTGCTATTTGTTACACGATAGGATGTACTTTATTCGATCAAATAAAATCTTGAAAACAGGCTAAAATAAAAGTCTGAAACGAATGATTTATTCATACAATTTCTGACTTTGCACATAATTTTTATATGTAAATATTTATCTTTAAGTACTACAGATAACCTGCTAAATTTTGGTTTTCAACTGAAGTCCTATATTTATTAAATTCAAATTTATCCCAGAACTTGAACATTACCCAGCGGTTTCAGAACACGCCGCGCAGCCCCCTACCCCGTCAGTCACAATCGGGCGCTTGCCAACGATGGTTCTGTGTCAAATTTTCTCCGCCCGAAATTATTGAAAATCACTAATAAAAAAAAAACAAAATTAGGAAGTAATCATACATTGATTACTTCCTAATTTTGTATTTTTTTTATCTATCTAGAAGAAGGACAGGAAAAGAGAACTAGAAGGAAAGGTATGTTAATTACTCTCTTTTTATAGTAACATTTAATTTTATTTGATTTTGTAATTACTTGATGACACAGACTAAATATATCAGTATGACCAAAAAGTTGTGGCTGGTTTTATTTTAAAAACTGCCTATTAACTGAGTAAGTATAGTCAATTTGTAAGTACTTTCGAGTCGTTCAAGCGGTTGCGTGACAAAACAGGTAAATTAGGATTATTGATAAAACAAGAGTTTATTCAGATAAATACTTTCAAATACTATTTAGGTATTTATATTATTTGTATGAGATAAATTAAGGTCTGTGGTAACTGGACTAACCTGATGGTAGACTTTGAAAAATTCCACTGTAACTCCTAGAATGGTAGGGCTAGATGTGGCGAGTTTGAGCTTTTTTGTAAGTTGTGATGAGATCTTACTTATGGGTCAACTGGCCCTAACCTGACAGTAGACTTCGAAGACTTCCACTGGAACTCCTAGACGAGTAGAGCTAGATGTGCCGAGTTTGAGCTTTTTTGTAAGTTGTGATGAGATCTTACTTTTGTTTCAACTGGACTAACCTGATAGTAGACTCAGAAGACTTCCACGGGAACTGTATGTTGTGATAAGATCATACACGAGGACTGATTGGACTGACCTAATATATACTTTGAAGACTTCCACTGGAACTTCTAGACTGATAGAGCTACTCGTACATGTGCCAAGTTTTCCGATTCTCTTGGATAAATCATCACGACTAACAAAATGAGCATAAACTCGAAACATTTTTCGACTTCCCATTTAAAATGCACTATCAGACGATCGATTTAGTATGGTAAGTCGAAAAAATATTTGTCAAATTTAAACCCAGGTTCCCTGGGATATGTTCTGTTATATGGAAAGAACGCAGGCTCAGGCTGGTGGAATGGCTTCGGGTATAAAGCGATAAAAAATAACCCTGTATATAATTAACTATTTTATTTTAGGTAAAACAAAAACAATCACGAGTCTCTGATATGACCATTCCATTAGTAGAATTGCAACCTGTGAATTTCAACACTCCAACAATAGAGGAGTTAGTGGATAATATGTTTTACTATCTACACTAATATTATAAACAGGGAAGATTTGATTGTTTGTATGTTTGTTTGTTGGTTTGTAATGGATAAACTCAAAAAACACTGAACTGATTTAAAAAAATCTTTCACCTGTAGAAAGCTACATTATTAGCGATTATGGGCAGTATTTTATTCTTCAAAAAATTAGAAATCATTACGAAAATTGCAATAATGCAACCCAAGGCATCAAAAATACAGAACAGAATGACGTTGCCTTGGAAATGAAATAACAAGTCTGTCAAGTACGTGAGTAATAATGCAGTTGTCTATGGTAAAAAAGCACTACTGCCAATGATTTTGAATTACACTTACGGATTTTGATGGAATTTTGAATGGAGATATAATTATACTTATACCCTGGAATAACACTTGGATATTGTTCATCATCATTCCTCACGCGGGTATAACCACGGGGTGCAGCTAGTCCATACTAATATATAAAAGTGAAAGTTGTCTGTTTGTTTGGGGAGCTTTCACGTGATAACGGCTGTATGGATTTTGATGAAATTTGGAATGGAGATAGTTTTTACCCTAGAATACTTTTTATCCCTTTTTATGAAAATTGTTAGTTTTCACGGGAAAACTGGAAAATGTTGAATACTCGCTATAAGGAACAGTTGCCAAGGAAACGAAATAACAAGTATGTCAAAAAACTTCAAGAGCATTGGCGCTGTACCTACTATTGCATTGGTTTTTAATATCCTAGAAGAAAATAGGATGCTTTTTTTCGCGATAAACAGTAGTCCACACGGACGAAGTCGTGGGCGGCAAAGCTAGTTACTTTAGTTAGCTATTTACTAAACATGAAAATTATAATATGTTACCAACTTTTACTGTTTCAGCGTGACTGCGTGTGTATGTGACACTACAGATAATGAACCACTTACAGAATATGATGATGAGCTACCTCAAAATAATATGAATTAGTAAGTAGGTATATAACGTCATCATTAGTCACATAATACACAAAATCCTAATAATATTCTACTTAACTATTTTATGCGACATTTTTTACAATACAAAACTATATAAATGTTATGTTATTTTTTTCAGCAAATTGGAGGAATTTCATAACACATCTCTGATTGTGGAATCCGAAAAAAAAGACTGCCAGCCCGTCAAAAGGCCGCGAATTGTGGAAATAAATTATCTAATGCTCGAATTGCAAGACAAATCCCACCACTGCGATTTATTTGACTGCAAAACAGGGTATTTTCAGCTGTTTGGCAAAAACGTTAACGGATTGATTTCCAAATTAAAATGCAATATAGGCCAAAAACTAATAGTGCTTGATTCTGAAAACCCTGAAAATGCGGAGATGATTAATGTATATATTGCTGCTTCCTCTGGTGTACTGGCAACCGGAATTGGATTTTCCCAGTTTGAAGAATTATTTTCTGCTATAGATGTGCTTGCTTCAAGTTTTTATATAGATCTACAAAACATTGTTTATGAAAACTGGGAGAAAACTGCTGCTGAAACAATGGAAGCTGCCGCAAATTGCGAAAAACAAGCAGCAATTGCTGAAGGGGTCGTATAAAAGACGAATATGCACTCATCGATGTATATGTTGATGGAGCTTGGTGCTCAAGATCCTATGGGAATAATTTCCGAGCTAATTCAGGGACAACAGCAATTATAGGAAGGAATTATAGAAGATTTGGAGAAGTTCTCTACATGGCCGTAAAGAATAAGTCTTGTGTTATATGTGCCCGGGCCGAAAAGATAGGGCCCGACCCAAATGAACATACGTGTTACAAAAATTACAAGGGTTCTTCTAGCGCTATGGAGACAGACTGTGTGAATCTGTGAAGGTTTTAAAGCCTTCAAAAAATTATGGCATAGTATATGCAAAAATGGTTGTTCATCAACTTACGCCAACATTCTGGAAGCAAAACCATAAGACAACTACACCGTTGAAAAACTGAATGCAGAAATCATATACTGCGGAGCTTCTGTAATAAGCTGTATAAGCTTCGAGCTATAGCGAAAGATACCAAATATACCCTGGTTCACAGTTATTAATTAATTGGAAGTACAATGAAACTGATGCAAAATTCGACGTTCTTGTTCAGAGCCAAATCCATTATTGCTACTGCAGCAAATAAAGCTCGTAGTCTTATTGAAGATGTTGACACGAACGCTGTTGAACGTTTCAATAGTGTCATTGCTAAATTTGTAAGAGGCAAAAAAAAAAAAAACTTCCAGAAGAGGATATCAAGGTTGATGTGCTGCAGCTGTTATTTTATATAATAACGAAACAGCAATATCCAGTGTGCATAAAGCAATACTCGGAAAAAGTCCTAAGGGTAAAGTCAAAGAAGTGGTAAGAAGAAAATCATTAAAAAGGAAACGAAATCAAGACCATCCCACAAAGAAAATACAAAAGATCAATGAAAGAACCATTCATCAACGTGATTATGGACCTACAAGTTTGGCCCCGGATACTACTTCAGAACAGTTGGAGAAAGCGAAGGAGCTCTTCCTTTAGTTATTAATAACTTGAAAAATCTAACTGCTGATAGAATGGAATAGAATCCTTTCTATTAGCATATTCCAACAAGATAGCAGTGACTGGACAGAAATACGAAAAAAATATGATGGCTTCAAACTTTGGACCTATTTGTAAAAGACAAATTTCTAGAACCACTGCACCGTTAGTTACAAACATTTTTTACACTTTTTGCTCATATCGCGTCAGTGTCTCATGGTGTTGAGCACGAAAAACAAGCTTTGTTACAAATGGAACTGCAAGAAGCCTGTGGATTTTTCATTGACAAACATTACCCATTTATAGATGCAGCACCCGATGGTTTGGTTGAAGATGACAGAATTTGTGGAAATTAAATGCCCAATAACAGGTTTTAGAAAAGGGATAGAGATAGCTATAAAATAAAATACAACTATACAAGTTTGCCAAAATAAACAATAAAAGATCAGTTAAGAAAACAAGTAATTGGTATTATCAAGTGCAGGGTCAGCTCCATGTAAAGGGAAGAAGTAAGTGTATATTTGGAATTTGGACATGGAGAAAATGAACCAGTCGTGATTGAGCATATTTATAAAAATGATGAGTTCTGGAAAGCAAAAATGGAGAAGAAAATTGTGAACTTTTACTTGAAATGCTTATTACGAGAAATGATTGATTCACGACAAATTTGTGGCATGACCCTAAGAGATTTATGTTTTATACATTAGAAGACATAAATGAAAATGTTTCCATCATTTTGCCGAAAACTACACCCATAGAAGCCGAGTACACCATACAGCATGAAGAATATGATGCAAGAATGCAACCTAGATATTTAGATTTTAAAGAATATTGATAAATGTATTTAAAACTAGTCAAATTTGATTAAAATGCCTCAAAAAACTTAAATTTGTCCTCGACATATCATCAAAAAACCGTTCGATATAAATGTAAGAGAAAAAAACTTAAATTATTTCGATTTTTTAATATTTATTATCCTATTCGGGATAGATACAAATTAAATAAAAACAAAGATCATAAAAATCTGTCCAGTCGTTCTTGAGTATATAATGTTAGTGTTAGTTACGTATATAATAGTGTAACTAACACGTTTTCGGACTTTAATTTATATACATTATTATTATTATTTTAATGTGTATTTTTTGGACGTGTCCTCGAGTGGAGACCACTTCTTGGCAAACGTAGTTTAGGACGCCCACCGGCCAAGTAAAGTGACGACCTACGAAAGGCGGCCGGTAGAAACTGGATGAGAAGAGCCGAAGATCAGGCTCTGTGGCGTTTATTGGGAGAAGCCTAAGTCCAGCAGTGGACGAACACAGGCTGATGATGATGATGATGATGTATATAGATTTTAGTTTTAAATTTGTATAGAATACCAAACTACTTACATAATTATGTAAATACTTATCTAAGATAATAAAATAATAAATAAATACTTACGCTACATTCTTATTTTTTTTATATTTATAACCTGATAAGAAACATTTTATACATTACATAAGTAATAAAAGTTGGTCATAGTTTTCTACTGAAATATTTTATACTGTGGCGTAACGCTAAAGTCACGAGAAACGAAAAGCGCGCGGAGAGAGACGCGCGAGCGGCACCCCACACCTCACCCCCTAAAATCTTGCGTCGCGTTCCAATAAATCGCCTTAATACGACTTTGAAGTTGACCTGAATTTACATTTTAAGGTAAATTCGCATAGGTACCTACTACCAGCATAATTTTGTTTGTTATACTATTTAATTCATTATTTTTGAATATTTATAACGGGTGTTTTTTTTTAAAGGTATAGGTATAACTTTAAGTTGGCAACACTTTTTTAACTGGCGGCCATTTTGTCAGCTGTCAAGTGATTTATGTTTAGTTTGGTTTGAGTTGGTGTGGAGAGGGTTCCGTACGATTAATATTTATCTCATAATATTGAGAGAATTGATGTTATTTTAAGGTATAAAAGAACGGAATGGTAAATTATCAACTGTTTCTTTTCTTCTTATCTGAACATACATATTCACAATTCATTTATTTACGTTACACGTGTTTGGGGTCACACAAGTCAGTCCAGTAGATTAGGAGCAATGGGCTGTTACAGACGGATAGACATACACACGAGTGAACCTATAAGGGTATCGTTTTTTTTTTCGGAAATTGATTTAATAATTAAAAAGACCCATACAAAACAATAAGGAGTATTTTTGAGATGCACTAATTGGTCGACGAATGATATTGTCAAAGAATCATTTGTACTGTCTAACCCCCCATTCCTATAAAAATTAAACGAGTCGTTTTTCCAACGTCTCGTTACTTTTTGAAGTTTTTTGTATGGCGTTTATGTTAAAACCTGACGGACAGTAAACGAAAACGACTTGTTTTAAGATATAGGAAACGGCCATAAGAACTCGCGAGCGAAGCGAGCGCAATTTTTCATAAACAATTCTACAAGTGTAGAACTAAAACGTAATTCAAAATGATGTAATAAGGATAGCTTAATCCATCGACCCTATTAAACAAAGGAGGACGGGGCAACCTAGAACTTCATATAAACTACACCCGGGCTAGATACAACTACAGGAAAACACACCCACACAGCAAAATTTGTATTGTCGTACACTTCATGCACCAACAACAAAGATAGAGAGACATACGCAGACAGTAGCGCAAAAGAGATGACAAAATTAATTCTCGAACCAAATACGATTCGGGTATCGGGTAAGTTCGTCTTAGTCCGTAAACAAAAAGTAATGTAGGAACCGCCAGCAAATAAATTTCAATGAAATAAAATAATATTTGTTTACCGGTTTTGTACACCAAAGTAAAAATAAATATTAGTGTAAAAAAACTAAAAAAAACACGCTTTATATAGAAAACCAAACTAAAAAATAGAAAATAAATTTTAATAGTGTAAATAAGAAAAAAATGATTTATTTCAAAAAAATGGTGGGGTGCATGGGTCAATAGTTACAAATATTTCATTGACAGATATGAGAAGCACCCCACGCTTTTTTTTAAATAAAACATTTTATTCTTATTTACACTATTAAAATTTATTTTCTATTTTTTAGTTTGGTTTTCTATATAAAGCGTGTTTTTTAGTTTTTTTAAACTAATATTTATTTTCTACTTTTAGTTTTTTATCGAATTATTGCATTGTCATCGGTCTTTGACAGGTGTGCAAAATTTGAATGAAATCTGACCGTTTAAAGTGGGTCAAAATAGCGTCCAAAGGAGTCGGTTAGAAACATACAAACATACAAGTGAAGCTAATATAAAGCGTATAAAAAGCTTATATGTTAAGTTTTGTATTTTTTTATAGTAGGTACCTTTCGTGTGATCTTTTAGCATCCAATAATCGTTACATATTATAAATTCAACTATAATTACAAATACATTAAATCTTACATACTTTAATATTATTTATACTGTGCGTGAATTATTGTGATATTTACTTGTATAGTTATATTTATTTTCTATATATTTATTAATTTTAAAAAAGTCCGTGCGTCACCAATGGCTTGAGCTGAAAATCAGCGCTGTGGATTTTCATTCACAGCTTTTTTGCTGAGCTCAGACCTTTTCTGGCAGCACTGTACATGACAGCGATCTTTGTACACAGGTGCTTAGATGCTTGTTTTTGGTTAAGTTTCTCTGTTGATTTATGTGTTGCTGTGTACAGTTTATGAGAATAAATTATTTCTTATCTTATCTTATCTACTACATATTCGCTGTTAGTGTGTGCTTGAGTAAAAACATTTGAACATTTTATCGTCCAATAATACCATTTACGAAAGTTTGTTTATATGTTACTCAATCACGCTCGGACCGCTGAAAAGACTTATGAAAAAAATACTCGATTGCTTGGCCATAAATAAAACGATTGTCAATCGATAAGGAACATTATATGAAACAAAAAGTGTTCTATGAAAAAAACATGATATAGTTTAAGACATATTTGGGTTTATTTTTCGTCCAACTTCACGACAATATTAATTTGTCGTGCAATTATGGGATGGTGTAAGTTAGATTAGTTGTCTGTGAGATTAATTTCATCAGACCCCCTCATCCCTCTCTGACCAAGACTGAAAAACAATATTGCAACTTCATGTTCCTAACGTGTGTAAAAGCCTACAAATACCCAAATATCTCAAAAAATATAAATCACAAAAAATATCACTTTGTGTTTATTATATTTTTTCCTGACGACTGACACGACTTAATAAGACATTAATGGTCAAGATATCGTATAATATTACAAATTCGGCAGTTTAGGTATGCCAATAAGGTAATATGCTCTATAACATAGGTAGATAAGTACTAGTGATGTAACGAATGTCATATTTTGGATATTCGCGAATGCGAATGCGAATACCTGCTGCCAACATTCGCGAATGCGAATATTCAGTTTTTGTTTAAATTTGGCGCCAATTGTCTATGGCTTGGTGACTTTAGCGGCAGTCCCGTTCAAACGAAGTGCGTTCCGTCTGTTTTTCGTTCCGAGAATAGCCGAGTTAATACGAACGCATCCGATTGAAGTGTCATTCCGCTCGCGCCGCACAGTGGTTCCATTTTGAAAATTTGCAGACTTAGGGTCGAAAGTCGGAAATTCGATCTGATTTTTTTATATGTGTTGGAGAATTACTTGCTTAACAATAGTTGTGGGGAGGACTTTTCTGACAAATAGATATTTTACAAGAAAAAATTTCTTATTTTTTTTTGTATGGAAGAAATCACATTATATTTTTTTTCTTTTTTTGTTTAAATTTGTTTAGGTTGTGACTTTATAATATCAATAGTTCAAATCATTGACAACCCAGAAAAAATATAACCTGTTGCAGTCACTTGCCGCCGCGCGAGTTTTAAGGCGCTAAACATAGCAACTTTTTTTCATATATTTTGCTAAGAATGCACCATCTTGCTTGCTTATTTATTATATTTGTATGATTCTACCTCAATAAAAAACCAAAAGATAACATGATTTCCCCAAAAAAAGTTCATTCAAATGTAATTCTTATTAATTGGTAGGCAAGCGACCTTGTATAACAGTAACGATATAACGATATCTCTTTGTTCAAGACAAATTATTTGTAAGAATTCATTAGGTTAACGCCTCAAAAAGTTCCTATTTAAAAGTAATCTACCTTTTCCAAGTACCTACTTACCGACCTATTTTATTTCCATGTTTCTAGGAAACGCTAATGATATTAGTGCGCAAACAAATGAGTCATCTATGATACTAAGCTCCCGTTGTTCACTGTGCTCTGATTGGTCGTCACAGCTGTGCCAACGTCTATCATAGTTTAAAGATAAAGATACCGACACAAGCCATAACCTATTGCTGCTCGGATTAGACAAAATAAATGAGTGTGGTGCAATCAGACGGTCACTCATTCCTCAACCGATGATTGACTTCCAATATAGAAGTTAATTCATCGCGGAGATAAATCAGCATTGAAAGTATTTTATACGAAAAATATGACGGTTTTGGTTTTGATGTTGTCATATAGAAACATTGATAAAATTGTAGCCCTGAAAAGGACTGTTTTATTTAGTCCTGAAAAGGACTAGGATAAGTGTGGCTATGCACAAATCCAGATTATAGCAATGGGTCAGAAATATCTTCAGCCTCCATCACTACAATCTCTTCTTCTTCAAAATCATTGCCAATCGAGTCAACTTGAAGTAATTGAATTGCTTCAGGAAATAACTCACTGCGTTCAGATTTCGACAATTTGGGTCTTATTCTGGAAATATGGGGGTCCGTAAAGAATGTCTTCATTTGTTTGTACTCTACCAACTTTCCTGGCGTTTTTCTCTCTCACATTCCTGAAATCTTTATTCCTTGCTTCTGATGCTTCTTCTGATAAGAATCCTGCAACAAAATTAGACGTTAAAATTGAAAATAAAATTAATTCATGAATCTAATATTAACGGAACAAACATAAATCATGTTTGTTCCGTTAATAGATGGCTTACCGATGGGGAGAACTGAAAAATGACTGCAGATTTCAGCTCCATGCATCAAAAGTTTGTGAACGCTGACTGGCATATGGTACCATGGGTACAAATGCACAAACATTTCTGCCGTTTCTTTGCAGTAACCTCGGAAGTTATTAATTATCAACTTCTTTCCTGAGGATATAGCTTGCAAGATAACGGCAAAGCGTAAAATCAGGTCTTCGTTAATTCCAGTGATCTTCGATGTTCTTTTGTAATCATGAAAGAAACGCCTCGCGGTATTTCCATCGTTGGTTGTCCCAAACCCCTGCAATCAAAATAAATGTTATTAAATGTAAAGGATAAGTAGGTACAAAAAAAGAGTTAGGGATGTCATATAATAGGTAGAATATATACCTGCTTAACAATATCTATGAGTGCTGCAGTTTGTTCCCGAAATTCTTGTTGTGTAGCATGTTTCTTCGCCTTTTGTAAAATCTTATTTTTCACTGCATCGTTCAAACTCCATATTGTAAGAAATATGGAGCAAACACTCCATACAGCGAATCTTCATGTGCAGCGATGAAATTCCATACTTGTAGATATCTTCTCGCAGTGGTTTTGTAGCCAGCAGTTCTAAATTGTTCATTTCACTTGGTTTCGCAAGGCAAATGGGGCACGTTGCCGATGAACGTACATCAGCGACAATGTTGGCTACTTTACCATCGATCATGGTCATATGCAATTCATGACTTATTTCAGAATCTGCACACTGCGTAGACACCAATTCAGAAATTTCTCGCTGCATATCAGATTCTTCCGACTTTATGAAGTCTGAGGTTTCTGAAGTAAATGTGAACTTCACCGGCCGACAATAAAGAGTTGAACCAGGATTTGGGTTTTCCCAAATAATCAACTCTTTGCCGTCAACCAGACGAAGAGGGACGATACTGGTCACCACAGAGGAATCATCAAACTCCGGATCTGAGAATCTCTGTTTGTAATTGCTCTGTGATGAAGATCCATCAAGACCCCATTTCCACATTAACTTCAGACCTTCATTGCTAGAACTTGTGATGGGTCCTAAGTCCAGGAGAATCCTCTGTACTGTGTGGTCCAAAAGATCTTGGAGTGCAGTGAGCATCACAGTTTTTTTCGTTTTATTAGATTTTACCTGACACGTGCTCCTTTTTCTGTTACTTGTATGCTACCGGTTAATGGGTAACATCTTATTTTGGCATCTAAAAGCTTCTGATAAGACGGGAGAGCAGCGCAAGTCTCTTCCAGTAAAAATGTCCTAAGTGTCGAGTATCGCCATTTAGAAAGCGCAAGTGTTGTGCAGAGCGCTAAAGTTTTATCTTCTGAAATCTTGACTACTGCAGGTTTCTTCTTATCGAATAGAATCTGCGTCACAGCTTCTATAGGATCAGCATTCTTACTAAGATGGTCCACAATCTTAGCTAAGGCAAGTTTGCCATTTTTTTTTTAACTTTGACGTGTACATATATTGTAGCTCTTCTTCATCTGTTGCTGTCAGTCGGGTCAGAACGTCTTTTTTTCTGTTTCTCACCCAATTCTTTAAAATCCACTCTTGTTTGTGCTTCAGTAGATGTTCCTGCTTCCGCAGTGCAGACGGATGGGATTATATTTTCTGCCTGTGTTGGATTTGGAAGTTCCATTGGTTCCATTGAAGTTTCCATTATCATCTTCAAATCCACTGAATCGCAAGTTGGCCACGTGATGCTTGTCTCCAACCACGTACGGTTCACTTCTCGGTTTAGAAAAGTTTTCTGACATCTGTTTGCATTGTTCCATTTTTTTAGTAGACGTGTCGTGAAAAGTCGGGTAAATTCCATGATTTTAGCTTGGTCTTTTTGGGATATCTCCAATGGTATTTCAGAAACTATACCATTGTATAAATATTGGAAATCGTTCAGGTCACCACCACTACTGCGAAGTTTCTGGTATAGGTCGAGATATGTATAAAATCCAGCCATAGCACTTCCTTCACACACTTACTTTACACTCTTTAAATAATATAATAATATCTAGTCCTTTTGCAGTCAAACGACTCAAGCGTCAGGAGCAGAATGTAGTAATATCCGACATTATTTTAAAATGGTAAAACCTAATTAGTTGTCATCAACCAATCAAAGCTCAATATCGCATAAAATAAGTACTATATGCGATACTGCGCTATGATTGGTCGTCGGTAGCATGTTTGCGATGGCAGATGTGACGACCAATCAGAGCACAGTGAACAACGGGAGCTTAGTATCATAGATGACTCATTTGTTTGCGCACTAATATCATTAGCGTTTCCTAGAAACATGGAAATAAAATAGGTCGGTAAGTAGGTACTTGGAATAGGTAGATTACTTTTAAATAGGTACTTTTTGAGGCGTTAACCTAATGAATTCTTACAAAGAATTTGTCTTGAACAAAGAGATATCGTTATATCGTTAATGTTATACAAGGTCGCTTGCCTACCAATTAATAAGAATTACATTTGAATGAACTTTTTTTGGGGAAATCATGTTATCTTTTGGTTTTTTATTGAGGTAGAATCATACAAATATAATAAATAAGCAAGCAAGATGGTGCATTCTTAGCAAAATATATGAAAAAAAGTTGCTATGTTTAGCGCCTTAAAACTCGCGCGGCGGCAAGTGACTGCAACAGGTTATATTTTTTCTGGGTTGTCAATGACTTGAACTATTGATATTATAAAGTCACAACCTAAACAAATTTAAACAAAAAAAGAAAAAAAATATAATGTGATTTCTTCCATACAAAAAAAAAATAAGAAATTTTTTCTTGTAAAATATCTATTTGTCAGAAAAGTCCTCCCCACAACTATTGTTAAGCAAGTAATTCTCCAACACATATAAAAAAATCAGATCGAATTTCCGACTTTCGACCCTAAGTCTGCAAATTTTCAATATATGAAAAAAAGTTGCTATGTTTAGCGCCTTAAAACTCGCGCGGCGGCAAGTGACTGCAACAGGTTATATTTTTTCTGGGTTGTCAATGACTTGAACTATTGATATTATAAAGTCACAACCTAAACAAATTTAAACAAAAAAGAAAAAAAATATAATGTGATTTCTTCCATACAAAAAAAAAATAAGAATTTTTTCTTGTAAAATATCTATTTGTCAGAAAAGTCCTCCCCACAACTATTGTTAAGCAAGTAATTCTCCAACACATATAAAAAAATCAGATCGAATTTCCGACTTTCGACCCTAAGTCTGCAAATTTTCAATATATGAAAAAAAGTTGCTATGTTTAGCGCCTTAAAACTCGCGCGGCGGCAAGTGACTGCAACAGGTTATATTTTTTCTGGGTTGTCAATGACTTGAACTATTGATATTATAAAGTCACAACCTAAACAAATTTAAACAAAAAAGAAAAAAAATATAATGTGATTTCTTCCATACAAAAAAAAAAAAATTTTTTCTTGTAAAATATCCGTTTGTCAGAAAAGTCCTCCCCACAACTATTGTTAAGCAAGTAATTCTCCAACACATATAAAAAAATCAGATCGAATTTCCGACTTTCGACCCTAAGTCTGCAAATTTTCAAAATGGAACCACTGTGCGCCGGTGTTTTCGTAAACAAAACAAGTGAATTTTGAGGTTACAGTGTGAATATTAATGGTCTTCTGTAGAAGAATATAATTTTTGTTTGATTATCTAAATATTAAAAATATATCTAAAGACTGAGAAAAGTTTAATAGAAGAATTTAATTTTATTAGTTTCAATTGCATTAAAATTTTGTGTCACAAGTTCTAATAACAATTATTTTTTTAGCTTTATTAAAGTAAAAGACTTAATTTTATTTTTGTTTGCTTAAAGTGTTAACTTTTAATACTTATGTAAAATGATTATATTTATATTATAAATACTATAAGCTATATAATATAGATATACTATAAACACTTTGTGATTATGATGACAACAACTCATGTTAAACTTTTATTTGATTTTAATTATAGTTTATTTATTGTAGAAGTATTTGTACATTAGTTAAATATTTAAACGGGACTTAATCGCGCTGTAAACTTAATATTTATTTACCTCGACGTTTCGATCAAGTTGCAATGATCATGGTCGCGAGAAGACTGAAGTAGCGGGTGTCAGCGTCGAGACGGGCGAGCGTTGTCTCCAACTACCCGCATTTGGTTTTGTAAAACTTCAGAATTGTCACGACACACGACACTAACGACATCTGCAGATATCTTCTGACATAAACCGCGACGCGAACACTTGCTTATCACGGGATTCCAGGACGCAGCCAAATTAAAACCATCCTATTCCTATTTGTACATTATTATTTTTAGATAAAGCTAAAAATAATAATCTTTAATGTTATCATTAAACTTTGGTAAAAAAACATAGATTATTTTTGTTTGTTTACATTGCATTTAGGCCATTTAATATATAGTTTTGTTTTTTAAATTGTTATGAAAGTTTGATTGTTAAGCTTCATTGCCCAAAGTTAAATAAATAAATGATACCAAATGATAAAGAGAAGACTGATAATATGATTACGAGGTTAAGTTACTTTTTATTGCATTAAAAAATATAAGAAATTAATGGAATTGGATTTTCTTATATTAACCAACTATTATTACCTACTTAAAAAAATTATACACGCAAAAACATTCGCAATAATTTCGCGAGTGCGAATGCGATATATGCAATAATATGCGAATATTCGCGAATGCGAATGCGAATATTCGTTACATCACTAATAAGTACATATCATAAAGAAGATAGCATTTAATGGCATACATGGAAATTTGTTGTTTGCGTCTTACATACAAAATAGGTCTCAAAAAGTTGTTGTCAACGGATATCATTCTAAGAGCGTTTTGGTAACCTCTGGGGTACCCCATGGCTCTATTCTTAGGCCGTTGTTATTCATAATCTTCATAAATGATATTAAATAATGTTTTCATAACTCCAAATTTTTACTATATGCATATGACCTCAAAGCTTTTAAAACTATTAGAACCATTCATGACTGCATTTTCTTTCAACAAGACTTAAATAGATTAACTATATATTGTACTAAGAATAAACTTCATTTGAGTATTCCTAAATGTAACTACATAAACTTCACTAAAAACATAAATCTTATTCAATTTATCTACAATATTTGCAATGCCCCTCTGACTAAGGTAACAGCTCTAAGGGATTTAGGGATTCAGTTGGATACTAAATTGAGTCTAAATGCGCATGTTGATAACATTGTAAACAAAGCTTTTAAAATGTATGTATTTATAATGAGGTCTTCTTCCGATTTTAAACTCACTTCCACTTATCTATATCTATATAAAACTCGCTCTCAGCTTGAGTATGCTGTGCCTATTTGGAACCCCTATTACAATAAGTACAAAGATGCGATTGAGAATATTCAACGTAAATTTTTACGTAGTATGCACTACAGGTGCCATAGAAGTTACCTGTCTCACGACCAATTGCTCAACAAATATCAAATTTTAACACTCGAGTCGAGTTAGTACTCGAGTAGACGTAAATACTTAGAAACCACTGCATTATATAAAATTGACAGTAATAATTTTGATTGTATGGATCTGGTGACACGTCTGTGTTACGTTGTACCCAGAACAGTACAGAAGCGGCATGTGCGCACTGATCGATTGTTTGCCTTGGGCTCATGCCGCACAAACACAGGACGGCGCACTCCTATTCGCCGGATAGTAGAGTCCTACAATAATGATTTAGTGTATATAGTGCTGTGGGCTGCATTATTATTAATTTTAAAAAAAGCTTGCTTTATATATATTTTTTTGTAATTATTCTATAATGTAGCTGTGTGTTGTTCCTAATAAAGAAAATAAAAAATAAAAATATCACCTACTCAAAAATAAAGACCTGCGCTTTTTAATATCTTCCTATATCTTTTGTGAGTTGTATACATATCTTCTGATTTGAAGTGTATCGAACATAATCAACTGTTATTGGTTGGTAGCCAATCTGGCTCTTCCCCATAGACAACTGCATATTACTAGTACTCTAGACAGATTGCGATAGCGTGGGGTGCTTTTTAAGATATTATCGAAATGATAATCCTTCTTCTCATATCTGTCAATGAAATATTTATAACTATTGACCCATGCACCCCACGATTTTATTGAAATAAATCATTTTTTTCTTATTTACACTATTAAAATTTATTTTCTATTTTTTAGTTTGGTTTTCTATATAAAGCGTGTTTTTTAGTTTTATTAAACTATAATTTTTATTTACATTCTAGGGGTAGGGACCACAAGACCAGGTGGCATCGGGGTGATCTATGTCGTTTCTGTGACTCATTTAGAACCTAACCTACTCATGTCGGGGTGCTCTGTGTTGGTTCTGTGACTCTTTTAGAACCTAACCTACTGATGTCGGGTCTATGACTCATTTAGAACCGAACCTACTCATGTCGGAATGTCCAATGTTGGTGTCGGTCTGCCGAGCGGCGATCTCGCGAGTGTTCTGGCGAGAGCCCATACCGAAGACAAATTTTAATTCCTTTTCCAACCTGCCCCATCCCTCCCAGTGTCAATTCTTAACATTTTTTTCGAAACATAACCTTGTTTTTTTTTTGTTATCGCCAGCCCAAACCCCCTCCCACCCTCCCTAACCCTTCTACAACTTACAAATATTGGAAAGTTGAGCCCAACCTTTCTTTACAGTGAGTAATCAACATTTTCCAGTATTCCCGTGGAAACTTAAAATTTGACGGAATTAAAAGTATCATATGTTTTATTCCAGGGTATAAGCTATCTCCATTCTGAATTTCATCAAAATCCGTCCAGCCGTTATCGCGTGAAAGGTCCCCAAACAAACAAACAAACACACAACGATTCACTTTTATATATTGGTATGGATGATTACGAATCATATGAATATATAATATGATTCCATATATTCTTTAAGCCAAGTCAAAAAGCAATAAAATTCAAGATAGGTTACGAATAGCGATTATGAAAGGCGCCTAAATATTAGCGCCCCTTCCAGCGATATGCCGGCCCTTACA
The DNA here is from genome assembly GCA_946251855.1 of Alsophila aescularia. Taxonomy (NCBI): domain Eukaryota; kingdom Metazoa; phylum Arthropoda; class Insecta; order Lepidoptera; family Geometridae; genus Alsophila; species Alsophila aescularia. Next base: position 32,321,465 of record OX276377.1, on the reverse strand, counting down.
GGCTGCCGCCCCAGGCCTGGCCCTTTTGGCCTAGTGTAAATACGCCTCTGACATAATAAAATAACAGGTGAGGTATATATTTCTTAGACCTTATCTCGTACTAATAGGTGCAACTTGAAAGAAAATATCTTAGAGAAACTATTTCATCTGATTTCTTCTTTTTTATTTCTTAGTTCCGCTTTGTATTTTTTTTTAATCCTTGTCAATTAATATTTCCAGGTTCATATTTGAAAGTAAAAGAGAAGAAATGGGGAGGTGCCCTCGAGCACATTATTGGTGGTTCCCTTCAAGGATTTTGCGTGAACACTCCAGAGGATTCCAGGAAACTGTTCGAAATCATGGGACAGGTAATTAAGACATTTGCCAGACAATAGATAAAGAAATAGCAGTTCTAGTTTGATATAATTCTGGGAAAGTTTAATATAAACGTTTTGGCCAGTGGCTTTTACTACTCTATCAACAGTTTCTATACCATGCAAAGTGACCACCCATCCATCTCGGTTCTGTATTGATTTTCATGTCTTTAACATTTTTGGACACTGACAAAACATATTAAGAACAAATCACTCTAGGGCTCGTCTCTTTGGATGTTGTGCGTAAATAGTATTTTCTAGTTCTTTACTAAATACGCCCAAAAATGATCCGCGCAACTCCAGATTAGACGGACTCTACATTGGCAAGTAGGATGCCTTCCTGCCTCCGGCATGCTCTGCAGTGGACGAATGCATATTTTGATAATGATAATATCGGTGTAGCATCTTAGACTTAAGAGATTCTTTAAACATCGTTCACAGGTATACGGCAAGTCGGCCAAGCCCAGCGTGACGTGCAGCAAGTTCCTCACCAAGCAGCACGACGTGAGCCACAACAAGGTGTGCGCGAGTGGCTTCCTCTCCGCGCTGGACTCCGTGGACGTGCAGGACCCGGTGGTCGCCAACTTCCTGATCGACAACGTCCGCCTCGAGGCCGTCCTGCTCGTGCCGGAACACGGTAACTACTGACGGTAGTCAGCAACAAGGTGTGCGCGACTGGCTCCCTCTCCGCACTAGACTCCGTGGACGTGCAGGACCTGGTGGTCGCCAACTTCCTGATCGACAACGTCCGCTTCGAGGCCGTCCTGCTCGTGCCGGAACACGGTAACTACTGACGGTAGTCTGCAACAAGGTGTGCGCGAATGGCTTCCTCTCCGCACTAGACTCCGTGGACGTGCAGGATCTGGTGGTCGGCAACTTCCTGATCGACAACGTCCGCTTCGAGGCCGTCCTGCTCGTGCCGGAACACGATAACTACTGACGGTAGTCTGCAACAAGGTGTGCGCGAGCGGCTTCCTCTCTGCGCGGGACTCCGTGGACGTGCAAGGACCTGGTGGTCGCCAACTTCCTGATTGACAACGTCCGCCTCGAGGCCGTCCTGCTCGTGCCGGAACACGGTAACTACTGACGGTAGTCTGCAACAAGGTGTGCGCGAGCGGATTCCTCTCCGCGCTGGACTCCGTGGACGGGCAGGACCCGGTGGTCGCCAACTTCCTGATCGACTTCGTCTGCCTCGAGGCCGTCCTGCTCGTGCTGAAACACGTAACTACTGACGTTAGTCTGCAACAAGGTGTGCGCGAGCGGATTCCTCTCCGCGCTGGACTCCGTGGACGGACAGGACCCGGTGGTCGCCAACTTCCTGATCGACATCGTCTGCCTCGAGGCCGTCCTGCTCGTGCTGAAACACGGTAACTACTGACGTTAGTCTGCAACAAGGTGTGCGTGTGCAGCTTCCTCTCCGCGCTGGACTCCTTGGACGTGCAGGACCTGGTGGTCGCCTACTTCCTGATCGACAACGTCCATCTAGAGGCCGTCCTGCTCGTAGTCTGCAACTTAAACGTTATTTTAACCAATAAAAACTGATACCCATGAATCTAACCTTCACTATTTGAAACACGCCCATTCATACCTTTCAGTTAAGTTACACATTTTCTCTAATACTCTTACATGTTATGATTATGTTTAGATGACGCGATTCGCCTGTCCAGCAACGAAGAAAACGTGCCCGAGAACTGCTCCAAGATAGTGACGCTGGACAGTACGGAGTTCCACCCTGCGCCCAACTACCGCAGTTACGGCGGTGCCAACCGCCAGAGCCGGTTCCTGCAGATCAGCACTGCTGAGAGGAAAAGGTGAGAACTGTTCCAAGATGGTGACGCTGGACAGCACAGAGTTCCACCCCGCGCCCATCTACAACAGCTACGGCGGCGTCAATCGCCCGAGCCGATTCCTGCAGATCAGCACTGCTGAGAGGAAAATGTGAGAACTTCTCCAAGTTAGTGACGCTGGACAGCACGGAGTTCCACCCCGCGCCCAGCTTCCGCAGCTACGGCGGCGCCAACTGCCAGAGCCGGCTCCTAGAACTGTTCCAAGATAGTGAAGCTGGACAGCACGGAGTTCCATCCCGCGCCCAGCTTCCGTAGCTACGGCGGTGCCAACTGCCAGACCCGCTAGAATTGCAAGCACATTTGATAAAGTTGTTATATGTATTATAAAGTGACATATATTTTCTGTCTGTGTAATGTAAGTTTTTGTATGTTCTATTTTTAATTATCAAACATTTCTGCTCTCATTGTTTTAGGTTGTGTTTCGTGTTGTTGTAATTGTATTTGTGTATTATGGACAAATACGTCTAAAATAGAGATTCATTATTATAATTATTTCACTTTATTTATTTGATTTCTTAGATTATATTTTTTTTACAATATTTCTTTAAAGAAAAAAATAAAAATATTATTAAAAACCCTTAATCTAGGGTAACACCGGCAGCGGAGCATGGCTCATACTACCGGTGGCTAGGTCTGTGAGTGAGGAACCTCCTAACTATACGCGCCGTGTCAAGGAGTACTGGCTTCTGCATCTGGCCCTTAATCCAACCGTCTAGCGAGAGTCTCTTAAAGATGTTGGTCGAGGCTCTTCGCTATAAGGCCGTTCGCCGAAACAACTATCGGGACAATGATTGTCGAGTCAACATCCCACATGGCAGTCAGCTTGTGAGCCAAGTCTAGGTACTTGGTGAGCTTGTCCTTCTCGGCCTTCACGAGATTCTCATCATGCGGAATGGTGATGTCGACGAGCACTGTCCGGCGTTGGGACCGATCTACCAGCACGATATCAGGCTTATTGGCAACCATAGTCCCGTCCGTGATGATAGAGCGGTCCCAATAGAGCAATTCACGACCATTTTCGAGAACTGGCGCCGGTACGTACTTATAGTACGGCACCCAGACTCCACAAGGTCCTACTGAAGTGCAATTTGCTGATGGATGATCCTGGCTACTTGATTGTGTCTGTGCAAGTACTCTCCGTTAGCAAGATGAGAACAAACGGAAATTATATGCCTGAGGGACTCGCCGGGACGGCGGCTTGCCCGACAAATGTCGACCGTACCATCCTTCATTTATTATTATTTTTAAATTCTACCAGTTAAGTTCACAATCACAACTTAGTTAGAATTTAATTCAGTTCATTCTTGCTGATCGACGTTTTACCGCCACGCAATTTCTACTCTTAATCAAAACAAAGCTGTAATATTAATAATAAATAAATAAATTAAAAAAAAAACCTATTTTACATTAACCAGGCAAGTGCAAGCCGAGATCCAGGAAGCGGAGTCCATTCTCAAAGCGCTGGAGGCTAAAGCGGGAGAGTTGGACCAGGAGGCGAAACATGCTCGCGATGCGGAGCGAACCGCTTCGAGAGCGCTTCAAGCGCTGCTCGCGGAGAGACACGAAAAAACTGAAGCGGCCAAGGCAGCCGCTGCAGCGCTGGACCAGCATCAGACTCCTCATCATACTGTTTTGGTATGTAGGAAACACCAGACAGTACGTTTAAGGTGATCTGTGAAGTCAAATATAGAAAGAGATAACTGCATTTGTTTCCCAATGCGTGTGAATGAGACAGCAACCGAGCATGCGTATCAAAATGGAGTGAAAATCTGTGCTTTATTGATTTATTAGAAAATCATAATAGCAAATAAAGTTTTAGTGTAGCAGTAGGTCAATAAATGTAATTAAAAAAACTATTATTTGAATAGGATATTGCGCTTGAAAACGTCATATTTTCAGATATCTATGCATAAAAAACAATACATGAGTTCAAAAACTAAAGCCCGAGTACGGTCGGGTAAAAATTTGCCAATGACACTTGCGATGAAGGCTAATCGGTTGATACCTCGCTTGTCAAAATCGGACCAAGATTTTAGTTTGAAAACATAAACCTTCATTATGGGTAAAAAATAGCCTATGACACTCTATAAGTAAAAACCAATCGATTGACACCTCACTTACCAAACTCAGGCCAAGTTTTTAGTTTGAACATATTATAACCCTTTCTTTGCTTTGCCGTAGTGGGGTAAAAAAATATAGCCTATGCCACTCTGTACCTGAAGACTTGTCAAAATCGAAGCAATAGGGGCGATGCTATGGTCGAACATCCACATAACCACGTACATACATACATAGACTGTTAAACTCATTACTCTTCCCTTGCTTTGATGTAGTCGGGTCTCACACACAGGAATATACATTTTAATAATTTCTACACAACATTATTAAAATTAATTTTCCTGAAAACCTTGTTTCAATTTACATATTTGACATTACCCCATGCATGTTTACTGAAATATCCGCTTTAATTCTACAACGGATTAGGAAGTCCTGTGATAAAGCGTTCGAGCATAAAACTTGTTTCAATTTACATATTTGACATTACCCCATGCATGTTTACTGAAATATCCGCTTTAATTCTACAACGGATAAGGAAGTCCTGTGATAAAGCGTTCGAGCATAAAACTTGTTTCAATTTACATATTTGACATTACCCCATGCATGTTTACTGAAATATCCGCTTTAATTCTACAACGGATATGGAAGTCCTGTGATAAAGCGTTCGAGCATAAAACTTGTTTCAATTCACATATTTGACATTACCCCATGCATGTTTACTGAAATATCCGCTTTAATTCTACAACGGATAAGAAAGTCCCGTGATAAAGCGTTCGAGCATAAAACTCCCAAAAGAAAGGCTTCTTATATTGTCTGAAACCGACATTTCCAAAAAGATAATCGTAATTCCTAATTCCCATACATATTCTCAGTTTTCTTTTATTTATTAGTAGCTGCGCCACGCGGCTTTGCACGCGTACAAATTCCCCCCTTCCCTCCCTGCCTTCCATTCCCCTCTAAAACCCCTACAAACAACTCAAAAAATCCGTTCCGTACAAAATGTACTTAGGAGAAAATGAAGCTATTTTTTGTGAATATTTCCTAAGTTATAATTATTCTGCTATTCAGGGCGGAGACAAATCCAACAAATCAAAAATCATTAAAACCGGTCCAGTCGTTCTTGTGTTATAAATGGTGTAACTATCCCGACTTTGTTTTATATATTTAGATGATAGTTAATAAGAATTATTTAAATTCTAACTAGGTCAGTAAATAATGTCTTTACTTTATTTAATCGCTTGTAAACAGGTGGAAGAATTAAATATATCGAAAGAGAAGTTACAAACGCTACAGGAGCAAGTTGATACATTTACAAGGAAGGACCAGGCGTTCAGAAAGCGTATCGACGAGTTTGACTCGCAGATGAAAACTGTTAAGTCGCAGTTGGGAGAAGCCACCGCTGCTTGTAGAAGTCTCCGTGTGAGTATATTTTTGTGTACATACTTGTTTACAGATTTGATACGCTTTAAAGCAGATGAATAAAAAACGATTCATATTGATTACTAGCTTTCCCGCCCGCGACTTTTTATCGCAAAAAAAAGCATCATATGTTCTTGTAGGATATTAAAAACCAATGCAAAAGTAGGTAGAGCACTACCGCTCTTGATGTTTATTGACAGACTTGTTATTTCGTTTCCATGGCAACCGTTCCTTACAGCGAGTAATCAACATTTTTTCCAGTTTTCCCTTTTAAACTTACAAAGTATGTTATGGTTTATTCCAGGGTTTAAGCTATCTCCATTCCAAATTTCATCAAAATCCGTCAAGCCGTTATTGCGTGAAAGCTCCCCAAACAAACAAACAACGTTTCACTTTTATACATTATATTATTTATATCTCAAAGATTCTGTACCCCTAGTAGGAGTTTTATAGTTTTCGAAAAGGATATGTAGTTTACATTTACTGGCAGAGCCTCTAGCGGAAACTTGCTGGAACTAAAGAAAACTACATTTTGATTTCGTTTTTTTTTTAACTCTTACATGGTGTACTGAATATATATTATATATATATATATATATATATATATCACTAATTATTAACAAGACAAGTTCAAAAACAAAAACCCGGTCGGGTAAAAAATAGCCTAAAGCCTAATGACACTTGCGATGAAGACGAATCGATTGATACCTCGCTTGTCAAAATCGGACCAAGTTTTTAGTTTGAACACGTAGTCGGGTAAAAATAATAGCCTATAACTTGGGTTACGTATATTTCGCAAATAAAAAATTCTGAATTTCGCTTTAATTCGCATAAAAAAAACTTATCTAAACTTGCGTATTTGTTCGCATAGTCATTAAAGTAGGTTAGTAGGTAGGTATTAAAGCGCAATGACGTCATACTGTTGCCATGACAGCTATGGCCGTTTTGGCGCGATTCAATTTAGCAACTCCCAAAAGTGCAAAAATATAATGATAATGATATCTTCTTAAATAATGTATTATTTTAGACGCACCTTATCGATTAGCTAACGAACATTTGTCAAGTACATGTACGTATTATTGGTTTTTAACCCCCGAACAAAGAGACGGGTGTTATTAGTTTAGGGTGTGTATCACTGTGTCACTGTTTGTGTGTGTGTCTGTCTGTGGCATCGTAGCTCTGAAACGAATGGACCGATTTTGATGCGGTTTTTTTCTGTTTGAAAGCTGGTGTGATCGGCGAGGCGGAAAGGTGAGAAAAGGGGGTGAGAAACGTAGCTTCGACACGAATGGACCGATTTAGCTATGGTTTTTTGTTTTTTAAAGCTGGTTTAAATGAGATGTTTCTTAGCTATAATGGGGGAAAGGAAGGAAGGTGGCGGAGCAGGAGAATCGTAGCTTCCAAACTAATGAACCGATTTAGATGCGGTTTTTATGTTTCAAAGCTGATATGATCGAGATTGTTACCTGAGCATAACACAACACAAAAGTAACAGCTACTACTGGAATACCGGTCAATACCGCTTTTTATTCTCAAGTGGATATCTATATATTGGAGTGAGAATCGTATCTTCCAAACTAATTGACTGATTTAGCTGTCTGATGTTACCGAGATGCTTCTTAGCTATAATGGGGGGTGGGTAATCGGGGGTTATATAAACTTTTAATTTGTACTTGCTTGATGTAAAATAAAATAATGGAATTAAAGTGATTTAATGGGAAATGTTTGAAACCCACGAAATTATTGTGTGCATAAGTCATTACGTATGAATTGACAGCTTGATTCTATGAGCGCCATGAGCTTTGCATAACACTGAAGCCATAACTGACATGTTTAGGAGGAGATAGACCAAGAGCAACTGAAGCTAGACCAAGGAGTGACGGAGAGACGCACGTGGCAACAGCGCGTGCGCGAGGACCGCATCAAGCTCACGCAGGTCGAGGCCATTCTCGAGGAGAAACGGGAGATCATAAACAGAAAAGTGGAGGAAGCTCTCTCTTTGTGCCCCAGGATTGAGCGACCGAGGTCAGTCTAATGCAGAATAAATAATGTGAGAAATTTAAAGGGCCAGGCTCTTTCGAGTATACTGTTATGAGCTGGGGTTCGGATAAAATTAATGTATGCCCATTAAACCAAAAATAAACACCTTTATTCGAAAAATCATCAAAAGAAATTAAACCAACAAATAACACTCAAACACTTTTTAACTCGACTGTACACACTAATCAATTATCACTGAATCGCTTCGAATCACTTTGATCGTTTCGTTCCGAATGCCAAGTCAAGACTATCCTAGGCAGCCGATGCGCGTCCTATTTATACCGCGACGCAAAGATCGAGTTCTTTCTAGAAGGTACTCTTATGTACTAGGAGTAGGCGGTAGGTACTTAAACTTTCAAGGCCGGCGCTGCCTTTGATGTTACCGCGTCGCGCCGCGCCCTTATGTACCTATACCGCGTGCTCTAGAAAGTTTGAGTACCTACGCGCCACTATTGTGTTCCAGAAGGTACCTGATGTAGGTACTCGCGTATTGCGTCATCCAGCCGTGGTTTCTCGAACATGCAGGTACCTATTGTTTTTCTAAGAATCGACCGGCGTAACACTGCCCCCTCCTAAGACATGCTCATCCCGAGCAGTGTTAGTCCCGTTATATTGCGCCAGACGATCAACAAAATTTTAGGTGCACCTCTCAGAATCCGGTAAGTGACGTAGATGATCATGGTTACCACGCGGTACGGTCCGTCCCATTTCGCCTGCAAGTTTGGGGACTTTCCTTTGCTGCGCACTGGATTAGTGAACCTTTGTCAAATCCCAGATTGTTCAAATTCAGGTCGTATCGGATCTTCATCCTTTCAGATATTTCCTGTCCCGACTCTCTGAAAACACACATGCTCACTTGGAAAGCACACATGCTTAAAAGTAAATTTTGAACTTTTTTCTTCGTTCATGATGATGAAAAATAATAATCAAGAAATGAAATCATTTGGTACCAAAAACATTGTATTGTACAGTAATTACGTTTTTGTAACACTTTTGTCCGACACAAAAAGCAAATTAAAAAAATATATTTAAGAATTTATGGAACGTGACAGTGGTTGGACATTCCTCAACAACTCACATTTAGAAATAAATATAAATAAATACCACGACGAAAATATACAAAACCACGACGACTACTGCTTTATGTGGTGTATCACTGCGGCTTTATTTCCATCGTCAAGCCATGCTGAGAGGGTGTCATCTTACCCGGACTTTCATACTGTGCTAAACACCGACGGGATGCAATTTCCTGTTACTTTTGCTGATATAGAAATGTTTGAAAAAAATAATCCAAACATAAAATTTATTATCTATGGTTTGGGAAATAAAAGCAGTATAGTAGGTCCTTTGTACAAATCAAGTAATGTGACTAACAACAACAAAACTATACATTAGTTATTTCTTTAAAATGGTGCTTCTTCACACTATTGTCTAATAAAGGATTTATCACGACTTGTCAGGAGTCAAATAACAAGTCATCACGGCAAACTATATTTTTGTGATACTTGTTTAGTGTTTTTTAACACAACTGATCAACTAGATAAACATTCTTGTGGAGGTGTTGTTACTGTTTTACCTGAGGACGGTTCAGTAATAAAATTTAAGAACTATGAACGCAAACAAGATATGCCTTTTGTTATATATGTTGATTTCAAGTCATTGTTAGTAAAACATGAAGATGAAACGAAAGTATCTAATTCAACAACTACGTTACAAAAACACGTACCCGCGGCGTTTGGTTATCATATAGTTTGTTCTGTTGATGAAACTTATAATCGATATGTTTCGTATCGAGGTCCTGATTGTGTTAGTAAATTTATAGAATCAATTTATCACGATTCATTACAGATACATAAAGTACTAAAATAAAAAGAAGCCGATCATATTAACAGAAGAAAACGAAAGAGACTTTAGAAATGCAACTAACTGTCATATATGTGGACATTTCCTTTATGGTAACAGAGTCCGGGACCACTGTGGAATTACCGGGTTGTATCGTTCCGCGGCACATATGCAGTGCAATTTGCAATATAAACTACCAAAGTTCATACCAATTTTCTTTCATAATTTATCTGGATATGACAGTCATTTGTTTATAAAACAATTAGGAGAAGCACCAGGGCCCATTAAAATTGTACCGAAAACAAAAGAAAACTATATTTGTTTTACAAAATTCGTTCCAGTTGGATACGATGAATTCGTTCAACTTCATTTTGTGGATTCTTTCAAATTTTTGGGAACTAGCTTGCATAAACTAGCATGCACTATGAGTAGTGATGAATTTACGCACATGCACAATCATTTTCCAAACGAAAATGAGTTCAAGTTGGTTACGAGGAAAGGAGTTTATCCATACGAGTATACGGATAAATGGGAACGTTTCAAAGAACCAACCCTTCCAGCTAGGGAACAATTTTATAGTGCGCTTTATAATAAAAATGTATCTAAAAAGGATTATAAGCATGCTCAGTTAGTGTGGTCATCATTTAACATACAAAATTTAGGACATTTCACATTTATTTACTTAATGACCGACGTGTTATTATTGACTGATATATTTGAGAAATTTAGAAAAACATGCAAATTTCACTATAAGTTGGATACTGCATTTTACGTTACCGCACCGAGTCTCTCTTTTGATGCAATGCTTTTGAAAACAGGTGTAGAGTTAGAGTTAATAAATAATTTAGAAATCCTTAGGATGATTCAAAGTGGAATTAGAGGAGGCATTTGCATGTGTTCACATAGGCATGCTAAAAGTAACAACAAGTATTTAGAAGATTATGATCCATCGCAATCAGATTCGTATATTGCATATATTGATTGTAATAATTTATATGGATTTAGTATGTGCCAATCACTACCCATATCTGATTTCAAATTCTTAAAGTCAACTGATATAGACAGTCTTAATATAACAAACATCCCTGATGATGTTGATTATGGATTTATACTTGAAGTCGACTTATGCTACCCTGAAGGATTGCATCATAAACATAATGATTTACCATTTTGTCCTGAAAAATGCGTTCCTCCTGGAGGAAAGCATACAAAACTCGTACCCAACTTACATGATAAATACTTTTACGTTATACATTACGTTCATTTAAAAACTTGTATGAAACATGGTTTGGTTTTAAAAAAAATACACCGTGTAATTGCTTTCAGACAAAGACCATTTCTCAAAAAATATATCGATCTTAACACGATTTTGCGTCAAAAAGCAACGTCTAGTTTTGAGCAAGTTTTTTTTAAATTACTCAACAACAGTATTTTCGGTAAAACGTTAGAAAACAACGAAAAAAGAGTAAATGTGAAGTTAGTCAAAGAGTGGGATGATGAACAAAATGTAACAAAAAAGATAATTGCTAATCCTAATTTTCACAGTTTATCAGTTTTTACTGAAAATTTAGTTGCTATTCAGTTGAAACCTGATTGTGTGGTTTTAGATAAACCTATTTACATAGGGTTTACAGTTTTGGAATTATCTAAAAGTCACATGTATGACTTTCACTACTCAGTTATGCAACCGCATTACGATAACCGCTTACAGTTGTGTTATACTGATACTGATAGTTTTATATATCATATAGAAACCACAGACTTTTATAAAGACATTAAAGAAATATTTTTAGATTACTTTGACACGAGTAATTTTGATAGTGAAAATATGTTCAAATACCACTAAAAAATAAAAAAGTACCTGGTCTTTTTAAAGACGAAATGAATGGTAATTTAATAACAGAATTTGTAGGCCTGCGAGCAAAACTGTATTGTGTTAAAACTATGCAGAAAACTTTAAAAAAAGCTAAAGAAGTAAAGAGTTGTGTTGTTCGTGATTTCAAAATGTCTGACTATGAGAATACCTTATACACTGGTAACGTTGTACGAAAAGTCAATGTTTTATTTAAGTCAATAAAACACGAAATATATACAAGAAGTACTAATAAAATTGCTTTATCTAGCGATGATGATAAACGTTTGATTGCTAAAAAAAGTAGCTACAAAAGCTTGGGGGCATGTATCAATACTAGGTTTTAAAACTGGATAAGTTATGTTTAATATAATTTTAAGAATGTGAATGTATCTACATTATGAATACTAAAAGAAAAATCAAATTAATATATCTCGTAGATTATAAGATGAATACCTTTAAAATAAACTGGATAAGTTATGTTTAATATTATTTTAAGAATGTGAATGTATCTAAATTATGAATAATAAAAGAAATGTAAAATAAATATATCTTGAGGATTATAAGATGAACGAAACCTTTAAAATAAAATACTTTATAATTATGATTATTGTATTTTATTTATAATACCAAATAAAAGTTTAATTTAGGTAAATAACTTTCCAATATAGTAATAATGTTGACATATACATTATTATACAATATATATCTAACATGCATATCAGTATCTTTTAATTAAATTTTCAATTAATAAAAAGGTTCAGGTACCAATCAGTCCTTACAAGTTTTAAATTTCAATGAATTTACGAAATAAGAATTGTCTGCTTCATAAGAAACCTTGAAACATTATACTTCATTATCAATTAGGTATATCTTCTACCAGCCAGTCCTTACAAGTTTGAAATTTCGTTGAATTTACGAAATAAGAACTGTCTGCTTCCTAAGAAATCTTGAAACATACTTCAATAGTTTATTTTATTTACATTCCTATACTGAAAAATCATTCAATCTCTGCGACTGGCAGGCGACGCTTGTCACAACTTAAACTATTTAGTTTTAACTGCATATTATCTGTAAGTATTTTATATCTGATCAAGTAGTATTTTAAATATTATTATTATTATTTTATATATTTTATGTTCTTATTTCTTTCTCTACAGAACATGGGATCAAAAACTGATCCAATGTGGTTTCCTCACGCACAAGACCCACTTACTGGTTGGGATGACCTTGAAAGAAAGATAAGAAACGAGCAGCGAATTGCTGCAGCTAATGCTGTCAAAGAACAAAAGCAAGAAGAAAAACGCAGAAAGCGCAAAATCAAAGGTGCTGTGTCATATGTTGTCAACAAGAGCCCAAGAAGAGGACATCGTGTAATTAAAATACAAGTTTACGAATATAATGAACAACTTAATGCAAATTGTGAAACTACTCCTGTGCAATATACAGTGTCGGAATGTATAGATGAAGTTTTAACTATGACTGAAAATGTGATTAGTAAAAGAACAAAAAAATTGACTGAAAATGTAAGTGATTATTAACTAAGTGTGAGATCCTAATAGGTATTATGGTACTGTAAAAAATATTTATAACAGTGCGTTTTACTTTTAAATACATTATGGGAACTTAATTATTATGTTGTTTTATTTTAGTAAAAACCATTTATTTGCAATTAAAAATTTAATAAAAATCAATAAAATATCCTAAGACATAAAAAACTTAAAATTAGAAATGTATACAATATTAAAATTCTTAATTGATACATACACAGGTTTTTATAAAGCACAACAATTTTCAACCCAATCATAGCTTTCTGGTCTTTTGTATTCTCTTTCACAATGAGAATTGCGTGGACTAGTCTCATCAATACCATCCTCTACATACCCATAATTGCGATTGTCAAACATATTAAATACTTGCATGTTATTCTCAATGAACCATTTCTTTACTAAAATAACATTTCTTAATGCACAGTGCTTTTTATGATAAAAACAATTTAGAGCACTTCTGTCATTACAATAAAGTTTATTTAATTGCAATAAATTAGGACAACCCTGTTCACCAACGTCTACACTACAACACTACACTTATTACAAATACTTTTTAACCATTTGATTTTTTCCATTCCTTGGACTAAAATGTTTTTATTTGTTAAAATTGGGATAACAATTATTTTAAATTCACGATAGTCAATATAACCTTCACTCCAAAATATACCACGTCGTCTTTCTATCCATATATTTTCTGTATCACTCAAATTGTAGTATGGGTATGGTGGTTTTATTAAGAACACTTGAGTATAATCATTAGTAGCTAGTGCAAACTCCTTTATAATAAAAAAATTATAAGAATCTTTAAATCCTTGTAAATCTACTATCATGTGCCCTGGATTCATGATATCTTCTTAACTATACTACTCAAAGGTTTGTATTCAACAATGCAGTCGTTTAGAATCAAACAGAAAGCTGACGTGTCTTGTGGAAACTCTGTGACAGCTTCAAGGTCGATGCGTACGTCTATTGGTCCTGTCTTAAGAATTTCGTTCTGTCGTGAACAATCAATCACAAAAAGTGGTGCCTTAGATTTAAAATCAGCATAACTTAATAAAGGCTCTGGACGACGTCCGTAATACGACTGTTGAAATCTAGTATAGCGCTCGTATATTAAAGAGTAGTTATCATCAGCGAATTTAATATTTAGGTTTTCATAAGGGAAGTAGCAAGAGTTCAGGAACACTCGCAGATTTTGTATGTTACAGTGGTCAAACTGAGACGTGTCTTTATCAGCATGACGCATACGATTTGTTTGTAAGCCTACGATTACATATCGCGGTTTTTCTACTTGAGAAGATGTTTTGATAGCCCAAGTATGTTTTCTAGTTTTTGGTAGGGCTGGATATTCATAAAGATCCCAATTTCTAAATATCATATTAATGGGTCGATCTTTTATCTTTTTTTTTTTTATTTGGTTGTATGTTAAATGATGAATTAATTTGCTTAAATATCTAGAGATATTTAAGCAAATTAATTCGTTCGCGATCAGACACTTTTATATGAGGAACGCGCCAACTAATATTTTTAATATCAACACTTTCGACATATTCACCAGCATCTAATTTTACTGCATTGAGATTTGTGCTACTTCTAAGTAATATTAATTCATGTTTGCAGTTCATAATAATCTTGTTATAGTCTTCAGCGAAACCAAGTATTTTATTAAGAGGTATGGATAGTGAAAAACTACCTGCCCAATTATTTGTTGTTCCATTGATATCCCACCCCCACGACTTTGACATCTTTGATTCGTTGTCATTCATTGAAATTAGAGATTTCATTGTGGTTGTAATGCCCGCATTTTTTATTTTATCTATTTCTACACCATTTAGCTCATCCGCTATCTTGAAAAAAAAATAGTGCAGAGTTGTTGGTGAAGTGCACTTTGGTTACTGCTGTTTTTGTGTCACGCTTAATAACATTCAGAACACCTTCTATGTACAGAGTACTGGCTGAAGGTAAACGTATAGATCTTGTTGATTAATAGGTATTCGTATTTCATCATTTTCACGAAAGCTATTGACATATGGTTTATACGTATGATATTCTATACTTTCAATGGTATTATCAACACGAGGAGAATCTGCTATATTAAGGATACTCATTTTAATAGTCCAATTAATTTAAGAAACTTCTTGTTTTCTTTCGTTAGTTTTACTTTAGGTCTTCTTTTGTTGATGGTGTGGTTAGAAATGCGACAATTCGATGTTTGTGGTGAGTTTTTATGATAGTCAATCATTTTCTCCTTATATGTAAATACAATTGGATATCTTCACCTCGTAAATTTACTAAATTATTATTTGCATCCAATATTCTAATAGTTATTGAGCTGATGTTGATCTGATTGATAGGAAAATAAATGATATTCTTTGGTATTTCAATAATCCTATAACCAGGCGGCACGTTTGGAGGAAATTCGTGAATTATATGACTGGGTGTACCGTTAGTGTATGAGCCGCTAATGATATCACATTCTATCCTTAGCATGGTAGTCGAAAGAATGTTGACAGAATGAGAAGATTCGTTTAATATATTCGCTTTTAGTGTCTCTTTATTGAAACCAAATACTTTTGCAAGCATCGGGCTCTTTTTAAAATGTATATCTTTAGTACAAGTGATGGAAGTTTTTAACGTATTATTATTACATATTAACTTTAAAGAACACCCATTCATATGTTGTTCTAAATAATCACTTAAGTCACTAAGTTCATAGGATCCTTCTGGGATTTGTATGACTTCATTTTTACTAAAATATAACTTGTTATTGGTACTATCTATATTAGGTATAGAATTAAATGTTGAAAAGTACAGCAGACCACATTCATATTCTCCATTGAGTTCTAAAGCTGGTGAATAGTTCATTGTTGATAATGGAGTGGAGGTTGATATAGATAGCGTAAGAGACATAGTGACTGATAGTAAATCAACATTTCATTATCTTAAATGAGATTTCCAATAGTTTTTTAAATATTTAATACATAAATGACCACAATTTATTGCATCATAACTTTGATACTTTACATAATTATAAAATACTTCATGATTATTTAGGTACTTGATTAACTCTAATGGTGGTGTTAAATCACCGAAACTATCAAAATATTCGCAATAATCATTATTTTTCACGTAGGCTACCCAATGTGTTCCAGGATTTTGGTGATCATCCAAATTAATAATACCACATTCAATACGTTTGTTTTTTTTTGGTAATTTATCTCGCATATAAACACCTCTAAAATAAGGTATATTACTAGCATGCTCTATAATATCTAAATCGGTTAGAGCACGGTTGGGTAACCTCTTATTTAGTTTTTTGGAGATCTCAAAAACAAACCACTACCCTTTTTGTATGGTTTTAAATAACATCCTTTTCCTAGTGCTATAGCTTCCATTGCTTGGTTATGGCGTTCAGATTCATGAATATTTTGTTTTGCTGATTTATAATCATTGATAGCTTTCGTAACACCCGCAGCACCACCCGCCAAAGCACCCAATGCTGATAGCCCAGCAAATATTGGTATCAAAGGTAATATTCCTCCAGTTTTAGGTATAGGTATTACACGCGGCATGCGAACTTTATTTTTGATGAATATTTTTTTTGCTATAGCGTAAGCAATTTTAATAGCAGATTTATTACTTTTAGGCTTTAATTTTTTCAATTTTGCACGTATACGAGAAATTATAGTATTAAATTTTTTAACACCGGCACCCAATTTTAATTTTGTTTTCATAGCTTTTCTCACTACCCAGGAGGCAAGTTTTTCTCTAGTACTAGCGTCTTTTGATGTAAGTCGTCTTTTAGCCATGTTAGAGAGTTCAGCGTCTGCTTTATATCGTGTTGTTTACAAGCTTCGTCCAATTTATTAACTCCTTGGTCACCACGTAATAATCGTTCTCGTAATCTTGTACCAGGTCCACAATAATTATAACCAGGTAAATGTAACTCAAACGGTAAATTATTTATTACTTTATTAATGAGTCCACCTCCTTCCATCGGTTATATGTAAATGATTATATTTTATGTGCCATAACTTTTTATAGATTATAACATTTCATTTTTATTAATCCATGAATTTTCATTTTCACTAAAACCTAACCATTTAATAAACAACTTGTTACCTTTTCTTTTCAAGACTTTTTCAACCAAATATATATCAGGATGTTTAGTTTTTTGAAGTTCTTGTTTATAAAACGAACCTAATATCATTTGTTTGTATTGATCTTCTAAATTATACGTTACAGGGATTGTGTTATTTACTTTTACTACTGTAAACAGCTCAGTTGACCAATTCGGTGTATAACCCTTTTGAAAACATTCTTTATACTTACTGATGCGAACTTGGTCTCCCACTAGAAAATGCCCTTCTTTTTTAAAACACGTTTTTGTGATTTTATGATATTATTTAATACAATACTTTTGTTCGATGGATTAACGTCTTTTGGTTTTAATTTAATTGTACGATGCAAAGTGTTATTATATTTGCTAATATTTTTTTTGTAAGGGCTTTCCATTCCATACATAATTTCCAACTAAATCAAAATACTTATAAAGTTTGTTCTTTATTGTTCTAATGAACCGTTCTACTATAGATGTTTTTTTAGTAGAAAAATTAGAGTAATGATTAATATTATATTCACTCAATTTTTTTTAAAGCAATGTTATAAAATTCTGTTCCTAAATCTGTTTGCAAATTTATAGGTGTTCGTCTTTTTATAACATTTTCGAAAGCATTCGCTATTTCACACATAGATTTACTTTTAACGGGATCTGTCCATCCAAATTTAGAAAAAGCATCAATTATAACTAGAATATACTTATAACCTGAATTAAACTGGCTTAAGTTTTTTACATCAATTAAATCAGCTTGCCACAATTCATCGATATCTTTTATTACAACACAGCGACGAGTAAAATTTCTACGTGCTTGCTTATGAATTTCATTAACAATTTCTACTTTTGTCATTTTTTAGTGAGCGGTTAATTAATGTAATTTATTGGATGTTTAATTTCACTTTGGTGTTGACTTATATACGCTTCAATTTGAATCTGTATTTCTTTCAATTTTTTATCTATTTCTTGCTTGGTGTAGCAACTTTTTTTAATGAGCTGCTCATTAAATTCTGTTTGAGATTTATTAAACTCATCCAGTAAACGTAAGCGTTTATGAACGTGATGGCCAAACTTATCTATATTCATAGCAGCAAAGGTATTGATTGATGGACTTTCAACATTAAACTGAGTATTCTATCGATACAATATAGTTTATATCTAACTAATTATACCGTATTCGTGAAGTTCTTCAATTATTGATATAATTTCATTATCTAAACTAGTATTTCCAGCATCACGAGATGCGATCAATAGCTTTAATCTCTCAACCAATTCATTGGGGTCATCCCAGTAAATATAGTCCACGTTCGGTTTTACCTTTTTTAAGACTGACAATCCTGATCCTTGTACATGACTTTCAGTACTTGTTGTAATTTCTTTACCCAGTTTAAAAAGTGGTTTTATAATATTTAAGTATTTTACGCCTTTATTCGTTTTGATTGTTTTTTTTTGGATCATGATCACGACGATGTACATTTGTATCTAACAACATTTGTTTATAGTTGCGCTTATCATCTTCAGTTATTATAGATAAATTAGGTTTTTTTTTAAACAGTAACTCATTAAGCCCAGATGTCTTAACATACAATCGTCCTCCTATACTAATTTCATTTTCATTTATAGACACATGTAATGATCCCATTTTTAATTTTCCTTTTTCTAATCTAACACCATAAGGAACGTCTTGAAATACATCCTCTGATAAATTCCATGAAATATCATCCGGTTCGAAAGATTGAAAGGATGAACTACTTTTATCAAGAGTTTTACTTTCATCTTCACCCTCAGATTCATCTTCAGTTAATTTATCAATAACACTTGCATCAGACATACTATCTTTGGCAGTGAATATAAAATCATTATTTAATTCATCATCTACCTCATTGTATTTAACTTTTTTTAATTCTTGATCATCATTTAATGAAATTCTTTTTGTAACCATTTTATTAAGAGGATCTGTTATTGGTTTTAATGCAGATTCGATTGCCATCTTAGCATCTGATTTTAAACTTCGCATTAACTTTACCTTTCTTTTAACAATATCTGCAGATTTCACAATTTGTTGTTTTAACGTCTTTTCTAAATTTTCCATAATGACTGTAATAAGACCTATATCTTCCAATGTCGGACTGTTGAATGAAGTTTATATTAATATATAACGCATTTATATATACACTACCAGCTAATCGATAATAACAAAAGTGTCAAAGTTTTTTCTGTAACCTCCTTTGTTTTTTTCACAATCTTTATTAATTACTAAATAATTATATGGGACACTCCAAATTTCTTTACACATCTCACGAAACTGATTCCATGACATATCTGTATTAACATGTACATCATAAGCATGTCTAAGGTTAATTTCATCTTGCTTAAAAAGAACAATAACATTTGCGTTGTCTCTAATAAGTTGTTTCGGTATTTTACTATATGTTTGATTTAAGTAAAAACAATCAATTTGTTTGTGTCGCCCTGTAGCAAAATAATCACGTATATTATTCTGTTTTTCACAAGCCACGTCATCAAATATTATCACTGAGTCTGTCTTTGCGTCTATTGGACTCAACACTTCATCATTTTCTTTAAATTTATAGTAATTAATCGCAGGTACTAATTTGAGAACATTGTCTAAGAATATATAAATCGGTTGAAATAAAGTTTTTGAGAATATGTACACGTTTAAGAATTTTAATTCGTTTTCATGTAAAAGAAGACCAATCAATAAATTGGTTTTGCCGCAGTTTGAGGGGCCACAGACAATGCAGCGAATAGAATTAGGAAGAAGCTTACTATGTTTGTGAGTCTTTCCAGTAGTAATTGATGTACAGATTTGGTTTAAATTCAAAGTACAAGGTTGTTTAACGAACAACATGTTAGAGTTATTTGACTAAATTCAAGTTCAACGAGATATTTTATATCCAAAATATTATCATAGGTCGATTGAACGCACAGCGGCCTTACGTTCGCTTCGCTCACTGCAGGACGTTCGCTTACGCTCACTCCTGGGAGTAGAATTCCCAATATTATCCTACTTATATGATTATTAACTATATTATATGTTATATCGTGAGATTGCGAGATTGAAATTCTGGGGGCTTTTTCAATACCAGTTAGCACCCGCCCCGCTGTCTTGGCGTTTACTCGTTTCCCTGGTTCTGTTCGGTGGCGTTACTGACCACCCGCACTTGCTGAGACCGATCTTCCCTGCCAATAACTCGTCTCGGCAGCTGGCCCGTCTCTCCACACTCGTAGCATCTAGGGCTGAACTTCGAACGAGTGTCACGGGGAGGCTGCTGTGATGCCCAAGTCTCACAGCAGCCCTCACTTCTAGGTCGCGAATCCCATCGATAAATGCTTGCATCAAATTACCAGTGATGAGAGCAAGTGAAGACTGGTATGCCTTTGAACCAGCTTTTCAATTTCAAGAGCCCACTGCTGTAGGTTCTCAGTATTCCTTTGCGCCTAGTCCTTTAATTGAGCACGATACACGTGCTCCAGTTGAGCTTCACTGTTGCGAGATTCCAAAGCTTCGAGCAGCTCTGTTCGTAGGTAACGTCTTTCCCGAGGAGCTGCAGTATAGTCACGGCCTGATCACGAAGGCCTAGTTTGAGTGCAGTCGTGGCCTGCGCTTTACTCCATCCGTTCGCCTTGACAACGGCCTCTAACTGGATCTTATAGGCCGACCACGAAGAGCTTCCATCAAACAGCGGCACTTTGAAACCTCGCACAGAAGACGCAGTAACAACGGGGGCTGACATTCATTTTTCATTAAATTCTATTTTCCCTTTCAAACCCAACTTTACCTAAACTGTTAACTGTTTCCAGTATGACTTTTTTCTTATCGAACGAAATAAGTAGGTACAGTAGTCGCAGCCAATCTATATGTTTGTGAAGTTAGACTCTGTGAACGATTGCGCAGTACCTGTGAGGATAAATCAGCATAAAGTAAGAGCGAGATAGAATATGCGAAAAGCGTAAGAGATTTATTACGTTGAATGACGGACAGGTCGCTCGCCTGATGGTCACTGCACTGCGCTCGTCACCCTGAGACATTGGTTGTTAAGTCTCATTGCCCAATAATTTCGATGGAAACATTGCCCTTCAAACCGAAACAGAAATGTTTACACACTACTGCTTGGTGGTTGAATATCTGAAGGTGTGGTACTTCCCCAGGCGGACTCTTGACTTTCAAAGAGGCTGGAGAAGTTGCTGAAAAAAGTGGTGTTGACCCTATTTTGCAAAACAAACGAATTCTGAAACGTAAATCATTTCGATGAGATGTGTGAAGATGAATTACAAACACCTGTTCAACTATTTTCTAAAAAAATAATGATGGTATTTGATCGAATCATATCAGAAATTAAAAAGAGGTTTGATTGTGCTACCATGCTGAATTTGAATTTTGCTTTTCTTAATCGTACTAATATTTTGAAAATGTCAATTGAAAGTACCGCAAAAGTATGGAGCAGATCTGGCTCGAAAATACGAGCGAGATTTAAGCGCTGTTGAATTCTACCAGGAACTCTATGTTTTTAAAAAGCAAGCTCCGCTTTTATTTGGTGATATAGAAAAGGCTAAAGGGCGTCACATACGATTAAGATACTATAATATTTGATGTTAAGATATCTGCATACAAAATACGGTTTCTATCTCTTGCAACAGATCTATGCGCATGATTTGCAGGATGCTTTTCCTAATATTTGTATTGCCCTGCGAATTTACTCTACGCTACTACATCCGTAAGCTGTGAGCGAAGTTTTAGCAAACTAAAACTAAATAAAAATTATTTGCGATCTTCTATGAGCCAGGAACGCTTAGCTTAGCGATAGAAAATCTAATGCTCACGAGTTAAATTATGACAAGGCCATAGATTTATTTGCTGAACAATATGCTCGAAGAGTAAAATTGTAATTTCAATTAACAAATGCAATAATATATTTGATTTTTATTTATATTATACATATTTTTATTTTAAATCCTATCATGTGCTGTGTATAAAAAATATATCCTACACAATTGGAACTTTTAAGCTTTCACGGTTCGAACACTTAGTTATATACTTAATCGCGCTGAAAACTTGTTTTTTATTTATAAACCAAAACCAAATGCGGATAGTTGGAGACTACGCTCGCCCTTCTCGACGCTGACACCCGCTACTTCAGTCTTCTCGTGACTACGATCAATGCAACTTGATCGAAACGTCGACGTAAATAAAAATTAAGTTTTCAGCGCGATTAAGTCTCATTTAAATATATAGCTATAGCCTACACGTTCATGTCTATATCTCTGTAAATAAATAGGCTTAACACAGAAAGAACAGCGATGGATGCATTATTTCCGGTAGGCCTATGTCCAAATGTCAATCAATTAGTGGACATCTGATAGCTGAAATTATAAAGATGATAAAGGTAAAAATAAATATAAGTAAGAGGGCGGGGGGGCGGCATTTTTCAGTTTCTGCCCCGCCTAAAAAAAGTTGAAGATCCGGGGCTGCTAGCAGATAACTTCCGGGAACATACTTCCGCTACGACTACTGTGCTTTATTTTCTTAGGCCGACTTTAATGAAACTATAAAGTAAGAAATAAAAAAAAATACGTATAAAACTTAAAAGAAAGAAATAGTAGTAGTTTGCTTGCTTTTTGGCGATATATCTACTTACGCACTTCTGCGAGCACGCGCACGCGCGGTAAGCAATAGTCGGAACATAGCAATATCAACTCTAACGCGCTACTATCATGAACGCTCGATGTATGAATTTCTACGTAATACGTACCTACGTTTGTAGGCTATTAAGTCGGCGGCTTTCTTCAAGATCAAACCAGTGCAACTTCTGTACCAGACTATTATTTATTCTGTGACGTTACAGACAGACTGCGAAAAGTGACTTTGTTTTATACAAAAAAAAAATAACAAGATATCACTGTTTAATTTTGTCGCAATTGAAGTGAAAAGCAGTGTAAAACTCGTTTATAAAACAAGGCATTTTATCCTATACTTTAATATCTACCCTCGCCTTCGGTACGGGTTCCTGTACGGGCGGATAAATGTGTCGGATAAAATGGTTTGTTTAATGCACTTATTGTACAATCAACTACTTCACTTCTCATGCTCGTAAAGTTCTTGTTTATGATGGGTGTAAGCGAAAAAAACGGCATTGTATGCTCTAGTGCGTAAAAGAGTTTACTTCTCTATGGTATCCGATCTCCGACCCGAACTTATGTTTCACGAAGAAAAAATAAGTGGCGGGAAAGCAGTTCTCGTCATTTCTTAGATTAGAAGTATTTAAATTTGCATTACCAACCAAATACCAACATCCAAATAAAATATATACATACCAACTCCAAATAAAATATTATTGTTGTACAATCAGATATTTACCGACCTCTCCGATTCATCAATGTTATTATTACAGGGATAAAATGATAGTAACAAACGAGCTGAAAAAGACGCAGTTGAAGCTGAGCTCGATCCGCAGCGACGGGCTGTCGAAGGCGCAGGTGGCGGAACGCCTGCTCGAGGTGGAGCGCAAGTACCGCCGCACCAAGACTACGCTCGACCGACTCAAGCTGCTCATCGACGATGTGAGTACACGCGTACCCCCACCCTCGCACACTGTTGAAGCTAAGCTCGATCCGCAGCGACGGGCTGTCGAAGGCGCAGGTGGCGGAACGCCTGCTCGAGGTGGAGCGCAAGTACCGCCGCACCAAGACTACGCTCGACCGACTCAAGCTGCTCATCGACGATGTGAGTACACGCGTACCCCCACCCTCGCACACAGTTGAAGCTGAGCTCGATCCGCAGCGACGGGCTGTCGAAGGCGCAGGTGGCGGAGCGCCTGCTTGAGGTGGAGCGCAAGTACCGCCGCACCAAGACTACGCTTGACCGACTCAAGCTGCTCATCGACGATGTGAGTACACGCGTACCCCCACCCTCGCACACAGTTGAAGGTAAGCTCAATCCGCAGCGACGGGCTGTCGAAGGCGCAGGTGGCGGAACGCCTGCTCGAGGTGGAGCGCAAGTACCGCCGCACCAAGACTACGCTCGACCGACTCAAGCTGCTCATCGACGATGTGAGTACACGCGTACCCCCACCCTCGCACACAGTTGAAGCTAAGCTCGATCCGCAGCGACGGGCTGTCGAAGGCGCAGGTGGCGGAGCGCCTGCTCGAGGTGGAGCGCAAGTACCGCCGCACCAAGACTACGCTCGACCGACTCAAGCTGCTCATCGACGATGTGAGTACACGCGTACCCCCACCCTCGTACACAGTTGAAGCTAAGCTCGATCCGCAGCGACGGGCTGTCGAAGGCGCAGGTGGCGGAACGCCTGCTCGAAGTCGAGCGCAAGTACCGCCGCACCAAGACTACGCTTGACCGACTCAAGCTGCTCATCGACGATGTGAGTACACGCGTACCCCCACCCTCGCACACAGTTGAAGGTAAGCTCGATCCGCAGCGATGGGCTGTCGAAGGCGCAGGTGGCGGAACGCCTGCTTGAGGTGGAGCGCAAGTACCGCCGCACCAAGACTACGCTCGACCGACTCAAGCTGCTCATCGACGATGTGAGTACACGCGTACCCCCACCCTCGCACACAGTTGAAGCTAAGCTCGATCCGCAGCGACGGGCTGTCGAAGGCGCAGGTTTCGGAACGCCTGCCCGAGGTGGAGCGCAAGTACCGCCGCACCAAGACTACGCTCGACCGACTCAAGCTGCTCATCGACGATGTGAGTATACGCGTACCCCCACCCTCGCACACAGTTGAAGCTGAGCTCGATCTGCAGCGACGGGCTGTCGAAGGCGCAGGTTGCGGACCGCTTGCTCGAGGTGGAGCGCAAGTACCACCGCACCAACACCACGCTTGACCGACTCAAGCTGCTCATGGACTATGTGAGCAAACACTACCACCTACACACATATATATATACACACACACACACACCGCTTCCACGAGTACATACATCTACGTGTGTATAGCCGCCCTCTTTCCATATTAGGTATATATCACGTTCTTAAGAAGTCTATATCTTTTTAAAACGCTTTTATTTATCAGCTCTTTTATATCTATGTATTTCTGTCCTGGAATCCTGCAACTCAAATTTCGAGTACTTCCCGATTAGTTATCCGGCTGAAACTTTCAGGGTACTTGATACTTGATGCGCGGGCTTTTTTCCGCAACTAGGCCGTATGTCGGCCCTTTTTGTGTGATGACTTTCTTGGTGAACTTTCAGGGTATCTCAACAACTCGATTTCAATGCATGAAAACAAAAATATTTTGAAAATATCATATAAAAAACACAAACAAAAAAGTTTTATTTTTAAATTATACTTGTTATCCTTAATTTCTAACAATAAGAAGTTCGTTGTGCTAGAATTTGTTAGATTTTTGCGCTCGCTTATCTCGCGCCTGTTTAGTCATGTTCCCTGTTTTCTACACTCATCAGATATTATTATATTATTATCACTTTAACACGCTCAGCGTCAAGCACTTGAAGAAAAAATAAAGATTTAAAAAAATAAAATAAAATCTTTTTGATGTCAGAATTTCACCAAAAAATACTTCCCTCCTCTCCCTCCCTGGGCCATCAACCTCAGCGACGAGAAGAACCCCTGCAAACATAAAGCATTACCTAACAATGAATAAACTCGGAGAAAAAATGACACGTGGACGCTGTACAGAGTGTTACAGATAGTACGAAATGGAAAAATTGTTGATGGCAAGACTGTTAGAGCAGCACAAGTTATGACTTATATGTGACGCATTTTTCTGTCAAAACTGATTTAATTCTACTCACTAAAGATAGTTAAATAGCTCATAAGAGCTATTACTATTTTATTAGGTTATAAAACCTAATTTCGCCAATTACATTTAGAAAAGTTGCTTTTTTTCAATAAATTTGAAGTAAACGTATGATTTTTGTTTTTAGTTCTTTTTCAATGTCTAAAAAAAAAGAAGTCCTATCTCAACCCCAAAACCACCAGGAAATCCGCCTGGGCCAGAGCTTTATTTTTACCATATAAAATGTATGGAAACCGTGCGCACTACTGATACACAGCGCTAAAACTAAAGTTGAAGGTGTGTATTCGAAATGATACACAAATGTTTTGATAGTATCTTTACGATACACTGAGATACCGAGGGTTCACCCAGTAAATGATGGTATGGTCTCCTAGCCAGCTTTCAGTAACTGACTTGTATCTATGAGTGAAGGAGATATAAATTTCTGTGAAAGCTGGCGCATCACAGTACTAATACAAATGCATTTTTAACCCCCGAACTCGAAAACGGAGGGCTGTTATAAGTTTAGGGTGTGTATGTGTGTATCCGTGTGTCTGGCTGTGTCATCGTAGCTCCCAAACGAATGGCCCGATTTTAATGCGTTTTTTCTGTTTGAAAGCTGATGTGATCGAGATGCTCCTTAGCCATAATGGGGGTTGGATTTACATCCATTTTTAATATGTGCTTGTTACTATACAGAGGGCGCTAGCTTTGCTTGACCTGTCGCATACATGTTCTGTCGCTGTCCTCATGTTCGATTAAACGTGAAACATCATAATGTGTACGTTTTTGTTTCAACGAGTTCATTGGTGATGTGTCCACAGATTAAAAGCACGGCCGACAAGCACTTGAACTTCTGCCACCGCGTGCAGACGTACATCGCTAGAAGAGTGCAGTACTGTTTCCAGTCCATTTTGAACTTGCGCGGCTATTCGGTATGTTATCATGCCGAAAATTAATTGCTAAATCACACTTGTATTATAAAGGCGAATGTTTGTATGTGTGTAAGTTTGATACTCCTTCACGCTCAAACGGCTGAACGGATTTGAGTGACATTAAGAATGGAGATACCTCCCTGGATTAACACATAGCCATAGCCTAGTTTTCATCATCATCAACATTGTTCAAGCGGATGAAGCCGCGGGGCGCTACTAGTATCAAATAATATTCCATCGCGTCGCATGTCGCACACCTATTATAAGCTACAAGATGCTGTCATTTAATTTCACTCCAACTTTAAAGTTTGTCCATTTCGCAGTAGTTTTGAACTCCAACCATAAGTTTGTCCGTTCCGTTTCGCAGTTTAGTATAGAACTTCAATCATAAAATGCGTTTCTTATTTTACTTTTATACTCCAACTATTCCACAGTTATGTTTCGAACTCCAACCATACTCTTGTCCATTTGGTCCTCAGGGGCGCATGGACATCAATAACGCCCGCGGCGTGCTGGAGATCCTGTGCACGGGGCGCGAGTCCAGCTCCAAGCGGCACGCGTCCTCCACGTCGTCGCTGTCCGGCGGCGAGCGCTCCTACTCCACGGTGGCGTTCATCATGGCGCTATGGGAGTGCGTCGAGCTGCCCTTCTACTTCATGGACGAGTTCGATGTTTTCATGGTGAGTCGACATTAGTTCCACGGACTAGCCGCGAGTCTAGCTCCAAGCGGCACGCCTCTACATCACGCCATTTATTTACTTTCTATCGTTTAGTCCGGTACCTACATACTGCAATGGCAACAACTTCATCACAGCACAGGACACTGCGGTGGTTGCAACTAGAATGCAACGATACCGAGTTCGGTCTTAGGATCCGACCGACTTTTCTAAGTTATGTGCGGTTTTCCATCGCTCCGTGCTTCGGAGGGCACCTTAAGCTGTCGGTATCGGCTGTTACCCCCTTACTTATAAAAAGTTATGCAATGATTAAGAATTCCGCGCAGTACAATATTGTACTGCGCGGTTTTACTAATCATTACTTAATCATTGCATAACTTTTTATAAGTAAGGGGGGCTATTGATTGATAGCAGTCTTTAAGCCAAGTCAAAGGCCCTAGGAGTCCTAGGACGGCCTGACAAACTTTGACTCTAGAGGCCAGCACTATCACATACGACAAAATAAACAAAAAAATAATAATTTTGAATTACCTAAAAACAGGTATTTTATTATCTTTTTGAAAAACAAAACAATAGTTGGACCATCACCATCGTTATCACGCCCACTGCTGGACATAGGCTGCTCTAAACGCACGACATTTGGCCCGATCTTCGGCTCTTTGCATCCATTTTCTGCCAGCGCCCTTGCGCTGTTCGTCGCTCCATGTATCTGGTGGGCGTCCTACACTAGGTTTGCTGGGTCGCGGTGTCCACTCGAGACCTAGTTACTGACAGTTCGTGTCGCCCGCAGGACAACGTGAACCGCAAGATAGTGATGGAGCTGCTAATCGACCACGCGCTCAAGAACACGAGCCGCCAGTTCGTGTTTCTCACTCCGCAGGACGCCTCTTCGGTCACCGCACAACCGCAGATCAGCATACATTTGTAAGTTATCAACAATCATTTTTTTAAATTACGAAATAACCTTTTGTATGTGTGAGGATTGAGGGCCCATTTTGAATTAAAATATAATATACTCAAAATATTTTTTACGATACTATCTTACCTTCACAAATTTTGTTTGACTTAGATTTTGGCTGCAACACTTTTTCTGTAATGTGCGTAGCTTAGCCGGTACAGGGCCCTCGGTCCTCTATGTGAGAACTGAGGGCCCAAGTTTTCAGCTCATAGCTAGCTTATTTAACTTTCACAAAATCTTATTCCAACTTTCACAATACTTTTTGGATGTTCACTGAAACCTCAGTATAGTTTCAAAGATTTTTATCTTAATGACACACCACACGCACACATTTCTATTTAATCGACTTCATAAAAGGAGACGGTTATATGTTCGAATGTATGTTTGCTTTTTTATGTCGGCCGATTTCTCCGTCAATTCAAAACCGATTTTGAAAATTGTTTTTATTTATTTTATGTTTCTCTCCAGATGGTCCACATAAATTGTATCAAAATTGGTTCAGTAGTTTTTTGAGAATATATAGTTTTTTTAGTAAATCCATTTGATTTTGTGTTTATATTGTCTCAAATCTCTAAGATTTCTTAACGGATTTAGATAGACTTTCAGTGTAGTCCCATATAAACTTCATCAAAATTGGTTCAGTAGTTTTTATTAGAAAATCTATTTGTTTTATAGTTTATGTTCTCTAATATCTTGGGATTTCTGAACCGAATTAGATGATTGTTTTTATTTGAGAAAGAATACCTCTAGTGTGGTACGGTATAAATTTCTTCAATATTGGTTTAGTAGCTTTAAACAAGCTTTAGTTTTCCACCCTGGTACCAGTATGTTTCAGTGTGATTTTAAAGACATTTCACGTCAAAACTTTCAGGTTGAACCCATTAAATTTTATCAATATTGACTTAGCAGTTATTTTTAAGTATCAATTAATGAAATTTATGGTTCAAATATTTTTCTTACCATCTTCACATAGAACTGACACATTTTTCAGATTATTTTAACTTGTTGGTCGAAACATCGAATTAGCCTCAGAGGGACAACGGGCATTTTAATAATTCAAATAATAAAAAGATTCCCAGGCCACTTTTGAATCGATTTTTATGTTTTGTGAAAGAAAAATAACATATCCATTTTGTTTCAGAATGGCGGATCCGCGGCCCTAGTACGAGTACGTAAACATTTTTAACCCAGTGGATTACAATTATTATTGTTTATGTTGGATATGATGGTAACTTGAATTCTAATAAGCCATTATTACGTTTAATTGTAAATTAATGCAACGCCAAATAAAGCGCAACTACTTTTATACTAATACTTTTTGTTTTTCTTACAATCAAGTGAACTGAGGTCAACAAAAACAACTCGAGGCTCCAAAATTATGTGAAAATGCTAACAAGACGTGATTCCCGGTTGGTAACAATAACAACTGTCAACACTGTTGGCGATCGAGAAAAAAAATTGCGTTCGTCCAATGTTGACGAACGCTACTTTTTATTTGGTGGCTTGTTAAGGGGGCCCTTCCCGGTCGGTCTATCGTCAACGCGAGCATGGTTGAAAAGGATGTTGTTTCATCCAGCGCAATGTTTGAAAAAGAGACAAAGCTAAAAAAGATAGATAGCGTCTGAACGCTCGGTTGCCATTCGGAAACTTCCGCATTATAACAACATTGAACGAAAAATAGTGTGCGGAAATGTCATAAAACTTGTTCCAGGAAATACGCGTTTTAGAGTAATCCTTTAAATTTGTGAAATAAATGTTTTTCATTTAGAATCTCCATTACATGTGCAAGGTTTCTACGAAGTTTTTTTCTTTACTTTTACAATTTATGAGTACATTATGAACGGCCAAAGTTCAGGTAAAATTCGTGCGAAAAAGCAGTTTTTTGGAGGCTTATACTGAATTTGTTTCTCCATATTTATATTTTTTGCTTTAGTAGAAACCTACATACAGTGTACAAAATACCAGTTCAAAAAGTTCAAAGAAAGATGGGTTACAACGCCATAATCACGTACGAACGTGTGTATGAAACGTATGGCGGGTTGGCCGCTCTTAAGGGAAAACTACATGCCGTAGAAGTTACATTATCCACCACCGCTATAGGCGCTAGGCGGAAGCCCGACTTGGCTGTGATAGGTTAGATCATCATATTTTTTTTAGCCTTGAAAACCTACCTGTTTGAACAGCTTTAATTATGTATCAATAATTAATTTTGCTTTTTAATAAACTAGCGTTCGTCAACACTGAACGAACGCAACTTTTTTCCCCATCGTTAACAGTGTTGACGACAGGGTGTTACCGACCGGGAATGACTCCTAACAAGACACATTTTGTCGTCAGTATTCTAACTTGTACGACGATTGTTGCGAGTCCATATGATCGTAGACGAATATTAACAGGAAATAAATAAAAATTGTACAATTAAATAACACCGTTTATTTAATACTTTTACAGCTAAACTGCCGTGACTTCCAATGAGTACATAAATGTGATCGAATGCCTCTATTGCACAAATACAGAACCATCCGCTCACGGAACAGTCCCGTGACCATTATAACGCCAGGAACTTTTATTATATTAATTTATTATAATGAACTTTATACAGGGATCCCTGACATTAGAATGCTCACGGAACAAAGTGTTGATTTATAGAACTTTCTTGAGATCACACACACACCTCATTTCAGAATACAATTGAAAAAACATCTATTACAATTACGTTTTTATATTAGTTTTCAAAATAAATTGATATATAAAAATAACTTAAATCTAAGTGTTCTAATCGAGCTAAGAATATATTTTAAATTATTCTGATAACAATTCTAAGTCTTATTTAAAAGGCGAGGGCGCCTTATAGATGATAAGCGTAATCGTTGTACTTAATCTAAGTGGATTTACTAACACCAATAAATACCCGGATTGTTTTAGGTACTTCACATAGCAACACTATTGTAGGGAGTAATTTGTCTATAATAACATCTAAATATTTCGTGATCTACGTTCGACAAGCAAAATGAGTTGATAAAGCTACGAATGAATGGGGATCGTAGCTTTATCGGGAACAGCTCAATGAACGTCGTCAAACCTAACGATAATGTGATTCTATTTTAACGCTTTGTTTTTATAAATTGACACATATTTTTATCAGCTCTTGGATAGTAACGATCTCTTGGCTCAGTGCCTAAATGTGTCAGTAGAGCACCGGGTTGCCTATTCGATTCCCAATTATTATTTGAATGATATCAAATTATCTACTATTGCGTTTATGTATAAAAAATAACACTGTCATAAAACATGCGATTAAGCTAATTCACTGAGCAATATTTACAGATGATCCAAAAACTTCATGCGTTGTAACGGCTTTAAGATGTCACAACAATCTTGTAACACGGTACTAAGGTCCCCACGAGACAGGCTTGACCTAGTGTGGAGACCATCAGTAAATTTATAATTTTATAACTGTGGCTTTTATGAATAAAAATATTTGTATATTTGTAACATTTTTACACGACTGCCCAAAAAAGGAGTGTAATGTTTTTAGGATTCATGTATTTATGTGAGTTTCTTTATTTTACATTACTTTTAAATGCCTGAACATATTTAGACGTATGGGGTATCGTTAGAATCCTTACATCCCCCGAGTAACACAGGCCATTTAGTTTTTGTAAAAATTCAATACTGCGGCAGTATGGCTCCATTATCAAAAGATAAAATTACGTTTAATTTTACAATATGGGTATCTAATTGAAGACCTTGATAAGCACATTACAACAGTACATCATTTATTGGCACAAGATCATTTCTGCTAGGGCAGGCGTGTCTTTTTGCTTTTAAGCTAGTTAATAGGTTCGAAATAATAAAAAAGCGCATAAAGATAATAAAGACAAACATTTTCTAGACGTGTTACAATTTCAAATATTAGGAAATATTCAAACTTTAAAATATGCATTACAAGAATAGAAAGATCTAATTCCAGAGCGACAGTCTTTGGTTAAAAGTAGAAATAGCCGCAATAGTTATATTTCGTCGCGTTTTTTACCCCTTATAATGTATTAAATATTTTTATAAG
Source organism: Alsophila aescularia (assembly GCA_946251855.1). Lineage (NCBI taxonomy): Eukaryota > Metazoa > Arthropoda > Insecta > Lepidoptera > Geometridae > Alsophila > Alsophila aescularia. Next base: position 32,288,979 of record OX276377.1, on the reverse strand, counting down.
AATTTACGATCGACTCGGAAAGTCTTGTAATCAGTCTCGCGAACATTCTTTTTGTTCATTATTCATCAAGTATTTGTATAATTATTTACAATTCAAATCGAGAAAAAATATAAACTAAGCATATATATTAAGCTAAGGAACAGTTACATCTTAATATTATTTGTTTTAGATATGAAATAAGTTTATTTGATTGAGATTTAGAAAAAAAACTTAAATGGTAAGAAGCACTTGTTTGTAAACAAGAAAATAATACATATTCAGATTTGTGGCAACTCATTTAGGACGTACGGATTATAATATATTGCTGATTCAAAATGATTGGTTCAAAAATGCATTGTTTAATTAATATTTACAACTATATAGATATAAAGCTACAAAATGAACCAGAATTGAACACAACCATCGCTATACAAACATGTACCTATCATTTTAACTAATCTTTGTTAGTTATGAGCTTAATCTAATGATGGAACAATAGCATATTATATACTTATATACTATATACTTCATATGATGAAGAATTTTCACAAAAAATACAATACATAAAAATAGCGGTGGAATATGAATGTACTCCTTAAACACGGTCGTTCTTACATGAAAATGTAAAATACATTTGGAATGTCTAAGCAGTATTTTGACACATGTATCTAGTGCAAAAAGTCGTCAAAATAAATTCCCGCGTCTTACAAACCAAACCTGGGTTTGAATCGTGTATAGCTTGCATCTTCTCACTCCATAATATTTTTCAATGGAGTAAAAGGGATGCAAGCTCTCTTATGCATCTTCAAATGGCCTGCATTGGTGTGGCATTACAGGGTGCATGTATTTAATCCGCGGTGGCGGTATATTACGTACGTTGTTGCTATTCCTGATATCGCGACCGCGAATTAAAAACATGCACATTTTTCTATTTAAACATCAACAATTGAATTAAACACTTTTACGGTTTTCATTGCGTTTATTTATTCAAATTTTCCTGACGTTTTGCTATGTTCATGGTCACTGGTAGTCTACGTACCGTTATGAAGTGTTTAATTATAAACGCGAAAACCTAAGAAATCACTATTAACTGCTCATGTCCGTTGTTGTCATAATTTTCAAGCCTAAAAAGTTCTTAAAATTGGTCTTGGTTATCTCGCAATAAAATCGCACGAATATGCAGTTTTGTTCATCTACCTTCACGTAAGAGCCACACTGCCGAGTTGTAACCCCTTCCAATGTTAGTTAGTTCCATGCAAACACCAAAGCTGTTAGTTACAGTCAGTGTGTTATTTAGCTCTCACTCAGAAGCGTTATTTGCACTCAGGTTTTAGTAATATTTATTGGAAGGAGTATTTTGATTAATTTCCAATGTACTGGTTTGTCAAAGTTAGTACAGTAGGCACAACGAATCTTTGTGGCTCGGAAGATGTCTGCAAGTCGCTGCGCAAGCTGTTATTTTTCACACGCAATCCCAACGTTGAAGGTGAAGATAGCATTGTGCAACTTTACTCGCTTACGTTTTTCGAATATTCTATCTAGCTCTTACTTTATGCTGTTTTATCCTTACAGGTGTACCTGCGCAATCGTTCACAGAGCCTAACTTCACAACCACAAAGATTCGTTGTGACTACTGTATTCTTTTATTTTTCGCCTTCGTTTGAACGAAAAACAGTGCAGTCACAGGAATTAAAAGGGTGGTTAGTAAATGATGACTGTTAGACAAGGACGGGACATAACAACTTGGAATTCTGCTGCTGATTTTCTATGCCTCTTCTAAAATAGGCTCTCGTGGTCTTACATCAAGGTTACTGTCAGTCAATTGTCAATTTTAATCATTACATTTGTTAATAATTCGTTGACTATTCCCATTGGCCACGGCTGATGGCAGTTGGGACATAATCTCACTTTTTTGCCCAAGGGCCCTCAGTTGGTAATGATAGGAACTTTCAAAATGATACTCCTATCAACTACCAGTAAAACTACCACCAGTGGTGGCAATAATTTTTATTTTATTGTAGGACAATTAATAGAAAAATAATTTCCTTTCAATTTAACAATTCACACTCGTAGTGTTGATAAACGATAAAAAACTGTATGTAACTTTACAACAATAATTATGTACTGCTTTGGGATCTGCGGTGGTGCGGTCTGCGGTCGGTAATGAACAGCCCAAACTACAAGTGCTAAACAATAACCACTATGCATAAAATTAGGTTTGCAATAAAAAATACATCATTTGCTATAATAATATGTAAACATAATAAAAAAGTATACAACCGTGCTTGAATCAAAGGCAAATAGTTTTATTTAGCTGCGTTAAGGCCTTGTTATTATCACGCGATCTTGCCAAAGTAAAATTTTATACAAATCTGTAACTCAAGTGTCTATTTTAATGAAAATATATCAGTGCTTGCTATTACTCCATCGAATTCATTCTAGGGACAGACAGAGAAAATGCAAGCTCTATTATAGTAGGCACAACGAATCTTTGTTGCTCGGAAGTTGTCTGCAAGTCGCTAACTGCTATTTTTCAGGCACAATCCCAATGTTGAAGATGAAGACAGCATTGTATAACTGCCTCGCTCACTCGCAAAGTTTTTCGCATCATCTACCGCACTCTTACTTTATGCTGTTCTATCCTCACAGTCTAACTTCACAACCACAAATATTCGTTTCGACTACTGTACATGTTTTATACCTTTGTAAACGCGGGCTAATATTCCTTTTCATTTCCGATTAGTTTCCGGGTGACCGCGCTTAACGGGAATGAAAAGGCCTCAGCAACCTGACTTTAGCGAACTTGAGAAAAATCGCGCGACCACCCCAACAGACTGAAGCTAAAATGTGTTTCTTCTATGGAAGAATATACTTTTAATAACATCATCTTTGATTTGACATGCAAAAATTACTGAGTGAAATCGGGCCCTGTCAAAAACAAAATAGCCTGTCTATTTGTTAAAGTAGTATTCAAGTCAAGACAGCCCTACAGCAGTAGCGTTGTGAGTCTTCTGTAGTTATATTTGACGCCTACAATTACAAGTTTAGTTAATAAAGGACACTTCACAATACCGCTTACTCGTCCGAGAGTAACTTCCATGTCAGGTAAAGGAGACTGGCATGTATGCGGCGTGGCGTCAGCCAGACATTGAAAACGCCATATATAGTAGTCACAACGGTTCTTTGTGGCTCGGAAGTTGTCTTCAAGTCACTGCGCAAGCTGCTATTTTTCAAGCGCAATCCCAATGTTGAAGGTGAAGACAGCATTATATAACTGACTCGCTCACTCCCTTTTTCTCATCATCTTTCTCGCTTACTTTATGCTGTTTTATCCTCACAACTGTGTTCACAGAGCCTAAATTCACAGCTAAAAAGATCCTTTGTGACTACTGTACAATAATGTACACAATACACGGCCCGTTAAACGAGCAGTGGCATTGTAAGTCTGTATATAATTGACGACTAAACTTACGTGTCTAATTAGTTTACAATACCGCTTACTCGTCTGAGAGCAATCTGATGTCGGGTAAAGGAGACTGGCGGCGTGTGGAGGGCGTCTTTGTGGTGGGGGTCTTGGGGCTTTTGTGGTCGGAGTGCGGCGGCGTCGGCGGGAATATGTGCTCGGTGTCTTGGGACGTCGACGCGCCGGTGTCCTGCGTGGTCGACTGTTGGTCTAGGAGTTGCTGGTATACTTTATCCTGTCAACAAATAGGAGTAGTTGGTTGGTTGCTAATGCTCAGTATCGTACATTTTGGTTCAGTTTTTGATACATTAACACATTCACTGCCGACTATAAAAAGTACTTCTTCCTCAGACAGCTAAAAATTACGCGCTGGTCTAAAAACACTTCGTGTGTTTTGCCGCACTGGCTTCATAGTTTCAAAAACACAATGTGTTTTCAGAAGTGAAAGTGTTAACATTAAAGCCGTGTATACCGGTGAAGTTCCATACAAACGTATAATTAAGCACAAAATAAAATTTGGGGCATACTACACACATGTACTAAGCAAATTGTAGTTTTCAATATTAAATTTAACGTAACAATACGTTTCCAGATTCATTATTTCAGTTTGGTTTCGATGTGAATTGTAGTTTTTTTTAATGAACACGTTATGTACTATGTTTGTTCTGAACGATTTGCATGATTCTTTTTTATTTTATAGGACCATTATAGTAACTTCTACATTTTATGAAAATTGGTTCAGTAGTTTTATTTCTTTGTAGAATATTACTTTTATTTGATTTAAATAATTATTTAAAAAAACAGCCTCCCTATAAAAGCAGCAATAGTTTCAGATAGAGGAATTTATTGCTCTTGTCGTCCTTGGTTATATATATTCACTTCAGTTGGAAGATGTCTGTCATTGTAAATGACATAATATCAGCCAATTAATTTGTAGTTATTGCGATACGCGCGCGGCCGCGACTGTAACCGCAGTTTCCTGATGACTGTTCTGATAAAAGAGACATATTTTTTAAAAAGCTTTGTTTTTATATGTATGTATGTATCTATGTATGCTGGAATTTTGCAATCAATATTTCACCCACTTCCACTTCTATCGGGCTGTAATTTGGAACACAAGTTTTGTTCCCTTGACAATGCTACTTAAATGCCGCCATTATTAATCCAATATGGCGGACATTCCAAAATTACGATTTATCATTTCCACAGCAGCCCATATGATATGGATAACAAATGAAAGGGCTTGATGAGCAAAATACAAAAGTAAAGTGACGACATTCTAAATCCAATATGGCGGAAATCACAAAATGGCGATTTATAATTTCCTTAGTACTTAACCTCTATGATATGGGTATCAAATGAAAGGGCGTAATGAGCGAAACACAATAAGTAAAGTGACGTCATTCTAAATCCAATATGGCGGACGTCACAAATTAGCGATTTATCATTTCCAAAGCAACCCCTATGATATGGGTATCAAATGAAAGGGCTTGATGAGCGAAACACAATATGTAAAGTGACGTCATTCTAAATCCAATGTGCCTCACGCCACAAAATGTCGATTCATAATTTCCATAGTAACCCCTATGATATGTGTATCAAATGAAAGGGCTTGATGAGCGACATTTACATGGCTACTGAATAAAGTTTACGGTTGCGGGGTCATTGACCGCCGCTTATGCACAAGATCGGGCGGGCGGTCGATGACCTCGTTCACCGTGAACTTCTGGGACCCCCACTAAAATCAGCTGATAAAATTGTTCCCACTAATATAATTAGTGTCAGATATAGAGCTTTAGTCTGAAAGGATGCCAATGTTTCAGATTTCATCCTGTATACTAAACTTTCCTGAGCGGCGGTGGCCCAGCACTAACATGTGTGCATCACATTCTAACGGCACCTGGTTCAAAACCTCAGCACTGTGCCAAGAAATTATCTAGTAAATTATGTGCAGATTTCGAAGTTATCGCTAAGAAATGGAAAACATCGTGAATGTCCAAGAAAATTCAACATGAGTCCATCAACCGGCATTGCTGCGTCTCAGCTGTGGGAACGTATAGCTGTGAAGTGCGCTTCTAGCTCGGCTCCACGGCTAACTTCACAGCCGTCCTTAAGTTTTAACAGTCCTTTTCATTACAGATTAGTTCCCCGTGACCACCATGTTGAGTTTAGATGATTCAAATAGTGCGGCCGTTTATGAAACTGCACGTGTTACGAACTTCGATGAAAGAAACAAATAAGGATTCACTAAAAACTTTTTAATGACTTTTCGAAGTTATGTGCGGTTTTCCATCGGAGGGCACGTTAAGCTGTGGTCCCGGCTGTTATTGATTAATAGCAGTCGTTAAGCCATATCAGAGGCCCTCGGGCGGCCTGACAAACTCTGACATCAGAGGCCAGCACTACCTCATACGACAAACAAACAAAACAAACAATATTTAAATTACACCAAGTTAAGGTTTTTTACTATTTGCGCATGTGTGATCTAATGCCGTAGCGGAAATGAAAAGATCTTTAACACTTTCACTGCTGAAAACACATACGTTGTACGACTCCAGGGCGGCAAATCACAGACAATGTGTTTTTAGACGTAATTTTAGCACAGCGCATATTTTTCAGCAGTCCACCCTCGGACAGCAATCCATAGAAATTCGGGGGAGAAAAAGTACTTCTAGGGAGAAGTATGTATCATTGTATGTATCACTGTATCCGTGTCTGTCTGTGGCATCGTAGCTTCCAAAAAATGGACCGATTTTGAACGATTTCTATTTTAAAGCTAATGCGATCGAAATGCTTCTTAGCTATAATGGGGGTCGGAGGTTAAATAGATGTTTAATTTGTGCTTGTTAAGGTAGCAGTTAAGCTGTTGATGAGTAAAGTGTAAACTCACAAACATGTCGAGCGAGACGTTGTGCGACTGTATCCGGTGCGACTCGTCCACGTTGAGGTCGGGGCAGATGAGGTCGAGGCCGGCGCCGCGTTGCACAAACTCGCCGTCGCCGCCGCGCACCACGCGCACGGCGCCAGCGCCGCGCACGGCCGCCGCGAACGGCGCCAGCCACGCGTAGCACGGCGACACGCCGCTCCACGTGAACCCTGGAACACGACAATAAGCTTATTAGAATAACTAACTAGTGGACAATATCTGGTGCAATAAGTAAACAAATAATAGAGAAAAAACACGACTGCCAAAAAACAAACAAACAAGCAACGTTTCACTCTATATATTACTAGCTTTCCCGCCCGCGACTTCGTACGCGCAGACTACTGTTTATCGCGAAAACAGGCATCCTATTTTCTTCTAGGATATTAAAAACCAATACAAAAGTAGGTATAACACCAATGCTCTTGATGTTTTTGACAGACTTGTTATTTCGTTTCCATGGAAACCACAGACCATTTTGTGATGGCAACCGTTCCTTACAGTGAGTATTCAACATTCTCCAGTTTTCCTGTGGAAAGTTACAATTTTCCCGGATAAAAAATATCCTATGTTTTATTCCAGGGTATAAGCTATCTCCATTCTAAATTTCATCAAAATCCGTCCAGCCGTTATCACGTGAAAGCTTCCTAAACAAACAAACGGACGTTTCAATTTTATATATTGGTATGGATTGGGGACGGCAATTAGTAGCATTCTGTAATAGTAATCAGTTTAGCCGTTTTTATGTGAGAGCGAGTACAACCAATCTACCAAAATTTACCCAATTTCCCGTGTTAACTTTTCATTTTCCTGGTTAAATGTAACTATCTTATGTTGATCTCTGTATTGTATAGTATCTCTATCATCGTCATCATTGGCTGCTTAATCCACCCAAGGCAGGGCATACGCCACCTCCCTCTTACGCCAATCATCTCTGTCTTGAGCCAATCTGTGCCAGGTCTTTCCTATATAACTTATTGATGTCATCCACCCATTGTTGCACTGGTCTTCAAAGGCTACGCTTTCCCACACGTGACCAAGTCACACATCATCACCTTTTGCCAAGTGTCCTACCCATCGCCACTTGAGTTTATACGGAATGCGATGTGTTCCAACTTGGTTCTTCTTCGGATCTCCGTATTTCGAACTCTGTCGCTCAACTTTATGCCTAACATGGAATGCTCCATGGCCCGTTGTGCGATTCGCATCTTGTGCACAGTTCCCTTAGTAAGCGTCCATGTTTCGGCACCATAAGTCATTGTGGATAAGAGACATTGGTTTTATAGACGGATCTTCAGATATTGCGGTATCTTTCGGTCTCTGAGCATGTCGTGGAGTACCTACCTACCTATATTCAAAACTTCATCATTGTTGTTGTTGTGTGAAAGCGAGTAATAGACATTTCCTGTTTTCCCGCGGCATCTTCCCATTTTCCGGGATAAAAATCACACAACAGAGACCAAATATGCTACACTACACCATGGCGGTCGCACTCCGCAACAAGTACAAATAAATTCAAGGACCCAATATTCGGGTCCGTTCTGTTGAGTGTCAAGCGTGCGCTCGATGAGTCGCGCGCCTTGTACTTAGCGATAGAGCACCTACTTACGTAAAGTTATTGACAAACTTTATTCGTGTTTTAATTATGAGTACCAAGAAGAAAGCTAGAAAGTACTGCGTAGCATTCGGCTGTTTGAATAGTGATAGAAATTACGAATTGTCATTCTTTACGCTTCCAAAGGATATTGAAAGGTAATAAATTGTAATAACTATAAAATAGGTCCTAGTTATGAAGTTAGATATTGATATTTTTTTATTACGTAGGTTCCTATAGTTTTATGTTATTTCATTTGTGTTCCATACCGAAGCTACACATATTTAAGGTTTTTCCGCGCAGAAATAAAGTCGTTTATTAAATCGATCAACGTAATTTTATAATTGATTATAGTAGGTATTGTTGATCGGAAAATGAATTACTGTGCTGACTTAGTAAGTAATACAACACAACTAATTAGGAATTTATATAATATATGTCTCGTATAATACCTACCTACTTTTAATACCTTTTATTACGTAGGTAGCAATTTATTTTTCACTCATTAAAAAGCATGGAATTCAGACAGGCCTTTATTCATCAAAGTGCAATACCTATAGGATATTATCATAATCAACCAACGACACGTAAGTAGGTATCTCACTAAACTTATCGGCGTTATGAAAACGGGATAGGTAGGTAGTAAAAATGAGGTAGTAGGTCTACTCTGATAAGAATGTCATTGTATGTAATAGAACTATTTTAATTTATAATAATAAGTAATAACATAATACATTATTACTTATTTATTCTGTTACAATATCCAAGTCATAACATATCACAGAATAATTAGTAGAACAAGTAGGTACCTAGTCATATCTTAATACAACCCTACCGAGCGAAAAAGGGACAGAGCGATTCCGAAACGGTTAGAGCAATGGAAGTTCTCGCGCGTTGTGATACGGTGCATTCTTGCCTGCACGCGTTGGGCGAGCGCCTTCTAGGTAAATATAATTTAAAGCTCGCAGCGCCGTGCGAGTTAAATTGCACTTTATAGCGTTGTAGCGAGTCGCTATTTATTTAAATGACTACTCAGTTAGCCTTCTGTACTTGTACTATTATTTATTCTGTGACTACACACACATTTTCATCAAAAGTCGTTTAGGCGTGAAAACGCCCCAAACCAAACCGGCAACGTTTCACCTTAATATAATATTACAACGAAACGAAACGGACGGACGAAAGGGTACGGATTAACAATCGAGTCATGTTCTAAATAACTCGTGCAACAAACGCTTGCGTGTATTAAGGATTGCCAACGCCATTTAGTTTCATTTTGGGATACTAAAAACCTAAAACTGTGGCGGAATAATGTCTGTAACTGCTTTTTGGATGAACCGATTTTGATGAAACAAAGATAAAAACCTCCGTTGCTGAAGCAAACGGCATCAAAATCCATCCAATGGTTTTTGCATGATGAATTCACACACAGACAGACAAAAATTCTAAAAAATATATTTTTGGATTCTACTACTTTCATATACTTAAATAAAATAAATTTTCTAAATTCTCTTCCATGTGCAGATTTCACTTTGGTTAGAGTTTTATTATATGTATACATGATGTATTTTTCCAAACTCAATTCATCCCCATACCAAATTTCATCAAGATCGGTTCAGCCGTATAGTAGTGAAAAGGTAACAAAAAGACAGAGTTACTTTCGTTTTATCAATATTATTTGGGATTTAGTGTGATATTCTTTGAACGACTTAGTAGAATAGACTTCAAAAGGATTTACAAAAAATATGTGCTGTATAACAGTGAACCTGAACCGCATCGCAATCGGTCCAGTAGCTTTTACGTGATGCACGAACAGACAGACATACAGAAATAGACAGGATTTAAATATTGTTCAGTAGCTTATTTTAAGTCCCAAACTATTTTTTTAGATTATCTTCTTTGTATATACAGAGTGATTTTTTCAAGTGGGCGTGGATGGCCAAATCAGAAACTATGAGTAATAGCGAAAAGTATTCAAAGGAGTCTCGGGCCCGATTTTGATGAAAACTAAAACTGCAACTTTGGATTTTTGAAAAATCAATATTCTAGTCAGGAATCGAAAAAGTTGATTTAAAAAAAAATACACACTACACACATTCGATTTCGATTTTTTATTGCACCATTCGATAGTGTGGCTATAAGGATCGAATTCTGGGAAGAAATGACATACGGCAAACTTAAGGAAAAAAACTGATTCATATTTTAAAGTAATGCTTTAATTCTTACCTTCATTACCTGCACCTTGTCCGAAATGATACTCAATATTTTTCTCGACACAGACCCGCAGCGCGGTCATCTTCACAACATTATGTTCTAATTTTAAATTTTTATTTTTTCTTCGCGGTTAAAGGCCACATGAAAACAATGGCCATCATTTTGAACAATTAATCAGTTAAGGTTTTAAATAGGTAGGTAAAGTAAGAAAAATAAAACAGTATTTTCGTTAAAAATTAGCTCTTTCCTTAAGTTTGCCGTAGGTCATTTCTTCCCAGAATTCGATCCTTATTAGCGACACTATCGAATGGTGTAATAATAGTGTTTTTTTCTCCAAAATCAACGTGTTCGATATGGCTAGAAATATTGATTTTTCAAAAATGCAATGATACATTTTTAGTTTTCATCAAAATCGGGCCCGAAGCTCTTTTGAGTAGGTACTTTTAGCTATTCCTGATTTAGCCTTAGTTTCTGATTTAGCCATCCACGCCCACTTGAAAAATTCAGCCTGTATAGACTGTGTTACTGCTGTTTTATAAGTAAACATATAGGTATGTAACTTACACATTAATTTTTATAAATCTTAGAACTTTCAATGTTTGCGTGTATGTTTGTTTAGGTCAAATCTTTCAAGCTGAATTAGAACCACTTCCTCTTATGCTATGGAGTTGAATTTTTATATGTTGGGTCAGTTCCGGTGACACTACATTTTTATGGCATGCATGACCTGAATCGACATCCAGGATTAGCTCCAGATAAAGGAACTCTTCAATTGTTCAGAACAGACACGAAATCTTGTGTAAGCATTTTATTATGATATCCAGTTTTAAATTTGTCTCCAGACAAAGGAACTCCTCAACTGTTAAAGGGCGTCACAGACGATTAAGATACGATAATATTTAATGTTACGATATCTGCATATAAAATATTATAGCATCTTAGGGTATCACACACGGCTAAGATACGATAATATATTGAAATTATTCATTCGCTCGCAGGCCGTCCTAGGTGCCACACGTATTTCTTCACCGCTTTCTATATACAGAATGATAAAATATGAGTAGTACGGTTTCACTATTAGATTTATTAAATAGCTCATCAGACGACGATTCTGATTTTGAATTTGATATACAAATTGCATTAGCGAACTGTAAAAGGTGATCAATTTGGATAGAAAATCAAATTAAATTTAGATAAAGCCGCGGTTAATTTAATCTTTACGCAGATGTTTCTACAAAAATAAAACAAACTTATTTTAATAAGTCGACGGAAACTTTTCTCGAAATTCATAATTTGATTAAGGAAGATATAGTGAAACAAAATACGAACATGCGCGAGAGCATTTGTACAGAACAACGACTTGTAGTATGCTAAGAACCATCTCGTTTACCTCAGCTTTCAAACATAAAAAACCGCAGCTAAATCGGTCCATTTGTTTGAAAGCTACGATTCGCACCTTCATCTTTTAATAAATTCCATATCGCTCGATATCTTAAGATACTGTAAGATGCAAATATATATTATCTTCGCCGTTTGTGATGGTTCATATAAATTGTATAGCGAGCGATATTTTATCTTAAGATAAAATATTATCGTATCTTAGTCGTCTGTGACGGGCTTAACAGCACAGACTTGTATACGCATTTAATAGTGATAGTCCATTCTAAGTTTCTAAAAGCTTCTTTTTTTAACGTTTTTTAATTAATTTATTTTGTTTGAAGACCCATTTCGATTTGAGTTCGATTGCTTGCGATGCTCAGGCTTTGTGGTAAAGTGTCCCATTTTTAAGGGTTCCAAACCGAATTATATCGCTATCCAAACCGAATTATAAAGCTATCGAAACGTTGTCTGATAGTCGTGACCTCATTACATTAATGTTAGGAGCAAAATCAGTATTCCGGCAAATTGTTATCGTAACGCCTCGCCATAGCAACTCGGTGCCATCTCATTTTTCTTGCACGTCCAAGTTGACTGGTAGAAAAAGCTACTTAGAATTAAGTCCTCCTTGTACATTGTATTTGTGTGCTAAATAATAAATAAATAAGTTTGAAATAGCATTATCGCGCGCGGCTTCACACGCGTCAGTAAGTACTGGGTCCACTGATCTACCCTGCTCTTCAAAACTTAGTACCTCTTTTAATGTCTGTCTGTACGCGCATCACGTTAAAACTACTGGACCGATAGCGATGCAATTTTCTCTGTGAGATAGCTTAGGTTTTGACTTTAAAAGTGGTGTACTTGGTATCTCAATCCAATGAATAGGAGAGCCAAGTAATTTATTAAAAAATCTAAGTCTATTAATTTTAAAAGTGTGGTACGTTTTGAATAAAACTACGGGACCGTTTGCAATGCTATTTTCACTGTTGGATAGCATAGGTTTTGAATAAAAAAATGGTGTACTTGGTATCTCAATCCGAGAGTAGGAACCAATCAATTCAATAAATAACTATTCATTTTAAAGGTTTGGTACTAAGTTTTGAATAAAACGACTGGGCCGATTGCGATGCGATTTCCTGTGTTGGATAGCTTAGGTTTTGACTTAAAAACTGGTGTACTTGGTATCTCAATCCGAGAGTAGGAACCAATCAATTCAATAAATAACTATTCATTTTAAAGGTTTGGTACTAAGTTTTGAATAAAACGACTGGGCCGATTGCGATGCGATTTCCTGTGTTGGATAGCTTAGGTTTTGACTTAAAAACTGGTGTACTTGGTATCTCAATCTGATGAGTAGGAGCCAATCAATTAAATAAAAACTATTAATTTTAAAAGTGTGGTACTAAGTTTTGATGACCAGTGTATATAGCTATGTGCTAGCTTTCCCGCCCGCGACTTCGTACGCGCGGACTACAGTTTAACGCGAAAAAAAAACTATTTTATTCTAGGATATTAAAAACCAATGCAAAAGTAGGTATAGTACCAATGCTCTTGATATTTTTTGACAGACTTGTTATTTCGTTTCCATGGCAACCGTTCCTTAGAGCGAGTAATCAGCATTTTCCAGTTTACCCCTGAAAACTTTCAATTTTGCGGGATAAAAAGTATCCTATGTTTTAATCCAGGGTATAAGCTATCTCCATTCCAAATTTCATCAAAATCTGTCCAGCCGTTATCGCGTGAAAGCTCCCGAAACAAACAGACAACGTTTCACTTTTATATATATTGGTATGGGTTATAATATGCAGTTGTCTCTTTGACAGAATAGGTTCTATTACATTTATAAGGTTCCGTAGTCTGAAAAGGATGAAAGTCATTTATGACCGCTTTATTAAACTCATTAAAACTGCAGTAGTTTTTTTTTTAAGTAGATATTTCTTCTGATGTCGATAAATTATCTTAATATTTTGTTCGTGTAATTAGATTTATCTGCTTATGGGAAACAAATTTCAATGAACACATTTTTCTTTACTAGCCTAACGTATGGAAATTCAAAATGTATATATTTTCTTTAAGTTGTAGCAACTTTGTGGAAAAATCTTTTTCATATCATCTTTTTGTTCGCTATAAGCAGCAGAATTTAAATTCGCTGTTTTTTATTTCACTTTTAAAAGATTTTCGACAAAAATCCTTTTATGAAGTTTTATGGTAAGTTTGAAGACATGGATTTCTAAGAACCGAACTTGGGATGTCTCTATGTAGAGATCCCTGCTAAACATTGTCCTGTATACCCATAGTCATTATCATAGTATTGTACTCCATAGCTGTAGTTCTCCCTAGACAATAAAATTAAATCCCAATAAAATAGACACATCGTGAGCCAGAAAACGTCGACTGCTATACAAAGGCCTCCCCCATCAAAAGCTAAAACGATCTTTCTCTCTGCATAAAATAAGTAGATAAAAAAGAAAAAAAATAATTAAACGTCGTCTTAAGTTTTAAGATTTATCTTTTTTTTTTCCTTTTCTTCGGTTTGTGAGCTATCCTGAAAGTTTCAGTATTACTGAAACTTTCAGGATAGCTCACAAACCGAAGAAAAGGAAAAAAAAAAGATAAATCTTAAAACTTAAGACGACGTTTAATTATTTTTTTTCTTTTTTATCTACTTATTTTATGCAGAGAGAAAGATCGTTTTAGCTTTTGATGGGGGAGGCCTTTGTATAGCAGTCGACGTTTTCTGGCTCACGATGTGTCTATTTTATTGGGATTTAATTTTATTGTCTAGGGAGAACTACAGCTATGGAGTACAATACTATGATAATGACTATGGGTATACAGGACAATGTTTAGCAGGGATCTCTACATAGAGACATCCCAAGTTCGGTTCTTAGAAATCCATGTCTTCAAAAATCAGGAAGTGCTCTAAATTTGAATTGCAAGATTCCTGAACAGACAGAAATACATAGATACATACATACATACAAGTGAAGTTAAATAAAAGCTTCTAATTAAAATACCCATCTCACCTGAAACCCTGACAGCCAGGTCCTTGTTAAAAGTATGCGCCATCGCCGCGGCCGCTATCGCACTGTACGAGAACATGTTGACGTCCACATGTAGCACCGCCAGGTCGATCAGCTGCCCGCACACCACGAACTCCAGCGACGAGTACTGGGGGAACACGAACGTGTACCCTCGCAGAGCGTTCGCTCCCACATCGCTCTCCCCCACCAGCCTGCGCTTGGCGCTCCGCCCTTCACTCGCCAGCTGCATGTACACATTCAGCCAGCTGTTGATCGTGATTGGCGTTATGCTCCACGACAGAATCTTCAGGATGAGTAACTCTTCTAATAAGATCTCTTCTGTCGTGCAAGCCCCGTCTGTGACGTAGGCGAACTCGCCGATCTTCGGCGGGTAAACCTCTTCCACTTTTGCCGCGATGAATAAACATGTTATTCCTGGAATTGAGATGAAATTGCGGTACAGTTTTGAACTCTAATACCGGATGATTAGGTGAAATTTAGTTATTGATAGTGGCAAGTTGGCGGTTTAGACAAATATTTGGTATTCCATGAAAATCAATATACCTATGAGTTGCAGTCGTCCCTTCTGCACATCTTCTGTTTTGGATAAATACCGGTCTATATAGTCCACTGTGAGATGAAACGACTCTCTGTGCAGCTTGTACACTTCACATACCTGTTGAGAAAAAGAAGCTCTTACATTTCTTGCAAAGTTTTCGTAGTAAACTGTTTTTACGCATCTTCGTATTTATGAGGCTGCACCACAGGATAAATAATAGTACTATGGCTGGACCACAGAATTAGACTGAATTAATTCAATTAATAAATAGTACAAAACCGCAAAATTATTATAGGTAAGTAGGTACGGTACCTATTATAATTTTGCGGTTTCGCTCACGCTATGTGCAAAGCCATATATAAAAAAAAAATTCAAAGCAGTCATTGTCATTAATTCATTTTTTCATACGAAAATAACGATATTTGGTCCTTATTTCGGTACAACAGCTATTGTAGACTACCTGGGCCACAATTGTGTTAGCTATTGAACCGCGATAACGCAAGTCAATTGCATGGAAATATTTGCGAAATTTTCTCTTTTACTACTTAAAGTGCTAGAACCGAAAATATTTGAGAAATTAAAATAAAAACGAAAATGTTGCTAAAAAAATTATGCGATCGACTTGCGTTATCGCAGTTCAATAGTTAACAGAATTTGGGCCCTGCTGTTTACTCCAGATATCAAGGATAAACGCATAACGGCGTTTATCATACACGCGCTTCTAATGCCACAAAAAATGCTAGGCAATTTATGAACTAACAACAGCTGTTCCTAATGAGGGCTTCTCTATTCTTGTCTGTTTTTTATCGTGCTTGTGAGTCAATGAGCTAGAACACTCGATTAAGACTTGTTAAGAGTACGTTCTATTGGTTTATTAACATGTTTGGCACACTTCCGGGTTTAGTTCTAACTAATTTGACAAAAAAGTCTGAACAATCTCCAATCGTCAAGCGTGGACAATGCAAGCAATAGATATGTCGCACTTTTGAATTAAATCAGAAACTTAACTGAATGTATTCAAATAAAGCACTGAGGCCCGTTCGGGGCGTACGTTACCTATCGATTCGTCAGAAAATCGGAGAGAACGATTCTTTTTACATTTTAAAACTGTAGGTATATTCATTACAGAATGCCTAACAGTTTTTGGAGAAAAAGAGTTCCTAATAGACGCTTCTCAGTTGCGACCGCAAATTCATTTGAGTATTCATTAGCTGTAGGCAAATTAATGAATCTTTCAATGATTGAACCGAATGAAATACATAAGATTTTAAATAGTTACCTAACAACGACCTGTAACAATTGATTTACCGTAATCGTCTGACACAAAGGGAAGGGTAGCCGAGTTATCTCATTAGAATCAATGACGAATTGGATGCCTTCCAAGAGAATCAGCTAGACTGGAAAGCCCGGCAGTAGGTAATAGTATAGGATGTCTACCACAAACAGATAGAAGATACATCGGTATAACTATTGACGTCATTACATGAACGTAAGGATAAAGCAGGAGCCTTCATTACTTTTTTATAGCAAAGCTCTGGTTTCTTTCTATTAGGCAACTAATTAAAAAAGTTCAAAAGCTACGCTTTCAAACCTCATTACTCTGATTTTAGACATTACAGTTGCTAACAGAAACGAGTATCGAAGGCTCACTCTTTTCTTTGTTCCTACGCGTAAGTTTATGACGAAGTGCGACGACAATAATACCAGTAATAATTATAGTTAAGTTCCCAGGATCTAAGGCTAATGATTTCCCCTACGTCGCAACAAATAAAATGAGTCCGATTTTTTCCTGTAGAAACTTAAATCTGAAACAAAACAAGGGGTGGTTTGCCCTCGTCAGTGTTTCCGGTAAAATATAACCAAGGTGTGTTCAAGTCTAGAGTGAATAAGACTAGTTAAGCGTGCTACACCTTCGACCACATCATCTCTTTCCATCAGGTGAGATCGTGGTCAAACGATAGCCTTGTCAATAATAAAAATATATTAAAGAAATCTATACTTATAATAACACCAGAACATCATCAATGGTGCCTACTTGTCACACTTGAGATTTGCAGACGATCTTGTTCTATTTGCAGAGACTCTAAATAACCTTGAAGTTATGCTGAAACAACTTTATGATGCTTCTTTGAGCGCAGGCTTAAAAATGAATATGTCCAAGACGAAAGTTATGGTGAATGTAATTGTCAACTCGAAACACAACATCATTGTAGGGAACGAGAGTCTAGCCGATAAATACGTCTATCTTGGACATACTATTTCTTTTGGTAAAGAGCACCAACAAAGAGAGATATCTAGGAGGATCCAGCTCAGCTGGACTGCATTTGGCAAGCTCGAAGACATTCTAAAATCAACCGAATATCCACAATGTTTGAAGACTCGCCTTTACAACCAGTGTGTCCTGCCCACATGACTTATGGTGCCGAGACATGGACGCTCACGACGGCAGCTGTGTATCAAATGAGAGTTGCACAAAGAGCTATGGAGCGTGCCATGCTTGGCATCAAACTACAAGACCGAGTTCGAAACACAGAAATAAGACGCCGTACAAAGGTCAAAGACGTCGGAGAGTCTTATTTTCAAACTCAAATGGTGTTGGGCAGGACACGTGGCTAGGCAGAGTGAAAACAGGCGGAGCAAAACGTTGACCGAGTGGTGGCCGAGAATGGGCAACAGAAGCGTCGGTCGGACAGGGGTGCGCACAGCACAGGATCGAGATGGGTGGCGTACAAAGAGAGGCCCATGCTCAGCAGTGGGCAGACACGGGCTGAAAATGAATGAATGAATGAAATACTTATAATAAAGCAATAAGAACGAAAAATTCAGTACAAAGAAGATTATAAAAAAATGGTCTAGGATACTTAAAATAAGCTACTGAACAAGTTTTATTTTAAATCGTGTCTGTTTGTTTGTCTGTATGTTTGTTCGCGCATCACGTAAAACCTACTGGACCGTTTGCGATTCTATTTTCACTATTGGGTAGCTTAGGGTTTGACTTAAAATGGGGTATATACGAGTATAAATAAAACGGCTAAAAACTCACGAAAAAAAAAGAAGATCGGACACAAACTCAAAATAGGACTTCAAAATAGTCCGAAACTGGTAGGAGTATTTTCGATCTTCTTTTCTTTTTCGTGAGTTTTTAGCAGTTTTATTTATATTTAATAGGAATATCACTCGCGTTAGTTTTCAAAATTAAAATGGGGTACTTGGTATATTAATCCGATAATTCGATGCCGAGCAGTCGATAAAAATCTATTTGTCAGCTGAGCGAATTTAGAAGAAATGCAGTATATTGTACTTTATAGGTACGTTTGGTCCTGGAATAACACATATGGGCTACTTTTAAATGAAGTGACATCCCGGGCACAGCTTGTGTTCAAATAAACGAATATCTTGTAATCAAGATCATCAATCCATAACGCAAAAGAATCTATATTTGCGCTAGCACTGGGCTCCGATTCTGTTAGCTCTTGAACCGCGATATCGCACACTTTTAAGAGGTAAATGAGAAAAAAAAACGTGCGATCGACTTGCGTTATCGCGGTTCAATAGTTAACAGAATTGGGGCCCTGAACGTTAACGGAAAATCTTCAAGTACAAGTAAAACTAAAAGCTTTCAAACGGGTCCTTATCGCGCCATTGTAGTTAGTCCTACTTTCCACACGGACTAGGGCGTATTCAATAAGTACCAGTTAGCATATGCTATGTCAGCAGTGCTTCAATTAATATGATTAGCTGTAGGTACGAGTACCGCCTTGATTATTTTTTAAAGCTTATAAGCTAAAGTCTTGAGATTAAGTTTTGGAATTAAGAAAAAACAAATATACCACTCAAAAGACGTAAGTTACAGTCAACCAAACAATTCCTTTTATATGGACTTAAGTATAACTTCAGTATTGTAAACATAAACAAATAAAAACTAGTGGCTCTGTGAGCTGTAGACCTCGCGCGTACAAACTTTTTTGCGAACAATCTAGCGGTGCACAGTAGCGCCGCCATCTAGTTACCTTATTGTACAACTAACATTATTATTAGCTTTTAGCGATAAGTTATAAGATTGTTTCTATTTTTGTAAATTTTTGAAAACTGGTGTACAATAAAGTATTATCTATCTATCTATCTAACATTAATAACCAAGGTGCTCCATCAATCCCTACCTAGTAGGTGAAGGGCTGATTCCACTGGTAGAAACTTACTGCATTTTGAAGAGTTATTCTGCTCATCGCGCAAAAGATCTTCATCAGATCTTCACCAAATTTTTATGACACTAACTTAAAGTAGTGGTATTTTCAACAAGAAAAATAACCATCGAAATCGGATTTAATAAGGCGGAGATATTCAGTAGCCCTTTTTTTACCCTTTTTGGGGGAAGTACCCAACCAAAAATCAAAAATCCCCGACGACAAAAAAAACGCTTAACCTGTAAGTTTCGTCTAGATCGGTTGAGAAATGCGACCTGTAGAGGAGAACAGCCGGACAGACATCCGGACATACAAAAGATTTTTTGCCTAAGCTGAAACAGAGACGCTTCGCGCTCGCTCGGTCAATAATATCATATTTTAGAGATTAAGACCCTTCGTCCAGAAAGTTACAGGCCATGAGCAAATAGGTAACTCGCAAAAAGACGTAACTAGTTTAAATCCACACAAGTCTTTTCGAATAGATAAGACCGGTATCACAGTGACTATACATATGTGTACTGTGCCGGTATTGTAAACTCAAAACAAATGAAAACTATAGCAAATAAAAATTAAGATCCTTCGATTCTTGACAGTTACAGTCCTTGAGCAAATAGGCCACATATTTTTTTTTATTACAATCGGCTTAAAAAGACGTAACTTCTTGTTTAATAGTCAACCAACTAAGCCTTTTAATAGGTCAATACGACTATTGTAAAATGAAACAAATAGAAATTTGTAATAATAAATTAACATAAAAAACCTTCGACAAGTAAGTGACAGGCTTTTAGCACTTAACATGTAAAATTATTATAAAAATATAAAAACCCGACTGCGAACAAAATTATTTACTACGAGCTGACCGCCCGCAAAAATAATCACTTAATATTATAAAAGCGAAAGTTTGTATGTATGTGACGGTTTGTGTTTGTGTGTGTGTATATATGTTTGTTACTTCTTCACGCTTAAACGACTCTGAACGGATTTGGATGAAATTTGGTACGGGGGTAGCTTACACCCTGGATTAACACATAGGCTACTTTTTAAACCGGAAAATGTATGGTTCCTGAGGGACGCGGGTGAAACCGCGGTGTGCAGTTAGTATTTATACGCATTTAATGTTTCTTTTTTAATTACATATTTGACTTTACTATAATCGTTGCAATTGCAACATTAGACAAAATTACATTAACTTCAATAATCTAAAATTAGAAATTTTGTATGAAGCTTAAAAGTAATTTGCTACTGTTCAGTTATGAGAATTATATATTTTATTTGTCTTTTAAAGACCTGTATTTTGATATCGCACTCGATATTGGTCATTGTTTGTTCCGTCGGATATACAATATGGCAGCAGTAAGCAGCCATATTGGTTTTCTTGACACTTCATATATCCTATAGCACTCTCGTGATGAAGACGAATCCAATGATGCCTCATTAATCAAAATCCATCAAGCCGTTTAGACTGTAGGACGCGCCTAAGAAACGACAAACATACATACACTCCCAAACACATAACCCTCCTCAGTCGGGTAAAAAGACAAGCTCTTGTTTAATAGTCAACCAACTATACTATCCAGTAGGTCAATAGGACATTGTAAACATGAAACATACACTAATTTGATTTTTTGTATGTTTTTTTGTTTGTAATGGATAAACTCAAAAAATACTTAACCGATTTTAAATATTCTTTCACCTATAGCAAGCTACATTATAAGCGAGTAACATAGGCAGGCATTATTTTTCAAAAAATTGGGGAACCTACAAAAATTGCAATAATGTAACACAAGGTATCAAATATTGGCCTATAAAAGTCATAATTTGGCGTGCGCTGCGATAACTATTAATGTACTACGTGTTTATAGTACTCATCATCACCCACAAATAAAGTCCGCGAGGTTATATGTCTAACTATTATAGTTAAGTCAAAATAACAGTTTATTGTTCAAATTAGTCAATCAAAACACGGGTAGAATCGTGTACAAATAAAGTCCGCGAGGTTATATGTCTAACTATTATAGTTAAGTCAAAATAACAGTTTATTGTTCAAATTAGTCAATCAAAACACGGGTAGAATCGTGTACAAATAAAGTCCGCGAGGTTATATGTCTAACTATTATAGTTAAGTCAAAATAACAGTTTATTGTTCAAATTAGTCAATCAAAACACGGGTAGAATCGTGTACAAATAAAGTCCGCGAGGTTATATGTCTAACTATTATAGTTAAGTCAAAATAACAGTTTATTGTTCAAATTAGTCAATCAAAACACGGGTAGAATCGTGTACAAATAAAGTCCGCGAGGTTATATGTCTAACTATTATAGTTAAGTCAAAATAACAGTTTATTGTTCAAATTAGTCAATCAAAACACGGGTAGAATCGTGTACAAATAAAGTCCGCGAGGTTATATGTCTAACTATTATAGTTAAGTCAAAATAACAGTTTATTGTTCAAATTAGTCAATCAAAACACGGGTAGAATCGTGTACAAATAAAGTCCGCGAGGTTATATGTCTAACTATTATAGTTAAGTCAAAATAACAGTTTATTGTTCAAATTAGTCAATCAAAACACGGGTAGAATCGTGTACAAATAAAGTCCGCGAGGTTATATGTCTAACTATTATAGTTAAGTCAAAATAACAGTTTATTGTTCAAATTAGTCAATCAAAACACGGGTAGAATCGTGTACAAATAAAGAGAAACTGCAATAAAAATGAAGATAAAGAACCTTAGACAGGAAAGTTACAGGATTTGAGCAAATATACCACATAAAATACGTAACTAGTAATTCCACCAACTCTAGATTACCTACATGTAAAAATAATAGCAAATAATGATCACTTCTAGATTTCAGCAAAAAGTCAAGTGAATTAAAAAGATAACTGTAAAAAGCAGGAAAAAACCAATGGTGGTGGATTGGAATTACTCAGAATCGCGTTGGTTAAGAGGTCGATGCACACCGCAAAAAGGGGTCATTGACCCTTTGTTACACCACTTTCATACAACATAGGGGATTTATAAAAAAAACTATCTTCTTACCTTTTCCTGTTCACTGTTATGCAGCATGAAAAACACAAAATTAGTAAGGATGCTTTGAAACTACCATTACTCTAATTTAATAAAGTTTGTTTCCTGTTTAAATATTATGGTGCCATAGATAAGAACTAGTATCCCTATGAAAAACCAGAAAATCTTTTTCTGTAGATAAAGGAACTGAATAAGATAATTAATAAGGCTCTATTAAGGTTTGAAAGCTGATGCTTCACGTTCTAAAATCCTTGGTTATGAAAATCAAACAATCACCAAAATTATCTCTACATCAACTACTGAACAGCTTGTAGAGTCAGTTCTACTTCAGTTTGAAATTAACTCTTTCAGAGAATTTTTATTTCAATAAGGACTAACGCATAGGTCTTAGTGGAGAACTAGGAACAGAGGGTCTAAGTGTAGAATATGTGATTGAAGTAGCTACAATAATCTCATTCCTTGGAAGCCCAGGCACTCGCACATAGTTTATCATGTTATACAACCTTTTTCACTGAACTCTATCACCCAGTAAACCCATTCAGGATCTAGGTTCCTCTAAAATTAACGAGATTTCTCTTCTGGCTGTATCTAGGAGACCAGAAATGTATTGCACGATGTATCAGTTCCACAGGACTTACCTCATTAAGCCAGTCCAGAAGTATGGCCCTCATCCGAGGCTGCAGGTTGGGGTGGTTGTCAAACATATTGGGATTCCTCTTAGAGGTGGAGCGAGCATCACACTCGCACATGCTGTTCCATACATCTACAGGGTCTGCCCAGGATAGCCCGGGGAGAGGGCATTTACGCTTAGGCAGGGTCGGGCAGGGAGGCTTGTTGGGGCTGAAAGTTAGGCTCTCATGAGACGTGTTTGACTACAAAATAGAATTTGGTTTTAAGAATTTTAATTGAATAGTTCACGCATCATTGTCAAATCTAGAAGTGGAATTAAAAAGGAAGCAATCTACCTTCAAACTTTCAAGTTACTTTTAAAGTTTTTTGGATGTTGGTTCCGATTAGAAAAGTAAGTATGTATTAAGTAAGTTATAATGAACTATTCAATTAGACTTGGCAAAGTTGAATACAGTGTTAACCCAGAACATGTACATGGAAATTCCATTGTGAAATAAGTTACCATCAGCAATCAATGTTGCTCTACTTCAATGCTAAACTGACACAGATTTACTGCATACTCAAGAGTTTCATAAAAAAAAATGGCTGAATAAGCAGTTGTTGAAGTCGTAAGTTGGCACTTATCTAAATAGTATGTTACAGCCCACATATCACATTCTAAATATAGCTGCTATATTCAATGTAAGCTCTGCTAAAAATATTTCAAGAGGCCTCATTTGGAATCTTGCCTGGGATTGTGGATTCTTGAAGGCTTAATAGGAACTTACTTAGATCTCTTATTTGAGTGAGGTGTGGATTCACCCCTTGCAACATTTTCCAAGGGGCTCAGTACGCAGTTCTCAGATATGCTCGGTGGGCTCAGGAAACTGTCAGGGTTGAAATCCAAGTCTGTATATACACTCCTCGGTTGGTCAACTTCATACTGGGAGCCCTCATCATCACTGGAGCAGGAAGATGACTCCACAACAACATTCTGTACCGGCTGCTCATCCAAGTCCCCATCTAGTTTAGGCGAAACCTTCGCCGGGGGCATATTTTCAAGCTACAACATCACATAGGAAGGTATCGTAAGCATTATTCGCATTGAGCTTTACATAGGTATGAATAAATTATGACAGATACAAACCTCCTCATCAGTAGAGTTTCTTTTCCGTTTTAAGGTCATACGTTTCTCAGTCTCTTCACTGGAGGACCTATGAACAAGTGTCACTGGCGGTAAGTAAACAAACCACACCAAGGTCAGTGTCTCATTGGAACAGGGTGCAAATGTAAACTTACCCAGTTTGTGCCATTATAGCTGGATGAGGTCCTGTAGTACTCTATTCCCGCAGCCTAAAACATAACGCAGGCTTAGTATCCCTATACATAAATCAATTTCGAGCCTTACAATTAAGTGTAAATAGCCCAAAATTACCGCATGTCATGTTCAAGATGCAAATAGGGTTATGTCACTTGACGACCGCAATTGAGGGCAAATATCCAATTTTATCGTAAAGCACATTTACGCCAAATCAGTATCAATTATCATAGAGGAGCGGAAAACACATAATCCTGGAACAATCTGGTGAAAAGCACTGTTTATCGACGAATGTCCCCACAGCGTGCCCCCTGCTGCTTGGCGGGACTTTTTTTTCCAAGTGGTATTTGAGGTAGTAGGATCGAGAGAAAATGCTTTTTTGGAGGTTTTATTATCACTACAGTTCATATTCTATCATTTAGCATCAAGAAAATGTGGAAAAGTAATGATCAGCTGCTGTAAAAAATGCCACGAATCCGTCACATTCGCGCGCGAAAATTCTCCCGTCAGCGCCATTAGACACGTCGCAAGCTTGGGTTTCTCGCCACATCCACTTATGGAAATTGATAAAAATAGCACTAGCTCGGCATGATATCGTCACAATAGATATACTTTACCGAAATATCGCTATTTGAACTAAAATAAATGCATATAAACGATACCATCGTTGACAACTTAATTGGCTTGGCTTATCGCCCACCAAAGGTTTCTAACCTAATTACTGTTGAAAGGATAAGATTGTTGATGAATTAATACATTTCATAAGATGACCCGTATCTTTTAGTCGCTAATCATTGTAATTTAACATACCTGATCATTCACAAATTAATCCAAATCAAACGAAACTCAATTTCCTGAGGCACTAGATACGTACGGTGATCGTAGAGCACTTTCCTTACAATATTTGTAATGTTTTACACGATTTAATTATATGTACATAAGATATTAATAAAAGAGGAACACTTTGGCTATTTTTCTAGATTTACATGTCCTTTTTCAGCTTTTCACGGCTCGATAACGCCCGGCTTTCCGCGCGAAAATGTCGCGGCAAAACTCGATGCTCAGCGGGTTTACAAGTGACTAGCTTCACGTTTGTTTCTTCTGAAAATGTAATGTCAATTGCGGGACACGATCTGTTCCACGCAGAAATTATGGATATAACGTAGAACATCAATATGGATATCACTTCTGCTTATAGTTCAAGTTATACGGTTTTTGTTTGTTATTATTATAGTAAAAATACTTGACCATTTAACATTAACGAAAATTAGTGCATTAGAACCTAAAATGTTTTTTAAAGGCAAATTTTTCAGCATATTGTTGGTAAAAACATCATATATTTTTTTTAAATTTAAATTATTTTAAATATTGCCCGGGAATCAGTAATATTTTTACAATTTACATGATTTTGATAATAATTAAACGGGATAAAGTACGTGTAATGAAACTGCGAATTAAAATCAACGCTTATTTGTGATTGGCTGAATTTTGTAAATGGCGATGCAGCGGTACCATACGAACAAACATCCTGTAATTTCTGACGGTTGGTAGTAATGAAAAACTACTTTCACGCCTTACTACAGCTGGGCTCCAGCTGATAGAAAATTGAGCGAGAAAAGTCAATAAAGGTGCGCTATTATACTGATAACGTGGCAATACAGTGTTATTTAACTATTAAGTGATGATCTAAAGGTGAATTCTAAACAATTATTGTGCTAAGAATGGCTGCGCAAAATATAGCTGTAAAGTTGTGTGGTGTACTTCAAGCACAGGGTGATGAAGGTATGTCCCATCATTTCACTGTTTTATGTCTAAGAGGGTCTTGTTTATGATACAAAATCTCTTCCTAATCCTTCCAGAAGTAACGGCGCGAGAATGGCGCCTGTTAGGCCAGGAACAAGACGGATCTCAACTGTTAACTTGGATAGCAGATAAGGACGACAAAGATGTTTTGAACATAGGGGTTTACACAAATAGAACCAAGACCCTGGAAGTACTGCATACTTTTAAGGGCAAGCTGAACATAATACAGGCGTCTGTGAACGCTACACGTAGTTTATTGGTCTATGTGGTCAAAAAACTGCCATCTGACGATTCTGATATCAAGGAACCATTGTATTGCCCTCATTTGATATGTCTGTTGCCTGACAAGAAAAGTGACCCTGAAGAGGTGGAAGAAAGCTCCACAAAGCAGATAATGGTGCAATATGTGTATGGGAAGAGCAATAAATACAGCCCCGGGATACGGAATGATAGATTCCTTCTATTCAAACATTTGGAATGTAAGATTTCAGTTATACCTTACATTATTTTTCTAGAATTTGGGAAGACTTGACATGATTATGTTTCTGAATTGTAGGTATAAAAATCTACCGCACACCACTGTTTCTGAATGAGTGTGATGATGGTTCAGAAAAGTGGGGCTTTGATGGCATCTATCCGGAACCAGAGACTATTGTCAAGGTGTTCTCTTGGGCTCAATGGGACTGCGTAAATCAGGTAGTATATTAAAATATATTAATAGAAAAAGAAAACAACAATGTTACTGAATATTAATTCATGCAACATCTTTTTACCCGATTGTGGATGATTATGTGTTTGGGCTGTATGTTTCTTTGGCGCGTCCTACAGCCTAAACAGCTTGATGGATTTTGATGAATGAGGTACCATTAGATTAGTCTTAACCACGAGAGTGACACCTATGTCACCTATGATATAGGATTTGTCGGCTTACAGCTGGCATATTGTATTTCCGACACAACAAAAATTGAGCAAAACTTATCAAATAAGGTATCAAAATGAATATCTTTATTCATTTTAAAAATATACAAGGAAAACTAAAAAGTATAAATTATTACAAAAAAGGACAAAAAAACTGACTGCAATAAAAAGAGGCAAACATGCTTTAGATTCTTGATTTTAAAATCAGGCATCATTCATTTCATTTCTCCTTTGATGGGATCAGCTAGAACTTTGCGAGTTACTCTTCATGCCTCTGACTGCATCCTTTATTTCAACATCAAGAATCTGAACAAAATTAAAAAGAGGCAAAGAAGCCTCTTTTTAGTTTTGTTTCCAGTATTTATTTCGCTATGTGTTTTTCAGTGATATTGTGGTTGATTCTCAGGTCCTTTACTACATACATTACCGCGCGCCAACTCAAAGTTTTGCCGAAGGGGAGGAGGTGAAGTCGCCCTGTGAAATGACACCTACATTGTCAGCCTTTCAGTTCCACGCAGACTTGCCTTACGAGACCGTTGTAAGTACCTACATACTGTTGTAAGTAGTACATAGTTTCATATTGAATATGTTACATGTTTATGAGCCCATAAAATGCTAGCTATGCCCGTGGCTTTACCCGTGTGGTCAGAACCAACATTAACTATAAAGTACAAAATACTAAATGTTGTTCCACCATCTCAGTTTTTTAATCAATTGCTCGGCTTCTAATCATCAAGATACTAAGTACCCCAGATTTAAGTCTATCTGTTTGTCTGTTTGTACGCGCATCACGTAAAAACTACTGGACCGATTGCGATGCGATTTTCACTGTTGGAAATCTTAGGTTTTGAGTTAAAAACTGGGGTAGGGGAGATAGGGGCTACAATTGACATGGGTAAGAATTAACAAGCGATTTGTCGCTTAACTATGAACATTATGGCTGTATATCAACAGTATTCCAACTCTATGAATAGTGGCAAATGCGAACAAACCGGCTATTTCACGCTGAGGTGCCGCATGGAGACATCATGTCACTGGTTAATTTGACCAGCAGGGCAACTGCAGAAGCCAATATGCCTTGTTGCAAACAGATTTTCTTAGCAATACCACATTATGTAAAATTGGCTGCTATATTAGCTTGTTTTTCTATAGTAAAAGTTATACCCAATCAAGGGCGGATCCAGCCTTCGAGTCAGGGGGGTCACACACTCATATCCAGCCTGGATGGGTTCCTAAATTATACAATACTACTTGTTCCCCGCGGTTTCACTCGCGTAGCCTATGCTCAAGGGCAGATTCGGAATTTATTACTGGGACATTTATTACCTACCTATTATTACCCTGTTATTTACCTATTTATTTATTTATTATGTATATTTGCCATCTCTCTGTGCTTCGGAGGGCATGCTCCCCCAAATGCAAGAGATCCACCACATAACGAAAAACATCAAAGAACAGAGGCGCAAAAATATAGTGCTATTTATATCAGAAAATTTAAGAACATTATAAGCGCGAGGGTAGCGATCGCGAAATTTTTAAACTGAGTTAATACACTATTAAATTAATCATATCATCTTATCATTCCGAAACATGTCAAAATATGCATTGACATGATTATGACTTATGAGAGTAGAAATTATTAAAATATTGAGCTATGTATTATGTATGTCAATGTAAAACAAGGAAAAAAGAAACAAGTCATAAAAACAAATATATAAAAATATTAAAATAGGTTCGAGCGGAGCAAACACGAAAATGTTGAGCTATTTCGTTCGGTGTAGAAGTTAAATAATGTATTCCAAATCATATAAAAAGAAACATTGAAATTTTTGACCCGTTTCTTTACACAAACCTAACAGCACAATTGAAACATAATTCTTAATCATAAAAAAATATGCATTGAAATGATCAAAATACAACGAGGTGGCGTTCACGTTTAAGTTCTGAGCTATTTATGTTAATAAAGATTTTTCCAACAAAAGCACATGAAAATAATGACAAAGAACCCCAAAAAAAGCACGAGCGAAGCTTTTAACAGTTATTCTGCTCCTATATAGCTCTAAAAACAACATTAAATAATATACAAATTGCATTGATTTGATAAAAACAAAACACGCAAATGCAGCGTGCATACCTAATGTTCAAAAAGTATGCGATTTGTTTCAGTGTAGAAAATGGAAGATTGAAAATCTTAGGAAAATAACCGATTATCGTTACTGGTACACATCCAAAGAAGCGCGAGCGAAGCGAGCGCAAAAAAAAAAAGGTTTATTCCAAATCATTTAAAAATAACGAATTAATGTAATTGCGTTTATTATGTAGTCGTTAAGCCGTGTCAGAGGCCTTTGGACGGCCTGGCAAACTCTGACTTCAGAGGCCAGCACTACCTCATCCCACAAACAACAAACTATGTAATTGCAAATTATGCGAAGAAGCGCGAGCGAAGCGGAGCTAAAATTTTAAGGTTTTCTAAAGAAGAAAATTTAACATAATTAAAGGATATTATTTGCAGTGGATGATCATCTGGAATATTATACAACTACCTAGATATAATATTAATTGCAAATCAAGAAGCGCGAAAGAAGCGAGTTTTTTTTCCCAATATGGTTAGGTGTTCCGTTTCACAAAAATATGATGCACCATAAGAAAGCGTTTTTTTACGTAATATTTCTATCAATGTTAAAAGGAAACATAGTTCCAAATCATATTAAAATAATTAATACCTTGCAATATCCTACAATAAGCGTGACCGAAGCGAGCGCAAACTTTCTTGGCTAATTCTACTTATAGTTTGTTTGTCGTATGAGGCAGTGCTGGCCTATGGTGTCGGAGTTTGTCAGGCCGCCCTATGGTGTCAGAGTTTGTCAGGCCGCCCGAGGGCCTCTGTGGCTTAACGACGACCACTAATCAATAAATCCGGAACCGATAGCTTACCGTGGCCTCCAAAGTATCTCTATAGGGTTAAACCAAACTAAAACATAATTTGAAATTGCCCAAAAAGTAAAATATACTACCAAAAGCGCGAGCGTAGCGAGCGCGGAAATTTTGGGATATATTTTTTTTATATATTTTTTTTAACATAACATATATGAAAATAACGAATGGAACAAAAAAAAAAGATTGACATAGGCCCGGGGGGGGGGGGGGGGGGGGTCATGACCCCCATGATGCTGGATCCGCGCTTCTACCCAATTGAATAAAAATACAAATGTGATAAACGGGGACATGGGACTAAAAGTAACAAATTGACAGGTTAACTTGGTACAAGATGATTATTTATTTAATGATTAAAAATAAACATTTTTTTGTTGTTGATTATTTGTGTAAGCGTTTAAAATTTTCTGCTATAGGTAGGTAATACAATTTTCGTAACTTGTCAGTGCAAGATTTTAGCAAGACTCCTCTTTACTAAGCAATTTATGAAGTTATTCAAAAAAATTAAGTATAAATTGATTACTGATCAATTATTGATTACCTATAATTTGTAATTTTTATGAGTAATAATATCTCTATTAAAGTAAGTCTGCCTAATTTCTAAATTACTATTAACCAAATGCTCATGTGTGATTAAGAAATGTGATTGATTGTGTCATAATTTACTTGTTAAGTTTAATAAATATAAGTTTTCTATATAATTGAAAAATGTGCCTTTAAATACATAAACAAATAAATTCAAAAATATTTATTAGTTTAATTTCACTATAAACTAGATTTATTTAATACTGTTAAAACATGACCTTCCTGTTTATGCCTGCCCCAGCCCCGAAGTCGGGGTTAAATTAAACTAATTGTTTTACTGTTAAAAATATAATCAGATAATATGTACAAAGTTGTTACTTATGATGCAGTTAAGTTGGGAATCCTCACTGTACATAGATGCCTCATTAAGAAACCTCGGGCGTGCTTTGGGTCAGTAAAATATCTAGGTTTGTTTGGAGTTGGCGGCACGCACCGATTGCTTGCTGAAGCATCTACAGACGTGATGTTTGTGGTTCCGCGTGGCTTGCACAACGTAGGTACGAGATCACTCGATCAGATCACAAAAAATTAAAAAAAAAAAAAAAAAAAAACCTTTACGGGTTTATTTTTTACGTTTTTAAGTTTTATATTGCCTTTTAATTTTTAACGTTTCCAAGTTGTTTTTTTTTCTTCATTTTTTTTATTGCTTTGTCATCAGTTTGTGAACTACCCTGAAAGTTTCAGCCGGATAGCTAATCGGGAACAAACATATTCCGACTCAGCAAACGTTTAACACGCCTTTAAGCCTTGGCACTGATTTTCTAACCTATTTGTGAAGTGTGGGAGGGTCCGTTCTCATATGAATTATCGTATGGTTTGGGGCAAGATATTGATTTTCCAGGAAATGATAATGATTGTATGCCCCAGCTGAACATTCCTCTGAGCTTGCCGCACGTGTCGAGCTCCGCCGACGGCGCCGCGTGTGGTGCGTACGAGGATGATGCGGTCCCGCTGCGCGTGCACGACTGCAGCCTCGATCTGCAGATAGTCTGCGACCAGAGAGGAATCCTCTGCATCTGTCATCACTACTTGTACAAGGTAAGTGAGTATACTAGTAATTAAAGTAGTCCCTGTAGCTTTGAGCAACTGCAGACCAAGTTTGTTGTAAATTTTTTTTTTAGATTATCTTCTTTGTATATACAGAGTGATTTTTTCAAGTGGGCGTGGATGGCTAAATCAGAAACTATGAGGAATAGCGAAAAGTACTCAAAGAAGTCTCGGGCCCGATTTTTATGAAAACTAAACTTACCCCCTTAGATTATTTTCTCTGGGGGTATGTAAAAAACGAAATCTACAAAGACACGTATAATGCAATTGATGACTTGAAACGAACTTTGGAAAATATTCTAATTGGAATCAATAATATTTTAATACTGAATGCAGTACAATCCTTGAGACGTCTAATCCAGCTATGTATTGAAAAGAACGGTAATAATTTTGAACAATTAATCAGTTATGGTTTAACTATTTTTGTTAAAAAAGAGCTCTTTCCTTAAGTTTGCCGTATATCATTTCTTCCCAGAATTCAATCCTTATTAGCGACACTATCGAATGGTGTAATAACACAGTGTGTGTTTTTTTTCCAAAATCACCGTGTTCGATTCCTGCCTAGGAATATTCTTTTTTCAAAAATCCAAAGATGCAGTTTTAGTTTTCATCAAAATCGGGCCTGAGACTCCTTTGAGTACTTTTCGCTATTCCTCATAGTTTCTGAATTAGCCATCCACGCCCACTTGAAAAAAACATTCTATATATATTTATATTTATGTTTTTTCCCTTACACGATGGACCGACGACATTGTAGCCAACGCAGGAAGTCGGTGGATGGAGGTGGCACAAGATCGCTCGTCATGGCGCTCTTTGGGGGAGGCCTATGTTCAGCAGTGGACTTCTAAAGGCTGACATGATGATGATGATATATATTTATATATATATATTTTTTAAGACATTGAAATACACAAATACATAGAATCTGTGAATGCAGGTCAAAATATCTCCAAAAGTTAAGGAAAGTCTCCTAAGAACGTTTTCCTGTAGCTACAACGGTTAAGGTAATTTCCTACGAAATGTATGGACAAAGTATTTCGCAGTTTCTGACATTTCTAGTACTCAAACCTCAGTCGGTCCCATAGAGACTTTTAATCCTAATAAAAAACAAGATCGTTTGGCATCAAAATAAATTATTGTGTAAAACTTCAATTTTCTTTTTTTCCAAAATCTGTGAATATCTCTTCAGAATATCTCAAAAGTTATGGATGGTCTTCTTGGAACGTTTTCCTGTAACTATAACGGTTAAGGTACCTGCCCTTATTGTCCCGTCTCAAAAATCCATCCTGTATAGGTAAGTTTGTATCCGCTGAGCTAAATATTGTTTTGTCAAAATATATTGTTTACTTCCAAAACCTAGTGAAGGACGCCCTCCGGCTTGATCGAGCTACAAACTGCGTAAAGGCGGCAATTACATGAGAAGAGCCGAAGAAGGCTCTGTGGCGCGCTTTAGGAGAGGCCTATGTCCAGCTGTGGACTAATACAGGCTGATGATGATAATTATTATGATATATGATATTGCTTCATAGTCATCATTCGACTAACTGTATAAATAGTTTTTACTACAGAGTCAGATCAATAAGAGATATGTTATAAGTTTACGGTGTGTCTGTGTACGTATCTGTGTGTCTGTCTGTGGGTGGCATTGTAGCTCCCAAACGAATGGACCGATTTTGATGCGTATTGTTGTGTTTGAAAGCTGGTGTGATAGAGATTGTTCTTAGCTATAATTTCGGGGTGTTATATAAATTTTTAATTTGTGCATGTGACTTGGACTTGTTGAAATTTTACAAGCTCAGCACTGAGCGTTTTCCAATTTAAATCAATTGAATTTTTAGCCTCTTGATGACTCTACCACCTCTCTGATTTTGGAAGACAGCGTGGATCTAAAAGACTCAGGAGTTAACTTCGCCTACTCCATAACCCTGCTGCAGCACGGCTGTGTAGTCCACTCGGTGGTCCCTGACTTACCCTGGTCCTTAGCGAAGTCTTTGCGGCCATCTTACATCTTGTATGCTGGTAAGTAAAACAAGTGAAAAATAAAGACTTACTAGCTTTCCCGCGACTTTTTTATCGCGATAAAAAGTATCGTATGTCCTTCCCCAAGGCTTAAACTATGTCCAAACCAAACATCAAGATCCGTTCAGCCGTTTAGCCGTGAAAAGGTTAACAGAAAGAGTTACTAAGTGAAGCAAGTTTCAGGTCCTGTTTCATAAATTAAAACTTACTATCCAAAATCTTAGTCGTTGGTGTTTTAGCAGGGTTTTTTCAGTGGGTAAATTGATGTGTAACATCTTTCCTCTCGCTCAGATTTCGTGAAAGGGACAAAAGTGTGTAACAGGAATCGGGGAAGCGCGCGTTATTTGATTTGACCAATGAGCACGCGCCGTGCTAGAGTATGTTAATGTTGCTTATTACCAAAGTGAGAACATCTGACATGTTACACATCATATGCGACTA
Organism: Alsophila aescularia; assembly: GCA_946251855.1. Lineage (NCBI taxonomy): Eukaryota > Metazoa > Arthropoda > Insecta > Lepidoptera > Geometridae > Alsophila > Alsophila aescularia. Next base: position 32,254,964 of record OX276377.1, on the reverse strand, counting down.
CTGTAAGGTGAACTCGTTTTTTTTAATTTAAATATCTAGATCATTTTTGGTAAGACCAAAAACATATTAGAATATATATCGTGTAGGTAACCTCAACACTGCCCAGTTTCGATGAAAGAACATCTTTTCAGAAGAGCTCAGCATGAATTAAGTTAACGGTTCCAATTTTCAACAGACACGCAACTCCTAATCAAGATCCCGATGCTGTACACTCATCTGTTGGACATCAGCTTGCACCACGAGCCGTGCTGCACCATAGTCATCCCCATGGAGGAGTGCGAGAGCGGCCCGAGCCTCGCACCGATTCTAGGCTGGGGCGCGCACGCTATGGTCGACTTGAAGACACTCGACGTCGTGACGATGAGCGTCCCTGAGAAGGACCTTGCAGCAACGTTTAAGAGTAACACGGTCGTTGAGAACAAGCTGGCGATTCTGCATTACTTGATACAGCATGATGGGAACATGGATTTGGCCGAGGAGGTGAGATGCACACAATTCATCTTTAGAACTAAATCAATATATCTAACCAGCTTTTGCTCGTGACTTCGTCCGCGCGCACTACAGTTTACGAGATAAAAGTATGCTATGTCCTTTCAAAGAGTTCAAATTAACTCCATACCAAATTTCATCAAAATCAGTTCAGCTGTTTAGATAGAGATGACAGAGTTACATAGAGAACGAAGAGTTAGAGTTAAAGTTTCGCTTTTAAACTCTCGACGTGAAAAGAGAAGGGTGTTAATAATAATAATAATAAACACTTTATTACACCATATAAGGAACAAATAACTTATTTTTAAAATACGGCACAATCCGCGGTCTTATCGCTAAGAGCGATCTCTTCCAGACAACCAATGGATGGACAGAAATTACGAATTAAAAAAAGGACGGTGGTGCAAAACAATACAATAAATCATGCAAAAATGACTATACCTACATATTTAATAAACTACATAAACCATACTTACTTACATAAGGTAAATACAACTACAATACATACTTTATAGAACTATACATACATACACTTAATAATTAATGCCTAGCATAAATATATCAGTTAAAGTATGGAGAAAAAATATATTAAATCAATGAGCTTCAGTGGAAAGGTAGAAGTTATAAGGTGTTATAAGTTTAGAGTGTCTATCTGTGTGTGTATCTGTCTGTGGCATCGTAGTTCCCAAACGAATGGGCCGATTTTGATGCGTTTTTCTGTTTGAAAGATGGTATTTACCTATAATTTATGCAATTTTTAATTTGTGATTATGTTTTGTTTGTTATGTTTGTTTATTTTTTTCTTTGATGCGGAATCTTTGACAAGTTTGTTTATTTTTTTTTGTTTGGTTGCGTTCAAAGAGTATACAAATACTGAAGGGATCGTAGCTCCCAAACGAAAGTTTGAAAGCTGATGTGATCGAGATGGTTCATAGCTATAATGGGAGGGGGATGTTTTTTTTTAAATGTGCTTGTATAATATTAGTATGGATACAAAAGCATAATGTTAAGCATTCATCATCATGTCAGCCTTTAGAAGTCCACTGCTGAACATAGGCCTCCCCCAAAGAGCGCCATGACGAGCGATCTTGTGCCACCTCCATCCACCGACTCCCTGCGATGGCTACAATTAATGTTAAGCATTAGGTAGTTCATAATATGTACTTTGCGTGACAAATAAGATCAGTAGAAAAAAAAGCTTATAAATGATCAGTCTTAGCGACTCGATGTGCTTGTTCTTGAACTTTTCATTCTGTTTAAATACTATTTTAAGTCGTCATGAGCTCAAAGTCGCCGTCTAAGATTTTAGATTTTAAACTCTCGTTTATAGAACCTTAGTTAAATTTGGGGAAAAAAAGACAATCAGAAAGTAGGATTTCCCATACAATCCCACAGTTTTTCGAGATTCCAAGAACTTTTTCACCTTCCCTAAAATCTCCAATTTCAGTTTTTACACGAATGCCAAAATAAGAAGTGTAATGTTTTCAGAGTTCATGTATGTGAGTTTCTTTATTCCACCATAATTTTTAAATGCCTGTTCAGATTTGGATGTATGGGGCATCAAATTCTTACATCATTCGAATGCCAAAATAAGAAGTGTAATGTTTTCAGAGTTCATGCATGTGAGTTTCTGTATTCGACCATAATTTTTAAATGCTTGTTCAGATTTGGATGTATGGGGCATCAAATTCTTACATCATTCCGTGTAACATAGTTTTATATTTGGCTTGGCTATCATTTTTTTTCTCTTATTTGGATGATGTACTTGTTTGCCATTTAATTTCACGGTGTATAGTTAGGTTTGCTTACTTTCCCAAATATAGAAGCTGTCCGTAAAAGTCTTGTGTGACACTCGCTAAAGTCTCACTAACTCTCTAGATTCTTGCGAACCTGTAGAACAAGCTGGCTTCCGGAATGGATACTCAACCATCGACCACATACATGCAGTCTAGTAACTGATGGAGAAGTGCAGAAAATACAGCCGGCCCCTGTGTTTGCCTGTGTCGACTAAAAAAAGCTTTCGACTGCGTCGAACACTGGGCCGTATTCCACTCTCTCAACTGATGCAGTATGTGGACCTACTCCGGGAGCTGTACAGGATCGCCACCCTGCAAGTGCGCATACGTAGGCTTACGGACCTCGTGTCTATCAACCGAGGTGTTCGACAAGGTGACACTCTCTCACCAACATTATTTACCAACATTTTAGAAGAACTACTGGACTGGAGTGAGAGAGGGATCAATATCAACGGGGACCGCATGACGCACTTTCGTTTTGCCGGCGACCTTATCATTCTTGCTGAGAACGTTGCAGATCATGACAAACATACCATCACAGACACCTACCGTTATTGTAGGTGGCTTTCCCTTAGAGGTAGTGGACGAGTATGTCTATCTTGGACACTGTTTATCCATTGGCCAAGGCTCCCAGATCAAAGAGATCGCTATAGACGAATCCAGCTAGGAAGGGCTGCCTTCGGCAAACTAGATGACGTCTTCAAATCGCAAATTCTCCAAAGCCTTAAGACCAAGGCTTTCAATCAATTTATCTTGTCTATCCTCACTTGCGGCGCAGAGACCCGGCCGCTCACAAAAGAGCACATGCATAAGATTAAGGTAGTTCAAAGGGCGATGGAGCGTGCCATGATCGGCATTTCACTCGTAGACCTAATCTCGAGATCAGGCGTAGAACAAAAGTCGTGGACGTAGGGAATCGGATCACAAAGCTGAAGTGGGGGTGGGCATAGCTTTTGACGAGATGAGAAGATGGCAGATGGACAAGGGCAGTGGCGGAATGGTGGCCAAGAGAAAGACGGAGATTAACAGGCAGACCACCTGCGTGATGGTCAGACGGCGTCATCAGGTGGCAGGTTGGCTGGAGACCGGAAAGAATGGCATGCAAATGAGGAGGCCTATACCCAACAGTGGGTTGAAGTAGGTATATAAATAGTTAGGTTTGCTGACTGGAAATTTCTTGTTTGGTTAACCTGTTTTGTTGCCACAATAAAGCTATGTCTGTATCTTCCAGCTGATATCGTGGATGTGCCTGAACCAGCGCGACGGGTTGTACGGGTTCCAGCGTGTGATGCAGGAGTATCTCGTGAGCACCACGTTCGCTCTGACGCGCCGCTCGTTGCCCGCCTCCGCTCTCAACCTCATGAGGATGCTGCCCTTTACGCAACATCTCAAGTTTGCTGATGTTAAGGTGAGATTCCCCTGCTCCTCCCAGAATCACCCTCGCTCAACTCACGCGTAAAGCACATGGCGTTGTTCATATTATTCCAGCACCACTAATTTACCCCCCTTCCCTTGTGTAACGGTTCCACGTCTACGGGACAACGAAACTAAAGTGAAACTTAAACAAAATGTCCGACGCGTGTATTTTTTTAAAATTAATTGATTGAAGACCACTATTTTAAGATTTTTGACGACAATAATATCTACAACCACATGTGTGTTTTTTTACATAGCATTAAATCCCAAAATCATGTCTCTTTTGAAATTTTTCGCGTGGATATCTTTCTAAAGCGCTATTAATTAATGGTTTTCAAGTTTCAATCTATCTACTAAACTGTTTTTTAGTTAGTTGTAATAAAATAACATTTGTGGTCAGGTGCGCGACATGTGCGTGAGCGTGAGCCAGGACACGCTGTGGAACAGCTCGTGCGTGGTGCTGGCGCCGCGGCAGCGCGTGTGCCAGTTCGCGGAGGACGTGTGGACGCGGCTGTGGGCGGCACTCAACCAGCCGCCGCCGGCGCGTCTGCAGCCGCGCGCCGTGCTTGACAAGCTGCGCGTCAGTCTGCATTGTTACCAGGTCAGTGCCGCGAGGTGGAAACCTGGGATAAATTTGGGAGGTGGTGTATCCCGGGGAACGGTGCTTGCATGGTTGTCCAATGAGGTAGTGCTGGCCTCTGGTGTCAGAGTTTGTCAGACCGACCGAGGGCTTCTGACATGGCTTAACGACTGCTATCAATCCATAATAGCCAGGACTTACAGCTTAACTACATCACTGCACATTTTTAAAGACCGTGTCAAGAATCTGTACTTGTCAAGTTGTTAATCTGTTGAATGTAATATAATATTAATAATTATTTTATTTTAACAGTATGTGTATCGTATATAAGTAAGTGTAGTATTATTATTTTGTATGTATTATTATATGGTAATAAATATTTGTGTAATTTGTATCATTCATTATATATGTAGGTATATTTTTATAATTCTGCTCACTACCATCCTTTGTAACAGCCTATGTGTCTCTATTCAGCCTACGGTTGTCTGGAAGACATCGCTGCTTAGTGATAACGCCGCCGATTGTACTGTGTTAAAACTTTATTATTGTATCATCAGTTCATTTCTTGTGCAATAAAGAGTTATCTATCTATCTATCTATCTATCTTAACGTGCCCCCCGAAGCACGGAGCGATGAAAATGCATGGATTTACAAGATGCAAACATGGATTTAAAAGATGCATACGTTCATTAATTACGTATCGCAGGCAGTTGCTGCTCGCGTTCAATTTAACGCAATTTATACAGATTTTAGTAGCGCTTTCGATAAGGTCGAAAATGGTTGGCCTTATCAAGCGAAACTGCAAAGACTTCAAGAGACCGGCATCGTTACGTTGTCTGTTTAACGCTCTTGCACGAAGTCATTTAGAATATGCTTGGACCGTATGGAACCCTTCATATAAAAACCACATCGACAGAAATGAAGGCCGTTTCACTCGGTTTCTTGCTCATAAAGATAAAGATATAAATATGCTCAGGAATCTGGATTACCCCCAGCGCCTAAGTTCTCTCAAAGCAGATTCACTACATGAACGGCGTAACCTCATTGATTTGGTTAACTTTTATAAGATTCTTAATGGTTTGCTCTGTTCTTCTGAGTTGTTGTCTGAGATCGCGATTACTGTCACACGCTCAAGTTTTATACTAAAATCCCATAAATTTTTAAACCCCGACAGAGTAGAACAAAATTGGGCCACAAAGTCACAATTCGCCGCTAAACAGCATTATTAATAGCTACAATAACTTGTACGAGAATAACCCAAGCCTTGATATCTTTGATGCTAATTTGTCTCATGATAAAAAAAGAGTTTTACACAAGCTTGATTGCTTCATATTAACTTTTAGATTTACTAGTATTATTTATTTTATACTATTTTGTTTATTACTACCTATATTTACAATACCATGATATCTAGGTTCCAAATTTACTTTTATTTTATTACTTTATTCTTACATTTATATTTAAGTATATACTAAGTACCAAATGTTGTTTTTACTGTACAGTATTTTGCACACCTGTTTGTAAATGTTTGGTTAACCTTATCCTAAGTTAACTATGAATGTTTTGTGAATTGTTCGTTGGATTATCTAAACAAATAAATTAAAAAAAAACTAACGTAACTTAGAAAAGTCATTGGCGTGGAGCCGAGGACCAAAGCCGATATCATTGGATTCTAACTCGCACGTATAGCTGCTACCACCGCTCTAGAATGGTTGCGACGTGGAATACCTCTAGAAACTTTGGTCGGTGGACCTTGGAAAATTAGTTGTTAGGTGGAAATTATTTCTAGGTAGGATACTTCGGAAAACAGTTCCTCGTAGAATACCACGGGAAACAGTAGCAAAGTGGCATACGACGCGGTAAACCGCCGGAATAGTTGCTTGGTGGGAAAACCCTCGACAGATCTTCGGTAAAATGATCGAATAGACACCCCTCAGAACAGTTGCTCGGTGAGAAACCTGTCGGGGAATTTTTAGTCTGCCAAAGGAATTTTTGCTCCATGGGATACCCTGCCGAGGAACTTTTGCTCCGCGGGTTACCCTGCCCAGGAACTTTTGCTCAGTGGGATATCATGCCGAGGAACTTTTGCTCCGTGGTATATATCCCGGGGAACTTTTGCTCCGTGAAATACCCCGAGGAACGTATGTCCAATACACTTCTGATATATTCCAGCATTTCAGCGGTTTTTCGTCCACAGTTTCAATACTACGGAAGCGTTTTTCTTGTGTTTGATAAGAACTGTTTTGGTTCCAGCCGGAAGCCCTGTCCCGCTGCAGCACGCCGCTGTCCCCAATGGCGTCGGGGCCTCCGCTCGGCGTGCCGCAGCGGCGCTCGTCCGTCGGCAATGCACAAGACTTACTGCCCTTCTTCGAACTAGACATTTGCACCGCTAGCAAGCAGGAGCATATCATTGCAGCGGTGAGTCCATCTAATCTAAAGCGTCCCAGAAACCGGCTAGATAATTGCCGCAATTGTACACGTAGCCGGGTTGCGCTAATAGCGCGGGCTTTTTGAATAGCACGAACAGGAATATTTACAAAATCAAAAATATTTGTAATAGTAATATTCACGTATAAACGTTGGACTGTTCCAACTGTAGTTCCAACCACATCCGTTTCCATTTTAAACTTTGTCATCATTTCAGTTCAGATAGTAAACTAACATGTCATAACCATATATCTTGTTAAAAGATGGTAGATACGGCTTTAATATCACGTAAACATAAACTGGGCTAGATACAACTACAGGCAAACCACCCACACAGCTACATTCCCACCGTCGCGCTTAGATAGAGACATACGCTGACTGAACCAGGAATGAGAGTCACTGCCAACACGTGCTACATAAACTCAACTCCGATTGTGACTAAAGGCTCAATGCCCCTCGGCTGCCGCGGCAGCAAAAAATCGGTTTACGCACGCGTGTGGGCGCCTAAAAAAGGGCAATTGTGTACATCATCAGCCTGTACTTGTCTACTGCTGGACGTAGTGATCACCTAATGTACGCCACTGAGCTCGGTCTTCAACTCTCCACATCCATTTTCTGCCTGCTTAATTTCGCAGGTCACAAATTTGTACATTGCACTTAATTTATGCGGCCCGAGGAGCTGGCACCTGCCTGATCTGCCCACTCTTAATTAGATCTATGGCCATAACAGAACCTGCGCGAAGTGAGCGTGCACCTCATGCGCGAATTGTCGGAAAGCGGTAAAAGTGCGAGCGGCGTGGAGAGCGGCGTGCACGCCGTGGGCACGCGCTGGGCGGCCGCGCAGTTGGACGCGGCGCGCGCGCTGTGCCGCGCCGTCACGCGCCCGCTCGCCGCCACGCCGCACCACAACCAGCATCGGGGATTCACCTTCATGTATGACTCTAGGATTAGGAGTGCCGCTTCTGATCACTTCTTCTTGTTTTTGGGCTCTTATTTTTTGCTTGCGCGTTTTTAAGCTTTGGACTTTTAGGACTGTGACAGCCATACTGTGTTCTTCTGTCACTTTCTTTTCTATATATTTGATTCACTTATTTTTGGCTAATTTTAAATCCCCACGCGAAAAGAGAGGTGAGTTATAAGTTCAGGGTGTGTACAGTTGTTCCATCTCACGAAGGCGGGTTGGTCTTGATTGTGTATGTGAGATGTTTTTTTTTATTTGTGCTTGTTTTGTGTCATTCGTCTTGTATAGCGGTTGGTTTGTGTTTTGGGTTTTGATACGGTTTTTTTTGTTTTTAATTTTTAATTTTTCCTTTTTTGGTTTGGCTTACAAGTCATCGTCCAGGCTGGTTTTTATCGGTAGATCATTTTTGTGTTCGTAGTGTTCTTAAACCCAAATGGCGTATGGTATTGTCACACAATTTCATTATCTGCTTTTTATTGTTTTTTTACTGCACTGGTATTTGTGCACTTAATTATACTTATTAACACCTCACACTTTATTAATGAAATATGTCCAATGTAGGCACAAGGTGTGTGAGTCTGACAATTGACGGGTTATTAATCCGTAATGCGTAACCTGATGAACAAACAGACAAATTCCACCGCATGCGGAACAGAAACAGTAAAACCAATAGACACGACGACATTATTAATAACGTGCAGAGGGTTCACTACGCTACTTCGAAACACGTTTCACCTAATTTCATTTAATCTATGACTCATCGAATACTTATTTTATCTATACATCAATTTAACAAAAAACATTTCATCGATGGTTAATTTCACTTTATTACATTCCATCAGTCACGTTCTTCTACACGTCAAGTATACAATTTATTTTTAAGCCAATCGTATTTTAATCCAAACTCTTTTTACTTAGAACACATTTGAACATAATACTATATTATCGATGCTTCATCATGCCAAAATGACCTTCACCTGGGTGGACTACGGGCACTTTTTCTTGCCCGTTGTTCACCCTAACGATAATTAAGAAGAATTTAAAAATATCTATTGCCCATGGTCCACCTACCTGCTCAGTTCACCTGGGTGGACCACGGGCGTTTTTTCTTGCCAGTTGTTCACCCTAACGATAATTAAGAGGAATTTAAAAATATCTATTGCCTATGGTCCACCTACAAAATAACTTTTTTAAACAACGCAAAAAAATTAATGTCAACTATAATTTCCGAAATCCTCGCCAGACCGTACGCATCGGTGGGGACCTAGATTAGTAGTTTCTTTACAGAAGTGATAGATCTCATTGATATCTTCATTTTGGATAACAGCTGTCAAACTTAAAAGGGCTATAACTCTAAAACTAACGATCCTAGACTAGTAGTTTCTTTACAGAAGTGAAAGATCTCATAGATATCTTCATTTTGGATGACAGCAGTCAAACTTAAAGGGGCTATAACTCTAAAAACTAAAGATCCTAGATTAGTGGTTTCTTCACAGAAGTGATAGATCTCATCAATATCTTCATTTTGGATGACAGCTGTCAAAATTAAAAGGGCTATAACTCTGAAACTAACGATCCTAGACTAGTAGTTTCTTTACAGAAGTAATAGATCTCATAGATATCTTCATTTCGGATTACAGCTGTCAAACTTAAAAGGGCTATAACTCTGAAACTAACTGAAGTAATAATAATAAATAATAATAATGTCTAATTGATAGATGGCAGCTTTCAGTCGTCAAAACATCCAGTATTGACAGCAGGGACCTTATTCTCTATTGCCACTCGGCCACGTAACGCGCCGCGTTAAGATATCTTCGTGGAACTGCTTGTACATGTTCGAGAATTACCGTACTTTTCCGAACGATTCCACAGCAAGACGCGTTACGCGTGTGACTGTTCATAGAGAATAATGGCCCTGATGTCAAAAATTACAAAGTACACGAATTTATCCGAAACTATTCGTACTAAGGCAATTAATTGTCCTAACGTAATGTAAGCAAGACTGCTTAATTTCTCATTATTTATATAACACCTTTCATTTTTACTTTGCTTTTCATTTTTGTCATCAGAAGTCATTTTTAACATGGACTGTAATTTTGACATTGCCTGTCATTTTTGACATTGCTGACACCAGCTATCAATACTGGATTGACGTTTGACAGCTGTCATGAAAAGATCTCGATGAGGTCTATCCCTTATGTGAAGAAACTACTAGTCTAGGATCGTTATTTTCAGAGTTATAGCCCTTTTAAGTTTGACAGCTGTCATCTAAAAGGAAGATATCGATGAGACCTATCACTTCTGTAAATAAACTACCAGTCTAGGATCAATAGTTTCAGAGTTATAGCCCTTTTAGGTTTGACAGCTATAAATCCAAAATAAAGATATCTATTAGATCTATCACTTCTGTAAAGAAACTACTAGTCTAGGATCAATAGTTTCAGAGTTGTAGTCCTTTTAAGTATGACAGCTGTCATCCAAAATATAGATATCTATGAGATCTATCACTTCTGTAAAGAAATTTCTAGTCTAGGATCGTTAGTTTCAGAGTTACAGCCCTTTTAAGTTTGACAAATTTCAACCAAAACGAAGATTTCGATGAGATCTATCACTTCTGTAAAGAAATTACTAATCTAGGATCAATAGAGAGAGATCACAGAGTATCGAGAAAATATCGATGAAGATGCTGATGAACAAATGCTCTATGCATTGCTGTTGAACACAATGACATCAGAAAACCATACCTTAACTTTTTGCCACGACCCATCGCTAAACGTTGACCCCATCTTAGGTTATTCCAACCCAAGTGTCTACTAAAATCTCAAGGAAGTCTCAAAGTTCAAAAGTAATTAGGTTTAACTTGCAATGGATGAATAGTAACTTCGGAGTATGATACTTAGATGAATCCTTTTTGGGTAAAATTTATTTGGATCTATAGTTTTTGTGTGCAATGATGCATGTAACAAACGTACTTCGATGTATCAAACATTGTGCTAATTGATGTATAGATAAAATAAGTATTCGATGAGTCGTCATAGATTAAATGAAATTAGGTGAAACGTGTTTCGAAGTAGCGTAGTGAACCCCGTGCAGATAAGAGTACCTCTAAATGACACACCGAGACGCGTAGACGCGAGAAATAACAATTCCAAACATATTTTAAACAATCTTTCCCTCTTCAGAAATAATGTACCTACTTAAAAGTGTATGAACCTTTTTAGTGGAACAAATAAATAAAATGAAAAAAACAAACCCCCATCTAACTTACACATACTTCTCCTTGATCCGCACAGCGATGAGATGGATCGCATACGTTTTCTCTATAGTATACAGGTGCCGTCACAGTTTAATAGCGCTGACCTTGAAGTCTTATTTTTAGGTCTGTTGGGTAAGAGGAGTGAGGTGAGACGGGAGAGGCGCCCGGCGCCGGTGCTGTATTGGTCGTTCAGTCGCCTTCCCCCGTCTCGCCCCGTTCACGCGTCTCAAGTCCCCTTGGTACAGTCGCGCATATCGTTGTTTATATACGTTCGATAATCACTTAATCGTTTCATAGTGGGAAAGATGCCGAAAAAAAAGTGTTAACTAGGCAAGCTAGAAACATAACATAACATAACAGCAGGAGCGACAATACCTAACATTGCACAAAAACTTGGAAACAACCATTAAAAGCTTATACCAGATTGGAAACCGGACAACCAGCGCTGCTGATAAATCAATATTGACTGAAATTTTGCAATAAATTAGTGCGGATCCGAGAATAAACTGAAGAAACTAAAAAAAAAAAAACAAATGAAAACTTATTACAACGGACTATTTTTAATCTAAAGCACATGCTAAAAAAACGTCTGTAGGCACTGTTAGAAATATTTTATTATTTTATTTTATTATTTGGTACTTTCATATTAGGCATAATCCTTCGTGATATTTTATGGGAACAGCCACTGGCTTCTGAAACACAGTTCTCACTAGTTTGGGAGCCTCTGGATTCACAATGTTCTGTGTTAAACTTATTATGTCAATAAACAATTTTGTATTTATTTCAACACTAGCAGATAATTCTGAGTTAATTGCAGTGTTTAGAAAACCTGGTAAAAAAGGCCATATCTAAAACCAGTAACTGAAATTGTTAATTTTGACCAAGGTGTGGAAAAAGGTGCATCCACAACTTTCACCAGACGAATAAACAGCTCCTACTGTTGAGAAAATAAGAAGAAAATTACAGGATGATATTAATTTTCAAGGATCATAAGCAAGCCTCAGGAGGATAGTTAAGGATTTAGGATTTCGGTCGAAAAATACTGAAAACAACCGAAAATTTCTCATTGAGACGTCCAATATCCGTCTACAGCGGATCGAATACCTAAAAAAATTAAGAAATACCGTCAAGAGAGACGACCTATAATTTTCACAGACGAGTCGTAAGTTGATTCGTCTCATTCGAAATCCTGAAACAACCAATATCAAAAGGCCAACGCGTGGTATTCGTACATGCTGGCTCTGTATCAGGCTTTATCACAAACGCTTTGCATACTTTTAAAGCAGGCTGTAAATCTCGCGACTACGTTGACAACATGAACTATGAAAATTATGAAAAATGCATCCGAACTAAATTAATGCCATCATAATAATAATATTAATATAATAATAATATTCCATCAAATTCTGTCGCGGTGGTCTACAACGCTTCATATCACAACAAATAATTCGACCTCGCGCCTACATCAAACTCAAAAAAAGCAGATATGCAAGCTTGGCTCACTGAAAAAATAATAGAATACGAAACCAATATGTTGAAACCGGAAATCAAAGCAAATAAGGAACAATTCAAAACATTTTCAATAGATAACCGATTTTGGCCGAACTAAATCACAATATTTTAAGACTGCCTCAATACCACCCAGACCTCAACCCCATCGAGATGCCATCTCTACTATCAAACAGTACGTCGGAAGTAAAAATGTAAAATGGAATATAAATAATACGATTTAATTTGTAAAATAAAAAGTTAATTTAATGGGAGCGCGAGAATGGGAGGTGCTATGCAACAAAGTGAAAAGTATAGAAGAATAATGCAAAAAGTGACCACGTGATCGACAGTGTAACAGTACAGATACGTGTGAGTGATGACAGCTCAGATAACGAAGATAGTCAAGATGAGGACGAAGACTACGAAGTCTCTGACGACAATGAAATATGGCTTCTGCGAGTGCTTTCATCGTCCATCCTCAAACATCTTCTTACATGACTCCATTGAACGAGGATTTGATGGAAGGAATAACACCACTGCCATAAATATGACTAGAATGTAATGAAGATGTTTATTATTATTTTTACATTATTTAATATTAAAAATAAGATCTATTTCTTTATTTTGTCTAAATCATTAGACAAATTATTCTAAATCAAAAGTTCAATTAATTTCATTTGCGCTAACCCGAACAGCTTATTGAACCTTTTTTCATACTACAAACAAATTAGGTTGTTACTTAAAACTCCTTTTTTTTAATGTGGGATATTTGGTTGTCATAATTTCACCCGTCCGCTACTCTATCACCACTCCGCTAGAACATCACTAATAATTTTATGCGCGAATGTACACTTGCGCAAAGCACCCCTCCACTTTTGCCGAGTGCTATTAAACCGTGACGGGACCTGTAACAGCTATTATAATTATGTCGGGTGCGGGGCGAGATTGCGGTGATTGTTAAATAAAAAGATTGTTTATATTTAAAAAGTAAATTTATTATTAAAATACTATGTTCTATATGTTAATGTTTGAGGCATCCGGTTGAGGCGGTAACCAAATGTGCACTGAGGCTGAAAAGCCTTTAAATAATTCTGTGAACCCGTCACGCGAGTAATGCTGACTCAGATGTTCGGGCAATGCACTGGACAACTCTATAATAATTACCAGCTTTAGCCCGCGACTTCGTCTGCGCGGACTGCATTTCATCGCTACAAAAAGTATCCTATATTGAAACTATCTCCATACCAAATTTCTTCATAATCGGTTCACCGGTTTAGTGGTGAAAAGGTAACAAAAGAGTTAGTTTCGCTTCTATAATATTAAATAAATACTAGCTGCGCCCCGCAGCTTCGCCCGCGTGCTAATTTTGCCACCCCAGTTTCCTTTAGGAGTAACTGTTATTATTACATTTCAAAAAATGCCTCGTTATTGCACCCCTGGTTGACACCTGTCACTTTGACATCGATAATTTTATATTATTAAAGAGTATGTACCCTAGGGATAGTGTGAAATATTTAGTGTTTGTATTGTACAGCGATGAGATGGAGCCGACTCACGCGTACGTCCTGCTGAAAGTCCTGGAGCAGTACTACCTGGCGGCGGACGGCATCGCCTTCCCGCTGCCGCAGGGGTTCAGCTCCTTCTTCACGTACCTCGGGTTCCGCGCGCTGCCGTTCCACGGGTTCGTGCAGTACGTGCACAGGAACGTGTTCGAACTGCAGATCGATGTCATGAAGGCTATTATTGCTTGTGAGTATTGTACAGCGATGAGATGGAGCCGACTCATGCGTACGTCCTGTTGAAAGTCCTGGAGCAGTACTACCTGGCGGCGGACGGCATCGCCTTCCCGCTGCCGCAGGGGTTCAGCTTCTTCACGTACCTCAGGTTCCTTAACATTTAAAAATAAGTGTTGTAATGATCGGATCTTTAAAAAAATCTTAGTTTGCCGAATCTTAAATAGGATATTTGAGCATAATAACATTATTTCTTAATAATATGCTCGCGAAAAACAATGGTTTTTTGTCCATTATGATACCTAGGTGACGAAGTTTCACATAACTAAGTATTATTGATGAAACAAGAAACAGTAATGGGATGTCTTTTTCCTAGAGAATTTAATGTGTAAGCACTTAGTAGCATTAAGCAGCATTTTATTATAAATACACCATTTATAGACTTGTGTCAAACTGCAAAACTTAAATATCTATGGGTGACCTAATCATTCTGTAAACCTGTTCGTCTGCAAAAACATCTTAAATTTGGACCTAATACTATCACAAAGATCATTTATAAAGAGTATAAAGAAAAGGGTCCAAGGTGAGAAGAACTCCAGATGATACAGTTCTTGATTCAGAAATGAAGCCACGAATCTTTACTAACTGCGAACGATTACGAAGATAGGATTCACACCATCTCAGTAGTGAACCACATATTCCCGCATGATCTAATTTGAAAATTAGTAGTACCACATCGAATACCTTATGAAAATCTGTAAAAATTGCATGCCCTTCAAACTTACCTGTCAGTACTTGTGAGATGTCAAATTGTGAAGGTTTTTTTATGCGTTTTTATGAAAGGTTTAAGGTAAGGAGAGTAAAGCAAATTTTTAACAAGTGACTTAAATTTTTAACAAGTGACTTAAATTACTTACTGAAGGCAGAAAGAATTGAAATATACCTATAGTTCGTCACATAGCTTTTTTTTTTTTTTTTTTTTTTTTTTTTTATAATAAATTATTCGTCATAAGTAGTTTTGTGCATGTTTTCAATAAAATAGGAGGTATCCTATCTGGACCGAAACTTTGTTTATATCTAATGATTGAAAAGATCTGAGAACATCAGATTCGGTAATGGCACAGGAACCGTGATTTATGTGATGTTTGTTTACATTTCTTTTTACTTCTTTTTTCTCCGTTATATATGGAATTGAAGTATTTAGAAAACAATTCACTTATTTTCATGTCCGTGACGAGCATGATTGTTATTGAAATATATTTGGCCAGCAATATCGCAACTAGTTGATTTCATGGAATCAATGAATTTCCAGAAGTTCTTGGGATTCTTTTTGATATTGTCTCTAGCATTAATTTTAAATTAGGAGTAGCAATGAAGGGTTTGCAATTTTATCATAATCGGATTTGGCAAAGTTTAGATTTATTTTTTGTGTTTTATAGGAACTTAATTTTAGTAATATTTGGATAGCTACCCGGCTAGTCGACATACAGTAGCCAAATCGACTAGGTTTTCGGAGTTCTTTGACAAACTAAAAAAAATGATTACTATTGTTGAATACCAAATCTAATATTATATTTCTTTCGTTAAGAATGTTATTTATTTGTTGAAATCCATTAAAAGCAATTGTGTCCACCAAGAGAGTTTCATTTAGGGAACTAGATATGAATTACCATGGTGCGAGATAATTTGCGTCTTTGTCGAGATTCCATTGCAGATTTGGAAGATTGAAGTCACATGTTATGAGAAAAATCGGTTTTTGTGTTACCTCGCGTGCTTGTGCTTCATTTTTGATAAGAATCGTTCAAGATAATCATACTTTATAAGAGGAGAGGAGAGGAGTAGAATTTTACATTTGCACTGTATATGTCCCATACAGTGCAAATGTAAAATTCTACTGAATCACTGCTTAGTTTCAGTTTTAGAATCACCACAATCAGTTTCCCATTGCCGCTCGAGCTACGGTTCATGGGTTTTTAAAATCGTAATTTATACACCATCACAATCTTGCCTAACACTAGTTGTTGATGAACATAGCCGAATAACGGTGTATCTACCTACTATCTAATATTTCATGATCATAAACAGAGTCATTCAACCAAGTCTCTGTGAGTAAAATTACATCAAAGTTGGTTTTCACTGCATTGATCAAGATGTTTTCAGTCTTAGTCCTAAGTCCTCTAACATTTTGGTACAATATTTTGAGACCAGACGCAGAAACAATTGGCACGCCCTATTCAAAAGTCTTTAGGAATGGTCTTTCACTTTAAAACTCTTCGAATTGACATCCTATTACATTTCTAAAAGAATGTATTGTATGTCCTGCTTATGTACCTATAGCCGCATATTGATAGTACGCGGCTGCCGCACGCGCCAACTTTGCGATCACGGAACGCGCTCCAAATTTTCAGATTTATTATTTGCACCCGCGCCGCGCTCTGAATTTCCTTTGGTGCGCGGCGAAAATCTACAACTTTTGGTACGACTACCACCAACCACGTTAGCGCGTTCCTGTGTTCCAATATGAGTGCGCGCCAAGACGCAGCATAGGCATCATTTCAACTTACACCATACTCTAAACTATATTCCAGCAAAAGACGACGATAGCAAGAGCACCGTGAACAACAAACTGCGCCTCATCCAGCTGGTGGGTGAGGGGCGCGGGCGCCGCGCGCTGGCCGCGTGGCCGCACCGCGCCGCGCTCGTGCTGCGGGCGAGGGACCACGCCGCCACGCTGCTCAGCGGCGCCGCGGCGACCACACACAGGGAGCAGGCCAGGCACCGCCCCGTCGCCGACACTGGTACAGTACAACACTCATCTAGCCGGGGGGGATGAGGGGCGCGAGAGGCGCGCGCAGGCCGCGTGACCGCACCGTGCCGCGCTCGTGCTGTGGGCGAGGGACCACGCTGCCACGCTGCTCAGCGGCGCCGCGGCGACCACATACAGGGAGCAGGCCAGGCACCGCCCCATCGCCGACACTGGTACAGTACAACACTCATCCAGCCGGGGTAGTGAGGGGCGCAAGAGGCGCGCTCTGGCCGCGTGACCGCACCGCGCCGCGCTCGTGCTGTGGGCGAGGGACCACGCCGCCACGCTGCTCAGCGGCGCCGCGGCGACCACATACAGGGAGCAGGCTAGGCGCCGCCCCGTCACCGATACTGGTACAGTACAACATTCATCTAGTTGAGGGGCGAGGGGCTAATACCACTACGCGGCCGTCCGGATGAAGGTTGAATGAAAATGCTTTACGCGAACTGCACGCCTCCTGTGTCACTGTGGCATTTATCGAAGCCAAAACGTGGAACATGTTCTGATCCACTCAATTGGCAATAAGATACTCTACTAGACTTATGTACCTACCAACTGTACAAATATTCAATATCAATAAATTATTACTAGAATTCCGCCACATGCTAAGGTCAATCGCAACGTGAAAACCTAACACGTCATTTGGCAACTGTTTACCTTACTATGTCATCAAGTTTTATCAAATCTCTCGTTTAATATATCTATTTGTTTAGAATAGAATCTATAGAACACTGTCTTTTCTTAGCAGACCTAAGCCGAATATCCGAATCAGTGGCGGATTTACACATTTGCCGCCAGTAGGCTATTCTATTTTTTCCGCCCCTACCGACATCTTTAATTTGATCATCATCATCAGCGTATATCTGTCCACTGTTAGACGTAGACACGCCAAATCCTAATGCACGCCACTGAGCTCGGTCTTCAGCTCCCCTCATCCATTTTCTTCCGGCCCCTTTTCACAGGTCGTCACTCCAACTGGCCAACGGATATCAGCTCTTCGGGAAAAGTGACAAGCCCAGTCACTTCAACTTGCTTTTCCTTAGTGATATGTCAGTCACCTTGGTTCTCCGTCTGATATCTTCATTAGGAATCTTTTCCTTCAGAGAAACTCCAAGCATATCTCTCTCCATAGCTCGCTGAGCGACCTTAAATTTGTGGACTAGTTTCAAAGTGAGAGGCCAAGTCTCGGCTCCGTAGGTCATGACTCGTAGAACGCACTGATTGAAGATTTTTGTGTTTTTGTGTTCTTTTGTGTTTTTGTGTATGAACGACGAGAAGACTTGACGTAGCTTGCCGAATGCTGCCCAACACAGCTGAATTCTTCTATTGGCTTCCTTCTCAAAGTTGATCTTACCTAATTTCAATATTTTGCCCAAGGTAAACATATTGCTGAAAAACTTCAAGATGTACATGGTACTTGGTACTTGGTGGTCGGGCTTCTTATCCGCAACTAGGCCGATCATAGGCCCCTTTTGGGTGAAACGGGCGGCGACTGCTAGTTCAGCCACCCGATGTCCCTCAGGAAGGCCAGCACGAATTCCGGCGCAGGCCTCCCTCAGGGTGGAAGTTGTTCCCAGGAACTGTTCACTTTGTGGCGCCACGCTTTCGCACTCAAGGAGTACATGCGTGGCCGTTTCTTCTGCCCCCATGCATCCTCTGCACAAGGGGCTGTCTGTGACACCATTAAGTGCAATCCGTTCCGGGTCAACAAGATCGTTAAACATGATCTTGGACTTATCTATGTTCATTCCGAGACCGATGCGAGAAGCATCATCTAGGTTGTTCAGCATACTTTGCAAGTCGTGCAGCGATTCCGTCATTAGGACGATATCATCTGCAAATCGTAATCGTAAATCGTGTGATGATGTTCTCGGCATTGATATTAATGCTCATTCCTTTCCAATCCAGCGTCATAAACCTATCTTCCAAGGCATTACTGAACAGTTTCGGGGTTAAAACATCCCCCTGTCTCACTCCCCGGCGCAGTTGGATATGTTTAGACTGCGGACACTCATAGTCGCGGCATCATAGCAGAAACCTCAGCAATTCGATGTATCTCCAGTCCACTTGATACCGCTGCAAATACTACAGAACCGCCCAGGTTTCAACGGATTCAAAGGTCTCATAGTTCACAAAAGCAAGACACAGGGGCTGGTGATACTCTTCATACTTCTGCATACCTGTCTATGTATGTGGTCTATGGTGCTAAATCCTCCGCGAATTCCGGCCTGTTCAGGAAGCTGAAATATCAAGACTTCTTGCGAGACGATTTGATCAAACAACTTATATAGACATGGCTCAAGAGTGAAACAGGTCTGTAGTTCTTTAAAAGGGTATCATCCCCCTTTTTAAGGAAGAGTAACTACCAAACTCCTGCTTCACGCCTCTGGAGTTCTCCCATTGTTAAGAATGGTGTTAAATTTAGCTCGGAACTAAATGACGTATGTCTCAAAAGTTAATTATTTTATTGGCAGGCTAATAATTTAGTTAGGTAAATTTTATCTAAACATTAGATGATAAACTATATTTTCTTGCTGTGAGATTTATTTTAGAGATAAAATTTAAGCCGTTGAGTAGAAAAATGAAAATATTACTGAAAATAACGTAATTTTTGATAAGGAAATGTATCGAATGAAATTCTGTGAATGATGTTTTTGTCTTAGTCTTAGAGAGATAAAGATCTCAAAAACATGTATGTTAAGTTTCACATTTATCAGGTTTGTGGTTGACCCAGCATATTTATGGAAAAAACCCTTAAAAAGCAGAGGCTGGTCTTAATACTACTCACACAATAATGTACATGCGGTAAACGTATTAATTAAATATGTTTTATTGCTTACTTACAGTTGAAAAACAATACTTATATTCAATTATCTGGCAATAATCCTGCTGATGATGACAATCAAATTCAATTAAGTTATAAATGTATTACATTATCTTTATGCGCGATTTTCTACTCGAAAAAATCATCTTAGTATCGTAATTAGCGTCGTATGAAATCTTGTTCATTAGTTGTGACTCTATGCACGAGGTAAGGCGTTTAGCTTTTCTTGGCTTAAGGTACCTAGATCTTAGATAATTTTTCACCTGTTTTAAGCAAGAAAAGCTTCTCTCACTCAAACAATTTATCACTGGTGTACATAGACCCATGCGAACTGCTTCAGTTTGGATAAACATTTTGCAAATTCTGTTTTCGCAAGAACGAAGGTAGACTTTTCAATCCAGAATCTGAGTTTAACAAAATTCTTTCACAAGACAGGTGGCATTAAAATTGTATGCATTTTTGAACCAAGTCAGTCTCTAAATCATAACGATACATGTCTTCCAAGAAAAATACTTTTTCATGGTTGTTGATGACATTTTGGTCAGAAATAAAACTTTTCTTTGAACCTGTTTTAGGCCTCCTGCCGTTTTTCTAATTCGGATATGAGCCGAAAAATGTGTTAACCCTGATAGTGTCACTTTCAGTCATTCTCATTACTTTATATATTTTTTCCTTTTCGTTTGTCTATTTCTCATGTCTTTAATGCTTCGACACTCTTAACTCCGTCGCCTTTTCTTCGAAATAAATTATATTTTCTCGTTCAGCTACGAAAAACTTGCAAAAGATTCGTGAAGATCGGCAACAGTGATCAGATCTACGGTAGAAGTCGGGCTTTCTTTCCAAAAAACATTCGCAAAATGTTGGCCCCAAATTTGCCGCCCTAGGCCCCATCCACTTAGCCTGCTCGCAAATTCGCCACTGATCCGGATATTCGGCTGAGGCCTAATCACAATTAGCGTTGTCGAATGACAACGATGTTGTTATTAAATTAAATAAATATATTTCTAAGTTGCTCCCATTTTTTCTCTTTATGGTCATCATAAAACCTCCGCCTGCATACTCCGGTACATAGTTCCACTTTCTACGGCTCATCTTTTGCTCATCTGGAATGCCCTTCCGGTCACTATTCGACGGGCTCAATCGATGAATGACTTTAAAGCTCAAGTCAAAAACCTTTCCATTGAGGCTCGTTGATTTATTTAGATATAATGAATACAAAAGGCCTTTTTCAGTTTTCGCTTTATATACTAGTTGCTCTGTGAGCTGTAGACCTCGCGCGTACTAACTTTTTACAAACAATCTAGCAGTGCACAGTATCGCATCTAGTTACCTTATTGTAAAACTAACATTAATAAACAAGGTGCCCATCAATCCCTACCAAGTAGGTAAAGGGCTGATTCCACTAGTAGAAACCTTAAAGTGAGAAATTTACTGCATTTTAAGGAGCTATTCTGCTCATTATGCCGAAGATTCTCATCAATTTTTTATGAGACCAATTTAAAGTTACTACCTTTCAAATAAAAAAATAACCATCGAAATCGGATCTAATAAGGCGGTGATATTCAATAGCCCCTTTTTTGTTCCTTTTTGGAGGAAGTCCCCCCCGCCAATCAAAAATCCCCGACGACAAAAAAATACGTTTAACCTGTATACCAAGTTTCCTCTAGATCGGTTGAGAAATGCGTCCTGTAGAGGAAAACAGAGATCCGGACATACGAAAGCACTTTTGCCCAAGCTGAAACGGAGACGCTTCGCTCGCGCTTCACGCTCGCTCGGTCAACTAGAATCGTGTCCTCAGCCAAAACAATAATAGGGAAATTTTCAAATAGGAGAAGGAATAATAGGTCAAGTCTCAAAGTAAATTAAACAAAAAAGGCCTTGAAGCGACAATTATATCTAATTATATTTCCATTTAGCCTTAAATTAATTACATACTATAGTATTAATAATTAATTAATACCACCACCACCACCACAACCTGAGCATAGCGCAATTGTAACATAGCTACTACCGGAATACCGGTTAATACCGCTTTTTATGCTCAAGTGG
This sequence comes from Alsophila aescularia, assembly GCA_946251855.1. Taxonomy (NCBI): domain Eukaryota; kingdom Metazoa; phylum Arthropoda; class Insecta; order Lepidoptera; family Geometridae; genus Alsophila; species Alsophila aescularia. The sequence goes on along the minus strand of OX276377.1, from coordinate 32,233,136 downwards.
TAATACGACGCCTTCCTTAGTGAACCATAATTGTTATGGTTATTTTATTATTTTTTCTCCTTACTTTAAGTATATGTATGTGTAGATTTATAAAATTCTAGCTGTACCCGAAGCTTCGCACGCGTGGTCTTTTCTTAAGGTTCAAAGTACCCTAATGTGCTATTCCAGGACCAATATGCCAAAAAAAGATGCCATTTGATCAAAATTTGTTTAGCTGTAAAAAATACTTTTATCAATTGCTCGGCTTCTAACTCACCAGATTGAGATACCAATTGCATCAGTTTTTAAATCAAACCAGCTTTCTAACAATTAAAACCACATTGCAATCGGTCCAATAGTTTTTACATGATGCGTGAACAAACAAACATACAGACAACCAGAAAGAGGGACACGATTAAAAAAAACGTGTTCAATACCCTTTTTAAGCACCCAATAGCATTTTTTATCTTCTTTTTATAGCCTTTTTCGTACCTATTGCTTTATTATTAGTATAGATATATGACTGTGTCAATTTGCATCCAAAAATCCGTCTAGTAGTTTCAGCGTGATACGTTTTATTTTTAATAACTTTCAACATCTATATTGCGGAAATAACCGATATTACAAAAAATTGAGGAATTCAGTAGTTTCGCACAGAAACTACTGAATGTTTTTTTTTAAATTATTTATTACTTAAATATTAATATAACTTTGGACCCATATCCCGCAGAAGCCCTTTAATTTTTCGGGATAAAACGTGCCCTCAATTTTAACCCATCATATAAATTAAGACGGTGCCAAGTTGCATCAAAACCCGTCCATTAGTTTCAGCATGGTACGTGTTCTTTTAAATAAGTTTCAACCCCTATCCTGCGAGAACCCATAAATTTTTCGGGATGTATAGTATCCTATGTCCTACCTCGTAGTATGAACTCAAATCATACCAAGTTTCATTTTAATTCATCCAGTAGTTCCGGTGGCGTGATGCGCGTCCAAGATACAGACAGACAGACATAAAGACAAAAATGAAAAAAACATACAATTTAGGCTTCATTATCGAACATAGAGTAACACCAAAAAAAAATTTTCACAATATCTTTCATGTACAGAATTTGGCCCCATATCCCGCAGGCACCCTTTATTTTTTTCGGGATAAAAAGTATCCATAATTTTCACCCATCTTATAAACTATGTCTGTGCCAAGGTGCATCAACATCCGTCCAATAGTTTCAGCGTGCTACGTGTTCTTTGAAATAATTTTATTAATTAATTTAATTTAATAATTTTTCACCCCTATCCTGCAGGAACTCTTTCATTTTTCGGGATGTAAAGTATCCAATGTCCTACCTCGAAGTATGAACTCAAATCATACCAAATTTTATTTGAATTAAGTGAGTATTTTCGGCGTGATACGCTGCCAAGGTACAGACACACAGACGGACAGACTGACAGATAAAAAATAATAATACAGTTTTGGCTATTATTTTTTTGTTTTATATTCAGTGCTAAAGTACTGAAACTCATGAACTCGTCATGGCGCTGTTTAGGGGAGGCCTATGTTCAGGCCTATGTTCAGCCTATGTTCAGACAAAAATTAAAAAATACAGTTTTGGCTTTTTTTATATTCAGTACTAAAGTACTGAAACTCATGAACTCGTCATGGCGCTGTTTGGGGGAGGCCTATGTTCAGCAGTGGACTTCTAAAGGCTGACATGATGATGATGATGATAGAACAGCCTCCAAAAAAGTTACACAATGTCTTCAATTTACAGAATTTGGGACATTATCCAGCAGGAACTCTTAATTTTTTCGGGATAGAAATTATCCTCAATTTTGTAAACTTTGACTGTGTCAAGTTGCAACAAAATCCTTCCAGTAGTTTCAGCGTGATACGTGTTCTTTTAAATTAATTTCAACGCCTATCCTGCAGGGACTATTTAATTTTTCAGGATGAAAAGTATCCTACCTCGAAGTATGAACTCAAATCATACCAAATTTCATTTAAATTCAGTACGTAATTTCGTCGTGATGCGTAGACGGAGAGACAGACAGACAGAGAAAAAAATACAAAAATACAGTTTTGGCTTTTGTATTGAATATAGAACGGCCTCCAAAAAAATTACAAAATATCTTCAACTTATAGAATTTGGCACACTATCCCGCAGGAACTCTTTATTTTTTTCTGGATAAAAAATATCCTCAATTTTTACCCCCCCCCCCCCCCCCCATTATATAAACTATGACTGTGCCAAGTTGCAACAAAATCCGTCCAGTAGTTTCAGCGTGATACGTGTTCTTTTAAATAACTTTCAACGCCTATCCGGCGGAAACCCTTTAATTTTTCGGGATTAAAAGTATCCTATGTCCTACCTCGTAGTATGAACTCAAATCATACAAAGTTTCATTTAAATTCATTCAGTCGTTTCGGCGTGATGCTTAGCCAAGATACAGACAGACAGACAGACAGATAGACAAAAAAGAAAAAAACAGTTTTGGCTTCAGAATCGAATATAGAGTACCCTCCAAAAGAAAAATTCAAAATATTTTCAATGTCCAGAATTTATTATAAGTATAGATATGCGCAGATTAATTTGATATCAACCGGACAGTAGGCAATTCAACAGACAGACAACTTCCACTTCCAGACGCAAGGACTTGAGAGCTGGAAGTGGGTCGTGCTGAGGCAAAGCGATAAAGCTAGTGTGAGCCGAATTCTCAAAATTGACACATTTGAATTTAGCGGGACGCTTGGTTGCAGTGAATGAAATGCTTGCGTGTTTTAAGGTCAATCCGCACCACTTAGTTTAATCGGAGGCAGAACTTTGATGCGTTTGGTTAATGCGCTGGAGTTGTTGATGCTGGTAAATTATGTAGTGTTACAACCTTAATTATCTTTTGTTGTACAGTATTTTTTGTGCTTATTGCTTTATTATAAGTACAGATACTACGCTCTCTAGTGTAGACTTCTACAATAAAAAGACTTACGCCCGTGTTAAGGAAGTAGGACACTATTGTGCTAAACTCGTTCTCTAATATCTAAGAACCATTTCGATTACCTCAGCTTTCAATCATAAAAAACCGCACCTAAATCAAACCATTCGTTTGGAAGCTACGATTCTAAACACTTTTTGTCACCTCCCCCTGCCCCTCCCCATATAGCTAAGAACCATCTCAATCACATTAGCTTTCAACAAAAATAAAAACTAAAAAACACACACACACACCCTAAACTTATAACACCAGTCTCTTTGTTCGGGGGTTAAAAATGTAAAAATAACGCATAAAATATGTAAATGCTTTTAATTGTAAATATGGAACAAAAAATAACTAGTAGCGCGTGGTTTCGATCCACGGACGTCTGGATTACATTTCAACGTGTATTACCGCTTGGCCGTTACGTTGAGCGGACAACGAAATTCGTATGTTTTATTACTTTAATTTTACATAAACTTTGGACCCTATATCCCTTAAAAATCCTATTTTTTTCGGGAGTAAAAGTATTCTAAATTTTAACAGATAATATAAACTTTGACTATGCCCAGTTACATCAAAATCCGTCCAGTAGTTTCAGCGTGATACGTGTTCTTTTAAATAACTTTCAACCCTTATCCTGCGGGAACCCTTTATTTTTTCGGGATAAAAAGTATTCTAAATGTTAATCCATAACATCAGCTATGATTGTGCCAAGTTGTATCAAAATCCGTCTAGTAGTTTCAGCGTGATGCGTGTTCAAACAGACAAACAGACAGACAGACAACAAAATAAAACAATAACCTTTTTGCACTTCATATCGATTTTGAAGATTATCTCAATTAAATTTTTCAAAAAATATTTAATTTACAGATTTAGCCCAGATACAGTTTTATTATAGTATAGATAGATGTATTGTAGTCGTATTTACCTTATTAAGTAAATATGGTTTATGTATTTTAAAGAATATGTAGTCCATTTTGCACAATTATTGTATTGGTTTGTTTGTTTTTATATCGTAATTCCAGTCCATCCTTAGGTTGTCTGGAAGAGATGGCTTTTAGCGATAAGACCGCCCATTGTGTGTATTTTCTAAAATACACACAATGTATATTTGTCTCTTAATTAGGTGTCAATTCAGTGTTTTGTACCTAAAAACTCACTGAACTCACTCAACTATGTTGTCGGTTTAATACGCGTGTATCAGACTGACGACATAGGTACGCAAGATGGCTGGCGGGGTTGGAAAGGAAGAGCCGAAGATCGGGCTCAGTGGCGTGCTTTGGGAGAGGCCTATGTGTGGCAGTGGACTGACACGGGCTAATTAAATACAGGATAATTAAATTAAAATTCATTTATTTCGAGCAACTGAGCTCATAATAATTAATTATTACACAAAACAATACAAAAATGAAAATAAACTACAATATAAACGGCCCTACTGATGGCTACATGCCGATCACAGCAGTGCCGTATTTACGGGCAGTCCATCCTGCCTGCGATCATCGCCAGGACAACGTTGGTGCTGCCGCGCACCCTGCGCTGAACTCACCAGGGACGCGCTGCGCTTGCGCATGCTCGCATGAAAACAGTCGATGCGCGCCCTAGCGAACATGCCCGAGGCACTGCAGTAGCGGGGCGCCCTGAGCGTGTTGTTAAACTAACGCGGAGGGTTACTACGATGCATGCGTGTATCTCGCCCACAGGCTGCACGAGTAGACGTGCAGTTCGCCAGGAAGAGCGTTATCTTCACCTCCCTCGAACAGCGCGCAAACCTGTGTGTGAGCATGTTTGCCCGCACTGACAAGGCCCTTCGTAATGATGATGATGATGATCAGACTAACCTCAACAAGCAGATTTTCTTGGTTCAACGGCATAATCCCTCTGGTGGGATTAATGTCAATTTTAAAAAATATCTCTTATCCCGATTCACATTTTCAATTTCGGTTCGTGGGGATTATGAGAATAACCCATATTTCACATTTGCCCCACTCAATGGCTACAAAGAATGGCATAATAATTTATTTGAGGACAATAATCATCTTGTAAAATGAGTTTTTCTAATTTGGGAACTTGATATATGTAGGGAAAATACTTTAATTTGGTTCACTCACATCTCTTATTATTTGCAGGAATAGCAGCGCTCCCGTCCGGAGAACGTCTCTCTCCGCTGGACACATTCCTAGACCTCCTCACTGCGAAGGCGAGTCTGAACGAGCTCGACTTCAACCTTATCATAGAGGCGACGTTAGCGTCAGTGCAGCAAGATACTACTGCCTAGAGACTTATTTACTAACTAGCTGTACCCGCGGCTTCGCACGCGTGTTCTTTTCTTTCGGTTCAAAGTACCATAATGTGCTATTCCAGGACCAATATACCAACATTTGAACAAAATTTCCTTAGCCGTCAAAAATACTTTATCAATTGCTCGGTTTCTAACTTACCGGATTGAGATACAAATTACACCAGATTTAAATCAAACCCTAAGCTATCTAACGATGAAAACCGCATTGCAATCGGTCCAATAGTTTTTACGTGATGCGTGAACAAACAAACATACAGACAAACCTAAAGAAATACACGATTAACAAAAAAAACATGTTCAATACCTTTTTTAAGCACCCAAGATCATTTTTTTCATTTCAATTAATTTAGTAGTTTGGGTGCGATGCGCGGTCAAGATACGGACAAACAGAGAGACAAAATTAAAAAGGAAAACAGTTTGGCTTCAGTATCGAATATAGAGAACCATCCAAAAAATATTTTTTATTACTTAAATATTAACATAACTTTGGACCCATATCCCGCAGTAACCCTTTACTTATTCGGGATAAAACGTGTCCTCAATTTTAACCCATCATATAACTTAAGACAGTGCCAAGTTGCATCAAATCCCGTCCATTACTTTCAGCGTGGTACGTGTTCTTTTAAATAAGTTTCAACCCCTAAATAATAACCCATAAATTTTTCAATATGTAAAGTATCCTATGTCCTACCTCGTAGTACGAACTTAAATCATACTAAGTTTCTTTTGAATTCATTCAGTAGTTCCGGCGGCGTGATGCGCGGCTAAGATACAGACTGACAGACATACAGACAAAAATGAAAAAACATACAGTTTAGGCTTCATAATCGAATATAGAACTTCCAAAAAAAAAACATTATATCTTTATGTACAGAATTTGGACCCATATCCCACAGGAACCCTTTATTTTTTCGGGGCAAAATGTATCCATAATTTTCAACTACCTTATAAACTATGTATGTGCCAAGTTGCATCAACATCCGTCCAATAGTTTCAGCGTACTAAGTGTTCTTTTAAATAATTTTCCACCCCTATCCTGCAGGAACACTTAATTTTTTCGGGATGAAAAGTATCCAATGTCCTACCTGTCTACCTCAAATCATACCAAATTTCATTTGAATTCATTAAGTATTTTCGGCGTGGTGCGCTGCCAAGGTTAAGACAGACAGATGGACAGACAGACAGACAAACAAAAGTTAAAAAATACAGGGTTGGCTTTAGTATTGAACATAGAACGGCCTCCAAAAAAAATACATAATATCTTCAATTTACAGAGTTTTGGACATTATCCCGAAGGACCTCTTTATTTTTTCGGGATAAAAAGTATCCTCAATTTTTACCCATTATATAAAGTATGACTGTGCCAAGTTTCAATAAAATACGTCAAGTAGTTTCAGCGTGATATGTGTTCTTTTAAATAACTTTCAACGCCTATCCTGCAGGAACCCTTTCATTTTTCGGGATGAAAAGTATTCTATGTCCTAACTCGAAGTATGAACTCAAATCATACCAAATTTCATTTGAATTCATTGAGTATTTTCGGCGTGATGCACTTCCAAGGTACAGACAGACAGAAAGACAAAAATTAAAAAAATACTCTTTTGGCTTTAGTATTAAACATAGAACGACCCCCAAAAAAAAAACGAAATATCTTTAACTTACAGAATTTGGGACATTATCCCGCAGGACCTCTTTATTTTTTCGGGATAAAAGGTATCCTCAATTTTAACCCATCATATAAACAATAACTGTGCCAAGTTCCATCAAAATCCGTCCAGTAGTTTCGGCGTGATGCCTAGCCAAGATACAGACAGACAGACAGATAAAAATGAAAAAAAATACACTTTTGGCTTCAGTATCGAATCTAGAGTAAGGTCCAAAAAAAAATTCAAAATATCTTTAATGTACAGAATTGGACCCGTTACAGTTTTATTATAAGTATAGATTATCATCATCTAGCATCCTCATTTGTTAATAACCTGAAGAGTTGTTCATGCTGTCATTAATAGGTTTAAGTAGTCTTTAGATTATCTAACATATTATTATCCTTACTAATATTATAAAAACGAGAGTACATAACTCTGTTACCTTTTCACAACTAAATGATGAACCAATCTTGATGAAATTTAGCATGGAGATAGTTTGAACCCTGGGGAAGGACATATAGCGATAATCTTCAGCCCGCGGGGACGAAGACATGGGCGAAAGCTAGTGATTTGATAAGAATAAAGTACTCATGCCAAATCTGACATTCCATTATATTTGTGATTACTTTGATACTAAGCTATGTTGTTTTTACTTGTTTAGAATGAAACCAAAGATAGCACAAAGATTTTGTATGAGATTGAAACTACCACACTGTGCTGTGCAATTTTCTAGTGCAATATTTAGAGCTAAGATTTAGAATTGAAATAAAACATGACAATTTAAAACAGTTCTTTTAATTGTAATTAATTAATCTCCTATTAAATTTGAGGTAATAAATAGAACATTACTTGAAAACAATTAAAAATACTATTAGTTGTAGAAGGGATTGTATGTGACCCAATGTGCCCGCTGTTGATCCTTCTCGCTTTGATGTGATGTGAACAAAGACCTGTACACTTCACTGGTCTGTGGATCACTGGCTACACTGTAACCTTTCTTAGTCTTCTTGTAAGACGGGTCTTGCTGTAGCTCTGTTGATGACAGCATGCGTTTCGACGATCCAAAATGTCCTCTCGCTTTATGGTTAGGATTGAACTTTGGCAGTGATAATGGTATTGTGTCAATTTCCTTCTTTGTGGCATTGCTTGGTCCTGATTCAGTTTCAGTTTTGATATCATTCTCTTGTTTCACTTCTGTACACGAAGGTTCAACTGTTGATGTTGAAACTTTAGAACTTGTGGAGGCTTCAGTTTTGACTTCAACTTTCTCAGTTTTGTCAGCTTTGGATTTCTTACTGCTCTTCCTGTCGGTGGCCCGTACTGCTATCTTTTCCTTGAGCTTCTCAATGTCTTCATCAGTGCCATTGAGCACAACTATGTCATTGTCCGTGAACGGTGCTTGGCACTGTGGACAAAATGTGAAGGAATTTAGAATTTGAAGAATGCACTAATATTGCTGCCATTTGACTGACTACGAAATCGATGGTTGCGGGTTTAAATACCACAAAGTGCAAATATTTGTGTGATGAGCAGAAATGTTTGTTTTTGAGTCATGGATGTATATTCGTATTTATGTTTATTCATTATCCCGTAGTAAGGGTATGCTAGTTCGGGGAGTCTTGAATATAATGACAATAGGATAGAGGTGAGGCATTGTCTACTGGTTAGGAAAGAGTATTGCTTGGCAAAAGGGTTCAAACATTTTGACTTAGTTGTCTATCCACAATCTTGTTTTGTTTTTAATCGGCTGCACACAATGGAACTTTTGTGGATGTGTGGATCAGGAAGCTTAGAAAAGAAAAAAAAAACCTTATAGAATGTTATGTCTTAATAAAGTGTCAAATTACAAAGATAATTAGAGGTAATATAAATAAATGTACACTATGACTAACATTGCGAATCTTTAGCTCCAATTATCTCAGAATATTTTGTTTTATATTCCTCTATCCAAGTTTCATTGAGTAAAAAAACTAAAATAGCAGCTATACCACTATTTCAGGTTACAATGAAAAATATTCAAACACCTTGATTCAAAGATAAAATTTTGTTAAGACTTACCATGTGACAAATATTCTGTTTAACCTCCTTCAGAGCCCTCTCAGCGAGCACACAGCCACAGCTCCACAGGAACACGAAGCGGAACTTCCCTGACATCTCAATCCCACTGATGGGACAGATGTAGGGTGCATTGCCCTCACTCACAGCACCATCACTGAAGTCTGTCTGCTTGTACGCTGGGTTCTTTATTAAGTTTAGATCTTTGATGTCCTGGAAAAGTTAAAAGTATATCAGTAACTTTTTTCGGCACAGATCAATATACAGGAATTACACAAAATTTGCCTTTCATAATGCAGTAGGGTGTTTGTGCTGCCGCCTCCCATTATGTGTCTAGTCTTTTTACTTTTTTCTAGTTTTGTTGGGGCATTGCTAATAATAATAAAGGATCTTGCTTCCGAGGTAGGTATGTAGGCAGCATTCATGCCTGAACGACTTAAGAGTGCATTTTGTGTGCATTTTATAGTGACCAGTTAAGTCAGTCAAGCCCCACCTACCAACCTTTTGAACACATATTTCCAGGCACAATAACAATTTTTTTTACAAAGAATTCATATCAATTATAACATATTACCTGCTCTTATTTTTAATATAAAATGCATTATCTTGAAATCAATCAATTAGAAAAAAAACTATCAAAGAAACCCTAATATAATTTTATATTACCTATTCAACTCGAAGGAAAACCATTTTTTTTATTTCTTCCTTTTCCATGTCAGGAGGAGATTGAAAAAAAAAATACATTTTTTAACACATCTATGAAGTGGTTATAAATTTTAATATCTATACATGTGCCAAATTTCAACTTTGTAGTCTTAATAGTTTCATAATAAAATTGCTGTGACATACTGACAGCATTCATGCCTGAACACCTTAAGGACTAAATAAGTTACTTTAACTCCTAGCATAACAATGTACTATTTCTTCCCACTACACAGTAATACCACCATTGTTCCCCTTATACGTAAGCAGAAAGTACCTCATTACTGCTCATCATAACAACATAACATGCGGTAAGTAAGTATTGAAATCCATTACTGCACTGTTTTTTTTAGTTTCATTACACTAATATTTTAAAGGCAAAAGTATGTATCTAAGGACGGACAGGCAGATGTTGATGGCGAAACTGTAAAGGATTGACTACTAAAAGCCTGTCAATCAAAAATAATATTATTGAGCATTATATACTTACTACTACATTACATTATTTACTCCTACCAAATAATATCCCATCGCAAATAACGGGCGGGTCTAGCTTAGATCAACATGCAAACGAACTGTTTTGAAAGTGTCCAGGCATTGATGCTGCCGATGTATGCTGGATACGTAATAGAACTGTTATAAAAATAATCTATTTTTGCCAAAAATTGGCTACTGATAGGAAGTGAAGTATGTGAGTATATTAGTATGTATGTTCTCACCTTCATGTTCTTGATGTGGTTGATAGATTCTGGCTTGCTTTCCTTGTCGATCAGTGCCTCAAGCAGTGAGCTCTTGCTGTACAGCCTGCCAAGCCCGCACGCCACAACGGGCGCTTGCAGCGGCTGCTGGGACAGCGCACAGTTGCGCCACTTAAACGAGCGCTCAGCATCTTTGTCTTTCTTAAAACCAAAGTATATTTTTTATGAATAATGTAAGTAAAATCATGATCCGTCATCGAGTCATCGTTGAAAAGTTATTCTCACCTGTTCAGGCTTCTTTTTCATTCGTACCAGCTCATCCCTACGCGGAATAGTACCACCATCACAACCCATCGTAGTTTATTAGTATTTTGAGAAGATCTATCAGGATTTGTTCTAATGTTTTTACAATTTATTTTATCTATTTATTTACAAGACAAGAGCTTTCCGCCATTACAATCACAGACTTATCAAAGAGTATATAAACACTACGAGACAGAGATACTGGCCGCCGTTATTCATACAATATATTTTTTATACCCTTTTTATTATTATTATTATTTTTTCTTTTTATAGTCTGTGTGTTAGCTCGTGAATAGACAGCTGAGTCTCGAGCATTCAATTAAAAACTACTTTTATATGAATAATCTGTGGATCACATAACAAACCATATCTATAATCTGTGTCACAAAGTACAAACGTAGTGATTATATTCTCTTTGCAAAGTACCAAACCCCAAACCAAACACTTCGAAATTTTATTTACCATTGTCTCATGGTTTAATTAATGTAACTACGCCTCGCCTGTTTCCTTGAATCATGCAATGTCTATACGTAGGTAGGTACCTACCAGCGATCAGCCAAGCCAACGCAAATAAAATTATCTTTCGTTGTTTGTTGAGATACTATCGCTCCTTTTCTCAACTTCAGTTTTCACTAATATTCTGTGTGATTGATTGATTTTCAGATTTTCTGAGATGTCCATTGATGCCTCCAAGATCATAGATTTTCTAGAAAGTGAACTGCATCACACACTGCACAACACCCCTCGAAATTTCTCCACAGAACGCACTTGCACTCTATCTCTAGGTCTGGAATCCTAAGTTGCTGAAGGAGAAGAATAAGTACCTACTATCCGAAGAAAGAAGACATGACTGTCACGACATACAGTAAAATTACGACTGCAAGCACTCTTAGATCTTATCAGGTGCGTGACTTGTGTTGTGTTGCATAGTAAGTGGGGATTCGGTGGTGCATCTAGTCACTGTTTATTACCAACAAACCACTTTAAGGTGAGAAGTATTTATGGCAAGCCTTGTGCCTCTCATCAACTCACTGAAAGTTTGAGTGGAAACAGTATGGCAAAATGACAAGACTTCATCTACTGCTTGCTGTCGTCCTATTTCTTTTAAGTTTATGAATGAGACAAATGCAAACATAAAAACGGAATTGGCTGCATTTGAGTCGGAGATCACTGAACGAACTCCAACTGATTGCGGAAATGCCATGGCCACACACAGCCTAATGCCAACCATGTATGGAAAAATGCACTCATTCAGGGACTTCAGCTGCTGTATGTGATCTGTGCAAATCTCGTCTGACTGGAATGAATAATTTTGAAGCAGTGAGAGCTAAGGCAGTGCAAAAATACTTATATAAACACAGAAGATTTATATAATCATAGCAAGCAAAAGGTGAAGAAATGAAGTGAAAGATAAGACAGAAGTCATTTAAGAAGCTTTTCGAAGAGAAACCTGCATGCTATTAGACAGTCAAACAGGGCAGTGGTAACACCAATACCGGGAACGTTGCAAGACAGTATTTTGCCGATCCAGAAACAACTGCCCATATTACTGAATTAGATGAGAACTTAATATAAAGAATTGCTGTAATATTGCAATGCATTTCATCAGGCAAACAGATAAACATATCTAAATTCAAAGTATATGTAAGTGTGACAGCTAATAAATAAATTATTAATTTATGGACCCCAGATAGTTGAGCACCTATCAGTAGTACCTATAGGCTTCTTATTCGAAGAAGCATGTGAGGCAAGGAACAAAGACTTCCGCAAATACCGAGAAAGTCATACGTGAACAGCAATATCACCACCAATGAAGATATTCTGCACAATCTTCTTCTATCATTGGATCCTTTCCTTCTAGCATACAACCGAAAATGAAACATTCTTCACATACATACATACAATCTGAAATGATATACACGCATCAGCTTGAAGCTGCTAGTGTATTATTTAACAATAATAATTCTTCATTCAAAGAACTACGAGTTGTTAATTTTTCATTACAACTCGTTCATTAAGTAGACTGATAGTAGTCATGTATTGTAAAAATAACCACCACACCATTAATTATAATATGACCTGCACCACTGCCTGTACCATTTATCTAGACAGAGTTGTTTACTGAAATGTCATGTGTCGATTCCAGGAACATTGATAAAGTAGGAAAGTCGCCTGTGTTTGGCTATTGTGACCATTATGCTAATTGAATATAATTTTGTATAATACTTTTGATTTGTAAAAACTTTCCTCTCGCTTTACTTAAATCTATGGGAGCTAGACAGTAGTAATTCTTTTATGGGAGTGATTTTGTGAAAAGTGTGACAATGTGCTGCGTGCACATTGTACACTTTCATTGATCAACTGTTTACTGAAACAATTGACCAATTAACTTGCGCAGTTCTATCCTAAATGATAAAACAGCATCGAGCGATGATAAAGCAGAGCTTGAACAGCGATGATAAAACATTACTTTTTTGTTAGTTTCCAACTCTAGTGCAGGAGGGGTAAATGTGAATTACCCATGCATCCACTAGTGGGTGAAGCCGGTGGGTAGACGGGTCATTGCCTATAAAAAACAGCTTGAACTGATGTTACACATCATATGCAACTACTGCGTTTTTTTTGTCCTATTAAATTCAATCTCTTACTACTTACACCATTAGCAAAAGAGTTCAGTTTGGACCATATGGGTAGGACTAAAATCATAATAATACTTATAATAAAAACAAGTCATAAGTTCAAAAACTAAAACCTGACTACAATTGGATAAAAAATAGACACTCTTGCGATGAAGACGATCGATTGATACTTCGCTTGTCAAAATCTGACCAACTTTTTAGTTTGAATACATAACCCTTCCTTTGCTTCGCCATAGTCGGGTAAAAAAAAGCCTATGACACTACTTAGATCTAAAGACGAATCGATTGACACGTCGCTTGTCAAAATGGGACTAAATGGGGCGAAGCTATGGTGTAACTTCCACATACCCTCATAAGTATACAGAATGCCCCAGGAAGTAGTGATAGGTGGAGGTCCCGGGGTAGAGCACTCCCAGGGGCACCTGAATAAGCCCCCATGTAATTTCCGCGATTTTTTATTGTTCGGAGTTACTCCAATTTTTTTTTTGTTTACCAAACCAACATAACAATTCAGTTGATTTTTTGTATATTGGTAGTCCAGTAGTAACCCTTGTTTTACTTGCCTTGCTTCGCCGTAATACTGTAGGCCAATCACGAATATTTGCGAGAAAGTGTTCGTATCGTTAGCGTAACCATTTTGTATGAGATTTGATAAGCGCCTCTACCGGGCGTTAATCAGCCTTAATTTCGGCAGCAGAAATACTATCGTGTCGCCTGCGTATCGCCTTCGTATCGCATGCCTAGCGTAACCTAGTACATTTTGTATCAAAACAGCGATCACGAATATTTTTTTGACATATTCACGCAGCACGCAGCACTTAGGCTGGCTCACGTCAAGCTACGGTGAACGTACGCAAATTTATTCACGTAGATTTTATCAGTGAAAATACTTGCGTAATGAATTGAATTACAATAATATTGTTTAATTCTAGTATTTTATAGTTTTTTATGTAGGCACATAAGTTAAATAACATTTTTTGTGGCCCTATGTTTCTAATATGAACATATTAATGACCATGTTACTGAGCAAAAGTCGAGGTTATGCTACTAGAAAACTTGTGTGTTTTAAACGTATAAAAACTGTTTTATATGCTCAAAATGGAATGGGGGACCTCTTTTATTTAATTTGCTACAAGATAAATTGAAAACAGGAAGAAGAAAGCGATAAAATGTGAAGATAAATATCATATTTTTAGTAAGTACCTAGGTACCAAGAATGTTATATACAAGACAATAATATTGTTTAATTCTAGTATTTTATAGTTTTTTATGTAGGTACCTAAGTTAAATAACATTTTTTGAATATTAAGAGGTGGTGTGGGCGGAAATATGTGCGTTTTTCAATCCGATGAGCAGAAGCCGAGCAATCGATAAAAACATTTTGACGGCTGAAAAAAATTTTAATCAAATATTGGTATTTTAGGTCTTGGAATAGTACATGTAATATTTAGTGCAATCCATGGGGTAGGTATTTAGAAAAAATACAATAGGGCGTTTTATATCTCTAAAATAAAATCATTTTATAAACACTTTCATTTCATATGGGTTTCCCGCTCAAACTTCGTCCCAAAGATCTCTACACAGCCACAGAATAAATAATAGTACATACTCGTAAACGAAATAAATCATACGCAAAAAAGTTAACTTTTGCTACTTTAAAGTACAATATTAAATTCTATCTCCATGGCAAAAGGTTGTATAGCTATATACAAAAATGGTGTAAGTTTGTGCTGTAAAGCTATCTACACAGCCTCTTATGTACCTACACAGCACACAAAGAAACAAATCTCACGCAAAAACTTTATCTTTTGCTGCTATAGAGTACAATATTAAACTCTATCTACATGATAGAAGGTTCACTAACTACATACAAAATAATGTGTAAGCTTGTGCTGTAAGAATAATGTCAACAAACCATTAAAGACGTCAAAAATGTTACATAGATAAAATATACAACGCATGTAAATTAAAAACTCACACATAGGCATTATTCGCTTGCAACCACAGATTCAACAAGTGAGTTATCACTAACGTAGATAACAAATTTACCTCAAATTTAAAGATAGATACTATTACTTATTTAATTTCTATGTTTTCGCCTTATTAATACAATAGAATGTTAATATTTCAAACCCTGTTCTTCTAAAGTGTGATTATTTTGCCGTAAAATAAATATCTTTGGCAATGACGCTAGGAGAAGGCTGAATACACACAATCCTACATGGTAACAAAATATCTCTATTCTGTTGGCAATGATAAGTGCAAAGCATAGACAAAAACCTACAAATTACAGTATTGTAACTGTCAAACCGATGAAGTCGTAAAAAAATAGGGAGACGATAATACACGACCAAAATAATGTACGACCAGTATTGTACAGCCAATATTACACGGCCAGATATTACGTGTACATGGATTCGTAATATTTGGATGGCTAATACTGGCCGTGTATTATTGCCCGTACAAAATCGGTCCGGGTTGATAATGCACGGCCAGTATTACGCGACCAATATTACGTGTACAACTGGATACGTAATATCAGCCCGTGCCGATTTTGTACGACCAATATTACACGGCCAATAATAGA
The DNA here is from genome assembly GCA_946251855.1 of Alsophila aescularia. Taxonomy (NCBI): domain Eukaryota; kingdom Metazoa; phylum Arthropoda; class Insecta; order Lepidoptera; family Geometridae; genus Alsophila; species Alsophila aescularia. Next base: position 32,217,252 of record OX276377.1, on the reverse strand, counting down.
AGCCAACCATAGACAAAGCTAGAATCACGGTGAGCTGGAGAGGCGGAGGCTGGTCGCCGAAGGCGACTTAAAAGCCGAAGCTGCGGAGGCGAGCGTTGGTACCTGTGCTTTGTTACGCAAGGGCGGAAGGGCAGCACTTCCCGCAGCGCCGGAGCAATTGCGATTCATAATCTGTGGTAAAAGGAAACTGGAACGTTCCCCGTAGAGTTTCTTGGTGCTCTCTTTTCTAACGGGCGTATTTCCGAAGCACCGGTAGAGTCTGAACGATATTTCCTTTTCCAGTGTGAGATTTAACTCTGTTGGCACATGAAAGGGAATTTCCTTTTCAAACTCAAAGAATACTTAGTTTATTTATACTAAATTTGGATTGATTTGATCTTTTTATAATATTTTATGTATATCTTTGTTCAGGAGATGTTAATTTTGACTTGTAAAAGTGCTATTATTTTTGCCTATTTACAATAAAATACTTTGACTTTGCAAACGAGGCTTTGACCATGTCATTTCTATAATTTAATCTGTGATGTACACGTAATATTGGCTGTACATTATCGCCCGTACAAAAAGTGTACGGCCCGTATTACACAGCCAATAATGCACACCCTGTTATTACATGTACATATTTTGGCTTCGTAGTCCTGGCTGCGTATTATCGCCTGTACAAAATCAGCACGGGGTGATATTACACGGCCAATATTACGCAACCAAATAATGTACACCCTGATATTACGACGCCAATCCACGTAATATTGGTTGCGTATTATTGGCTGTACATTATTTGGTCGCGTAATACTGGCCGTGTATTATAGGGACTCCAATTTACGAATGAAACGTAGTAACAGTGTTGCCAGCCTGGTCTTGTCAAAAGTTAAAAGACAGAACAAGTGGAAAGACAGAATATTATGTTGGTTGTATTAACTTAAAGGAATATGGATAATTTAGTAATGTTTTCTTTTAAATTTTAAGTTCAAAAGTTTAAGTTTATCATAGTTTTTAATAAAAAAATTGTGTTAAGTTTTAGTTTTGTAATTACAAATTACGTTTTTAATGACCTGAAACATAATTGTTGTCGTTATAAATTGCAAGTGAAATAATAAGGATAGAAATGTACTCAGCCTTCCGGCACAGCTTCCGATTGAAAAAAAACTTACAAAATTTATTTATTATTTTTATAAGTAGGTGAAGTACCGTCGCCTTCGCCATCCTTGTTATAATTTTATTATAGTTTTGAGCATCGCTTTTGTTGGATCAAATGTTGTCGCATTTTTGATGGCTTCTTTGGTAGTCGTCAACGTTTAAATTATTTCAGTGCCAAGCTTATTCCTATACGCCTAGTACGAGTTTGCACATTATGAAAACGGAAAAAAGTTTAGTGAGCTCGCTAAACTAACAGTTTTGGGTGTAATCGGTAGGACGAGTTCATGTTTTCAAATGAAGTTTACTCGATAAAAAAAATCTAAGAGCTCGATGGAACGAACTTCACACTACATATTTATATGTCTCACTTCACTTCACTTCTTGTTTTATGACATTTGTGGAGTTGGCATTCCACAATTCCGCCAATATCACATAAGGGAGAATACCATAATGAAATTAATCGGTAAAATATGGGAAGATCGAAGAGCTCCAAGTAGATTATTGATTGATATGTTGAAATATGTTATGACTGTATATTTATATCATTATGTATATGAATATAATATCGTATAAAGTAGGTATGGTATGGTATGGTATGGTATATATTTAATATTTATAACTTAATTTTATTAGAACTTATATATTTGAAGAGAATATTTACAAGTGGAGTATTTGCAAAAGTTAAAAGGGTTTTAAAGGAAATAGGACGTGGGATTTTTGGGGGGAGGATATCGTACAGAGATGGCCGAAACTTCGGACAGTTAAAAAATATGTGGTCTATGTTACCCTCATCTAAGCCACATTCACACAATGAGTGATCCCTGATCCTTATTTTAGCCAGATGGATTTTAGGCATGCACGAGTGTCCCAGTCTAATTCAACATAAAGTGGATGTTGTGCTTTTATTGGCACCACGAAACTTAAAAAACAACGGTTTAGGAGATATTTCTGGATGAATATCGCCATAGAACTTGCCCTTGATATTTTTAGTGATTTGCCATTCCTTAGACCAAGCCTTCGACATTTGTGGATGTAGTACAAAGATCGTGACACAGGATTTTGAAATGATCAGTGGACCCAATATGAATAGCTTGCCGTGCGCAAGAATCCACAGTCTCATTACCAGAGATATCAGAGTGACCAGTGGCCGTATTACATAACTTGGCTTCAATCAAATTCTCAATATCGCAACCACTAATGCCTTGCGATAGAGTCGAATTTGCTATGAAAAAAGTGATAATCCGATTGTAGCCACGTTCTGTAATTGGGCCACTGGGATCCAGGCTAGTTCAATGTTGATTCCTAGTCGATGTACAGTCCTCCGTTGTGCTTTCTATTTCCTAGCACAATTTCAACACCATTTAATTCCAGCCTGCACTCTTTAGTGGTGGATATAAATGTACTGTTCTGCAGCTTATCTTGTGCTGCTAATACCGAAAATAGATTCTTGGTCAGTGTTGGCACATATCAGATATCGCTTAAAGTGAGTTTTGACTTTTTGCCATTGACATTTGATTCAACTTCCACAGACCCTTTCCCTTTTGCAGGAACTACAGTCCCATCTGCCGTTGTGACAGTGTGGTTTGAATTAAATTCTTCAAAATTTACAAAAACGTCGCTCCTGTTAGTGACATGCGTAGTAGCACCATTGTCAACGTACCAATTGTCAGAATCTTTTTCTTCTGAGCAAGTATAAATCATCAAGGTTATGTTCTGAACTTGCTGCTTGACGGACAACTCTGTAGTATTTTTCGGTCTGCCATCATTAATCCACTTTCTGCAGTATCTAATTCTGTGGCCTTTCACAGAACAATATCTACATACTAAATTTTCGTCCCCGTTTTTCGGTTTAGTCTGCACCTTAGAAGTAGAGGCTAGCACTTCTTTGGTTTCATCCTTATGTCCCACTAATGCTCTCTCATACCCACATAGTTGTTCGCTCCTGCTTAGTCAACTTAGTCAACTTGATTTAAAATTTAAAAAAAAAACATCCAGGCTATCCAAAATTTTGCAAATTAAGAAGATTTCTGGCAGCTTCATGTTTTGATCAGTCTTTATAATTTCAGCATTTAAATTGTTCCAAATATTTTTAATTTTTGACATTAATGTTGCGACGTCATTTTCGGAATTGCTTTTAAAACTGAAAAACTGCATACACAAGGAGTATGCCCTGTCTTCTGACTGCCCATCAAACAAACGATGAAGCTCTTGCCACACTTCATGAGCTGTTTCAAAGCGCATAACTTTCATCAACGTGTCTTCAGTCATATTACTCGTGAGGATGAGCAGGGCGTTGCTATCTGCCTTCCTATATTTCAGAAGCTCTGCATTATAGGCCATCAGCGCACCATCACCTGATCCCAGTATGGGCTTTTTGAGTTTCCTCTCAGCTGCCTCCATGGCACTTTCTGTGCCTCTCAGCATTATGGAAACTTTGTACTTCCACCTAGCCCACTTCTTACTGCCTTCGAGCTGACCTATTTGAATTTTAGACGTTATATGTTCCATCTTGACCAACTTTTCCAAACTTGTGCTAGCCCATAACCTATTGAAGTTACGCACCATGCAATACTGTGAAATAAGCTGGTAAAAGAGGTTAAATGGCCCACACTAAAAATCACACTTGAGAATAGTCCTTTAGGAACTTAAACACTGATCACATGTATTTAGCAAATTTATTCAATACAATTTGCTCTAATTATTGTTCACAACTGACATAGTCGTTATTTTACTTTCAGTCAACCTGTAACTAAGCAACCACTTTTCATCTCAATTCAAAAACTATGTGTCTTGCATGACCAAAAAGTATATACACCAACAAAAGATAGGGTTTGGTAAAGAAGAGAATTTGATAAAGCTACGGAGTAAACAAGGCAGTTTGTGTGAGGATTGAACTCCTTGCAAGTTGGCTATGGATGATAGGTGATTGAGTTTAGGGATAAGTAAATGGCAGGAATATTGAACTAACTTATAGAAAAATCGGTCTGAAATCAACTGACGTCTCAGATGAGGAGGAGGATCTACACATTCCACCTGCATCGCGTTAATGGGAGACGACTTCATTGCACCTAGGATTATTCGTAAACACTTAGATTGAATTTTATTGAATTTTTCAAGGGCAGATTTATTACAGGGATCTAACAGGAATGAACCATAGTCCATATCACTACGGACAATTGCATTATAGAGAAGTTTTTGGGTATATGGGTGGGATATATGGTGGTCCCCACCAAACTCCTGAGAGTGAACGGAGAATATTGATATTCTTTTCACATTTTTTAAAAAATGTAGTCTGAATGAATGACGCCATTCATTCGGGAATCAAACCAGATGCCTAGGAATTTAACACTATTTTTTTGGGGGATACTGTCATTATCTACTAACAGCTCAATGTGGGGATTATCCTTTTTTTGTGAACACTACAACGCAACACTTTGAAGGTGATAATGAAAGAAATTTAGCCAACCATTTAGATGAAAAAGTGCAGAATTTAGACGAGAAGAAGCTTCCGCTACAGTTTTAGCAGATGTATAGAGAGCGATATCATCAGCGTATTGAGAATCTGTGAGAAGGGCAGAACCGTACGATCGAGGTCATAAGTGTACCAACTATAAAGTAGTGGATTGAGTACTGAGCCTTGGGGCAGACCTTTCCAGACAACTCTAGGGGGCAAAAAATAATCTTCATTTTGAATTTTGATTAAAACGTGTCTTTCCATAAAAATGTTATAGATAAACCGAACAATCTTCTCAGGGGTGGTCAGCTTGATTAATTTATCTCTGAGCACCGGAAGATTGACATTGTCATAGGCCAAAACTATATCTAAAAAAGCTCCCACAAGAAATTCTTTATTTCTTAAGGAAATATTAATATCAGTGGATAAAATTCTTAAGCTGTCGATGCCTTTCCTAAAACCATACTGTGTTTTAGAGAGAATATTTTTGCTCTCTACTATCCACTCAAGTCTATGCTTAATCATATGTTCCGTTACCTTTACCAATACAGATGATAAAGCAATAGGCCTCCTGCTATTGGTATCTGATGGGTTTTTGCCTGGTTTTAAAATAGGGACAATAATTTGTGTTTTCCATTGTTCTGGAATAATTCCTTATTTATAAAATGAATTAACAAGGCTTAGGTAAAACTTTTTAGTATCATCAGAAGAGTTTATAATGAAAGAGTAGGGTACACCATCAACGCCATGGGATGAATCAGTTAGGCCATCTAAAGCAAGTTGTAATTCAATGAAAGAAAACTCAGAATCTAATAAGGAGTAAGAAGTTGAGGAAGAGAAGGAAAAGAATCTGCAGTGGGAGCTGAAGGTGGCTCCAGTTTATCACTAAAAGAGTCAGGCCAAGACGTAGGGTCGTTAGAAGTTATGTTTTGTATATTGTATGAACCTCTAAATCTTCTGATTTGAGTCCATACCAGCGAAGGGGGGGTTCTTGGAGATAGGGTTTCACAATATCTAGTCCATCCATTTTCTTTTTTTGCTGATAGAAGTTTTTTGGCTTTAGCCGCTTTTAACTGGTAATTAAGAAAGTTAGCCATAGTCATATGTGAGTTATAAGTCTGCTCAGCCATTCTTCTAGCCTTGATAGAGTCTGAACATTCTGAATCCCACCAAGGAGTGGATACATTGAACTTAGGAGATTTTTTCAATGGGATGTATTCATTAGCACTATCAATTATAGACTCTAAACATTTTGAGTAAGCCTCTAAAGGATTACTAAGAGCGTGGTCAAGAGTCAAGTGTATTTTTCTGTCAAGAGTTGAAGAATATGACGACCAATCAGTACCAGAAAGTATATATTTTAAAGAAGGGGATGGATTGTATGACGGTAATGTTCTATTTGAAATAGTTATTAATATAGGATAGTGATCACTACCATGAGTAGAACTTAAAGTTTTCAGTTAAATCAACAGCACTTTTAGGATCTTGGTTAGGTCGAACTCTACGAGTAGGAGAGCCATCATTTACAACACAAAGGTTAGCCTCATCAAAGATCTCTAATAATAAAAGTGAAAATGAATCATAGTGGTTAGAGCCGCATGAAGTATTGTGGGCGTTAAAATCACCTAGAATAATTACTGGGGAGGGAACTGAGGAAATAACTAACATGATGTCAGATATTAAAGACGGATTGGGATGAGGAACATAAATGGATAAAAAGGATATGTCAAAAACTCTTACGGCAACAATGTTGATATCAGGATCAAAAGGAGGGAGAGGAAGTTGAGAAAACGGGAGGGTACACCTTATGAGTAGGGCACTACCTGCATACCCGTCAGCCCTATAGTCCCGGAGGCATGACTAACCAGAGACTCGAAAACGAGACCCCGGTACTAACCATGTATCAGACACGCCAATGACTGACGGGGAAAATTTAGAAATTAGAAATAATATTTCATGTTTCTTGGGACGAAGACTTTGACTGTTCCACTGTAGAACAGTGACTTGATCCATATTGACCAAGTAAAGAAGTGATTGATGAAAGTTTAGAGGCAACGTCGGACGGTAAAGAGGAATTATTTTGGGATATAATACTAATAATGAGAGAGATATGAATCTCTAGAAGATTGTTATTGATAGAGAGTAGAGGATTTTGTAAAGCGCAGCCGTTAGGCATTGTCGAAGGCTCAGGGGCAATAATTGCCTGATGAGCTGTTTTGTCGTAAGATTTTCCTAAAGTAGCTTTAGGACGGGGAGAGGAATACACTGTTTCGGCATAGGATGAGTGGCTGAAGGGTTTCCTAGGGAGCTAGAATGCTGAGTAATGGGGGGTTGGGAAGGCTCTTGAGCGACCTCAGTGTAACGTTTATAAACTTGTGGGAATCTATACGAGGCTTCTTCATATGAAATACTATCCTGAGCCATAACCATTTTGACTGACTTCTGTCTGTCCTGCTCCGGGCAGCACTTATCTATGGAAAAAAGTTTGCCCGAGCAATACAGGCAGCAGATAGGTTCAGTTCCTTCACAAACATCACCTCAGTGAGGGTGAGTACATTTAAAGAACCGGGGCTTCGATCTACACTGAGCCTTTATATGTCCGAATCTGCCACAGTTTAGACATTGTATCGCGGGGTGCTGATATGTTTCAACACGCATAGATGTATGGAAAGAAAATATCCTCTCAGGCAACAATTGACCGTGGAAAGTTAAAACTACGGTCTGAGTGGGTAACCAAGTAATTTTCCCATCGTCATTTATAGATTTTCGGTTCAGTCGTCGAGCTTTTAAAACTTCCCCACATCCGCGAGGAAGATCCAAACTCTCAACGAATTCATGCATTGAGAAGTCGACTGGGACATCTCGAACCAATCCCATTCGAGTAATGTTATGTGTCGGTATCACAGCATTATATTTGTGTTGTTCTAGAACAGGGTTATCCAAAAAAATATTGGCGTCAGGAGCTGTTTTAAATTCAATTGAAATTTTATTTCGCCCTAGCCGCTTAACTCTGTCTACACATATGTTACATATTTTATTTTGGTGTAAGAATTTACCAAACTTAATCGGTTAATCGGTTTAACTGGAGGAATTACCTCCATCTCCATTCTCCCAATAAATTGAAGAGTTAATTAATTCAATCAATAAATAAGTGTCGTAAAATACAAAAAATCTACTTGGAGAGACAATCAACCCACAACCATAAAAAAATAAAAGGTTTTCTCACTGACAGATGTTTCGGTTACGAAAGGCGACGGCAGAATGTTTTTTATCTCTCTTCCCACAAGCAAAAAAAAATGAGAAAAAATATAGTCCGCCGTATTGGCGTTTGAGGTTTTGTTTTTCGTATGTCGTTTTTATCTGTGGTTTTAATGAGGAAAAAATTATTACCGATTTACCTACGTTTAATTGATGTGATAAGTGGAAAGAACGTATTTTTCTGATTCATCCGGTACCTTTGGTCTTTAATTTCGTTCAGTACTAACGAAGTTACAGACTAAAGTAATCCAACAAAACCTAGTTATTTTATATTGAGTTTATGCCTCAAGTACGACATCTAGCTTCAATGTAATACTTGATTTTTGATAATTACTAGTTGGGAATCCTGAACTAGGTGTTTGTTTCATCAATTGAGTCATATTTGGCGAAATAGAAATCACATCACGACGTGACGTCATCACGACATTGGAATTGTAAAGTAGGTAGATTGGTAGTGTTTCGCACTACAATTCATGTAATTTTTTTGGAAGTATTGTTGTAGGTACTTATGTGCTACAAAAATACAAAATACAAGTTCAAAATAAAATATAGTATCTCTAGATATGAGTAGGTACCTAACTATTAAATTACTTACCTTGGTCTCTAGATGGTCTCTAGAGAGATTCTTTGAGAGTTCCTGAGATTTGTATTTTCCCGCAGAGTATTAAGAGGAAGACAAAACCCATACAAAACCGGCTCAACTTTCCAAAAATTACAAGTAGCTAGAAGGCTGTTTTTTTTTCTAAGGGCCTACCTTAGAAAAAAAAGAAAAGAAAGCCTAAATATATGGCGTATTGCGATTCCCAATAGTTTTTGAGAAAATATATATTTGAATATTCCAAGTAAATGTATGGAACTAGGCGAAACTTCATTTCGTTTTCAAAAACTATAAAAACTTGTATTAGGGGTACAGTTTTCTTTGCAAACATCGTCAGTTTGTCACTTTGACAGTAGCGCTCACGGTGATATTGGTTTGGTTTTGATAATGTATGGATGGCCACAGCCTGTGGCCCAATTACAGAACTTGGCTTCAATCAGATTGTCACTTTTTTCATAGCAAAATCGACTCTATCGCAAAGCATTATTGAATTTCACGGCTTGAAACCGTCATGATCAACATTACGTAATCGCAGTGCTGCTCTATGAAGTTAGTATGTTATACGTTAGCTTTTTTACGGATCAAGGAACTTACACATTTGCGAAACTTTTTTTTTGAAACTCACAAAATATATCGTTTATAAATATATATATATATATATATATATACCTTCACCAGACAAAAAAAAGTAAGATAAGAATAAACTAGAATAATATAGGTATAGAGTAGTTTTGTATTATCCTCCACAGCTTTGCCCGCGTGGACATTTTTCTGGGGAATATGTAGCCTATGTATTCCAGAATCAAAAGTACAAATTACCAAATTTCGTTCAGTCATCAAATATTATTTCATCTATTGACGGGCTTCTCTACTCATCGGATTGAGATACAAAGTAGTAACATACCTTTAGATACCTATTACCTACCCATATAAACTAACATAATATGAATACTACTAATAAGTACGTTTTTTTTATAATATTACATACTAGCCCGGTTTCGCACGGGTAGCGCTCACACCGTGGCATTATTCTTACTTTTAGTTTTTTTTTACGCATTGTAACTTCTAAAAAAAAAGTTGGGGGGGGGGGGGGGGGGGGGGTGAGAATTGAGAAAAGGGGGGTAAGAATCTAATAGAACTCTTTCTATTTTAAATTGTATTTTTGAATCGGTATTACATTTTTACTTTTCTTAAAGTGATAGTGTTCTGGTTCTATTGTATTTATTTTATTCTAAAAATATTTTTATTTTTTCCTTGGGTTAACAATATTGCAATTTTCGTGGAGAGAAATTCTCTACTTTCTTGAAAAATAAAATAGTGCGCATGTTACTCGCTGATAACGAAGCTTTCTAATACGTGAAATATTGTTTTTAAATCAGTTCATTATTTATTTCGTTTGTCCATTACAAACAAAGATACAAACACAAATAATTAAATCTTTCGTCCTTATAATATGAGTGTAGACATACGTATGAAATCGATAGCCTCCTTTTTTGTAAGTAAGTTTTTGTAAGTAGCTTAAAATATAAACCCGGGTCAACCCTAACCTGGCCACCTGTCCTGTGAGCAGGCTCGGCAATGGCTACGGAAAGGAGCGCAGGTCGTGTAGACATCCGCAGCAAGTCTGATTGCTACCTTCACGTGGTGCCACCCTGTTTTTGGTTTGGTCCCCTAAGGAACAGACGTAACCAAGGCAAAGGACGCTGGGGCTGTGGATTGACCGCAAATTAACTTGGGCAATCACATACAATTGGCATACATTTACATTTACATATTTATTTTTTTACATTTTTTGGCAGCTGATGCTGGAAAAAATTTCATACTCCAAAAACGTGCTATCCGGTATATATTAGGATTACAATGGAGAGACTCTTGCAGAGAAAAGTTTAGGGACCTTAACATTATGACGATGGTAGGGGAATTTATATACCAGAACCTTTTAAATGTAAGAGAAAATGTATCTAATATGACCCTTCTTAAGGATATACATCATCACAATACAAGACATAAAAATAATTTAGTATTGCCACAAACTAGACTTGCAAAAATATCTAAAAGCTATTTATGTATATCAGTTAAATTATAGAATAAAATTCCATTAGAAATAAGAAATAAAAATGAAATTGAATTTTTGACTTGTATTAAGAATCATTTAATAGCCAAGAGCTATTACAAACTTGACGAAGCTTTTGCTGATAGAAATATCTTTGATATATAGTGACTTTTTTGTGTTGTGTACTTATAATGTTATCTTAATTGCTTACAATATTTTGTGTTGACGTTGCTTTTGCAGAAAACTTTATTTGAATGTTAGAAAAATTTTGAATATTTTTTACCCAATTTATATTTTGTGATACAATGTTCTGTAAGTGACTTGTCTAAGTACATGTAATATGTCAAAAGATGAATAAATGAATTGAATTGAATTGAATTGACGCAATTCTAGACTTCCTAGTCCCACCCAACACATCCTATTTTCCTTCAAAAATGCCCACCTAACTCCTTTTATTCCTAATTTCCTACCTTACCTCTTTTCCAATCCGCTGCATTGGCGAGGTGGTCAGGTCACTGTGGACTTACTATCCCCTAATGAGTGATAGTAGGTGGGGGCGTGATCACCCACGTTACTTGGTGCTGTGCGTGGGGGGCCCGTATGGTAGGATTTAACAAACCTGGTGTCTGAGTGGGGAGTTGGTCAGGGTATAGCACCTCTCTTCCGCAACACTCCTCTTTGGTGTGGATTTCAACCAAAACGGTGGGGTATGGACTAGCCATCCATACCTATCCAGCACGGGTGACAGCCTTCTGCTCTGCCTGGCGAAAACGGGAGGACGATGGTGTCTGCAGCCGGTGGTGTTCGTTGGGCTGCGCTTTTTGGATTGGGCGTAGTGTCGGACGTAGCGGCGTTGGGCTCGTGGGCATCTGGGACAACTGTTCTATACCTATTCTAGTAGCCCTGGTATTGTAACCCAATTTCCCTGGTGCGGGCTCCGTGGAGGGTGGGGAGCTAGAAAGGTGAATTTTAAACTTAATGGAATATGGATACTAAAACAAACAAAAACAATCCACCTAAAACCCCCTTCAGTGGGGAGGCGGTGAGTACTCTGGAGGCAACTTTTGTTGCTGACACGGATCGAACTGCAGCTTGGATGGTCGTTAGACCTAAAGGTAAAAACCAAGGAGCAGGGAATGTGGGGAGACAGCCTTTGGCTGGAACCTCAAGAGCCAGTGCTCCGAACCTCGAGGTGGCACACGTCCCAGAGGTAAAACTAACAAAGAAACAAAAATATAAACTAAAACGAAAATTGAAAAGGGAGCTCTTGAAATCGGGTTCTGGAGGTGTGAAGCCAGTGGCTGAAGACACCAGACAGAACAAACCCGGACCAAGAGCTTACTTTAAGCAGCGTCTAAAAACAAGAGATAGTAGGGAACCAGAAACCAAGCCACAAGCCCTTCTAGCTTTCACCAAGGATTCGTCCAAGGAGTCTGCTGGGCCAGCCTTCACCAAGGATTCGTCCAAGGAGTCTGCTGGGTCAGCTCTCACCAAAGATTCGTCCAAGGAGTCTGCTGGGTCAGCTTTCACCAAGGATTCGTCCAAGGAGTCTGCTAGACCTAAAGGATATAGAGGCAAGGTTACGGAAACCCTGCTTAAGAACAAGGATCTCGTATCTAAATCGCATGGCCGGCCGGCATCGACCGTGGACTTGTCCATGGTGACTGCTGGGCCCTCCGGTTATAGAGGTAAGGACTCGAGTTCCAAGTACAGGACCAAACATGGTAACCGGTTCAACCGGCAGAAACGAGCTACCATTGCGATCTCGAAGTCGGCGCAAGCCCCAGTTCGCACTGAGACTAGCAAACGTTCACGGTTGGATGACACGGTTTCACCAAGAGTAAACTATAAAAAAGCGAAGTTGGATACTTCTAATCGTGCCCAGGTTAGCTATTCTGAATAGAACAATATTTAAAAAACAAAACGTTGTGCCTGGGCGCTTTCATCGATATTGAAGGTGCTTTTGACAGAACTAACTTTAGAAGCATAAACGCAGCGCTAAGGAAGCATGGTGTTGAGTCGACATTGGTTGATTGGGTCATAAACATGTTAAAGCTAAGGGCGGTTAGGGTCGACCTAGGTGGAACCATTAGAGGAGTGGTGGCAAGAGGGTCCCTCAAGGGGGAGTACTATCACCCCTACTATGGAACATGGTGGTAAATGACCTAATTACAAAGCTTAACAACAGATGCTTCTTCACATTTGGCTATGCGGACGATCTGACTATCCTTGTATCAGGACACTTTGCTAGCGTATCATGTGACATCATGAATAACGCCTTAAAGATCGTAGAAACCTGGTGTTTAGACTATGGATTAACTGTCCAACAAAAACACAACTGGTTATGTTTACTAACAAAAGAAACTTAGGACGATACACACTACCCCACCTTTTCGACACACAGTTAACCTTAACTGATGAGGTAAAGTACCTGGGTATCATCTTAGATAGCAAATTGAAGTGGGCTAGACACCTAGAAAACAAAATTAAGAAAGCAACCATATCTTTCTGGCAATGTCGGAAAATGATAGGTAAAACATGGGGCTTGAGTCCAAAAATAACACTATGGTTATACAATACTGTGATTAGGCCTTCTTTAACATATGGTTCACTTGTTTGGTGGCCAAGGACTAAACAGGTATCTACCATAAATAAACTACAGTCCTTCCAGAGGTTGGCTTGTGTAGCAGTGACTGGTTGCAGGAGAACAGCACCCACTGCTGCACTAGAGACACTGCTGGGTATGCCACCGTTGCAGTTGCACATCCAGCAGGAGGCAGCTGCGTCTGTTTACAGACTCAAAGCACTCAATCTCTGGGATCAAAATAGTCAAACATTCCACACTAACATCATACGGGATTTTGCGGAGGGAAACCCGGACATACTCTCTATTTATTATAGGGTACCAAAACAACATATTTTCAATAAACACTACATGAGGAACCAAGTGATAGGTCAAATACTCACGAAGTAAGAATCTATACAGATGGTTCCAAAATGGAAGCTGGGATGGGAGCGGGTACGTTCTCGGACCATTTGAACATGAAGATAGCAGCAGCACTGGGTACTCACAACTCTATTTTCCAAGCGGAATGTGTGGGTATAATCCAGGCAGCAATAGCGATACTGCGCAGGAAGGTAACTGACTCTAAAATCAGAATACTCGCCGATAGCGCCGCAGTTCTTATAGCACTTCAAAGGTATGAACATTCCTCGGGGCTAACTATCCAGTGTCACCATCTTCTGGAGGAGGTCAGTAAACATAATTACCTTACTCTCCAATGGATAAAGGGACACAGCGGATCCAGAGGGAACGATGCAGCTGATGAACTGGCAAGGAGAGGCTCGGGCATGCACCCTGTAGGGCCAGAGCCAATGATCCCATTGCCTTTCAGTCAAATTCGAGCCTGGATCCATCAAAGGACACATAAATTACATCAAGAACTATGCAAGCAAGTATAAAGGATTGTAGACATTTAAGCGAGGTTTTTCCTGAGTTAAATCCGAGATACTCCCGAAAACTTTGAACCTTAAACGGGACAGTCTCCGACAAGTGGTGGGAATTGTAACTGGTCATTGCCATCTTAACAAACACCTTCACTGATTAGGTGTCACAGATAGCCCCTTGTGCAGAGGATGCATGGGGGCAGAAGAAACGGCCACGCATGTACTCCTTGAGTGCGAAAGCGTGGTGATACAAAGGGAACAGTTCCTGGGAACAATTTCCACCCTGAGGGAATCCTGTGCCGGAATTCGCAAGCTGCTGGCTTTCCTGAGGGACATCGGGTGGCTGAACTAGCTGTCGCCGCCCGTTTCACGCAAAAGGGGCCGATGATCGGCCTAGTTGCGGAAAAGAAGCCCGACCACCAAGAACCAAGAACATACATACATTCATTCATGCATATATAGGTATTCTGATAAAATCATAACTCTCCTTTTTTGTAGCCGGTTAAAGACCCACAAGTGGCAACCATCGGTCTCCGACTGACAGTAGACATCAAACTCGAAAACAATGCTTCGATACACTACTGTCTGGAAAGACTCTGTAGCCCGATTCCATAACTTGGCTTCAATCGAATTCTCAGTATCGCAACCACTAATGCCTTGCGATAGAGTCGAATTTGCTATGAAAAAAGTGATAATCCGATTGTAACCAAGTTATGTAATTGGGCCACTGGTATTCTCCCTTATTTTTCGGAATACGACTTACGTGACATTGGCGGAATTGTGGAATGGCAACTCCACAAATGCCATAAAACAAGGGCTGTGTTCACTTACACGCTCGAATCATCCGTGCGATTATCGCTCGATCATCCGGGGCCCGACCACATAACTTAGCTTCAATCGGATTGTCAGTATCGATATCACTAATGCCTTGCGATAGAGTCGAAATTGCTATGAAAAAAGTGATAATCCGATTGTAGCCAAGTTCTGTAATGAGCCACCCGAGTTAGTGAACGTCTTTGGACATCCACATAGAACTGACAACTGTCAAGTGTCAGTTTCATACTATTCCTCCCCTCCCCTACTATTTTTCGGATGACCCAGGCGAACGCCCAACGACGCCGTGAACGATTTCGAGTGGACGCGCGTGTGATCCGTGCGTCCTCGAACGTCTAAGTGAACGGGCCCAAGAAGTGAAGTGACTAATATATGTACTGTGCCCAAGTCTAGGGGCCGTTCGTTGTGTAACAACAACATTGGCCTAATTACAGAACTTGGCTTCAATCAGATTGACACTTTTTTCATAGCAAAATCGACTCTATCGCAAAGCATTATTGAATTTCACGGCTTGAAACCGTCATGATCAACATTACGTAATCGCAGTGCTGATAAAAACGCTAAATATGATCACATTTGGCGTTCGCTTTGAACATTTGTGGGCGAAATTAGTGTTCTGAACGTTTTCGATCACCGTTCGTTTTGCAAGTTTCGATGACATGTTGACATAGGAAAATCGACTTTATTCCGTAGTTGCAAAAATTACAAAAGTGTTGAAAATGTTCAAAGAAAACGGGATGTTAAATATGTACATTTCGAAACTGCCCACAACGCCATCTCAATGGGCCTGTTCACATAGACGTTCGAGGACGCACGGATCACCCGCGCGTACAAATCGTTCACGGCGTCGTCGTCCGGGCGTTCGCCTGGGTCATCCGAAAAATAGTAGTGGAGGGGAGGAATAGAATGAAACTGACACTTGACAGTTGTCAGTTGTATGTGGACGTCCAAAGACGTTCACGATCTCCGGATGATCGAGCGATAATCGCACGGATGATTCGAGCGTGTATGTGAACACAGCCATCATCTCAAACGCAGGGCTAATGAAGTGAAACGTCAATATCACATTGATTTGCGTTGCGTTTGAGGTTATGAGTGTGTATGGTACCTATGTTGATTAAATTTTAGGAGTACGATTTAATATTGTGGCCGATAGCACGATAATATAATATAACTAAAGTGTACCTAAAATGCCAGACGTGAATATGGAGAGAGTGCCAGAAAATGGTTCAGATTGTGAAAACAGTCAAGATAGCTTAGAAAACAATTCAGATTTTGGAAATGCACCAAACAAAAAGATGACAAAACGAGGAATTATTTTCCTGTCCACTATACCTCCTTACATGAACGTAGCTAAAATACGTGAAATATTCAGTCAATTTGGTGAGGTGGGAAGGATTTATCTTCAACCTACTGGAAGTGAGTATTTTGTCTAAGGTTATTGTCATGTAGTTGCAAAAAGGAAATGTGTCTAAAAAAAAATCTCATTCCCAGAGCCCGGCGAGAAACGGAAACGTGTTCCAAACCAATTTTCCGAGGGTTGGGTCGAGTTTCAAAAGAAGAAAGTTGCTAAAGAAGTAGCTACAAAACTCAATAACACTAAAATCGGCACTAGGAAAAAATCCCGATACTATGATATGATATGGAACATCAAGTTCATTCCTAGGTTCAAATGGGTCCACCTTAGCGAGCGTCTTGCTTATGAGAGGGCTGCTTTGAAACAGAGACTCAGGGCTGAAATATCTCAAGCTAAGAAGGAAGCTCATTACTTGCAGACCAATGTTGAGAAAAGCAAGAGAATGAAGAAAAAAAGACCTGTTGAAAGTATTGAGTAAAGTTTTATTAAGTACTATGGATTTCTGTTGATTAAACTTATTGGTAAAATTAAAGAATATATTTATTGTCAAAGAAGAAATAATTACAAAACATATTGTGATTTATCACTAAAATAAAGCTAAGATCATTCTTTAATAGTTTTTGAGGGAGTAAATGTGTGAGTGAATGTAGCTTGCATAAACAACATGCTATAAATAATCAAGATTATTTTTGTTAATTATTTCTGTCTAAAATTGACTCTTCCACTTATTATTTCCTCTACTCTCATCCGTTGCTTTGAATTCAGAGGGTCAGGAGTAAGTTTCTGTATGTATCGTCTTGAAGGTATTACATGCGACAAAATTCCTTGAGAGAATTCTCTGTGGACTCTCACTCCGTCCAAGGCATTAGATTGCAGCCTCTCAAAACTATGAAGCTCCCTCATGAACTGTTTGCGCTGGGCTACTTTCGCCCAGTGATAGCGGTGGCGACATACTACTCGGCTGAAATTGAATTAGGACAAAATGACAGATTTAAAACAATTGGATATGCATCAATATGGATTTGTAATAATTTGTGTGTTCATAGAAGAGTAGTGGTAAGAAGTTATCTGTCAGAGATCAAATCACCTCTGACCTCTAACCTCTGTGATCTGGAATGTGAAATCCACTATAAGAACTAATGTATGAGTATAGCTCAATTAGCGAGTTGAACTGATAACCATTGGGGTAGGAAGGTTCTTGAGGGGCAACTGAAAACGGAGCGAAGGATAGCCCCCGGCATTTACACATTCACATACACACATGAGGTGGATTTGGTGAGAATTGCAAGGGAACCGGTGGATGCTAACAGCTAGCAAACAATATTTTTTTCATGTATAGGGTAGGCTTATGTTCAGTAACAGACGTCTGGAAAAAATCCATCAGAGAAACATCACAGGATTCTGGGCTGATGATGATGATGTATGAAAAGTGATAGCAGTCTTATGATAACCTCACCCACAGAGTACTATGTATAACCTCACCTCTGGCCATACAATCAAGCTCTAAAGTAAAAGTTGATGAAAAAAGTTACTTACTATGCTAAGGTCAAGTGGGTGTATGATGGGTATACGCTGACATCTGATCTGGCCAGTTCTGGAAAACCAGGGTACAGTGGAACTCTCCTTTTCTTTTTCACTTCTGTTTCTTTTTCTTCCTGTTTTGCTTCCATTTTTAAAGGTGTGTATTGTAGTTTTAAATGTAAAAACTAGTAAAAAGCTGAATTGCAGTCAGTTTGAACTACTTTCTGAATCAGTAATGGTAGGAGTTAAAGAAATTTGTACATCAAATTAAACATTTCTACAACAAATATTACTAGATATTCTCTTTGATTACTAGGTAACCATAGTAATATTTGTTTTATCACTATGTGTACAGTGCAACCAACCTAGAGCCGCCACAAATGAGATTCACATTTTCTGTATTTTGATTGGTCTATTAATCGATTGACTGGAACACTCACACCACCATTCAGTTCACAGATAAGTTGGTGGCACTGTAGGTCATCTTTTTCTCAATATAAAAACTTTTTCTTTTTTGTGTCATAATTTCCACCACACATAGACAACTGCACATTTGCTCCATACCAAAGAGAAAAATTATATACTGGGCTCCGTGTAGGTAAATACTCGCGTCTACGGACTCCGTACATTCCTACTGGTAGGAATTATAACAATAATAATTAGGTATTCAAAACAGTTCTGCCGTTCTCCCCACACATAGTATTTGTATACCTAGTCTGCTCCCCACCAACATTTTACATATTGATTGGTGAGGATTATGACAACAAATCTTAATATTTTTATTCTTATTTTATTCACTTGGTGACATAGACATATATATTTACTTCGTATTCTATGCTTGGTGATATTAAATAAGAAACCTTGCTTTAGTCAGAGCTTTAAAAAAAGTGTCCCAAAAAAATACTAATATATAATTATAAAGGCGAAAGTTTGTATGTATGTGAGTGTGTTACTCCTTCACACTCAAATGGCTGAACGGATTTTGATGAAATTTAGAATGGAGATAGCTTATAGCCTGGAATAACACATAGGATACTTTTCATCAGCATCATCCTTCACGCTCAGCCAGCTGTACGGATTTTGATGAAATTTGGAATGGAGATAGCATAAAGGTACCCCTGGAATACAGGATGCTTTTCATAATCACCATCATCACTCTCAAAGTGACCTCGCGAGTGTCACTAGAGACATGAAATTAATCAAAATTCATTATGGCGACAACTAGACGCCATATTGTGAAAAATTCGACGAACAGTGAAGTGGAATAGGTATATCATTGAATAGGTATTTGAGAATCATATTTAGGTATCTCTTATAATGTTTAATTTCAAGTGACCATCTGAGAATCTTTAACGATTTAAAGTTGGTTAGCAACCATTCTCACTTAAATTTTTAAACTAAATTCATCAGCCATCTCGTCTTTTTTTTCCACTCTATCCACGCGACATTGGCGAAATTGTGGCAACCCTGCCCTAGGCATTAACAAAGTAGTTGAGTTGAGTAGACTCTTTTCAGTTTTATTCGCAGTCTGGTCTTTACAATGTGCGTAAATCTTCTTACTAATATGTTTGAGAAGAATATCACACTTCATATTAATATTATAAATCAGAGAAGTGTAGCCACTGTCGTAAACATGCCAATCAGAGATTAGAGTTTTCAAATGAATACTGTCATATCGAGTGGAAAACATCGTATTGCGCAATGCAGAACTCTATACATTAGAACTGACAGTCCATTTAAAATGCATAAAAACCTAAACATTTCCTTCGCCATTGATAAAAATCGATTAGCGCCATCTATCTTTTATCTTTAGAAGTGTCTGCGTGTATGTTTGTTTCTCCTTCACGCTCAAACGGCTGAACAAATTTGGATCCTTGATTAACGCAGGCTACTTATCATCATCATCATCATAATCCAAGAGAATGAAACTGCAGAGCGCACCAAGTATAATATAAAGAGCATGCAAGTTATTAAAATAAATTTCTGTTTAAATATGATAGAATCATGATGATGTTAGACAATAAAATTATATAATTATTAGTAGTTGGGTAAAAAATAGCCTATGACACTATAAATGAAGACAAATCGATCGTTACATCGCTTGTCAAATTAGACCAATAGGGGCGGCGCTATGGTGGAACATCCACTAAGCGCACATACATACATAGATTATGAAACTCATTACCCTTCCCTTGCTTCGAAATAGTCAGGTACAAAATGGTTTAACACGGCGTTCATCGCATGGCAATTAAGGACGCAAACAGTCACTACTAGGTAAAAAATACCACAGATTTATTATATTAATACTAAGACTAGGCATTTATGGTTATAATATGTAAGATTAAAGGAAATAAATACTTTCTTTAGAATTAAGACATTTGAGACAAAACATCCGAAATAGTAATAATTTTAGAAAATTACAAATATCTTTATTTTTAAGGAGCTTGCAAAAACAAAATAGGATACCTTAAAATAGCATTATTTTACTTTAAAATTTATAGGACATAAAAACTGAGAAAATCGACTTTACTCTCCAAAAATCAGTAGCGTTTTTTTTCCTTGTCTTGTTTTCCTTATACTTTAATCCTTTTTATACTGTGGTAGCTATTGTCACTAAATAGGTGTCAAAAACATTAAATATTCTTACTTTTCTCGCTTCCATGTTCCTCAATATCCGAAAGATTTTCTTTCTCAAAGTCTACATGTCGCAATATCTTTTATCTATATTTTTGTAGTCAGATTTCTCAGTAAACCATAAAAAATATAACAATGAAAGAGAGCACACTCTGCAGAACAATAAAAATCACACAATAAAGTGTAATTTGTACAGTTGCTACTCGGTATTTTTCACCCATTCTTACTTTGGTTGTATAATGTGGCGTAGCCCTTGGCTTCTAATGTCTGGCATTATGAGGAAAGGGTTGGTAGTTTATGTGCAGGAAGTTACTGTAAGCGGCATGTTGTCAGAGTGTGCGAACAAAAATATATGTTAGATACAATGTCCTCTGTGGTATTTTTTACCAGGTAGCAATGAACTCCGGTACATCGAAGTGTTGAAGTGTTTGTACAGCAAGGCCACCATAACAGTTTGTCTTCAGGATCAGAGCACGAATTCTATCCAGCTGCAAAAAGGGGTGAGACAGGCTCTGCACTGGAAGATATATTCAAGCTTCTGAACTGGAATGGATTTGGTGTTAACATCAATGGCGAATACATCACTCACCTTCGATTTGCTGATGATATAGTCATCATGGCTGAAAGTTTATAATTAGTGCGTGTTGCCAGTGATGACATACGGCACTGAGACGTGGTCGCTAACTATTGGTCTCATACAAAAGCTCAGAGTTGCGCAGCGTGCAATGGAGAGAGCTATGCTCGGTGTTTCACTACGTGATAGAATCAGAAATGAGGAAATCTTTAGAAGAACGAAGGTTACCAATATAGCTCTCAGAGTTTGAATTGGCAATGGTCAGGCCATATAGTTCGCAGAACCGACAACCGCTGGTGAATAAAGGTTCTCAAATGGCGACTATGAACAAGCAAGCGAAGTGTGGGGAGACCCCCCACACGATGGACCAACGACATTGTAGCCATCGCAGGAAGTCGGTGGATGGAGGTGGCACAGGATCGATCGTCATGGCGCTCTTTGGGGAGGCCTATGTTCAGCAGTGGACTTCTAAAGGCTGACATGGTGAATGAACTCCGTTAACATAATATTACTCGTAAACACAGATTTTCTTCTGATGTCTATGCTCTTAAAACTAAGTTATTTACTGAGTGATGATTTAAATAAAAAGCTCAGATTTAAAAACAAAATTACATCAGTAACATTTTATTAATAGAGCAATAATATTATTAAATCTACTACGCAGAGCCTTTCAGTTGTCTTAATGTATCTGTTTAATTAATTGATGTTGCTCGTACATAAGGCTATATTGATTATTTACACGTTTTTGACAGATTTAAGAGGATGCAGTCACTGCGCTAACTCTGCTCTTGCATACACAGTCATTGAATTGATTCACTAACACTGAACATAGTAGGGATTTGTTGGGGTTTGAACTGTAGCACTCGAGTACCTGAAATGTTTCAATTTCATAATTTTACTTCATGCTACAAAAAATACTCAATATTTTATATATTCCAATGAATTAACTATCAAGCAACATTGGAACATTTTATTTGTTGATACAAGTTTGTTATCAGGATGACAAAATAGATTTTGATAACAAGCTTGATATTGATATGGGTG
Organism: Alsophila aescularia; assembly: GCA_946251855.1. Classification (NCBI taxonomy): domain Eukaryota; kingdom Metazoa; phylum Arthropoda; class Insecta; order Lepidoptera; family Geometridae; genus Alsophila; species Alsophila aescularia. The sequence goes on along the minus strand of OX276377.1, from coordinate 32,195,341 downwards.
AAAGTTATCAAAGCACTGATCAGCATTCACATCACAATCAATTTGTAAATTTTTCAAACAACAAAGGCTTATTGTTACCTTTGCTTTTTCATCCTGGCATGGTGGTAATTTACTAGCGATTTGATCTTGCTGCACCAGGTTAAATAATTCATTGGCTTCCTGCAGTGTTTTTTGGTACTCCAAATGCATACCACTGTTTATCTTTTCATGTGCTCGTTTGAGGGTTTCAATGCGTTGCGCCCAGTAGGCCTCCTCAGCGACGTTTTCTTGTCGTCTCTGGTCATTATACTGCGGTGGAGGTGGCGCGTATTGCTGTTGAGGTTGCTCAGCTTGCTGAAAATATTAATGTCATCTTTCAGGTCACGAATTTAACATTGTTTTTGAGTCAATAAACTATGGGAAATATATTTGGACCCCGTTGGATGTATTTGGGTCATATAAATATTATAGGTATCTATGATTTGAGGATAATATAATTACAGATACTAATGTTTCTTCGAAAATTTACTGAAGTTGAAGAAACCTACCTACGATACAATATGTTGTGTTTACTGTTATCTCAAACTGATATATTCTAGCAATTATGATAAAGGCATACAAATAATTACTTAATGTTACTGCATGAAACATCTCTCTATTTTGCTACAACAAGAAGTGACATTGATCTAAATTATATAATGCAGCTTCATATTTACTTTTGCAGAAAGCTGAGAAGATATCCGGTCTAGTGCATCTTGAGACACTTGAATAGCGTTTTCATTATCAACACTTATTTTCCGAGTACTCTGCGAACCTCCCATGTTTTTGTAAATCGGAAAAATTAAATATTTTACGGCAAATCACGTCAAAAGGACATTTTTTTGACAGGTCTGCTCAGTTGCTCACTCGTTTTTTTTTCAATAGAGATCATAGAGTATTTTTTTAAATTATAGATAGTAAACTTAGAATATAGCGTAAATATTCTCAGATAGTAAATGAAGAAAGAAAAATTTTTGAAGCCTTTTTTTCTCTATGGCATGTTTATAAACGATGAAATAGACGAGAATGGCACTTTCATGTTTTGAATAGTACAGCTACTCAATAGCAGATGGCGCTGTATGTCTTTTTTAAATGTTTTTGTTTTGGCGGGATACAAGATAGAACAAAGATGTTGATTTACGCTTACTTTGTACGGGACACGGGTTATGTTAATTTATTGTAAGTTACTTTATTTAGTGCTTAACGTGCATACCTATGTTGATGTTCAGACCAAATATTACTAATCCTCGTTGTACATATGTATTTCAAATAATTAAGTACCTTTAATATATTTTAGGTAGGTACATAATATTGCCAATTTAAAAATGTAGAGTTAGGTAGATATATTAATTAAAAACTGTTGTTGCGTTCAACGGTTGTCGAAAATAATGTACTGTGTTTTTTTTATATGCAAAACTATCAAATAGTGTACGTCCGAAATAGACAAACGGTTATTTCTAATTTTAATAGACCTACAATATTTTACCATCTTTGTAAGTACCGACATCTTGACAACAAATAGTAGATTGTATTACTAGGGAGCGAAATAATATTTTGCGGGCGAGGGTGCTATTTTGAATCCACAGCGGAGTGAAGGATTCTAGAGTAGAATCCTGAACGTAGCGAGAGTTTCAATATAGGTACGTCGCCCGAGGGAAAATAATTTTGCGCCCAAGTGATACACTCTACTTTTCATCCCTCTCTCACTCGCTTCTAGATACTTTACAGCTCATATATTTTAAACGGAAGCTACGATTCTCACACCCCCCCCTTCCCTCCTCCCCTCATTAAAGCTAAGCTCATTATTCTCGATTATCTCAGCTTTGAAACATAAAAAACCGCATCTAAATTTGTCCATTCGTTTGAAAGCTGCGATTCTCACCGCGCCCGCGCTACGAGACCCAATTTGCACCGCGAGCTCTCATTGGTCAAGCCTTCATTTATTTCGTGATAGGTATGTACTAACTTTTCGGCCTGGATAGCTTTCACAGGACATACTTTGACTTCGGATCTTTAGTACCGGAGTTCAAATCCCAACTGGAGTGTTTCCATTTTGCACATCTAAACAGTTATCTATAACGGGTCCAATTCTGTACAGTGAAGATATTTTGTTTTTTTTTTATTAGATTCGATACTGAAGCCAAAACTGTTTTTTTTTGTCTGTCTGTGTGTCTGTATCTTGGCCTATCACGCCAAAACTACTGAATGAATTTAAATGAAACTTGGTAGGATTTAAGTTCATACTACGAGGTAGGACATACTACTACTAGGCTACTTTTCATCCCGAAAAATGAAAGGGTTTCCGCAGGATTGGGGTTGAAAGTTATTTCAAAAAACACTTACCACTCTGAAACTACTGGATGGATTTTGATGCAACTTGGCACAGTCATAGTTTATATGATGGGTTAAAATTAAGGATACTTTTTATTCCGAAAAAATAAAGAGTTCCTGCGGGATAATATCCCAAATTCTGTAAATGAAAGATATTTTGTAAAAATTTTTTGGGGGCGTTCTATATTCAATGCTAAAGCCAAACTGTATTTTTTAAATTTTTGTCTATCTGTCTGTCTGTCCGTCTGTCTGTGTGTACCCTAGCAGCGCACCACGCCGAAAATACTTAATGAATTCAAATGAAATTAGGTATGATTTGAGTTCACACTTTGAGGTAGGACGTTGGATACTTTTCATCCCGAAAAAAATAAGTATTCCTGCAGGATAGGGTTGGAAAATTATTTAAAAGAACACTTATCCCGCTGAAACTATTGGATGGTTGTTGATGCAACTTGGCACAGACATAGTTTATTAGATAGGTGAAAATTATGGATACATTTTGTCCTGAAAAAATAAAGGGGTTCTGTGGTATATGGGTCCAAATTCTGTACATTAAAGATATAGTGTTTTTTTTTGGAAATTACTTTATATTCGATTCTGAAGCCTAAACTGTATGTTTTTTAATTTTTGTCTGTATGTCTGTCAGTCTGTATCTTAGCCACGCATCACGCCGCTGGAACTACTGGATGAATTCAAAAGAAACTTGGCATACCAAGTTAAATCATAATTTGAGTTCGTACTACGAGGTAGGACATAGGATACCTTACATATCGAAAAAATTATGGGTTATTATTTAGGGGTTGAAACTTATTTAAAAGAACACGTACCACGCTGAAAGTAATGGACGGGTTTTGATGCAACTTGGCACTGTCTTAAGTTATATGATGGGTTAAAATTGGGGACACGTTTTATCCCGATAAAGTAAAGGGTTTTTGCGGGATATGGGTCCAAAGTTATGTTAATAATTAAGTAATAAAAATAGTTTTTGGATGGTTATCTATATTCGATACTGAAGCCAAACTGTTTTACTTTTTAATTTTGTCTGTCTGTTTGTTGTCCGTATCTTGACCGCACATCGCACCCAAACTACTAAATGAATTCAAATGAAAAAAATGCTCTTGGGTGCTTAAAAAAGGTATTAAACATTTTTTTTTGTTAATCTTTTCTTTCTTTCTGTTTGTCTGTATGTTTTTTTGTTCACGCATCACGTAAAAACTACTGAACCGATTGCGATGCGGTTTTCATTGTTAGACAGCTTAGGGTTTGATTTAAATCTGGTGTAATTGGAATCTCGATCCGGTGAGTTAGAAGCCGAGCAATTGATAAAGTATTTTTGACGGCTGAAGAAATTTTGTTCAAATGTTGGTGTATTGGTCCTGGAGTAGCACATTATGGTACTTTGAACCTAAAGAAAAGAACACGCGTGTGAAGCCGCGGGTACAGCTAGTTAAAAATAAAATGTGATGGCTTATAACTTGAATATAGCCGAGCTAAGGCGGAAAGAGCCGACGAGCCACGGAAATTCATTACTGCCCTCACTGAAAGTCTTGAACAGAAAAGACCTACTTTGCTCCCACTTTTCCAGGAATCAATCAGTGTTTTTCGAATAGATGCGATGAAAAATATTTTTCCGATACTGATTCTGTGATATGCGCGTAACTAGGTACTTAGGTACCTACCTATACCTGTCTTTATTAGGCTGAACGGTTTTTGATGAAATTGGATATTGGTAATACTTTAGGTCTAATCTAACACATATAATATTGTTCACGCCTCGTAAAACCGCGGAGTGTATCTAATTAAAAATATATTATTAATTATAATTCTTTATTGGTGTTCCTCCAGCGTTTCTCTGGTCATCATCACTCTTCAGATAAATATTCCAATATCGAACAATCAACAAAATTATGATTGAATTGCGCGACAAACTTGTATTGTAAGTATATCCAAATTAAGTCCAAAGCATCCCATTCCACGTGTCATCAGCAGCCTTATTGTCTAACTCTGGTGATAATGAAACTGACGTTCATTTACACCATTATGAACATGAATCTCCCAATTCGAATTGTCTAACTATCCACCGGTGATCTCCTCGGTGATCTTCACCGAGTCCCCACTATCAGCTGTTTTTAAGCGAAATGAATGAACGAAACATCATATTTTGTCATATATTGGTATTGTCTAAATTTTCATTGTCACCGAGACATGTCAAATGAAAAAGGTTGCTCTGTCCTAACCTTTCATATCAACTGGCTTTGAGTTTATTAAAATTATAAAATTAAAAAAAATATATATATAGTTTTATTGAATTAAAAGTTGACTGTTTGCGTAAGTTCAAAGGGAAGGGGTAATCTAGGTATCATAATTAATTGCGGTTTATTAATTTCAGGCATTAATTCTCCGAAAATTCGACTTCCAAACTTGCGAAAGTCAAACAGAAAATTCATTGGTTTTTTGTGATATATAAAGTTCGATACAAAGATAATATTTCGATATTTACTTCTACTAGCAGTTATTTCAGTTTAACATATCTAATTTATTCGATTACAGGCACTATAAGTACCTAACCTACAAAAACATAAAATGAAGAATATTTTGATGGGCGAATTTGTAGCCAACTGCAGAAAAACAACATCTCCAAACTAATGGACAGGCTCTCAAGACCCTAATATTGGTGCTGACCATGTGGCTATTATAATATCTATGGATGTTCAATGTTTAACAACAAATATCAACAAAATAGACCAATAAATTATTAGGTATCTCTATGCACTTCAAATCAGAAAAGTTTTGATAACAAGGTGGACAGTGGAAACTAAATATTTCCCAAGTAACACCCAGGTGGACAAAGGTAAGCTATTGTAAAAAAAAACTTTCCACGGTTCACCCAGGTGGTCGTGAGAGATGGATTGGCTAGTGCCCTGACTGAGAGTCAACAAATGGTTGCAAGTTCGAATCTCGCAAGGTGCAATCATTTGTGTGATGAGCACAAATGATTGTTTCCGAGTCATTGATGTAATATTGGTTTATATCTATGTATGTTTATTTATAGAATATTCATGATGAGAGAATTTGTAGCCAGCTGCAGAAGAAAAACATCTCCAGAAGGTTTTGAGGAACAATCACAGGCCTATTTACACCCTAGACCATTCATTAGGAAAGAATTTGCAAAAATAACAGTCAAAATGTATTAAAAGTATCGACAAAAGATACCAAGTTATATTAACAATTAAAACAAAATAAGTACAAAACCTAAAATGATACCTTTATAGGTAATCAGTTAAAATTTCATCGGGAACTGCCTACTTTCAACCCATATCTAATGCACCTTTTTTTTATTACGTTTTATGCAATTGTTTGACCATGATCTCACCGGATGGAAAGCGATGATGTGGTCGAAAGTGTAGCACCCTTGCCTAGTAGATACCTATTCACTCTTGACTTGAACACACCTGGATTCATTATATTTTACCAGAAACTGACGAGAGCAGGGCATTCCACTCTTTTGCAGATCTTACAATGAATGAAGAAGTGTAACGCTTCGTGCTTGTGTGTGGTATTTCTATCATAAAAAGGTGCCGCATTGCCAATATTCTAGTTTGTACGGTGATAAGGGAATCAGATTGTGCAGTTCTTATGCTCACTCTCCATAGTGCAATCTGATAACTTGAATTTTGCACATTGTCATATTTGTCGTTCAAAAAGGAGGTGAAAAATTCATTTTGTCATTTACATTCAGTGCCACTACATTTGGCAACCAGTTGGCCGAGTGGCTAGTGACCCTGCCTGAAAGTCAACCAATGGATGCGGGTTCGAATCCCGCAAGGTGCAATCATTTGTGTGATGAGCAGAAGTATTTGTTTCCGAGATATGAATGTAATATTCATATGTTTGTATGTGTACTCGTATCTATTATCTAGTACCCATATTTAGTGCATTCAGTGTATTTATGTCAGCGTACAATACATACAAAGTTTTATAAATTTTTCTTATTTGTTACAGATTGAGTGACATGAATACTACTGGCATTTACTCTGGTTTAGAGATTGCTGTAAGCTATAAGACTGCCGATTGTGTTACCGCTACTTCTATATTATATTATGTACGATTTACTTCTAAGTATATACAATAAAGAGTTATCTATCTATCTATGGTTTATTGTTATTTTTTAACTACAAATTATTATGTAAATAGAAACATACATTGATACCTATGAAATAGTGTCACAAGCGACATACCTACCAACTGATTCACAGACAACACACAGCCTAAACCGGTGGACCTAGAGATTTGCAATTTGAAGGAAATATTTCTTTAAATTTCGAACGAGGCTGGCAATGTTTGCACAAGAGCAAAGCCTCGGCATGCAGCTAGTTTTAGCATAAATATAGACTGAGTATGGATAGAGAAACAGAAAATTAAACAAATTTTATTAAATAGCATGTTTATTTTATTGTAAAAAACTTTCTAAAAAAAATATAACGGGCAAGTGTCTTTATTAAATAAGGACTATACATGAAACATTCTAAAAACTTACAAGCCATTACTGGCTCACTGGTAGCCCACTAATTACATTGTAATTATATAGTAATTCACAACAACAAAGTAAATATTTCCAACACACCATTTTATTCAAATGGTATAAAAAAGTACAGTAACTAGGTATATACCTACATATTATAATACAAATATAACAAGTAGATTTGAGAAGCAGCATCCTTTTGCATTTTATGGACATGCTATGAATCTCTTCCCGCTGCAATCCGACTTGAAATGATCCTGTTTACTGTGATAGACAGGTACTGAACTGAATCTGAAAATAAAGATATAGCTATGATCATTTGTCATTATCTACATAACAAGTACTACATAGTCAATATTGTAATATGCAGTATTACTTTTGTAGAGTTAGATCAAATTTGTAAACAATTCAAAAGAGAGGTTAATTTGTTGAATGTCTACCTACAGCTACATCAGGCTTTGTGATAGCTGGAAATGTTCATACTGACACAGGTGCAAGCTGCAGCCCATCTCCTGAACCCCGGCTGGTGCTCAAAGCAAACATAATCGGTACATATCGATTAGGTATGCATTGAAATGAGGTAAAAATCCATTAAAATATGTATGTTGTTGATGAGCATTTGTGAAAATGCATATACCTAGTATATATGTCTATGTACCTAGTAGGTAAATTAAACTAGACTCGAATAGGTGCTTATATAATATTCATTAGTCCACCAAAATTCCTGTATAGCCAAGCCAAAGACTGTTAGAACTTGCGATATATTTGTTGAAAGTTTCGATCTAACTCGATGACCAATTGTAGGTCTATGCAAAGACCACTTTATCAGATGGCATTCTGAAATACAATATGGCTTGATTTAGCAACAAATACAGTACGTATTTGTTGCTAAATCAAGGCATATTTGTCAATTTTAAAACGAACATAACCTCGACATACATAACATCTCACAAAGCAATTCCACTTTTAGTTTATCCACGTTTCGCACAAACTCACACAAATCTTGTGACTATAACCTACCTATTTAATAATTATTTTTTTCCATTTGATTTTCATTTCATTATTGAATGCTAAAGTAAACAACAAACAAACACATACTTTAGTTTAGGTAGACAAATTGGACGGAGCCGAGATTTTAATAAAATAAACAACAAATTAAATTTGAAGTTAATTTTATTGGTCTTACTTTTGACCGTACAATTCAAGCGAAGATAAAATAATGACAATTTGTACTTAGTAACTTCCTTATATAACTTTTATAAATGCGTAGGCGATTTCTAGTTCATTCTTCATTGTAATAAACAACTAAGTAGTTACATTTCTCATACTTTAGCGAGAAAAACATCTAAGTACATAAATGCTTATTCAGCTATGCGCAATTAAATCAAATCAACATGTAGAGTACCTCTACTGCGCATTATTCATAGAAAAACAACATAAGTACAAAAAGTGCTTAATTGGTACTTTCACAATCTAAGGAAGTACCTACTTGTATGATTAAATATGTCGTCGCAATTGGACTTCGGTAAACAACGGTGGGTTTGTGGTACATATAACTAGGTAGTTATGGTCCAGAATAAATAATAACTCGCAAACCAACGTTTCGTTCTACGCAACGTCAGGCTATAATATACTTGAATATTATTTTTTGAAGAATATCCATTTATTAAACAGCATAACTAATAAAAAATAGATTATAATAAACAAATAAAACACTACACATGTTTATATGGCTAAATTAACATTTTACAACCATTAGTTCAAAAAAGCCCTAAAAAGTGCTCAAAGCTGTTCTTCATGAAATGGAACGCAAGAGCATATGTTTTTGGTGTTATGTAAGTCTGTGGAAAGAGCGAAATGGCCTTCACTTTTTCAAGACGAATAGCACCGAAAATATTAGACAATTCCCCTGGACGGCGAATTGGAACCACCAATGGTAATGGTAATGGATTTGATTGCCATTACCACCAGAGTTAGACAATAAGGCTGCAGGTCCCGAATTCTTAATAATTAAAAAGAATAATAAAGCGTTTTGGCGAACAGTTTTTTATGAAACTGCTTTATCGAAATAACCCCCTGGCTTCGTGCAGGGGCGACACAGGCAAAGGGGCGATGTAGTTCGAGCCACAAAAAGTGACCACAATGGCGGGAACCGGTCGCGCCGCTCGCAGCCTCCGCGCGTCCCGTCTCACCCCGCTGGACTTTCTTCTGTCTACGGCACGCGATCCGCTGCGCTTTACAAGTTATGAAACTTTTATACCAGCTGCGTCCCGCGGCTGCGTCCGCGTGGTCACTTTTTCCGGGTCAAAAAGTAAAAAATAACCTTCCTCGTGACACTATTTCCTATCATATTTCATCAAGATCGATTTAGATTTAGAGTCCTGAAAAAGAAGCAAACAGAGTTAAAGTTACTTTCGCATATATTATAAAATTGCTTGCTGGCTTGTCGTATGAGGTAGTGTCAGCCTCTGGTGTCAGAGTTTGTCAGGCCGCCCGAGGGCCTCTGACATGGCTTAACGACTGCTATTAATCAATAACGGCCGGGACCGACAGCTTAAACGTGCCCTCCGGAAAACGAGCGACGGAAAACGAGCGATGGAAAACCGCACATAACTTAGAAGAGTCATTGGTACAGGCCCGAACCCGGTATCGTTGGATTCTAACTCGCACTAGTATACCGCTAGGCAGGATACCATCGCTCTTAGTAATTAACACCGCGGTTTCACCAGCGTGGATCATGATGCCTGTCACTCTCCGGCCCTGATGATTACTTCAAGAAGTAATTAATACCTCTGAAAAGAAAAAGAAGTCCATCCGTCGCTTAGTTAGTTAAAGAGGAACAAACAAACACTTTCGCAGTTGCAAAGTTTTCAAAAGTTGCGAATCTTTGAAACTTACATACCTAATTACTAATGAGGTTTGAGCACAAAAGTTCTATCAAAAATAATAATAAATTTAAACAATATTATTGTTGAGATTAGTAATGTCTTTCAGGAGTCCTCAATCTTTAGAAGGCTATTAGAATCTTTAGAAATGTAATCTTGATAATACCTTTACGTAAATACTTATTTCAATTATTGTAGGCTCTGAGAACAGAAAATTCGCAGACGGGCTTCGTTTCTATTAAATCTTTGATAATCTTTTCGGTCTAAATTAGAATTCTGTAAAATGAAACTAAAAGAGGCTATTGAATCTACAATTTGTTGGAGTTATCAGATCTAGGCGCATGATGCTCAACTCAATCCTGTCTATGATTTTAAAGTATAATTACTGTTACTCATCTACTCCATCATAATCATCGGCCCGCATTCGTCCACTGTTGGACGTAGTGCCTTTCCTAGTGAATTTGAAAAAAAAAAAGAAAAATTATTTATTGGAACAAATCACATTTTTTCAGTTATAGTAACAAAAAAAAAGGTAATACTTACTAAAAAACTAACAAAATAGGTGACATGTTGTAGCTGCGAACAAAAGGGTCCGCGCTCAGCAAAAATGAACAGTGCCAGCCTCCGGACGCTGATTTTGTGCTACAGAAGAGAGCAATTCGTTCCATATATAACATGAAATCCCGGGATTCTCTTAGGGAACGGTTGAACGGGTCTCCACTACAGAATTCGGTTACCTACCCCAAAGGTTAAACGGTTCTTCGAGATATGTGACCGGCCCATTGGCACTTTAGCTTGCTAATTATTTGAAACTATGTTAGTTATTTTGGTTCTCTGAGAGATCACCTCCGAGCATAGCTCTCTCGATAGCTCGGTGAGTGACTCATCTACTTACTACATAATTATTATACGTACGTTGCTATAATATTTACAATTAACAATAATGTGAGATAGCTGGATCGTGCAGCGCTTGCGTCGCTCTTGCCGTAATAATCCAAGTTCCCGATGTACCGATACTGTCTATAGCAGATTGCTTGAAATACACTCCTTTGTTAACTAACGATAGAATTTAGTTCTTAAGATTAATTGTTACAATGTAACAATACAATTAGCAGGAGTATGAGGAAAAAAGGGATAGAAATTATATTTTATTACTATAATTGGAAGGATAATATAATTCGGTTATTATTATTTTTCTAATCTCAATACTCTAGTCTTTTAAAAGAACTACAAATTTCTTTTGAACGGAAAACTCTGTGCTTTCTTTGTCACATTGTTATTTTTGTTTGTGTTGTTTGGTAGAGATATATTATAGATATATATATTTCTTTAATTTAAATACCACAGACCAAAGAAAACTTAAAACTAGTAGTATATAAATAAAAACATTAGTATAGCTTTAATTTAATGCGACAGTGTTCAGTGCACTTTTTTTGCGCACATAAAAAAGGTGTTAAAGCGACAGGATGACGACCCGGCTTTATTAGGTATTTAGAGACAAACATGGCAATAAATCAGATGCACAATCTACGACACACATCATTTTATAATGTCGTAGTAAACTAATTGAGTAAGTACCTACCTATGTAACTATATTCTCTTCGATAGAAATACATATTAATATTTTTTATTTACACACCGGGAATATCTTCTCTAAATGTGAAAAAGATAATCTTCATTATAATCTTTACAATGAACGAAATTGTACAGAGTTCATATTTATCGTCAATTTGCCAAAACATTTTTTTACTATGCGGATGTCCGATACTCGTATTATATGGCTTGAACAAAAGTACTTGTGAGGAAGCTGAATAATTGAAGAGTAGGTTGCGTATGGCCAAGTGAGAGCTTCCAACTATTAGAGGAAATGGGACCGATGGCCTTCAGTCCCCGGTTCAACATCCAGAGAAAACAAGACAAGTCAAATGCAAAATGCCCTGCGCACTAAACAAGGCGCACTGAAGACAAATCAAAGCGGGAGAAAACATGTTATTATTTCATAATCAGTAAATTGACTCGCTGTGGAATACAGACAGGAAGAAAGTGAGAGAAGTCTTGAATTTTAAGGAATAAGTACCATACACAAAGTGTACGAAAGGTAAATACTACCTATCTTAGTGTAGGTTAAACATGTCATAATTATCATCATCAGCCTATTTTTGTCCACTGCTGGACGTAGGCCTCTCCTAATGTAGGTACGCCACTGAACTCAGTTTTCAGCTCTCCTCATCCATTTTTTGCCAGCCACTTTTCGCAGGTCAGCGCTCCACCTGGCCACAGGGCATACGTTTTTTAGACGTGATCTCCACTCGAGAACTCTTCTTCACCAATTATTATCGGTTCTGTGACCAGCCCACTGCCACTTTAGCTTGCTTATCCATAGAGCTATGTCGGTGACCTTGTTTCTCTGTAGGATATATTCATTACGAATGTAGTCCTTCAGAGAAACTCCAAGCATAGCTCTCTCCATAGCTCGTTGAGCGACAAGGATTCCCTCTACTTTTTGGAATTCCTCATTCACGTCATTGTGGTTTACATGGCAGCGAATCGATTTTTGAACTTCAGATGGAACTGTTCTGATCCACCAGCGGCTTGGAACAAGTTGAGTCAGCGCATAGACTTCACCATACGGCATCTTTGAAGCTTATGCTCGATATTCAAGGAGCCTTGGACAAGTCTGTGATCACTACCGGTATTAAACCGACTGGTCATTGAGATATCCCTGTATACTCGTATGTGCTTATTGTCCATCGTGATGAAGACAATCTCATTTTTAGACAGTGTCAGGGCTTTGCTAAGTCCGCTTCCTCTGGGGCTGCTTTTTTAAGAATGAATTCATCAAAAAGAAGCCTTGTTTATCCAAGAAGTTAACTAACATTTGGCCCCTGCGATTCCTCAAGCTCTCAAGCTAAACAAGTCAAGCAGACCCCATTAATTTATAGTACTTACAAAAACACTATAGGTACACAATATCTTCCGCTAAATACGTTACATTTCTTAATGGAGTAGGTATAGGTACGCATCTCAATTCATAGGTAATCCATTAATTGCTCAAGATTGGGCCCACTTTTTATACCACTGACTTTTATCTTTTTTATTGAACAGCCACCTGTACGGACCCTTCGATGATTCCGATGACTGGATATTTTGTAAGTAAAAAATAAGTAATGAATAACATCCGTGGAATTTTTGTTCTTAGCTCAACACATTTTGAGTTGGTTTTGGCGTGGAGGCGTTAGAATTGTAAATGTTTTTCTTAAATTCTCCGAGGGTGAAGAGATGAGACCACTGACAAGCTCCGAGCTCGCAGGTAGAAAATCAATTGTTAATAGATGTCAGATCTTTTCCTAATAATACAAATATATTATAAAGAATGCGCTGTGTAAAGAATAGGGATATCTCCCCGGACAATGGTATTGAAGTCAAATTAGTTTTATCGGTATCGTTATGAAATATTGGACGGTTATTGTTAAGGAATTTCGCTAAATCATTGAGGAGTTGCTTAAAGATACCCAACGAGCTAGAGAGAGAGAGAGAGAGAGAGTGAGAGAGAGAGAGAGAGAGAGAGAGAGAGAGAGAGAGAGGAAATCCACAGAACTAAAGTTATCGAGCTTTCAGAATTAGCAAGTTGAAGTTGGAATGAGCAGGCCACATAGCATAACCTTTGGGGAAAAAGTTCTCAAGTGGCGAAAGAAGGAGCGTAAGCAACTGCCCACGTAGGCAAGTGAACGTATTCTTGTTGAGATGATGATGATCGAGGACCCGTCGGAGCCGTTCCACGTGAAATTATCTGTAGGGTTACCTAACTACAGGCAGCCAATCTTCTTCCTAAAGCTAGATACAAATACAAAATACAAATTCGTTTATTAAGCGAAATACATTTTTACACAATAAGGAGTTTCCAGTGGCCCCCGCACTAGGTCAAGCCTGTATCGCGGGAGGCCGTTACAGATTAACAAAACATGTAGGTATGTTATGTAGTAATTATGTATGTATGTATGTATGTATGTATGTAGTGTTCGTTTGGATTATAACAGGGGTGTGTGCATGTGTATTGTTATGCTTGCGTGTGTGTGTGTGTGTGTGTGTGTGTGCGTGTGTGTGTGTGTGTGTGTTTGTGTAGATGTTTAAATGTTTTGCATGTATGTTTATATATACTTATGCTATTTCTGAACGATCAGAAGTAACTCCGTTTCATCATAATCCAAAGTGAGGAGCCATTTCCTCACTTTTTCTTTGACACCGTAAAGCGAGCTATCGGTAAGATTGCAGAGCTTCATTATGCGTCTATATAAGAATGGAAGTGCAAAATAACTAAAACGTCTAGCGTAAGATTAACCCTTTCAACGCCACAGAGGCGTCCATCAACGTCAAGTATACAAGTGCTCGCCAACGCCGGCATTAGACGTCTAAAACCACCGCTCTGAAAGTCAAACAAGTATACCACACTAATATTTCTGCGTTTCTTTGTCTATTCCCCAATAGATTTCGTAGCTCGGGGTGGAGGGCTCGTTTTGCTTCTATTGGCTTGGCGTTCACCAGGACACAGTAAACTTGATTGACATATCTAGTTAACTGTGTTTGATCACGGCTAGGGTTACCATTTCGAAATTAGAAAAGTCCTGACAAAAAGCCCGACAATTCAATAAAAGACCGGACATTTTAGCACAAAATGCACGTAATTACAGTGGTATGGTAGGTATGGTAGTAGACGCTCTCGCAAGTCGCACGCGACTTTCAAAACGCAAGTGTAGAAAGAGTATTTTCTCTGATGGGACCACTACAGACTAAAAAGCGAAATAGATTGTCTGTACGAGTACCTTGATGGTCTGATTGATTGTCTGATTTGTCGGTTAGATTATTGTGGAAGTTATAGAGGATTTAATGTTTGATTTTGTTAAGGTAATGTTAAAAGAAGGTTAATATTTTGTTTTTTAGATTAATGTGAGGTTAATAAAAGATTAAAGACTTGTGTGATAGAACTTATGTACGTTTTTAGTAATTTTTATGGAATACGAGTAATAATTCCAACTAGGCCAAAAATCCGGACAAATCAAAAAGCCGGACAAAGTCCGGACAAATGTCTAAAAGTCCGGACGGATGGTAAACCTAATCACGGCTCACTTGTTGACGAACTCCGTGGGAGAGATAACCGACGGTAGCTGAATGCAGCGCGCAACTTATTTTATACAAACTGGCTGCATATAAAGTTGCCTACACAGAATGTGCATTAGCTTTTACCGTATTGAATGAACTAGCTTTCACCCGCTTCTTCGATCAGACAGTTCATCGTGATAAGTATCCTATGGTCCAGGGTCCAAACTATCTTCATTTCATCAAGATCGGTTAAAAAGATGTTTAGTCGTGAAAAGATAACAAACAGACAGACAGAAAGAGAGGCAGAGTTACTTTTGTAATACTAGTGTGTTTGGTTCTAATTGAACTATATTTATTAACCGACATGTAATAATACTGGTAGGTTTTCGTCTCTTATCCTCAATGTATACGGGTGTTTCTATTTTATTTGAAAAATAAAAGCAAATCTTTTCATGTCGAGTTTTGGTTCATATAATAATTATTATCATAAGTGCGGTTTAAGACTCCGCACCAATCACATTTCTAAGTTATGTGCGGTTTTCCATCGCTCCGTACTTCGGAGTTAAGCTGTGGGTCCCGGCAGTTATTGATTAATAGCAGTCGTTAAGCCATGTCAGAGGCCTTCGGGCGGCCTGACAAACTCTGACACCAGAGGCCAGCACTACCTCATACAACAAACAAACATAATTAATAATTCCATACAATCAATTTTAGTAATTTGTTTTGATGAAAGTACCAGGTATACTGATCATAACTACATTTTATTATTTATATTTATCGCGGAAAGGTATTTACAACCTGAAAACGTAATTTGAGATAATTATTCAAAAACAAATTTGAAATCTTGCTCGGATAGTTAATAATAGGCTCTACAAGCATTAGAAACGGATTATAATTCCAAATATAATTTAAAGTCAGCATTAACACCTCCAATCAAAACAATCCCGACTGACTGTCATAACACTATAATTTAATAATTACACCTACAATAAAACCTAATAAAAATCATAATAATCCGTAAGTAATTATCATTTTGTAATGTCGAATAATTCATAATTATCGTGTAATAAATATTAAGAGCGGCTAACGCACGTTCCCACAAGGCTTAGAATGGTGTTTCAAAATGTTTAACGGCAGGACCAGCTACATTAAAAATGTTTTAGCCAACGAAGTGGGAAAGAACCAAAGGCTGTGAACCTAATTTTGTATGAAACCAAATGGCGCCTGTTGCATATTCGATATTGTTTTAGTTGACGCGCAAAACGTCACAAATATATAAATCTCATATTCTTCACGTTCATTTATATTTTAAAAGCTTTTATTTAACTTCACTTGTATGTATCTGTGTATCGATGTATCTATGTATGTATGTATCTATGTATCGATGTATGTATTTTGTCTGTCCTGGAATCTTGCAATTCAAATTTCTAGCACTTAACGATTAGGTATCCGGCTGAAACTTTCAGGATAGCTCGCAAAAAAATGACATTAGTTTTTTTTTAAATTATTAAATGCCTATAAAGTCAAGCAATATAAAAAAAAACACTTAAATAGTGAAAATGCCTTAGAAAAAAAAGAGCAATTAATTAAAAAAAAAGGTCGCTAAAGTATTTTTTTATTTATTCTTATTAAATAATATAAACACCATTTGTAACTCCTTGTAGATGTACCTTTTTGTGGGTTTTACAGCCAATTTCCCTATGAGTCTTTACGACTTACGAACGCTAGCTTGTTGCTTTGTATGAATATATACATTGAGACAATGTCATGGCGCGCCCGTCACGCTAATAGGCTCTACTTTAAACAAAAAGTTTTACTTGTTAAATCTCTATGTCCTAGAACTTAAGGTTCAAAATAGGTGCAGAGCTTTAATTTCTGGTTAGTAAGAATTGCGAGTTATATGTATACATATATGTACTTATAGTACGATGAGTGTCATCTTCGCATACCAGCAAGTGCAAGGACGATAATCGCCTGTCTCTGCGATGCTGATGTCTTGTCACCAGCTAACATAAATTCCTTTAATGTAGGGGTACTTTCTGGAGAAATGTCTATGTGCGAGCCTTATATCTGTACTAGTGAAAAAGCTTTACAATACATCAGAAAAACTGGATTGAACCAGTTTGCGAGTCGCTTGCTACGCGTGTATACGTACCTACCTAAAATAAGTTCATAGTTGTACCAATATCTTATACGATATGGAAGAATTTCTATTGGACTAGGAAATATTAGATACTAGCTTACACCCGCGTCTGCACGGATTACAGTTTATCGCGAAAAAAAAGCATCCTATGTTCTTCTAGGATATTAAAAAACAATGCAAAAGTTGGTTTGGCACCAATGCTCTTGATATTTTTTGACATACCTACTTGTTATTTCGTTTCCATGGCAACCGTTTCTTACATCGAATAATCAACATTTTTCCAGTTTTCCCGTGGAAACTTGAAATTTTCCGGGATAAAAAGTCTCCTATGTTATATTCCAGGGTATAACCTATCTCCATTCCAAATTTCATCATAATCCGTCCAGTCGTTATCGCGTGAAAGCTCCCCAAACAAACAAACACACAAATAGAGACAACGTTCCACTTTTATATATTGGTATGGATATGAAAGTAATGAGTTTTATAAAATAAATTATTTACATGACTTATTTCGGTGAACAAATCGATAAGGTGCAGAAGCGTCTATTTTAGCAAAATAATACATGACGAAAATCAAGATATTTTTGCAAGATTGCGAGTTGTTAAATTGATTCGCGCCAAAACGTAGTATTATTAGGTATTCTGTGCCAAAACGACCCTAGCTGTCATGTCATGAAGACCGTATGACGTCACTTTTGCGCAAAGGTGTAAAAAAAAAACACGCCACACAGAAACAAAAAACCGCGATTCTATACTTATATCCTTATTTAGTTACTGGTTGAGCTCGCGGCTTTGCACGCGTGGTTACTTCTCTAGGTTAAAAGTACTCTATGTACTATTCCAGGACATAAATAAATACCAATATACCAACATTTGATCAAAATCCCTTCAGCCGTCAAAAAGCTTTTATCAATTGCTCGGCTTCTACTGATCGGATTGGAATACCAAGTACACTAGTTTTAAGTCTAACCCTAAGCTATCCAACAGTGAAAACTGTATCGCAATCGGTCCAGAAGTTTTTACGTGATGCGCGAACAAACGAAAAGACAGACAGATACGATTTAAAAAAAAAAAACTTGTTCATTAGCTTAATATTATAAAGAGGAAATATTTGTTTTTTTTGTATGTTTGTTTGTAATGGATAAACTCAAAAAATACAAAAATGATTTTAAAAATTAAAATTAGTGCTATATTAAATTAATGTCACAGAATAAATAATGGCTAATATTGAAAGCTGTGATCTTCTCAAAAACCTCTACAATAAAGTCCCCGGAACCATAATATGCGTATATTACAGAAACAACAGTTATTCAGTAATAAAAATTCATATATTTTTACTTAACTTTTTAGAGTCCTTTGTGCTTATCTGTATTAATCAAATCAAAATAATATTATAATATATATATATATATTTTATTACTGACTATGCAATCGTTTGACCACGATCTCACCTGATGGAAAGCGATGATGTGGTCGAAGGTGTAGCACGCTTGCCTAGTAGATATCTATTCAATCTTGACTTGAACACACCGGGGTTATAATTTACCGGAAACACTGACGAGGGCAGGGCATTCCATTCCTTTGCAGTTCTTATAATAAATGAAGAAGCGTAACGCTTCGTTCTTGTGAGGTATTTCAACCATGAAAGGGTGGCGCTTTGCTGATCGTCTAGTCGTACGGTGATGGAAAGATGATGGGGGAATCAAGTTGTGCAGTTCTTGTGCACACTCTCCATAGTGCAATCTGTAGAACACCGCCAGGCTTGCTACCTCACGACGATGCGCCAGACTTTGAAGCATCATCTATTATTGTTATTATATTATTTATTTATTATTTATTATTGATATCAAGGTAATATTTATCAAGTAGTTTGAAAGTTCTACTTAACGATGTTTTTAATGAGCGGATATCACTTACCTAATTCTGTTTAACTCGTAAGGGGAGAAGAGCTTGTGTGGGCAATGTAACGTTTTGTACTAATAAATATCTAGAGAAATATTTAGATAAACCCGTAGCTACCCTTTAGCCGTGTTAAGCCGGGACGGGTCGCTAGTCCATAATATTTAGCAAGCTGTGAAAACACGCGTATCTACTGCGCAGTGTTTTTTCAAATGGCGAAGCATTATTAAGTTTTTTTAAATTAAATGTTTTCAATATTAATTAAGCTACACATATCTTTATTTGGACTCCTTAAGATATATTCTATTATTGTTTTTTTTTCCTTTTATTGTCATGTACCTACCCTTTTATGATTAACCAAGTGTTGTAGTATTATCCAGCTAAATAATAATAACAATAAAAAAAACTGTTATTATTATTTAGCTGTTTTCGTTACATAGTCTTCAGTACCTACTAAGTAGGTACCTAACTCCTTTTATGAGCGCCGCTTTACGTTACTATTGTAAGAAAAAACGTAAGTACCTACATCTACCTATCTATTGAATATTTCAAAACAAATTAATCAAACTGGAACATATATTCCAAAAAGACAAAATTTAATAAAATGTTTCAGATAATAACGTTAGATTTCGGCACGGTACATTTGTCAGGCGGAAGTTTAGAGCAGAACTCCTTCTGTGTCTGAGAGCGTAATTCAACATCTTTGGTCTGATCACATTTATCAACGAGTTAGAATGTTGCTGTGCCGCTGTAGTGCTGTGGTAAAGCTGTATACATACTTATAGCAATTTGACGACTGGTTGGCCGAATGGTTAGTGACCCTGACTGCGAAGTCAACCAACGCGGGATCGAATCCCGCAAGGTGCAATCGTATCCTTTGTCTAGTACCCATAGTAGGTACAGAGTTCCTAGTTTGGGGCTAGGTAATTGGTGTGAATTGTCCTATATTTATATTTTATTTTTATTTATAATTTTTGGGTATTATACCTTTTTGGTCACTGGCAACTGTTAAATAGTCTACGGCAAAGTAAAACTTTTCTACGGATTAAAGTAACAACATAACTAACGTCATACAGTCAACTGCCCCAAAGAGGAATTAGGTATTGCTAAATGTAGGTACTACTGCTGCTTTAAATACATTTATTTGTATTCAGTGAGTCTAAGCACGCCTTATCGGCATCTTATTAGATCAGTATACAACTTTTAAACTTGGCTGTCTAAAATAAAGAAAAAGACCCATTTCCCAATTTCTCGCATGTCCCTCCTGTATTTATGTTTGAGTTCGGTTTAGACCAGCCATACAAACACACAATCTTTCACATTAATTACAAAAGGATAAAATGAAGTGTAAAGCAACATTTCTTTAAAAAGTTATTGGAAAAACGTTTGTTTTAAAAGTTCAATAGGGTTTTATAAAAGGCCCGTCACGTAACCGCAGCTCCTGTATCTATCATAGCACATCACTAATGTTTTTATCAGCTCAAATAAAGCGAACGAGTTCGGTCGCAGAGATTTATTTCGTGTCGCTTGATTGTACCTAATTTATTTACTTTCTGTAAATAAATTAAGTACAACGCTGCGCAGAGATATTTTATAAACTTAAGGGTTAGAATGTGATTTGTTTTTTAAGTTTCAGTTACGTTCGGAATTACTTAAAAATAGTTTAATCAAAGTTGTTCTTCTGTTGAGGTTTGGGATTTTTAAATTAAATTGAGATGAAAGCTTTAGAATATTGTAAAAAACTTAAAGAAAAGATGAAAATCTTAATAAAACTAATCTGCTTTGGATTGGATTATTTGGTTTATGAAACAATTATTGTTTAAGTATAAAAACAATGCCCGTTTATAGCAATCTATAAACGGGCATTGTTTTTATACCTTGGTTACATTAAACAAAATGTTTATCCAACATAACATCCATTTCATTTTCATTGATTGCAATAAAAGAAAACAATGCAAATTAAAAGTGAAAAAAACGAGATGGTCGCTTTTGAGAAATCAAATTATTTTTCCGAACTTCTACGAACAATTTAAATTAAGGATCTAAGAATCCGTACGATTTCCGCTATTTTTGTTTTCGGCCAGCCGCCCTCAGGGCGAGGGCCTCCGAAGGGCTCGGAGAGGGGGGAAGAGGAGGGAGGAAGGAGGGGTTAATGTTATAATTTGTAATTTAAACCGCGGAGCCCTACTGGCTTAATTATACAGGTTAATGTGCGGTCTCAACACGACGATTTTGCGGTCGCGAGATTCACTCGGAAATTCTTAGAGATTTTATCATCTGTAGATCTGTAGGTACTAGATATGAGACTTGGATTTATATTTGAGGAAATTTGGGAGTTCGTTATAATATTCGTTTTTTTTTTCTGAGTTAGTATGCCAAACATTCGTATAAACGAATATCACAAAAAAAAGTTCTTTCTATCCTACGCACTTTGGACAGGTCCATTTTAGCCTATTTCTTGAAGCTCATTTTTATAAACAATTGTTAATAATGAAAATACTTTACGATTATATGTGGTTACACCAATTTATTTGTAACTTCGGGCTCAGAGGCTTTGCCCGCGTAGACATTTTTCCGGGGTAAAATACTTAAAAAAAAAGCTTTTGATGATGATGCACTCGATTCCTTTGTAAAATTTCATCAAGATCAAGAGCCTTTTAGTCATGAAAAGGTAACAAAGTTTGTTTGTTTCATTGTTATAATTATGAGGTAGTGTATCAGAGTTTGTCAGGTCACCAGAGAGCTTCTGACATTTAACAATGATTTGTTGCATTTACAATAATAGTATTATTTTGGCTGTGGTACACTCGCATCTTAACAAACAACCCGAAGCTAACTCAAGTCCAAGCCATATGAAAAATATGATTTGAACTACTTTTTTACACTGTTCTCGGGATAACAAGATGGCAATGGGTGAAAAAGTACCTGACACTCACTGTATTAAACTACATTACTGTACTGACAATAGTTTTCTGCGTGTCTAATCTTCATGTTAGTCAAAACGGCCCTTAAACCTGCTGAAATCAAAGTAAACCTTAAAAGTTGGACAGTTATTATTTCTGCACAAAGAAATACGAGATTAGCTTGCGGCTTGTTGTTTTTAGTTTACGCAATGATTACTGACGTGCGTGAAAGAATACCTACACAAAATTGAGAAGCATATGTGGCAATGATAGGACATATACCTATCGATACTACTATCTCTTTCTGTGTGTAATTTTTTCAATCAGTCTTCTAGTCTATCTTATTTCGAGTTGATATTTCAATCTTTGTGCCCTGAGAGGGAATGTTTTTTAAACTTCGTAGCAAGATTAGCAAGGTAGACAGCAATTGCTTTTACCAGCAGTAAAAGTTTTTACCAGAAGTTAGCTTCTGGTGTCAGAGTGGTTCAGGCCGCCCGAGGACCTCCGACATGGCTTAAAGACTGTTATTAATTAAATATTGTTTGTCGTATGAGGTAGTGCTGGTTTCTGGTGTCAGAGTTTATCAGGCCGCCCCAGGGGTTCTGTCATGGCTTAGCGACTGTTATTAATTAAATATTGTTTGTCGTATGAGGTAGTGCTGGCATCTGGTGTCAGAGTTTATCAGGCCGCCCCGGAGGTTCTGACATGGCTTAACGACTGTTATTAATTAAATATTGTTTGTCGTATGAGGTAGTGCTGGTTTCTGGTGTCAGAGTTTATCAGGCCGCCCCAGGGGTTCTGAGATGGCTTAACGACTGTTATTAATTAAATATTGTTTGTCATATGAGGTAGTGCTGGCATCTGGTGTCAGAGTTTATCAGGCCGCCCAAGAGGTTCTGACATGTCTTAACGACTGTTATTAATCAATAACTGCGCCGGGATCTAGAACTTAAAACCAAGCTCAGCTTTTTAAGGTATTTTTCCATAAATATGCTGGGTCAACCACAAACCTGATAAATGTGAAACTTAACATATATGTTTTTGAGATCTTTATCTCTCTAAGACTAACAATTATTAATTAACAATTAACAATTATTAATTTCTAATTTATAATAATCCGTTCAGTTTTTTGGATTTTATTTTATGTTTTCTATGTGTATTAATTTTTATGTGTTGTCACTCTGCGTTCGTGATGTCTGTCACAAATAGGTTCCGGCAGAAAATCAGTGCCAAGGCTTTATGGCCTTAGCGTTTGCTGAGTTGGGACCTGTTTGTGACAACACACAGCATTAATTTCGTACCTTTTATTTTTGTTTGTAATTATTGTTCTTTGTTTTTTTGTGTAATGTTGTGTGTTGTCATAAATAAATGTATTTTCTTTCTTTCTTTCTTTCTTTCTATACAAAAACATGGTTGACAGAAGAATTTAATTCGATACATTTTCTTATCAAAAATTACGACATTTTCGGTAATATTTACATTTTTCTACTCAACGGCTAAGGTTTTATCTCTAAAATAAATCTCACAGCAAGAAAATATAGTTTATTATCTAATGCTTAGACAACATTTACCTAACTAAATTATTAGCCTGCCAATAAAATAAATAACTTTTGAGATATACATCATTTAGTTCCGAGCTAAATTGTGTATTCAAACAGCGCTCGCGATATTCAAGCTTGTTACGCCGGTACTTCAGTGCTTATTGCGGGTAAGGGGTGGCAGAGTGTAGGGGACGTGGCAGGGGAGTGGGGAGTGGGAAAATGTAACCTTGGAGCATGGCCTTAACATTCCGAATCATGGAGCGATGAAAATCTGTTCTAACTGCTGAACCCGTCATGTAAGCCATGGTTGCTTACATGGCGGGTTCTACGCCATGGTTGCTTAGCTACCATGTCTTAGAAACATTAAAATAGCATGAATTGAAACTCCTGTTTGCTACGCCTTGCACCCCTACTAGTCTCTCCTTGTGTTTTTAGTCAAATGGCCTAAAGATACTATAAAATGTTTAAATTACTATTAAATTAAGTAAAAAGTAAGTAAGTAGTAATTAGTATTAAATTATATTCGGAATCCTTAGGATATACTCTATTAATGTAATAAATCTGTTTTTTACCCGTTTACTGTCAAGTACCCTATAAGTTAACAATTTTATCTTTTGGTCAAAGAAATATTGTTATCTATCTTCTTTCTATAATTATAATAAAGCAGCAAGTACCAAAAAGCCTGTAGAATAAAGATAATAAAAAAAAATGGTGAAAGGTGCTTAAATAATGTACCGAACAAGTTTTTTATTTTTTTATTTCATGTCTGTCTGTTGTCTGTCACGCATCACGTAACAACTGGACCGATTTGACGACCGGTTGGTCTCGTGGCTAGTGATTCTAGGTACGTAATCAAACGGTTGCGGGTTCGAATCCTGCTAGGTGCATTCATTTGTGTGATGAGCAGAAATGTTTGTTTCCTAGTCATGGGTGTTATAATATTCGTATATATGTATGTTTATCCGTTATCTAGTACCCATAGTACAAGGTATCCTAGTTTGGGGCTAGTTAATTGGTGCGGAATTGTCCTGTTTTTTTAATACATTTTCACTTTTGGATAGCTTAAGGTTTGACTTAAAAACTGGAGTACTTGGTATCTCAATCCGATGAGTAGAAGCCAAGCAATCGATTAAAAACTATTTGACGGCTGAACGAAATTTGGTATTTTGTACCTTATAGGTTACGTTGATCCTGGAATAACACCTAGATTAATTTTAACGCACAGAAATGACCACGCAGGGCAAAGCTAGTACCTACTTATAATAAAGCAGTAAATAACCAAAAAGTCTATAAAAAGAATTAAAAAAAAACATCAGATACTTAAAATAAGCTACCGAACTGGGACACATATAAAAAACTAAACATTTAAAAAAAGTGTTTGTGTTTCTATATGTCTGTTTGTTTGTACGTGAATCACATAAAACTGCTGGAGCAATTGCGGTTTTCACTAATGTATAGCTTAGGATTTGACTTAATAACTTATCACAATCCAATGAACAGAAGCCGAGCAATCGATAAAAACAATTTGAAGGCTGAACGAAATTTGGTATATTGTTATAGGTATTTTTGGTCCTGGAATAACATAGACCTAGGATACTTTTACCCCAGAAAAATGATCAAACGGGCAAAGCCGCGGGCACACCTAGTAAGTTAATAAACGTGTGGTGATAAAGAAACCACAAAAACCTCGAGTTCACTCTACAAAAGTATTTCTCTTGTAGACGGAGAGCAGAGTCATCATGAGTGTGGCTCTTCATTGGGACCACTTAGAGCTCGGTTAGTGAGTGCAGGTAACACAAACACACGTAAGTGCTTCGAAAACAGCCGCTTGAGCACATACTCGTATCGGAGTCATTCCTGTGCCTTCGTACTCAGAGACTAGAGAGTATGGAAAGGGACGAGTACCTAATCACCTAATAGTTATATCATACTAGTTGCGCCGCACGCCTTTGCCCGCACTGTCATTTTTCCGGGATAAAAAGTATACTATGTCAGTATCTATGGTAAATAACACCTATATACAAAATTCCATGAAAATCGGTCTATTAGTTATTGCGTGAGAGCGCTCCAAACAAACAAACAAACAAACAAACAGACTACGTTTCACTTTTATATAATTATATTGGTATTTGATAAAATTGCGTCTTTTTTGTCACATGGTCACCCTATGGTATGAGTGGCCTAAGCAATAAGCCAGTTCATTAAATGTTGTACGCTGAATATCATTCAGGCCGTTAGTTGAACGGCGCCGTTCAAATAAATACCCGTAACTGTAAGTAGTTAAACGTTATCGATCCAAGTCATTTGCCTAGCTGTTTGATTGAATGGCTGAATATCATTCAGACCGTCAGTTGAACGGCACCGTTTAGTAAAAGGCTAGGCAGTGAATTGAATGACGGATTAAGCTATCTCCTGCGACGCATACATTTGCATTCTTATACATACAATAAATAATGATGATAAATAAATTAAGTTATCACTTTTAATACATATCATAAATATACATTTATACTTATAAATGAGCAGGAGTGCAGCAGAGGATGCATAAGTAGTGATTCTTCAACACATTAAAACAACCGTAAAAGTTTAATTTTAATATGAAAAACAACATTTTCTCAAGTTACGACGAGATGCGCCCGCGCATAGCGCCCGTTGATGTCTTTTGTAGGCGATCACGCGTGCTACGCGCGCCCGGGCCGCGAGCGAGCTCTCTATATTATTTCTGTTTATTCTAATCAACCGGTCTCTGTGCTAGTCATTATATATTTTTTTGACAAGAAAATTGTACGTTAGATAAGATCCATAATAAATATTATTACAAGTTACTTGCGAGGCGTTCTATTTGAGTTATAAATTGGAAGGTGTGACTTGAAATATTTTAAGTATTTAATTTAACGAACAATGTGATAATATCAAGAAACTTCGAGGTATACTATACTTCTGCTAGCATTGAACTCTTCATAAAGTTTAAGAACGTATAAAATGTTAAATTTATTTCATATTTGGCTGGAAACTTGCTGGACGCGTCATCGAATTTTGATAAGAAAAGTTTAGGTAATTTATTTGGTAATTGAATCGAGTTCTAACGTGTGTAACTAATCGGTTTATACTGGCTGATTCAGGGGTCGATGGCCGGCTAAGCGAGTTCTTGTCTAGGCATCCTAGACTTCACAATAAATACCTACCTAGTACATACGTATGTATCACCTATTGAGCTGACATCACGACTTTTGTTGGCATTATTTGTCGAGCACACGATATGTAAAAACTCACTATTGATAATGTTTGTACAGATGTTTGGCTTGTACTGTACATACTTATTTTTAAATTAGCAAACATAGTTGTTAGGGCTAAAAATATACTTTTGTTTAGAATTTAACCTGTCATGGTCTCTAGCATTAGTATTATCTTTGGAATCGGTATTTTTATAATTTTATTCGTGACTTTTGCAACAGCTATGGCAGGCTAAAACGTGAGAGAAAGGAGGTCGGCATATTGATACGTCTGCCCTTACTACCTACATGCCTGCGAGAACTCGATACAAAATAAAATACATACTTACATGGTAAGTTTCCCGTTTTCAATAATAACAATAATTGAATAACTATAGTTTAAGGTACTGTGAGCAGCAAAAACCCCAAAATATGGACTGAAAAATTTAATACTTCTAATCAAGTCACAACGTTAATATTTGTATTTCTCTAGTCTTTTAACTAGAAAACACGATTGCACTATATTTTCTCAATCAAAAGATTTTATGAAATTTTGCTCTTTTCGGTCTTAAAGCGAAATATCTTAAAACTATTATTAATATTGGCCCGGAATTTGCTTTGTGAGATAGTTTTTAAATTGATCTAGTTTCTTGCCTAACAATTTTTTGATACATCTCGTATGTCGTTCCAAATCAATGAATTTGTGTAAAATCTGCTCCAGAACTGCATCACCTCTACCGCCAACCCAGACCTGGACACGTGCAAGACATAAATTTGAGAGCGTACAACGCCTTAAACACTTTTAACGGATGTTGATAATATGGATCAATACGGGTATAGTTTAACTTTTAACGGATGTTGATAACATGGATCAATACGGGTATAGTTTAACTTTTAACGGATGTTGATAACATGGATCAATACGGGTATAGTTTAACTTTTAACGGATTTTGAGAACATGGATCAATACGGGTATAGTTTAACTTTTAACGGATGTTGATAATATGGATCAATGCGAGTATAGTTTTAATTTTAACGGATGTTGATGATATGGATTAATACCTATATTTTTACTTTTAAGGGCCTCATTGTGGCATAATGAGGTAGTGGCGGGCCGCACTTGTTCATAATTTTGATAATAGGTATCTATATAAACACGGTGTAACTGGAAAGGTGGATCATCGGCGGCATTGTGGTAGGGTACCTCAATGCTTATCAATTTAGCCCCCCTGTATATTCCGCGATTTTTGATATTTTCGAGTTATTCCATATATTTTTTTTTCACAAAACTCTAGATTTCGACAGAAAGTTAGTAATTTTGACCAAACTAACTCAAGTATTCAGATGATTTTTTGTATAATGGTACTCCAAAAATCATATTGTAATAACCTATTAATAAATAATAAAAAAATAACTACAAAATTTGTTGAAAGCAAAATATCTCTTCAAAGTTAGGTCATAGCATAAAAAAAAACTTTTTTTCGTTTCTTTCTTAAAAACTTCTTCAATTTACTGGCAATAAAATACCAGTACACTTTATTGACCTAAACTTATGGCAACACAGCATAAATGACTTCGAAGGTCATTCCTCATGGTCAAACCAGCTGAACTAAAAAGTTTCATAAAAGGAAGCACCGCGGTATAGTGGGGTCCATTCGTTGTAAAAATGTGGTCAACCTTGCATTTTGGGTGCGATCTTATTTAATGTTCATAAATAGGGGTCCAGCATGAGTTTAAAATTCAGTTTTCCGGCTCGCATTTGGCCGCCATCTTGAAAAAAGTTAATTAAATTACGTCACACTGAATTTTGTATAAGTACATATATATTTTGAAAACTCGTGGGCCGCAAGGAGGAGGGCCACGCGTTGCCAACCATTGCTCTAGATTAAAAATATCAACGAAAGAGTACGTACTGAAATCAAAGTCTACAATGCGATCTGAAAATTAAAATACCTGTAGTCCAGTCTATCCGACCCACTACCATTAAAATACCTGTAGTCCAGTCTATCCGACCCACTACCATTAAAATACCTGTAGTCCAGTCTATCCGACCCACTACCATTAAAATACCTGTAGTCCAGTCTATCCGACCCACTACCATTTAAAAAGGTAAACGATGAATAAAGTTACCCTAAATGCACGGTTGAAATTTATTCGGACTTTGTGTTGAATGTCTAACTGAACTACTGTACTACCCAGATACGGCACGGCTATGATTACAGCAACAATTCTTTTTAACCACCTCCCTACTTTTTCACTTCGCCGCCATTTCACATAACACTTTATTTGCTTCAAATTAATCCTTTCCGTGGTTTCGCCGGTGCTGTTAAAAAAACGACATCGATCGGAGATAAATAACAACATAGCTTTACCAGGGCGGAAATGATTGGTAGAGGACATTGAGCTTTATATCTTGCGGCTAGAGTTCCAAGGTATGTGTAGTGAGGGTAGTAGTGTAGTGTGTATAAAGTAACATGTCTGGCAGGGGCGAGGCGGGCGCGGGTCGGCGGCGGCGCGGAATGCGGTCTTCTGATACCCCACGCCTTACGGTTATTGGTAGATGTATGTATAGCCGGCTTTAGGTGCCTGACTGGCGTGCCTGAGGACTTGGGACAAATTGAGAGGGTTTGGCGGGACAGCATTTTGGGTGCTTCGTTTGGACGTTTAAATTTAAATTAAGAATAATTTTAGAACGTCTGTCTTACATTTACATCTATTTATAGTCGATGTCTCAACCTAGGTTTCGCAGATTGTTTTTTCTTTTAATTTTCGGATGTATGGCTGTCATACAATAGTTTAGGTTCGCTTACATTAAATAAATTCAGGACAATTCTACACCAATTACCTAGCCCCAAACTAGGATATCCTGTACTATGGGTACTAGATAACGGATAAATGTACATAGATACGAATATTACATCACTGTGAAAGAAAAATGTATGCTCATCACATCTTGCGGGATTCGAACCTAGGGATCTTGCGACTTAGTTGACTTCGCAGTCAGAGATACTAGCCACTCGGCCAACCGGTCGTCAACAAAACGCAAAGAAAACGCACTTGCGCTAACAATGTAATTATAACGGATTTATATTTTAAGTATGAGAGAACAAGAAAAAAAAACAGATACCTTGAATGAAGACCAAAAATATTTTTTTGTGTAAAACTGTATACCTACTTAATTAAATTAATAAAATAATGATAAAGCTACATTTTCTTAAGAGAAAGCATTTCCTCCAAACAAATAAGGCCAAGTCCACAGTATCGCCAGCTCCTTCTCTCATATAAGAGAGCGCCCGCGGCGTGGTCAGAGTGGGCACTCGGCCGGCAGCCACAGTAACAAGTAACAGCCCAGCGTCCAGCGGTTTTTTGGTACATTTGGGCCGGGGTCAGTGGCCCCGTAAAACAATTGGAGCCCAATCGTCTGTACGCACCGTAATTTATGTTATGAGTTTTAATGTTCTCGGTGCAATCGCCTGCGGTGTACTTTGAAATTGTTGGGCGGAAGTTTTACTCGTTAGAGGACGTTAGAGATCTATTGCAGAGTTCAAAAAACTTAACAAGCAGCTGCATTCTACAAGTTGACTTGTGGTTGAAGTATTTGAGACTGATATCGTAAGCGTATGTACTCGTACACTCGTCTATTGTATGTACTCGTACTCAAGATGTACTCGTACACTCGTATGTACTCGTACACTCGTATGTACTCGTACACTCGTATGTACTCGTACACTCGTAAGTACTCGTACACTCGTCTATTGTAGTATGTACAATTGTATACGTACACTCGTCTATTGTAGTATGTACAATTGTACACGTACACTTGTCTATTTAATGTACTCGTACTCAAGCAAGAGCTCGTATGTACTCGTACACTCGTCTATTGCATGTACTCGTACACTCGTCTATTGCATGTACTCGTACACTCGTCTATTGCATGTACTCGTACACTCGTCTATTGCATGTACTTGTACACTCGTCTATTGCATGTACTCGTACACTCGTCTATTGTAGTATGTACTCGTACACTCGTCTATTGTATGTACTCGTACTCGTACTCTAGAGCTCGTATGTACTCGTACACTCGTCTATTAGCAAGAGTTCGAAAATTATACGGAAAAAGAAAAATTGCTCTTTTGGTAAAATCTGAGAATTATAATAGATCTTATACAATTAACTATATAACTATGATGACTGCAGTTTCTGAAAAAAAAAAACATTTTGATGTAATTACAAATACTTTTTGCACAAAAAATTGTCTTCCAATGTATTTACTAAAAAACTGAACCAACTATGATTAAATTTATATGCAATCATATAAAAGCAGCATAATTAAAAGGCCACCCTTTCAAAAGCATTATCCGGTTCGGTTCAGAAATCCCGGAGATATGAAAAAAGAGAATCCAAAAAATATGCAGATTTATGTTCAACCTTCTCTTTTTTACTTCTTTTTTCCCTCTTTTTTCTGCCTCTTTATGGAAGTCGATTTAAAAGGAAAATAATAAAGCAAGTGAGTTGAACTCGCGTGGAGAGTGTTCCGGATGACGAATATATTATCTCACAATACGAGTATTGATAGATTTACCATCTTATTTTAAGACCATAGACTACTTATAGGGTTTCCTGTAATCTGTAAGTAAAGAACTAATACTTACTTTTTACAGCAAAGGAAGGGAAGGATAACGAGTTTAACAGTCTATGTAGTTTGTATGTATGTGGGTATGTGGATGTTCCACCATAGCTTCGCCTTTATTGGATTTTGACAAGCGAGGTGTCATTAGATTCGTCTTCGGCTGACTGGCATAGACTGGCAGACTGGCATAGATTTCTTTTTAACCGACTACTTCAAGGCAAAGTAAAGAAAATAATAAAGCAAGTGTTCAAACTAAAAGCACAGAGTTGCAGTTTTTTTAAATATTCGAATTTTCTCTTAAAAGTAACTCCCATATTCAAAATTCATTTGATCACAGAATTTCATATGTATATCAACTTTCAACTTAATCGATCCAATAGATTTGGAGAAAATTGACTGTGAGAGACGGACAGACACACGAGTGATCCTATAGGGTTTCCATTTTGTTTTAAATTCGGACTAACGAAACCCTAAAAAACGTTTATACAATGTAAACAATAAAATATTAAACAAAAAAGGAAGCGTGATCAGTTTGAAGCCTAAACTCTGACTTAAGCTCCGTCGCCGATGACTTCACCAGCCCATACAAACGTTTACTCTGTGACCAAGCCAACACAAAAAACATAACTGGAGGCATCACAAGTCAGACCAGTCGTGACTACGCTAAAGGGGAGAAGCATGCCGCTCTGCCAGAGCCGATCTTATCGTCTTCACGAAATGACTAACGTAACACTGTGCACAGATTCCAGCCGAGGAGTCTGCGATTTGTGAAATATTGACTTGAAACCAGTCATGAATTTGACTCATACGAGTACGGTGGAGGATATTTCACGAGGAGTTTGTCTTTTAGCTTTTTGTACTTTTTACCCGACTACGGCGAAGCAAGGGAATGGTAACAGTGTACGTATGTATGCATTATTTTTTGACCCTCTTGGTTCTATTTTGACCAATCAATTCGTCTTTATCGCAAGATTATTATTTATAGACTATTCTTTACCCGACTGGGAAGTGGAACAGGTGGCCTGATTCCAGGGTCATTATGTCCCCCCCCCCTCTCTTCGGACTTCACTTAACCCAAGAATATGCCACCTGATCTTTGTGAGCTCTGTCTCAAGTTGCGCCAAGTGTTCGTCAAGCCTAATCGTTCGTCCGTTGTACGTAGCTAGGGTAATTTGTTTTTCTTTTGGGTGGGCTACGGTAGCTCGGGGATTCTTCGCACCCCCTGCTCTGCTATTTTCGTGACCGCCACTGTAGTCAGGACTAGCAGAGCGACCAGGAACTGGGGTTCATTTTTTATTTGTGCCGTTCTTGAGGAGGTTTTGCCCATAATCGCCACGCTGGGCATGCGGGTTGGCGATGGCAGGGTGCAGATTCTGGCACCAGTGACGCTGCTGCCCGACACCAGCCTATGTCATTTGGCTTGTTTTTGGGATGAACATACCGCCATCCGTCGGGCGCCAAAACCTCGTTCGTAATCCAGCAGGATGACCGCGTGCAGGTGAGGTTGGCTTGGAGCAGTGAGATCGTTCTTCGCTTCCCTCGTATGTCACATAAATGTCACCGTTAATGTGCGTAAATCAGTTAATGTGCGCATTAAATAGCTAATCTGCGCATTAACGGCCAAGCATACGGTAAAGTTAATAAAACAGGTTCATTGGAATTATTTATTAAATTTATTTAACGTTAGGTTACTAAAAAAATATATAAAAAAATATATGGTTAGGTTAGGGTTATTTTTTATAGAAATGTACACTTTGCGAACACTCCCTGGTGCACCCTGGGTACCGCAAATTTTATTTGCTTACCTTTTCAAATAAGGTTAGGTTAGGCTAAATAAAAAATATGTATTTATTAAAATATAAATCTACACTTTAATTCTGAATCTTTTTATTCGTATTAGATAATTTCCAATTTTATTGTTTTATGTGTAAAAAAAATTGTATGCCAGTTTCTGGTGAAACATGCTGGACTATTTCACGTACACTATACCTACCTACCACCTAATTGTACCATGTTTCGGACAAATAAAGCATTTTCATTTCATTTTCATTTTCTAGAATGACCTTTTTGCTTGAGTTGTATGTCGTCCACCTCTAAAGAACACTTTTTTTTTTAATCTAGGGCACTAGCGCATAATACGATTTTACTAACAACATTATCGCAGCTATCTACGGTTTACTAGTAGAAATATAACCGACCAAGATAACGCATGTTGTGCCGGCGTCAACTATAAACAAAGACCATAGTCAGAAGCATAATCCCACCGTAAAAATAACTTTGTTGGCGTATAACGTAAAAACTACTACTCCGATTTCAATGCAGTTTTCACAGTTGGTTAGCTTAGGGTCCTGCTACGGGACCCTAAGTCTATGCGTGTCCGTCTCGCGCTTGGCCTGTTTTTATGGATCTATTTTATTCGTAAAAACACTTTTGAGAAGAGACTCATGACCCAGTTAACAGGTTCATAGGGACTTCTAAGTAAGTATTTCTATTACAAAGTTACATTTACGCAAATAAAAGCCTTCTAAATCGTGACCATTCTAATCATATCAGGCCATTTTCCCACGACCACATATAGCTACTCTCGTTCCGAATCTCCATTACATTTGTGTCCCTGTATCTTGTGCGGAGCAGCCCATTTGTACTTCGTAACAGAATAACCAGTAGTAATAACCACGGAATAAGACGGATCGGATAAAGCAAACTCGTTTATTTGTATAAAAAAACGTGTGACATATTTTGTGTAAGATATATTTTAGGGTACATTCGATTACAGATCGATTCGATTACAGCTGTTTATATCGACGGGAATTATCAGTTAGTCACTTATGTTGTTTTTTTTATCAACTTCCAAAAGGACACTTTCAATTTGACGCATGTTTCTTTATGTCCATTCCAGGTTTTTTTGTTTGAGAGGTTTAAAAGAATGTGAAATCGATACTTGGGATGAAAAACATCGTTGGTTAATACAGCAAGTAAGCATTTTTGACATGCTATGAACATAGAAGGAAATAAATTGTTCATGTTGCGTGAGTATCAGTTACTGAAATAACTCCACAATAAGTTAGCGCAATGCGCCTAGTTAGCTCAAATTCCGCCAGTTGATCTCAGAATGCATTGAGATCAACTGGCGGAATCTATTCACGCTATATCTGTGGTTCTAACGCAGTATCGCCGTTGGATTATACAAACAAGGGTAATAAATTGGAATAAATTCCGCACGAACACGGAACGGACACGAAGTCTGATATAAAGAGGGGTTTCCATTTGGGAGATAGTGTGGTGCACTGATGGAAGTCACGTTTGTTGACAGTAGCACGCCAGTACAAATCATTGAGACAATTCTGGTACATAAATCAAATTTCTTGCAAATGCAACGTATCTCCTCCTATCTATCAAACCCCTTGTCTGTATACATAAAATAAAATAATAGTATGTAACGAAAAGTCTATACACATAAGAAAATAAAAAAAAAACAAGGGACTTAAAATAAGACAATAACATGACATTTTTTTAAATTGGTGTCTGTCTGTTTGTTCACGCATTACATAAAAACTACTGGACCGATTGCGATGCGGCTATCACTGTTAAATAACTTAGGGTTCCAATTTCAAAACTGGTGTACTTGGAATCTCAATCCGACGAGTATAAGTCGAGCAATCGATAAACAACCATTTAACGTCCGAAATAAGTTTGATAATATTTTTACTTTTGGTTCTGGAATAACACATAGGATCCTTATATTTCAGAAAAATTACCACGCGGGCAAATCCGCGGAAAAAGAGTATAGTTCTATATACGACGTGTTTGCTTTGAACCAATTTAACAGTTTTTATTGAAGTACTAAACTTATAAGCTAATATTATTTACAGATACAGACTCAGAAGCTAAATATCATGTTTATTTATGTGAGAATCAACTGGTCGGATACTGACTAATTACTGTAATTTACATTTCCAATTTACGGGCATAAGTTTAGTCTAGAACACGTGAAAATCACCTCATTTTCTCATTTAAAATGTTCAATCAACAGATGACAAGCAACTCTACGCGCTCGTTCATCATCATCCGAGTTGCCTAATCTCTATACAAATTGGAATTCATCTTCTCACCCTTCTTTTCAACCTTACATGCCCTTACAATAAGGGCTACAATAGCTTGTGATGAATATAGCTGTATTGTTTCCCAAGAAGACATTAGTAAACAGAATGTGTGAATACGTAACGCAAACTGAAGGTAGTTTAAGATGTAATGTGATCATGGATGTCTTACAAGGTGTAGTGGTCTAAAAAGTTATGTAAGTATGATTTGTGTTAGCTTAGGTTATTTTTTCGGGATGGTAGGAGAATAGGTAAGGACCAAGGTTAATGCCAGATACTTAATCCACCTAGATCTCGTTAAATGGGAGGAAGATATAGCACAGATTGGCGAAAAAAAAACAAGTAAATATATGTAGGTACATGCTGCAAAAGCAGTGGGCTACGTAAAAATGAAAAACAAATATACACTAGGGACCAGCTTTAATTTACAAGAACAGTCTACGAGGTTCTTCACAAAACAGTTTCGACATTTCACTTTCAATTTTATGCTTATTTACTTGTACTATTTTTCGGTGTACAACGAGACGTTTAGACGCTTCTCTGCCATCGTTGACCTCAGCCACGTTTTAACACGAAGCAGTGTAGAGAAAGATGGCATCGCCATCCGTACAAATGCTCAATTTGTACCATTCTCTATTTACATAAATTATCTGTTCGTACATTGAGCAATTGGTACAATTCTGCAATAGGTACAAATGCTCAAATCATACAATTCTCTATTTACATAAATTATCTGTCCGAACAATGAGCGATTGGTACAATTCTGCAATCGGCGCAAATTACTCTCTAGGTTCGGTTTGCGGCGTTAACTTTTTTTTTTGTAATGACATAACACGATCTTGTGTTACGTCATTAAAATTACAATCTAGCCTTAAGACTAATACGTAATTTGAGGGGAAGTCACTTTGTTCTTGTGTTCATTTGGTTTGCACTCATTAATACTACATTCACTATCACTTCACTAAACTAACTCAAAAGGTTTTGTACGTTTAAGTCTTCTGATGATGTCCGTGTTGTCGAGAAGCTGGATAGCCTCGACGTTCACATGATGATGGAGCTTTCGTTTGTGAGCTTTGGCAAACAATTTAATAACGTTAGTAACTAGATCCACCTTCAGGTCCCGATGGAGGTCGTTACTTCTAATGTACCACGGTGCATTTACGATACCTCTAAGTACTTTATTTTGGAAGCGTTGAATAATCTGTATATTGCTTGGTTTGGTACAGCCCCATAGCTAGATACCATAAGTCCATATTGGCATGAGGATTTGCTTGTACAAAAGTAATTTATTGTGAACTCAAAAGCCAATACATTTTTGTGTAGCGAAGCTCCATTTCATCGCGTTTCTTTTTGACATGGGCCTTCCAGCGAAGCTTTGCGTCTAATGTCATACCAAGTTACCTGCGTGGTCACTTTTCTGGGATAAAAGTATCATGTGTAAATTATTATAATACTTACCTATACCGAAATAGTAAAAACCTTTGTGGGGAATACAAACAGTTGTCGGATATTTAGTTTTTTTGATGAAGCAAATAAATATAAACAAAATTGTATAGACAGATTAAGAATAATATCATTCAAAGACGAAGGAGATATACAATAAAAAGCCTACCAGAATATTGATGAATCACGAGAAGTATTGCAATATAGCTAATTTTATTTCTAAGGATATAAATTTTTCATTTTTTGGTTGCAAATGATTAAGAACGTTTCATTTATTGTTTTATCATATAATTTAATTTGTTATCCTGACTATCATTTGTTTTCCGGATGTTCATTTGTTATCCCGACTATCATTTGTTTTCCCGACTTTTGTTTACTTTTTTATCCTGGAACAAAATTGTTCATGGTTCAACTTCTCAACTCGTACTATTCACGAGCTAAGAAGTTGAACCGATGGCGATACTTTCATCGCCGTCCGTACAAATGCTCAATTTGTACAATTTAGCCACAATTTCTTTATTGATATCGATTGTACGAATTGCTAATTTTGTACAAATCAATATGTTGAGCGAATTTGATAAACAAAGAAAGAGCACAACATGTTTGTACGAATTGATAATATGTCAATTAAAATTCTGTACAAACTACTAAATAAACACGAATTGTACGAATTGAGCATTTGTACGGATGGCGATGCTACCTAGAGAAGGACCTCTCTATGTTACTTGTAGTGCAATGTTGTGCCAAGGAAATAAGCATTGTTTTTTTTTGTTGCGGGAAAGAAAATATCCACCTCCTTTAACACTTAAGTAAGCCCGAGTTTTCCAAGATCTTCTCTTGCCATACCCTTGTAGTAGTTTATACGGGGGTCTCCAAACTTTATAGTCTAAGGGCCAGACTGATTGCTCCTCAAAACCCCAAGGGCCGAGACCTAGCTATCTTATCAGATTAACATACCATTATAGTTTTGATAATTGAAGTAAATAAATTGAGTTTTGAATCACGCGCATATTTCCATTTCGGGCTGCCTGGGTAACACGTGTCGCGAACCCTTACGCGCGAGCGAAGTAGGCGAGAAATTTTGAGATATTCATACATTAGATTTCATTTATTAGGTTAATTACACAAAAAAGGGTAATAATGTGAAAGAGTTTATGATTTCCTCCGCAAGCGAAAACAAATTTACAAAGGCACGAGCAAAACGAGCGCAAACATATCGAACTATTAATTTATAGCCGTGCATTTATAGCGAAATAGTAGAATAATTATAGTGGATCTCTTGAGTAGGTAGGTATATGACAGCAGGCAATATTAACAACAAGGCGCGAGTGTAGCCAGCGCGATAATTTCGTGTTACTTCATGACATGTTTGTTAAAAACTGAACAAAATCAAAGGATGTCTTGAGCTCAATAGATCCGCCGTGATTAGGACAAAATAAAAACATCTGCTCCTTTACTTATAATAATGTAAGCATGTCATTTAGTACTGCTCAATACAATATTGTAGTGCGCAGTACTAAATGACTTACGTAACATTTTATTAGTAAAGCAGTGTGCTGCTTTACTAATAAACCAGCCTATAACCATCGGACGATGAAGACTTCCAATGCTGCCTCATTTGTCAAATTATGATGAGTAGTTTAGAAGTTATGAAGGAACAGCTGAACATTACATACCCACCCACATACATACATCATCATCATCATCATCATCATCATAATCATTTCAGCCTTTAGAAGTCCACTGCTGAACTTTGGCCTCCCCCAAAGAGCGCCATGACGAGCGATCTTGTGCCACCTCCATCCATCGACTTCCTGCGATGGCCACAATGTCGTCAGTCCATCGTGGGGGTACATACATACATACCGGTTAAAATCATAATCCTCCTTTTTGCTTCGCCTTAGTCGGGTAATAAAGAATGATAATCTATCGCTTCCAAAAATCGTATGAATCTCAGCAGTAAAAGGAATTTCTCATCTTCAAAGCTGTTAAATAAAGCAAGCTTAAAATGAACAAATTAAAAATATGTAGCTTACTTCCGCCAAAACTGTAAGTCAGACATATGATAAATGGTAAAATTAAATTATAACAAAAGTAAAACCCCACGCTAAACAAACCCTACCCAAATACAAGTATCGTAACACTTATATATTTATATACATCTAGTATAAAATACACAATAAAAACATATACCTCGATCCAAATACCAAACGTAAATCACGTTACGTATAGTTGTATTTGGGTAGGGTTTGTTTAGCGTGGGGTTTTACTTTTGTTAATTTTACCATTTATCATTTGTCTGACTTACAGTTTTGGCGGAAGTAAGCTACATATTTTTATTTTGTTCATTCTAAATATGGATTTCCGCAAAGGAACGCCTGAATCTATCAACTAAAGCAAGGACAAAAATACTCAGTCCGTCATCGTATTCATGTTCTTAGGCACTCAATTTTTAGTAGCACCATTGAAAAAGTAATAGGTATCATAAAAAATAGATATATATCACAAATCACAATTAGTAGAGGTGTCTATAATTTAAAAAAAATGGCTTCGAATAACTACGCATACGATCAAAGGTAGCGGCCGTTACAAAATAAATGTTACCTGTAATAGTCAATTTTATTCTAAAACTTGTTTAATCTAACCAATCGCTATGCTAGGCAGTTCTGTGAGGTAGTTAGCGTAGCGTATTATTTATTCTGTGGCTAAGTTCAAGATGATGTCATGCCATGCCACTCCGACCGTTGAGACAGAATATATCTACTTTCCCAAGATGAGTCATGAACGATTGGAATACCGATTATGATTTATAATTATTATTAAACTAGCTTACCCGCCCGCGACTTCGTCCACGTGGACTACAGTTTATCGCGAAAAAAGCGTCCTACGTTCTTCTAGGATATTAAAAACCAATGCAAAAGTAGACAGTCAAAGTCTTGGTTGTGGCCTTTGTGGCTTGATGTTGGTATAGCATTAACTTCTTACTCTGTGGCACCAACGCTCTTGATGATTTTTGACAGACTTGCTATTGCGTTTCCATGGCAACCGTTCCTTACAGCGAGTATTCAACATGTTCCAGTTTTCCCGTGGAAACTTCCACGGAATTCGTGGAATTTTCCGGGATAAAAGTATCCTATGTTTTATTCTAGGGTATAAGCTATCTCAATTCCAAATTTCGTTAAAATCCGTCCAGCGGTTATCGCATGAAAGCTCCCCAAGCTTTTATATGATGGTATGGATGCTCTCTTGCGGCATCGCCCAAGTGGTAATTTTTCCGAAGAAAAGTGAATAAAATAAGTTCATTTCATGATATTACCTTGTATTTCAACAAGATCAGTCGAGCCGTTTAGTCGTGAAAAGGTAACAAATAGGCAGAGATAGAGAAAGACAGGTATTTTCGCTATTATAATATCTGTGTGATTTCGGCGGCTGACCCGCGATTTTTCGTTGCACTTGTTGGTTTTCTCACAATGATTTTTTTAAACTTTTTTTGGCGGTCCGTGAGTCATACTCCGGATAGTGGAGTCTGTAGGGCGCAGTGCAACCTAACCGTTTATTGTTGCGCCGTTAAAATCCACGAGCTATTTTAATTGAAATTGATGAAATTGAAATTTATGTATAACTGCGCCAATACCTGCGCCAGAGCTGCGGGCACAGCTAGTATTTTATATACAATATTCAGTATTTTATAGACAATTCTGTAATATTGTCTGTGTATACCGCGCGGCTTTGACCGTGTGTACATTTTTCCGGGATAAAAAGTATCCTATGATGGTCTCTATGGTATCCTGTATATAAATACAAAATTTCATTAGACAACTTTTCCAATCCTACCCTCTGGCAAACCGCCAGGGGGATTCACCATACTTAGACACAGACCTCGCCAGCGAGGTCGAAGGTCCCGTAACTCATAGTCAGTTATTATTAGCCTTCGAGTTTCTTGCCGATTCTTCTCGAAGGTGTACTACGAATCGGCGGTCAGTTATATAATTCAATCAAAGGGCTCCAAGCCATTTTATCAGGGCCCCCTCGATCACTAATAACACTAGCGATTGAGGGGTGTTTAGTACGAAGTTCCCGTAAACAAGTTGACCGTCCAAGCTGAGGTTCGTACCCCCTGGGTGCCCTTGTGCTGGTCGTCATAAATTGAACTTTGGCTTGATCCTTCTGCGCACCGCATTGAAGTGGAGCGCGCTGGCGAAGCTTCAAGCTCTAGAGGCCGGTAAAGGCCGACAGCAAATATCATTCCTAAAAAATAAAAATAGACAACTTTTCACTTTTATGTATTAGAGGGGATAAAAATTATCCTATGTTGGTCTCTATTTTATACAGCATCTACATACAAAATTTCATCAAATCCAGTCTAACCGTTGATAAGCTGGTAGGTAATATTTAAACAAGATAGGTATTTTTTTTTCTAGTTACATATTTTTTATTTTTTCGATACTTTAGTCGTAGTGGGGAAAACTTTTGTAATCGAAGAAAATGGTAAAAATAACTTTTACTTCGGGAAAACTTATTTAACTTTTCTCCCTTACACGAAAGAGACAAGACGCTAGGGTTGCACTGCACAGAACAGAACATGTGACGGAACTACGGCGCTGCGAGTAAAATCGTTCGTTCGACAGGTTTTCCTACCCTCCTCGGACCTGGCGTCCCCTATACGAGACCTTATATCTAGTGTCGCCCTAAAACATTTTTCGAGATATAACATCGTATAATATTAGTACAGGACCTTCAGTATAGACGTAGCTTAGTGAAAAAAAAAGCGACATCTATACGGAAGGACCTGTAATAATTTTGCAGTTAGTAGCACAGAATACCTAATAAATTAATAATACGTTCGTAGTTTGTGGTTGTCTGCGAAAAGTTACTGCCCAAGTAAAATTTTTAATTGATTTTGTTGAAATTAACGCATTTAAATGTAAAAACGAATGTATTTCTTAATTTATAGAATATGACATAAATTAAAAATACAGAAAAAAGCAATATTTACCAGTGTCTCCTTTACATGAAATGAAAAAAAACTTGTAACATAATGTTTTTTTTGTCATTTATAGTCCATTAACTCTACCTTTAAACTTTCATTTCATTAGCGAACATAAAGTGATTTCGGGTCTGAGGAGGCTACACTGGTTTTAGAGTAGCACTACTTTTGACCCGTTTGCCCGTAAACCGCACCGGCAGGCACCGTGTATGATTTGCCTTAAAATCAGCATAGAACTTATGTTATTAAACAAGTCAAAAGCACGGGTCCTCAGGGGTTTTCAGTTGTTTTTGGTGTACAAGACAGAGTTAGAAGAAAGATTATATTTTTTTGTATTTTTTATGTTTGTTTGTGTGTAATAGATAAACTCAAAAAATATTTAATATCTAACCGACTTAAAAAAAACATTGATAGAAAGCTACAATATCCAGCAAGTAGTATGGGATATATTATATTTTGCAAAAAATGACAGATCCCTTAGAATATTGCAATAATGTAACCTAAGGTAATAAAAATTTGGCTATAAAAGTTATTATTTGGGTGCGCAGAGAAAACTATTGATGATACATAAAATTATGTACTAAATGTTTATAGTATTCAAGGTTGTTGTATGTAAATTCCTCTTTAAATTATACAAATCGGACCTTTCATTTAGACGACGGGTATAAAAATTCTAAAAGTGAGAAAAATGCCGCGAAGCGCTACCCGTGCGAAGCCGGGCCGAGTCTGTATATATCTATCTATCTCAGCGGCATGCGAACTCGATCCTCCACGACGACGGTAAGCGAACCAGTTACCGTTCCACCCGCTATACGCTTATTTATCGTGTATCGTATAAGACATATCGTCGCTCTATAAGCCCGTGCTATTTTTAACACCCGTCTGCAACATTGTAGGGCGCCAGTGATTACCCCACGATTTGGAAGCATTACCGCACGGGTTGCAGTCGGATCATTATTTTAATTTGGAGTTCGCTCCGACGCGTCGGACGTGAGCAGCCGACCTGTGCCTGGATTAAAATTTGCTCGACAGAGTGTTGTTCACACGAAGAGATTATTGAACGGTAAACAATGCTCAATCACAATGTGACCCCAAAATGAGAAGTGTTGAATGCCATCATCATCAGCCTATATTTGTCCACTGCTGACACACGCCACTGAGCTCGGTCTTCAGCTCTCCTCATCCATTTTCCAGCCGCTTTTCGGTTTTTTTTTGTCACTCCACCTGGCCACAGGGCGTCCTATACTACGTTTGCCTAAACGTGGTCTCCACTCGAGAACCCGTCTACCCCAACGATTATCGGTTCGTCGAGAAATGGGACCAGCGCTCTGCCACTTTAGCTTGCTTATCCTTAAAGCTATGTCGGTTCCCTTGGTTCTCCGTCGGATATCTTCATTACGAATCTTGTCCTTCAGAGAAACTCCAAGCATAGTTCTCTCCATACCTAGGTGTACGACCTTAAATTTGTGGACTAGTTTGACCGTGAGTGTCCACGTTTCGGCTCCGTAGGTCATGACTGGTAGGACGCACTGATTCAAGACTTTTATCTTCAGGCAATGTGAATGATTGAATGTACGTGTATCTATATGGAAGGCAGTTTATTATGAAATCTAATCGACATGGTTCCAATACTTTACTTTTGCATTTTTTTCACAGTGGACATCGTATTGTTACACATAAATGACTATAGGGGTTTTGGTGTTACTACAATAGCATAAAAATATCTTTCTTTTTAGTAGGTATCTAAAAATACAAAACCTATTTAATTAAATATTTTATTTATCAAGTGACACTTATGTATAAAATTATAACTTCCTACCCAATTAAACTGTCAGTTTCCACCATGTCGGACTAAACAGTCTAAACACATCTAAATCTATTTAAAATATTCAAACACATATTTAATTCTCCTTTTAAAACCTCATCATCGTGTTTACAGGCGGCCAGTGTTCACACCGCGGAGTGGTCCGACCGGCCGGGTCGGGCAAACCGGCCGCGTCATGTCGGTTAATTGATGACTGTGCGAGATCGACGCGGTCGATCGACTTGGGATCGGAGCTCTTTAGTACCACCCTTTTTGGTTTCGATAATGTTAATGTCCTGAGGTTTTTTGTTTTGTGGTTTGTCGCGTCTTGTTCTGTTTTTTTTGATGATAAAATAATAAGTTTGTTAATTAAGTTATATCAGTTGCGAGTTATTTATGTCACGTGGCTCTTCAAACTACATTGTTTAATATGTTTGATATTTTGCAATCTTATTTCACTTGACGACCGACACTGTGGTCTACGGATCGAATCCTGGCTGGGCAAACATTTGTACGATCAGAATAAATTAAATGTTTGTTCTCCGGTCTTGGATATTTGTCGTGTGTTGATGTGTTTCCATGCCACGCGCGACACAGGGAAATGTAGTGAGGGGGTGTGAGTGTGTCAACTTTTTCATTAATCTTGTTTGAAATTCTGTCGACCAGGCTCCAATATTTAAGGTTTTTTCCATAAATATGCTGGGTCAACCACAAGCCTGATAGATGTGAAACTTAACATAATGTTTTTGAGATCTTTATCTCTCCGTGATCAAAACAAAAATGTGATTGACAGAATTTCATTCGATAAATATTCTTATCAAAAATTACGTTATTTTCAGTAATATATTCATTTTCCTACTCAACGGCTTAAGTTTTATCTCTAAAATAAATTTCACAGCAAGAAAATATAGTTTATTCTCCACTGTCAAGACAAAATTTTGCTATCTAAATTATTAGTCTGCCAATAAAATCAATAGCTTTAAATTGTGTGTTCAAACAGCGCTCACGATATTCAACCTTGTTACGCGCACCTCAGTGCTTGTTGCGGGTAGCGTGTGGCAGTGAGTAGAGGTGGAGCTAGAGTGGGAGAATGTATTAATGGAGCCTGTCCTTAACCTAAGAAAGTTTTAAAAAAGACGGAGGCAACACCGCTAGAACAAACGAGTGCAGCATAGCAAACAGCAGCCGGGTATGTGTGCGTGAGTGGATAATCTGTGGTTGATACACAATTTCATCAGAAAAGGTTGTATTGTTTTTCCGCGAGAATTTGGCAGAATTAATACGACGAA
Organism: Alsophila aescularia; assembly: GCA_946251855.1. Lineage (NCBI taxonomy): Eukaryota > Metazoa > Arthropoda > Insecta > Lepidoptera > Geometridae > Alsophila > Alsophila aescularia. The sequence goes on along the minus strand of OX276377.1, from coordinate 32,150,537 downwards.
TTAACAAGGTGCTGACCTTGCTGCAATGTGGCGGCCAATCGTCATAATATGGTAAGGCTTGTGCGTACGAGCAAATTGGCATATCTTGGGTGCGTCACTTTCGATTTGGCGGTGTGGAATCCGTCTTTTTTTAAACATTCTTGCTTTTAACATTAACAATTGACAAACATTACTATTGCAACAGCACAGATTAACTGTCGTCACAATTTTCAACTCTCAAATATTTTGCTTGTAATATTGGTCCAGAAAAGGACCGATCATTAGTTTAATCATCATTGTGAAAGGTGCGAATTGTAGAAACTTTCAGTCTTAAGAGCGCTCTTTTCTCCTAAGAGAAATCAGCTCACTTCGTGACATTCGCTAGTGATGTGGTACATCTGAAGCTAAATAAGAGGTGAAAAGAAGCGGCAAGAACACGTTTTGTTTTAACAACTCATGTGAATACGTAGGCCGGGAGCAGTTGGATAATTGAGTGATCAAACAAACATCGCACAAGGAGGATCCTTTCCGTGTACCTACCCCAAACTGTATAACCATCATCCTACATCCTCTGCCAATGGTGGCCGGGCTGTAATATGTGCGCTTTGCAATCGAACGACGGGTTCGATCCTCGGCGGCAATGACTTTTAGTAAATTATGTGAGGATTTAATGCCATCGCTCCGTGCTTCAGAAGACACTTCAAGCTGACGATATCATCATCATCATCATCATCATCAGCCTGTATCCGTCCACTGCTGGACATAGACCTCTCCCAATGAACGCCACAGAGCCCGGTCTTCGCTCTTCTCATCCAGTTTTTGCAGGCCGCCTTTCGCAGGTCGTCACTCCACCTGGCCGGTGGGCGTCCTACACTACATTTGCCAAGCCATGGTCTCCACCCGTTTACCCCAGCGGTTGTCCGTTCTTCGACAATTGTGACCAGCCCACTGCCACTTCAGCTTTCTAATCCTCTGAGCTATGTTGGTGACTTTGGTTCTCCGTCAGATTTCCTTGTTCCGGATTTTTTTGTTCTTGTTCTTTTCTTATCCTTCAGAGAAACTCCAAACATAGCTCTCTCCATAGCTCGCTGAGCAACCTTAAACTTGTGGATTAGTCCCACCGTGAGTATCCACGTCTCGGCTCCGTATGTCAGCAATGGTAGGATGCACGCAGACGACGAGAAGACCTGACGAAGTTTCCCGAACGCTGCCCGATTGAATCCTTCTGTTGGCTTCCCTCTCAAAGTTGTGTCTACCCAACTGTAAAGTTTGCCCGAGATAGACATATTCATTAACAACTTTGAGGGGCTCACCATCGACAGCTACAGGACTTGGGGTAATAAGATCGTTATACATGATCTTGGTCTTATCTAAGTTCATCCCGAGACCGAACTGTCTAGAAGCAACAGCAAGGCCGTTTAGCATTTGTCCAAGTTCCTGCACCGATTCCGCCAAAAGGACTATGTCATCAGCAAATCGTAAGTGTGAGATGTACTCGCCGTTTATATTTATGCCCTTCCCTTTTCAGACCACAGTATTAAACATATCTTCCAAGGCATTGGTGAACAGTTTCGGGGATATAACGTCCCCCTGTCTCACTCCCCTGCGCAACTGGATATGTTTAGACTGCTGGTTCTGTACTTGAACACTCATAGTCGCGGCGCCATAAATACATCTCAGCACCTCGATATACCGCCAGTCTACTTGGCATCGCTGCCGACGATACGAACAATTGAACGGTTCCGAACAATTGAAAGCAGTCGAGCCAACTCAGAAGCCCTTGGGCCTGTCAAACTCTGATACCAGATGTCGGCGCTACCTCAATCAACATCTTCTATCTATATCTAAACTTATAATGAAGCAGTAAGTAACAGAAAGTCGGCACAATGAAGATAATAAAAAAATGGCCTAGGGGATTAAAATAATCTGGGTAATGAAAAAGAAAAAAACATATAAAAAAATGTGTCTGTCTGTTTGTTCGTGAACCAAGTAAAAACTACCTACTGGACCGGTTTTCATTGTTGGATTGCTTAGACTGAGGTAGGTACTTGCTTGGTATCTTAATCCGATGATTAGAAGCTGACCAATCGATAAAAACTATTTGAACTTTGAAGAAATTTAGTATATTGTACTTTATAGGTACTTTTGGTCCTGGAATAACAAGTTATAAGTTACTTTTAAATGAATTGACCTCGCGGGCAAGGCCGTGGGCACAGCTAGTTCTTGCTATACAGCAGATACGTGTACACGTCACCAAAGGGAATCTGTTATATATACAGCAGATACGTACACGTCACCAAAGGGAATCTCTTATAATAGTGGTATAGGGGAGCTCAGAAATTACAAACTATCTTTACCAATGGAATCTCGCGTTTGTTTCAGCCAGTGCTGTGATTACAAGCGTTACATCCAGTCCGTAGGGCTAATAGGAACGGGCACGCAATTCCATCATTAACAGGCGAGCTAGCGGTAAGCAAACGAGGCTCACTTGTTCTGGCTCATTGTGGTCATCGTAGATAGAAATGTTTCATGTTTAATTTTTATCTACTTCACAAAAGCAGGAATTTCTATGTTCGACTGTATGTTTTTTTTTTAATGTAGATATATTCACCGATTTCTCCGTCTACTGCGGATAGTTTTTTTAAACATTTGTTATTATTGGTGTCAACATATAAATTATATCAAAATTGTTTTTTTTTTTTAGTTATTAGTAAATCCATTAAAGTCTATTTATTGTACGATGCTATTTTGTAAAGCACTTGTTTGGACGATGAGAGAGAGAGAGAGAGAGAGAGAGAGAGGTATATAGTGTGGGTCATAATACATGGATGTCACATGTCCTTGAATGTTAAGTATCTTTCGTTCTCACGATGTTTTCCTTTGCCGTTTTAATATCAATAAAAACCATCAGTCAAGTTAAAAGTTCTTAGAAGTTAGAAAACCAAAATAAATATCATCTTCTTTAGAAGCCAGCCACCATCACACAGCAGTCGGTGGACTGCACTAATTAGGCCTCTCACAAAGAATGCCACTGAGCTTGAACCTTGGCTCTTCTTCCAACTGCTAGCCGTCTTACGCATATCGTCGCTCAACCGGAGGGCCTACACTACTTTTGCCGACTCGGGTTCTCCATCAAAGCACTCGTCTAACCAAAGTTATAGGTCCTTAGGGCAAATTTTTCCAACGGCCACTTGCTAATCCTATGTTGACAACATTGGTTCTCTATCTGATCGCCTAGTTACGGATAGTGCGGAAAACAATGATAATACTGGACTTAATATTGAATGATCAATAATCAGAAATAAAAAATAACCATCGCTTCATGACCTGAATAGAAACTTTATAAGCAAGATGCACGACGGACTTCCAATTTAATATTTATGGGATTTAAATCAAAACATCATTTAGGTAAAACAGATCCGGGTGGTAGCGGACTAATTTGTGGTAAAGGCCGGTTGCGATTGACAGATAAATTCGTACAATGACCCCTCACTACCTATCTCTATCGCTCGCGCATAAATGTGAAATAAATGTATTACTGTCGCGCTCACAAATTAATGTGCGAGCGATAGAAATAAGTAGTGAGGGGTCATTGTACGAATTTCTCTGTCTACCGTGACATTCAGGCTTTAGAACGCATAGAAAAAAAAACTACAAAATCTTTGGATCGCATCCTTTTAGGCATGTTTACAGACTGATTTATCTATGCTCATACGATCTTATTGCAAGTAGGACCATTTCATGTCCCTCATAACATAAAATATATAACTGAGCACCCGATGCTAAGCTATAGGGAAAAATACACCGAAATATAAAACCAGTCTATAAACTGATGAACGCAAGTGACACGTTGTAAAAGCTCCAGCTAATGAGATAACAGAAGCCGGGACAGTAAAATGGAAACGGGCGAGAATTTGCAGAAGGAGTATCATAATGGGAATAATGACAGTCGGTAGTAACTTCGTAGGTTTCTACAGATCTGATACACATGATATATTAACTTCGTAAGTACAGATCTAACGTAGGTATTTGTTGCACTAAGAAATGACTTCTTACTTCGTCGGTACCAATGAGGTAGGTTCATGTCCTATTAACTTTTTTTTACTTCGTAGGTATCACAGGTAGGTACATATGTTATGTATATGTCGTAGCTATATCATAGAATTGATAACTTCATGATGTGGTTGATAATTTCATGAAATGGCTAGCTAGAACTGCGATATAACATATTCTTACATATCACAGCGAGGTCAGGCTTCCGACCTCGCCTCCTAATTTACGATATGATATTAGTTTAACCATATCAAAAAGTAGCCGTGTGTTTAGCTGTTCATATCGTCAAACTTTGATTATTCATTCATCTGGCCAAACCATTTCATGATGTCCCTGATAATTTCATGAAGTGGCTTACCATTTCATGAATTGATCAGTTCTATGATATCGCCACGTACACAATATGGATGAAAAATATACAAAAAACAATCTCATCCAGACCACCTTTGGATGTACAGAATGCAGAATTGGTTGTTTATATTGCATTGAAAGAAAAAAACTAGGGTATAATATATCCCTGAGGAATGATCTGCTCACCTTGTCACAAAATTCATGTCCTATTTGTTATATTTCAAATAAAAATACATACTCAATTATACCCCACTTATGTTTAGTCAACTTATTTCTTTCTTCTTCACAATATGGGGTCTAGTTGTCGCCATATTTAATGTTTATTACTGTCATGACTTTAGTAGCACTTGCAAGATTAAGCCAAAGCGATTGACGTAATAATCATCAAAATCAGTCCACATGTTGTGCCAGAAAGGAACAGACATACATACATACATACATACATACATACATACATACATACACAGGCTGATAAACACAATATACCTAGCGGCACGTAAGTCTAGCGGCGAACGAAAGTTGGCGGGGATCTTGGCACAGTGAAAGTTTATATCATGTGTTACAATGTTGAATACTTTTTATTCCGAAAACTGACTGTGCCAATCTTGGCACACTCAGTTTTCGGAATATCTCCCCGCCACGTTTCGTTCACCGCTAGACTTACGTGCCGCTAGCTATACCCGCCTTTTGAGTTTCGCAGTCTGGCAATATCCATTAATGATTATGAGTTAATTAACAAATCGAGTACCTTCCGAGCTGTGTTACTTCCCTATAAAGCAGCGTGTTTATCGATGGTCTAAAAAGGGCCAAATTTATTCAATTGTTTTTTTTTTCAATCGATAAACAAACCTATGGTTGATGTCTCGGGTATCAAAACAAATTTCCATCAGCGCCGTAATCAAACAATCCCCAATTAAGGCTCTGTTTTAAACCCTTTATTGAACAAACCGATTTTTATTCAATAAACCAATTCTCTTTCCGTGAAATCAGTTATCGCCGGTACAGTGGACTCGAATTCGTTTAATATCGATTCTTTTCATCGGGACTTCACTTCACTCGATTCAGCGCGGTGAGATAGTTCGCTCTGCTGTTGTTACGACTTTTGCATTTAATTTTGCTAGGGTTGGAGACTTTGAGTACCTACTTATGAGAGCAAGAATACTTTTGAATCAGTATTGTGTGAATGTCAAAGGTGCTGGCTCCATTATTTATTATTCTTGCAAGAGCCTTTCAGACCGAGCACTTAGAGATACGATAGTAAAGATAGGATCTTTTAGGCGTCAATTTTTATGATGAATAGGAAAGCCTGGGTCATTTTAACACCATTTATCTTGAAATGTCTTTCAGGTAGTGGTTGTATTATCGGTGACTGACCATTCTAACACAGAAGTTCTGTTGCAAACGCTATTCAAAAATCAAGATGAAACAGAAATCACGCGTTGTACAAGTTTTTAGGCGCGGGACATACTACGCTAGGGATTAAACCGTCCTCACCCAAAATTAGCGATGTTTCAAATATTTTTTATAAACGAAAAATTAAGTTATCTTTTTTTTTCCCTCACTGATGAACCCTAGAGCAATGGCGTTGCCAGCGTCCGTCTGACGTTAACTTCCTATCTTATTTTAGCCTAGATTGCAGGTAGCAAGGCTTTTTATTATTCTTGGTTGTTATGTCGTTCAAGCTGGTTGAGATTTGGAAAAGACTGTTGAATTCAGGTTTTCTTTACTTATATTTTGTTCGTTTTGTTGGAGAAATTGGCTACATTCTATCGTTCACTATGTTCTCATATTTCATAGTTTACTACGTGCTTAATTGAATGAGAAGATTAATGAATACGAATATTATAATGGACTATTGAATAAATATTTAGGTGTCTGACAACATCATGCCAATTTTCTAAAGATTGAACAGTCATTCTACAAGGGCAACCTTTTTACACGACTGCCCAAAAAAAAGGGGTATTATGTTTTTAAGATTATGTATGTTTGTATATATGTGAGTTTCTTTATTCCATTTCACCCTAAGTCACAAAGCCTACATATTTTTTCGAAACCAAAACAATATGGCAGTAGTGTGTCTCCATTTTCAAATGCAAAATATAAATACTTCGAATTTTACAATATGGAAAAGTCGAATTGAAGGCCTTGATAAACACATTCCAACAGTATATAAATTATTTTTCGGCAGGGCAGGCGTATTTTTTAGCTTTTAAGCTAGTTATTTCCGGACCAATTAGATATCTTAATGTTTTATTGCTAAACTGCCTTAGCTTTAAGTTTGCAGTCAGCCAAGTACTATCTTTGTCTCGACGAGTTCTTAAAACAGGAAAATGGGCGAAAAATCTTTTTTCATTTGATATTAAACTTTAAACTCAAAATTAAAATTTTATGAAGAAATATCACAACTTTTTAACCCAGTTTCATGTTCGAGAATACTTTTATAACAAAGAATAACTGAAAAATTGAATAATTTACCGTTAAAAGAAAACTCCTTACGACGCTAAAGGGTTTAACGAGACTTGAGAACGTTTTGCGATGGAACTATCTCATGGAAAATGTCAAGACAGTCAGGTAATGAGGTTCTTTAGTGGTGGGACCGGGCCGCTGCTCTAGTGTCATAATTGTCATAAATGTAAACTGAGGTTTAACATCAGTTTTCCTCCGTCAATTAGATCTTGTTTTTTCAGTCAGAAAATCTAATTGAGTTTGGAAAATCCCGTAAGAAAGAGACAGAACAGACACGTTCATGTAGTGTCTAACATCATTTTTTTTTTATAGGCTAGCTGTTTTGGGTGAATGCATTATAAAAACAACGTTTCACATTTAAAAAAAAAGAGTGTTTAAACATTTGATAATATATAGTTTATCTATTTTTATTTTAGTGTATAAATAACTGAAAGAGCGAGCGCGAAGCACGAGCGAAGCGTCTCCGTTTTAGCTTGGGCAAAAGTGCTTTCGTATGTCCGGATCTCTGTTCCCCTCTACAGGTCTCATTTCTCGACCGATCTAGACGAAACTTGGGATACAGGTTAAAAAATATATAATTTTTTTTAGTCGTCAGGCATTTTTGATTGGAGGGGGGGGGGGGGGGACTCCCAAGAAGGGGCAAAAAGAGGCTACTGAATATCTCCACCTTATATTAGATCCGATTGTTCTTGTTTTATTTGAAAGGTAGTAACTTTAAATTGGTCTTATAAAAAATTGGGGAAGATCTGATGAGGATCTTCGGCGTGATGAGCAAATTGCTCACTTTTAGGTTTCTACGAGTGGAGTCAGCCCTTTGCCCACTAGGTAGGGATTGATGGAGCACCTTGGTTATTAATGTTAGTTGTACAATAAGATAACTAGATGGCACTACTGTGCACCGCTAGATTGTTTAATTCTTGTTAGGCTAGACTTCAGTCATTCAGTCATTCAGTATGTACAGTTCCATATTTAGAATAAAATTGGTTCAGTAACCTAGTTCCTTTAATCGACTTCTAAAAAGAGGAGTTTCTCAAGTCGTCTGAATTTTTATTTTTAGTAAACCCATTTGAAGTCGATTTTTTCATTCACCAGAATTATTTCTTACTAGCTCCCCGCGGTTTCACCCGCGTAGATGATGATAATCAAAAGTATCCTATGTGCTATTCTAGGACCTAAAGTATCTACATAACAAATTCCATCAAAATCCGTTTAGCTTTTTCAGCATGAATACACAAACACTCACAAAGTTTTGCATCTATAAAATTTGTAGGTTTCTTTTATTCAGCTTATTTTCAGATAGGTTAATCAAATGTGAAGCCGGGCCTTTAACTTCTCGTGACTAACATTTGCAGCGAGATTCCTCGAAGCCTTGGTATTTAAATTCTGCCCACTTCGGCTTTCTAATGGATTTAGTTATCTGGTGTCTGGACCGTCGTCGGCGTCGTTATACAGGAGATAATATATATTTTATTCTAAATACTAGGTGTGCCTGCGGCTCCGCCTAAAGTTTCCTATTTTCCAAGAGAACAAAGCAGGCTCCGAAATTAAGACTCCTTTTAATATAGAAAAAATGTTACTATTTTTGTATACAATGTTGAAGGTTACAATAAAAGACAAAAATTAAAAAATATACTATTCAGTATGTATAGAACATAAATTTTTCAGTATACATGTTTTTATTCAACTGTATACCCTATCTTATCTTATCTTATCATGGGGGCTATCTACAGTATCTTATCTTATCTTATCTTATCATGGGGGCTATCTACAGTATTTCAGCAGGTATTACTACTTATTATGTGGTGTTTCACAGGCCTGGGATTGAGAAAAACTTGACATAAGTTTTGTGAATTAAGTACTAACTTGAATTAATTTAACTACAGTACAAAAGGCATTTATAAAAATAAAATAAACGTTTAATACAGTATACCTACTGACTGATAAATGACTAACTTATAATAAAGAAGTAACTGACAAAGCTTGCACGAGGAATGTAATTTAAAAAAAACTAGCGGACTTAAAATAAGCTACTGAACATTAAAAAATGTATCTGTCTGTATGTTCGTACATCACGTAAAAACTACTGGATCAGTTGAAATGCGGTTTTCACTGTTGGATAGCTTAGACTTTGCACTATTCAACGGCTGAACGAATTTGAATGAAATGTAGTACCTATTATTGTACATTAGAAGAACTTTTGGTCCTGGAATAATACGTAGGTTACTTTTAACCGGGAGAAATAACAACGCGGCAAAGCGGCGGGCACTGCTAATATATATTAATAACAACGCGGCAAAGCGGCGGGCACTGCTAATATATATTAATAACAACGCGGCAAAGCGGCGGGCACTGCTAATATATATTAATAACAACGCGGCAAAGCGGCGGGCACTGCTAATATATATTAATAACAACACGGCAAAGCGGCGGGCACTGCTAATATATATTAATAACAACGCGGCAAAGCGGCGGGCACTGCTAATATATATTAATAACAACGCGGCAAAGCGGCGGGCACTGCTAATATATATTAATAACAACACGGCAAAGCGGCGGGCACTGCTAATATATATTAATAACAACGCGGCAAAGCGGCGGGCACTGCTAATATATATTAATAACAACGCGGCAAAGCGGCGGGCACTGCTAATATATATTAATAACAACGCGGCAAAGCGGCGGGCACTGCTAATATATATTAATAACAACGCGGCAAAGCGGCGGGCACTGCTAATATATATTAATAACAACGCGGCAAAGCGGCGGGCACTGCTAATATATATTAATAACAACGCGGCAAAGCGGCGGGCACTGCTAATATATATTAATAACAACGCGGCAAAGCGGCGGGCACTGCTAATATATATTAATAACAACGCGGCAAAGCGGCGGGCACTGCTAATATATATTAATAACAACGCGGCAAAGCGGCGGGCACTGCTAATATATATTAATAACAACGCGGCAAAGCGGCGGGCACTGCTAATATATATTAATAACAACGCGGCAAAGCGGCGGGCACTGCTAATATATATTAATAACAACGCGGCAAAGCGGCGGGCACTGCTAATATATATTAATAACAACGCGGCAAAGCGGCGGGCACTGCTAATATATATTAATAACAACGCGGCAAAGCGGCGGGCACTGCTAATATATATTAATAACAACGCGGCAAAGCGGCGGGCACTGCTAATATATATTAATAACAACGCGGCAAAGCGGCGGGCACTGCTAATATATATTAATAACAACGCGGCAAAGCGGCGGGCACTGCTAATATATATTAATAACAACGCGGCAAAGCGGCGGGCACTGCTAATATATATTTAATAAATAACAACGCGGCAAAGCGGCGGGCACTACTAATATATATTTAAAGTATATTCGTACACGTTGTACCGTAGGTCACATTCTAGGTACTTACTAGAAATAACAACGCGGCAAAGCGGCGGGCACTGCTAATATATATTTAAAGTATATTTGTACACGTTGTACCGTAGGTCACATTCTAGGTACTTACTAGAAATAACAACGCGGCAAAGCGGCGGGCACTGCTAATATATAGTTAAAGTATATTCGTACACGTTGTACCGTAGGTCACATTCTAGGTACTTACTAGAAATAACAACGCGGCAAAGCGGCGGGCACTGCTAATATATATTTAATAAATAACAACGCGGCAAAGCGGCGGGCACTGCTAATATATATTTAAAGTATATTCGTACACGTTGTACCGTAGGTCACATTCTAGGTACTTAATAGAAATAACAACGCGGCAAAGCGGCGGGCACTGCTAATATATATTTAAAGTATATTCGTACACGTTGTACCGTAGGTCACATTCTAGGTACTTACTAGAAATAACAACGCGGCAAAGCGGCGGGCACTGCTAATATATATTTAAAGTATATTCGTACACGTTGTACCGTAGGTCACATTCTAGGTTCTTACTAGAAATAACAACGCGGCAAAGCGGCGGGCACTGCTAATATATATTTAAAGTATATTAGTACACGTTGTACCGTAGGTCACATTCTAGGTACTTACTAGAAATAACAACGCGGCAAAGCGGCGGGCACTGCTAATATATATTTAAAGTATATTCGTACACGTTGTACCGTAGGTCACATTCTAGGTACTTACTAGAAATAACAACGCGGCAAAGCGGCGGGCACTGCTAATATAAATTTAAAGTATATTCGTACACGTTGTACCGTAGGTCACATTCTAGGTACTTACTAGAAATAACAACGCGGCAAAGCGGCGGGCACTGCTAATATATATTTAAAGTATATTCGTACACGTTGTACCGTAGGTCACATTCTAGGTACTTACTAGAAATAACAACGCGGCAAAGCGGCGGGCACTGCTAATATATATTTAAAGTATATTCGTACACGTTGTACCGTAGGTCACATTCTAGGTACTTACTAGAAATAACAACGCGGCAAAGCGGCGGGCACTGCTAATATATATTTAAAGTATATTCGTACACGTTGTACCGTAGGTCACATTCTAGGTACTTACTAGAAATAACAACGCGGCAAAGCGGCGGGCACTGCTAATATATATTTAAAGTATATTCGTACACGTTGTACCCTAGGTCACATTCTAGGTACTTACTAGAAATAACAACGCGGCAAAGCGGCGGGCACTGCTAATATATATTTAAAGTATATTCGTACACGTTGTACCGTAGGTCACATTCTAGGTACTTACTAGAAATAACAACGCGGCAAAGCGGCGGGCACTGCTAATATATATTTAAAGTATATTCGTACACGTTGTACCCTAGGTCACATTCTAGGTACTTACTAGAAATAACAACGCGGCAAAGCGGCGGGCACTGCTAATATATATTTAAAGTATATTCGTACACGTTGTACCCTAGGTCACATTCTAGGTACTTACTAGAAATAACAACGCGGCAAAGCGGCGGGTACTGCTAATATATATTTAAAGTATATTCGTACACGTTGTACCGTGGGTCACATTCTAGGTACTTACTAGAAATAACAACGCGGCAAAGCGGCGGGCACTGCTAATATATATTTAAAGTATATTCGTACACGTTGTACCGTAGGTCACATTCTAGGTACTTACTAGAAATAACAACGCGGCAAAGCGGCGGGCACTGCTAATATATATTTAAAGTATATTCGTACACGTTGTACCGTAGGTCACATTCTAGGTACTTACTAGAAATAACAACGCGGCAAAGCGGCGGGCACTGCTAATATATATTTAAAGTATATTCGTACACGTTGTACCCTAGGTCACATTCTAGGTACTTACTAGAAATAACAACGCGGCAAAGCGGCGGGCACTGCTAATATATATTTAAAGTATATTCGTACACGTTGTACCGTGGGTCACATTCTAGGTACTTACTAGAAATAACAACGCGGCAAAGCGGCGGGCACTGCTAATATATATTTAAAGTATATTCGTACACGTTGTACCGTAGGTCACATTCTAGGTACTTACTAGAAATAACAACGCGGCAAAGCGGCGGGCACTGCTAATATATATTTAAAGTATATTCGTACACGTTGTACCCTAGGTCACATTCTAGGTACTTACTAGCATAGTTCCTCTCCAATTGTAAGCAGTTCCTATAAACAATAAAATTATGATTAATACTAAATCTATGTTCATATCATCGCTATCCCTATTACAAAATATTAGCCATTCGGATCGAACAACCATCTGTAACAATTGGAAAGGATGTTAAGTCACGAGTGAGATTATATAGGGATGTTACGGTTACGGAGTTATGGATTAGATAAAGATATTCAAAATTTAAGCATACAGTTATGCATTTATTTTTCAATGAGAAATCCAGATATTTCGGATTGTGTTTGTGTTTTGGTGAATATTTTTAAAGAATGGTCAGTCTAGTGATATAAATTAAGCCGATAGTAAATAAAACATACTATAATTAGTATTTAACAATAGTGCAACTTAGAATCCAACGATACCGGGTTCGATCCTAGGCTCCGCCCCAATGACTTTTCAAAGTTATGTGCGGTTTTCCATCGCTCCATGCTTCAGAAAGCACGTTAAGCTGTCGGTCCCGGCTGTTATTGATTAATATAGTCGTTAAACCATGTCAGAGGCCCTTGGGCACCCAACAAAATCTGACACCAGAGGCCAGCACTACTTCACACGACAAACAAGTAAATATAACAACTTTTATTGCATACTGTACCTGCAATTCTTATACTTATGTGTAAGTACAGCAGTAACCAACCTGTTAACTAAATCCTAAGTTCTGTATGAAAATCCGAACTAATCCGATTTTTTGTTTCGGATTCGAAAATGAATATACATTAGCATCCCAAGATTATACGTCCAGCCAGACACAGAATAACTTATAGTAGTAATGTATTCCATTGAGCAGAAAACGTCGGGAGCTTTCTTGAAATATCAATTTGTATGCAATTGGATTATTAAGCGAGCTTTTCAATTATGATACTCTACTTTGAGTTTCAATCAGAGTTCTAGTATATTCTCGTAGTAGCGTTGTGAGAGAATTGCTTTAAAGCTGCCTGTCCACCAGAGCTGTACGAGCAAGATGAAATACTAGTAGTACTAGTTGTTTCACCCGCTTGAACAATGATGAAAACTGATGATGATGATGATGATGACTATGAAAAATAGCCTTTGTGTTAATCCAGGATATAAGGTATCTTCATTCCAAATTTCACTCAAATCCGTTCATCAGTATGAGTGTGAAGGAGTAACAAACATACACACATACAAACTTTCGCCTTTATAATATTAGTGTGATACTTTCTACCATTTTTATCTTCTTTTTTAAGCGTGTCTATGATTCGATTGTGACATAAATGATGTTGAACCAGAAAGTTGCCAGTTCGATTGGGCTATCTGTGGCATGCATTAGATCCTCTCTTGTGCACCATATTTATAAAACTCACTGTGATCTCGTTTAATCGATGTTTAAGATCACTTCTCTCAAGTTAAATTTTTATACAAAATATGAAAATACGCCCTATATTTAAAACTAGCTTTGCTCGCGGCTTTGCCTGTTGGTTCATTTTTCTGGGTTTATTTTTATGAAATTTAAATGGGACTACCCCTGCGGCATACTCTATAAATTAAAAAATAATAATTTTGAAATCGATCCACAATTGCCGGAGATATCGCGTAACATACATACAAAAAAAAACATAAGAGTCGAATTGAGAATTTTCATTCCGCCGCCGTTGTTTTTTTTATTGATTACTCGTTTTCTAATCATCGGATTAAGATTCCGAATACATCAGTTTAAGTCAAACACTAAGCTATCTAACAGTGAAAACCGCATCGCAATCAGTCTAATAGTTTTCACGTGATGCTCGAACAGACAAAAAAAGAGACATAATTAAAAAAAAAAAACTTAATCAGTAGCTTATTTTAAGTACCATAGCACCTTTTTTTAAATTATTTTATTTGTACAGACATTTTGGTACTTACTGCTTTATTATACGTATAGGTACTTATTCCATTCCGTTAGTAATTTACCGAAATTGGTATGAAATTATCGTAATCTCTGCTCATTATGCCGAATGCCGATAATATATGTCGATAGGTACATAACGTAACTGATATTTTAAAGTTTGGTAATTGTTAACGGTTTCTTTGAATTTAAAAATTGAACTTAAAGTTTTTCGTTCGCGGTTGGTCTGCATTGCGTGATTATTAGTGTGAGTCGACTACTTTAGCTTTGTCGCTGTAGACACTGTACTGTACTGAAGTAGTGCTGTGCTTTCCAGACTTTGGTGTGCTGTGGACAGTGGCTGATTTAGCATTTTCTAAACTTTGTGTGTATGTGAGTAGGTTTGTTATCAATCAGCGCAGAAACGGCTGAACAGTTTTCAATGAAATTTGGTATAAAGACACTTTCGGTACTGGAATAACTTATATATTTTTCATTCCTGTCTACGCAGGTGAAGCCACGGGGTGCAGCTAGTTTTATATAAATATACATATAGAATACTCTAGTGCCTGCCTCGCTACTTGCTAGCTAGGTACTACCTGTAGCCATAAAGTCACTAAGCACTAAGCACATTTCGCGGTGTTCCACTTGTAGTCTTTGAGAGCCTGGTGATATTTCCTGGATGTCATTGGCCACACATCTTCTAATTAGGATAATATATGAATTTATTTACATATGTAATTTACGACAAGAAGAAGAACGCCTCCAAAATTTTCATCAAATACTTAATAACTTTCTTATGCACGTCAATTTTAATAGGGGATTTTCGCGTTTAATAAGAGTTACAATGCGAAGTTACGGTCTTTTGCTTCTGCTCTCCTAAAAATAAGAACCTGGCATGCGTGGACAGAGACGACGTCAGACGTCGATTACCCTTCTGCCGCTGTTAGTACAGTGCCACCAAAGACATCGGAAGAAGTGCCACCAACTTATCTGTTTAGTAACAAAAATATATTCGTGACAATTCCACAACAATTACCTAGCCCCAAACTAGGATACCCTGTAATATGGGCACTAGATAACGGATAAATATACATAAATACGAATATCAACATCCATGACTCGGAAACAAACATTTCTGCTCATCACACAAATGATTGCACCTTGCAGGATTAGAATCCGCAACCGTTTGATTTCGTTCCTAGGGTTACTAGCCACTAGACCAACCGGTCATCAAGTTTTTGTCACTGTTCACTGTTTTCGTCAGTAAAACACCAGCGCACGTCCTCGAGAGGTCCACTTACTCCCTGAGAGATTCGGCCGAACCGGTCGGTCGGGTCGTGCCGGTTTATTCGCAACTCTTCCTGGCGAGCTCTGTATCGCCAGTTTCTGTATCGGAGATACATTGTATAGGTTGCTATGCTGTCGCTGTATAAGAAGCCGGCCTGATGGAAATAGCGTACCTACGCACTTTGCCTTTATTTATATTAATAATTTGCCTTGCTATATAATTTTAGTACCTATATATTTGTGTGTTATACAAAATGCAATTTATGATTACACATATATATCAAAATCAAATTTATAGTTGTTTTTTATATATCTATTTACTTTTTTGTTCCATAGTAAGTCTCTATCACTGACCGCAATGTATTTATGTCAATTCGTGTCCATTCAAAGGTTACCTGTAAGAAATTGCTAATAGCGATAAGGCCGCTTATTGTACACATTGTATGTTACGACAAAGTTATTTTATTTTATTTTCTATATTGTGATGAGTTCAATAAAAGTTATTGTATGGAATCGTATTGTAGTGTATTGTGGTATGATTATGTCCTATGTGCTGTTAGGGGCAACATTTATTTTTATCTTATTTGTATAATTTGATATGATTCTCATTTTATGTATACACTCAACCATTTAATTTTTTGATTGAGTACTTAATAATAATTTATAAGTAAGAATATCAATAATTCTTGGGGCTTGATATAATAATAATAATAATTATATATACTTAGATATAATGGTCGCTTCAAGGCTTTCACTCTTATTAGTTTTGTTAAGGATATTATTCTAGTATATATTTTATCTACACTCATATCGTAAAATCCACATTATGAACTCAGAAAAGGTGGCATAAGACATACTTTACGCACGGCACGACTAATAAGAAAAATATATTGTTTTTGTACTAAACAATTATTTCCCATAAAAGCACCGGTTTGGCTCCGTACAACGAGGGTTTTTGCCATTTATTATCTATGGCGGCGCGTGTTAGACCGAATGCACGCAAATTCATTTTGGACTGGATTTTGGCGCCACAATATACAACAGTTTTCAATGAAATTTGGTATAAAGACACTTTCGGTACTGGAATAACTTATATATTTTTCATTCCTGTCTACGCAGGTGAAGCCACGGGGTGCAGCTAGTTTTATATAAATATACATATAGAATACTCTAGTGCCTGCCTCGCTACTTGCTAGCTACTACCTGTAGCCATAAAGTCACTAAGCACTAAGCACATTTCGCGGTGTTCCAGTTGTAGTCTTTGAGAGCCTGGTGATATTTCCTGGATGTCATTGGCCACACATCTTCTAATTAGGATAATATATGAATATATTTACATATGTAATTTACGACAAGAAGAAGAACGCCTCCAAGTTTTTCATCAAATACTTAATAACTTTCTTATGCACGTCAATTTTAATAGGGGATTTTCGCGTTTAATAAGAGTTACAATGCGAAGTTACGGTCTTTTGCTTCTGCTCTCCTAAAAATAAGAACCTGGCATGCGTGGACAGAGACGACGTCAAACGTCGATTACCCTTCTGCCGCTGTTAGTACAGTGCCACCAAAGACATCGGAAGAAGTGCCACCAACTTATCTGTTTAGTAACAAAAATATATTCGTGACAATTCCACAACAATTACCTAGCCCCAAACTAGGATACCCTGTAATATGGGCACGCAAATTCACTTTGGACTAGATTTTGGCGCCACAATATACTTTGTATTAGTACCTAACTAAATTAATTAATTTAATGTACAGGGCAACGCAGCCGCGGAAGACCTTTGGCACGATGGGTCGATGACATCGAAAAATTGGTCGGAAAGATCTGGCCAAGATTGGCTCAAAACCGGGATGGATGGCGTAAGAGGGAGGAGGCTTATGCCCTGCAGTGGGCGGAAATGGGCTGATGATGATGATGATGATGATGATGATGAATGTGTTATGTGTTTTTGTTGATCACAAGTTTTATCCTGATTAAAAATTTAAAAATATCGGACAGCAGTGTTAGTGAGGAGAATTTGATTCCACATGACATTACGGAAACAGCAACGAACATGACGAATGAGCTTTTACCAGCAAAATCAAGAAAATATTATCTATGACTTATTTTTTTTCTTTAAAGTATGTTCTTTTTGCATGAGTGTAGATAAAGTAGTGTATGAAATGGCACGTAATTAGGTATCACAATCGAGTGATACTATTAAAAAACTCGCTTGCGGCTCATTTTTTAAGCTCACTGTCGTGTTTTGATAACCCTCGTTATGCAACCGTTTCAAAAACTACTATTATAAGCGAAAACTGAAACTAGGTATTGTTTTCATTATAAGTATATAATGATGATATTTGTTTATTTCCATAAGTGTAAATAAATGAATCAAATCAAACCTAAAGTAAACAAATTGTATATCAAAAGGAAAGGAATTTGAAGAGTACATACTTATTTATATTATTTATACTTAATAATTTTGATTCAGTTTAATATAATGAATAGAGATAGATATAAAATAAAATATCAATACGACATCTTCCGCCGAGCATCCGCCAGTCCACGCGGGCGCGGGGATCGCATACGTCATACATGGTGCCGTAGTTCTGGAAGGCTGCACCTTCTTGCATGGCCTTACTGTAAGGGTTGGTGTGGTGCAGCCACAAAATCCACATCCACACGCGTCGATAGGCTATGCCATATGTGATCCTCCTTAACTAGTGGTACCTAAAAGTTAATCTACCAGTCAATTGAATTGACTTCCTGTTTAGACTTGATTAAAGCTCTCCATCAATATGTTCACTATACCTAGCCATACCTATGATGACTGTATACAACGCGTTGTACAAAAAATGACAAACATGTTAGTCCAAATCTGCGAGTCGGAGCATTGACTCCGGCGATGGTCCATTTAGCTGGCCTGTTGTGTGTGGAAGTGTACCTAAACGTGTTTCTGCGGGTTCCCATTGTATTCAGTCGAAGCATATATACCCATATACCTATATACATACATATATACCTCTCAGTGTTCCCCTGTAAACAATTAAATAAAATAAAATAGAGGAACCAAACAGTCTTCAAATGGACATTTAGGATTATCTTGCGAAAGGTTTTCCACGACTGCGCTGTCCTCCTAAACATGGCCATTCTGTCAAAGACGTACTCCACACTGCCATCATCACATTATGACGAAGTCATCCTTTTCCATCAACATTCTTTCACGGTAGAAGTTGTTCGTCTGTGGAATAAATTGCCTGTTTCTATACGGCGTGCGCCATCTTTGGAAGTTTTTAAGTGTCAAGTGAAGAGGTTTTACTTGTAAGTCTAGCTAATATTATGTTTATTATCACGTTTGTCATGTTGCTTGTATTACAGTTTTACTTGGAAGTCTAGCTAATATTATGTTTATTATCACGTTTGTCATGTTGCTTGTATTACAGTTTTACTTGGAAGTCTAGCTAATATTATGTTTATTATCACGTTTGTCATGTTGCTTGTATTACAGTTTTACTTGGAAGTCTAGCTAATATTATGTTTATTATCACGTTTGTCATGTTGCTTGTATTACAGTTTTACTTGGAAGTCTAGCTAATATTATCACGTTTGTCATGTTGCTTGTATTACAGTTTTACTTGTAAGTCTAGCTAATATTATGTTTATTATCACGTTTGTTATGTTGCTTGTATTACAGTTTTACTTGGAAGTCTATCTAATATTATGTTTATTATCACGTTTGTCATGTTGCTTGTATTACAGTTTTACTTGGAAGTCTAGCTAATATTATGTTTATTATCACGTTTGTCATGTTGCTTGTATTACAGTTTTACTTGGAAGTCTAGCTAATATTATGTTTATTATCACGTTTGTCATGTTGCTTGTATTACAGTTTTTTTTTTGTTTTTTATCATCATAATTATATTTGGGTATTTATGTATTCATATAATATATATTTATTTATATATTTATATATGTATGTATATATTGGAAATTTATATTTGAATGTATATTGTAATAATATCTATTATTAATCATAAAATAGTTTTAGTATAATTAGAAATTTGATTTACTATTTCTCACTAAGTAGTATTTTTATATCATAATGCACCCCGTCCCTCACAACTATGACAAATCCTATCCATCCAAAGGTTGCCTGGAAGAGATTGCTTTTAGCGATAAGGCCGCTCATTGTGACACTTCTTCTGCTATTGTTCCTTTATTTTTTGTTGATTTTGTTTCTGGTGTGTGCAATAAAGAATTTATCTATCTATCTATTACAACCTCATTCATAGTTTATCACTGAGCTCTGTTCACATACATATTCCATACTCATACTTCTATTAACAATTTCAAATTCATTCTATGGCTCTCGTATTTTCTGTCATGCATAAAATTGACTCATTGGATTGAGTTTGTAACATATACATAGTATAAAACAAAGTCGCTTTTCACGTTTATCTGTCTGTCTTTCTGTATCTCTGTCTGTTTGGCCGCTAACTTATCCTAAACCACGCAACGGATTTTGTTCAAAATCTGTTAGATAATTTTTCACAAAAGGTTTATATACATATATATATATAGTCATTATTAAATTATAAAATAGCTTAATTTATTCTCGGAGGGAAAGTCCCTTAGGGATAGGGCTTATTAGAAGATAAAAAATAGTGACTCTATTATAAACAAAACAAACAGTAAATATTAACATTTAATTTTTACATTCAGAGTCTTTAAATGTAAATAAACCAATATTATTTACAGCCGCACCTCCAGTTTTATTTGAGAGGTTATCATTCCAGAAGTTGCAAATTCTTTAAATTATCAGTTCCGGTAGTATCAGTGCGAGTAAGTCCCCCTTGAGCCGGTCACCAACCCTCGAGAGGATCTCCGGCAACAACATCTTGCGAGGTATCCTGCCTACCATTCATTTGAGTTTAACTATACTAGGTTCTAAAATTAATAAAACGAAGGGATTAATATACTTTTATTTCAATCAAAGCCCCGTCCAATGGAAACACGCTCACACCCACACACGCACACCGCCTATCGACACGCCGCACATGCGCAAAGGATCGCGAGATCATGAGATTGTCTAGGCTATTATGCCTTGTCTATACCACACCTATACACTATATAAACTACGTTAGTGCTATTATTTTGTGGCATAAACTCTCTATAAACCTGTAGGTATATCGATACTATGTCTATTGTAGTATCAATTGTCTGCTATGATTCGTCGGTCATGCGTAGATTGTCTTCTTCGTTTTAGGATTTGTACCTATCAATAGGCACTCTTTTACAATCTATAGGTATGATGCTTTATGTATTGGTGAGGACTGTTTTGCCTTCAAAGAGACCGATTGGGCGTTATTGTGCATATGTTTAATATATTTACGTATAACAGACAGCGCCCCAGTGGTGCTGTGGTTAGGTTTGAGAACTCATCTTTTAAAGCACGTAAGAGTTGCGGTTTTGCAAATCGACAAATGTATTTGTGCGCAGAAAAGGTGCAAATATTTGTTTCGCTTGTTTGTTGGGTGGTGTTGATCACGGTCCTCATTGTTTCTGATTCCCTAAATAAAGGGAGGCCTGCAGTTAGGGATAAGAATCTATATATATTAGTGACTAGACTAGCAAGGAGGCCCTCACTGGTGAGGTTTCTCGTTTGAATTACTCGCCGGATCGAAATGAAAGAGTTAATCGTAATGTAACTTTGAACCATCTCCTTGTACTCGCTTTGCAAGTGAAAACTCTTGCAAAGTGAGGACATGTATAAGGTTTCAGTTGATACGAGTGGAGCAGAGACGAGATGCTAGTTTAATAAATTCTTAATTTTTCTTGGAATTATTTTAATATTTACTAATCATTGAAACCAGCAGAGCGACAAAACCACCACGCCATAGGGCGCTTGCCTATCTTCGCTTCGCCTCAAATTACCGGTTCCTCATGAGTACCTCAAGAGGTCCTCCCTCATCCTCTTTTATAATAAACGAGTTACATCATATTTTTGTCTCATTGAAAAATCTGCAATACGTACAGCAGTAGTCTGTGCTGTATCTGTACTTATACATATAAATAAAATAACTTGAAATCATATTCCCGGAGTGGAGAAATAAAAACACGTTTATGGTAATTATTGTATGCCTCGAACAAAAACGTTTTAAAAACTAGTTTCTATTAAAAACTAGACTTCATCTCCTCGCCAAGAATTCAACCAGTCTGCAGCTTTAGAAAACCCAGCGTGAATTCACAACATAATCTACATGCCCAAAGCATACCGCTCTAGAGTTTTCTAGGGATACTAATTCTAGGAGCTTTGGTATACCAACATCCAGCCTGGCTCAGCTATATAATTGAAGCAGAATTCCTACTGGTATTTTTTGAATATGTGTGCATTGAGAAATTTTATAATTTTAACACATTTATATATTTTTGAAATGATCAATATGAAGGCGATTCAAGATTTCCTAAACTATTATTTTTTTAGTATTTCATTGTTTTTTTTGTGACTATTGAATAAACAAAGAGTAATTAGATAAACAAAAATCTAAAAAAGATCATGGACGGGACTCGGACTCGAGTGGTCACGGTGGCCTAATTGGTAAAAGGCATGCACCGCGCAGAGGCATGAAATGATGCAGGTTTCAGTCCCGTCCGTGCTCCAAATTTTCCATTTAGAAAATTAGATGGGTTAGAGTTAGTTTCATAATATTGTTAAGCGATGTTCTTTAAATTATACTCTATCAAATTGGTTTATCGAATCTAAATGTTTCTCAATTATCAATAATTCTCATAATAAAAACCTATAAAAAAAACTTCAGATGGATTACCAAAAAAACTGCACCAATTTTAATAAAATTTATGTTTCACTGGAAATCTACACTTTCAAATAAAATAATAATAATCCAAATCGAAACCACACCAAATGAGTTAAAAAACACAAAAATTAACAGTAGAATTGAGTGTCCGTTTTTTTGTCGATCTATAAAACGATCTGTCAAAACTCGTTTTAACTCCGACCAAAGCTTACTGACAGATTCTTCAATAATCACATGATTCATTTGAATGTAATAAATAGTTTCTCAATTGTATTGAAAATCAATATCTTTGTAAGGCGCTCACAAGCGTGACTCAATCATTTCTACTTAAATATAGCAGTATACTATGGATCGTGTGATTTTGCGGTCTAATTGAATCATTCTGAGAATTTAACATGTACTTAATAACCAGTTACAATCATTAGAAATGAGGAAAATTGAATATTATTATTTTGAAACATAATGTTGAAGTGTACGCACAAGTAACGGTCATGGGTGCTTATAAGTTTGAAAAGGTTTGAGTCTTCTTAGATGGTCAACGACATATAAAGCAGGTTTAATGAAAAAAAATACTTAAGGTGGCGACGACTTAAATGGCCATCGGAGGATAAATTGTATATAGCCGTACCTAATTCCAAAATTATTTGTAATTGAAGCATGTCCAGGTTCCCAACTGAATTTTGTCTTCAAAATTCTTACCTAAAACGAAATTTAAGCAATAATTGTATTTTTGTTATATCCACGACAAAAATACGATTCGCTTAAATTTTGTTTCAAGTGATTATTTTGAAAACAAAATACTGTTCAGAACCTAGATAATACGCCAGTAAGTAGAAAGGTAAAAAGACCTAAACCAATTTTTAATACTTTTAATCCATCTGATTCCCCCATCACCTTTCCATCACCGTACGACTAGACGAAAGGCAAAGCGCCACCTTGCTATGGTTGAAATACCTCACACAAGAACGAAGCGTTACGTTATTTTTTTATAAGAACTGTAAAGGAGTGGAATGCCCTGCCATCGTCAGTGTTTCCGGTAAATTACAATCCAGGTGTGTTCAAGTCAAGAGTGAATAGGTATCTACTAGGCAAGCGTGCTACACCTTCGACCACATCATCGCTTTCCATCAGGTGAGATCGTGGTCAAACGATTGCCTAGTCCGTAATAAAAAAAAAAAAAGTATTTCATCCATGAAAGGGTGGCGCTTTGCCTTTCGTCTAGTCGTACGGTGATGGAAAGGTGATGGGGGAGTCAGGTTGTGCAGTTTTTGTGCACACTCTCCATAGTGCAATCTGTAGAATACCGCCAGGCTTGCTACCTCACGTCGATGCGCCAGAATTTGAAGCTTACTCTTTACCAGAGTGTCATCCCCAATGAGCCTGATAGCACGTCTCTCAATTGAATCCAAAGACTCGAGCTGATACTTGGCAGAACCGTCCCAGAGGTGGCAGCAGTACTCCATACAAGATCGGACCTGTGCTTGATAAAGATTCAAAAGCTGTCCCGGTGTGAAGTACCGCCTTACCTTAGACAAAATACCAAGTTTTTTTGCAGCTACCTTGGCTTTGGATTCAATATAAGACCCAAAATTCAGGTTTGATGTGAGTTCGACACCCAAAAGCTCCAAATGGTCGCCTATTGGTATTGTTACACTTTGGAAAGACGGAGATCGGTGTAGAGGACTCTTTTTAGCAGAAAACAAACACGCTTGCGTTTTAGTAACATTAAACTTAACCAGGTTAGCATCGCCCCAATCGGACACGGCTTCTAAGGCTAAATTTAAACGGTCTACCATAGCCTCTCTCTGAAACTGGACAGCGTCACAGCTGGCTTGAGCATTGGAAGTGTATCTCTCAACTACAGTACTGTCATCAGCATACCCAAAGGTACCGGGCTTCAGAAGGTCATATTTCATATTTATTTATTAAGCTTAATGTACATCGAGGACAGATCACGGTAAAAAAAAAGTCATGCAAGGTAAAGTACATTATACCCATTAAGGGCGTTGCCAAATGGTGTTAGTAAATTGTGTTAGTATTTATACATCAAAATTAATAAATTAAATTACCACTATTATAACATCAACAATAATTTCAATTTATTTGTCATTATAATTATCATAGGCATTAAATTATTTTGTTATGGTTATTTCAACTATTATTTATTTTGTGGTTACGTCTTCATTGCAAAAAAATCCTTGAGCTCATAAAAAACATTAATTATCAGCCATTTTCTTAATATAATTTTAAATTTATTTTTAGGAAGTTCCTGAATATGCTTTGCAAGATGATTGAAAACACGAATACTTGTAACAAAAGCGCTTTTATCATATATCGCAGTTTTAACTATTGGCAGGTACAAGTCATCGCGTCTTCTCATATTAGTTTTTCTTGCACGCATCTCAGATTTCTTAATGAATAAGTGGACATTACTTTTGACAAAAATGCATTGCTCCAATATGTAGATTCCTGTGAGGGTGAGATACTTTTTTTCTTTGAATACATTTCTTAGGGACTCATCGTTTTTCATATTATACATAATTCTAAAGCTTCGCTTCTGAAGAACAAATGTACTGTTGACATTCACAGAATTTCCCCAAAATAATGTGCAGTAAAAACAGTGTAGCCGAGAGAACCGATCCCTGAGGTACACCGGCATTGATAGCCATTTGATCAGACGAGCAGCCCTCTAAGACTACTCGAATAGATCGTTCCCTCAAGAAATCAACTATCCAATTGCATAAGCCAACAGGTAAACCATATGAGGGAAGCTTGTTTAAAAGGCCATCGTGCCAGACCCGATCAAATGCCTTCGATATGTCAAAGGAGACGGCAAGCGCCTCACCATGCATGTCTATGGCTTCGCTCAGTACGTGAGTGGCGGGAAGATCCCTAGTAGACCGGTTTCGGCGAAATCCGTATTGTCGGTCACTGCACGACTACCCTTCTTTGGTACTGACGAAGATACTAAACCTACTCTAAAAAGCCGTTACCAGTAGGCAACGTTCCAAAAATGCTGGCAGCATTGCCACGTTGTATGGCAATGCTAAGTCTTTAGCAAACTTAAGGCCAGCATTTTGGTCACTTGTTGCTTCGACCAGATGCCTCGATAAAACTTTATATATTTGATGTGCTCCTGGTCCCCATGGCTCCAATTACATATGATTATTACGTTTGTATGGGCAATTCATCGTTCGCCGCAACCTTGAATAGAAAGTTGTTCTGTGAAAAAAACCTGAGATGAACTCAAAATAAACTGGTGCCAAATTAGTAGCATATTTGGGGAAAAAGATATTGCGGGTAGCGCTGGCGGTCCATTACCTCATTAAAATATTAAAAAGAAACCTTTTGATTTTAAGAAAACATAAAACGGTTATAATTAATGATATGGTTATAAAAAGGAGGAATATACAATCCCAACCTGCAATAATTTCATGTCAAACAAGGCGGTTTAAGGACACTTTTAAAAACGTTGACTGGCCAAGAACTAAAAATGCATTGTTACAAAAGTCATCATTAGTATGATATGAAGCGACTTGCAACACTGTGTGATGAAGACATTCTTACTGCTCGTCTATAAAACTAACCTATGTATACTTAGTTACAATGAAGCAGGTAATAAACAGTAACAAAAGTGCGGATAATTAAAAATAAATGGACTAGCGGATTTAATATAAGTTACTGAAAAAGCATATATCATTTTTTAAATTGTGTCTGTCTGCTTGTTTTAAAAACTACTAGGCCGATTGTGATGAGGTTTTCAATGACGAATAGCTTAGGGTTTTACTTAAAAACTAGTGTACATGGTATCTCAATCTTATGAATAGAACCCGATCAATCGATAAAAAACTATTTGATGGCTGAACGAAGTGTGGTATTACTTACCTTAAAGGTACTTTTGGTCCTGGAATAAGATCACGCGGACAAAGCCACGGGCACTGCTAGTAAATACATAAGTGAAGAGGTCTACCTGAAGTTTCACAAAAATGACAATATAGCTGCAAGACTATCAATATTAGACGAAGGCTACTAGGCTTTATTGCAATTAGGATAACAAAGTCACTAATGACAATGGTCATGATTGATATTAACCCCCAAACTTCAAAGAGAGGGGTGTTATAAGTTTAGGGTGTATATCACTCACTCGCTATGTGTGTGTATCAGAGAGTTTGTCTGTGTTGGTCATAGCTCCCAAACGAATGGACCGATTTAGAAGCGGTTTTCATGTTTGGGTAGGGAGGGAGAGGGGGGGGGGAGGTAATTTTTTTTTAATTTGTGCTTATTACTTGACAAGTAAGTATTTGACCGCAATTTCTTCTGATAATTGACGATGCGGGGGAAGGGCCAGGTTGTATTTGTCGGGAAAAATTGACCATGGTAGGTGTTCCTTGGCTGTTATGTATTAAATGTAGAAACTAAGCTCAAGAATCGGTAGAATGTACACGATGACAATAAGCGTGATCTGTACCATCTTAGATGAAAGATCTTGATTGTGCTCCTTTCGTGATTCTGATCGCAATCCAGATCAACGTGTAGCCTACGCCTTAGTTTTATGCGATCCATGATCGCCCACAGCATTATCTTAAGAATACCTGTGAGTTTTCTCCTACAATTTTTTAAGTTTGAAAGTGGGCTTCCTCCCCTATCCTATCAGACCTTCTTTAATTGACAGTTGAATCGGGCCGGTCACGAATTAATCGGCCGTTGAATTATTTATAGGACGTGATGTGAGAGTGGAAGGGGTGAGGTGAGATGAGGCGGGAAGGAGGGGGCAGGCAACAGGTCCGCATTGTGTCGGGCTCGGGATGCAGGGATGAGGATCGCGCTGGGTAGGGTTGGCAGGAACGATTTGGGAAGCTATAATATTTTAATATTTAAAGTAAAGCAAGAATAATAATATCATATCAAAATGGTCGATATTTTAGAAATTAAAGTCAACATTAGTAACGGGATATTTACCATGTATATCAACTATAGGTAATGTTCTAGTTACCATGTAATTTAAAACTTAAATATTTTAGATATTTCTGAAGGTTGACAAAAATAAGCTTCATCACTAGATAGATTGAACAGATATTCTGGCCTACAACGATTAAGGATTTAACATAAACATTGTTTTGATGAAATGTTCAAACTTATCCTAGCTACGTGATATTCAAAGTATGTACAAATAATTTCATAATTTTATATTCAACGTTTTATAGGCTTTTCCTCCTTTTATAATTACAGTAGGTAATTAAAAAGATTACAGTATTTAGGTATAATTACAGGAATTATTAGAGGTTTTTCCCGACTGATCGATTTTCAATATTATTATTCTTTCACTGTGGCAGCCCTACGGTGCGGGAGGCGGGAAGTCGCGGGCGCGGGGCCGGAATGCGGCCTCTTGTTCTTTTTGGGAGCGTCTGCGCAGGTAGGCACCCTCCCCGCGCCCCTGGCCCCGCTGTTGCTAACCCCGGCCCGTCCCTGGACTCGGGAGGCTGTATTGAACCTAGATTTATTGTGGTCTGCCGCCCAAGGCGATTAGAAACTCTCTCCGGACCTAATAGTGGTTCGCATACTTACTATACTAGCTTGTTCTAGGTATTTTGATAGTTCATATAACATGTCATTATAAATAGTTATCAATTTAACCACATAAATTAACTAGCGAACCACCATGGCTTCACTTGGGTTAGAAGTATTTAGTTTTAAGTCGGTCAGTTTTTTTCTTTAAGAAAGAGACGCGATTGGCGATTTTATTGACCAAGAGAGCGTGAAGCGCGAGCGAAGCGTCTCCGTTTCAGCTTGGGCATAAATGCTTTCGTATGCCTGTCCGTGTCTCTGTTCTGTTCTCCTCTACAAGACACATTTCTCAACCGATCTAGACGAAACTTGGTATACAGGTTAAAATAATGTTTATTCGTCAGGAATTATTGATTGCGGGGGCACTTCCTCCAAAGAAGGGCAAAAAGGGGGCTACTGAATATCTCCGCCTTATTAGACCCGATTTCGATGGTCCTTTATTATTATTAAAGGTAGTAATTTTAAATTGATCTCTTAAAATTTTGGTGAAGATCTGATGAGGAATTTTGGTACGATGAGCAGAATAGCTCCTCAAAATGCAGTAAATTTCTAACTTTTAGGTTTTTACCAGTGGAATCAGCCCTTTACCTACTAGGTAGAGATTGATGGAGCACCTTGGTTATTAATGTTAGTTTTACAATAAGATAACTAGACGGCGCTACTGTGCACTGCTAGATTGTTTGCAAAAAAGTTTGTACGCGAGGTCTACAGCTCACAGAGACACTAGTTTTATAATATTTAGATATAACCTACATGTACACTAAATAAATGTAATATTACTGTGACTTGTTTATCACAGGTCTTTTTTAAAGTTAGGGAAATCACTGCCACGCCACTGCCAGGTATTCTAGTTTCACCGGGCACATTTGTGGATGATGCACATATCGATAGTTTGAGAGCTGTCTAGTTGACTTTGCTATCCTAAAACTGGCTACCTTACTTAGATATTCCATTTTGATATGATAAATATCTACTGTCTTTGTTCGTTTTGCAAGAACTTGTGGGCTTATTCAGTCTTTTATTTTTATTACAACCAGAAGGACTCAACAGTCGTACGCAGCAAAGAACTGTCTATTCAGGATGATATTCAAATGCAACATTCATACAGTTAAATAATTAAGAATGCACACACATAAAGCAATGTTATTCCACCAGACGCATTTTCTCGCTCAGGCGAGTACTCGTTCGAGGGCCCTTCATAGTTTTTTACGTTTTCTCGTCGGGAGGTCAGTCGAGTAGTAAAAGCGTGTGTCTTCTATATGTATAGGCAGTGTGTTAACTCTAGACATTCTAATTCAATTTACGCACACATACAGCATTTGAAGATTATCACAGCATCAACTTTAATCGATGTTCTGAGACGAAAATCGAATGAAATCTTAATTAACTTCGCTGGAAAACCTATTTACTGTCTTAAAAAAACATAGCCATAGTTTTCTTTTTATTCTTTTGACTACTGTCTTATTTTAGACTAATTTAACGAAAAAACGTGCCTATGAGTAAATACGATCAATCATTCTAGCTTTATTTTTGGTTAAGGTATAATTTGCTTATCTGTATATCCAAACATGAACTTGAGAGCCTTATGCCGCGTTTGTTTGAAGGTAATCTACTGGTCTTATCCACTTATGACGGTAAAAGTATTAAGTCAAAATAAATAAAAGAGTTGAAGGGCCTCGGAGTCGAAACCAGGTCATAAACGTGGCGTAGCCAACCGCACCCTTCATAATTAATGGCTTTCCGATCGGGATCAGAAAAAAAATGAAAAAAGGATTTGATATGTTATGCATAGTTTGTCCTTAGATGCGGCCCATGCATGTTCCAATGGCATTGTAGTTCAGTCCGCGATGAAATCGCTGAACAAAATATTATTTAGCTTTTTGCCTTAAATAAAATGAAAGCTATGTTCAGATACTTTTGGCGCTGACTGTAGTGAAATTTATTTACATAATATTCCTATTGGATATGAAAATTTTAGAGTTAAGCTTAATATTTTAAGTGGCGAAAAGTGCAGTAACGGAGGCGACGAACGTAGCAGCTAAAGTTTTAAAAAACATGCCCTTAATTTTCGCAGTGCACGCCGTTAAAACAAATAATGCAATAATCGTAAAAAGGTTATTATATATTTTTATTTTAACGAGCAAAATAACCGCCGTGGTCTGGCAAGACGTTTCAAGTACGTACTTAATCTTCCAGAAGCCGCTTAAAGAAGGGCGACGTAATAAAAACATTTATACAATACTGAGAGCGAGATACGATTAAGGTTACCTCAGATGAAAAAAGGTAAAAAATAAAAGCAAAAACTGAAAATGGATTTTCATTGTTTTATTAACTTAAATGATTACTTTTTCTTGAAAACTTATCAACTGGTAAAATAACTATATATGGATAATGGAGCTGGAAGGTGGGCATCGGAACCCCTAAATGGATACTAATAATGTAAACCCATCGAGTTTGGGCGTGTTTTTAGGTTCCGTACGTTGAATGAAAAATGAACCCCTTATAGGATTTTTCGTATGTCAATTTGTCTGTCCGTCTGTCTGTCTATCACAGCCAATTTGCTCCAAATCTACTGGACCAATTAAATTGAAATTTGGTACACATATAAATTTCTGTGACCCACCTGGTGTGTGGGTGGTGTGACCCACTGTTCACACCACCCAGACACTTTTTTGGGGGCAAATTAGAAAATCATCATGTATGTTTATCCGTAAAACCCTTGACAAAAACGTACATACAGATGTAACTTTTATTAATTTGAAGCATATTAGAAAACGTAGTACTAGTTTAATAGTTGTACCAAGAACGCGTAAAACTGGTAAAGAAACGATTACATACGAAGGAGCAAAACTTTATAATACAATACCCTCACATATAAAAAATGTACACTCATTTAACTCATTCAAAGCCAAATTAACTGAACATGTTTTGAGTCATTTTCTAGTGAAATATGTGTTAGGAGAGTACCTAGTTTTTTACATCGGAACGACGCATTTCATATTGTAATTACATAATTATTGTTCTCATGCAAGTGACTTCGGTTTTTTTTTGAGAATAAATGTCTTTATACCTAAATCAAACAAGGAAATTGCAATGTGTACTTTGTGACATATCAAAATAAAATGCCTTGATAATAGGCCTATTTTTTTTATAGTAATTTTATTATAAATTGATTTTAAGTTATTTGAAAATAGATGAAAATTTACTGCTTAAATCTGAAAATCGTTCTTTAGTTATAAATTACAGGAAAACTTATAAAAAGTCTATGGTCTTATAATACCATGGTAATTTTCCCAATATTCTGAGATAATACATTCGTCGTACGAAACCCTCTCCACGCGAGTTCAACCTCGCAATTGTCCGCTTTTTTGCTATATTATGTAGTCCTCAATAAAACCCTGCCACACTGGTACATTGTCAGCCTGATGATATAGAACCATCTGAAGTGATACCTATGAAGATGATCCATCTCCTAGCCTATTGTATATTTAAAGCATCAGAAGAGTAAGTACAGTCACTGGCTGAAATTTGATTGTGATATCATCAAATTTCAGCCGATAAAGCATCAGGCTCCATCTGCTTTGTTGGATTAAATTATTTTTAAATCTACATTAACTTAATATGTTAGTACTAGCTGTGCCCGCGGCTTTGCCCGCGCGGTCATTTTTCTGGGATATAAGGACCCCATATGTTATTCCACAACCAAAATTACCAGTATCATCAACTTTGTTCAGACGTCAAATGGTTATTTATTGATTGCTTGGCTTCTTCTCATAAAACAGTGAAAAATTTATCGGAATCGGTCTAGTAGTTTTTACGTGATCCGCGAACGGACAGACAGACACCATTAAAAAATATGTTATATTCTTGTTCAGCTTATATTAAGTCCAATTATTTTTTGTTTATCTTAATTGTACAGACTTTTTGCTCCTTACTGCTTTATTATATTTAGTATAGACAGAAGAAAGATTAAGAGAGAGAAAGAGAGTTAAGAAATGAAAATCAATGACAAGCGGAAGATAATATTTATTATTAATTACAGGTATCCTAACATTAATATAAAAAATGCAAACGTATGTGTATGTGACTATACTAAGCTGTGATTTTGATGAAACTTGGTTAGGTAATTTGTAATTTGGTTAGGAACTTTAGTTAGGTCCTAAAACACATAGAATTGGTACTAATCCACTTATCATTAAACCGCGAGATAAACCGTGGGACACAACTTGTATAGAATAATAATTTGTCATCGAAGTTTTTAATGAGAAATAGTCAAATTCTGAAGCTTGTATTAAAGACAGACAGACCGGCAGCGTTGCTACAACAATAACGTTTCGTTTGGTTCATTAATAGAGTACAGAGCTTTAGAAATTGTCAAAAAGCAAAATTATCAACAACTCTATAAAGGAAAGTACTTTTAAATGTTCAAAAAAGAAAAACAGAAGTCTTGTTTCCTTTCACGAGCTTGCCGTGAATAAAATATACCGCCTTGTTAAGTTACCGAGAGCGTCGTTAAAGGCAATGTGCCTCCATTTGGAGTAGAAATTGTTTAAATTCTACTTTGTTGCTGCCTCTTTGCAATCGCTTTGGACTGAAAATGTTTAGAATTCATTCTGTTGATTTGTTCGCAGATGTATGTTAGTTTGTTTTAGATTTCTCATAATCAATCGTGAAATATGAACACTCTTATCTATAGGTACTATAGCAGTAAGTACTGTGACGATGTCAAACCTCTTTCATCATAATCATACACATTTGATAGTTTGTCTATATTAATTCTAAATTCAAATAACCTGTCATTCCTAGATTGTCATCGATGCATTGGCCCAACTCTATAGTGAGGAGTTGAGATTCTGTAAAACAAAATTTCGTGATAATATAATAATGATTGTGCACCTGCATATATAGTACTATGTTTTTATTATTACCTCACGCCGATTCCTGATGGTGAAATTACTTTAATTGGCAATACCATAGTACCAAAACTGTGTGTTCGAAGAAGTGTACCTCAAAGTTATGTCAGCTGTGAGCCTATTATCTTCCATATGAGATAAATTTACTACCCATAGCCAAAAGGATGGCTCGCACTATGAAGTTTCCTCTACACCTGTTACTTACTATTGTGCGCTAGGAGTCCCTTTGAGCTGGTAAACACCCTCTTCTCCAAAAAGTACCAAAAAGTCTGTATAAAGAAGATAACTAAAAAAAGTGTCTGTGGTACTTAAAATAAGCTAGTGAAAAAGTATTATAATTTTTAAATCGTGTCTCGCTTTTTGTGTGTTTGTACTCGCATCACTTAAAAACTTCTGAGCCGATTACAATGAGATTTTAGTTGTTAGTCATTGTTAGATAGCTTAGTGTTTGATTTAAAAACTGGTGTACTTAATATCTCAAACCAATGAGTAGAAATCGAGCAATCGATAAAAAAACATATTTTGGCGTCTGAACGAAGTTTGATGATGTTCGTACCTTTGGTCCTGGAATAACACAGGTTATTTGTAACCCACAGAAATGACCAAGCGGGCAAAGCCGCGGGCACAGTTAATATGTAATAGATATATCTAGCGGCACGTAAGTCTAGCGGTGAACGAAACGTGGCGGGGATCTTGGCACAGTAAAATTTTATATAATGTGTTAAAATGTTGAATACTTTTTATCCCGAAAACTGACTGTGCCAAGATCCCCGCCACGTTTCTTTCACCGCTAAACTTACGTGCCGCTAGCTATACACTGATTTAAACTGAAAACAAAACTTAATTTAATCATCTTGTTAAGTTTAATTTACTGTCAAAGAACTACTTAATTATTTATTACGTTTCAGATTTGTAATTTAGTGTTCCATACAATAGACTTCAACGCGCTTCTCTTTACTTTGTAAGTGTAAACAATGTAAAATGTGTGGGTTGTTAAAGTTAAACAATGTAACAGCATGCTTTGACCTACTTTTATTAATGACCACGCGGCTTTGCCCGCGTGGTCATTTCTTATAAAAGTAACCCATACGTGTTATTCCAGGACCAAAACTACCTATAAAGTACAATCCATACCAATATATAAAAGTGAAACGTTGTCTGTTTGTTTTTTTGTTTGTTTGTTTGTTTGTTTGGAGAGCTTTCACGCGATAACGGCTGGACGGATTTTGATGAAATTTAGAATGGAGATAGCTTATACACTGGAATAAGATATAAAATACTTTTTATCCCGGAAAATTGTAAGTTTTCACGGGAAAACTGGAAAATGTTAATTACTCACTGTAAGTAACGGTTGCCGTCACATAATGGTCGGTGGTTGTCATGGAAACGAAATAACAAGTCTGTCAAAAAAACATCAAGAGTGGTGCTATACCTACTTTTGCATTGGTTTTGAATATCCTAGAAGAAAATAGGATGTTTTTTTCGCAATAAACAGTAGTCCGCGCGTACGAAGTCGCAGTTGGGAAATCTATATCTGGTATATTAGTATACCAGATATAGATATATATTAGTATATTAGTTCTTCAAAATTCGTTCAGCCGTCAAATAGTTTTTTAAGGATTGCTCGGCATCTAATTATCAGATAAATATACCAAGTACCTCAGTTTTTAAGTCAACCCTAGCAACAGTGAAAACCACATCGCAATCGGTCCAGAAGTTTTTACGTGATGCGCGAACAAACATACAGACAAACAGAAAGACATGATTAAAAAAAATGTTATTTTCTTATCTTGTCATTAGCCTATTTTAAGGACCCTAGACCAATTTTTCTTTAAATATGTTTTTGTACAGACTCTTTGGTACTTACTGCTTTGTTATAAGTGCATAGATAGATACGATAGATAGTATTGATATATTTTGAATATTATAATACATTTTGGTTTAACGGTTGACATTGCGTGCACATATTTTTATTTTCGTACGATTTCTCAGTATATACCTATCTGACGCAGCCAGTAGTAACTTAATGACCCGCGGCTTTGCCCACGTGGTCAAAATTCATAATACTATAAAAAAAAAGTAGCCTATGTTACTCCTTATCACATCAGGTATCTTCCAATGAAAGTCCCATCAACATCAGTCCAGCCGTTTCAGAGATTAGCGGGAACAAACAGACCGACAAAAACTTAAAAATATGTGTTTTTGTTATAAGTACCGTATATACTTTCATATGTATTTAGTAAAAAGCTGTTATTTTGACATTAACAGACACTTTAATTTAATTTATTTGTCTAGATAATAAAAATAAGTAATATTTCAAAACAAGGTTTCTAACTATATAGACAGGTAGGACAGGCACAGGTCAGGGTCCATACTATGGACAGGCTAAGATTCTTACTGTATAGGCTATGCAATTAGGCAGTCAAAACAAGATATTTTAATCAAGTACTTTATTAAACAAACGCAAATTTTGTAGTCATAATCATCATCATCATCATCTCAGCCTTTAGCAGTCCACTGCTGAACATAGGCCTCCCCCAAAGAGCGCCACGACGAACGGTCTTGTGCCGCCTCCATCCACAGACTCCCTGCGATGGCTACATTGTAGCCGTCCATCGTGTCCCCCCCACACGATGGACTGACGACATTGTAGCCATCGCATCTCCCTACACTTCGCTTGCTTGTTCGTGATCGCCATTCCAGAACTTTTATTTCCCAGTGGTTGTCGGCTCTGCAAATTATATGGCCTGCCCATTGCCACTTCAACTTGCAAATTTGGAGAGCTATGTCGATAAACTTGGTTATTCTACGGATTTCCTCGTTACGGATCTTATCACGTAGTGAAACTCCAAACATAGCTCTCTCCATTGCACACTGCGTTACTTTGAGCTATGTATGAGACCAATAGTTAGTGACTACGTCTCAATGCCGTATCTTATCACTGGCAACACGCACTGATTATAAACTTTCATCTTGCGGCACTGTGACGAGAAGATGTGGCGTAATTTCCCGAACGCTGCGCATCCGATTTGGAATCGTCTGTTGACCTCTTTGTCGAAGTTGGATCTACCTAGTTGGATCGTCTGACCCAAGTAGACAAAGTAATCAACAGCTGCGATAATATCGTTCCCAACATAAACCGGCATGGGTGTGACATGGGCATTTGACATGATGTTCGTTTTACCTATGTTCATTTTAAGACCCACCTTTTGAGATTGAGGTCACTGAAAATTGTGCTTAAGTCTTCTAGGGTTTTTGCCATGATGACTTTATCATCAGCAAACCGAAGGTGAGTGATGCATTCGCCATTGATGTTAATACCATATCCATTCCAGTTCAGAAGCATTTCTGTAGTGGGCACGTAAAATACAAAGGGCGTTTAATGTAGTTTCAGACAGAGAGGACCTTACTTTATTACAATTGTAGCCCGCGTTAGAATAAGCTCTCTCTGTTTCTATGTTAGTGGGGGGAATAGATATTAAATAATTGTAGCAATCATTTAGGTATTTCCTTCTGTCGCCCCCATTTTCAAAGAGAGCTTGTTCTACGTGCAAGGTTGTTTGCAAGTCATGGATAGACATGGAAGTTATATTCTTTCTTTTGTCTTCTTGGGGGTTTAATAAATTATTAAGCCATTGATATATCCGTATAACCATAATAAAAAAAATGGCTGTTAGCTTAGTAGATTATATAAACTGTTAATAAGTGACTCAAGTCTCGTTATTCCCGTGACCAAATATGTTAGTCTCGAGTCTCGAAAAAAACAAAAAAATCGTCTAAACTCCCGAAATTTTCGAGACCGAGATTCCCGGGATGAATGCCTTACTGCCAGCCGCTTTTCACAGGTCGTCACTGTGCTTAGTAAGTTTCTAGTCCGCACACTAGTTGGCAACGTGCCCAACATACTGGCAGCATTGCCTCTTGGAATTGCAATGATAAGTCGATGAAGACCAAATAAAAAATATATAAAAAAAACTTATTTGAAATCGTATAAAACTTAAAAGCAATAAATAGCAAAAGTTTTTGAGGTCTTCTCTCCGCCCAAACTGACTGAAGTAAGTAGGGAGTCAGACCTTTCGTTTAAGTTTTACTCGTATACGATTTGAAGTCAGTTTAATTTTTTTGAATTCGTTTTTTTTTTTTTTTAGGTTCGTTAAAGTAGAAAATTAAGTATTTAATTCCGTTCGCTAAGAAGAAAGCCATACTGGAAACAGTTAACTGTCCAGTCCATATCTTATAAAGTAATGATCCGATTTTGATAAAACTATAACTATTCTCTAAAGTTGAAAGGTACTTAAAAAAAGTATTGTATTGTAAGTATTATTTCAATAAAAAATATGACATCAGACTTGTAGTTTCCAAGAAAAACGTGGACAAATTTACATACATTCGCAAAATTTGGTATATTTGTTCAGATACTCATTTAGGATTACATATTATATGAATATTATGCATTTTCATCAATATTACATATATACACATCAACTTGAGAACCTTGTTTTTTATTTGTTTAAAAAGGGATTTTAATTCCATGTGATTAACATCCACACCAATTTATAAAAGTGAAACGTTGTCTGTTTGTTTGTTTGTTTGCTTGTTCGTTTGTTTGCTTGTTTGTTTGTTTGTTTGGGAACTTTCACGCCAAAACGGCTGATCCTATTTTGATGAAACTTTATAAATAGGTACTGTACAATATAGATACCAACATAGGATACCTTATATCCCGGAAAATAGCTTCCACGAGAAAATTGGAAAATCTCGATTACCCGCTGTAAGGAACGTTTGCCATGGAAACGAAATAATAACAAGTCTATCAAAAAGCATCAAGAGCGTTAGTGCTATACTTTTGCATTGGCTTTTAATATCAACAGAACAAGATAGGATAGAAAGAACATCTATTATTATATAAAAGAAAGTCGTGTTAGTTACACTAAATATAACTCAAGAACGGCTGAACTGATTTGGTATGGAGGTAGCTTATATCCTGGATTAACACATAGGCTACTTTTGATCAAGAAATAGGGAAAATAAATACATATAGTTTTAAATTTAAACTTTAAATAATAGGGTATCTAATCCTAGTTTATTATTAAAATATATTAAATTAAAAAAAAATATAAATTTAATGACATAAAAAAAAAGGAAAAAAGAAGCAAAAATTATTTGTAAGTACCAGGAGAGCAGAAACACTTAAGAAGTTGGAGATACAAAATTGACAAATATAGTTATTAAAAGTAAGTATACCTCCCCATGAACATTATATCGGGTGATTATAAAAAAAAGTATTTCTAAGTACCAGGAGAGCACCAGGAGAGCTCTCCACTTAAAAAGTTGGAGATACAAAATTGACAAATAAAGTTATTGAAAGTGAATATAACCTCCCCATGAACATTAAATAGTATGATTATATTTAAATAATGTTTTTCTAAGTACCAAGAGAGCAGAAAAAGTAATAAATTAAAATTAAAAACAAAGTACCATGAGAGCAGAAAGACTTAAGAAGTTGGAGATATTACATTGTCAAATAAAGTTATTAGAAGTGAGTATACCTCCCCGTGAACATTAAATTATTGTGATTATATTTAAAAAAAAACATTTTAAAGTACCAGGAGAGCAGAAACACTTTAGAAGTTGGAGATATGACATTGAAAAATAAAGTGAGAGTGTAGTAGCCGAAGATCTAGCTCAGTGGCATGCTTTGAGAGAGGCCTATGTCGAGCAGTGGACTGACACGGTCTGATGATGATGATGATGATGATGATGATGATACCTCCCCATGAACGTTAAATAGTGTGATTATATTTAAAAAAAAAAAACAAACTACCAAGAGAGCAGAAACAGAAGTTTTAACATCATTAATATATTTTTGCATTTTTTTGTCAAAGTGACATGGCGGGGTTGGAAGTTGAGGGTTGTTGGTAGAGGTTTTAAAGGGGACGGGGCCAGTGGCAGGATTATGGGACCAAAATAAGAAAGAAAAAAGGGAAGCTTTGAAAGAATTTTAAAATTGATAAGTGTCAAAGTGACAGGTGTCAAAGTGACATGTATCAAAGTGACAGATGCCAAAGTGACAGATGTCAAAGTGACAGATGTTAAAGTGACAGGCGTCAAAGTCACAGGCGTCAAAGTGACAGGTGTCAAAGTGACAGGTGTCAAAGTAGCAGGTGTCAAAGTGACACCCTAAAGATGCAAAAAAGGAGGGTTTTTTTTAAATGTTTTCTAATGTGGTGGGTGTGGCAAAGATTGACCGCGGGCGAAGCTGCGGGGCGCAGCTAGATGGATGGATATATAGCTATGGATGGATGGATAGATGTTTGTTACTCTTTTACGCTAAAACTACTGAACGGATTTGCATGAAATTTGGTATGGAGGTAGCTTATACCCTGGATTAACACATAGATTACTTTTTACCCCGAAAAAAATGCAGGGTTCCTGAGGGACGCGGGTGAAACCGCGGGGCGCAGCTAGTAGGATATAATAACAGTAGTCCGCACGGATGAAGTCACGGGTGAAAGCTAGTAATAAATATTCATCTAAATGACAAGCGCTAGGCTTAAGCCATTCCATTATCAAGCAGCATTAAACTTAACATCCTTTCACTG
Organism: Alsophila aescularia; assembly: GCA_946251855.1. Taxonomy (NCBI): domain Eukaryota; kingdom Metazoa; phylum Arthropoda; class Insecta; order Lepidoptera; family Geometridae; genus Alsophila; species Alsophila aescularia. Next base: position 32,111,073 of record OX276377.1, on the reverse strand, counting down.
GCATTATGGTCAAAATTGACCATAATCTCTCACGATCTCCTCTTCATTTTATTACCATAGATTTCCGAATGTCATTTGGAAAGAATGGAAGAAAGTCTCGCACAATGACCCAGCATTGGGACTAAAGCCCACCGGCTCAAAATGCAATAATAATAAAAATAGACAAAACATCAAGAAAATACAAATGGGGTTTATCCTTCGTTCTTATAAAAAATACAAATGGTTGTTATAAAAAGTTCTTTTAAAAAAATTGTGTCCGTCCATATTATGTTTTCGCATCATGAAACCACTGAATTGATTGAAATCCGCAGTTCAAGTCTAATAACAAGAATAAATAAAAAAAACCCGACATAAATTATAGCTAAGAACCATATCGATCACATCAGCTTTCAATAGAAAAAAACATATCGAAATCGGTCTATTCGTTTGGGAGCTACAATACCTCAGACAGACATACAATACACACGTTAAACTTATAGCACCACTCTCTTTGGGTCGAGGGCCAAAAATAAGATGGGTTATACTTTGCATTTAATGCAACTAGTAGAAACCGAAACATTGATTTATTAGCTCGATATGTTTTGGCCTCGTGTCCTAGAATGTGTTGGAAATAAATTGAAGGGTGATCCTTTTGATAGTTGTGTGTTCCACGAGGAAAAACTATTACTCGTGGTCATACTATGTGACCATGAGTCCGCACCGCAAATTTAAAAGAAACACGTAAAAACAATATAAATTAATAAAATTAATCAAGTTTCGTAGATGTAACAGGTTTGCTCAATTAGCCAGGATAGTAATATAATAATTGATTATTACTATCCTGACTAATTGAGCAAACCTGTGTGATAAATAAAAAAAAAACAGGAAAGATTTCCAGAAGGAGATGTCAGTGTATCTCGGTGGACTTGCTGCCGTAACATCGATCTGATATCTCCACAAATATTGACAGAAAGGTCATGTTTCTCCCAGGGAGTGTCGCAATGACTTCAATCTTATGTTGCCTTATTTATGGTACCAATAAAATGATTGCCGCTTGTGAGATATACCTACGAAGGATAAGTCGATAAACTTGGAGTCGTAAATTAAAGTGACTTGTAATTTTTTGAACATTTTATGAGGCTGTGTATAGGTGGTACTATAGGTCTAGTTAAATGGGGGAAGATACGTCACGCTTTAATATCACGTAAACAGAAACTAGACTAGGTACAACTACAGACAAACACACCCACACAGCTACATTCTCACCATCGTGCTTCGTGTGCATCAAAAATAAAGACTGCAGCGCGAGTCACTGCTAAACAAAAGCCACTCCGATTGTGACTAAGGCAAAAGAAGGCCAATTGTGTGCATTGGACCTAATGTATGCGGTCTACACCTGAGAAGCTGGTACAAGTACCTTATCTGCCCACTTCTAATTTGATCTATGGGTAGTACGTGTTTAATTGTTTCTGGGGTAGCATTTATGGTAATTACTGTACTGGTCTCTGGTGATTTAGTATTTGACTGTAGATATATATTATGAACGTTTACTGGCTGTGCCCGCGGCATTGCCCGCGTTGTCATTTATCTGGGTTGATCAGCCGTCATACAGTTTTTTTTCGATTCTACTCTTCGGATTGAGATACTTTGGTATACCAGTTTTTAAGTCAAACCCTAAACAATCCAACGGTGTAAACCGCATCGCAGTCAGTCAAGTAGTTTTTATGTGATGCGCGATCAGACAAACAGACCGACACAATTTTTGAAAACGTTATTTTCTTGTTCAGTATCGTATCAGATCTTTTTTTTTTATTATGTTTACTGTATAGACTTTTTTTTATTATCTTCACTTTTCGGTACTTTCTGTTTATTATAAGTATATATAGAATATAGAATAGATAAAAGATAGATAATTTCAGTAGGTACCATACCGTAAGTAAGTAGCTTTTAGAATGATTGAGATGTTTGTTTGTTTGTCGTATGAGGTAGTGCTGGCCTCTGGTGTCAGAGTTTGTCAGGCTGCCCGAGGATCTCTGACATGGCTTAACGACTGCTATCAATCAATAACAGCTGGGACCGACAGCTTAACGTGCCCTCCGAAGCACGGAGCGATGGAAATCCGCATGTAACTTAGAAAAGTCATTGGAGTCAAGCTTAGGACCGAACCTGGTATCGTTGGATTATAAGTTGCACTATTGAACCGTTAGGATTGAGATAAGTTGGCGCCACCCTCTGGTTTCGATCAGTGTAGGAATATGTTTTAGAAATAAATTAAGTACTTGAATATGAGATAACACTTATAAATTGATATGAAAGTTTAAAAGCTAAAACATCTATGTAATATACAATTCCAATTATAGAATTTAAACCAGTACATAAACTAAGAATTCTAGAGAGTACCTAGCATACAACTAAACATACCGCGACATGGTCCCAACATCCAATATTTATGAGTTATATCCGCAGACGTCGGTTCGCGAAAGATAACCTTGGTACGAAAATATGTGAGTACGAGTCGGGCCGCGGGCGGCGGCGGGCGGTGCCAGGCTTTTTACTTGTGTTTTTGTCTTGTTTTTTTAGAAGCGAACTGAGAGAAACGACCGTTGAGCGGCCGCTCAGAGAAGTCGTGCTATACGACCATACGACGCTTTGTGTTTTGTCGGCACAGCCTTTTTGGAATGCCTAATACATAATGTGTTGGGTTTATCAGCAGACAAGAAACATATCTGCAAAGAACAAGCAGTCCTTTCAAAGAATGAAGTAGCTTTTTGTGAAAGCTGGATTGTGCATTTTCTTGTAGAAATAGTTCTTTGTAACCTCGAGGATTTGTGCTGCATGTTTTTTATCCTGTGGATGAATGCTTTCTCAGAGTTTGTTTAAAAATATATAATGATATAAAATGTGTGGCGCACGCACAACCTGCTTTTGTGGAGGGTAAATGAACCGAAGTATAAAAAAAACGATCATTTTTCTTAAATTTATGCAAAATAACGCTTTTAACCAACATCCAAACTACAAACTAATATTGTAAATACGAAAGTGTGTTGGTTTGTTTGTTCCTCTTTCAACTAACAGGTATATTCAACATTAATAATGATGTAGTTTCGTATAAAGTGAAATACGTCTGTTCTCTTGTTCTGTTTCTGTTCACTCACTATGCAACACTGGCACATAATCTATATTTTCCTATCTATCTATCTATACTTATAATAAAGCAATAGGAACGAAATAGTCTGTACAATGAAGATGATTTAAAAAAAATGGTCTAAGGGTACCTACTTAAAATAAGCTACTGAACAGAATAGAACATTTTTAAAATTCTTGTATGTCTGTTTGTCTGTTTCTTAGTTTGTCAGTATGTTTGTTCACATATCACGTAAAAACTACTGGACTGATTGCGATGTGGTTTCACTGTTGGATAGCTTAGGCTTTGACTTAAAAACTGGGGTACTTGGTATCTCAATCCGATGAGTAGAATCTGAGCAATCGATAAAAATAATGATGACGACTGAAGGAATTTTGATCACATGTTGGTAGACTGGTATTTAGGTCCTGGAATAGAATATAAGTACTTTTAACCTAGAGGAATGAACACGCGTGTGAACCCACAGGCATCAGCTAGTACCAAATAAAAAGACGCAGAAATAGTCCCAACCATTTGTTGTTTCATCAATTTATATCATTTATCCGAGCCACCGCTTCCTGCGCCTAATGATGCTGGCTGCAGGACTGCGCCAGTTTTTGTACTCTGTAACGAGGATCTGTGATGAATGGCCCTCGCTAAAAGGCCTGGCTTAGACGACGGGACATCGGAGATCTTATGCCCAGATAAAAGCATATTATTGTCGTCTATTAGACAAATGGAAAGGATTATGCGTGGTCAGCCGTCGCGCGTCGCAGTCGTCAGTTTGATCGTGAGAAACGGTTGACTAGGAGCTTTACAAATTTTTGAAAATGACTATGTTGCTGAAAATCTAAACAGAGCATGTAGTTTTTGTAGTGGTAGGCCTCTTACGCAAGAGTCCGCCTAGGGAAGTACCACACCTTTAACAGATATTCAACCGCCAAGCAGTGTGTAAACATTTCTGTGTTTCGGTTTGAAGGGCAATGTTTCCAGCGAAATTACTGGGCAATGAGACTTAACAACCAATGTCTCAGGGTGACGAGCGCAGTGCAGTGACGCGCAAGAGTTTGCAACCAAAGTTCTGGGTGGCACTGCAACTGTTATGGACAGGCGTGACGCTTACCATCAGGCGAGCGACCTGCCCGTCTCGTCATACATCGTAATAAAATAAAATAAAAAATGTAAAATCACTTATCTCGCATGAATAGTTTTTTTGTCTCTGGGTTAACACTAGGGCATGTAAGTATTATAACAGTATGATTAGCTTTATGTCTAGATAACCGATAAAATCATAATATTTGTTATTAGATTTTACGACTTAGGTATTATTAGTTAGCTCTAACGATGAGTTGATTATATTTATATTCGATTTATCGATAAGTTAATTATAGTTTATATACGATGTGGGTATCATCGTCTATTTCGATGAGTTAATTACTATCGATGTGTGTATCATCGTCTATATCGCTTAGTTGATTATAATTTATATACTATGTTGGTATCATTGTCTATATTGATGAGTTGATTATAATTTATATACGATGTGGGTTTCATCGTATATGTTGATGAGATGATAATAATTAATATACGGTGTAGGTGTCATCGACTATATCGATGAAATAATTATAATTTATTTACGATGTGGGTGTCCTCGTCTATATCGATGAGTTGATTATACTTATAATTAATTTACAACTGTGGTGGGTATCTTTGTTACTTTATACAGTACCTTTCCCAGACATCGTAATTTATTTTAAAAGTTATCTATTGGTGCACATCGGATAGGATAATTTCGAAAGGCAGTTCAAAAATCTCGTGCCCCTCATAGCTTCCAAATTGTCAATGTAGGTACATCCTAAGCTCCTCTGACTCACTCCTATTCTTCACAACAAAGCTGTGTATGGCATCTAAAAAACAATAATGGCACACCAACGCACAACGGCGATTAACCTCCCAGAGATCGGAGTTCAAGATCCTCAGAGACTCCAGCGTGGCCTGCGGTACCGTTGCCGACCCGGAACTTGGCCGATATTGTGACGTACGGGGTGGTCTGCTCTCCTACTACTATTGTAAATGCCAATATTTGCATGTTTACACATAGAGTTCCGGTATTATGTTTATGGCAAAGCTGTCTGTCGTCGGTCCACTATTACCGTAGATCGATAATAGTGCATGGCTGTTCCGGTCATACTAGGCTTGTAATAGGGACTATACAATATACGAATGTTCTTTGCAAAAAGACAACATTTTCTACAGTTCTAAAAGTTCCTAAATTAATTTAGATTAAAAAAAAACAGCCAGTTGCGAGTTGAACTCGCAGGGAGTGAGTTCCTCACGATGAATCTATATAATAACACACAATATTGAGAGATTAACAATTTTATTTAAAAGCTATATACTTCTTACAGAGTTTCCAATAAGAACAATTTTCTGGGATTTTTTGCTCTGTACTTTCAATGGACAAATTATTTTACTACGAGTATCTTTTATTCGTTGAATTGGTGCGAAAGAGATCCTATAATATACAGTAGTTTTATTGGTCGTTTCGAGTAAATACTTTAAAATAAGTATTGTAAATGAAAAAGAAAAAAAAAACGTTTTTTACTCAGCGCTGAAACGGCTGAACGGATTTTGATGAAATTTGGTGTATAGGATACTCTCATCATCATCATCGTCTACCCCGGTGGAACCGCGGGACGCAGTAAGTGTAGCATAACAAGAGAAAAAAAACAAACAATACTAAAAAGAGGCAACAAGCTTTTCTCCTTTGCCGCGATCAGCTAGAATATTTTATAAATATAAGTTCCAATCATTTATCAAAAACAAGCAAGCCGTTTAGACTCTATGACGTGCCAAATGGCACATTCTTACATAAGGCCCATTATTAAGCATTATAAAAAAGTTATAATTCTCATCAAAAATAACTTTTACTATGTGGCAATTTTATAGAAATGCGTGTGGTCATAACGAGACACGAATCATAATGAGGGGGGTTTAAAAAAATAAACAAACGGGACAATTCCGCACCAATTACCTAGCCCCAAACTAGGATACCCTGTACTATGGGCACTAGATAAGGGGTAGACATACATAGATACCAATATTACATCCATGACTCGGAAACAAACATTTCTGCTCATAACACAAATGATTGCACCTTACAGGATTCGAACCCGCGACCGTTTGATTTCGTACCTAGGGTCTCTAGCCACTAGACCAACTGGTCGTCAATCGTCATCAGTTAGAATATTACCCAGTCGGCGGCGCCTTGTCATACCTTGATTATGTTTTCATGTTCATGTCTTGACAAATCAAACAAGCGGGCATTATTAATAATTATGAATATATTAGAGACAATTTTCGGTGGGCGTACCTATTATACAGCTCTATTATTATCACCTAAAAGGTCTTTGTACAAATAAGTGCTTTGATAGATGACTAGAGAGAAGTACGGCAGATTGAATGCCAGTTACTGCGACAGAGCGTCGTAGCTAGGTCTTTGACCGGTGTTTTCATAAATATTTGATTGTAGTTTAGCGCTTGATTGTCATGCGGGGATGGCCCTGAGGTTTCTTGGAAGTGAATTGTTTTCACTGATTTTTTAATTAGCGCACATGTGGTATGGCCGTTGTCAAGTAAAAACGATATGTCAATATTAGATATTATGGGTATACTAGCTTTCCCGCCGCGACTTCGTCCACGCGGACTACTGTTTATCGCGAAAAAAAGCATACTATGTTCTTCTAGGATATTGAAACCAATGCAAAAGTAGGTAAAGCATCAATGCTCTTGATGTTTTTATGTCATAAAAAATGTTATTTCGATTCCATGGCAACTGTTTCTTACAGCGAGTAATCATTTTTTTTCAGTTTTTCTAGTTTTCCTGTGGAAACTTACAATTTTCAGTGATAAAACAGGGTATAAGCTATCTTCATTTCAAATTTCAACAAAATCCATCCAGTCTTTATCGCGTGAAAGCTTCCCAAACAAACAAATAAACAAACAAACACAAAAACAGACAACGTTTCACTTTTATATATTGGTATGGATTTCGGTCTCATAATAAAATCTTGCGTCAAGTGGTTTAAGAAATGTGGCAAACCCCAAAACATTGCCACAGCAAAATTATTATTCGAGTTATTCAATATAACTCAAAAACCATAAAACGCACAATTTTAGATATTTCGGCACATTTACAATTAATTTCCAACTCTAATGCGGTGCGCTCAAAGGTGCACCCACTAGTGGATGAAGGCGGTAGGTGCACGGGTCGTGACCCCTATTATTCATGTATTTATTATTGCATTATACTAGTGGCTTTGTGTAGACGTCGCGCGTACAAACTTTTTTGCAAACAATCTAGCGGTGCACAGTAGCGCCAGTTACCTTATTGTAAAACTAATGTTAATAACCAAGGTTCTCCATCAATCCCTACCTACTCGTAGTAGGTAAAGGGCTGATTCCACTAAAATAAACCTAATAGTGAGAAATTTAATGCATTTTGAGGAGCTTTTCTGCTCATCACTCCGAAGATCCTCATCAAATCTTCACCAAATTTTTATGAGACTAAAAAATAAAAATAAACCCATAAAAATTGATTTATTAAGGCGGATATATTTAGTTGCCCCCGTTTTACCTTTTTTTTGGGGAAAGTACCCCCCCAATCAAAAATCCCCGACGACGAAAAAATCTGAAAATTCGCTTAACCTGTATACCAAGTTTCGTCTAGATCGGTTGAGAAATGTGACCTGTAGAGGAGAACAGCCGGACAGACATCCGGACATAATTATGAAAGATTTGTTTCCCAATCTGAAACAGAGACGCTTCGCTCGCGCTTCGCGGTCGCTCGGTCAATTATATTATTATTAATATACTATATTATATTATTATACTCGGCTGAAAGGAATAAAAATAATATAACTTACCGCAGCAAAATTAGTTGTTTACGATTATTAAAATAATATTAAATTAAGTTACCAGATACAAACATATATTCCAAACACTTTCGCACGCAAATCTCAGAAACGCAATACACACACATCAAAAACTATTTTAAAACGAATTAAAAAAAAGTTATTAAGTTCACGCGTATGATGTAATATTGTTGAAAATGCGTTATATTCATATACTAGTTGTACCCGCGGCTTCGGATGCGTGGTCTCTTCTCTAGGTAAAAAGTACTATATGTGCTATCCAGGACCTAAAATACCAATATACACGTACCAACATTTGATCAAAATTTCTTCAGCCGTCAAAAAGATTTTTATCGATTGCTCGGCTTCTACTCATCGGATTGAGATACCAAGTACACCAGTTTTTAAGTCGAACCCTAAGCCATCTAACAGTGAAAACCACATCGCAATCAGTCCAGTAGTTTTTACGTGATGCGTGAATAAACAAACAAACAAACAAACAGACAGACAGACAGACAGACATGATATATAAAAATGTTATATTGTTGTACAGTAGCTTATTTTAAGTATACTATACCTTTTTTATTATCTTCTTTGTACGGACTTTTTCGTATAGTTAGATGTATGGGTGTCTAAACAAATGTACCAAGTTTCCTGAATGGATGTAGGTACTGTACGTATGTTTTTCCACGTATTTCTCAGAAACCACAAGTCCGATTGCAACAAAAACAAAAAAAAATAGTAGATACCAAAACTGTTAACTCAGGAAATAGTTCAAGTTTCATCAAAATTGGTTCAGTAGTTCAAAATATATATCTAGTTAACTCATTCCAATAGGCAATCTTCTTAGCGAGCGGAATTAAATATTTCATTTTTGTTAGGCGTACCCAAAAGTAACTAAAATAATAAAAAAAAAACTCGTAACAACTCTATAATGTCTTCTCGTGACCACGATCAATGCAACTTGATCGAAACGTCAAGGTAAATAAAAATTAAGTTTTCAGCGCAATTAAGTCCCATTTAAATATATAACTAAATAAAAACTAATTTAAAAAACATTAAACACACTTCAAATATTATATAACGCGAAAGCAAGAAATAATATAATTTTTTCACAGGACTGGAATAAATTTTTCTTTTGAGTTGTATTTTTATACGGTTTGCAGTCAGTTTAATATTTTTAAATTTTTTTTTCTTACTTTTGGGTATGCCTATTACTGAATATTAGAGCAAAATAATTTTTGGATTTTGCAACTCATTAAATTTTAATAAATCTCCATTTATCTTAAAAAAACTTTCGTTAATTTTCTTCAAGAATTCTATCAACAGTTGGTTACCCTCAAAGTTCGTTTTTTGAGCATTTAACCAACTTCGATAAGAGTACTAGCTAGAGCCTAGTTGGTTACTACCTCTATGTTCGTCATACTCTTTCAAAGCTTTAAGCTCCAATCTCACCTTTTTTTTTTAAGCTATAAATCTCACAAGACACCGCAGATGTTTATTATCGCTAAAATTTCTTAGCACTTCAAACCCATAAAGCCGTCTAGACAACCGAGTAATTTTCGCGGGAACAGCGAAAGATGGCTACGACAAATATCTACTTTTGTTCTAAGAAAAAACTGCTGTAACATAACTGTATCCATTTAGAGGGTAGAGCCTAGTTTTCAAAATCGTACAAGACTACCACTTGCACTTGTTTTATTCCTAACTTACGTGAATTAAGAAGGCATCTTTATTTTTGATTATGTACTTACTTAATTATTTTGATATTATTGTATGTATTAATGTGTGGGAGCGAAAAATTATCTCACTGCTCCAAGCCAGTCTCACCTGCACGCGGTCATCCTGCTGGATAACGAACGAGGCTCTGGAGACCAACTGGCACAACCATCCCAAAAACAAGCGTAGCCAAATGACATAGGCCAGTGACGGGCAGCCGCGTCACCGGCGCGAGAAGCTACGCCCTGCGATCGTCAACCCGCATGCCCAGCGTGGAGATTATGGGCAAACCCTTCTTATGAACGGCACAAACAAGAAATGGCCCCCAGTTCCCAGTCGTGTTGCTAGTGCTGAACATGGTGGCTGTCAAGGAAATGGCAGAGCAAGGGGTGCGAAGAATCCGCGGGCTACTGTAGTAGGCCACCCCAAACAAAAACAACAAATGACCCTGGCTACGTACGACGGAGAACGATTAGGCTTGACGATCACATAGCGCAACTGGAGACGGAGCTTAATAAGATCAGTTGGCATATTCTAGGGTTAAGTGAAGTCCGAAGAGAGGACACAATAACTCTGGAATCGGGTCACCTGTTCTTCTTCCGTGAGAGCGATCAACAGTCTCAGAGTGGCGTGGGGTTCCTCGTCAATAAGATCCTCCTTCGACAAGAATTCGGCAAGAAACTCGAAGACGAATAATTTATTATTTACTAATAATTGGGACATTCGACCTCACCGGTGAGGTCGGTATCTGTGTCTATGCGTGTGAACCCCTGACAGGTTGTCAGAGAAAGTAGGTTTGGATATTCTATGCAGAACGCACTAGTATATAAAACAGCCTCTGCTGCGCTAGATGAGCTTAGCTAAACTATTAGATTAGTAATTTAGGTGAAAAGTTTAGATGTTTTTTCTAAAACCATAATGTATTCAGATAACATTAGAATTTCTTTGTAGAATAAGTGACAGGACTAGGAAGTGGTTCCCTATATAAAATTTGATAATGTTAAACGGTAAGTTTGAAATGAAATGAATTTCGTCATCATCATCATCATCATTTCAGCCTTTAGAAGTCCACTGCTGAAAATAGGCAAAGAGCGCCATGACGAGCGATCTTGTGCCACCTCCATCCAACGACTTCCTGCGATGGCTACAATGTCGTCGGTTCATCATGTGGGGGGTCTCCCTACACTTCGCTTGCTTGTTCTTTTACTTTTATTCCCCAGCGGTTGTCAGTTCTGCGAACTATATGGCCTGCCCATTGCCTCTTCAACTTGCAAACTCTGAGAGCTATGTTGGTGACCTTGGTTCTTTTACGGATTTCATCGTTTCGGATTCTATCACGTAGTGAAACACCGAGCATAGTTCTTCATTGCACGCTGCATGACTTTGAGCTTCTGTATGAGACCAATAGTTAGCGACCACGTCTCAGTGCCGTAAGAAATGAATTTATTTTGAAACTGACATAGCTCTGAATATATAACCGAGTAGAAATGGGATATTTGCCATTAAAATTATTTGTTTCTATTTATAATAAACGTGCAAGTAAGGGAATATTCTGTTTTGTCTGCTCGTATAGACCTCCCGCAGAGACTTCAATTTATCCACGAACATGCGGTGCTTGCAGCGGTGTGGAAATATCGGAAACCTTTATTTGGCAAATATTCCGTTTCTAGTATTTATAGCTCCAGTAAAACCTTTTACAAGTCTGCTGTTTGACAATAAAATTACTATACTACATAGTACTAAAAAAAAACTATTACTAACTATTTTTTTAAATGAATGTCACTTTTTAAGTATTTTTTTATTTTTTGTTTCCTTTTTTATTGCATTTTTATTGGTTTCCTTATTTTAATCCTGAAAGTTTCAGCCGGATAGCTAATCAAGAAGTGCTCGAAATTTGAATTGCAAGATTCCAGGACAGACAAAATACATAGATACATCGATACATAGATACATGTATATTAATTAAAAGGTTTTATTATATCAGTACACTACTTTTAGATACATAGCACTTGTAAAGCGGCACCCAGTTGTTCTTCCATTAACAACTTTAAAGCAATCTAATAATAATCAGTGTTAAATAACTTGTATTGACTTGTAAGTTTTGTGAAGCACAGTTGAAGTTTAAAATAACGCAAGAACATGGAATAGTGTAGTAAGAGCGAGGCTAAAATCTTCAGAATATTACGAAAACATCTATAATTTTACTGGCAGTAAACTTCGCGAATTCTTGGTAATCTGTATTGTGAGCAGGGATAAGTATATTGTTATTTATGGACGAAGATCATGAACTTGAGACGCGCAGTACGATATCCGGGGCTTGAAAATAATATTATTATGCACTTTAGGTATTCTTTTTAGTATTTTTTTAAATAATTATGAGTTTAACATCCACACGTCCCTACCGTTATCTTTGAGCTCATCTGAGAACCAATAAGCACAATTATTGTGCTTTGTAAAGGAATTTCGTTTTTGTAGATGTGATCCACACGGTTCAGTATGGCTCAGCTATTTTATTTAAAATAAGTATAGTTTAAAAAAATAAACCTTTTACGTTTTTTTTAATTAACGTCCCCTTTTTTTTTTACTTTGTTATGTGAACTTCACACCTTAATTTTTTGTTTTTTTCCTGTTTGTGATTATTTTTTTGCCTTTTCACTTTTGAGGGTTTTGTTCCTATTTTCTATCATTTTTTTATTGTTTTGTCATCGGTTTGTGAGCTACCCTGAAAGTTTTAGCCGGATAGCTAATCGGGAAGTGCTCGAAATTTAAATTGCACAATTTCCAGGACAGTCAAAATACATACATAGATACATAAAAGTTAAGTAAAATAAAAGCTTTTAAAACACGATAATTTAAAAAACTTCTTTTTTTATATATATTTTTTAAATTTTTGTTTTCTCGATTCTACCCGTGTTTTAACTGACTAACTTGAACAAAAAACGATTATTGTGTCTTAACTATAATAGTTAGACCATAGCCTCGGGGATTTTTTTGTGGGTAATGATGAATGATGAGTATTATAAACATGTATGTAGTATACTATATAAAAAAATATAAAAAAATGCATTGCTTTTTAAAATAGTAGTTAAAAACTAATGCAAAAGTATAGCAGCAACACGCCAGTAAGCGTAATTCAAAATCTTTGACAGCAACGCTCGTGTTGCTTTTGGACAGACTTGTTATTATTTTGTTTCCACGGCAACATGTCATTCCGTTCCTTCCAGCGAGTAATCGACATTTTTGTAGGCATGTTTTTGATACCTTGGGTAACAACATTGCAATTTTAGCAGGGATTTTTAAATTTTTGGAAAATAAAATACAGACCATGTTACTCGCTGATAAAAAAACTTTGATATATATGATATATGTCAAAGTTTTTTTAATCGGTTCTGTAGTTTTTGATTTTATCCATTACAAACAAAAACACATACAAACAATCAAACATATAAAAATAAATCTTTCCTCTGTATAAAATTAGTGTAGACATTACCTACTCTCTTACTTTTTCTGCAACAGCTAGGTATATAGTTAAGCTAAGATTTCTCTTACCCTTGTTTATTACGAATTAATATAAGTAGATGGATATTATTTTTAACCGGATATCCGGATCTTTTAAATAATTTCAGTTATGGTCATTTGTTTTGTTTTGGGCATATCCTATCACAGAACAGCATCCATCATTTTGTCCTATAGTATAAAATGGGTTATTATTGGATTTAATTTTTAAAATAGGTACCTACCTAAATCTTTACTTATACACATCCGGTAGCTTCAGATATGGATATCTGAAAACATGGTGAAAAGGTATGTTATCCCACCTTATCTACTTTATGTAAGTAGGTACTCGTACTTACAGCGAACTAGCGACAATTAATTAATAAACCTTGTTTATTTAACAAGAGAGTCTTGTCACCAACAAGTTTTAATTACGGTCGATCTCAAGCAAACCTCTCTAGAAAGCAACATCGAGATTTACTACACGATTGTTAAACCACTCGTAACTTTATCGAGCGCGAGTAACGAGTGACTTGGAGTATAAGACGCTATCTGCGTGTAATCGAGGGCTTTGTTCGACAATGAGTCGTCTTCATTAATAACAAGCTGTGCCCGCGGCTTTGCCTGCGCGGTCATTTATCTGGGTGATTAAAAGTAACCAATGTGTTATTTCAGGACCATAATTACCTATAAAGTACAATATACTTACTACATTTCATCAAATTTTATTCATCCGTCAAATAGATATTTATCGATTGCTCGGCTCCTACTGACCGGATTGAGGTACCAAGTACTCCAGTTATTAAGTCAAACCCTAAGCTTTTCAACAATGATAACCGCATTGCAATCAGTCTAGTAGTTTTTACGTTATGCTTGAATAGATAGACAGAGAACAAACAAGATTAAAAAAAACTTGTTCAGTGACCATTTTTTAAAATTATTTTCTTTATACATACTTTTTGGTACTTACTGCTTTATTATATGTACTGATGTAGGTGTGTTTGCGAGGTTTTATAATTCATAGATTACGGAGATAGAGTGTGGTCGTTATGAATAATTCGGATATTTGGTTTCGGATATTGAAAAAATAGCTATTTCGCTTGCGATTTATTTTTCTATCGAAAACTAGTAAGATTCAGATTTTTCTCGGAAATTTCTGTTTCATATTTGTGTTTTAGTTCTAAATGATACCAAAACTATTGTCTTTTTAAAAGCTTTTATTTAATTGCAATGGTTGTATGTATGTATGTATGTATGTATGTATATATGTCTGATAAGGTAAAATCATGCAAGCTGAATGAGACCCACTTCCTCTTATCCTACGGAGTTGAATTTTTGCATGTTGGTTCAGTTCCGTAGACAATGCAATTTTATGGTAAGCATGACCTAAATCGACATCCAGGAACAGCTCCAGATAAAGGAACTCTTCAACAGTCAACAGCACAGTCAAAAATGTTGTGTACGCATTTTATTATGATAGTCGGTTTGAAGTTTTACCATGACATAGTGGCTGCACTCTGGGTTGTCTCCTGACTAGGGAACTCAACGGTTATCAGCATAGACACGAAATGTTGTATACCGTTCTAAGTTTCATCACGACATGGCTACTGCATAAAAGCTTTTTTAATGTTTTATATTAACATATTATATTTTATGCTTTTGTGCGTCGTGTTGCAGATAACTAACCATAGAGTAGACATCTTGTTTATCTGAAAAAAGTACCGAAACTTATACGGTATCGAGTGGAATTTTTTAATTCGGATATCCGGTAGTATCGGATACGGACGTGGATATTAAAATCCCTAACAGAGATTACGATCTTGACAAGAATTGTCCACTGAGGCTGAGCTACGAGTGTTACGACTGCAGTACAGCATGGCCGTATTCAGAAAACAAAATCTCTGCGCTATCGTTACATTTCGGTGTGGTCATACTAACAAAAAAAAACTGGGGAAATGTGTGGGTGAAGGTTTGGGTGATAAAGTGAGAGGGGAGAAAGTGAGGGGGGTAGTGGGAAGTGGACGAATGGTGGGGCATGTCGGAGAAGGGATGTCGGCTTTCGGTCGTCCCCCACTTCGCACACCCTTCCCTGATTTTACACGACTGCCCAAAAATTTGAGTGTAATATTTTTAGGATTCATGTATTTTTGTATGTATGTATGTATGTGAGTTTCTTTATTCCACTATAACAAATAAAATGACTGAACAGATTGAGACGTATGGGGTATCGTTAAAATCCTCACTTCCCCTGAGTCAAATTAGAGTATTTTTAGGAAAAAAAAAACAATATTTCGTCTACATGGCTCCATTTTGAAATGGGAGTAATAAAAACTTCGAATTTTATAATATGGGTATCAAATTGAAGGCCTTGACAAGCACATCCCAACAGTATATAATTTATTGGCATTAGTTCTTTTTTGGCAGGACAGGCGTGTTTTTGTAGGTTTTAAGCTAGTTATTGCTGAATACGGTCCTAAGAGGCAACTTCGTAGAGATTTAAATCTTATTTAGAGTTAATATTTGTGACTAAAGTTCCGTCGACAACTATTCAATAAAGTATCATCACTTGAAGCAGCCGTCATATGAAACATTTATTAATAATGTAGTGTAGACTATGCTAATATTTTGGATATGGTATCCACTCTGGTCTCACTTCAATAAGAACAGCAGCAATATCTAAATCTATCTATCTATCTATCTTTTATTTTAAATTTATAATAAAGAAGTATGTACCAACAACTCTGTACAATGAAGTTAATAGACAATACAAAAACTTCATTGTAAAGACTATTTGTTACAATTTTATTATAATTAAGTATAGATACATAATACTAACTGTGCTCGCGGCTTTGCCTGCGTGGTATTTTTTCGGGGATATAAGAATAACAATGTTTGTGTTCTACAAAACCAAAAGTAACAATATACTAAATTTCATAAAACTTCGTTTAGACGTTAAACAGTTTTATATCGATTGACCAGTTTTAAAGTAAAAACCTTATCTATCCAATAGTGATAACTGCATCGCCATCGGTCCAGTAGTTTTTACGTGACGCGCGATTAGACGGACAGACACCAATTTTTTAAATGTTATATTCGTGTTCAGTAGCTTATTTTATGTCCCCTAGACCCTTTTTTACACAACTGCCCAAAGAAAAGAAGAGTTTAATGTTTCTCGGATTCATGAAGTACCTACTTACTAACTTCCCGCCCGAGACTTCGTCCGCGCGGACTACTGTTTATCGCGAAAAAAACATCCTATGTTCTAGGATATTAAAAACCAATACAAAAGTAAGTAAAACACAAATGCTCTTGATGTTTTTGAACATACTTGTTATTTCGTTTCCATGGCAACCGTTTCTTACAGCGAGTAAACAACATTTTTCCAGTTTTCCCATTGAATGTTGCAATTTTCCGGGATAAAAAGTATTTTATGTTTTATTCCAGGGTAGATAAGCTATCTCCATTCCAAATTTCATCAAAATCCGTTCAGCCGCTATCGCGTAAAAGCTCCCCAAACAAACAAACAAATAGACAACACATTTATATATTGGTATGTATTTGAGTTTCTTTGGATTTCTTTGGATTTGTCAGATTTGGATGTATGGGGTATCGTTATAATCCTGACATCATCCCGAGTCAATTAGGCTTTTTTTTTTGAAAATTTCTTTTTTTGGCCAGCGTTCTTTTTTTTCTCTTACTTTGATGATTTACTTGTTTTCAATTATTTTCACTGTACAGCTTTTTGTTATTATCTGTATAAGTATAGAATGTATATTTATGTACAAGTTATATAATTTGTTTATGTACTGGTGTAGGTACTCAACAGAAACTGTAAGTGCAGGTTGCTGTGTTATTGGCACTTTAATGCTTGAAAGTGAAGGTTTTATCGACTCTCCATCCATTTTCTATGAAATTTCTCTTTCTGAATTATGTACATTTAGAGTGAAACGCGCTGTATTGATAGTTTTCTACGATGAAGATTAGCTAGCCTTATTTATATAATTTTGAAAATATTCGAAGACTGTTCAATCAATGTTAGTTTACGGCATATAATTCAGGAGGTTACTGCTATTTTAAAAGCTTTTATTTGTCTTCACTTGTATGTATCTATGTATCGATATATCTATGTATGTATATATCTATGTATCGATGTATCTATGTACCTATGTATTTTGTCTATCCTGGAATCTTGCAGTTTGAATTTCGAGCTTTTCCCGATTAGCTATCCGGCTGAAACTTTCAGGGTAGCTCACAGAATCACAAAAAAAATAAAAAAACTGAAATACGTAAATAGTCAAAATGTAATAAAGAAATATGTAATAAAAGTATGTAATAAAAAAGAAACAATAGAAAAAAAAACATAATAAGTGAAATTCATTAAAAAATAACTCGTAAAAGCAATTTTTAAATTTTATTTTTTAAATTTTATTTATTTTTCGTCGATTCCTGTCTATCTGATGGTTTCTTACCTTTACTTGTTACAAATTACTCACTGCGCTAAGGTCGCGCCCGTTGTATATGTTTTGTTATACTCTGTCATTGAAGGCCTATTTATTTGGTTTTCATACAAAAAGATTGAAGCTGCATGTGGTCTGTACTGCAGAGGCAATGCTGTATCATGGTACAGTATGCTCTTCTAGAAAAATAATTGAAATAAATTAAACGCATAATTTAAACAAGACATATTCGAAAGTGGTACAAAACCAGACCGCGAACATAACAAGTGAGAATGGTTGCTAACCAACTTTAAATCGGTATAGATCCTAAATTGACATTCGAAATGAAAAATGATAAGAGAAACCTCAGGATTATTTTCAAATACCTATTCAATGATACCCCATTTTACATATTTCATCGACCTTATTTTTATTTTTCGCTGTATGGCGTCTGGTTGTCACCATATTACACCTATCACATGTATTTAGTGACACTCTCAAGATTAAGACAAATTGATTGACGTAAGAATCTACTAAATCATACATACATAGGCTGATAAACACATTAACGGGCCTTTACGTGGCGCAGTCTGGTAAACAGATTCACCACAGTAGTCATTAAAATATACAGAATCATGTTGATTAAAAACACAAAACAAAACTCACTGAAATCGGTTAAGTCGTTTAGGTGCTATGCGGCGATGTCACAGACAGACTGACAAAAGCTTTTTTTAAATAAATATAATTATAAAAGAAAAATATTTTTTTTTCTCTTTTTTTGCATTGTTATCGATTTATGAGCTACCCTGAAAGTTTCAGCAGGATAACTAATCGGGAAGTGCTCGTAATTTGAATTGCAAGATTTCGGGACAGACAGAAATACATACATAGATAGATACGTAGATAGATACATAAATAGATACATATATAGATACATACATAGATACATAGATAAATAAATAGATAGATACATAGATATATACATAGATACAAGTGAAGTTAAACAAAAGCTTTTAAAAAAATAACGGGAATTATTATTATGATACCATTCCAAACAAATGTTCCATACAATTCATTTCGTCTTCATCTGAAATGATATCAAACCATTTTGCAGCTGAGAAGTTTAGTATGGTATGAGCAATCACAGTTGATTGAACTTTGTTGTAGCCTAAGTATGAGTCAAGACAAAACCAATGTCCGGGTGATGAATTGCGTTGAAGTGTTGACTTACGTATTTCGAAGAAAAGAAGTTAATAAGAAAATAATTTAAGTAGCACCTTTTGTTAAAAACACAACTGTGACTAACGTCGTAAGAAAGTTTGCATATAAAGAGTTAGTCACATCCATTGGTTCAATATTTTTTTGATGGACCTTTTGTTTATATCGCTACATTGAAAAAAGATACTAAATAATACTTTCTTGTGGTACACCCCTTCAAATGCAGCGGGGCAACGATATCCTGCCATTTCACTCATTTAATTCATACATGAACATCGGATATGAAACTATTATTAAATTATGGACAGATTTTAGAAAAATAGTTTCTAAAATCAATGTCAGCTAAATGGAGACAATCCTTCATGCTCTCGGAACCGAATAGAAAGCATTCTTAGCACGTGATCTATAAAAATAAATAAATAAATAAATAAATTCGGGAAATTTCCACACCAATTATCTAGCCCCAAACTAGAATACCCTGTGCTATGGGCACTAGATAACGGATAAACATACATAGATAAGAATATTACATCCATGACACGGAAACAAATATTTCTGCTCATCACACAAATGATTGCACCTTGCAGGATTCGAACCTGCGACCGTTCGATTTCGTACCTAGGATCTCTAGCCACGACACCAACCGGTCGTCAACTATATAAGGATGCTTTTTTTGTGTTATATTTTCTGCACTTGGTTTATTGACCAAGCGAGCGCGAAGCGCGAGCGAAGCGTCTCCGTTTCAGTTTCAGCAAAAATACTTTCGTTTATCAGTCCGCGCGCTATCAGGATGTCCAGCTGTTCTCCTCTACAGGTCGCATTTCTTAACTGATCTAGACGAAACTTGGTATACAGGTTAAACGAATTTTTAGAATTATTTATTCGTCGGGGATTTTTGATTGGTGTACTTCCTCCAAAAAGGAGCAAAAAGGTGGCTACTGAATATCTCCGCCATATTAGATTAGATCCGATGTCGATGGTTATTTTTTATTTGAAAGGTAGTAACTTTAAATTAGTCTCATTAAAATTTGGTGAAGCTCTGATGAGGATCTTCGGCGTGATGAGCAGAATTGCTCCTAAAAATGCAGTAAATTCCTCACTTTTAGATTTCTTCCAGTGGAATCAGCCCTTTACCTACTAGGTAGGGATAGATGGAGCACCTTGGTTATTAATGTAGCTTTGCAATAAGGTAACTAGATGGCGGCACTACTGTGCTAAATTGTTAAAAAGTTTGTGCTCGCGAGGTCTTTTTAATATACTCGTATATATGGTAACCCCACAAGAAATGTCAGGCTTGGGTTTGGGACAGAAATGGGTTTGGCGACATTTATCCGCTTAAGGGTAGCAAGCCAAGTGAATACGAGTGACCCACCACGGGTTTTGGATATTTCTATATCGGAACCTGATGCTTATTTATACTCGTATGTTATACGGAAAATCGTACGGTTTTGGGTACCTCAGTTTGTAATGTATAGAATATCATTGAGCCAACTCGGTATTGATCTCGTAGCTACGACCGATTTAGGAACAATTAACATACGGCTAATAGGGAGATGGTGCCTAGATGCGCGCAGACCAAACAATGCTCATAATTGGCGTGGGAGCAGCCTGTTTCATTAACTAATCAATAAATAAATTCGGGACAATTCACACCAATTACCTGGCCCTAAACTAGGATACCCTATTCTATGGGTACTATACCACGGATAAACATACATAGATACGAATACCTTACATACATAACTCGGAAACAAATATTTCTGATTATCACACAAATGATTGCATCTTGTGGGATTCGAACCCCGCAAGTTTGTTGATTTTGAAGTTTAAAAAAAAAAACTTGGTGCAGTCTACTTATTTTAAAGTAAAATATAGATAGATAGACAACTCTTTATTGTAAACCAAAAATATACAAATACAATTGAACTAAAACTAAAACTAAGGAATATTATAACACAATAGGCGGTAATATCGCTAAAAAGCTATCTCTTCCAGACAACCTTTGGATGGAGAGGAAATAAATATGACAACAGACGGTGGTGTACTCACAGGTATCATAAACATATGATAAACCAATACAATAAAATAAATATCTAATAATATATAATAAATACCATACATAACATAAAATTTATAAAATACAAATGGGTCAATAATAAATACATTTATATCAATATCATATATTCATAAATTTAATCCAAGAAAAACCATGACATGCAAAAAAAACAGGGGGAAGTGAAATCAGTTTTCTAGATATAGTTTTTAAAGTTTATCTTTAAAAGAATTTAGAGACTATGCACATCTGATCGTGAGTGGCAATGCATTCCACAAGCAAACAGCTTGGACACTGAACGATTTGCCATAAAAAGAGCTACCGTGCAGTGGAAGCTTTAGGGTGAGATTTTCTGATGACCTGAGTGAACGAGTATTAGAACAGTAAATGAAATTAAAGCGTTCCTTAAGATAGTGCGGGGAAGATGTAATAAAAAAAGTAGTATCAAGAAGAGAGAGTATGTGAAAATTCCGACAAAGACGTATGGGAAGCCACTTGAGTTTAATGCGATACTGGGATATATGATCATGTTTGCGTAAACCAAATATAAATCTTATGCAGAAATGTTGAAGTCGCTCAAGTTTATTAAGCTGGTCCTCCGTGAGATTTAGATAGCAGGCATCGGCATAGTCTAAAACGGGAAGCAGAAGAGACTGCGCAAGCGCAACTTTAGTGGCCGTAGGCAGGAAATTGCGGAGTCTTCTGAGGGAACTTGTAGAAGCAAATAACTTGCAACTAACAGCCTCAATCCGAGGACCCCAAGTAAGACATTGATCAATTATTATACCTAGATTCTTGATATTCTGGCTGTGTCATTTATGTTGTAAATATATTTTACTGTAAAAGTTGTTGTGTTGTTGTACCTACTACAATATATCAACAACAAATGCTCATGTGAAACAGACGTGAGAAGGCGCTAAGAACGCCATGTCTCAGCTTCATAAGACATGGAAGGACAGGAAGATCTAGCTCAAAACGAAAAATAGATAAGTTCGGACTCTCGTCTTTTTCTGTCTTTCTTTTTGTTGCAGAGACATGGACGCTTGGAGCAGTAGTCAAGTATGAAGTTTTATCTACTAAGTTTATGTATAGTACATAGAACTTCATTGATCGCAACCAAAACGATGCTTCTGTGATCTGGTCATAGATAAGTATAATATCGATGTGTTGCAGGAGGAAGATGCTGCGAATTTCTTGAACAGCGCATCGGACTAACAACACGGCAATACTAAAACAATTGAATTGAACTTCAAGGTACTCGAAGCTCCATATGCCTTAAAAGAATACTATAGTATATCGGACATACTGCGAGAAAGAACGGAGAAAACCTTGAGAAACTTAACTGGAAAAGTCGACAGCAAAGGATCACAAGGCCGCAGCTCAATGCGTTGGTCAGATCAGATCCGTAGCACGCTGTATTAGCTCTATCTACGATGCACTTAAAACATA
Organism: Alsophila aescularia; assembly: GCA_946251855.1. Classification (NCBI taxonomy): domain Eukaryota; kingdom Metazoa; phylum Arthropoda; class Insecta; order Lepidoptera; family Geometridae; genus Alsophila; species Alsophila aescularia. The sequence goes on along the minus strand of OX276377.1, from coordinate 32,088,687 downwards.
AACCTGAGAACAGAGAAGATGTTGAAACATGCGTAAGCGTGTTGCCTCCCAGATGCGAAGGGTGCGGAGAGGGTGGATGGCCCGATACTCCGTCATTGGACCAACACGCAAATACTGCCGTCCAACAGAGCCGCAAAGTAATAATTTATTGATTTAAATAATATTATTTAGATTTTGTAATTTTCATGTCAACATAATAAAAATAATGCACGTTTCAATCAACATAGTTTAAGAATATTGTACTAACAAAAATTGATTTTTATCTGGAATTTTAATTAAATTGAATTGAATTGTAACATCGGGAGAAGCAGGATAATCGAAAGACAAGGTCACGAACATGACCCTCAGATCTGAGGAACACGACTAAAGGAGGGATGTATACTACAGATCAGTTTAAAATAAATAATTTATTCAATTTATAAAGTAAAGTTACATGGCTAGGAAAGTCCTATCCCACAAAACTAGCAAGAGACTAATTTATTAACTCTTGCAAGCGTATAAATCAAAATGTTAGTGCCAAATGTACTTGCCGCTGGTGATATATCAACTTGAAGCCACGAGAAAATACCTTATTACCTGTTATTTTTCCCTTTTCTACGAGAAGAACGACGCCCACACTGCATTATTTAGTAGCTCAGGGTCACGGAGCAACTCCACAAGAGTATAGTGCTAGTCATCAGGGCCCTGTTTAATCCAAGTCACATGTCCACAATTTTATTAAAAACAAACTTTTAGTCGTCAATGTGGATAGGGATGTCAATGGTTTTTCATTGAATTGGTTATTGGCGAGCTTTAGGCTAGCGTCTATTTGGTAACACAGTTATGATGTCGTCGAAGATATTAAACTTGGTAACGGGACTGGCTGTCAATGACAAGGACTGACTACTATTTGAACTAGTACCGATGGTTTCCAAGTGGTTTACTGGTGCGAGCTACAATCCAACGATACTGGGAACTGGCACCAATGACTTTTCTAAGTTGTGTGCGGTTTTCCATCGCTCCGTGCTTCGGAGAGCGCACTATGCGGCTGGTCCCGGTTGTTATTGATTAATAACAGTCGGGCTGCCATCGGACCTGAAAATATCTGACACCAGAGGCCAGCATAGCACTAGCTCATACGACAAACAAACAGACTATCTGAACAAAGGGGTTACGACAATTATTGTTGTTTATTTATTAACAAGACAAGTTCAAAAACTAAAACCTGACTACAGTCGGATAAAAAATAGCCTATGACAATGAAGACTGATACCTCGCTTGATACCTCGCTTGTCAAAATCACACCACTGAATCGATTGACACCTCGGTTGTCAAAATCACACCAATAGGAGCGAGGCTATGGTGGAAAATCCACATACATACATAAATACATAGACTGTTAAACTCATTAGTCTTTCCATGCTTCGCCGTAGTCGGGTAAAAACTTGTAGCCTACAGAAACACGTCAGATTGTCACCTGTCACCTGTAGTAGTCGACATGTTTAGAGCCCTGTTATTGTGGAGTATCCTGCTGCTTGCGCTCACGCATTATCTGTCGTGGTGACGTCGATCCGGAGTAGTGTAGGCGGTAAACCAGAATCCAGGCAAGAAGATCTAGTGTTTAATTTGAATGGAAAATAATATCGCCCTACCATTACCTAATTGTATTTATATTGGTAGTACAATTATACATACGTATTTATGTAGGTTGTTGTCAAAGTGTCCCCTTTTTACCCGATTGCATCATTATGTGTTTGCGTTGTATGTATGTTTGTTTGTTTATTTGTTTGCATGTTTCTTAGGTGCGTGTTACAGCTTTTAGGCTGTAAGACGCGCCTAAATGCTGTAAGACTGGACTGGTGGCTTGATGGTTTTTAATAAATGTGGTATCATTAGATTCGCCTTGATCACGAGAGTGCTTTAGGATATTATGAAGTGTCAAGAAAACTAATATGGCGGCATACAGCTGCCATTTTGTATTTCTGACAGAACAAAATATGACCAAAACTTATCGAGTGGTGTAACAAAATGAAGATCTTTAAAAGACAATTTCAATTTCTTATAACTAAATAGTAGCAATTGTCTTTTAAGCTTCCTATAACATATTCAATTTTAGATGTTTCTACTCAATGTATTATCATCATCAGTCCGTGTTCGTCCACTGCTCTCACATAGGCCTCATAGGCTGCCACATAGGCCTCTCCCAATGATCGCCACAGAGCCCGATCTTCGGCTCCTCTCATCCAGTTTCAGTCGGCCGCTTTTCGCAGGTCGTCACTCCACCTGGCTGTCCTACACTACGTTTGCCAAGACGCGGTCACCACTCGAGGGCACGTCCAGCCAAGCAGTTGTGCGTCCTTCCAGAAATGTGACCAGCCCATTGCCACTTCAGCTTGCTAATCATTTGAGATATGTCGGTGACATTGGTTCTCTGACGGATTATCTCGTTCCTGATTTTATCCTTCAGAGAAACCCCGAGCATAGCTCTCTCCATAGCTCGCTGAGCGACTTTAAATTTGTGGACAAGTTCCACTGTTAGTGTCCATGTCTCGGCTCCGTATGTCATAACTGGTAGGACGCACGCATTAAAGACTTTCGTCAGGCACTGTGGAATGGACGACGAGAAGACCTGACGAAGTTTTCCGAATGCCACCCAGCCCAACTGAATTCTACTGTCGACTTCCCTATTGAAGTTGTGTCTACCCAACTGCAGAGTTTGCCCGAGATAGACATATTCATTAACAACTTCGAGGGGTTCACCATTGATGACTACAGGTTTCGGGGGAGTAAGATCGTTAAACATGATCTTGGTCTTGTCTAAGTTCATCCCGAGACCGATCTGTCGAGAAGCATAAACCAGGCCGTTCAGCATTCGCCCAAGTTCCTCCAGCACCAGCAGCAGTTCTTCACCGTAAGGACTATATCATCGGCAAATCTTAAGTGTGAGATGTGCTCGCCGTTTATATTTATGCCCTTCCCTTTCCAGTCCAGTGTCTTAAAACATATCTTCCAAGGCGTTCGTGAACAGTTTCGGGGATATAACATCCCCTTGTCTCACTTCCCTGCGCAACGGGAACTGGAGTTTTCCCAGTATTCAGAGCAGAGTTAAACAACTTCTGAAGCGCCTGAAGTACAGGTTTACCTCCTGCCTTCAAGAGCTCCGAAGTGACACCATCCAGGGGCTTTTCCATTTTTAAGCTGTCCAAACGCCATCCCAATTTCATTTAGGCAGATTTCTTGCAGGTCTTCCATGTAGTGGCGAGTAAGAGTGGCTCTGGTATCCTCTGCAATAGGCCGGATTGTGAAGCATGCGACTCATACAATCGGCCATAGAAGTTTTCTATCTAAGCTAAGATCTCTGGCTTTGAAGTTACGGTTTGGCCACTTGAACTCCTAAGCTTTGCCAGATGCGAGCGCTTCAACTGCTGGGCGAATACTTTTGACCCCCGATTTTGCTCAATCGCCTTTTCTATCTGGCGTGTGTTGGAGCATCGGAGGTCACGTCGCATCAGTTTACTAATTTTACAATAGAGCGCTTGCTTTTCTGACGGTGTGGCTTGCGTAACGTGTAACGATTTCAAACCTCTTTCATAAATTCTTAGTTCTTTCATAGTCATACCCATTTGATAGTTTGTCTATATTAATTCTAAATTCAAATAGCCTGTCATTCCTAGATTATAATCCATTTCATTGGCCCAACTCTATAGTGAGGAGTTGCGATTTTTGTAAAACTAGATTTCTTGATAATATAATAATAATTGTGCACCTGCATATATAGTACTATGTTTTTATTATTACCTCACGCCGATTCCTGATGGTGAAATTACTTTAATTGGAAATACCGTAGTACCAAAACTGTGTTTTCGAAGAAGTGTACCTCAAAGTTATGTCAGCTGTGAGCCTATTATCTTCCATATGAGATAAATCTACTACCCATAGCCAAAAGGATGGCTCGCACTACGAAGTTTCCTCTACACCTGTTACTTAATATTGTGAGCTAGGAGTCCCTTTAAGCTGGTAGACACCCTCGTGGGGCTCCTGCCACAAACGTTCCGTCTGTTCTCCATAAGCTGGAGAGTCTCAGCCGGGAGCTTGGACTTCAGGCCCGTATGTTGCAGCTGGCAAAACTTCACACTCTCTTCCCTCAGGACTCCCACCACTTGTTGGAGACCTTTGTCTACGTCCTCTGTAGTTTCAAAAGTAGCAATTCGATTTTGTAGGTGGAGCTGAAACTGCTCTGATCCCACAATCGTTTGAAGCAGGTTAGGACGGAGCGTAGACTTCATCATTCGACATATTTCCAGCTTGTTGTTGATATTCAGAGAGCCTCGGACAAGTCATCACTACAAATATGTGCTTCTTGTCTGTAATAATAAAATCAATCTCATTTTTTGTCTCGCCATCGAGACTTTGCCACGTCCGTTTTCTTTGGGGCTGTTACTCAAAGAAAGAGTTCATCTTATACAGTCCCTCTTTTTCCAAGAAATTAACTAGCATTTGCCTATTGTGATTCCATTCTATTGTGTAACCACGTGGACCTACCTTCAATTCACCGCATGCCTGTACTCCCACTTTGGCGCTAAAACCCCCCATGTCAATGTTGAAGTGCGCTTTAGTGGTATTATGGAGCGCTGAAGAAATGTCTTGATACATATCTTCCACTTTATCGTCCGAGTGTTTCAAGGTCGGTGCGTACACCTGTACAACCTTGAGATTGTATCTCTCTGTAAGTTTAAGTACTAGGTACGCTACCCTGGTCGAAACACTGGAGATTTCTACAACATTGTCAGCGAGGGTGTTATTGACGAGGAATTCAACACCACCCTCGGAAATACATAATGTGGCCTGATTTAAGGTGTCCTCTCCCTCTCTACGGACTTCGCTCAACGCCAGAATCTGCCACCGTATCCTATCTAGTTCCGATTTCAACTGTGCCAAGTGATCATCTAGCCTGTAATCTAATGTAATAAACTATAGTCTAATGTAGCAATTGCAAAAAGTAAACTAAAATATGTAAATGAAAAGAAACATTACGCCTTACTTATAAAAGTTATGCAATGATTAGTAATAATGCGCACTACAATATTGTACTGCGCAATACTAATTGACATTTATTAACTTTTTATAAGTAAAGTGGTATCAATACTAGCTGCGCTCCGTGGTTTCACCTGCATCCCTCAGGAACCGTGCATTTTTACGGGATAAAAAGTAGCCTATGTGTTAATCCAGGGTATAAGCTACCTCCATACAAAATTTTATCCAAATCCGTTCCGCCGTTTAAGCGTGAAGAAGTAACAAACAAACACACACACTCAAACACACCCTCACACAAACACACAAACACTAACACACACCCTTACATACATATATACTTCCACCATTATAATATTAGTGTGATTATTTTTGCGGGCGCTCAGTTCGTATTCAATAATTTTGTTCGCAGTCGGGTTACTTTGTATTTTTTTAATAATTATACTTGTTTAATTAAATAAATACCTAAATAACCTTACCTAATTATACTTGTTTAATTAAATATATACCTAAATAACCTTACCTATAGTAAATTTTGTGTTCATACTAAAAGTTTCAGTTTGCAATTTATTATTTAATAATCATATTCTGAAGGTTCATAAAGTAGATAATAACTATGTTGCGTTAGTGTTTTATTTTTATAAATTGTTAAATCTATTTAAAAAGTAAGTTAAGTGGGATGAAATGTAGTAATTAGTGTGGTTAAAGCGACCTGCCAGGTCATCGCCACCCACGGGCGACGAGTTGGGCCGTGCCCAGCCTTATAACACTTTTCATCATCAACATTATCATCATCATCATCATACTTCACTCTTCACTCTCAAACGGCAGAACAGAATTTAATGAAATTTGGAATGGAGATAGCTTATACCCTGAAATAACACATAGAATACTTTTTATCATCATCATCATCATCATACTTCACTCTCAAACGGCTGAACGCATTTTAATGAAATTTGGAATGGAGATCTATACTTATCATAATCATCATTTGCAGCTTATTATGGCCTCGTGACGATAAGTTTAGCCGAGGAAGACCGATCCAACGATGGGTCGACGACATAGAAATGCACGCTGGTATATTTGGACCAGATTGGCTCAAACATATATATATATATATATAAAAAGTAGCCTATGTATATATATATATATATATATATATATACTATACCCTGGAATAACACATAGAATACTTTTCATCAACATCATTATCCCTCACGCGGGTAAAACCGCAGAGCGCAGCTAGTAACAAGGATAAAGCAGCGCATATTAGGTTTTTATAAGTAAAAATGCGGACTATTACTATCACAGGGAGTTAAATCAGACCAGAGGTGGAAAACTAGCAATAACGATTTAATCTTCTCATAGTTGCAAAATTAATGTCCAATCAATTTTCTGAAAGTAGAACATTCTAGACACCTACTCTACTAGTTGGCCAATTATAGAATCGCAGACATTATCACTTTCGAGAACATCATAAAGATCTGTACGAAAAATGACGATATTACAGATTGCTTTTCAATAGACATGTTTTGCAATTTTATTGTCATTTATATCTATGATGTGAGAATTGGGCTCCAATTCTACCTGCCTTCTATTCATATAATTATATTTATTTAATACATATAATTTGTAGCCAGTAATCTAAATCGAGAGGTCCATGTTTGGAGTCATCGACTCTAAACTCGTTTGTACCTGACGATGGACTCTCAATGTACCTAAAAATAACTAATTATTATTAGGTACGCTTGTGTTTTTATAACAGGGGTATAGAATATTTTTATATTACAATCTAGCCATCAATTAGGCTAATAAGTAATTTAAATTTAACTTGAAACTGTTAGATAGAAAAGAATTAAGAATGTGTACATTAACACTTTTCTTACAGTCTCTATTAAGGCGAAGACACTTAGTTCATATGTTCTTTATACGTAGCACTTGAACCACATTTTACTAATACACTAACACTAAACTAACTCGAACAGTTTTGTTCTTTTGATTCTTCTCACTATGTCCGTGTGGTCGAGGAGCTGGATTGCCTCGACATTCACATGATGATGAAGTATATTTTCTTGAGCTTCTACATATTTCTTGATTACTTTATCAATGAACTCTACTTAAAGGTCCTGATGGAGATCGTCATTTCATATGTGCCAAGGTGCATTCACTATTTCCCTCAGTACTTTATTCTGGAAGCGTTGTATTGATAATATATATTGCTCTTTTTGGTGCATCCGCACAGCTATAACCATATGCCCATTAGGACTAGTTTATTATGTGTTGATAGCGTAGTGTCTGCCAAGCAGCCAATACATTATTTTAAGCTGTACTTCTAATTCTTTTTTTTTCTTGACTTGAGCTTTCCAGCGGAGCTTGGCGTCAAGCATCATACCGAGGTACTTTGCTGTATTCTCATAGGAAATTTGCTTATCATTAATAAATATTGGTGAATAATGGTGCTTTTTGTAGCTAAAGTCTATATGGATTGCTTTAGATTAATTCAGTTTAATTTTCTATTTTTCGGTTCAGTCATATAATTGATTGACAGCCATTTGGACCTTTCCTGCTGCTTCTTCATGGGTATTTTCAACAGCCATTATAGCAGTGTCATCAGCAAAGGTCCCAATTATGTTATTTTCTATTTCAGGTATATCACAAGTGTATAGCAGGTACAACCCCGGACCTAAAATACTTCCTTGTGGTACTCCTGCTTTTATTTTCTTTAGTTTAGAATAGGCATTTTCTTGTCTAATACATACGAAAAGTTCTATTTGATATATATTATTGTATAATATCTACATACTGGTTTGGCAGCTTCATTCTCAATTTGAATATGATGATGCCACACTTTATCAAAAGCTTGCGCAACATCTAGGAATACGGTGGAGCACGCTTTTTTATCTTCAAATGATTTTTCGATAATGTTTGTGATTCTGTGCACTCGGTGAATGGTTGAGTGCTTTTCTCAAAAACCAAACTGGTGATCTGGTATGAGTCGCCCCTAATGGTCCGATTTTGACAACCGAGGTATCAATCGATTCGTATTCATATATAGAGTGTCTTAAGCTATCTTTTACCCGACTACGGCGAAGCAAAGGAAGAGTTTTACTGTTACGTAGATTTTGTATTTTTTTTGTATTTGTTTTTGTACTTATGTGTTCAAACTAAAAACTTGGTCCAATTTTGACAAGCAAGGTATCAATCGATTCAGATAAATTGATAAATTGATAATTTTATTTTATTGATAATAATTACACGATAGGTCAAAATATTCAAAAGATTCGTCTTCATCGCAGGAGTTTCACAGGCTATTTTTTACCGGAACGGACAGTAGTTGGGTTTTAGTTATAACTTATCATAAAGCAGTAAATACCAAAAATCTGTACAAAGAAGATAATTAAAAAAAATGTTCTAGGGGACTTAAAATAAGCTACTGAACAAAATAAATCATTTTCTTAAATGGTGTATGTCTATCTGTTTGTTTGTCAGGCTGTTTGTTTGTTCGCGCTTCACGTAAAAATACTGGACCGATTGCGATTACGATTAACTGTTAGATAGCTTAGGTTTTGGCTTAAAAACGGGTGTACTTGGTATCTCAATTCCATGAGTAGAAGCTGAGTAATCGATAATAAACTATCTGAAAGTTTTTTTTTCAAATCTTGGTATATTGGTATTTCAGTTCTTGAAATAGCTAGCACAAAGACTACTTTTAACCTAGAGAAATGACGATAAAACCGCGGGCACAGCTAGTATATAAATAAATAGGTAATAAGACTGGCAGTAGTAAGCTTCCCTGCAAAGCTTTACAACTCGTCCGCTCCACCTACGTCACTGGTAGATAAAATATAGACTATTGTCTGCAAACTAGTCGGCCTGCTCCGGTTCGACACCGGTTAGGCAAGTTACAACACTGAAACGTTGTACAAGTTTCGGTGTCTGGCTATTACACCAAACTAAAAAACTTTTATTGTAAATAGACAACATAAAAATTACGTTAATATATTAAAAAAACAATAACCCCTAATCAGTGAGAAATGTCTACACTAATATTATTAAGAGAAAAGATTTGATTTTTTGTACGATTGTTTATTTGTAATGGATAAACTGGACAAAATCAAAACCAATTTTAAAAAAAACTTTCACCTATAGAAAGCTATCAACAAGTAACATGGAACGAATTATATTTATCAAAAAATTTGATGTCCCTATACGAACATTGCAATAATGTAGCCCAAGGTATCAAATTATTGCTATTAAATGATGATTACTCGCTGTAAGGAACGGAATGACATGTTGCCGTGGAAACAAAATTATACCAAGTCTGTCAAAAAGCACGAGCATTGCTGTCAAAAATTTTAAGTTACGACGGGTATAAAATGCTTAAAGTAACAAAAATGCCGCGGTGTGAGCGCTAACCGTGTGAAGCCGGGGCGAGTCACTACTATTCCAAATTGCAAAAAAAAAAAACAGCTAATGAGATGTCCCACACCTTAATAATTAAAAGTGGGATAAAAAACATACAACATACTATATATAAAACATACATTACTATATATTAATAACTATAGGCTGGACCAGTCGTCATAACCAGGAAGAAAGAGCCTGAATTCTGAAGAAAGCCAACCATTTTCCTCTTTGGGAAAAAACAGCCTAATTAATATCTCTGAAGAAGTCTGTTGGTACTAATAATTTCCTTTTTTTGAGAAAACTCTGAACCCGGATATTATTTTACTAAAACATCGAAATATCACACAATTATAAACAAACTTGTCACACAAGTCTATTAAAAAAAGAATAATATTTCCAAATTATGCCAAATTGCTATAATTCATAATTAAACGCCAATCCGGGTAGGATTCTGTGCTATTGACATTTTGATTGCCAATAATATAATGACTATGTTTATGGCAAGTAGGACTATAAAAAAATTAATTCATGTTAGAGCTAATAAATAGGTACATTAAAAATAGTGTTACAAAAACAAAACAAACATTGTGTTTAAAAATAGTGTGTACACACTTAGGTAAAATAGTGCTGCTTTATTTCTAAACGTACTTAAGTAAAATAGTGCTGCTTTATTTCTAAAGACACTTAGGTAAAATAGTGCTGCTTTATTTCTAAACACACTTAAGTAAAATAGTGCTGCTCTATTTCTAAACACCCTTAAGTAAAATAGTGCTGCTCTATTTCTAAACACACTTAAGTAAAATAGTGCTGCTCTATTTCTAAACACACTTAAGTAAAATAGTGCTGCTTTATTTCTAAACACACTTAGGTAAAATAGTGCTCCTTTATTTCTAAACACACTTAAGTAAAATAGTGCTGCTTTATTTTTAAAGACACTTAGGTAAAATAGTGCTGCTTTATTTCTAAACACACTTAAGTAAAATAGTGCTGCTTTATTTTTAAACACACTTAAGTAAAATAGTGCTGCTCTATTTCTAAACACACTTAAGTAAAATAGTGCTGCTTTATTTCTAAACACACTTAAGTAAAATAGTGCTGCTCTATTTCTAAACACACTTAAGTAAAATAGTGCTGCTTTATTTCTAAACACACTTAAGTAAAATAGTGCTGCTTTATTTCTAAACACACTTAAGTAAAATAGTGCTGCTTTATTTCTAAACACACTTAAGTAAAATAGTGCTGCTTTATTTCTAAAGACACTTAAGCTAACTTAAACCCTTAGATCTAGTTTTAATGAGATGTATCCTTACCTAATCTAATAAATTGCTACCAGTAAATCAACTGTACACATTTACCCGACTGCGGAGGATTATGATTTTGGGTTGTATGTATGTTTGTATGTTCCTTTGGCGATTCCTACAGCCTTGATGGAACAAAACCTAGCGAGTCAAAAAGACCATCCCAAAAATATACAGGCTGTCCCAGGATGTAGTGATAAGCGGAGGTCCCGAGCATTCCCAGGCGCACCCAAATAACCAAATAACCCCCATGTATGTCCCGCGATTTTTGATATTTTCGGAGTTATTCAATTATTTTTTTCACAAAATTCTATTTCGACACAAACTTAGTAATTTTGACCAAACTAACAATAGCATTCAGTTGATTTTTGGAATGTTGGTAGTCCAGTAGTGAGCCTTTTATGAAACATCAAAACCATATTTAAATTATTAATAAAACAATAAAAACATAAAAGGAAAAATTTAAATTTTGTTTAGAGCAAAATATCCTATCAAAGTTTGGAGGTCCCTAAAATAAAAAAATAGGGAATATTTATGTTTTGTTAAAAAAAACACTTCACTGGCAATAAAATACCATATACTTTATTGACCTAAACTTATGGCAACACAGCATAAAGTGACTACAAATGTGGAAAGGTCGACATTTTCTTATTACCGATATAGTAGGGTGGTGGGGTAGGGTTTGGATGTATGGAGATGGGTAGGGATGGTTGGGGATGTTTGGAACTGTAAACTGAAAAGTTGAGGCATGAGGTAGATCGTCAAGTTCTAATCCCGTCAAAGGAGAAAAGTTTGTTTGCCTCGTTTTAGTTTTGTTCGCAGTCGGGTTTATTGTTAGTTTTTTTTTGTTACGAACATTTCCATAAAATCCTTTAAGTATCAATATTTGGCTTTTTTGTAACTCGCCTAGTAATTTCATTAGATCGCTAGTAGAAAACCCTAACAAGAATAGGTTGCAACCACATCTCTATCAAAATAAATTGCCTTGCGCTATTTTTATAGCGCTTTCTAAAGTCAGTTAATTTGCCCAGGAGATATTCTCGTAGGCGGTTTGTAGGTCTAGACGCCAATTAGAAAGGTGCCACCTACATAGACACTAGGCACACGTCACAGCGCTTATCTAGCCACTTAGATTAACCTATATCCTGGTGACTCACTTGGTAGTGTGACCATACTATGCCAGTCTCTTATTTTTTATGAAAATTGATCTAATATTTTCGAATTATTTTCATGACTTAATGTCAGGCCTCGACGGAGATAACGGGATGAGCTTTATTTATTATATGAAATATAGTATATGAAAGACCGGACAAGTATCGCAGAAAAAAATACAAAAATAGCTCCGAAAATATAAAAAAAAAACCCAGAACATAAATGGGGGAAGGGGGGGGGGGGACCGAAACACGATTAAATTTATTTAATCGTGTTTCGGTGACCACATCCGGATAAAGTATTTTAATAATATTTATTACACATAAAAAAAAAGTCAATTAACCAATTTCAAAGATCTAGTTTTAAATATTCGTGCGGTCAAATCGTTAAATTTGGAGCCCATTTCACCTTAAAAATTAACTGCAATGCTTAAGATAAGAAATTTATAAATTATCATAACTTTCTTAGTAAAATTCGTATGAAGTGAATACGAAAACTCAAAATAAACTGCACTACGAAATTACTAACTTGTATCCATTGAATAACTATGATATATAAGTACTCCTATCTTTTTAATTGAGTAAGCTCATGTACGATACGATTGAAATACCAAGCATTTTACCTTGAGAAATAAAATACGTGCTATGTCTATTACTACTTGTAACAAGTCCCTATAACTAATTCATACCGATATATAAAGGAAAACGTTTTCTATATGTTTGTTTGGGGAGCTTTCACGCGATAACGGCTGAACGGATTTTGATGAAATTTGGAATGGAGATGATAGCTTTTACACTGAAATAAAACATAGGATTGACTTTTTATCCCGGAAAATTGTAAGTTTCCACGGGGAAACTGGAAAAAGTTGATTATTCGCAGTAATGAAAGGTTGCCATTGAAACGAAATAACAAGTCAATAAATATCAAGAGCTTTATTGCTCTACTTTTGCATTGATTTTTAATATCCTAGAAGAACATAGGATTATTTTTTTCGCGAGAAACTCTAGTCCGCTCGGTCGAAGTCACGGGCGAGAAAACTAGTTTATAATAAAAATAACTTAGATTATGCATGCATCTAACAAATGAATGCCTTCACAAAGGGAAAGAGGAAGCTAATATTATGACTAACAATTTATAAATAGAATTGATATTTTATGGCTGGAGGGTTATTTGGGTGCCCCTGGGAGTTATAGCAAATAAAACAGCAAGAAAACATTATAGCAAAAGAATACAATACGGAGGAAGTGTAAGGATTTGTTGATACCCGTATCTCCTACTTCATTTGTGAATTGTTGTGAGGGTTATGTTTGTGTAAATAAAGTATTTAGTTTAAGGAATTATTGCAAAATGTTTGTGAAAATAAACATTTTGTGTAAGAAATTGTTGTTATGTTCTATTTGTCAAAATCTACAAATTTTACCTTTCTATATTATCTACCCGTGCGAAGCCGGGGCGGGCGCTAGTGTAATATACAATAATTGTATAAGTACGACTGTACGTGTAAGTCGTAATGAATAAAGTTTTTAAATAATTAATTTCGTTTTTAAATAAAATAGTTATACTAATCATCCCTATTTTATTAATCGACATCACAAACGGAGGAGGTTTTATGTTCGACTGTACGTATTTTTTAATGTGTGTTCACCGATTTTTCCGTCAATTATGGACCGAATTTGAAATTATTTTATTTTATTTTATAGATTACCTAGGCCTCCATGTTGGTTCCATATAAATTGTGTCAAAATTAAGTAGTCAGTAGTTTTTTTTTATGTTATTAGTTACCTAATCCATTTAAAGCTGTTTTTTGCACCATGGTATTTTGTAGTACTTGTCTACACTAATATTATAAAGAGGAACGATTTGATTGTTTGTTTGTAACAGATAAACTCAATAAATACTGAGCCAATTTTTAAAAATTGTTTTACATTAAAAAAGGGAGTAACACTAGCAGAATTATATTTTTCAAAAAAATTAGAGTTCTCTTCCAAAATTGCAATAATGAAACCCGAGGTATCAAATATTGCAAAAATTCGATTACTTTGTTTACGGAAAGTTGCCATGGAAACGAAATCACAGAACATCTCATAATCATTGACGTAGGAAATGCTCTTTGCTAACGATACACGAGATAATAACAAGTCTGTCAAGTACGTGAGTAATAATGCAGTTGTCTATGGTCAAAAGTACTGCTGCCAAAAAATTGCCGTAGGGTGGGCAATTTTTTTAAAAATATAAAAATTGCCCACCCCACGGCAATTTTTTTACTTTTAGCATTTTATACCCGTCTTCTAAAAAAACGCCAGCAAGCGTAATTCAAAATCATTGGCAGCAGTACTTTTGACCATAGACAACTGCATTAGTACTAATAATAAAAAAACGCGCTACCGATAAACACAAAAAATATTGATTTTAAAAATTGTAGACGTAGCGTTGACGTTTCACGACAAACAAACAGCCGTGCGTGCGCACGGCTGTGACACAGACCCAATCGGTTTATTAAACCAAAGGAGGTTGAATACGCTTGCTGGCGTTAAACCTTTTAATGAGAGATGATTTGATTATTGTATGTTTGTTTGTTTGTAGTAACAGCGTAGTATTATTAGGTGATCTGTGGTAACAGGATTTACAGAGAAAAATCAGTCAAATTGATGTTTTTGTGATCTTTGATTCGGTATAACACGCAATTTGTACGTGGCATAGACGTTTCACGACAAACAAAGGGCCGTGCGCCCCGACACAGCCCCATCCAGTTTTTTAAACCCAAGGAGATTGAATTACGCATACTTCCCACCAGGTTTTTTTAAACCAAAAGAGGTTGAATTACTCCTACTGGCGTTAAACCTTTTAACAGTATCCGTAATTCAACCTCCTTGCGTTAAACAGAATAATACTATAGACAAAATGGTACGTTGGTATAAAACTTAAAAACAAAACATTATACCTAGCAAATGCAATAAAGTTAATGGAGAAAGCACAAACTTTACATGCATACATAGACTATTAAACTCATTACCCTTCCCTTGCTTCGCCGCAGTCGGGTAAAAAGGAGAAATAATTTTTGGATGTCCCACCAAAAAATATAATATGTTTGTTACCACAGTAGTCAGTGAGTGAGCGTTGCCTACGCAATAACCGACGCCGTCGTTTCTATTGTACGCAGAAATGTTATTTCGCGAAAGTGCCAACTGGATAGGCAATAAAATTTCCATAAATTGACGTAAACTTTATATAAAATATAAATACAGTTTAAATAAAAGCAGTGCCGTACGTGGCCCCCCGATGGGCTATAATCATTTGCAACGTCCGTACTTGCAAATGTATTGTCCGTACTTGCGCTATAGGGGGTCTGATTTGCACAAGATGTGAAGGAGTTTAGACAACGCACATAGAGAAACTTGATAGGAATGTTACTGTATTAAAAACGTTTTTTTTACAATACTAGCTGCGTCCCCTTCGCTGGACCTACGTGGACAATGATTCCTATTTATTCTAGGACTTAAGGTTACCAAACCAAATACCAAATACCAAATAACGTAATAAACATACACTCTCGCTCACAAAATTCCGCATATCTGCTATCTATTGTATACTTATAATAAAGCAGTAAGTAACAAAAAATCTGTATAATGAAGATGATACAAAAAACAGCCGAGTACGAGTCAGACTCGTACACCGAGCGTTCCGTACAAACTTAACTTTGCGGTTGGAAAACTGTTGTTTCTTTACATCGACAAAGGACGCGGTCAGTTTACCAAAAGTAATATTTTTTGTGATGTAGCTTCGAATTTATTATTTTCGTTTTTTTTTCCTTTACTTATGCTATCTATAACACATTGTTAATTTCATGATTCCTAAGTCAACGGGAATTGCCCTACAGGTTTTGATTCCCTTGCAGGTGTTAAAATATAACACCTGCAAGGGAAGAGGCTGTGAGGGCTGTGGCTGGGAGGGCTGTGCCGTTGATTTAAAAAATCAAACTTCTACACGACTTGAGTATTTGATATTAATTTCAACTTGATATCTCCCACGCGTTCCTGAGAAAAAGGGTCTTGACAGACAGACCAATAGACAGACAGACGGAAAGCGAAGTGATCCTATAAAGGTTCCTCTTTTCCTTTAGAGGTACGGAACTCTAAAAATGTATCTAGGTGACTTAAAATAAGCTACTGAACAAGAACATAAAAAAAAGTGTATGATGTCTTTCGCGCATTACGTAAAACTACTGGACCGATTGCGATGCGATGTTCACTGATGGATATCTTTTTAGGTTATTTAATTAATATCTGGTTTACTTAGTATCTCAATCTGATGTGTAGAGTCTGAGAAATGTATACAAACTATTTTATCTATCTATCTATCTATCTATATGTATCTATACTTATAATAAAGCAATAGGAACGAAAAAGTATGTACAAAGATAATTAAAAAAGAAATGGTCATTTAAAAATTCGTGTCTGTTTGTCTGTCTGTATGTATGTTCGCGCATCACGTAAAAACTATTGGACCGATTGCGATGCGGTTTTTACTGTTGGATAGCTTATGTATTGACTTAAAACTGGAGTACTTTATATCCGATGAGTAGAAGCCGAGCAATCGATAAAAATATTTTTGACGGCAGAAGGAATTTTGATCAAATGTTGGTATATTGGTATTTTAGGTCCTGGAATAGCACAAAGAGTACTTTTAACCTACAGAAATGACCACGCGTGCGAAGCCGCGGGCATCAGCTAGTGACTCAATAAATTTTGATGCAATGTAGTACACTAAGTTGTACTTCTTGTCCTGGAGTAACATTGTTACTTTTTAACCTAGAGAAATTACCAGGCGGGCAACGCCGTGGGCACAGCTAGTTTATAATGTTAGTGTTATAATGTGATTTGAATCTTGATGTATAAAACTTAGCATACAATAGTTAATATATAAATATCGTTAGTATTTCCAAAAAGCTACGATGATTGATTAAAGGAGTGAAGCAATGGATATCAATTTTCAGTTTTTAATTTTTATCTTGCTTAGTATTTATTCGCCTCGCTGACCTATGTCTATACCTATACCTAGGAACGTAAGGCCGTTGGTCCCAGTTGGTCCCAGTTGGTCCCAGTTGCTAACAATCGTTAAGCTATATCAGAGCTCTTGGAAGGCCTGACAAACTGTGACTCTAGAGGTTGGCACTACCTCATACGACATATTGCGCAGAATATAGTAAGCTGATAAAATAACTATAGCTTTACCATTTCCTATTAAATATAAATAAAACAGCTAAAACAAAAGATCGGAAATACTCCGACCATTTCCTGACCATTTTACCCGACTACGGCGAAGCATGGGAAGGGTGATGAGTTTAACAGTCTATGTATGTATGCATATAGGTGGATTTCTACCATAGAGTCGTCCTTATTGGTTCGAAATTGACAAGCGAGGTATCAATCGATTCGTCTTAATTTATAAAGTGTTATAGGCCATATTTATTTACCCGACTACGGCGATGTACGGAAGGGTTATAAGTACAAACTAAAAACCAATTTTGACAAGCGAGGTACCAAATGATTGTCTTCATTGCAAGAGTGTCAGGCTATCTTTTACCTGACCGTAGTCGAGTTTTAGTTTTTGAACTTAAGTCATGTTTAATCTTTTGGTTGCATCATTTCGGAAACCATCCAATGCAATCAGCCATTCTACACAAGACTTCTGCTTAAACAAAAATCTTAATATACTTATTTATTTTATTTATTCTTTAGCACAAAACAATTGTAAAAAGAGGACTTAATGCTACTGAGCATTTTCTACCAGTCAACCTACACGTGTAAGAAAAATGGGGAGGTGCAGGAATAAATACATGTTAAATATTACTAAACCGAAATAAATAATGTACTGTAAATGTAAGGGCTAATTTCACGACCTACAACCTACAAGTAAAGTATTGATCACTTACTTGCTAAATAACGTTGCTCGGCAAGGAAAAATAACGAGTATCTCTTACCCTTAATTTTTGGTTAATATTACTCAGGCGCGGCGTGAGGAAATTCATACGTACAGTTACGAGTTTAACTGGCGATCAGCCTACTTGAAACATTATTTAAAGGTCGTGAAATAGGCCATAACTGACACATATAGATAAATATAATATACTTATATCTACTGCACTAAAATATAAAGAGGAAAGATTTGATTTTTTGTTTGTTTGTAATGGATAAACTCAAAAATACAGAAACGATTTAAAAAAACTATCATCTATAGAAAGCTACATTACCAGCGAGTAAAATGCGCAAAACGTTATTTTTTAAAAATTTAGGTTCTTACGTAAAATTGCATTAATGTTACCCAAGGCACAGAATAAATAATCGTACAACCCAAGGTATCAAAAAAATGCCTCTAATAATGTCGATTACTTGCTGTAAGGAAACGATAGTAACATATACATCAATGGTACGAGTAAGGAATGAAATGAAGCCGTGGAAACGAAATAATAACAAGTCTGACAAAAAGCTGCCAAAGGATGAAATTAAGCTTGACTCCGTTTTTTGTTCAAATTAGTCAATCAAAACACGGGTAGGATCGTGTAAAAATAAAGAGAAAACGTGATAACTAATGATAAATTCATATATCTACATCTACACTAATATTATAAGGAGGAAAGATTTGATTGATTGTTTGTTTGTTTTGTAATGGATACACTCAAAAAATACACACCCGATTTAAAAAATTCTTTCACTTAAAGAAAGCTAGATTATCAGGGAGTAACACTAGCAGAAAGACAAGATATTGAGCAACATGATGAATATACTAAAACTAAAACGTCTGTCGAATTCACTCAAGTTAGTATTGCATAGGTATTGCATTTTAATAATGATAATATTATGTTAAATATTTAAACGGGACTTCACGTACAATCCTGGAGTAGTAGTGACGTTCCGTGAAGAGGATCTTCGGGTCATGGAGTTCAATTCAGTGATTAGGGCCCGATTCGAGCAAATGCTCAGCAATTGCAGATTTATTTATTTGGCGGTTCTTTACAGCTGCAATGTGTTCTTTGACCCTTTCCGCTATAGTACGCTTGGTTTGTCCAATGTAGGAACTACCGTAGCTGCAATCTATCTTATATACGCCAGGAGTTTGAAAAGGTATGACATCTTTTGGTGTTCTAACATGCCTTGCTAACTTGGAAAAAGGAGTATAAACGGTCTTGATAGAAAAGTCCTTTAATAAAGCACCGACTTTATCCGTCACTCCTTTTACATAAGGCATGAAAGCCGGCTGTCTATCGACATCAGACCTACTCTTATTATATCTGCGTCTAGGACGCCAACGTCTGGTCACCACATATCCGTTTCGCTTGAGTACCTCCTGAACATGAGACACTTCTGCATCCAAATGTTCAGGGTCACAGAGGGCATGAGCTCTGTCTAAAAGTGATCTGGCTACTGATTGTAAATGCCGTGAGTGCTGATGTAAAAAGGCGTTGAGGTATATGTCAGTGTGCGTTGGTTTCCTATAAACAGAATGAGATAACGAGCCATTAGGTCTCACCGACACTCTGACATCCAGGAAAGCTAACGTTTTCTCCACCTCCAGTTCATAGGTAAACTTGATGTTGCCATGGATCGAGTTTAGATGGCCCAAGAATTGTTCCGCTGTCTGTTCATTGACTTTCATGATACAGAAAACATCATCCACATAACGCTTCCATATCTTCACCGCAAACGATTGTAGATCTATGGCCTTCTCAAAATGCTCCATCCAAATGTTGGCCAGAACAGGTGCCACTGGAGTACCCATAGCGACGCCATCTATCTGGAGGTAATGCTGTCCACGGTACAGAAAGTAATTTCCTTCTAGGCAATTCCTCAGCAAAACAATTAAATTTTCTGAGAGATGGTTCTTCCTCAACTTTTCCCTTACGATTTCAAGGCACTCTTTTACTGGAACGTTGGTGAAAAGAGATTCCACGTCGAAACTCACCATGATGTCGTCTGGTTCCAGATTATCAGTTTCCTTGATAATCTCGACAAAATGGCAAGAGTCCTTCACAAAAGACGCAGTCTTACCGACAAGAGGCTGCAACACAGACGCAACATACCTCGCTAGACCGTAAGTGGGGGAATCTATCTGACTTACGATAGGACGCAACGGCACGTTGTTCTTATGTATTTTCGGTAAACCATATAATTTTGGTGGCTGCACTATTTGAGATCTATATAGATTTCCATAAACGTCTTCTGAGAAAAGTCCCTTGTAGTCTCTAATAATGGCTCGGATACGGCGTGTCACTTTGGCAGTAGGGTTGTAGGACACAGGTTTGTAAATACTTCTGTCCTCCAACAAATGTTCGAATCGCGAAAGTTTAAAAGTTACAGATAATATTATGTGCCTACAATATACTTAAACTAAAACGTCTGCCGAATTCGCTCAAGTTAGTATTGCATGGGTATTGCATTTTAATAATGATAATATTATGTGCCAACAATATACTAAAACTAAAACGTCTGTCGAATCCGCTCAAGTTAGTATTGCATAGGTATCGCATTTTAAAAATAATAAAATTATGTGCCTACAATATACTAAAACTAAAACGTCTGTCGAATTCGCTCAAGTTAGTATTACATAGGTATTGCATTTTACTGATAATATTATATGCCTACAATATACTAAAACTAAAACGTCTGTCGAATTTGCTCAAGTTAGTATTGAATGGGTATCGCATTTTAATAATGATAAAATTATGGGCCTGCAATATACTTAAACTAAAACCTCTGTCAAATTCACTCAAGTTAGTATTGCATAGGTATCGCAATTTAATAATGATAATATTATATGCCTACAATATACTAAAACTAAAACGTCTGTCGAATTTGCTCAAGTTAGTATTGCATGGGTATTGAATTTTAATAATGATAATATTATGTGCCAACAATATACTAAAACTAAAACGTCTGTCGAATTCGCTCAAGTTAGTATTGCATGGGTATTGCATTTTAATAATGATAATATTATATGCCTACAATATACTAAAACTAAAACGTCTGTCGAATTCGCTCAAGTTAGTATTGCATGGGTATTGCATTTTAATAATGATAATATTATGTGCCAACAATATACTAAAACTAAAACGTCTGTCGAATCCGCTCAAGTTAGTATTGCATGGGTATTGCATTTTAATAATGATAAAATTATGGGCCTACAATATACTTAAACTAAAACTTCTGACAAATTCACTCAAGTTAGTATTGCATAGGTATCGCATTTTAATAATGATAAAATTATGGGCCTACAATATACTTAAACTAAAACTTCTGACAAATTCACTCAAGTTAGTATTGCATAGGTATCGCATTTTAATAATGATAAAATTATGGGCCTACAATATACTTAAACTAAAACTTCTGTCAAATTCACTCAAGTTAGTATTGCATAGGTATCGCAATTTAATAATGATAAAATTATGTGCCTACAATATACTTAAACTAAAATTTCTGTCAAATTCACTCAAGTTAGTATTTCATAGGTATCGCAATTTAATAATGATAAAATTATGTGCTTACAATATACTAAAACTAAAACGTCTGTCAAATCCGCTCAAGTTAGTATTGCATGGGTATCGCATTTTAATAATGATAATATTATGTGCCTACAATATACTAAAACTAAAACGTCTGTCGAATTCGCTCAAGTTAGTATTGCATTATAATAATAAAATTAGTTAAGAAGCGCGGTAATTCGACGTAGAGTTTTATGTTCCGGAACAGTTGGTCCATTGTTCCTCGCGAAGCACTATTTCTTACTCTGTGGCTCAGCCTTGGCGCGTCTCCCACGAGTTCAAACAGCAATTTGGTGTCGAATTTCGGTGCATTGTTTTAGGGTACAGCGGTACAATGATGTAAACATTGTTTTGGCGTTCAATTGTCGGGCTTTTGAGCAATTCGCAAGGTATTTGCATACTGCGTTTCTTCACACACTCGAAAGTTTTTGTATCTATGATTTAGAGATAGCATTGATCCTGTCTGCGTCACTTAGGGTTAGGGTTGGTAAAAAATGTTTTTTTTTTAAATAAAACTATTTGTTTTTTATTAAAACAAAAAGAAACATATCAACTTTTCAAACGTGTTTTATTTGGCTTGTTTAAAAAACTTTTAAACATGTTTTAAAAATTGTTTTAAACAATTTATTTGATTCCTGAACACATCTCACAATTTAATTGTTCTGTTGTTCTAAACAACGAAACTCGTAAATAACGTTGCTAAAGGACGGTCAAATGATTTTTAAAAAGGGTAGGTAGTACATCACTATATTTTCAATTATATTAAATCAAGTGTTTATGATAATTTTCATAATCACAGACGTCAAAGTGCCACCGGCGCGTTGTCATAATAACGCAGAAATTACTTGCTAATGGCCAAAGTTACTAAAAACGGGTAAAATTACCCGCACCTATAATACTGTTATAGTCTGGTCTGGGGTAATCCCCAAGCTCAAACTTCATTTTATAGCCATTTAGTTTTGTCCATTTTATTTTAGCGTGATGCTTGTACTTTTGCCATGCTTTTGCTTTTGCAATAACTTCATTAAGTATTGAAAAGTAACTATTATGACATAAAACAGCGTTTTTTTCATGTATGATTTAAACATGTTTGATTGTTAATGTTTATTTAAAACAGATGGGTTTTTTTTTCAGTGTTTTAAACATTTGTTTTAAAAATTGTCAACCCTGGTCACGACAACATCTAAGGCAAATTATCGCTTATTATTTTATTTTATACGTATTCACTCGTGACTCGAAGACTCCCTGGTTATATTTTTAAATCATAAGAATCGTATCATCGATCGGTTTGGTGATTGTGGAGTTCGTGGAGAAATAATTCATGAAAGGCACTGAGCTGCAATACGTGAGAATAATGCTTGTCAGTGATGACAGCCTGGTGACCGCATATCTATAATGATAGCGATACCAATGCACTGTCCATCCTTGTCATTGTGTTACGATAAAACAAGGACGGACAGTGCATTGACGTCATAAACGATTACAATTACATTACGATCGACCAACCGCGGTCGCCCTGCAGGTCAGGATACAAAAATTGAGTGTGTGGAGGTTACCGAAAGGAGCAAACTCATTCACCCTTTGTGTCTGTGGTTAGTATGTGCTATATTGTGGTGTTCTGTCTGCTTTGCATATTTCAGCGGTTGGCGTGCATTGGCAACTTTGTTGCAATAACAATCGTGTGATTATGCCGCGTCACGGGGTAATATCGTAAATGTTTATTGGGACACAGTCCTTGTTTAGATTAAAGTCTCTCTTGTTTAAAAAGGATATAAAATATATGGAATATTTTACAAATAAAAGTTGTCAATTCAGAACGAGATTTACTAAACACATTTCACTTAGCATGCATTAAAATTCTAAGCTCCATGACAATCCTAAGGAACCCAACACACAACAACAAGGAAAAAAAACTTGTGCACCATCCAAAACAGAAGCAAGTGTAGCGAGTCGAATTGTTACGCCACGAGTTACTCCCGTGACCACACCATAGCTTCAAACTTTACCAATTTTCTCATAGGCTTTCATGGAGTATTAGCTTTAATTGCGAAGAGGCAAAGATCTGAATCGCTTGGGCATATTTTCAGGTACTGTGCAACTTGTGCTGCTGGTGGTATCGTTTGATAATCACGGTTTATAAATTGTTTAAGTTCAGGAAGCTTAATGCAGAAGTTGGAAGCATATTTTTTTATATATTTTTTAAATATATTCCTGACTATTCACACCCTGGCCCCAAACTAGGATACACTGTACTATGGACCAAATACAATGGACCATCCATTACTCGGAAACAAACATTTCTGCTCATCACACAAATGATTGCACATAGCGGGTCTCGAACATGCCTGTAATGAATTTGACTGTAACTAATTGCGGAAGTAGGTATGCATCTAAAGGACTTTACCAAAACGAGACGGGTCAGGGTGATAAATGTAATTTTTCAAGAAGACACTATCATCGTTTCATAGAAAGAGTATGGACAAGCGAACGGATGCGACAAGACGAGGTTTTTACGTTCAAATTTTACTTGTCCAGTACGGGATGAGAAAAGTTACGTTGCGTATGCGATGAAATTTATTTTCTCTTTCCTTTACTATCCCGCTGTTCTGATATAACATGGAATATTATTTGATTTAAAACTAGATTGTAGAACAAATTAATTCATTAAACTTATAGTTTCCTTGGGAGGCTTCATTGCTCATCTATTCAACAATAGATGTAAATAAATGTTAACATGTCCAACACACAAAAAAATGCCTCTAAAATCTTTCTCGGAATTGTTCCATCTGCCGGACGCGTACCATCACGCAATCACGCGAATAAAATGCCCAAAATTGTGGAGTCATGACGTCACCGGCTCTAAGGTCACGACTCACGAGCCCCGCTGAATCATTGACCCGTGTGGATGAGATGCTACCTATCTGCGGGCTGAGGTGAAGCATGGCCAGCCTGTGGGCAGCCTGCGGAAGAACTTAGTTTGATTCTCTTAAAACCCTTTGCAGAAACTTGTCTACTCACTTTATAATGTTACACAGACACATGAAATGACTACCACATCATCATCATATCATCGTAAACACCCACTGTTGAACATTGGCCTCACCAACGCTACAACGAGTGGTTACTCGTTGTATGTATAATGTTAACGGGAGTTATGCCATTATCAAGCACGCTTAGAAAGCAAGTGAACGCAGTTGTGGAGGGTAGTTGGAAATTAATGCTTAATAGTCTACTACCAATACCAAGACAGTTTGTCAATGCGACTCGTGCAAGAGCACGTTGCTCTCTAAACTGCCGAATCCGCGACGGATATCGTCGTTTGGACAATCGGAACCACCGTAGTTCGAACAAAGGGTGCTGGAAGTGTTTTGAAGTCTTAGCGAACACAACGAAACCGACTGCGCAGTTAGACCGAGCTTGGCTGCGACGGATGCTGCTGCTGCCCGGCAGGCGTGGATAAAAGATGGGCTCCCCAAACATTCGTGCGACTGGATTCTAAAGCCGACCCAAAACAGAAAAGAAGAACCCCAGCAATATTAAGTTAAGAGTTACTGTTTGGTGACAGAACGACTGGCAAGGCGGTCTGCCTTGCCAGTCGTTCTGTTACCAAACAAATCAAATATGTAAAGACAAACCAAATCTACACACAAAGAAATCACTTGTCAATGTCTCAAATCAATGTTTGAAATGCTGTAATTTCAGTTTTAGTGCATGAAATAATTATCTATTACTTTTAGATAAGCTTTGCCTTATATAGCGTCTATTTCCCAGTTCGCTGATATCTCCTAACTACTGACTATTCTGCTCAGTTGAAAAACTACTAACGACATGCTAGTTACTACGAACTGCCGCCCAATCTCGGGAGTCACGGACGAGCGAGGTCACCGCAGCCGTTACAAAGCCGGCGGTTATGCGGAATCGCTAGGATATGTCTGGGTCTAGGCTTTTAGTAATAATAGTGGACGCCCGTGATTTTGCGGTCGGATCCGAGAGACTGGCGTTTGTCTGCCTCCCTCAAGCGAGGGAATTGTTAGGAATGCGATTGGCAATATGTTTATAGTAGAATAGGTATTTAGGTATATAATGTAATTTTGAATATCTATAAATGCATATTATGCATTTATAGATATTCAAAATTACATTGTTTTAAAAAGTTTTTATTCTACTTGCAATGTATGTTAGTTTGTTTCGGTGGAATCTTGCGAACTGGATTAGAATCACTTCCTCTTATCTACATATTGGTTCAGTTCTGATGACAATGCAATTTTATGGTATACATGACCTGAATCGATATCCAGGATTAGTTCCAGATAAGGAAGTCTTCAACGGTCAAAAGCAAGACACGAAATTTTGTGTACGCAATTTATTATGATAGTCGGTTTTAAGTTTAACCGTGACATGATTGCTGCACGTAGGGTTGGGTCCTGACTAGGGAACTCTTCATCGGTTAGCAACACAGACACGAAATGTTGTAGGTATAAGCATTAAATTGTGATAGCCCGTTCTAAGTTTCATTACGGCTTGGCTACAGCAAAAAAGTTTTGTTTTAAATGTTTTAACATTAACTTATTATTTTTCATAATATTGTGCTTAAGATGTCGCAAGCTACATGAAACGACTACAGAGAAGCGGAAAATATTTCAACTCAAAGAAAAGACCAAACGTAAACCGTAAGTTTCACCATGACATGGCTAATGCAATAAACTTCATTTAAAAAAAAAAAAGGTTAGATGGTATGTTGGTTCCAATCATCTAATAAGATTGGAAGGATTTCTCTAATAGAATAAGGAGATAGTAGAGAGAGAGAGAGTCAAACATGAAACTTAAACAAGTAAAATTATTATAAAAATACAATAAACCCCGACAGCGTACAATGTTATTGACTATGAGCTGGGCAGTCTGCTCGTAGCAAAAATAATCTCACTATTAATAAATTAAATTATAAATTTGATGTGGAAGTAGCTTATACCATGGATTGACACATATGCTACTACTTATTCCGGATAAATGCACGTGTGGCGAAAACACGTCTAACCTTCTTACTATTGTTACCAACCTTTGCAGTGTTTTGTATACTCGTATTCGCACACGATTCAAATAAAGAAGACAAGTTGGGTCGTCATATAGAATTATGTCATGTTTAGTCTAGGAGAGAAAAAATACTCGTATGTCTCAGAAAATGATAAATTGCTAAATTATTAGATAAGAATTAAATTATTTATGTTCCGTAAAGTGAAGCGCTAGTTTTTCATTCGAGTAAACTTCTATTAATCGTGTGAAACCGCGGGCACATTTATTTATATAAATTTAATGTTTTTTTTTCTTACATATTATATTTTAGTTTAATAGTTGCAATTGCAGCATTTGATTAAAGTATTGACATTAACTTGAATAAACTAAAATTGTTAATTTAAGACGCTTAATATAAAGTTACTACTGTTTAGGTATAAGACTTATTTATTTTAGAAGTCGTCTTTTAAAGACCTGTATTTTGATACCTCACTCGATAGATTTTGGTTAATTTTTATTTCATCGGAAATACAATATGGCAGCTTTCAGCCACCATATTAGGTTTCAGTTAGTTGTCATATTAGATTCACTCTCGTGATCAACACGAATCCAATCATACCTCATTTGTTAAAATCCATCAAGCCGTTTAGGTTGTAGGACACGCCTAAGAAACGTAAAAACATACATACAACCCAAACATATAACCCTCCTCAGTCGGGTAATTTTGTATGCAGTGCACAAAAAGAAAATGGTATATTTATAAGGCTTTTAATCCTTGAGATTTACTTCAGCATATTTTTCCAAATACTTGGAATCCGTCCGTGTACCCTTTATTCAGAAACCAGCTGAAACTCCTCATTCATCATATCTGCATACTAAATTATGCAAAGACCTTGACTGTGCACGTTTACTTACTCTATTCAAGTGTAAGAGTTAACTCTGAGAACAAACAAGTCCAAGAGTTTCTGCTAACCGCGGCGTGTCAAAGGGGCGAAGTCTTGGCATTCCGCGTACCTCCCGCCCGCCGCCGCCGCGCCGTAAAACAGTCTTTTCAATGGCCTACACATAACAGAAAACGATTGGTACTGCCGATGCTGTTTGGTCGGAGGTAGATATAAATGCTACGAGCTGACAAAATGGAAGTAGTTTGGTTCGTCACGCAGTATTCACTCTGTGGTACGCCAAGAAAATATCAATCGAATAATTCTGAAAATATTTTTCTGTTGTCTCGCTCGTAAACGTAAAGGATAAAGAATAACTAGCTTAAATGCTAAAAAAACAAACCTGCCCTGCCAAAAAAGATTTTAGAAGAAACAGTATATAATTTATTTTGCCAATAAATTATATACTGTTGGAATGTGCTTATCAAGACCTTCAATTTGATACCCATATTGTAAATTTCGAAGTTTTTTTTTCGAGTTTGGAGCCGGTGCCAGTCTGCCGCCATATTGAATGTTTTCAAAAATAAGATATATCCTATGTTACTCGGGGGGATGTAAGGATTCTAACGACACCCCAAACGTCTGAATCTGTTCAGGCATTTAAAAGTTATGGTTGAATAAAGAAACTCACATACATATATGAATGCTAAAAACAATACAGTCCTTTTTTTGCGCAGTCGTGTAAGAAGAATAAGACTAAAATAATTCATGCCAAAATATACTTAAATTAAACAAAAAATACATGTTTGGCTATAAAAAACTCATTATTGAACACCTTATGTATTAAAAACAATAACAAAAATGCAGTTTACAAAATAAGTGTAGGTAACAATGCAGTCTTATCGCTCAAATGGAGCTCTTCCAGACTACTTATTATGGAAATACCAAACAATACTCAATTATGTATTCCTACGCCCAAAGATAACTTCATATGACGAAATCTTTTTTTTTTTTAGTTATGCTAGATCCCGTCGCGTCGTAAACGCAGGCAGACAAAAAAAGGGTTAGAAAGTCAAAAATCAGTCGTCACAGTGTAGGTAAAAAAGCGACAAAACTGACTTTATCGGCATACCTCAGCCTTTGTTATAGAATTCGGCACGAAAACCGATTCGCCACGGCCGAATTCGACACCTTAACTCTAAATACTACTATATGCTATACTCGTCATAACAAAACGAAGAAATTTGCTCGAGTTCACACTTCTAACACAAAATAAAATGTAAAGGTGTTGATGAGAATTTCAGAGGTGAAGCGAATGAGACGATTGTACACGTTGTTACATTAAACCAAACAAATTATTATTAATTGGATTCAAACTACTGAACAAATTTGATGAAATTATGAGACCGCGTTGAAAAGTCTTTTATATACAATAAACATTTCAATAGATTGTGAAATCCCGAAGATATGAGTGAATTGAAAACATTCTCAATTCGCTCATATGTGAATAAAAAAACTACTTGATTGCTTGTAGTACGAGTTGGTTTTGGCCTCTGGTGTTAGTTATCTTCTTTTTTCTTCTTTTGAAATTAACTATTATTTTATTTTATTCTTACTAAAACAAAATAATAATGACAATAATAAACACTTTTTACAACAGATTTAAGGGAAAAATATACATGAATTTATTTTATAAATATTATTATATATTTTACTACTATTTTGTAAACGACTTAAAAAAAATGAGGTTATCAAGTTGATGTTTATGTATATAACTAATATAATTAAGACGCGAAAATTCTATATAAATATATATATGTTAGTCTTTGTAGGTATCTAAGCAAATGTACAAAATTTCGTGGATGTATCTATGTATTTATGTACGAGTATGTAACATTGTCAAAAAATGCTTTCTAGTCTTATTATGTTAGTCTATAAAGAGTGTCTGAACAAATATATATCACATTTCGCCAATGTGTGTATGTATGTATGTTTACCCAAGTATTTCTCAGAAATTACAAGTCTGATTGCAATAATTATTTTCGTCTTTCAACTCAGGGAATAGTTAAAGTTTCAACCAAATAGGTTCAGTGGTTTAAAAGGATGCCTTTCTTCTTTTTCTAAGGCCTACTTTTAACGAAACTAAAACGTAAGAAGTAAAAAGAAATATAATAATTTAAAAAAATTAAACCAACTTCAAATCGTACAAAATAAAAATAAAAATATAGAATATGTTAGTGCCAGGTATGTGCCAACTTAATTACTTAAACCGGACTAGGCGTGGCACAGACTTCAAAAAAATAAAGTATTTATTTTTATTGAGTTATACGTTTTGAAGTCGTTTTTTTATTAGTTTTTTGTGAGAAGCTAATGAACTCTGGGTAATTAGTCAATAAAAGACTAATTTATATTTATTAAATTATTTATTTTTGCTGCTCTGGCTGTGTTGATGTTGAAGCCAAGTTGACGCTGATGCCGGAAATGTCATATTGGCGTTATTTCCAAATTGACGCTGTTGCCACGTTGACACTGATTCCATGTTGACGCCGATGCCAAACTAACACTGATGCTGGGAATGCCACATTGGTGTTAGTTCCAAATTGACGCTGTTGCCACGTTGACACTGATTCCATGTTGACGCCGATGCCAAACTAACGCTGATGCTGGGAATGCCACATTGGCGTTATTTCCAAATTGACGCTATTGCCACGTTGACACTGAGTCTATGTTGACGCCGATGCCAAATTAACGATGATGCTGGGAATGCCACATTGGCGTTAGTTTCAAATTGACGCTGTTGCCACGTTGACACTGATTCCATGTTGACGCCGATGCCAAACTAACGCTGATGCTGGGAATGCCACATTGGCGTTAGTTCCAAATTGACGCTGTTGCCACGTTGACACTGATTCCATGTTGACGCTGATGCCAAACTAACGATGATGCTGGGAATGCTACATTGGCGTTAGTTTCAAATTGACGCTGTTGCCACGTTGACACTGATTCCATGTTGACGCCGATGCCAAACTAACGCTGATGCTGGGAATGCCACATTGGCGTTAGTTCCAAAGTGACG
Organism: Alsophila aescularia; assembly: GCA_946251855.1. Taxonomy (NCBI): domain Eukaryota; kingdom Metazoa; phylum Arthropoda; class Insecta; order Lepidoptera; family Geometridae; genus Alsophila; species Alsophila aescularia. Next base: position 32,058,318 of record OX276377.1, on the reverse strand, counting down.
CTGTTGCCACGTTGATACCGATACCACGTTGACGCCGATACCAAATTAACGTTAATGCCGTGAATGCCACATTAGCGTTTGTTCCAAATTGATACTGTTGCCACGTTGACATCGATTCCATGTTGACGCAGATGCCCTATTAACGCTGATGCCGAAAATGACACATTGGCATTAGTTCCAAATTGATGCTGTTGCGACGTTGACACCTATTCCACGTTGAAGCCGATGCCAAATTAAAGCAGATGACGGGAATGCCACATTGGCGTTAATTCCAAACTAATGCTAATGCGGGGAATGCATCATTGGCGTTAATTACAAAATAATGCTAACGCCGGAAATGTCACATTGGTCTTAATTCCAAATCAACGCTGATGCCACGTTAACAGGCGACATTAATTTTATTTATATACTTAAACAGGGTTCTAACCACATACCATGGCTTACAAATTTAGTGATGCTATTACAACGTGCCTGTATTTTACGGAAATGTTTAGTTAAAGCGTTAATTAACTATTTGAATCTGGTTAGTAGCCGAACCTAGTTTGTCCTACCCACGCCTCGCCATATTTGGAGTAATTTATTACAGCTTCTATATCGCGAAAACTTGTTAAAAGAATGGGAAATATCCACCTTTGAACTAAATTCATATGTATTGTGTAAAATATTATCTGTCTGAATTGGAGTTGAATTTAATGTTGAAACATGCGGTTTCAAAAGCGCGGTGCTCAGAGCAACAAACAACTTCAAAGAAATCCAATAAAGCACGAGTGGTTTTTGCAAATGGGAAACATATTAATGTCCTACTTAGAGCTTTTTGATAAAGATATAAATTATTGTTTGAAACGGCAGCTAGTTTTTTAGGCGCGAGGAAAGTTAATACAGTATATTACATTTTTTGAGTTAAATGTTATAGTATGATTGATGGGCCGCTGATAAAAACAAAAACTGGTAAGCTGGTAAAGTAATGGTCTAATGATGACGATGGACGGGTAACTGATTACTTATAGATAACGACAAATGCAGCATTATTAATATTGGAAGTCACCAAAAGCATTTTGAGATTGACTTTTCTGTCGTGCTACTTTCAGCCCATATTTTTCATAATATTAGGCTTAAGATGTCGCAATCTACACGAAATGTCTAAAGAGAAGCTGAAAATATTTCAACTTATAGAAAAGACCGAACATAAATCGCGGCTTATCTAAGCTGTCCAATACAACACATTACTACAAAACGCACGTCCATTTATCACAATCTGTTGATTCTAGGAAGGGCCCGTAGTGATAGTGTTCGACAGAATTGATTTTCTTTAATACTACTACTATACGAGAGTGCAGTGGTTAGAATAATTACGCAGCGGCCAAAAATGTTGCTCTCGTGGTCTTTTAGTTTCATTCCACTGTGATCAAAACTTCTTCAGTGTGTGTGTTTGTGTGAGTTTATTTTTCTGTGTTTACTGATAAGAAAAGCTCCAGACTCTCCTAAGGAGTTCACTAGTATTTTTACACAACTGCGCGGAGGGTATTGTGTTTATCAGCATATGTAAATGTGTATGTTTCTTCTTTGAGGCGCTCTAGAGACCAAACGCGTGGGCCGATTTTGATGATTTTTATGTCAATCGATTTGTCATAATCTTGATAGTGTCACTAAAGTCATGGCAGTAATCAACACTCAATATGGCGACATCCAGACGCCATATTGTGAAACAGAAAAAAAAACGAACTATGTTAAGTGGGGTATCATTGTATAGGTATTTGAAAATCATTATTAGGTTTGTCTTATATTTTTTCATTTTGAATGACCATTTAGGATCTATGACGATTTAAGGCCGGGTGTCAATTAATTATATGTCCCTCTCATCCGTCATCAAGTAGAGCGGGAAAGATGATACATTTCAGGAGTAACATTTAAGGTTTTTATTTATTCGTAGGAAAACTAAAGCTTTGAATTAAAAAGTGTCTAGCCATTATCTCAATCATAATAAGCTCTTTCTCTTGCTATATCTTTGATATCAGTTAGTGACGGGGTCTCTTTCCAATCAATGTTCTAAGCATAAAGTAGTGTTAACTTTGATTTTATTTTTTAAAGAGTGAATTCATACTAATCTTGTTTCTGTGTTTACAAAGTAAGAGATAGTATGTCAAATTTTGATGTTATACCAATTTCAGCGTTCTGGGTTAATTATAAAACAAGATATAGATGTTCAAAAATGATCGAAAATTGCTAAAAGTGCTAGATTAGGGCCTTAAAGTTGGTTAGCAACCATTCATACTCAATTTTTTGCTTTTCTAGCACTTTCGATTATGTCTTGTTAACAGTCTCAATTAAAAAATACCAATATTCGATAGCAAGACTCTCACTCAAACTTGATGAATTTCAGCTCTTCCACATGAGTTCGTACTTTAGATGACTTTACAGCAAAATCAAACGCAAAGGTATGTAAACCTCAATTCTATCTTACTTAAGATCGATCTTGAGTGGGATGTATGAATACAGCCCTTGGTGTCCAAAGGCTCGCTACCATATTTCATGCTTGTACCTTTGGAGTCGCGTGCTAAGCTCCCATGATCTGGTCCAAACCACTCCGAACTGGTTTCCTGGAGAATTAATGCGGTATCATATTGCACGGAATCGGGAAACCAGTGCATGTCCATGCTCGCAGCGCATTCTCTTATTCAACTAGCTGTTCCCGCGGCATTGCCCGCGTGGTCATTTCTCTGGGTTAAAACTAACATGTGTTACTTCAGGACCAAAAGTAACTAAAAACTACAATATATTACAATTCAACAAAAGTCATCAACAGCCGTCTAATAAATAATATAATAAAATAAAATATTGACTCGACCATAAGCAGTTAATTAACAATTATTAGCATTACTATAAGTACCTAATCAAGTATGTCTTTAAACAGTTAGTATTATAGTTTTTATCGATTGCTCGGCTTCCAACTATCGGATTGAGATATAAAGTGCACCAGTTTTTAAGTCTAAGCTTTCGAATAGTGTTTTTTTTTATTTTAATCAGTCCAGTAGTGTAGTAGTACAGTTAACGTGATGCGTGAACTTACAGACAGATAGACACCATGTAATTTGTTTGTTTTGTTATTTACTTCTGTAATATAAGTATAGGTAGATATAGAAGATAGATAGATGACACTCAATTTTATTATTCATTCGTGTGGCGGACGTTGTGAAATGCCCAGGGCCGTTATTCTCTATTGCCACTCGGCCACGTAACGCGCCGCGTTAAGATATCTGCGTGGAATTGTTCGTGCATGTTCGAAAATTGCCGTACTTTTCTGAATGATTCCACAGCACGACGCGTTACGCGTGTGACTGTTCGTAGAGAATAATGGCCCTGGTGTCGCAACGGTATACATTTTCACCCTGATTGGTGTTTATAAACAAGGTTACAGATCTTTTTTTTTCACAATCCAGAGACCGAATGAAAAAATATCTCATGGGACCCATTAGCGAACACATTTTGAATAAAAAAAATGAAACTTCCTTGTAGTGTATATCTGCGCGACATAATTGATTAGGTACTTACTCCTTTTTTATCTACCGGAACTGAACTCGAGCAGCGTAGATATTTGTAGGCAAATTCTGATACCATTGAGTTTCTTGCGTTTGTTGTATCTTTAACACACAAAATCATGTACAAAAAAATATACTATTGTGCTTTCAAATCTGACAGTTAAAAATAAATTCATGAAATTCTTGTGCTATGTTCACCACAATATTGAGATATATACATTAATAAGTATAGCTTAACTCTTAATTGTCATTTTAGTCCTGCAGACAAGATTTTGGTGTAGGAGTAAAGTTCAAAAACTAAGAACCGACTACAGTCGGGTAAAAATAGCTTAAGACAAGCGAGGAATCATAACTCGATTGATTCCTCGCTTGTCAAAATTGGACCAAGTTTTTAGTTTGAGCACATAACCCTTCCTTTGCTTCAACGTAAAAAAAAAGTGAAGACGAATCGATTGATACCTCGTTTGTCAAAATCGGACCAATAAATACTTGGAACATCCAGTTACAAGCATAGACTGGCCTTTCCCTTGCTCCTTACCATCATCTTTCATCTTAACTCTTTTGTCAACTTGTCAGGGATCACACACTTAGACACAGACACCGACCTCGCCGGTGAGGTCAAAGATTCCGCTTTAATTAAATAATCAGTTATTCGCCTTCGAGCTACTTGTCGAATCCTTCTCGAAGGTGGTATTCCGAATCGGATGTCAAGTTTAATTAATCAAAGGGCTGCTAGCCATTTTGTCAGGGCCCTGGATCACTACTAACACTAGCGATCCATGTGTGTTTAGTCCAATGCCCGTAGTCTGGGCGACTGTCCAAGCCGAGGTTTTTACCCTCTGGTTGCTCTTGAGCCGGTTGCCAAAATGGTAATTTGTCCATGAAATCAAGTAATATGTAAATGATTAATTTAATTTTACATTAACTAATAAAATGCCAGACCACCAGCTCAGTAGAGTGATGACATAGCCAGAGTTGCTGGAGACCAGTTTCTGAGGACAGCACAAGATCGAAAGGGGTGGCGTCAAGAAGGGGAGGTTTTACCCAACATTGGGATGATAAAGGCTGAAAATAAGAAGACAAATAAAATGGAAACGAATGACGATCA